>JACCIB010000022.1:0-2400000 GCA_018906965.1 Philotrypesis tridentata
ATATAATCGGAACTTACCTTATTTGAACCTATGACGTTGGATAGTCCTTAGTTATTCAAGAAGAATTGTTGAAGGTCCAGTTAATGTTTTTGTAAGATCGTTGTCTTCAAAACAATCCAATGATTTAAACAATTTCCTTCAGATCTCAATGTACAGGTTTTTAGATTCACAATTAAATTATTCCACACAATAAAGTATACTATTATTTACAATATTTATTTTCTAACAAAATTTTAAAATAGTAACACAAGTCTGCGTTTCGCAAGCTCAGCGTCAGCTGATTTCTTACTTTTGAAAGTGTGACAATCAACGAAACTCATGAAATTGACATAATCGATGTTGTAATTTGGAATTTTGTAATGCTAGTGTTTAAAAATCATCGTGTAATCATCTGATTAATATTCCGCTAAAATAGTAAAAAGAGGATTAAAGAAATAACGTCGTAGGACGTTACAAGTTATTACTGTTGGTTAGAAATAATTAGTACTGTTTAGAGTTTAAAAACACAAATAATTTTTTATTTTAACATTGCATCGAGAAAAATTATTTTTTCTTAAATTTAGCGGAAAGTTCTCGGACGCGGCGCTCGAAACTATAATTAAGGATGTACTGGCCGTAAGGTCCCATTCAAAAGTTAGTTTTTCGACATAAATTGGCTATGATTATTAGCAAACAATAATTATAAGAAATCTAAGCCTCGCGATTGATGACAAATACTTAAATGCACATGATAAACTTTATTACACTTCAATTAAATGAGAAGAAAAAGTTTGGCACTATTTTGTTTGATTCGGTAAATTCTACCGTTTTACCGTGCTAAAACTGAAAATCACAGAATATAGTGCCAAACTTTTTCTCCTTATTCAATTGAAGTTTAATAAAGTTTATCGTGTGTATTCAAATATTTGTCATCAATCGCGAGGCTTAGATTTCTTATAATTATTATCTACTAATAATTATAGCCAATTTATGTCGAAAAACTAACTTTTGGACCTGACTGTACAGCCAGAACATCCTTAAGCTCCGACGCAATCCGTAATTCCGAATTTCCCGCGAAATCGGCCTATACGCAAACTGCGACTTGCCTTCCGTCAACCTGTTCGATCATCTCCACATTGGAAGCCCAACTTCCGACAAATCCAAACTTTACACTTAAGCCAAGATGCCTCTATTGACTTGCAGTTATATCGCAACGTCGCATAATCCTACGAGTTCCGCCAACTTGTGCTTTAAACGAATGAAAAGCGCATTAACCGTGTAATATCGTTAGAATCAACGTAACACACGTATACTATATTGCTTATCATTTGGTGAAATGGTCCAAATTAATCCACGTATATACCAAGTCAGCTAAATTTTCCAGCTATAAAACGTCGTCCAGCTGAATAATTAACTGCCGAGCGAAGGTAGGCCTGAATCAGCTCGCGGTTAATTTATACCAGCGAGGCCGAAGCACAAACGCAACGTAGATTTTAGTTCCGCGGAATAATTGCACTATACTCGCTTCGGTGATTTTAGTTCGCGCGAATTTTCCTCCTTTAATATCCTACGGCGCCGCAAAGCTGCTCTATCGCTCTGTCCGCAGTTCATTTTTCACGCTTAGCCTCCGACGTTCTGGACCTGCAATTGACTTGGATGAAAAAAAATAATAAGGGAAGCACGAATTACCGTGTCTTAACGATGAACGATGAACGCTGTGTACACGTGTCGAATTAAAAAATTTGATTGCTGTTACGAGAATTCGCGCAAAATTTGTTTTAAAGAACTTGTCGAGATTAATAACTGATATTGGAGTGCTTCGTGCTGACGATTTTCTCGCCTGCGATGGAATTTTTTTTTTTTAAATGCGTCAATGCGCAACGCGGAAATTGAGGCGCGTCAGAAACAGCGAGCGATAATTGAATATTATTGTTAAGTGTGCATTGTAAATTGGAGCTTGAAAGCCACTGAATTTCTTCGCTCGCGTCGTTCAGTTCATTTATAAACTGGTATAAAATTTTACTAATAACGTCGGCCAGCACATTTAATAAAAGCTTATAAATTAATTTGATCTCGGAAAACAGCGAATTTTGTAAATACTTTGGTAAATATTCGGCGTTACATAATTAAAAAGACCATAAATATTCATAAAGTAATTAACAAAATATTTATTAAATATTCAGCGTTACGCATATTTAAAAAGAGCATAAATATTTATAAAATGTAAAAACGCATGATTTAACAAGATAAATTTTAGCAACGATTTCAATTATTTGAAAAAGCGCATCGGGCTGCCTTATAAAAAACAGAAAGATACGTATTAAATTTTCCAGATACCCCATCGCCTCTCCGCACGAAAAACATTTCCATCCGAACCGAAAGCTCGAAAACGAATTTTTTAACGAAAACAGGCCGCATATAATAAACTCGCAAATGTACGCGACAAAACGCGCAATTTAATATCAAACCGCAGCGACGGCGAGAGACTTGTCGCGCGAGGTCGTCGCGAACAGGAGCAAAAGTGTCGGCGCAAAGTTGCCCGCGAGCATCTGGAACAATTTTAGACGCACCGCGCGCGACGCTAATGTTTATACGCGGACTCTCGGGCGTGTTGCGTCACTATTACGGCCGTTATAAAAGTGCAAAACTAGTTCAGCGTCTCGCGGCGTATTATCCCGGCCCGAAAAAAGTATTGTTAATCAGAGAGATAGAGAGAGAGACGCGCAAAGTGTATTATAACGTTGTTAAAATTTTCTCACGCGCAAACGCGTAATTCGATAAACTCGGGAGGGAAAAATCTATGGCTCTCGACTCATCCATCAAGGGGGAGGAGGTAGGAGGAGGAGGTCCTGTGCGACGATGAATTACGAGCGATATTAATGGAGAAAAAAGACGCTTCTATCTCTCTCTCTCTCAGCGAGAAAATAGCCAAAGCCTTCGCCCCGCAAGCGCATTATAATCCCACGCTCTCTGTGTTTATTAACTTTCCGGCGGACGTGCGACTCGTCTCTCCCCCCTCTGCTTTTCATTCGCCGACGAGAGGAATTTTCACGTACACACGGCCCGAATTACCGCGGCCAACTGACAGTCGCGTTAATTTCTGTTTCACCCTTTGGCAACTCTCTAATCAATTTTTTTTCCTTCCTCCGGTATGCACGTAATTGCCAGGTGAACGTGTAGTGAGAGAGAGAGAGAGAGAGCCCCGCAGCCTTTTGCGCCGCAGTGGACTCGTATTTTTTTGTCGAGCTATGGTGAATTTATTTTTTTTTATAATTTTTGCTTTTTTACGCGCTGGGCGTCAATCGTATCGGAATAATTGTGCAAAGTGCTGTAATGAGACGACGACTATAGAAAAAAAGAAAAAAGAGAGAAATATTCGATTAAACTCTCGGGCGCGAAGAAATTTTATTCAATTTTCAACACCTACTGCAGCGCATGAGCTCCGGATCGCGCGCCTCGAGCGAAGGGTCGAAGTTACGAACGCGACTTCGCGGAGCGTTACAAGAGCGCGGGCTCCGCAGTAGTCGAGTGTTTCGTTATCGGGAAAATGTAAATTACGATATCTCGTAGTCGTGCTGATGCGAGGAGAGAGAGAGTTGATTTTCGTATTTGTGTATCGATTTTTGCCATTACAAATTAATTGAATTTTTGCGCATCTTGTGTACAGTAGTACACGTTTGTTCGTGGAGAGAGCCTCAGGTGCGGATTTACGAAGACAATTTGTGTTGTATCTGGGCAACTCACGGATAGCGGAACGATTGTCCGAATAAGCGCAAAAATATTATTGAGGGGCATCTTCCTTGAGACCTGTTTTTTCTTGTTTCTTCAGGTCATTCTGAAAGAGAAAAAAACCTCGCGTGATGGCCATCGTTAGGTATATACATTTTCCGAATAAACGTATTATATGCAGTTTCCATTAACAACCCAGAAGAACGGGGTCTAGACGTCAAAGTTTAGTCGTCATCATCTATGACTTCGCCACAGGAAAAATTCGGGTTTTCGATGTATTAAAGGCTGTTCTTTTCAATGGTAGGGACTATAATACTCTAAAATTTAATTTCATTATACAAAAATCGAAAATAATAAAAAAAATGCAATTTTTTGAAAATTTTCTTTTTGAAATCGATTTTTCGGCCTCTTTAGATTTTTCTATTCCCAAAGACCGATTCTAAAAGTGTCCTCGAGGTCCACATTTACAGAATCCGTGCTGCGTTAAGCCCGAAAATTTTTTGTTTTTTTATTTTTGCAATAAAAAGTGTCCTATATGAACATTCTTGATTTTATATTCATAGATTTTCTTCTTGAAAACTATGGACTTTTATAAAAATTTCATAAGAGCAAAACTGTCTGAAAATTCAAAGAATGCTCTCAAATTTTTTCAGTTTGATCCGATACAATTTTTGATTTTTCGAAAATTCAAGAAAATCAAAATTTCGAAAAATGTCCTTTAAAATTCTGAAAAATTTTTAGAGCATTCTTTAATGAATTTTAAGACATTTTTATTCATATGAAATTTTTATAAAAGTCCATAGTTTTCGAGAAAAGAAATCTATAAATTCTTTGTTTGTTAATTATTTCTAGCTTTTTGCTCCGGAAAAATATACCCTAGGATTGGCGATGTATGCGAGTTTTTTCTCTTTTGAAATAACCCAAGGAACGAGAAAAAAAATAGGTCTAGTAGGTGTGCCTTTAATAATAATTTTTCCAACTTACTCTGTTGAATTGTTTCCGATATTTAGTGGATTTGCACATATATACGTTTCGAAGATTACACCTATCAAAACACAAAATAAACGATTTCGCTTTTATTAATACGCAGGAATTTCCCGGCTTTGCATTCCTGAAAATTCAATTTATCATTGTAAATTGTATTGTCCGCCTAATCGCATAGCGGCTTCCATTCATCGGTATAACTCGCGAAGCTTACACTGCGCAGTTTATATTTACTGCTTTTCTTTCGTGCTTCGTGCATCAGAGAAGGCTGTGAGCGACGACGGGATGTGGTTTTCCGTCCAGTTTCTACACCACCACCGACCTTCACCCAAATTCAACAAAGCATCGAGGCGCATAATCTTCCGATCGATCTTTATCACAAAATCATTAACCACGATTCCATATACGAAAATCCCGAGTTTCTATAAACGTTACCTCCCTACCCCCCCTCCGAACCCTTCGAAACCTATACAGTATACCGATTAATTTCCACTTACACTGCGCGCCGTCGATTTACAATTTTTTCCCCAAGTGAAAAGAAAACAATCGTTCCCCTCCCCCTCCCCCCCCCGTCCTCAAGAAAAAATTCTCTAAAACTATACGCAGCCCTCAAACTGCTCCCCCACAATTGACACACTCATCCACTCAATACACCCCACCCATAATGTACGTCCGACTTTCTCCTCCACTCGCTGCTCTTCGCTTCGGCCTATGTAGACAATATACTTTGGTTCGTCGAGAAAGATATAGCGCAGCAAGTGGCGCACCTGCGAAGAATCCGTCGAACGCGAGCCGATCGACGCCGTTTGATCGGCGCCGCTGAGCTTTCGCATTCATCAAACGGTCTGTGTGATTGTGTGCACTAGGTCGGTGGGAAGGGGCGGGAGGGGGGGGTGGGAGGGGGAAGGGATGTGCAAGCTCGCGAGCAGCGCCGCAAATAGCGCCGATGGAATTCTCGGAGCCGCTATGCGATAACAAACCTGCAGCGCAGTGTGGCACGTGCAACCTAGTGTTCGACTCCCCCCCCCCCCTTCTCATCGATAACAATTGCTCACCGCTGAAGCTCGCGCTCGATCTGGCAGCGGAGAAAACGGAGATTTCGTACGCTCTGACATGCGAATAGGTGTAGAGCGAAAAGGGAAGAGTCAGGTCTTTTGAGAAAATTTTTAAGACTTTTTTTATTGGTGGCATAAGCGAGGAGTACTAGATCGCGAAACGTTTTGAACGTGGAGAGGGAAAATTATGGATTTGTGCGTGGGTTCGTTTTTTTTTCGCAAGTGAATGTATCGTGATTTGGTGGAAACGTAAATAAAAAAAGATTCGCCTAAAGTGTATTGAAATACACTGTAAATAAAATTTCTAAATGCAGTAAATATGTTTAACACCACTCTAGAATAAAGAACTAGCCGTAAAAAAAGGTGCAATTTGCATTTTTCAGGCACGATACGTATGAAAAGGGATTGTATTAAAATTTATTTTGTGTTAAAATTCGATATTGAACTGTCGTTATTAAACGCATTTTTCATTTTTGATGTACAAAATGGCGGTGCCAAGCTGATCTCCGTACAATGTTTTTTATTCAAGACGCTCCGCGGGCGTCCATTTCTCGGCAACTTGAGATGCATGAACAAAAAGACAAATGTTTAGCGATTTTGAAACTATAATTAATAGTATGTACGTAGGATTTTTTTTTCCCAAAATAGAAACCGTCATTATCTAACAAAAAGTTTATCTGAAAAAAAAGTTCATATTGGAATTTGTTCAGAGATATGAGAGCACAGTTTTTCTATAAAAATTGATAAAAAAAAATCATTCTACGTATAATTCATTCTAGCTAAAAATTGTATGTAGTTTAAAAAACAATTTTTATGTCTTTTTATGTTCCAGCAAGGTTGCCGAGAAATGTACGCCCGCGGACGTCTTGAAAAAAAACATTGTACCGAGATGTTCAGCTGTTAATAGGCACCGCCAAAAGTTTTGTGTACAAAATCACTAATAACTTTTTTTTAATACTTCAATATATGTTAAACAAACCCTATAAATTAAGCATAAATACCCTTTTCAACAATAATCCCATGAAAAAAAAAAAACCTTTTTTTCGGCCTCATATAAGAGTGGTGTTACCCCGATTAAATTGGCTGAGATTTATTACAATTTTTAAAAAATATAAATTCCCGCCTTGCGGTCGTGCCTAAAAACAGAATTATTTTCTGAATTGGTATATTTCAGAGCCACATTTTTCAGACTTATAAACAAAGCAAGTACTTTAAATGTTTAACGAATAGAAAACAAAAATTATAATTTCAGTTTAATAAATAAATTCTAAACAATCATAACAAGTTTTAATAAGATAAATTATAAATTCAATTTCCATTCAGATTTATCAATAATAACTCTTCGAGTCAATAATACTCAAACACATCTAATAAAAACACCAAATTCATAATTACCTTCTCGCCAATCCTAAAGTATACAGCAACTACATAACCTTTCGATTAAGCCATGATCTCAATCCAGAATCTTTTCACCTTCCCGGAGTACGTGGTGTGCATAAAAAATTCGCAAAAAAAAATTAAGTACCAACCTTCAAGGCAACCAGCTCCAAGTAACAAACACACGCCCTACACACGAGCCTTGGATAACCCCCTCCGTGAAAAATAAAATATTCAACGTCCGCGCCTCGCGCGTCGAAGGGAAAAGCGCATCCCTTATTGCGCCATCCCCCGACACGCGTAACGTATACAGTGCAAGTCTGCACCGCTGCTCCAGTTCGTCCCACCCGGGCAAAAGGCCGTTTTCCGCCGATGCTCACCTCGATCTTCCTCGCATGGCTCGCCTTGCCCATCCGACTTGGCTTTCTTTTTTTCATCAGCGGCCCGCGAAGAAATAAGGAAATGCAGTACATTTACTGCGACGCCGCAACGCCTATCGATTTCCACCTTCTCTCCCCTGGTTTAGCTCTTTGCTATTCGCGAAGCTACGAAGCTACGAGAGCGACGACGAGAGCCGGTTCCCCCTCGACGGTAGCAGCAATGTATACAGTCTGTATATATACCTTATTTGTCGAGGATCTTGTATTTCCGTGTGTAACTCTATCTCTCTTTCTTGGCTTCTCCATTTAATTCAACGGAGCCGTAATTAAATTTCTTCGAGCCGTTCGCTCGAGTGTCCTACTCTATACGAGACCAGAGAGATCGAGCTCGTCGAGTCGATTGTATACAGGAGAATCGCCTCCGCAATTTAGTGGTGGAGGGGGGGGAAGGGCGACGATTTGCGGAACTGCCGCGTCTTAACTTTGCACTTTCGGACTTCCCGCCCGATAGGATTTTCGATAGGGACGTCTCGAAGGAAGTTTCGGGCGACAGCGGCCCGATCGGCTCGTGCGGTATTGGAATTCTGTTAACGCGTAACGCGCAGTTTGTAGATAAGGGGGGCGAGCTTTTCGGCAGGAAATGATAAGTATAGGTGGAGGGGCTGGTCGAGTCATCGGGGATGCCGCGCAGTTCCGTTTATTAGTCATTTTGGGAGCAGCCAGTATGTGGGTCGCGCTGGAGATTAAAGTTTGTGAGATGGACTTGGTTTATCGTTCGATCGTTTGTCCGGGGGTTGGAAAAGTGACGTTTGACAGAGATACTTGTGATCGATCTTTTTCAAAAATAGAATTAAAATTTTTAGATGGTTTAAAAATAAATGTTTCGTATTCCTTTGATGACTATACTATTAATGTCGAAGAAGATTGACGTTTTTCTTAGTGGGACGATCTATAGGCTAATAAAAATTGCGACTCTTTTATCTTCACACTGAATTCAGGTGAGAACATCCGCGTTTCCTTTTTAAGAGCGATGAATCGTCTTCGGGAAAATCGTGTCTAAGTCACTTTAAAATCTTTTATGCGAAAGTTCTATAACCAATTTCGTCGTAATTTTTCGACTCCCTCTTCGGAACAATTCGGTTTCACTTCTGTGAAAAAAAAACGTTCATGCTAGTCGAATTGGCTGTATCTACCTCAAATTTTTCTTCGTTTTTCCAAGCTCAATACTTAAGGGATTACGACAGGGTTAACGGTCGAAAAAAAAATCAAATTCGTTTTTAATTATTTAATAAAAACATATAACATAAGCTGTTTGAAAAAATTAAAAAGAAAAAGTTTTATTAAAAAAGGGCTGCACTTCGTTTTAGTACAGGTTTTAAGGAGTAAATAAGATATTAATATTTAATTTCGTTTACAAAACGCTTTGAATCATGCACGCGCGAAAAAAAATCAGTTAAAAAACATGTCCCAATAATCAAAGAAGTTCTGAACGAACATAAACAAAGAAATTCGACAACTAAACAAAGATACTTTCACAACTCTCGAATATTCGTTCGTTAACCCTGTCATAACCAACCCAACCCCTTAACCTAGAAAGTTAAAAAAATGCTTTGATTATCTATACACCGGATAAGTAGAAAAATTACACGATCGCGACACAATCTCAACCAAATCTCCTCAAATTAATCGTACCCCGACGCGTAGCGAGATCGCTTGAAACGTCTCCAAGTGGCGACACTTTGCTGAATAAATAAAAATTTCCTGCCGCTCGATTGGCCATTGTACAAATGCACACTGCGCACGGTACATTTCGAATCGTACGACAAAAGGGATCAAAGCCGTTCTCTCTCTCTGTCTCTCTCGCCACTTCCCCCCTCGAGCTAATTAAACTCCATTGACTTAAATGTAATTATAACATCAAAGAAACGCACGTGAATTTGAAAGCCTTTGTTAATCGCCGCTAATTCGCAGAGACCCGTGGCCAATTTCCTCGCCGACTACGTGTACCCACGTGTACTAGTACACAAAGAGAGAGAGAGAGACACCCCGGTGCAATAAGTGAAACGGAGCAAAACATTGTAATTTTCCAACGTTATACGACAGAAGCACGGCAATCCCGAGGAAAATTGATCGCCGCACGCGAAATCATCGTACATCAACGTTCTGCAACGCGACGAGGGGAGTGGGAGGGGTGACGACGACGACGCCGGCGTCGTTCTACTCCCCCCTTGACATTTCTCTGCTCCGTCCTCTCGCTCCGAAACTGCGGCGATACCGCGACGACGCAATAATACCTTATGACGCTCGGAGGGACTATCCCGCGGAGAGGGATCGATTCCTCTCTCTCTCTCGTCTCACGCGTTCTAATTCCATTTGATTCTCCCGCTGAATTGTAAATAGCTCGGGGCCAGCTGCGTCGACTTCCGCGACGTTGGCTTCTCGGATCCGCTCGTGCAGCGAGGAGCTTTCGGCCGCGAGGAAGGACGAATTGTCCGATACGGATCCCGTGTCACTGGTGTGGTTTCGTAAGAGGGAAATTCACGGGATGCCCTTCGGTTTCGCGAACGTCCCGCGTCTCCTTTCAAAGGGTCAACTCCGAGCCCTGTATTAGTGCATAGTGTATAGCTGTTCTAGGGGTGGGTATTATTGATACTACTTATTGGTCGACCAAGCGGATCTTACGTGGGCTTAGCGTGAATCGACGACTTGTTGCCACTGAATTGGGTGTGGGTGGGGGGTCTAATGCCTAATAGTCGGTTGTGTCGCTACGGGAAAATAAGCTGCGCGGTACGTGAAAGGAGAACATCTAATTGGGCGTTTGAGACAGCGGGACGACGGATTACTCTGCAGGTGTATAATTGGATTTTTAATTAGCCTTCGACTCCCCTGGTAATCGGCTAAAAGAAGAAATCCATCCACGTTCTCTTCTATCCGGCTCTAACTGGGGGTATGTTAGTAGGCTTGCGTTCTTCCTTCGTGTTCTTCGGACGTAAATAGAAATCGGCAACGAGACTCCGCATAAAACCGCTTCCTACGAAAGCTATGCCGGCCATCAAATGCGTTGAGCATAAGCTTTAAAAAAAAATATGTCTCGGTTGAAATTCAGGTTAATGTCCCTTTCTCCGCTGCAAGGACTT
Source organism: Philotrypesis tridentata (assembly GCA_018906965.1). Lineage (NCBI taxonomy): Eukaryota > Metazoa > Arthropoda > Insecta > Hymenoptera > Pteromalidae > Philotrypesis > Philotrypesis tridentata. The sequence goes on from JACCIB010000022.1 coordinate 10,642, forward strand.
GGAGAATTAAGTGTTCCCGGTATACACGACGTGTACCGACAGTGAAATTTCAGCTCTGCCGACTGTACTTACATACTTATATACGCACGCGACGGCGGAGCGAAACTGCAGGAGCTTGAAACCCTTCCTGTTCTGTATATTTCCTTTTTTTCCTTTTTTCTCCGGGAAATCTTGGGAAAGGGCATTGCGAAAAAAAGTAAAAGCAAAATCTGATCCGCGTTTTACGAAGCGCATCGGGCATAAAAAGCGAGAGGGTGTATAAAGCTCTCACTTCAATTACGATACTTCTTTACGCGATCAGAGAGAGAGAGTGTGAGTGTAAATGTTGCTCTCGAGAACGAATCCGCGTCTTCGTCGAGGAGAAGCTGCGGACTAGACCTGGTAGAAACGTTTCCGATGAGCTGCCGAGAAGTCCCGACATTCGAGGACAGATTCTGGGTACGTTCTGCTGAATTTATTGTCAGCGAGGACTCCGTAGGTTAAAGTGCAATGAAAATTACGATGATTTAATAGTTTTATTTACTTTAAGAGCAAAGTTAATTATTATCAACAGATATTTTTAGGAAAAATATAATTATTCTAAACAAACATAAGATTTTTTCTAAAACTTAATAAAATGTAAGGTATGATCGGTAGTTTATGGGGAACCATAAACTATATAGAATAGCGACGGAAAACAATTTTCTTAACGTAACTTACAAGTTATCGGAAATTTTCTACCCAGGAACGCTGCCGATGTAGCGCAGGAAAGTCGAGCAATAAAATCATCAGCGTTAAGCACTTTCATCGCTTATTTAATCACGAAATACGCCGCGTTAAAACAAGTACGTACATCTACGCGGGAGCATCGCGTTTAAATATAAATATTTCCCAGAAAAGAAGTTTTGATAGAGCAGCAGAGTCGAGCTTACAGGAGCAATCTGATTCTATTTCCTCGAATATAATGATCTCCTCTCCCGGGAGCTGGACGAGTCGTACGGCTAAGGGATTGCGCGCTTTCTCTCCCGTCTCGACAATGGAATTAGTCTCGCTCTTATATAATGCCGTTCAATTGCAGCAATCATTACCCGAGTTTTGAAGTCATTAAGCAGACTGCTTGAGGAGCGGGACAACTACGAGTGCAGCGACAAATAGGAACAGTTGCATAGCTACACTTGGAGCATTATGCTGATTTTTTTCATTTTTAAACTGCACTCCGTGTGTTCGGAATTTTCGAATTCAAATTTCGAGGCGTAAAAAAAATTTTTCATGGAAAGCCACGGAGTTTACGGCCGTGTCGTAAAAGTTGATGCATACGTAATTGCGCGATCGCCGGCAATAAAATCCGCCTCTTTATGCTCCCGAAGTGGAATTAAATCGTTAGGTTTGGCATAAGGGGAACTGACGACCTTTTGAGAAATCGGAAAAGGAAAACGTTATCTCGAATTGGATGGCAAAAGTGGAAAAAAAATCACTGCCGCTCGGCCGTAACATTATATTCCTCGCTCATTCAAATGGATTCGGTTTGCTTCGAGTGATTTCATTTTGGTTCGAGTTTCTTATGAAAGGAGCCGAAGGTATATAAACCTGCGCTCAGAAAACGGATATTGATGCAATTTCGCGTTGCGGGGGTAGGAGCTGCGAAACGAATTCTTCCCGACTATCGATCAATCGTTATATTTTCGGAACAAAAAGATGCGACGCTCGCTTTTATAGCTCACGAAAATTTTTCGTTTCTATGGGTTCCTTGCTCTCTAAATCTAAAGCAGCGAAAAATTTACTATTTCTCATAGTTAAATAAAATGAACCTCCCAAACAGTGAAATTTTTCACTAATTACACTTAGTACAAAAAATATCATTTTACAAATTAGTGAATATTCACTAATTAATACGGTGCATTGTTGTAAAAATTATAATTCGCTATAGTACGTAGTGAACAGTCACTGTTTATGAAATGAGTTATCATTTTGCTCATTTCATTGCGTTTACTTTCGAATTAGTAAAAATTTACTGAGTCAAACAGTAGAAAGGATTTGATTTAAATTGTCATTCGAACACTGATTATCCAGTACATAATCACTTTAGCAAAAGGTGAATTTGAAAAATTATGAAAATTTACTATTTTTTCAATGAGTCATAATGACTATTAAGAGAAGTGAAATTTTCGGTACTTCTACATTTTTAACATTCGAGAAATTCACTATTCAAGTGGAAAATCCATCACCCAGAAAATGTGAAATTTTATGGACTTAATCGTTTTGCAACATGAGAAAAATTACTATTTAATTAGCTAACAGTGCACCTGTAGAATAAGTGAAAATTTATGTCCCCTTTAGCCTCCTGTTACTAGGGCCACACACTATTTTTAGTAATTTATTTGCAACATTATAGGTAGTGATTTTCACTATTTCAGCTAATGTATATTGCTACCCAAATATTAGTTTTTGTATTCACTATTTGCAATGTTCATATTTACTATTTTAGATAGTCCTAGTTCTACACTTTTTCAATTGGTTAATTTATTAACCTGTTTAAACTGTGATTATTCACTAGTTCACAGTTGGACCATTATAACTTTTTCAAATTGTTAATATGGACTATGAAAACAATGAATTTTCACTGTTTTAGATTCATAGAGACTGGAGAGTGCATTTGTCGAGGTAACGAGGTATCGAAAATCGGAATACACGTCAACAAGAAGAAAATATTCCATTTCAATTACGCGCATGACACGAGATACAATAACGAGAAAAATGATCCGCGAAGATCCACAACTGTAACCCGCTGATGTAATAATAATTTAAAAAAAGCCCCACCGACTCCCCAGCGCTTCGATAAATGAAGTCTGCTTTATCAAAAATCATAACAATAATAATAATAGTAATAACGATCACAATAATAATCTAGAACAAAAATCATCTCTCGTTGCGCGACGGCATATTCTCCGAAAATATTCGATTTCGCGTATCTTGGCGGCCGCTCGGCTGCGACGGCAGTGTATACACTGCCTATATAGAGCGGCGCAGGGAATTATACTGCCAAATAAATGCACCGACTGCCGCATTAACCTCCAGCGTGTACAGTCCCGGAAAGATAAAAATTCCAGTCCAGCGACCGTGAAATCCGCGCAACGCGCGAAATTTAAATGTCTGCCGCGCTGTAGACCTCCTCGCCAGGGGGGGGGGGGATCCCTCTTCTCTTTGCTTTTCCTTTCTCGTCTTCGCCGATTCGACCCAATTCTCTCTACTCCGCGCCGCTGTCATTTCTCATATTCTTTTTCCGTCTTCTTTCTGTCCGCAGAATCGAAGCCCCATGAGTTGGCCGCGGAATCGGCATCAGCCACTGCTGCGGCACACCTGAACTCGAGATAACGGCGAGATAGCGAGATTTTTGGAGGGAGAGACGGAAAGAGCGGCTATAAAGGGGGAGAAAAAAAAAGAGAGATGGCGGGGACGGCGCTGACGGCCGTCTTGCCGCCGCATCAGCTCGACAGCGAGGACAATCGCAGCCTCGACATGGAGAAGATGTCGGAGATTCTGCGGGGCTTCTACGAGGACTTCAACAGCGAGACGAATTACCTGCTGATCGGACTCTACGTGCCGGTCTTCATTTTAGCCATGACTGCCAACATACTCGTCATCGTCGTCGTGTTCAAGTACCATTACATGCGCAGGTGAGCTCACGTTTTTGTCTCGTGCGTACAGTTAGTCTCTCGAGTTGTGCAAAATTATTTTTATGTAAATTGTTATTCGCGAAAATTTTCGTACAATTTGCCTGCGAACGCGATTCGGGCGAGAGCAAATGCTTTCGGAAAATTGAAACACTAAACAATGAAAAACTTAACCCTGAAACAATTAACAATGTCGAGAAGTATTCTAGGCAGAATTTACTACAATATAGTTATTTTTTAAATATTTACAAAAAGTAACGTTACTGTATAGATCGTTCATATTACTGTGTACACATCACAAGAATTTTTATGTACGTCTATGGCTAGATTCGTTTGTGAAAGATAAAATCTGTTGGTTTTCAAAGATTTATCAATGGCAAATTTGAATTCCCTTAGAAATGCAACAACAACAATGAAAATGTCACCGCTATAACTTTGTGTTTTTTTCGCAACAAGCACATACTTCAATACCTGTGCTTAATAAGTTTGATTTGGGAAACAAATTCAATTTGTTTGAGAAATTTCATTTGGGATTTAAATTGATCGCGTTTTGCTAATTAAATCTGTTAAATAAATTGAATTTGTGTCGCAAATTTGATCTTTCGTCTGCACCTGCATTCAAAGTCGTGACAATATTTTCAGACCAGTAGTGATCGAAAGGATTGCTTCGTTCCTTAGAAAACCAAATGACCTACTTTTAATTTCCATCTCAATATTTGGATTGATCAATAACGAAAAGTACTATAATTTTGCATCTTTGCAGAATTGCGCTATACAATTCGCACAACATCTTCCGCAATACGTCTTTGTTTTCGTGCACAGAGAGGCACACACAAAAATCGCTCAACGCACACAACGCATTCAAAATTCATATTATTCTGAACAACCCTTCGACTAATGCAACGCAAAAATTATTTCCTCGCTATACAGCTTTGTCAATTATATAAATATATATATATATATATATATATATACTTGTACACCCGGCTGTCCAGTTATACGAACATTTCAATAGAGCCTCGTATATATTGATAACAAATCAATAATAAATAACTTGGTCACGATCGTGCGAAAATCGGAATGCATACAACGGACAAAGAAATCAGCATTTCGCGCCGGGCGTAAGCGCAAAAGGAAAAGGCATTACCCATTCAAACATTTGCATTATGTCTTCGAAAACACTATATCTATATAAGCGCCGAATGAACTTCCGCGAAGAATTGTATCCAGTCGAGCGCTCGGGCCGGTCTCTTTACATTTTTCGCATTGAAATCGTTCGAGCTCTCGCTCTCACCAGCGCGCCTCTGTATACATATATACACACTGCACACACAAACGTACAGATGTGTGTATATACGTATAAATATATATATATATATATTCGTGTACAACAATAAAGCTCGGAGCCGAGGAAATTTCATTGAATGTACATCAGCGTTTTCCAGCGTCGAATAAAACTGATTGAAAGTCAAAGGAAATTGACTCTTTCTCGAGCGCGAGCTGCAAAGCTTCTCTCTCTCTCTCTCGAGAATTTACGCCTACACCTTTGCATGTACACGCATATACGTATGCAACCGGGGGAAAGAGCCGCCACGTCGTCGTCGTCGGCGCGAGGCTAATTTATTAATCGATTTTTCAATTCGCGCCCAGCCGTGTATCCTGAAAGTTGATTACACGTGACGCTGCAAAATCCCTGTCTATCTCTCTCGTCTATTCTTCCCTCGGCTTTCCGTATCGCGCAAACATATTGCCTACACGTGTGTATACAGGGGCTTTCATTGTGTCCTTTTTAACGCGATATTTGCATGGAAAATCACTTACGCGCTCGAGGATCGCGGCAGCCGCTCTGTATAATCCCGCGGCGATGGATTCTAGAGGAAGGGAAAAATGAAAGAAGGTGAATACATTTCGCGCCGTGTAAATTGCCTTATATCCACACGCGCGCTATGTATACAAATGTATACAGTGTATATATAGTCGACGTCCGCGATTATGCCAAAAGCGCAGAATCTGTTAAAATTTCTGTTGAGTGGGCGGATTCTGTACCAGACCGTGTCCAGATTCGTAGCGGCTGCGACGCGACGGTAACCAGAACGGAATCTGTCAAAAATTCTGTTCATCTATTAAGGGGGTCCGATACTCATTAATGTCGTGTCACTAACCATACGATATAAAAGTGTTTAAATAAAATAAATATAACGAATTACGCAAATTCAAAAGATAGTTGCCCTCCGTCTTGGTATCATCTGTCAATATGCAAAGTTTGAAATCGAAATATTTAGGTGTTGAGGAGAAAAATGCGAACGAAAATCAGTAGCTGTCAGCAGAAGCATTTACGTCAGGTTACCGCTACTGAATCTCGTTTGCATTTTTCTCCCCAATCTCTGAACATTTTGATTCCAAACTTTGTATGCCGATAGGTAATATCGAGACGAAGGGCAACTATCTCTTGGATTTGTGTAATTGATTATATTTATTAGATCTAAGCACTTTTTTTATAGTACGTTTAGTGACGGGTCATTAGTGGCTATCGGATCCCCTTAAGGGGATCAAGAACGTTTCAAAAATCTCGAAGCTATGTGTCGATAACTTAAAATTACAGTTTCCTCTGTAACTATTGTTCTTTTAAAGTTAGACGAATTTCGTAAACGTAATTGTACATAAAAAAACAAAATTTATCTTCAAGCATGGATAAAAGTTTCAAAATATTAGTTTATTTTAATAATTAGCATAAACGAGTGGTGCCATCTTCTATCTTTCCTTAGTTGAAGGTTTTTTTTGCATTCTCCTACTAGTCCGGGCTGATCAACGCACACCAACGGTAGCAATGCGTGGCAGGCCAACATGTGTTCACCACCTTCTGAGAATACAGCACAGCTTACTATGCAGTGGCTACCTACGCATGTCCCCGACGAAACGCGCGATGCTGAGAGTACTACGGTGAAAAAATGGGTAGTCTTTCCGAAAATTTTATGAGGGTAAAGGGCGATCTCGGAGGCTGAACGTGAACAATTCATAATAATTCAAAATTTGCAAAATAAATACTTTATGAACAGATATGTAATCTACAGAAAAGGCTTATTTCAGCAGAATTTGAATAATAAAAATCGAATGGTAACTACCTGAGATTATTAGACTAGTTTGATAATCTTCACTTACAGACTGTGAATTGATAACAGTGAAAATGCTCCGATTTTCGTGATTCAAGTTTTGTAACTATAAGTAATCATTACGCATGAACTGACGTAAGCCAAAAATTACCTTTGTTTAAAAATTGTTTATTTGAAAATTGAGAGTAGAATTTTTTTCTAATGCTGTCTTATATGGGTACCCGTACAGAGAGGACTAAGCCTTTTATGACACCAGTGGCAGAGCCTTGGCTAGAGCGTTCTAATGAGGGTCACACCTGGTCTCACCTAAGGGCACAACCTCTACAAATAAAATTTTTCCTTAAAATTTTTCAATGTTCAATATTATGAATTTTTGTATAAAATATTATTCGTTTTTAAAATTTACTAATAATAACAAAACTTGAATCACAAAAATCGGATGATTTCATATTAATTAATTTAGGCCAAGCGCCCTAGCTTTTTTGTGGACTTAAAAGTAGCTCGGCAACGGATACCGCAATTATATAGAGAAAGGGAAGCCCGTATACTTTTGGACACGAAATCTGTGCGGGAACGTTGTTTATTGTTAATAATAAAATGCAAAAATGCATTTTTTTTAGTTTTTTGCTTTTAACTCGTAAAATAAGAGATTAAAGTAAAAAAGTAAAGAGAGAAAAGTTGTAGCTGATTAAATTGCGAAGAAATTCATATATTGAACGTCTCTATCCGATGAATGGACATGGAGGAAACCTCGAAAAAACCGTGAAAAACACCGCAAAATCGACGTTTTTTTAAAAATTGAAAACTCAGCCATTTTTACACTTTTAAGGCTCAAATTTAGAATGAAGGAAGGGCTTTATACCTAGTTTCATGTCGCCAAAAAATGGTGCTCTGCGCCAATTACTTTTTACATAATTGCAAATTGAACTTTTTATGTACGATTTTAGTGCACTTTTGTGTGCGCGAGTACGAGAAATTGGGGAGTCCTACTGGAATTTGGAATACAGCGTTGAAAATTTTATGATTTGAACAACGAAGTGTATATTTTGGATTTGCGAAAAAAAGGTTTTGAATCGATGAAAAATGAACTGAAACGTGAGCGAAAACGGCCGAGCGCGCGGCGTCGTAGCGCGCTTGTATATCTATATACACTTTCTCTGCCACCACTGCCGCGCGCTCGGCCGTTTTCGCTCACGTTTCAGTTCGTTTTTCATCTGTTCAAAACCCTTTTTTCGCAAATCTAAAAAAATACATTTTCTTGTTCAAATCACTCCAGTTTTTGGGGACATGAAAGAAGCCTTTCCTTCATTTCAAATTTTAGCCTTAAAAGTTAAAAAATAGCTGAGTTTTCAATTTTTAAAAAAACGTCGATTTTGCGGTGTTTTCCACGGTTTTCCGAGGTTTCCTCCATGTCCATTCATCGGATAGAGACGCTCAATATATGAATTTTTTCGCCATTTAATCAGCTACAACTTTTCTCTCTTTACTTTTTTACGTTAATCTCTTATTTTACGAGTTAAAAGCAAAAAACTACAAAAAAATGCTTTTTTGCATCTTATTATTAATAATAAACAACGTTCCCGCACAGATTTCGTGTCCAAAAGTATATGGGCTTCCCTTTCTCTATATAATCGCGGTATCCGTTGCCGGGCTACTTTTATGTCCACAAAAAAGCTAGGGCGCTTGGCCTAAATTAATTAATGTGAAATCATCCGATTTTTATGATTCAAATTTTGTTATTATTAGTACATTTTAAAAACGAATAATATTTTATACAAAAATTCATAATATTGAAAAATTGAAAAACAAAACTTTGTTAGTGTAATCATGAAAATCTGAGCACTCACTTTATCAAGTAATTACCAGTCGATTTTTGTCATTCAAATTCGGGTAGCGTTTTCTAGTTTTATAAATCGTTTACATCTATTAAATTTTTTTGTTAGCCAACTTATTTATTCAAATTCGAATTTAATTTCAACGATCTAAATGAACCGTCATAAAAGGGATACTACGGCCTGCGACCCCGGCCTACCCACAGGTCAAGTAGTATAAACTGCCGCGCGGTCTAAGCGTTTGGTACCAGGTGGTGAACACGTGTACCAAGTTGCCGCTACCTTTTACTAAGAGCGTAGTACAGCTTGCAGCGAGTGGCTACGTACACTTATCCCCGGTGAAATGCACGATGCTGAAAGTGTGGGTAGAAAAAATTTGGCATGAAAATCTATGGTGAAAAAATTCTTGCTCGGGCCGGTCGCGCGTGCTGTTGGAGCTGCATTACCGATCTTCCGGGAAGACTTGAGAAATGAAATTCTGCGCCTCCTGTTGCCTGTCAAAGAAATAACATTTTTCCTCTTTCTTACCCTCTTCTTACCCCTCCGAAAGGTAAAAGCGGAAGAGTTTGTTTGCTACACGAAGATTCGGTTTTATTCTTTCATAACGCTCGAAAACTTAATATTTTTGTGACTATTATATACATTATATAAATTAGTTTACGGGTAAACTCAGTTTTTATGCGTTCTTTTCGTCAAATAACTTTTATAATGCATTTTCTCGGATGCATGGTACGAATGCAGCGCTTTTTATCGCCTAGCGGAGAAAAGTGGAACTTATTTTTTAATATTTTTTCAAAATTTTTTAAATATTGCAGTCATGCCGTAAATTTTACGTCTTTATGAATTATTTCCCAAATTTTCACAGCGATCGTAACAATAGCCTCGGAGTGGTTTCGAATATACGAAATCACTGCTTTTTGAACGTTCTTGATCCCCTTAAGAACATAGAATGAAAGTTTCCCCGCACGTGTAGTGATCATCTAAGTATATTTTAAAAATAGTTTCATTTGGATTTTTCTTCACAGACTATAGTTTTATTTTTGCGAAAATCCAAGTGAAACTATCGGCGGACATCTCATGCGTATACACAGCTGATTAGTGTATATAGCTATACTCTCGAGTCTTCATACGCAGATGTACGCTGTACTCAGAGTGTAGTTTATACAGGCATAATTGCAGTGCGGAAGGGTCTGAATAAAATAATAATTAAATAACAATAATCACGTGTTACATTAATATAAAAGGTCGATAACTCCTATGATTGAGTTCGTGAAGTTGAGGTTATGTAATGGGATAACTGAATACGTGAAGCTCTCAACAGAATCCGGACCGAAGGTGGACACTTATCGTAACAGATAGTGTTCTACAATTCTGGGCAGACTGTGTTCCCGAGCTCATATTTTATGTTCAATCTTCCAGCAGGGGAGCCTTACGCTATATGTATATATGGTATAATACACACGTGTACCATGCGGTGTTCCCGTCAGTTTTTTATCGGGGAATATTTCTCGCCGCCGAGAAGAGAGAGACGAGAGGGTATATATGATGAATTTTTATTATGTTCCTTTGGAGAATTGAAATAAGAAGGAAGAATGCGTAATTTCGCTATGGAAAATGAGAGCGCGTGCAATCGATCTTCAAAAAGCCAGATATATTGCATTCTACTCGCGGCAAATGATCTGCGCTCGGTGGGCTATTCAATTTTTTTTTTCTAATGCAATCTTGGATGATGGGACTCGCTCGGCCAGAATAAAAGTGTGTAATGATTTTGGAGCAACGATTTCCGCGGAAATGAAAATAGAAAAGTGATCTCATTGATTGACTACTTGCCAGGGTGATTTTCGAAAAATAATTAGTTAATAAAATTCATAAAATAATTAGTGAAAAGCTGGAAAAATAATTTGTAATAATTGGTAATAACAATGATGTTGATGGAGCTTTCATCGGGAAATTTTTATCTGTAAACAGCAAATTTTTTAATTAACTAAGTCAATTTCAGCAGAATACCAACCGCAAATGCGTGACGAATAATAAGTAAGAGTACGCTAAATTAGAATTTTCAAATCAATTTCAGCTCCATCAGAAAAATGACTGCGTCATACAGCGTAAAATATGATGCGGCGAGTAGGTGTGTCACACGCCGTTGCCGTCGTATGTACAGCAATTTTTGCAGCATAAATATTAATGTTTACTGCGACAGTTTTCTCAATGGGCCTATATATAACCATAGCGAACAATTTTGCGCAGTACATTATGCCCTCGTAAAAACGTCCTCCACCGTCCATAAAAGATATCCCGCGAGATTGACACGAAGGTGTCGCTCCAGAACCGAATTATACATATATACACACACACACACAGCATAACGAGAATACCATTCGATTCTAGACGTATACACAATACGGATCCGAGCAATGACCTTAAAATTTGGTATAGAGCCTTATCGCGATCGCAGCCCTCAAGTGCGCCCATATACACATATCCATGTGCATATCCAGGAAATTTCGGAAACAACTCGGACGAAAACGTTGCAAAAAATTTTCTTGAAGGCACACCTACCAGACGCGTTTTTTCTCGTTCCTTAGGTCATTCTAAAAGAGAAAAACCTCGCGTACATGGCCGATCAAAGGGTATACTTTTATCCGGAGCAAAAACGATTCGAAAAACGAGAAACGAGACGATAAATAATTAAAAGAAAAATTCACAGATTGTTTTTCTCGAAAACTATGGACCTCTAAAAATATTTCATTAGAACAAAAATGTCTTAAAATTCATGAAAGAATGCTCTGAAATTTTTTCAGAATTTTTATGGACATTATACGAATTTCGATTTTTTTGGATTTTCGAAAAATAAAAAATTGTATCGGATCAATCTGAAAAGATTTCGGAGCATTATTTCTTGAATTTTAAGACATTTTTGTTCTAATGAAACTTTTATAAAAGTCCATACTTTTCGAGAGAAAAAATCAATGAATTCTCTTTTTGTTAATTATTTCTCGTGTTTCCGAGCCGTTTGTGCTCTGGGAAAAAGTATACCCTACGTTCGGCTATCTACACAAGTTTTTTTTCTTTCATAATGACCTAAGGATCGAGAACAAACAGATTTGGTAGGTGTGCCTTCAAGAAAATTTTTTGCAACTTTTCCGTCCGAGTTGTTTCCGAAATTTCCTGGATTTACGCATATATATATATATACCAATACACAGGCGAGCCCGACGTCGACGAGCCGGAGCGAGAATAAAAATCGTCGGGAGAGCGCAAACAAGCCTCCGACCGTCCCTTTTTCTTTCCCCCTCCCTTTCTCTCTCCTTTATCGCTCCATTAAAGCGAAGAAGGCTGTCAGCCCGGCCATTACACCTCCTTATCAACCCATAATACGCCCGTCGATGCCCTTTTTATATTTCGTGCGCTGCGCGGCTACTGCTGCTGCGTAACTCGCTACAATAAAACGATGCGCGTGTATTTTTTTTTCTTCCTCTCGTTCGTCGCGTATCAACCGCGTGAGATATATATATATATATATATATATATACGGGAGACTGATAAATGCACACTTGCTCTTGCCGACGTCAGACGCGGTCTCTTATCCGCTTTGCGCAGATCGATCGCTCGCAAAAGGCAAATTCGGTCGAGGAGAAGTAGACGAGTCGCGTCGAGTATATTGAGGCATTTCTGGACGGTTGTAACGCCGAGAAATGGTGCGCAGGGATCGCGAAGTCGATTGAAAATTCAAATTTCCCGCCACGCGGCGATCGAAAAGCGCCAACTATACCGATGGCAGGAATCGAGTTGATGCTGGAAGGAAAGCCCTCGAAGTTTTTCTTGATTTTAAAATGTAAATTCGAGGCTTCGCAAAATGATTGAACGGCCGAACGCAACTGCGAAAGGCCACAATTTCGTGGCTTGTTGCAATTGGATTTCTACTGTACTAGCTATGTGAATAAATTATAGTTACAGTCTCTCATCGGTTTCATTGCGAAACGGTACTCTAAAATTTAATTAAGTATGCAAACGCGCCGGAATAGCGGTGAAAGAATCGATCAATTTTGTTTGTAAATAAAAATGTAATTTGCGCATGCTTATATTTGGGTCATTCAAAGTAATTTCTTTTATCTTAAAAAATGGACCACATAAAAAAGACCGATTTGAGGATAACCGATGGTGACTTTTTGTTATTTAAGGTATAAGAAAACATAGTTTATTTGGAAAATACTACAGCGGTGGTTACGTTTTGTCCACAAGATTAAGGTAGGCAAACGGATGGGTTGTTACGCTAATGACATGTTACTGTACTGACAATTGACCACTAAATGTTGCGCTGTAAAGAGCGATTAATAAATAATCAAATTTCCTTGCGAATTTTTTTCTACCTCAACAAATAAGTCTGCATAAAAACTGTTTAAACAACAATGCGAAAAGAAGTATCTGTGTAAAATACGCCTTAAGTTGGCTCAAGTTGAAATGTATTCGTCTAAATCGGTTTCACGATGAAGGCTGGCAACACTGATGGAAAATAGGCGCGAAATTCAAAAATGCAAAACCATGGCTTGGCGGGACTTTATTTGCATAATCCGAAGTTTAGCAGCATTGTTATTAACGGGTTATTACGCTTACGAGACATGTTACGGTAATGACATTTTAGCCTTATAAACTGCAACCAACGGCACACGCTTAAAGAAAAAGTTAATATCTGTATCCTCATTTGTTAAGTATATTTACTACAAGTTTTTCATGCGTTTCCCGAATCAAAAAGCTTCCAAAAACACTGTTTTTGGACTGCGGACATGAAAAACACCACTTTTGGAAGAACGGCCCATTATGCACATAAGCATGTGCTTTATTTACTCAATCCCGATACTGTCGTTGGATTTTCCCAAACGATGCGAACATCCGCGCTGTTCCTTGAAAAATAAATTTCTCTCTCTGTCTATCACGCGCCGAGCGAGAAATTTCGTAGAGCGATTTCGGTGCTATGCGTCCGCTGCGAAAGAGCACGTGGCGCTACGGCAAACCAGCTGTATATCTATATAGCAATCAACTTTATTATATGCGCAATCGAATCGTCTCCCGAATTCCCATTTATAATCTACTCGCCTTGCTGCGTATATATACAAACGTGAAAGTGAAAAAAAAAACAATCGCACGATTTTTTTTCGTCGACCTACATTATACCTCTATATACACGTATGTGTACAAACGGAATTAATAATGCCCCTGCAGGCGAGCGAAAACGAGCGGGAAATTCGAATAATAATTCCCGTGTGGCGCCGGAGCATTGTGCGCGCGACGACACTTTTGTCGTGTCCGAGTTCGCTTGTTTTTATATTTTTTTTCTCTCTCTTTCGGTCTTTGCTACGCTGGAACGAAAAAAAAAGTCTGCTGACTGAATTAGCGGAATGCTTTCTTTCTCGAAGAGGAAAAAATGTAGAGTCAATAGAAGTATAAAAGTAGTGCCATTTAGGTCTCGATTCGATGAATATATCGACTGTACAATGAATTAAAATGCAATATCCGATAGCACGAGTATGTTATGCGATACGACACTTTTGGAACACGATTATTGCAAAAATATAAAATTACAGGCAATTAAAGGATGCAAACGTAAATTGTCGTGTAAAACATTTTAACAAGAATTCAGTGTACGCGTAACGAAGCGATATAGTGTTATATTAGTATTTTAAAAGATTTAAGCTTTAAAAATCGACGTAACGGCTTGTTGTTGCGATTGTTTTTTAAGCTTCGAAACTCGTTATTACGATGAAAATATCGTCAACATTGTTGAATTGCAACGATGCGAGTGATTACTTAAAAAAGCGGTTCTAGACTGACAACATTAAATTTTTCTTGATCACTGCATGAATTTTTAAGTAAAGCAAATAACAATGTTAATAATAGTCCCGCGAAGTTGTGTATATAGTCAACGTGTATTTGTCGCACGTCCTTACGTGACAAATAAAAAAATGCTCGATACGAGCGATAAATTTTGCATTCGACTATTTTCACCGTTATGCGAAGCTTTCACTTCGAGACAGCTGCCGAAAGAAAAAAAAAGAGCGAGACGAAGTGACCGGCTGAGTGGATTGGACTGACGTCGATGCCGCGCACTATATATATGTATATGCAATTGATCGATGAACCGTGGACAATGATGAGAGAAAAGTGTATATTTTTTCTTTCTTTTATAAGAAGATTGCGCTACTCCGTCTTCCGAGGCGATGTGATTAACTGCGGGCTACTTCGAGTTGGGGAGGGGGTGAGGAGGGGGGGGGGGAGGGGGTGCAGAAGCTCAATACGCAGGGGAGTGACGTTAGGAGGTCAAAGCGCGGCAATTATATTACGCCGATAGTTTGGAAGAATCGCTAATCCGGTTTATCGCCAAGATTATAATCCAGATGCTTGTGCGCTTATATATAGGTATATATATTGTATGAGCCCCTGTGTCAAGGAGACGTCGAATAGTCGATTCGAATATTCGAATTTCGCGCCAAAATATGCGGAGAATGTAAAGAAAACGGATGTTCTTTGTGCAATTCAGTACCGTTTGATGATAATCGATGTCATTGTTAACTTCGTATTCGCTCAAGTGGAAGATAATTGGGTGATGTATATATGTGCTTATCCAAGAAATATCGAAAAGAACTCTCCCCAAAAATTGCAAATATCTTTTTTTTTTTTTTTTGAAGACACACCTACCAGACCTGCTTTTTTTCGTTCCTCAGGTCATTCTGAAATAGAAAAAACTCGCGTGCATGGCTGATGGTATGGTATACTTCTTTATTGGGCTTTAAGACTTAAAAAACGAGAAATAATTCATAGATTTTTTTCTCATAAACCATGGGCTTTTTTATAAAAGTTTCATTACAACAAAAGTATCTTAAAATTCATTAAAGAATGCTCTGAAATTTTTTTCAGATTGATCCGATGCAATTTTTTATTTTTCGAAAATCCAAAAAAAAAAGAAATTTCGAACAATGTTCTTAACAAATCAAAACATTTTTTGTTAAATTTTAAGATATTTTTATTCTAATGAAATATTTTTAAAAGTCCATAGTTTTCGGGGAAAAAGTCTATAAATTCTATTTTTTCAATTATTTCTCGTTTTTTCGAATCGTTTTTGCTTCGAAAAAAGTGTATCCTACGATCGGCCATACACGCGAATTTTTTCTCTTTCGAAATCACCTAAGGAACGAGAACAAACAGGCCTGCTAGGTGTGCCTTCACAAACAAATTTTGCACTTTCTGCACATATATCTTGCTTTTATTATAATATACATTCGTCATCGAAATTTTGAGTTTTCACAATACCATTTTGAACATATTCGAATTGTTTTCGATTTTCAAATTAAAAAAGTATAGAAACTACAAAAACATGCATGAAAAACGAGTCTACCCATCCGCATCAACAAAATCTACAAATATTTTCGAAAATATCGCCCAAACATCAAGTTTCACTATACGTACTCGCCCTATTCAAATAACGCGGCGCAGAGTCCCAGCATTTTTTTTTTTTTTTTTTTCATCTCGCGTTCCATCGTACCGCTCGAAATTTGAATTTTCAATTAACCTCCCTCTCAAAACGCAGCCCCATAAATAATGCAACGGCTTCGCTCTCCAACTCCCACATGCAGCATCCAACGCGCGAATCCACTTTTCCATTACAGCGCCGGAGAGCATCGCGGCCGCGATATCAATCCCGCGTCTTCCAATTGCGGGTCCCGCATATAGGCAAGTCAGCGCGTCGCGTATATGCATAGAACGCATTTTGCGCCGCGCTGTATACATGTATATATTATATGTACGGCTGACACACGCAACGAATCATCCTTAACGACGGAGTCACGCGCGCGCTTATACCGGCGGCGATGAAAAAAGATATACGACGCTAAGAGGCCTAGAGATATATGGAGGAGGGCAAAATGCCTCGGAGACAAAATGAGTAATTCGCTGCGGAGCTGTTGCTTTATACGTATATATATATATACACGGCGTCGAGAGTGGAGGGGGTGGGTGGGGGCGGGGGATGCAACAAGCGGCCAAGTGTGCCATTATAGAGCGAAAAAGGGGAATTCGAGAGACGGTGTGATGGATGTGCCTGAAGATTGGTTGTGAATATTTTAAGGGGAGCGAAAAAAAGTACCAGAGAAAGAGAGAGAGAGAGAAAGAGACTTTTTTTTTCCTCGGCTGTTTATTCGACTTTCGTTATACATATACATGCGCGCGCGCGTGTGACTATCGGTATACCGGAGGTCGATACTGATTTTCTATATAAACATAGCTCACATTCCCTTTTTTCTTCCTGCATCCATAAATCGTTGTTTCAACGTCGGATTACTCGTCGGCCTCCACTTTTTCTCCCATCGAAATTTCCAATTTCTAGCTGAGAATCCAGTTAAGCTGTATATATATATATGTACGTATGAAAGCCAAATGCTCGCGTCGACGGCGGCGCAGCAGGATATTGGATTCGCAAACGTCGAGCGGGACGGGCAACTTCAAAGGGATACGGAAAAAACAATCAGTCCTTTGGGGAAAACGAAGTGTCGACCTCCATATACATGGATAATCCGGCGGCGCGCGTCTGCATTGTAAATTTGTTTATTGGAGAAAAAAAAAACGCGCGGGAAGTTTTAGCAAGCGCATAGCGCGCCCCGTCGTCTCGGGGAATTAATTGAAACTCGCTCGAGCTGTACACGACTGCCTTGCATTCGACGCGATACACGAGATTCATAAGCCGATATAGTATATGACTCGGTTGCCTCGGCGCGGAAGGGGCGGATGTTTGCTTGAATAACACATCGGATAGTCGATTAAAAATTCAAATTTCCCGCCGCCGATGCGTATCGGCGCCGACGTAGGACAGGATGGGAGATCAATGAATTTTGCTTGTAAGTGTAACGAGATGTAGATGTTATTCTAAAAATGTTAGAGCATTTTTTCTCATATTTTTTTTTTTATTTTTTTTTTGTTTTAACTTATTGGCTACACATCGGGCGCGAGGCGCGAAATTTGAATTCGTCACGAAGAAAAAAAGCCGACTCGCTCCGGCGCTGTTTAGCATTCGGTATACGCAAATGGGAGAAAAATCCTTTATATAGGTCACGTGGCCTGTGACGCATGCACGGCCTTCTGCGCGAAGAATACTAAAACCGTGCATTTCTCACATCGCACACTGCTGGTTTTGATCCTCGCGGATATTCCGTTTGCTATGTATACCTGCACATCCCGTCACTTACACTCCATCGGTTCTCGCCTGTATATACTGTATTCAAATAAATAGGAAGAAAACTAAACGTCGAACTGCTTTCGCAATCTCCACTCGTATCTCCCCGGAGATCCACGCGATAAGTACTTCCCATCGCGTGTTTAATACCGAGAGCGTTTAATAAGCCCCCCCCCCCCATATACACTGCTCGCTTTTATATCGAGCAGTATACTCGAGCATCGCGTTTTGAAAATTAATTCTCGTTTCGTGTTATATCCCGCGCCGGCGATATGAAAAAGACGACGAAGAAGGGACCGAGCCCGAGATTCCTCACCTCTCATTTCGAGCTTCGAGATGGATATTACGCTCCGTCGATATACATATATATATATATGGGGCGTAGATAGCGAAATTCCACACGCAATGTATAGAATTTCGGCGCGAGACTTTAATTACACTTCCGACGCAATATAATCGCGCGAAACGGAGGATATCGGGAAAAATTCTATTTCGTATAGATATACGCAGACGTGCGGAAGGGGGAGCTTGCGAGATGAAGGTGCGCGTAAAGCTCGACGACGCGTACACGCGCACGGTAATGACGGCGATTCAAGTAAATCGAATCGTAACGCCGCGGCTCGCGCGCGAATGACTCTTCCGATTGTCGCTTGTCCTCGACGGCGACGCAAGTACTGCGCAGTGTGGGTACGGCGACTTGTCTCCTTCAATCTCTTTCCCGCGTTTATATCTATGTACTGTACATATGGGTCATACTTCCAAAAGTGGTGTTTTTCATCTTAAAAAATGGACCACATAAACAGGTATAAGGTATGAGAAAACATAGTTTATTTGGAAAATACTACAGCTGTGATTAAGTTTTGTCCATCGGATTAACATAGGCAAACGGAGGAGTTGTTACGTTAATGAGATGTTAGGTTATTGACATTTGATCACTAAATGTTACACTGTAGAGAGCGATTAATAAATAATCAAATTTCCTTGCGAATTTTTTCTTTGAAGAAGGTTTTTAACATTTTTCACCCATTTAGGTCATATATATATTTACTTACCACGCGTTAGCCTGCGTTACGTTAATGACAATTTGTTTCTACCTGAACAAATAAGTCTGCATAAAAACTGTTAAAACAACAATGCGAAAAAAGTAGTTATGCAAAATATGCCTTCAGTTGGCTAAATTTCAAATGTATTGGCCTAAATCGGTTTCGCGATGAAGGATATGGTAACACTGGTGGAAAACAGGCGCGAAATTCAAAAATGAAAACTTAAGTTTTTAAGTTTGTACGGCTACAGAAATGCATAAAAGCATATAAATAAGGAGCTAAACTAGAGAAACTTTTCTGATAAAATGTTCCTTTTGTAAAACAAGAAATAATTTTAAAAAAATAGAATTTTTAGATTTTTTTTCTTGAAAACTATGGACATTTAAAAACATTTCATTAGAACGAAACTGTCTTACAATTCATCAAAAAATGCTCTGAAATATTTTTAGATTTCTTGAGGACGATTTTTGAAATTTCGATTTTTTTGAATTTTTGAATTGTATCGGATCAGTCGAACAAATTTTCAGAGCATTCTTTCATGAATTTTAAAACATTATTGTTCTAATGAAATTTGTATAAAAAAGTCATAGTTTACGAGAAAAAAATCTACGAATTCTGTTTTTTTTTTTTTTTTTGTTAAATTTATTTCTCGTTTTTTCGAGTCGATTTTGCTCCAGAAAAAAGTATACCCTACAATCGGCCATGTGCGCGAATTTTTTCTCATTTAAAATGACCTAAGAAAGACAAGCCTGGTAGGTGTGCCTCCAAAGAAAATTTTTACAATTTTTGGAAAAACTTGTTGCCGATATTTGGTGGATTTGCACATATATGTATCTACGGCTGATCGAATTGCCGCACGCGGCATTTGTGAATTCTCGAGGCGTTTTAGTGAGAGACTTGGGAGGCTGCGGAGAGATTAGAAACGATTTGTCGCGGTGCGTGTTTGAATTTTCGCGTTGGGGATATTGCGTTGGAGAAAAGTAATTTGTTCGCTTGGACGGAGGGTTTTTTCATTTGGGATTCGTGGGAACCGTCGATATAATGCTTTTGGGTGTGTACGTACGGGAAAATGTGTCAAATTGCGATTGATTGAAATTTAAAATCTGGAGAGAAATTGTTTGAAAAATGAAATTATAGCCTTTCAAAGACGAAAATACAAAGTTTGCGGAATTCGAGTAAAAATTTGAATGCATTCCTTGAAGGAGACCATTGATGCTTAACCGATTCCTTTTTCAAATAGGTGAAAAATTTTAAATAAATCTCAAAATAATTAAAAATATACTGCTTTCTAAATTCCTGTATTTATTACTGTAATTATTATTATTTATTTATTACTTTAACACTCTTTGTATTACTGTATTTATTCCTACTGAATTCCTGTATTTATTATTTAATTACTCGCATAACAGCTGTAAATTTCAATTTGTTATGAGTATCTGTTTATTCATTTTTCTCGATAATTCCACATTCATACCTATACATTTCCATCTCACAGAAATAAACTGCAAATAGCCCGCGTCTTCACCGGAACAAAAAAAGTAAAAGAAAATAAAATCGAACCAGCCTCTACGGCCGCGGTCTCCTTTTCATCCGTCAAAAAATTTCTCTCTCGGAGGGAATCGCGACGCTTCTTTCCCGCGCAGCGCTTGAATTCGCGCAAGAAGGCATAAAGACGCTTCCTTTTCTCCGGAATCTTCTGAATTTCCATGCGACTGGCTCCCGATATAGAACGTAAATCAGCGATGCGGATGATGGCCAGCGCTTATCCCGGGCGTATTCTGGAAATAGCGACTTTTATATTCGCCTAACGTCGAATGATTCGAGCTTCCCAGATAATATGAAATGCCTCGACGTCTGCTCTAACGAGACAATCGTGACGTTGCCGACGAGCTTGCGATCGTTCGAATAGGTTTCTTTCCCTACCATCCGATTTTCAGACAAGACGACTTTGCGACAGGTTTCTACCGATTTTTGTCGTTTGTGCAGGGATTATAAGGGGACAAAACACCCTTATTTCCTGTAAAATAAAATAATTTTTTAAAATTATAATTATTATTGAAAGATAATAGTTAATTTTTATGTTAAAATTAGATAATATTTATTGTGTTGGAATTGAAATTTGGACCGCAGCTAGATTTCATTGACTTCGGCATGGATATTTTCAATTGCCGTAAGATTTAAAACCAACAAATTGGTTTAGGGACATGGGACCACATGGAAAATGTTTCAAAAAGCTATCATTCTCATATGAGCGTAGGAATTTTGAACTGAAAGCTTAGAAAATTTTTTATCTATTAGAGAGGAAATCTAGCTACGGTTGGGATGGTTCAAATTTCAATTCCAAGACAGCAAATAAAAGGTAATATTATTATTTACTTATAACATAAAAGTTAACAATTATATTGTAACAATAATTATAATTTTTTAAATTACTTTATTTTTTAATAGGAATAGGAATATTTCGTGCCCTTAAGGACAATTAATTACTAAACTAGTTTGTTTTTGAATTCTGTAATTTCCTTTTTGTTACATCGGAGCTCTACGGAAAAGTATCGAAATTGGAATTGAAAAATTAATTTAAAGTCAACGTTGCCATTCATAATTTACAGTGAACATCGCAGTTATTCAATAAAACGCACACTTTTAGTACAATTATTGAGACATAAATTTTGCGTAGAACTATGCGAAAGCGAGCTTTTCGAAGCAGAAGAATTTTGAAAAATTGCCAAAATCCTGCGCACAGAAACTCCAACGATAACAAGCTCCGAATTCAGTTACATCCCTATCCTCGGAACAAAAAGCTCCCACGGCTCTATCTCTCCGAGCTTAATCCCGAGACTTATCTCCCATTAATTACGAGACGGCGGCACTTCTGCCAAATTCACCCTCGCTTTAATTACATCCCGCGGGCGATTCGCGCGTCGTACATCATCGGCCGCGCGGAGACCTTTTCTTCTGCGCGCCGCGACTGCCGTATAGGTATGCGGACGTCGGATCGACTGTGTTAAACGAGATCGTAATCGGATACGCCGGAAAAAAGCTCTGCTCTCTCTCTCTCCCGCAAATTTTAATTAAAGCCACGCGACTGCTTGCGCAAAGCGATTTTGCGTCCGTAGCTTTGCGACGAGCACGTGTAGGGGGGGGGGGGGAAGGGATGAGAGGCGACGCGAGACTAATCAACAAAAATTTCGTAGCGGAGTAGAAAGAGAGAGAGAGAGAGAGAGAGAATATTAGTCGTCGCGCTGAGCGATATTTATGTATACGTCGAGGGCGGGAAATTTGAATAGATTACCGCAGCGAGTTCGGAGCGTCGCGACGCGACGGAGACGAGGTGAGGATTTCTTCGAGAGCCGCGCGCGCGCGAAAATGTAAATGCGGATTCAATGGGGCGTCTAAGCCGGTTAGAAAGCAGACGAGCGAACAAATTGAATTGACTCTTAAATAATATATAAGACACGCCCGGGGATCGGAGGTCGCTGATTGCTAAGGATCTCTTTCTCTGTCGAGGCTATTCCTTTCTTATCGGTATGTTGTGTATAGAGCTTGTGTACACACACAGACGCCTTGGAGATTGTTATTCTGCGGCTTTCGAAAAATTATTAAGTTACACAGTAAATAAATTACTTGGTAAAATTTTCTTTTAACGAATTTTGCCGTGTAATATAGTAATTTTTTGTATGTGCTCGTATAATATTTATTAAGAAAAGAAACAATTTTTATTTTCATTCCAATGATTTTCACACAGTGGAAGTTTGTAAATGTGATTATTACTCTCTAAAGTTTTAGAAAACAGCGAAAAATTTACTATTTCTCATAGTTAAATAATATTAACCTCCCAAATAGTGAAATTTTTCACTATTTACACGTAGTTCAAAAAATATGATCATTTTACAAATTAGTGAATATTCACTAATTAATACGGTGCATAATTGTTGTAAAAATTATAATTCTCTATGTGCGTGGTGAATATTCACTCTTTATGAAATGAGTTATCATTTTGCTCATTTCAATGCGTTTACTATCGAATTAGTAAATATTTACTGATTCAAGCAGTAGAAAGTATTTGCTTTAAATTGTCATTGGAACACTTTTAACAATCGAGAAATTCACTATTCAAATGGAGAATCCACCACCCAGAAAAAATGAAATTTCATGACTTAATCGTTTTGCAACATGAGAAAAATTTACTATTTAATTAGCTAACAATGAACTTGTAGAATAAACAAAAATTTATGCCCCCTTTATCCTCCTGCTACTAAGGCCAGACACTATTTTGAGTAATGTATTTATAACATTGTAGGAAGTGTATTTTCACTATTACAGCTATATATATTGCTATCTAAATATTATTTTTATTTAATATTTGCAGTGTTTATATTCACTATTTGCAATGTTCATATTTACTATTTTGGATAGTCCTTCTACACTTTTTCAATTGATTCATTTTTTTAACCTGTTTAAACTGTGTTGGATCATTATAGCTTTTTCAAATTGTTAATATGGACTAAAAAACAATAAATTTTCACTGTTTTTTTAGGTTTAGGGAGTATGTAACATAATCATTTTTCCTAGACATTCACAAGATTTGTGAATATGAAGATAACGTATCACATAGTCCGTATATTATATTTTAAGTTCGTGATTCTTTCGCGCATGTTATGTTTAAGTAAACGAACATCGTTCTCGACTACCATATTGAAGATCCAGGGTCGATTCTCGTCGTGGTCAAAAAAATGTTATTAAAAAATTATAACAAATATAAAAATAATAAATTAAATAAGCCCGTGAATGGATAATGAAATAGTAACCCAAAAAAATTAAGTTTTAAAATCTTTCAAATGTGGTAAAAATTACCAAATTACTCAGTAAAATTCGTTAAAATGCATGTCCTTACCAAGAAACTTAACCAGCAATACTTATTCTACGATTTCTCCCAATACATTAATATTCCTTTGAAAGCTCTCCTGACGAGCTTGCAAGCTCTATTCGCGCCCCTTTAGCGAATCGTCTCTTTGAACGAATTTTATTCGCAACTGCCGGATGGTTTATACACGCAGCCCTAAAATCGAATGAACTACTCGTACGCCCCATTACGCGAGGGGAATAATCGTGAAAATCCACGTGAGCGAAGCTCGGCGCACGCGCGCGTCGTAGCGACGAACACAGCAGCCATGACTGCAACACTTGATGCGAGACTTAATGGCTTCCGACTCGGGATTTGATGCGTGCCAGCTCTCAGCGGGACGTCCTCCCACATCAGGTGTAATTATCCTTCTCTATCTATCTATATACATATATAAGGATAATCACATATATATATATATATCACGCTTCTCGGGGTGTTACGTAGGAAACCGCTTCGCGAGCTCCACCTGGGAATCCTATCTGGGGCTCGATGCGACGCGAGCAATGATGAAAGTGCGGAGGACGTATGGAGGGTAAGAATTAGTGGATATTTTACGTTGCGCGTCGGATTGCTCGATACATATGGAAAAGCTGTGGGTGCAGAGTTTGAAATTCGAATTTCGCGCCAAAAAGCCAGAGGAACTTCGAATCTAAAGAACGGCGCAGAGAACGAGATCAGGAAATGCTCGTACCATTCGTTACACGGTTATTTACGATCCGCAGCGAACTTTGAAGTGTACAATTAAGCGGTGTATATTTACGTTCCAACTGATCGACGAACTTCCCGATACCCACGACGGTTACAATACTCGACTTTCGACCGATCCCGCGTCGAACAATTCGCAAACCGTTGCGCGGACAATTGCACCGAGAATCGAGAAAGCAGCGGAGAACCGGCGAAGAATCGGCTAATCGATCCAAGTCTCCGGCGCTAAATGGGAAAGCAATTTTGCGGTCTGCTAGAGACACTTCGCCTGCAGGAGCGTATATATATATACATTATACACATATATACACAACTGCGGAGCGATCTTGACCTCGAGGGTGTTCGACTCCTCCGCACAATACATTCTTCTCCGGCTTAGGAGAGCGACGGCTAAAGCCGTAGTAAAGTCCGTCGTTCGAAGTTATACGAATCGCTACCCCTTTTATCTCTCCGTCCGCTATCCGCACTCATGTATATGTATATCTGTGTATACCCTCGACTCACAATACTTTGCATACAGTAACTCGGAATAATCATTTGTTTCCATCAGAAAGGGGGGGGGGGAGGGAGGGAAGTTCGCTGGCCGATAGCCTTTTCCCAACATTAATTAATGGAATCGTAGAGGCGAAATCGCACAATTACTCAGCGTAATTAGACTTCTTCGCAAAGCCTCTATACACTCGCTTTAATTAATTTGCAAAAGGGAGGCCGCGGCGGCAGCAGCGACTGCGCGAGAAAAAAATGAGTTTCTTTCTCTCTCCAACGCATACGCTGTTCAATCCGCTGATATTCAAGGCTTCGAGCCGTGAAAAAAAGGAGGGAGGGTGGGGGATCGGCGAATGTGGCGCATCTCCTTGGGCGTCTGCGCGAAAAAAAAAACAGCGGCTTCGCAGAAAATTCGCGCTTTCTCCACGGCTTCGTACGCAGACTCGCTCGAATCTTCGTGCGGCACGCGAGAAATCGGGGGAAGGGGAGCTTTCAGCCCCTCTGTGGAAAAGCCTCCCTATATCAGTCATTATATGCACATATACGTGTACAAAGGGCTGCGTGACTAAGTCGTACGCTCGGAAGGGGTATACAGAGCGTGTAGTGCAGTATACCGATAGCCAATTAGCAGTTGAACGCGAAACGCGATGTGGTCCTCCCTCTGTGGCAGCCTGTATAGCGTGTGAGCTTTAATGGAGCTTTCGAGGGGGGGAGGGGGTGTACAGAGGCGGTGAGACTTGAGTTGGGTTTTTGGGCTTGTAAAGATTAGACTGTAGGTATTTACTAGCGTAAAGTTTGCACGTATACGATCGGAATTTTGAAGGCCGTTGCCGTTTAATTACGTTGAATAATTATTAAAATATTTCGTTGAGTGTCGCACTGAGAAAGAAAAACAGTGATTTTTACGACTGTAAGTACGAAAATGTACAAGAAATTATGGTAATCCGAGGACAGACTGGGTTATCAGAATTTTTACTACAATTATGCAGATATTCACTATTTTAAGTTGGAATATTAAGTACAAGTCACAGTAGAAAAATTACTAATTAGTATTATTACTTATAGTAAAAATTGTTTTTATTAAAATTTACTATATGAAATGGTAAAAATTATTTTTGTTTGAGATTATAAATAGATTCAATTTATATATTAGATCCAAAGTTTTACGTGTAAGAATTCTGTTTAGGTGAGTGGTTATAGCGCTCCTGACTGCAGTCCCGGAGGTTCAAGTTCGAAGTAAAAAATTTTTAATTTCTATGTTTCAATATAATTCAATAAATAATCAATAAATAATAAAAATAAAATAATAATATTCTACACAGTCAAAAACAGATAAACATGAATTATTCCAACCAAAATAAAAGTTACTATAATGTATTGTAAAAGTTAGTGTTTAAGAAGTTTGCGCATGATTTTACTATAATTTCTAGTAACCTTTCGCACTGAACGTTTAGCAAATTAATGCATATTTCTCTCACTGTATTAATCAAGTCGAATATTTATTAGTATTTAGAAAACAACGTTGTAAACGCACATTCCAAATAATTGTAATAAACGCTCGGCCCGCCGAAAGTTATTTAGACGAAAATTTCGCCACTATCTCTCTATCTCGCCCTACGCGTACATTCTTAATGATATATACACTCGATCGTCAAGCAGATAATGGGCTGCAGCAAGAACTACTGCGAGTCGAGTTTGTACTTTGCGAGCTATAGCGCAGGAGGCAGTAAATCCATGGTAACGCGTAATTGAGTGTCAGCGGAAGCTCTTAAGCGTACATTTATGTGAAAGCTCGAACGAACGTGATCAAATACATATAGTCTATACGTACGCGTACATCCGCTCTCGTTTTTTTTTTCCTCTCCTTTAATGAACAACGCATTAGTCGGCTTAACAGCATTAAAAACGTCATCAGTCATAATACACTATGTCACACCGGCGAGACTTCCATCGCATTACAACTTTACGAGATTATCTCGCGTGTGTATATATAGATATGCATATATGTGTTATAGCTTCCCCGCGAAAGTGGTGGTTTTTGTCGCGAAATGCAATTTATTCGGAAACTACCGGTGGAATTCTATTAAACTTATTTGCTATACTGCGCTGCGCAAAAGCTACTAATCCCCCCCCCCTCCCCCCTCGTGCAGAGCGCGAGCTAATCGGTTTACATACACTAATTTTCTAACCGAATGGCATTACCGGCGCTAAACGATGGCAGTCGAAGTTTTGACCGGAGAAACTCAATAAACGTTAAAATAGTAATTTAATCGGAATTTAGTGGATTAATAGAAAAACGACTGCAAAAAAAAGAAGAATGAAAATAAATTTTGAATTGCGAAGTTTTTATACCATTGTCCTTCGTGGCACAATTTATCTTATGAACTAACAAGCACATTTTTCCAACTTCATTCAGTTTAATTAGACGAGAAATACTCAGCACGCCTCTTGGGTTTTCTCATAATTCTTCCTCTTACATTCCCTTCTATTACGCATATATATATATATATGTCGAATTCACCTAAAAATTTACACTTTTCGAGGGTCCAGAAATCAAAAAATTTGTTTTAAACCTAGAGCTTTCGGACCGATCGAATTTTCTTTTGTTAGCCAAAGGATCATAAAAACTGCTGAGGAACACGGGAAACATGGAACATTAAAATTTAAAATGAGCTATTTGGATTGTTATTATTATTATTTTTTTTAACAGACATAACTTTTTATCAGAGCATCGAATCTAAGTATATTTTTTTCAAATTGAAGATCTTTTGTTGTTCTTTATTGCAGTGTAATTCGAAATTTTATTTGTGCCTCGGGAACATTCGTAGTTGTTACTATTCCAGTATTGCGACGCATTAATTTTTTTGTAAAAAAAAAAAAAAACGTAAAATGGCTCAAAAATGTGGTTGCCAGTAACTTTCTCCCATGTTCCTCTGCATTTTCGACTGTCTTTCGGCTTACAGAAAAAAAAAACTACTGGTGGAATTCTATTAAACTTATTTGTTAAGAAACGAGAAAAAAAAACTTTCGATTTCTGAACCTCCGAAAAGTGAAGATTTTCAGGAGAATTCGACATGTATACGCAAACCAGAGGTATCCTCTCCACACGACAATCAAATAAATTCTGAAACAACTACCCTCCCAGTGATACGCGAATATCCGTCAAAATCATTATTCTCACGACACTCGACCGTATGTTCGCGACAAATCCCTCTCCACCTGTATAAACACCCACACCTAAAAAAAACAACCGCAAACACGTTCAAGTAGATACAGTCCGACTCGTGTCGGACGCCGGGGGCCGAGGAGTCGCTGAAAAAAAATTCGCCACGCAGCATCGGCGGCGGCAGTAGCAACATCGCGAAAACCCTCGAAACAATCCAATCCAGCAACAAATCCTTCAATGCCTCGCGCAAGAAGCCGTAATCCACACAAACACACACGTGCCGCGCGTTATACACGTACAGCGTCGATACTTCTGGATCGCGCACAGCTGCCGGCGAAATAGCTCGTTCGACCTCCCCCCCCCCCCCCCCCCACGGCCCCTCGCGCGTTATGAGCTCACACGCTAGATCCGCCCGTCACACTTAATGACGAGGAGCTATAATTAACCGAGATTGTAAATTTTATCGCACAGCCCCGGATCCTTCGACTCACACCTGCGCGCGTATATCCGAGCGTATACGTATACGTATAACATACGCGCGGTAATGCGCGCGCGGCAATGGCATTTCAATTACGCGACGGGACCAAAGTAAATGGAAAATGAGCCGGAGGTAGGCGGGAGTGTGATGGATTCCCCTGAGAGGTGAGGTGGGGGGGGGGGGGGGTTGGTACACATATCGGTACTCACGATATATATACGCATACATAGCCGCGCCGATCGATATCCAAGTGTATTTGTGTGTACAAAACTATATAGATCGATGATCGTTACATATATGTAATTATGCGAGGATCTCGCGAGACGAGAGCGCGTATTCGTGTACGCCGCGACGTACGATGTGTTTATATAGATATAACATAAATTATTCAGCGCGACGAGAGCGCCGTCGTCACCCCACGTATATATATATATATATATATATATATATATATATATATATATGAGTGTGTAAATCCGCATCCTATTTCGGAAACAACTCACGCGAGCAAGTCGCAAAATTTTTTATTGAAAGCAAACCTACCACAGCAGATTTTTCTTGTTCCTCAGGTCATTCTGAAAGAGAAAATACTCGCGTACGTGGCCGATCGAAGGGTATACTTTTTTACGGAGCAGAAACGACTCAAAAAACAAGAGATAATTAAAAAAAAAAGAATTTAGAGATTTTTTTTCTCGAAACTATGGACTTTTAAAAATATTTCATTAGAACAATAATGACTTGAAATTCATCAAGGAATACTCTGACATTTTTTCAGATTTTTAAATAACGATTTTCGAGATTTCGATTTTTTTGGAATTTTCGAAAAATCAGAAATAGCATCGGAACAATCTGAAAAATTTTTAGAGCATTCTTTAATAAATTTTAAGACACATTCGTTCTAATGACATTTTTATAAAAGTCCATAGTTTTCGCGAAAAAATCTATGAATTCTTTTTTCCTAATTTTTTTCTCGTTTTTCCGAGTCATTTTTCCACCGATAAAAATGTATATACCCTACGATCGGCCACGTACGCGAGTTTTTTCTCTTTCAGAACAACCTGAGGAACGAGAAAAATCAGGTCTTGTATGGGCGTGCCTTGAACAAAAAATATTGCGACTTGCTCGTGCGAGTTGTTTCCGAAATAGGATGGATTTACACATACAAGCTTGATTATTTCATTTTATCCTTTTATTTTTCTTCTTTATTATCTCTTCGGGTGTCATTTTCTGCATAGAGCCTGAGCGCTGTGCAGTCGACTCGCGGCAGCTAAAACGATCATACCCCGCGCAAGATTTCAGGTCAGCGATTCCGCCGCGTGCATTCTTATAACGATTCTATAAATAAAAGCCTTCGGATAAGAGCTTTCGCTGTACACGTGTGTGTGTGTATATATATGTATATGTGTGTGTGTGTGTATATATATATATATATATATATATATATATATATAAGTATACAGTGATTCCCACGTAAGACGCGGCTGACTAAGGGAAAAGAAAATATTATGCAAAGCTGAATCTTTGCGGAGCTTCATATGCATTGGGAGACACGAGAGTCTCTGTCGATGCGACAATGTGTGCAGTGTCTCCCCGTCGGCGCTGTACACCTATGTACATATATATTTACGTTATATATTTGGTTTAATGTCCCCCGCAAGCTCCCGAGGGTATATCGAGCTTGTAATTTAATCACGGGCTACTCGAGTTTCTCTCGCTCGTGCAGAAACACACAGACACCTATCAACGCGCATCGCACGCCCGAGACATCCACCCTATATATAGACAGTCGGACAAGAAGAGCCGGATATGCCCCCCTGAGATGTGTGTGTGTGTGTTTCTGCGTGTGTTTGTATAACGGAGAGTGTACGTTTCGAGCGATGTGTGGTGGTGCATTAAGCCAGCCGAGTTCCGGCGAACGATTCCCATCGGTGCTATGTTGCTTTTGTGTATACACGTGTGTATATATATATATATATATGTGCACGCACACGTCAGTATACTTATAGATACGACGCGAGCCGCGAGAAGCTCGAGACAATCAACGCTTCGCCGGTGTAGGATGCAATCCGGGACGACTCGTCGATTACACGCGGGATTATTCTTCCGAGACGGGTGTATATATACGTATAACACACACATTTAGCGGCTGTTGCGGGCGAGCGAGAGGATCGAAGGTGCGCGCTTGTAATTGAGTTTCGCGCTCTTCGCTCTTCTCTTTTCTCGATTCACGGTGTACACAATCGTCGAGAGCGAAATGCACATTCGCGGGTAATATTCATCGGAGATTGAAAGCTTCCAGGCCGGCACATCAATAAACGGCGCGCGGGAACGTACATATACGACCAATTCTACTAAAAAATGCACTTTTAGGGGGTCCAGAAATCGAAAAATTTTTTTTTTAAGCTGGAGGTTTCGGACCGATGAGACTTTCTTCTGCAATCGGAAAGATGGTCGAAAGTGCAGAGGAACATTGGAAAAGTTGCTGGTAACCATGTTTTGAGCCATTTTACATTTTTTTTACGAAATATTAATGCGTCAAAATACTGAAATAGTAACAACTGCGAATGTTTCCGAGGCACAAACAAAATGTCAAATTGCATTGCAAT
Organism: Philotrypesis tridentata; assembly: GCA_018906965.1. Classification (NCBI taxonomy): domain Eukaryota; kingdom Metazoa; phylum Arthropoda; class Insecta; order Hymenoptera; family Pteromalidae; genus Philotrypesis; species Philotrypesis tridentata. The sequence goes on from JACCIB010000022.1 coordinate 41,844, forward strand.
AAAGTAGAACAAAAGAGCTTCGATTTAAAGAAAAATATATCCAGATTCGATGATCTGATGAAATCGAAGGATATACTATTTTCCGGAGCAAAGAAGACAAAAAAACAAGAAATAATTAAAAAACAAGAATTCATAAATTTTTTTCTCTCGAAAACTATGAATTTTTGAAAATATTTCATTAGAATAAAAATGTCTGAAAATTCATCAAAGAATACTCTGGAATTTTTTCAGATTTTTAAATAACGATTTTCGAAAAATCAAAAATTGCATTGGATCAATCTGAAAAAATTTCAGAGTATTCTTTGATGAACTTTAAGATATTTTTGTGGCAATGAAATTTTTATAAAAGTCCATGGTTTTCGAGAAAAAAATTGATGAATTAATTTTTTGTTAATTACTTCTCGTTTCTCGACTCTTTTTTGCTCCGGTAAAACAGTATACCCTATACGATCGGCCATGCACTCGAGTTTTTCTCTTTAAAAATGACCCAAGGAATGAGAGAAAACAGGCCTGATAGATGTGTCTTAAAAAAAAATTTGCAATTTTTGGGGGGAGAGTTGTTTCCGAAAATTGTTGGACATACCCATATAATATACATGTATATAGTGTCAGTGTATACAGAGCGACTCGGAAGTTCCGAAAAAAAAACAAATTCGGAATATAAATCAACTGACCGGATGTCTCATCACTCTGTGACGTTCCATAGCGGTACAGCTCTCCTTCGATTCCGTTCGAATATACATCGAGAGAGAGAGACACACACAGAGAGAGAAAGCTATATGTACACATTGTGCGAAGACACTACGCAGCGGACGATTATTAATACGAACAGCTCTTTTATGGGTCGTAAGTATACACATAAGATACCCACACCGCCTGGATGATCCGTGGTGTGTATAACAGCCCAGAGAGGCCCGAGGCTCTCAAGGAGGGGGGGGGGGGGTGAGGGAGGAAAACGAGATAGAGAAACGCGAGATAAGACTCGAATCTATCCAGGAAGGGGGAGCTTTTTCACATTAAGCTCGCAGGGGCTGCGTTAACCACAAAGGGCATTCGGGATAAAAATTTTCCCGCTTCCCTTATCGCACGCGGCCGCAAGGGCCGTACGTGTACGTGTACACGGGACCTCGATGCAGTCGACTGATCGCGAGCTGTCGTGAAAAATGAAAGAAAGCTTCGTCATACCGCGGGACCCACCGCGGCAGCAGCGCAAGCTCTCGCAAGTAATTAACAAGTTCCCCAACGAGAGACGAACTAATCGCGTACAGCGACGGGGGGGGGAGAGCATATCCGGGGGGAGGAGAAATCGACGATGATTCCATGATAAGCCCGGCTGCGTCGGGAAATCCACTTTGAAGCTCCGAGATATGTACGAAAGCCGAGCGACGTTCTTTCTCTCGCTCATACTCTCCGGGTGGAATGCAGAGCACGATCTAGTTTCCCCGGCGCGAATATGCCAGTCATGAAGGAGCCGCGAGGGGTGTGCGGGGGGGGAGGGGAAGATCCTAATGATTTCGTCGAGAGGGTGGGCGATTTATTTTCTTTATTTCGTGTGGACTTACCCCAATTTCGGGACGATCTTTATTGCGACTAATTTATCACGCTTGCGCCCGCCAGTCGCACGCGCTGAGTGCATTATGTAGTCGGAGAGTTAGATTTAGTCGACTCTCGTATACAGATATATATGACACGGGGGTGTGTGTATGCGCGAGTGTACTGCGGCGTGTAGTGTTTGATCGTTGACTTTTTGCTCGGTTGCGGAGCTGCGTACGCAGCCGCGGAAACTGAAACGAGCGCGCGGAGCTTTCGAGCAAAGCTTGCAAGCTCAGTTATTGTATTTGTTTGATGTGGAGCGAATTGGGAAAAGCGCAAAATTTTGCGTTTTACGGATAGTCTGTACTCTCCAAATCTGAAAAAGCGAAAAATGTACTATTTTTCATAGTTAAATTATATTAACCTTCCAAATAGTGAAATTTTTTACTATTTACACGTAGTACAAGAAATATCACTTTACAAATTAATAAATATTCACTAATTAATACGGTGCATTGTTGTAAAAATTATAATTCGCTATGAGCGTGGTGAATAGTCACTGTTTATGAAATGAGTTATCATTTTGCTCATTTCATTGCGTTTACTATCGAATTAGTAAATATTTACTGATTCAAACAGTAGAAAGTATTTGCTTTAAATTGTCACTGGAACATTGATTATCCAGTAAATAATCACTTCAACAAAAGGTGAACTTGAAAAATTATGAAAATTTACTATTTTTTCAATAAGTCATAATGACTTTTAAGAGAAATGAAATTTTCGGTAATTATACATGTTTAACATCCGAGAAATTCACTATTCAAATGGAGAATCTACCACCAAAAAATCGTGATATTTTATAGTCTTAATCGTTTTGTAACATGAGAAAAATTTACCATTTAATTAGCAAACAATGAACTTGTAGAATAAGCGAAAATTTATGTCCCTTTTAGCCTCCTGTTACTAGGGCCACACACTATTTTGAGTAATGTATTTACAATATTGTATAGGTAGTGTATTTTCACTTTTTCAGCTAAAGCACATTGCTACCCAAATATTATTTTTATTCACTATTTGCAATTTTCATATTTACTGTTTCAGGTAGTCCTTCTACACTTTTTCAATCTTTTCATTTTTTTAACCTGTTTAAATTGTAATTATTCACTAGTTCACAGTTGGACCATTAAAACTTTTTCAAATTGTTAATATGGACTAAAAAACAGTGAATTTTCAGTGTTTTAGATTTAGAGAGTACTGTGTGTATTTAAAACTGAAAACGGTGAGATCGAGTACTGAAGTTAAAATCCTGAATGCAAAATCGAATGTGATTTATTTACAGGAGACCTCGAGATTCCAGGGCCATTCTCGTCGATAACCTTACGGTCCCAAGGAGTTCGTCTTTGGAATTTCGTTTGCACTCTACCATTAAATATTTACCTTTACCTGCGAAGTTTAAATCTGAGCTCGAGTGTTACATCTTTGAAGTCTCGACTGACATTTTTCGAAAGTGACTGATGTATGAAATTACAGTAAAGGATTGAATAAAAACTTTTAATAAATACATAAGATTTAACTAACTGCGATGTATTGACTGCAAAAATAATCGACACTCAAGTGCAATAATAGAAAAGTACATTTTCAATAAATATTGAACGCAAGAAAACATTTTTAATCGAAAATAATTCAATTTTGAATATAGAATATGTAAATAATCAATATCAAGTATTTATATATAATCGTAAATTCAAATAAGATCAAATATTTGTAATATTTTAAATAAGAATGTACAAAATTTAATTCATTTGAACTTAATATTATCAATTTGTAGGCCATTACGTTGAATCATTTAAAATCCTGTTCGCAGTGAAATCCTTTCACAACAAATAAGGGTTTCCTCCCACTGTTGTTAAATTTGTATATTTTTTGGATATAAGAATGGCGAGGATTAATAATAACTAATAATAATAATAATTAAATAATAGAAGTTAAACATATTGTATAATTTCATAATATCAAATGAATTAATTAAAAGAATAAACTAATCTTTATATGCCGTACAACCACAAATTTAAAATTTATTTCAAAAATAATTTTTACTACTAACACATAACAAAAATTAATATATTACAAGTAAAAATTGCTATTTAAATAGTAAAATTCCTCATAAGTCAAGTATATCACGCAGTTACTATTTTATACAGTAATTCCATGTGTCCTACAGAAGAAGAAAAACGCTGTCCCACAGGTGTATCACGAATCAATTATCCGAACATTTTCGGCCGAATTCCCCGTATACAAGAGCGCAAGCTCCGATTTTTCAAATTGATTCCACACATCATCCAACCGCCAAGAGGTCAATTGACATACACTCAAACTTGACGATACTGCGCTGTACATATATACAAGCTCCAGTAAAGCCCGCAGAGCCGCACCTTATAAATTACTATGCATACAGCCTCAACAGCCCACAGTATCACTCGTATACGGCCGTACACAATCACAATAACAAATCAGCAGCTCCGATATTCAAACACAGCCCCGCAGTGGCAACCCCCCCAGCATATAATCCTATGAGCAACCTGACGACGCACATGTTTAGACACTCGCGCATATACAGACACACGGACGTCCCTCTACGCCGTGAAGCTCTCCACTCACTTTATGCGCATACATATAACGTGCTGTAAGGCACCCGACTCTCCCGACAAGCGGTTCCACGTCCACGACAGCAGGAGGGGGATCCATAAATACAATCGTCGGGAATTTACGTCTCGGAGACGCAGCGGCGGCGCCCCTCGTCCTCCTCCTCCTCCTCCTCCTGCACTTGGTTATTAATGGCCGGGACTACGCGCGATTCGCCCGGTTCTACATCCTAGATTTCTATGCGGCTTGTATGCGGGATTCGGGCCAACCAAAGGGCCGCGTTTCCATATATATATAGCCTCGACATTGTGCTCTTTCTCTGCTGCGCGTTACACAAAGAAAAAGAGCCTCGTAACGCTGAGAATTATCTCTCCGGATCGAAGACCGACTGCGACTCTTCGGCTCTTTTTGTCGGCGGGGATGATGTAAAATGGATTTTTCCCCCCAAGTTTTGACACGAGCAGCAGCAGCGGCGGCGGCACACGTGCGCGGGACGAGCGTATACGGGAACTTCGCGAGACGAGCTGATGAAATTTTGGAGTCGATTATGCCTCGTGTGGATACGGACGACGTTCGGCCGCATACATTTGAATAATGTAACGACTCGGCTGCCGAGGCGCTGTGTATAAGGGGAAGCTTCGTTCGGAAGCTTGCGACGATTAGCCGCTTCGATCCGCTGCAGACTCGACGACTCGATTGGAATACATTTGCCCCCGATATTGTGCGGGGATACGGGGAGAGAGAGACTCTAATTGCTATACCTATACTTTGTTTTCCGAAAAATCACATCGCGTTTCATTTCCGCCGACGAGATTTTCCATTTACCTCGACTCATACACACACAGACGTACGAAAACAGAATAACGATGGAAATACACGCGCTAACGCGCGGGGAACCGCGTCTCTACCGCGAAATCTCGCGCTGGCGATCTCGGGCGTCGAGCAAACAAGCTATACCGTGTTTATTTCTCCGTCCTATACCCGCAGTTTACACAGGTTTGCATGTCGCGTAGGCGTGTCATATATATATATACGTATACATATACGTATATACATGTGTGTATCTATATAGGAGCGCAGCGCGATCGCGTACGCCGGATCTCGATCTTATTCTGTTGACTCGAGCGGAAAAGCCCGAGCTTGCGCGTCGCAATGGAAAACAAATGCGACTACGCCGCGGATGAACTTGTTTTTTATTTTTTTCGAATGAAAAGTCATATACGCGACTCGCGGCTCGGATGTGCGCTGAGAGTTTTACGAGTATTAAACTCGTATTTCGTGTGCAGGCTGTGGTATGTATACGCATATATATAGGTTCTGGACGATCGACTTTGCAGATTGCGATATTCCATTACTTGCTCGCGTCGATCACTTGTTCACCCCCCCCCCCCCCCCCGACCCCAAGTCCCGATATAGGTACGCGTTGCTCTCAGGGATATCTCGTGTCCTCGGCTGCAACGGACTACAAGGCTCTTAATCGACGAATTAGAGGCAGTACAACGGCCGTGTCTTGGAGAGGGAGCTTCGCAGATTTCCCCGTGCGTGCGCCAAGGCAGCACGCACACGATATTGTGGAGGCCTGACACGTATACTCGATGGCTAAACTCGATATATTATCTTGGGGACTGTGATTATATCGATTATGCATACGGTTATAAGCCGAGTGACCGGTCGCTCGCTAGACTGATGTCTTTAAGAGGTTCGCTATGGGATTCTGCCGTGATTTCCAGGAGGATTTCAGCGTTGTTCGAACGTGGAACATTATGTATATGGTCCATTAATTCTACTCTCTAAATCTAAAACAGTGAAGAATTTACTGTTTGTCATAGTTAAATAATATTAACCTACCGAATGGTGAAATTTTTCACTATATTTACACGCAGTACAAAAGATATCATTTTAAAAATTAGTGAATATTCACTAATAAATACGGTGCATCGTTGTAAAAATTATGATTCGCTGTAGTACGTAGTTAATAGTCACTGTTTATGAAATGATCAGTTATCATTTTGCTCATTTTATTGCGTTTACTATCGAATTAGTAACTATTTACTGATTCAAACAGTAGAAAGTATTTGCTTTAAATTGTCACTGGAACACTGATTATCCAGTACATAATCACTTTAGCAAAAGGTGAACATGAAAAATTATGAAAATTTACTATTTTTTCAACGAGTCATAATGACTTTTAAGAGAAGTGAAGTTTTCGGTACTTATACATTTTTAACATCCGAGAAATTCACTATATTCAAGTGGAGAATCCATCACCCAGAAAAAGTGAAATTTTATGGATTTAGTCGTTTTGCAACATGAGAAAAATTTACTATTTAATTAGCCAACAATGAACTTGTAGAATAAGCGAAAATTTATGTCTCCTTTAACCTCCTGTTACTAGGGCTAGATACTATTTTTAGTTATTTATTTGTAACATTATAGGTAGTCATTTTCACTATTTCAGCTAATGTATATATTGCTACTCAAATATTATTTTTATTCACTATTTGCAATGTTCATATTTACTATTTTAGGTAGTCCTTCTACACTTTTTCAATTGGTTCATTTTTTTAACCTGTTTAAACTGTAATTATTCACTAGTTCATAGTTGCACCATTATAACTTTTTCAAATTGTGAATTTTCACTGTTTTAGATTTAGAGAGTAGTAATACAATTGCTAGCCGATGGTTAAGTTTTTACATTTGTAGTCTCAGTCTTCCGTTTTCGCTTCGATTGTTCTGCTTTTAGTATTAACGTTTTGAAACCACATCAACGTCCTGTTCAGCCATACGTCACTTTTAAACAGTCCGTCGTTGCATCGCGTGGTTAGCATCGCTAAATAAATTGCTTATAGCTCGTATATCATTCAGTCATACTTCACAAAACGGCATTTAAAACCCAACACACACCCTACCGTAAAAGGCTATCTCATACTTATGCCAATACTAGCGTTATGCATTCCACGTGAGTGACGGTCACCAAAACCGATAGCGGTGAATTTGCATGTCAATACCACCTCGCCGTCGTCGCTTTCGATTACCATCACTAGTGCATAAAATACTCACAGCCCTCTCGATATTGCATAAATTATCCGCAGTTGTAGCCTCTTTAAATATCGGACGCAATTGAAAGCGCAAAAAAGCTTGCAAAAGCGCAAAATCTGCACCCGAGAGCCCCGACGTTGATTTGTACATTCAGCGCGTTTTCTCGTGATCTCAAAGCTTGACTTCCTGGAATTACAATTCGAGAATATGGCGAGGTGCGCGCGCGATAATTAAATCCCCAGAATTGTGCGTTCCCCGGAATTTATCGAAGTCATAATGCTCCTGCATTGCACACAACTCAGCTTGATATTCTGGCTTTGCATATACACACATTGCGCGCGACGTGCTCTGAAATGCGTCCCTCGGTTTCAGCGGTTCCCCGTGGCACTGTTCATTGATGCTCCGCTGAAAGAGTGATTGACTTTCGTTGCTTTACACCGTATCTGCCTACTCGACAGGTCATTACGTGATTCGGGGAAATCGACGAATTGATCTATAGAGAGCAGTTTGTAACACAAGCACTAATCGCAAATTCGTAATGTTTGTACTGAACTTCTCGCTCTCGCTCGTTTGCTCGTATTCGTATGTTTCACGTTCTCTGCTTTTTGTACAGGTAAACACTGTCTTTGAGCTCTCGGCTATATTTGAGCCACCGCTGAGCTTCCTACGGCACGTTCTCCGTCGAAACGTGGACTTTCGCCTCTCTGTTTCTGTATCGAGCTCATTTACACGATCCCCACTTATCCGCAAACCCTCGAAATTCAGCTCCACCGTATCTCCCTCTCTTTCGCTTTAATTTAATTGAATCTAATATCTCTTTCTCCGTATTCTCACGTTTTACTGTTGCGCACGATTTTCCACTGTATAAAGTCGTCTTCCTTTGTGCTCGGCTTCTCTTTCTCTCAACCTCGATGCCGCATACTGCATATATTAAGCATAGAATTCCCAGCACTGCACAAACGCGATAGCAGCCAAACCAGAACTGACGAAACTATCGAGTTTTGCGGTCTCTTGCAGTTCCGTCGCGCAGTCACGACCAATCCGAAGTGCCGTTTCTAAAATCCCCCCCCCCCCCCTCACTCCGGTATAGCAGAACTGTAAGTTTGTCGGAGGGCCTTGTGAGCGCTAGAGGTCCGAGCTTCCCCACTTTCTTCGTAGCGACTCTCCCACCACAGCTATCGTATTCCCACTTTCTAAAGATAGAATTTTCGGAACAGCCTGGCTTCCAGGAATTACGTGTACACACAGCGCGAATTTCCTCCGGCGCTTTACGAGCTTCTCTCTTCTTTGCCTTGCACTGTAGTAAATAGCTCTCGAGTAAGTAGCCGACGGGGAATTTCGGACTCGACGAAAAATCGGTTCGTCGAAAATAAAATAAAGTACACAATATATATATTAACCGATGCTTGACGTATTCCTATCTACGGGCATTGAAAAGATTGTGTGTATACAAGACGAGGATCGAATTCCATTAGTCCAAATTCTATAACCGGCCGAGACGGCCATATAGCAAATTGGGTTAAGTTTTGTGTACACCCATATGCTCATGATTTATTGAAACCCCGAACTCTCGCGGAGAGGTGAAATATCCCGAGGTGATCTTCCCCTCTGTAGACAACAACGTACCTGCACAGCATCAACGGCGATCAATGAAAAATTCGCCGTTCACTAAATTAACCGTTAAATTACATGTCACCAAGTATATACATCCAATAAATAAACTCGTCGAAGGAATGAAATTTTGGTCAACGAACGTCAAGTAAGCTCATTCTCGACGTTCCTAATCGAAGAGTTAACGGTATACGCCCACGCACACGTACACACATCAGATGATCTTGCTGAGTCAATTATGATTAGGTCAATGTCAATCGCTGCCGTGACTACCTGCTGTGTTTGCCGAGCCATCTATATATCGACACCGCTGAGAACAGGGTTAATCAGAGCGTTGACATAAAATATCAAAGCTCGATCCCGAGCTGCGTCAATGGCTAAATTATGCTCGACGCTGCTTCCGTGTGGGATAATTCAATCAAGCCTGCTTTTTGACGTTTATTCAAATTTAGGAGTTCTTAAGTCTGTACTTAAAATTCGACATTTCCGCCTGCTCTACGAGCGCGAGTCGAGTGTTTAATGCTCAATACAGTCACTTGAACATTCACTCGATGAGTTTCGAGTACCTGTTGCAGTGGCTTCAAACGTGCACAATTATTATGAAAATCGTGAGAAACGTTTGAATGTCATAATTTTTAAAGTGTGCCGACGCGATTATAAAAAGAAAACACGACGAAACACTAAAGAGCAATAAACTATACAGCAATTTTGCATTCCATCATTATGCATACGTTTCCAGCTTAAGAGCTTAAGAACACTAAGTTCCATTGATTTTAGCTTATATCGCTAAGTTGAGTTTGTGTTGTAGCTTATATTTGCCTTTGCCTTTATATTTCAGCTTATACGCGACCAGCGATTAGTACATTTCGCAATTCATAAACGTCTACTTATAAACATACGCAAATTTAACTTTGCATAATTACAGCGAAAACAACTCCTGACATTGTCATGAACTCCCACCTCTATAATTGAACTTCAAATTTCGAGCCTTTTCCGCTACATCATTATATTCCACAATTACAGGCAATCCACATTCTGCTAACCTTCGGCACAGACGATTCCAAAAGCGAATGAGAAAAGCATACCCACCAATCACGACCACGCAAAAAGCTAATCTCTCCCACAGCGATCTATCCATTAGAGATCTCGCGATCTTCGAATTGTTCGCATGCTTTCACTCGTACGTCTATATGTATACGCGTACCCATACAGGTATGGCACCCAACCGAGGTCCAATCGTGCATGTCAGAGTAGCAGTGAAAGCTCTCGTAGAAAAAAGTGGAACGATTTAATTTGGCTGGTGAAAGGGGTGTTAGGGAGAGAAGGAGGGTAGAAGGGGGGGGGGGAGACGATCGATGCTCGTGAATTCGTCACGCGTGAGCGGCCAGGCGAGAAGCGACACGATAATAAATCACGACCTCGGCCGATACACAAATCGCATTAAGAACCTTGCATGAATACTTGTTGCGGCGAAACTGCCGCTGGATATACACACATAGAGGCGGTTCGGGTGGGGTAAATCCACCTCTGGCCATGTGGCAGGCGAGAGAAGCTCGTTGTCATGAAAATCAGCCGGTCTATACGTGAGTCAAGCAGCAAACGGGTGCTTGTTGCGGTTTGTACGTGCGGGAAAGGGAACGTTGTGTTTCAAATTTACGACTATAAATGCAATCCGGTACACTCGCTCGCTCACTTGTCAACGACCAGAACAAACCCAGTGGACTCTGGAGACATCAAATTTCGGTGGTACACAATGTCACTTGTGTCGTGGGGTTGGGCGAGGATAAGAAAGGATTTCGGGTTGATTCGATCGTAAGGGGTTGAAATGGGGTCGAACGTGTTTTTATTAGAAGGTTGTGGATTACATTTTTGTTCTGAACGGTTGACTGTTTAAAAAAAGAATTGACGCGAATCTCTAGAGTTTACATTAAATATACTCTTTGGGGGTCAAAAACCCTGTGTTTACATTTTCGAAATATGAGAGTAAGTTTTTATTACAGGCGATTGTCCTGTACAAACACCGAATTATTGATTTCTGGATTTCATCCCTAAGGGGTTGACAACCAGATAAACATGTTTTCGTCGAGAAAATTCGAAAAGAATCTTGTTTACTTCTCACCGACAGGATGTATAAAAATCCAATACCGAAACTTCACTTGTTTTGATTTCAACGCTAGGACTGTACATCCACCCCACCTTTAAGGCTATGCGTCGCCCATTTAAGCTTAAATTAATGTGACAGACATTGTAAAGACCCATCGATTAAGCTGATTGTAAAATTATGTATATTAAGCTAGAAAAATAATTTGGGGTTGCGTTGCGCCCCTTCAAGCTTCAATTTAATTGCGCACTATTCTTCACGCGAGACACGTTGAAAAATTCAAATCGCACCACTTTAGAGCGAAACGGGCCATCATACGCACGTGTGCGGGTAATCACCCGTTTCTTCCCCATGCCTATAGTGTCGTAACGTACCATTACACAATTTTCTGAATAAATTCCTCATGAATACGATACCTCCTCTAAAACGCTCTGTCTCTAGAAAAATATCTACACCAATTTGAAAGTTTCACCCCCCCCCCCCCAAAAAAAAACATTACAAAATAAAAACAACGACGCAATGCGCAAAAGAAAAAGCTCCTGGCAGCCCTCCAAATTTTCATTCGACCGTCATCCGCTTAACGTCGCCTAATTTCCTCTGCGCCTCTCTACTTCGGAAAGGCATTCGCCAAGAATAAAGTATACGACGATTCAACCCCATCTCACGACAAACGACTTTCACCCGCTCGAGCGTGTGTGTCGAGGGGTCGGCGACGCGGGGAAATACGAGAGTCGTGTGCGAATTTTTTACGGCGTCGCGGGAGACAGAGAGAGAGAGCTTTAAAGCTCTCCGCGGGCCGCAATTTCGCAAGCCCCGAATTTCGGCGCGAGATACAACTTTGCGCTCGCTTCCGGCCGATTTGCATCAGCCGGAAAGTTGCGGCGATGCCGAACACGTATATCGCGCTCGCTTGTAATTGAATTCGCGTACAGTTTAATACCGCGAGTCGTGCGCGAGCGACTAATGAGTTTTTAGTCCGCGAACACTTTCCCCGCGGAAATTAATCAGCCGCAAGCTCTCTCTCTCTTCCTTTAAATCCAGGGTAGAGAAAGAGGAATTCAATTTTAATTACGAGAAAACACCTGTTACACTCCCCCGACAACTGCCGCAGAGCACATAGCCTCCGGTCCTTTTCGAGGAGAGAATCTTTCTCAAGAGAGAGAGAGAGCTTTGAACCGCGAAACTTTACGCGCAACCCCCTCTTTGTGCCGCCCGAACTTAATAAATTCTCTTCCCGTTGCAGCGTGACCAACTACTTCGTGGTGAACTTGTCGGTGGCGGACCTCCTCGTGACCATAATCTGCATGCCGATGGCCGTGAGCCAGGCGGTCTCCATTATCTGGGTGTACGGCGAGCTTATGTGCAAGCTCTTCTTCTACCTTCAAGGTGAGTGCTTTCATCGATTTCTTTTCTTCGCTGCTGCACGCTTTTTTCTCAATCTCTCTCTCTCCGCTTTCTCCCTCGCTATTTCTCCGTTTAAGCCTCGCGCGGGGAGCGCGCTTTTGTGTTTCGGGGGGCGGGGGGGGGGGAGGGCTCGGATTAGGAGTTGCGAAATTTCACTGGAGATTCTGGGGGGGAGGAGCTTTCGCGCTGACCTGATTCTGGAAAACCAGCCCTGTAATCTGAAAGGTATTTTGGTACGGAAAAAAAATTAGGGTTTCTGTTGCCGAAGCGTAATACTGATGATGATATATGATAATAATTTAATTGTAATAATAACGCAATGATACAGCGATGTATTATCGTAATAACGTAACGGGTGAATTATAATGATAACGCGTGACAATGCAGTGATTTCGATTTTAATTCCTCGCAATGAAGCAGTCGCTGGTTCAGTTGGCTAAATACGATTGAATTTAAGCGAGCAGCATAACGATTTTCCCCAATTGAAATTCTTCGGATTCTTGGAATGCGTCGCAAGCTCGCTTTCGGCAACTTCGTCGCAGCTCGTTTGTTTACTCTTGAGCAAGAGCTTGATTCTCGAAAAAAATAGATCAATTTTTCGTAGGTACCGCAGAGAAGCCCAGCCTTGTAAAAAGTTTTGAAATATAGGTCACGATCTCGGCGGAGGGGGTGGAGGGGAGAGGGGGTTATTTATCAACTTTTTCGAGTCTCCAGCTGTTTTTTAAGAGCGACGGCATGATTTAACTTTAAATTGATTTCCATGCGCGGGGATCGAAATGATCGATACGAACAGCTTTGTGGATCAGCGCTATGTTTCTGGCTTATTGATAAGCCGATAGAGCGTCAATAAAGATTACGCTCTGGCGGCGGTGAACCGGAAAATTCCGGATGCATATTGCCAGGGAGCCTTTTGTAAATAATGCTGTTACGGTGTCAGCCGACACGAAGAGCAGACTTCAATGTAAATCGTTCTAAGCCGTGATCGTTACAGGCGATAAAATTATTGTGAATTAAGCAAATTACTGTACTACTTATCATTACTGCTCATAGCTAAATACAATTGAAATTATTACTACTTATTATTATTACTTGTTAGTGAAATTCATTATTATTATTTTTAATATTATTATTTCGCAAGCCCCAAATTTCGCCAATTATTATTATTACTACTACTTATTATTATTTCTTATTAATGCATAAATTTCAGTGTAATATATTTCACCATATATACTCGTAATAAAATCGAATAATTTTTCCCCCACACGGTTTCCAATATCACTTCTCAATCCGAGCGCTCGACATCCATACGGTCTTCCCGTACACACTACGCGAATACACCGAAATCGATCGTCTCACATAACTAATGCATTCGACGTATGAATATCACGTCCACCTGTCAGATTACGCCTAATTTACCTCCGCCGCTCTCCTCCGACTTTCGCGGCGCATCCTCGACTCTGAAATTCGATCCACCGTACAATACCGACTGTCATCCGGCCAAAAAGCACGAAAGAAAAAATTCCACGTCGCGCCACCGATAAATCATCCAAAATACTCCTCGTCTCTCTCTCTCCCTTACGGAATTAAACGCTTCCGGGCGTCGAGCGCCGCGTTCCAGCCGACGATCGTCTCTCGGATGAGCCGAGAGGCCGAGGAGAACTCGTTTTAATAACCGGCTCGCGTATAATAATCCAATTGTCGTCCCGCCGACAAAGGCTTCTCTTTCCGTCCTCGCACACACGGCGACAGTCGGCGCAGCGCATCGGAGGACAGCAGAGACAGACGAGAGAGACTTCGGGATCGTGAGGAGAGAGGAAAAGCTGAGGACGAGAGCGGAATCGCTTGTACAGCGCGTCGGGGAGAGCGCGAGAAGCGATAAGGGGATGGGCTCATGCATAATGCATATGTGGGTAAGGGGGTGGGGGGGGGGGAGAAGGAAGGCGCGATTCCCCTTGAATTCCTGAATAAAGTGACCCGGCAAGGCTGCTGTTGTGCCTTTAATTCGGCCTCGCGAATAAACGCTCCGCGTATACAAGAGCTTGTTGAATAAACAGCGGGGGGGGGGGGAGAGGTGAATTTTTTGGCTAAATTGTAAATTCGTCTCGAGTGGCTGCGACTTTTTTTGTCGGGGGGTTGGTCACAGTGCTCTAATTGCCGATTGCTCGAATTATGGATGTCGGATTTTCAGGTCTTGAGAGCGTCGCGCTGGAGAAGCATGTGATTCGAGTGGAAATTTGAATTTCGCGCCACTGCCTGTAGTGGAATGATTTTCGCTAAATTTCAAGTTTATATAACTGTTTTTTAATTTTAGTTGAAAATTCATTGATATACTTTTGAAAGTTCAGAAAAGGGTACACTGAGAAAACTGTGGTATAGTTAAATATTAATACATATCTTCGAAAAAAATACTATATAAAATAGTGATCGTGTGATATACTTGACTTATGAGGAATTTTACTATTTAAATAGTAATGTTTCCTATTTAAATAGCAGTTTTTACTGTATAATATATTCATTTTTATTATGTGTATGTAGTAAAAATTATTTTTGAAATAAATTTTAAATTGTAGGTTATTCGGCTTATAAAAATTAGTTTACTCTTTTAATTAATTTATTTGATATTATGAAATTATACAATACGCTTAACTTCTATTACTTAATTATTATTATTATTTGTTTAATATTATAAATGCATTCAATTTATATATTAGATCCAAACTTTTACGCGTAAGAATCCTGTTTAGGTGAGTGGTTAGCACTTCTGACTACATATGTAAATGGAATCCTTATATTATTCTTATCCATATATATTTATTAATGACTGATAAACAAAGAATTATTCCAAAAAAAGGCTTCGATTCCCGCGAAAGTCAAAAAAATTTAATTTAATGTGTGATTATAAAATAATGTTCTACAAAGTATAAAACAGATAAACAAAAGAAGTAAATTTTTAAATTATTTAAATCAAAATAAAAACTACTATACGCAAAATACTAATTTTTAATATCTTACAAGTATATCACGCCTTTACTATCTTAAATGGTAATTTTTCGAAATGTAGTCAATTTTACTACCACAATTTTCTCAATATATATAGATAATAAAGACTGAACTGATGATAATCAAATCAGCCATTCATGCGCCTCTAGATTTTAGGTGAAATAATAATAGTTCTACGCGCGAATAACCTGCCGAATAACACTGGAAGCGCATGAATAGAGTCAGTCGATTGTGCAGCCGACAACGTCTCCTAACCGGATTGCTTGAAATTCCATTGTATACATTTTTTCTTGTCTTATCGACGACTTCTACCGCATTAAATGTATCAAGCCACTCGCAAACGCATAGAAACCATGAAAAATGCAATTTTCAAAGTCTGAATTTCCGTTAAAAGACAAGAAATATGTTCTAGCGTGACGCGTGAAAATAATAAATTCTGACAGATCCACGACACCTATGCACTTTAGAAACAGTGTAATATCGTCGAAATTCGTCGCCTGTATATTTTTCACAGCTGCGCAAAATTGTCTGGCTTCACCCGCAGAGATGCATATATACGTGTATATATACATATACGCATGCAGAGATGCGTATATACAGGGCTGTATTTTGTATGTGGATCCGAGGGAAATTTTTTTATGTAATGCACGGTATACTTTTTTATGCTTTCAGTATATGCTTTATCGAGAGGAAAGGGAAAAATTTTCGCTGCAAAGAATTTCATTGCAAGAACTGAAATTCGTGAAATTCGAAACGCTTGCCCGATAGAAAGTTATATCTATATAGATGTGTATTGTAGCCAAAAAAGCCACTAAATCTCAGCAACAAAATTTAGTAAATGTTGCAAATGATTCTCTGCAATTTCTGCTCAACTATCTGTACCAAATTAGCCACAAAAGCTGTCAAACCGATAACAATTACTGGAAAGTAACTTTCTCGCGATTAAATTCTCCTAAACATTGTCCCTCAATCCGGAAATATTTTTTCGACAAATCGATACTATAAAAATCTCTAAATCTCTTTCACGGTCGCAAAAAAAATCATCCTTGATCTTCGCCAATCGCTTTTAACCGCGAATTTACGAATCGCCCGCGCGCACTTACACAAATCCGACGAGTTTCCGCGTTACACACGGCTTACACGGCGGAAAGCTCCACGACCGCGAATTCCACGCGAATCTTATTATTGGCGCACAGAATTCGCGCTGGTCTCGGATCCATATTCGCCGTCACGAATCTGATCCCCTCCCCCCCCTCCTTCACGCGCGCGTTGACCCTTTTAACGGATCTCAGAATGCGCACTTTCTACATATACATATATAGACTGCACGATGTATACATGTACTCTCTCAATTTAAAACAGTGAAAATTCACTGTTTTTTTAGTCCATATTAACAATTTGAAAAAGTTATGATGGTGCACTAGTGAACAATCACAGTTTAAACAGGTTAAAAAAATTAACCGATTGAAAAAGTGTTGAAGGACTACCTAAAATAGTAAATATATGAACATTGCAAATAGTGAATAAAAATTAAATAATAAATTTTTCTCATGTTGCAAAACGATTAAGTCCATAAAATTTCACTTTTTCTGGATGGTAGATTTTCCACTTGAATAATGAATTTCTCGGATGTTAAAAATGTATAAGTACTGAAAATTTCAGTGATAATCAGTGTTCCAGTGACAATTTAAAGCAAATACTTTCTACTAATGCGATAGTAAACGCAATGAAATGAGCAAAATGATAACTCATTTCATAAACAATCACTATTCACTACGAACTATAGCGAATTATAATTTTTACAACAATGCACCGTATTAATTAGTGAACATTCACTAATTTGTAAAACGATATTTTTTGCACTACGTGTAAACAGTGAAAAATTTCACTATTTGGAAGGTTAATACTATTTAACTATGAGAAGTAGTACATCTTTTGCTGTTTTAGATTTCGAGAGTATACATCCGAAGGTGAGATGTATGTCTATTCAAATATTTTCCTCGCGTGATTTTAATATCGTCGCAGAAATAACAACTATATAATATTCACGTGCAGAATCAGATGCAGCTGCGTTAGAGGGGGACGGGAATTTCTGTCGACAGAAAAGGTCGAGAAAAAGAGAGAGAAAGACGCATGACGTACGCGGCCTATAGGCACATGCAAAAGCCTAGAAAGTTCGAGCTTCGAATCAACTCGCGCGAGCAGCCACTCGAAAATCATTGGCTACATATATACATCGTATACGTGTGTGTGTGTGTGTGTGTATGTGTGTGTGTGTGTGTGTGTGTGTATATATATATATATAATCGCGAACTACACACGAGCTCGATCGCGTGTCGAGTGCTTTGTACACTCGCCCATTCGAGTTTCCCTTCGGCTGCGCCGCAACGGGAGCCCTCGATTCTGTTTAGTTAGCCGCACGGAGTGTAGTGTAAGTGATAAAAGCTGTTATCGCACACGGCTCAGCTCCTGGTGTATTAATAACGAAATGCTCGTATGGATCCCTGTGTAAGTGTATACGTATTACAATTTCACTGTAGTGTAATGTCCGTATTTATATTGTAATTATAATGTAACGTGCCCTGGTAAAAACTTAACGATTAATTAGCTAATTTCGTTGCAAATCAGCTAATTTATAGTTAACTTTCTACGAGGTAACGTATATTGTAATTTAATGCAATTCACGTTATAATATATTGCAACTGTAATACACATTGGCAATTACAAGTCTGCACTTCCGGCTGTTAACGCAGACGAGAGCGCAATCACATTGGGAAGGAGGAGGGGGGGGGGGTATCGGGTGTCGAATTTCCCGGGCATTCCGGCTGATTGTAATCAAACTTAACGAGAATCGGTCTTCATTTTCAGCCCCACTCGCGGAAGCTCGTTATTTCAGCTTCGGAAAACTTGAGAATCCGATATCCGCATCGATCGACCGAGAAAGAGAGCGAGAAGAGTTTTGAAAGCGGAGCGAAACTGAACTGTGATGTTTCAGGAAAATAAAAGGGCAAGAGAGAGAGAGAACGAGCAGAGCTTGCGGGAAAAGGTATACTGGCGCACAAAATGAACTTAATTTCTCGGCACTTTTCAAGTGTACACGAGGCAATTATGAGATTTGAAATGTAAATTACGCTGTTGCATGAAACTTTATATATATACGGGTCTTAAGGCAATGCAAATTTGAATTACGAAGAAAAAAAGAAATTTCTGCGTACACTCGGTATAACGTAGATTACGCTTTTGAAAAGTGATATTTTTTAAAATTACTCGGGTGTTTTATATATAAAAAGAAAAACTTAATTCGTCTTCCGAAATCATGCGAAATTTAAATTAGCCGCGCATAATCCGATATCGTATACAAGCCAGCGTTTAAGGGGTTATGACAGGGTTAACGGTCACAAAAAAAATTTTTTGTGGAAAGTTGTAAAAATGTCATTATTTATGCAATCATAATGGAACTTCTTTTATTTTAAAGTGCTCAGTTCGGCCTTCAATGTAAGCCGTCAAACACTAAAACATAGTAATTCTACTAAGTTTTTTGGTGCCGTGCACGATTCTAAGCGTTTGAATGGGCGAAATTCAATGTTCGATACCTCATTTTACTCCTTAAAACTGGTGCTGAAACTTAAGTGCAACACTTTTTCTACAAACATTTTTTTCCTTTTTTCCAACCAAGTTTATATAATTTTTTTATAACTAATTAATACGAATTTGTAAAAAATTACTTAAACTTGTTTGAAAAAACGAAAAAAAAATGTTACTAAAAAAGTACTCCACTTAAGTTTTAGTGCCAGCTTCAAGGTATCAAATATTTAATTTCGTTTATCCAAGCGCTCATAATCGTGCACGTCCCAAAAAAACTTCAGTAAAAAACATGTTCTAATAATAATGCGTTACTCAGTTGAAAAATCAATATTTTTAAGTGTTCAACAGCTTAAATTGAAGGTCCAAACGAACGCTTTAAAATACAAGAAGTGATGTCATCGTGATTGCATAAATAATGAAATATTCACGACTTTCCAAAAAAAAGATTTTTGTCGCGACCGTTAACCCTGTCGTAACCCCTCAAATTCTAAAAAAAAAAACGTTTTCGTCAAAACGCTAACAACTCCTCGCCTTATATCCCAAACGTTTTCTCACCCCCCCCCCCCCCCCTCGAGTGTAAACTTGTCTCTCAGCCGGCGACGTCCCGCACAGTATTGACCGAGACACTCGACGCAGCGAATAAACCTGACTTCGCGCCGAATCCGATGCAGTCGCGACGAATGAAAATTCCGAGCGCAAAAATCGCTCTCTCTCTCGAGACACGTCGTGAGGCGCGCCCCCCTCTTTTCTCTCTCGCGCCAAAGCGCCAGCGAAGGAAAGCGGGTATAATCTATCAAGAAGCGAGAGAAGCCAGGGCCGCACACTACATTGGATTAGCCTCGAACGGCACTTACCGCGCGCCGGTTGAAACACCGAGTTCACCTGCTATATGTATACATATCATATATATATGTATATACATATAGACGTACTTGGGGCACGCGCGTGCTTAATACGAAGCGGCAATTTCGAATTCAAGCTGCAGCGGCGAGACTCCCACGCTACCACTGCGGGAGTGTTCTATGTTTACACATAAGTATAGAGCGCGTGTGTATGTATACGTATATACGCGTGTATTGTCTATATGACCCGCCGGTCGAAACTTTGCTCTCTCAGAGCGACGCTTAAACTTTGTTATTCTTTGCGCGCTGCGGTGAAAATTAGACTTTGCGAAACGTCGAGAGCCGAGCTGTATTATATCGTCGTATAGTATATAGGATCGGAATGTATACATATATACATAGATATAGCGACAATTGTCGCTAAAGTTATATGAGCGATTTACGCGGAATGCGCGACGTATACGCGTATAATAATATGGCGGATATATACGCGAGGGCTTTCATTATTCCGATGCGCGTTACCCGGGAATAATGTAAGCACTTCTTGGATATTCAAATTTCCCGCGGATTTGGCCGCTGAGGGAGCCCGGCGCCTCTCGGCGGTGTATTATGCATTATAAACTGCTGCTGTAGTGCGACGAGAGGTGCAATAATGCACGCGACGTTTGGGGGGATTGAGATGTGTCTTTTGGGTCGAGCCGGAAACGGATTGGCGATTTTTGTTTCGTTATAAGTTAATGTTAATTTGATTGTTATGCTTTTTTAATTGTAGGACGGTTGCGCAAAGGGCTCCGGAAATTGTTGGGAAATTTTCCGGCAGATTTTCACGCACAATAGATTTTCCAGAATTTAAACATGAGCTACGATCAATTATATTATCATTAACGCGAAGGAATAAGAATCTGTATTCGTTCCTTTGAGTCGCTAAATTTAATGAGCTATATTATCATTAACGAAGGAGTAAGAATTATGTATTCATTATACTTCGAGTCAATAAATTTTCTTTGTAATTCATGCTAGACACGTCGATCGAAAAATAGATAGAAAATTTTACAAATTAAAAATTAAATTCAAAAATTTACAATATAATCAGAACATATAATCTTACCGACAATTGTTCTACCAAGAAAGCAACCACGCTATTTATTCGATGTTAAAAAAAAATTACTATTATTTCTATTATTATTATTATTATTATTGTTGTTGTTGTTGTTGTTGTTGTTGTTGTTGTTGTTGTTGTTGTTGTTGTTGTTGTCATTGTTATTATTATTCTTATTCTTATTATTATTATTATTAACATTACTATTATTATTACTGTCATTATTGTTTGTATTTTTATAATACGCACGTCAACTTGTTATTTCGGTGCACGCGCGTTGCTCTTAAATTACCGGCTATTTTTGCCGTTCGCCTCTCGAGTGGCGCGGACCCTCGCGAAGCGCGCAAACACACGCGCGGACACTCGAGAGCGCGGAAACTCGAGCCCCAATGCGCGCGGATCACGTCTTTTCGTCGTGTTCCGACGAATCAAGGGTTTGTTTACTTGGTCGCGTGCGTGCGCGCATTGCGATTCCGGCGGAGCATAGCCGCGTCGCCAAACGATCGCCAGCGACGCGCGATTGCCGTAAAAAAAGAGAAAACGAAATTTTTTTTAAGACAAGGAACTTAGGGCGCGCTTCGCGCGCGATTTGGGTTATGTTTTGGTTTTATAAATATATATCAGTAATTGAACTATGAATATGGTAACCATAATCATGTTTACTTAGCAACCAATCAGAATCACGTATTAAATGCTTCACAACAAAGGCCATCACTTTTTTTAAAGAGGAACCCCGACGGAAACGATAGGTACGACGCTTAACCCGAACAGCCTCGCATCAGCAGCCGACGAAAAGTCGTCGTTGGTTAAGTTGGTATTAAATTAGCGGGGGAGTAGGAGGGAGGGGAGGAGGGAAAGGGGCGAAGGTTTTGAATCGGCTTTCCCGGCAGCTAATTTTCCGAGTCTGTGTATAATACGGTATACATCTATATATTCTTCCAAAAGTGGTGTATCTTAAAAAATGGACCACATAAAAAGGCCGTTACGTTACTGACATTTGGCCACTAAATGTTACGCTGTAAAGAGCGATTAATAAATAATCGAATTACCTTGCGGATTTTTTCTTTTAAGAAGGTTTTTAACATATTTCGCTCGCTTAGGTTATATATATATTTACTTGCCGCGCGCTAGCCTGCGTTACGCTAATGACAATTTTTTTCTACCTCAACAAATTAAGTCTGCATAAAAACTGTTAAAACGACAATGCGAAAAAAAGTAGTTATACAAAATGTGCCTTAAGTTGGCTCAATTTTAAATGTATTGGCCTAAATCGGTTTCGCGATGAAGGATGACAACACTGATGGAAAATAGAAACGAAATTCAAAAAATTAAGTTTTTTAGTTTGCACGGCTACAAGAATGCATAAAATCATATATAAAAGAGAAACTTTTTAATAATATGTTCCGTTTGAAAACCCCATGGCTTGACGGGTGTTTATTTGCATATCCGAAGTCTAGCAACATTATTATTAACGTAACTCTCTTAGGAGACATGTTACGGTAATGACATTTTAGCCTTATAAACTACAACCAACGATACACGCTTAAAAAAAATGTTTATATGTGTATCCTCATTTGTTAAGTACATTTAGTACGAGTATTTTATCCGTTTCCCGAATCAAAAAGCTTCCAAAAAGTCCGTTTTCAGACTACGGACATAAAAAACACCACTTTTGGAAGAATGACCTATATAGAATACTGTATATCTATGTATAGGTATGTATGTAATATTTACAGTTTTCCGCGTGTTTTTCAGGCGTAGCCGTCGCGGCCTCAGTATTCACCATCACAGCCATGAGCATCGACAGGTACCTGGCAATAAGAAGTCCCATCGCCTTCCGACGGGTCTTCAATCGCAAAAGCACCATCATCGTCATCGCGGTTCTCTGGGTCGTCGCGCTCAGTATTTTCGCGCCGATCCTCCGAGCGGTGAGTTTAGTGTATTTTACTTTTTTTTCTGGGTCTGAATCTGGAAGGATGTCACCGCGGAAACTCGGCAGCTGCTGGAAATATTATTGTGTTTTCGCGCGCGGGATACGCGGTACAAAAAGAGCCGTCAATGTTTCGCGCGCGTCTGACCCAACTCGGGACGAACTACTGAAAACGGTTTTTTTTTCTCATCGCGGTGACACGTTTGGAGCGCGGGATATGAAACTCGACGAGAATGGATTAGACGGAGGGGAGAGGGGATTACACTAAAAAAAATTGGTTTTCAGGAACAAGCCACTTTTAAGATTGGGTAATCAAGGTGTCACTCGGCGGTCACATTTCGACGAAAAAAAAATCGGAAATGTATTTAGATGAGTGTGTATACACTATCTAGTATGATTTTATCCCTCGGTAGTTTGTTAAAATTCTTTTGTTGTTCTTATCAATCTCTCCGAGGTCTTGCAACAAAAGAATTTTAAAAAAACGGAAAGTTTTTTGTTGCTTTAAAATATAATTTTTATATTTTCTGAAGCAAAGTTAACACTTTTATAGTATTGAAATATGTGTAAACATAAAAGAATTTGAACTTAAGTGTAAAGATCAGTTTTTTGTTAATTTACGAATTCTCGTTGAACAGGGAATTTTTTAATTTTAATATTGGTTCTTTTGCTTTTTACTTTTCTAAAATGAATTTTAGAAAAATTTTGATTGTTAGAATTACATGAGAAATACTAAAACGTCCTAGTATTTAACCCCATATTTTTCAATATTACCATCTTGTGAAAAACTATTTTTACTAATAATTTATGCTAATATTTTTACGCGTTAAAAGTAGCTTATTAGCGTAAAAATTCGTGGTAATTAGCGAGATTACAGGTCGTAAAAAATGCTGACAAAATTAAAATTTCCTTGCAAATGAAAATTAAAATACTTTTGTTCGAGTAAGTTACAAAAAAATTTATTTGTTTCCACGTTAATTTCCCCATAATTTAAATCATTTTCCTCGAAATCGTCGAATATTCAAACCTCAAACTCTTTCTCTTCATTTCGATTCGCGTATAACAGTAAACTGTAACTACACAGATTATATCCATTTCAAATCGTACCCTCAATATTTCCAACATATTATTCTCGAAAAAAATCTCTCACACCCCCTAAACGTCCGAACGGAAAGTTTCATCAATTCCACATCTCTCCCCATTTTTCTACACCCTCGAATGCACATACATACATATATATGCGAGCCGAACAAACTCGTTATAAATTATTAACCGCGAATCGAGCCGATGAAAGCCCGACGAATCTAAAATTCACTTTGCCAACTATACACAAGCGCACCGTACACATCGCCCCAAACACCGTGTGCGCGTGAGAGAAACTCGCGACACGCGTCGCTCTAAATCTTTGAAATATTAAATTTCCCATCCGCGCGAGTGCGTTCGACACGTCGTCGTCGTATACACCCCCGAGGTTCCAGTTGACAGCTTCTGCTCACACACACACACACACACACACACACACACACACACACATACACACACGTGTGTGTATATATGTGTGTGTGCGTATATATATATATAGTGTGTGTGTGTGTATGTGTGTGTGTATAAATATATGTATATGGAAAAATCCACCAAAATAATTCAGATAATTGCAGCGGAAATCGACCGAAAAAAAACCTCGTGAGACTCGTCTGGGGCAACGTTTTTCTTGTTCTACAGGACCCCCAGAACACGAAAAAAATAGTGTTCCCACGAAATCGAAAAAATGTTTTTGGGTATTTAGATGTTTGTGTAAAAATTAAAAGAAAAAATTCGTTTGTTTAAGCTTTTTTTTCAATCCGAATTTAGAGGAAGAAGGAATTTTATTTTTACTGTCGCAAATATGCACGAAAGTTCACAAATTTTCTAAGCTTTTCAAATTAGTCAAGCTTTTTTGTCTATGATTTTTTTTAACAAAATGACGGTGGATTTTGTGAAACAGTGTGATGTTAAACTTTGTTGTGAGCGTGATATTAAACATGATTTTTTTTCTCGAGAAATATCACCTTAACGAAAAAATGTTGTAGAATAAAAAATGCTTAAAATTACTCAAAGAATACGTATGCATTTTTTCAAATAATTTTGAGCAATTTTTTAATTTTTCAAAAATTGTGCAAATTGGAATAATTCACTGTTTCACAAAATCCACCGTCATTTTGTTAAAAAAAATCATAGACAAAAAAGCTTGACTAATTTGAAAAGCTTAGAAAATTTGTGAACTTTCGTGCAGATTTGCGACGGTAAAAATAAAATTCTTTCTCCCTCTAAATTCGGATTGAAAAAAAAAACGCTTAAAAAACCGAATTTTTTTGTAAATTTTTACACAAACATCTAAATGCCCAAAAACACTTTTTCGATTTCGCGGGAACACTATTTTTTTTCATGTTCTGGGGGTCCTGTAGAACAAGAAAAACGTTGCCCCAGACGAGTCTCACGAGGTTTTTTTTCGGTCGATTTCCGCGGCAATTATCTGAATTATTTTGGCGAATTTTCCCATATATATATCTATGTGTGTGTGTGTGTGTGTGCATCCCCGTGGCGGAATTGTAATGCCGAAATTCCTTATACGCGGGGGGGCTTGGGGGTGCGCAGGTGACGCTGCAGAGTCCCATCACGGACTTGGACAACATAACTCTGGCGGGCCAGTGGGCGAGCGACGAGCCCGGCCTCCAGATGCCGAAGCCGCCGACTTTCTACGTCTGCTCCGAGGACTTCAAGCCCCTCGGCATTCACGCCCACATTTTCGGCGCCGCCTGCTTCGTGCTCGTCTACGCCGTGCCAGGTGAGCCTCGATTGCGCATTGCAACGCTTGTCCTTTCGATTGCCTCCTTGGAGATCGACGTGTTCGGCGCGTTTTTCAATCCTCTGCATCGGGCGAGCGATATGCGCTGAGAAAGAGAAGCAGTGACTTGGAAGTGTGGGTACGAAGAGGTACGAGAAATTGTGGTGATCCGAGCGCGAGAACATACGAATGTGCTGATATTCGATATTTTAAGTTCGATTATTACAGATTATAGTAGAAAAAATTACTGTATTACCTATGGTGAAAATTATTTTTATTAAAATTTGCTATGTAAAATGATAAAAATTATTTTTGTTTGAGATTACAAATAGATTCAGTTTATGTATTAGATCCAAAGTTTTACGCGTAAGAATTCTGTTTAGTTGAGTGGTTAGCGCTTCTGACCGCAGTCCTGGAGGTCCAGGTTTGAATCCAACCCAAGTCAAAAATTTTTAATTTCTATGTTTCAATTCAATTCAATAAATAATTAATAAACAGTTTAATTCTACAAAATTAAAAACAGATAAACAATAAAAAAGAATTATATAAATTATTTAAACGAAAATAAAAATTACTATATTGTATTGTAAAAGTTAGTGTTTCGTAAGTCTACGCATGATTTACTATAATTTCTTGTAACCTTTCGTACTAAACTTCTGAAAAATTAGTGCATATTTCTCTCATAATTAATTATTATTATCAAGAAAAATCATTATTTAACAATTGTTATCAATTATTTTTCTTTTTACGATTACCCAGGCTTCATTGTGATAATAGCGTACTCGATGATGGGCCGAACTCTGTGCGCGAGGAAGCCGCCCTTCGACTGCGACAGCATCGAGGGAAGCGCAAGCTCGCAGCAGGTGAGCTTTTCTCATCTAAAGTGGTTTTCACATTTTCCAGTTTTAAGAGGAAAATTTTCAGCTCGACCGAAACGTTGTGTGCCCAGCACAAATAATTGTCTTGTTACGTTAACGCGCGAGAAGCCACGTGAGACTCTCATCAATGTTGATTTATAATTCAGTTCATATAGTCGTTTGCACCGATCAAACAATCGGCTTTATTAATGCGCACACACTACTGTGTGCGACGCAATGCATTAACTCGTCTGTACATATTTACGTTTGCGTAAGTCGGATTTGCTTCGCGATAGTTCTGATTTCGACAGTTACTCGAATTGAGCAGTGGTACAAACAAATTTCGGTCAGCCTGCGCCAAAATGGTACAACCGATAAAAATTTATTTTGTGCTGATGCTGATGCTGCTGCTGCTTAGAGATCTACCCACTTTGTTTTAGTTAAAGGAACAAAACAGCCCTGTTTCCCTGAAAAATAAAATAATTTATAAAATTATAATTATTGTTGTAAGATAATAGTGAAGTTTTATGTTAAAAATAAATAATAAGCGTAGCTAGATTTTGTTGACTTCTACACGGATCTTTTCAGTGAGTTTAGGGACATGGGACAAAGTGAAATATGTTTGAAAAAGCTGCCATTCTCATGCGAGGGTAGGGATTTTTAATTGAAGGCTTAGAAATTTTTTTTGAGAAAAAAATGTATAAAAGATAACCGGCATCAATTAAAAAATTCTATTTTTTCTTGGGTAAAAGATTTTCCGAGCTTTCAGTTAAAAATCCCTGCACTCACACGCGAACCGCAGATTTTTAAAACATTTTCCATTCGCCAGCGGAATCCAGCTACGATTGGAATTGTCCAAATTTAATTTCCAAGACAGCAAATAAAAGTTAATATTATCTAATTTTAATATCAATAATTAAAATTTTATAAATTATTTTATTTTTCAGGGGAATAGGGGTGTTTTGTCCCCCTTAAAAGCCCCAATTTTCATAATTTACTTTCATCTCTAACAAGAGCAGCTCCGGCGGAGCGAGAAGGAGTGTTCTCTTAATAAAATAGCATTTTCCTCTAAAATGACTTTTTAAAAGTTCAAAACGCTTGCGTCTACTCAATTCCAGCTGGAGCGTCCAATTTCTTTTTATATACGAGAATGAAAAATGAAAATTTGCGAACAGAATTCGTTTTAATAAAAGGCGACTCGCTTTTCGCTTTTTATCACAAACAATCAAATATAACCGTTTCGAACGTAAAGAAAAAAAAAATTTTTTTTCCCGTGAATAATAGCGCAATAACACCGTACCGTTTCGCAAAAGTCGTTATATTTCCTCCAAAAAAGAAAAAAAAATAAACGCATCCCCAAAACCCCGTCCTCGTCAAAAAGTCGAAGCTCCCGAATGAGAACGAGGAAAAATAGCAGCCGGTGCTCCTTCGCCCCCACGAGATAAAATCCTCGACTTCCGCGGCTTCGCCTTCCTTCTTCCGAGCCACAGACTACCCAATAATCTCCTCCCAATCTCATTCTCCCGCATTTATTTTTATAGGCCACCGCCGGAGTGTATATAGCGAGAGCCCCATCAACGCCCTCATAACGACGGTGATTCGTTTTTCATCTCCCGGCCGCGATAAAATTAATACACGCGATCGCCGCACGAGAATTCGTCGGACGCTAATCGAGTGGCTTCGATCGCTCCTATAATTTGGTTAATCTTTTTTTCTTTCTGTTCTGTCGCTGTTCCCAGGGTTTCAGGCTGGTCCGCGAGAGACGACGAGTTGCCTGGATTCTGCTGCTGCTCGCCGTACTCTTCGCCCTCTGCTGGCTGCCCTACAACGTGCTCCGACTGCTCGTCGATCTCGGCGTCGTTCGTAAGTCGACTCGTGTACAGCGTAACGAATGCTACGTCGAATTCTCGAAGAGAAAAAAAAATGCACTTATTTCGGTCAAAAATGAGAAGAAAAAATGTTTAAGCTAGAGCTTTTGGACTCTAATTCTCTGTTAAGTCAAGAGGTGATTTAAAAAAATAGGTACATGGAGAATAATACTGGAAGAAAAATTATGTCCCTAAAAGAGAAAATAATAAAAATTCGAACAGCCGATTTTACCATGTGAAATTCCCATTTTCCATGTTTCTCTTATCTTTTGGCTCACAAAAGAAAGTCGAACCGGTCCGGAAGCTGTAGCTCAAAAAAGAATTTTTTTTGTTGACTTCTAGACCAAGAAAAGTGCATCTTTTTGGAGAATCTGACGTACAATATAGATGCTGTGAGCCGAAGCTTCGAATCCCCTTATTTCCAGGAATGCACTGTCCGACTCGATGCTTTCGCGACGCTTTTCTCGAGCTTGCCACTGATTATTTTTGGAGAAAAGCCGCTTTACTTACTTACTCGCGTCTCAGAGGGGGTCGTTGTCGTAATTGAGAGTCGAAATAGGGAATGCAAAGTCAATGCGAATTTCAATTATTGAGGATAATTTAGTGGATTTGCTGTTGCACTTGATTTTTTCACGTCACGAACGCGCAATGTAATGGTCAATTAGAATGAAATTGTTTGAATTTAATTCGATGCTCGATATGTTGCTGACCCTTAATTGATCGGCAATTAATCGCAATGTAAATTTGAGGCACGTACAGTGATGAGTTGCAATTCGGAGAGAAGCTCTTTTAACAGACGCAAATTCGATAAATGTTTCAACAATTTTCGTACCCAATGTTCACTACCTTTCAATACATCTTATTATTTATCTTATTATTTTTGCTGCATCGCAATATTTAATGCACACTGCATAAAATTAAAAAAAACTGCTTTCCAAATCGGAACAATAATTTAAAGACCGCGAAAATTTCAATCTCGGCTATATGTCGAATTTCAATGAAAAAATGCACTTTTCTTTGGTCTAGAAATCGAAAAAATTTTTTTAAAGCTAGAGGTTTCGGACCGATCAGACTTTCTTCTGTGAGCCGAAAGATAGTCAAAAGTACAGAGGATCATAGGAAAAGTTACTAGTAACCATATTTCTGAGCCATTTTTACAAAAAATTAATGCGTCGAAATACTGGAATAATAACAACTACGAATGTTCCCGAGGCATCAATATAATTACGAATAACGCTATAATAAAGTATTACAAAAGAGCTGTAATTTTTAAAAAATGTCAAGTTTCGATGCTCTGATCAAAAGTTATGCCCATTTAAAAAAGAAAAATCCGAATAGCCAATTTTTTCTTTTTCCTCCATATGCCTCCCCATGTTAAATTCTTATATTCTATATTCCCCATGTTCCTCGACATTTTTCACCATCTTCTGACTTACAGAAGAAAGTCTGATCGGTCCGAAACCTCTAGCTTTAAAAAAAATTTCTCGATTTCTAGACCAAAGAAAAGTGCATTTTTCCATTGAAATTCGACGTATACGGAAAAAGAGAAAATGCACGCCTACAGTGAGCTTCCGGAGCAAATAAACGAACAGTACACGATTACCCCCACCCCCTGTCCTCCCCCGCGCCAATGCAAGCCAATGCGGACGGCAGAGAAAAAAAAAGAATTATTCATCCCCAGACGAAAGCCGACTGATCTCGGACGTGCTGTCCTACTGCCTGTTCCTCGGTCACGCCAACAGCGCCCTCAACCCCATGGTCTACTGCTTCATGACGCGGAACTTTCGCCGCAGCGTCGCCGAGATCCTCTGCCGGGGCAGCTACGGCCTCGCGAGGCGCAAGCCTCACCGCAAAGTAAGTACCGACTCTGCTCGATTTTTATAGGGGGGGGAGAGGGAGGGGTGTTGATAATAATTTTCGCGGTGATTACATTTTCTCGGGGGCATGATGTATCAAGATTGATTAGCTTAACGGGAGTGAGCCTTTTGTACAGCGCGAGTTATTTTTCTCGCTTTAAACGCTCGTCCGTTCGCCGTTAGGCAGCCCGCGAGGAGCTTTTTCTGGCAATTTTTTTTTTCTCCTTCTTCTTCCGCGGAAGGCACGGGAATATTTTCGAGCGAATTGTTCCCTTCGCCAAGCGCGTGTACACACTGTGTATTTATCTGGCTTTTTGTATACGTATAGCGGGGCTTTTACTTTCAGGGAAATTTCATGGTGTCATAAAAATTTACGCGTACAATAAAGACAGGCTTTGAACGACTTCTGCGTATAGGCCGAGTCTGGGGAAGTCGATCGATTTCGTTGCGGAAGTCTTGGGTAGAGAAGCGCAAGGCGAAGAAAAAGTCTAAATCAAAAAGTTGAGCGCAAGCTCTTCGCGGAGAAAAGCTCGGCCGGGAAATTTCTGAAGCGAAGCGAGCGCGGCAGATATTGTTGCGCGGAATAACTGCTTGTTTATTTTTACGTTTCCCTTCATATAGCCGACGCACTTGGCGAGTCTTAAAGATAAATACGTGTATATATGTAGATATACGCGTGAAATGCAAAAGTAGAGAGGAGGAAAGTCTCAATGGCCTCGTTTGAAATGCTTTTACTTACTCGACATTCAAATGCTTTCATATATGCGGAATAATCTAAAAAAAAATATCCTCGATCCCGAGACGCCTTCTCACTCGGAGTGGAGTGAATCGCGCGGAAACGCGATGAAATTTGCATTACACAGAGAGATACGAGTCTATATTTAACAAACAACCCACGAGACTTTATACTTACATCAACCTTGTCGATAAGGAGGCTCTATAAGGTTATTACGAGGTACTTCATGTTGTTGGGCGTCGAAGAGGTGATCTCTATTTTTTTACACTCGATATTTTAAAAGCTTTTTATTTCTGGGGCATTATTCTGTGTTTGCAACGCTTAAAATTTACAATTTAACGTACGCCACTAATCGAGTAATTTCATTGAATAAAACAATTTATTTTTACGCTATAACGCTAGTGCGTTAAAAAATTGTACGCAATAGCGTAAAAATTAACTCTATGTGCGTTTAAAAAATTTTACGCATTAGTAGCGTAAAAATGAATTCTTTCACTCGATGCGGTTTCATTTTTAACGGTATATATTTTTTAACGCTAGCATTATTTAAATTAACGCCGGCATTAATCGTCAAAATTGGGATTTCTATCGTTGTACAGGCGTTATCATTGTATAAAATCACGAGTCAAAAATCGTGCATAAAAAGCTTAGCGCTGGCGTTAATCAATTTAACGCTTACACAATGAAAAATTACGATAACAATACAAATTTTTACGATTAACGCTAGCGTTAATTACAATAACGCTTGTGTTAATGCTATAAAATACATAGGTCATTAATAATAACGATGAAAACTAAGATTACGATTGTTCGCGACTATTAATTTATTAGATCACGATTTTAACGCAAACAAAGATTACGATTGTAATTCTTAAATGTTAATTAATTATTGTTTTCTACCACGGTTTTACAGCGTTTTTTGCGGAGAAGACTTTAATTTTACGCTGTTATAGCGCGTACAAATTTTTTTTAACGCACTAATGTCTAAATAATTGAAAAGTAGCGACATATGCATTTACGCTTAACAACGGCGTTCGTTATATCGTGAACTTTGTGCGCTACAAACGCTGAATAGGGCCCCCGGACTAGTATCATCGAATACTAGTACGCCGAGTTAAACCAGTATTATCGAATGCCGTTGTAAATCGTTAATGAAATATTTACATTAAGATAATAAGTTGACAATAAAAATAATAAAATAATATAATAATAGTTTACATTAAGTTTTTCAACGCCGTCGATATTCGATGAAAGTGTCGTTAACTACGATTTTTAAGCGTTAACTGACTATTTAACGCGGCGCTGCAATTCGGTGATACGGCCCCTTAAAAATAAGCGCTAATTGGCGTTAACGCTAGCGTTATTGTATTTTTTTCTTTATCGCGATATATTAAGTATTGGCGTAAAGTCACACTTGCGACAATTTTTCGGCGTTAAGTCGTTACAAGCACAGAATAATGCCCCTGGAAATCGAATTTCGAACTGGTTAACGTACGTAAATTAGTTTATTAAATTAGTTAATTAAGGATAATTGCTGCTCGGTTAAATTACGAGTTTCGAGCCTGGCACGAAGAAAACTCGAAAAACTTCTTACGTTCTTCGAACCATCAATATCCGTCCGCGCGTAATTCGCTAAATTTTAAACTCGACTCTTCCAAACGCAGAATAAGCTCTCTCGCTCGGTATATCGAGTTGAAAAAAAAAAATAGGGCTCACCCTTAATAAGATCGTATTCTCTAAAGAGCCTTTCAGTGTCCGAGCAAAAAAGGTGTCCCATTTCAATCGGGACTGACGTACATCGGCTCTTCTATTTTCGCCGCGCGAAAGATTTTATATATATAAGCGCCGCCACTGATAAGAGACTCGCGCCCCAGATAAGGTCGCTCTCTCTCTCTCTCTCTCTCTCTCTCTCTCTCTCTCTCTCTCTCTCTCTCGCTTTTCCTCCGGCTGATATTTTCGTCGTTTTTTTTCTACGTATATGGATTAACAATGGCTGCATATAATACAACGACACGGGAAAGAGGAAAAAAATTTCAGCGCCGCTCTTTCTCTCGTAGAAAAATTTATGATCTATATAACACACGGGGGGCGAAGGAGGGACAAATAGGACCGAGTCTCTCTCTCGCGAGGGTGGGGGGAGGGGGGAGGGGGAAACGACGTCGACACACGATCTTCCAGCTATTTTTCGCGGCGGGAAAAACATTTCGAGCGACGAGTCCGCTGCAATATTTTCTTTTGATACTCCGGGAAAATAGTGTCTCGCGCGAACTGGAAAATTAATTCAAACTGCTCCTGGGATCTTTTGCGAGGGGAAGATAACTCGGCAAATATTTTTATCCGTGAAAATTGACAAACTCGTAAATAAATAACGCGCGTTTTCAGACGGGAATCGCGTATTTACGCTTGCTTTCTTAGCTGTGCGCGCAATGTTTCGCAGGAAAAAAAATTTTTTTTATGCACAATTTCATTACGCGTATCAAAATTTTGATGCGCCCGGAAAACGCGTTGTTCCGTTATGCATCTGCGTAGAATTGCGCAATTGCGCGTATTTCTATCATACGCCATAAAAAAATCCTGAATAATAAAGCATAGAATTAAAAATTTTAACGCGCAATGAAAATACGCATCGTATATAACGTACAAAACGTTCGAACTTGTTGCGCTTACTACACACGCGCACACACAATCCATTAAGGTGGCTCCCTGTTTCAATGCATCATCTAAACTGAAATGAATTATGACGTAAACTACTTCTACATGTTATTTATAAAAAATTTAAGTTATTTATAAAAATTCTCAGATGCGTTGTAATACTGTTTTTTTCTTGATATCTTTTATATTTAAACGAAAACATAGATTTCTTTTGTTGCAAATGTTATCTTCATTAAAAATGCTATAATTTTGGCTATTTTATTTTGAATTAAAAGTTTTTATAAGGATGCGAGGTGGGATTTATTATTGAGTACCGTAAGAGCCCGTGTATAATTTTAATATTTTCTCACGCTCTCATCTTCTCAAAATTAGATTGGAAAGCATACTTTTTTAATATTAATCAATAGCTTGAGATTTTAACAATATTCTCTAAAAGTTTTTGGAACTTAGTTTTTATTAAAAGTCGCTGAAGCGACCTGAAGAGGACTGATACACCTTTAAAATGTTTAAATGAAAAATTTTATTTTATTTTTCCATTATCTTGATATTGTTTAAATAATATTTTATGTAACGGTATTAGCTTATAAATAATGTTATCAACATAAAACAATTTTTATATATGCCATATTCCAGGTACAACATGTCTTCGAAGGCCAAAGTCCATGAATTCCATTCTTTTTTTTTTTTCATTCACCGCAGACTTTTGTTGAATCTGGGCATCGGAGAGCACTTTGGCAGGTACAGATTTGCTTTAAAAACATGTATATCCCAGATGAGTGTGGGGATTTCCAAATAATTAAGATTCAAAAAAGTTAGATACAATTTATTACAAAAATAATTAAAAAATGTAAAAAATTATAAATATTCTTCTGAAATTGTTTATAACTTTATTGAATCTTAATTGTTTTCAAAGCCCCACACTCATCTAGAAACTACATATTTTTAAAGCAGATCTGTACCTGCCAAAGAGCTCTCCGATGCCCAGATTCAACTAAAGTCTGCGGTGAATGAAAAAAATGGAATTCATGGATTTGGGCCTTCGAAGACATGTTATACCTCGAATACGGCATATATAAAAATTGTTTTATATTTATTACATAATATATAAGCTAATACCATTATATAAAACATTATTTAAACAATGTCAAGTTAATAAAAAATAAAATTCAATTTTTCATTATTCAACATTTTAAAGGTGTATCAGTCCCCTTAAGTATCAAAATTAAGTACGTCTCTCACGTAATTTTACAGCCCAATAAAATTAATTTTTCAATTCTCCACAACAACGGCCTTTCACCTTCGACACGCGAATTCCTCGCGGGTCTCCCACCTCCCCCCCGTCTACCACCTATGCTCGAAAGCTCGCGTCGCGTGTCGAGCTGATGCTCTCGTCGATGATCGAGGACGTCCGTTATATGAAAAAGAGCTTTTGTGTCCGCGTCGAGATTCGTTCCGCCAATAGCTCCCCCCTTCCCCCGCATACGTATATATAGACACTATCGCTACACGCGCATATGAAAATGTCTCTTCAGCCCCTCTCACCCCCCCCCCTACTCCGCGTACACCTGATATATGACCCGCAGAAATATTTCATTCAAAAAAGCTCTCCCTCTCTCCACCGCCGCTGCAAGCTCGTCCGCGGAGAAATTCCGCGGCGTTGGCCCGCGCCTCGCGTCGCGTCGCAAAGTTACGCGGGAATGCGGAACGTGAGGAAATTTACACTTGCGCGGGAGAAAAGTCTCGTCGCGCTGCTCACTCGATATTGCCGCGCGGCGTTGCGCGAAGCTTCGCTACGTGTGCAACTTTTTCCGCGGAGAGCTTGCAGAATCGCTGTGCGCGTGTTTTTGCGAGGGTAATTGAAAATTCGCGGATGTGACGCCAGCGCGTAATGTGTTTTCGCAGAGAAATCGGTATACGTCGAATTTCAATGAAAAGATGCACTTTGCTTTAGTCGAGAAATCGAAAAAATTTTTTTAAAGTTAGAGGTTTCGAACCGCTCAGACTTTCTTCTGTAAGCCAAAAGACGATGAAAAATGCAGAGGAACATGGGAAATATAGAATATGAAAATTTAACATGGGGAGGCATGTGGAGGAAAAGAAAAAATTGGCTATTCGGATTTTTATTATTTTTTTTTTTAAATTGGCAATCAGAGAATTGAAACTTGGCATATTTTTTTTAAATTAAAGCTCTTTGTAATACTTTATTATAGTGTTATTCGAAATTATATTGGTGCCTCGGAAACATTCGTAGTTGTTATTATTCCAGTGTTTTGACGCATTAATTTTCTGTAAAAAAAAGCGTAAAATGGCTCAGAAATATGGTTACTAGTAATTTTTCCCATGTTCCTCTGCACTTTTGACTATCTTTCGGCTCTCAGAAGAAAGTCTGACCGGTCCGAAGCCTCTAGCTTTAAAAAAATTTTTTTGATTTCTAGACCAAAGAAAAGTGCATTTTTTCATTGAAATTCGACATATGTAACGTCGCGGGGGAAGGGAGAGAGAGAGAGTGAAAGGAAAAAAAATGTTTTCTCGCGCGTCGCCAGGGATCGACTTGGCTCCGGGGACGAGG
The DNA here is from genome assembly GCA_018906965.1 of Philotrypesis tridentata. Taxonomy (NCBI): domain Eukaryota; kingdom Metazoa; phylum Arthropoda; class Insecta; order Hymenoptera; family Pteromalidae; genus Philotrypesis; species Philotrypesis tridentata. Next base: position 77,990 of record JACCIB010000022.1, read on the forward strand.
AGAATTAATGCTAAAGTGAAATAAATGACTGAGGAGCTTGAAACGGAGAATTCTTGAGACAGAGAGAAAGAGAAGGAGAAAGGAACTTGACGGACGGACTTGATTAATTACTTTAGGAAGAATACATCGAGGTAATTATTGGTTGCATTGGCTACACTGAGAAAAAAGCAGTAATTTTTACAACTGCGAGTACAAAAAAGTACGAGAAATTATAGTAATCTGAGCGACAGACTGGCATTATCAGAATTTTGAATACAATTATGCTATTATTCACTGTTTTAAGTTCGAATATTACAAGTCGTAGTAGAAAAAATTACTATATTACTTACAGTAAAAGTTATTTTTATTAAAATTTACTGTATATAAAATGGTAAAAATTATTTTTGTTTGAGAGTATAAATACATTCAATTTATATATTAGATCCAAAGTTTTACGCATGAGAATTTCGTTTAAGTGATGAGTGGTTAGCGCTATTGACTGCAGTCCCGGAGGTCCAGGTTTCAATCCAGCCCATAAGTCAAAAATTTGTAATTTCTATGTTTCAATTTAATTCAATAAATAGCCAATAAACAATAATAATAGTGATAAAATAATAATGTTCTACGAAGTTAAAAACAGATAAACATAAAAATAATAAATTTTGAAATTGTTTAAACCAAAATAAAAATTACTATATTGTATTGTAAAAGTTAGTGTTTGGGAAGTCTGCGCATGATTTACTATAAATTCTTGTAACTTTTCGTACTGAACGTTTGCAAAATTCGTGCATATTTCTCTCAGTGTATGCTTTGTTGCGACTCGGGATTTATTATATTCGGAGCCGACGTTTTTAAGTGAACCGGACAAATTTAACGCGGGTATACCTTTCCTCGAAATTACAGTGTGACTATACGTAAAAGCTCGATTAATAATTCGATTAATAATTTGAATAATCGTACGGTTGACGTAAAAGCCCAAACTCGTAATCACTTCACCATGAATAATAAGTAGAAAATTGCGAATAATCAATACGTAAACTGCTCCTCTAGTTATGCAATAATTTACCGTAAACGACTTTGAACTATGTACCAGACATGCTAATCGGCGAGGTATACAAGTATTAAATTTCAAACTTTAACGTAAGGTAGATTACACGACTACAGGAACGGTAATTAGCTGCTTGTTCGTTCATTTTCCGCCACGATTATACAGCCCGAAATTTTAATTTTTCGTGTTTACGTCGAAGATCTGCATCGAGCAATTAACAAATTGTACGTCTTCGTGACTTTTCTCTTCGGGCGAAATTCGAGACCGCCGCCGTTTCCCCCTTGAATATTCCAGCTCATTTTACTCGAAACAAACAATCAGGCAAATTAAAAGTTAAGCATCTTTGTTTCTCTCAAAGCTCGGAGTGTTCTTAATAATTAATATCAGAAGTTCGGGCTCGACTGAAACGCGAGCACCTCAAGGCTTTGCGAGCACTCGGTTTCATCGCGGCGGCGAAGTTTTTTAATTACACGTATTTAAAAATCGTGTAAATACTGAACTACCGATGCAAATTCGGAAAACTGCGTCGCTGCATAAATTTGCAATATATCTCTTTTTAATAATCATCCCTTTCGTCCGGTGTCCCTTTGGCAGGTGAAACGAACATTTTCTATCCGCGCGGAAATTTCCCTGCTTTTTCCGCCTCGCGTTCTACCCGCATAATCCGAAATGCAAAAAATTAAAAATAAATAAATAAAAATCCTCATCTCGCCCCGAACGCCAAAGGCAGAAAAATAATTTAAAAGCCGCGTCTCGCGTCGCGACCAGCTACTTTATTAATTAACGTCAAAGTAATACGTGCAAAACACAAGGTCTCTAAACGCATCCCTTAGTACAGTGTCCTCAACGGGTGACGCACCAAAAAAAAGTATATATATATATATATATAGACACACACATACTTTTGGCAAAAGCGTAACCCGCTTTTTACACAGAGCCGTACGCGTAATAATCCACGCACCGCCGCGCGAAACACCGGATTTTTTTTCCGCTCTCCCCTATTGTCGCAGCGCCAGACTGTGTGTGCGCGTGCTCCTTTCGACTTTTTCGCTTTGAGAAAAATGCGGGGGAACCCGGATCTCTCTGCGCTCGGCTCTTTTTTTTTTTTTTTTTTTAACCCGTCGACCATTCGACTGTACGGCCTTTGAGGGAAGAGGCGCATAAAAAGCGGCTTTCAACGGACGACGCCGACGCGACGACAAAGTCAAAAGAAAGCAGTTTCGCGCGCTTTGCTCGTATTTTTCTTTTCTCGCGATGTATGCCCGAAAAATGATAAGCACATGCGTAGCCACGTGCGCGGCAATCGAGTTGCGGCCGAGAGCTAAACGGGGCTTGAAATTCGCAGATCGAATACATACAGCGATGCATCGCTCTCGGCTATATAACGCGCGAAGTATCCAGTTTTCGGTGTCCAGAGGATTTACCCCCCCCCCCCCCATACCCACCCCCTCGAGCTATAACAAATAGAATTTCGCGCTCATATCGGCGGGCTTCTGGCTCTCGCGGGCGTATAGGAATTATAGAGTCCGCGTAATCGATTGCCCGGCACACTTGGAATATTAAACGGATATTCTTGGCTGTGGGGGTATTGTATTATCTGCGTCGATTGATTTACAGATCGACGGACGATGTGCGCGCAATTTTTTCCTGATTTCGCGTACGCGCGTAGAAAAAAAAATTCCAGCACCGATCGCTACGAGCTTCGACGGCTGTCGACTCGGATGCAGAAAAAGGAAAAGAGAGAAAAAAGAATCTCCGGAAAATTCACCCCCGACTGCGCGCGCGTTTTAATTTCAATAAAGCCACTGCACCGTCATGCCTATATATATGAGTATGTCCAGGAAATTTCGGAAACAACTCGGACGGAAGAGTTGGAAAAAATTTTCTTGAAGGCACACCTACCATACCGGTTTTTTCTCGTTTCTTAGGTCATTCTGAAAGAGAAAAAGCTCGCGTGCATGGCCGGTAGTAGGGTATTTTTTTTCGGAGCAAAAACGACTCGAAAAACGAGAAATAATTAAGAAACAAGAATTCATAGATTTTTTTTCTCGAAAACTATGGACTTTTTAAAATATTTCATTAGAACAAAAATATTTTAAAAGTCATGAAAGAAAGCTCTGAAATTTTTTCAGATTTTTTACGACGTTTTCCGAAATTTCGATTTTTTTGGCATTTTCGAAAAATCAAAAATTGTACCGGATCAATCTGAAAAAATTTCAGAGCATTCTTTCATGAATTTTAAGACATTTTCGTTCTAATGAAATTTTTATAAAAGTCCACAGTTTTCGAGAAGAAAAATCTATGAATTCTCTTTTTGTCAATTATTTCTCGTTTTTTCGAGTCGTTTTCGCTCCGGAAAAAAATATACCCCAAGATTTGCCTAATGATCAGAATGACCTAAGGAACGAGAACAAACAGGTCTGGTAGGTGTGCCTTCAAGAAAATTTTTTCCAACTTTTCCGTCCGAGTTGTTTCCGAAATTTCCTGGACATACTCATATATAGCTATGTACACATAAGCGTCGGTCAGACGAGAAAATTTATTTTTCGCGCGCTTGACCGGAAAGCTTGTTTGTCGATGGACTTCCGCGTTTTCCGAGAGACCGAAAGCCTATAAACAAATCGGACGTCGCGCGCGTGTCGGATCGCCGGACGGTGAAAAATAATTCGTAGACTATATAGCGCGGGGGGTTATTGTTTTTATGGCGGGAGTGAGCGGGGGCGCGCTTCAATCAAGCCGAATATCGAGTGTCGATCAATTATTTAAAGCTCATTGATTCTGACGCGGTTACGGGATGGCCCTCGTGAATTATCCGCTCATATAATCGACCGCCGCGCGCCGCGGCGCGAAGCTTAATTATACGTGGGACGCGTGACGCGCGAGCCGTATACGCGAGATGGGACGTATATATAGGTATATAATTGTGTGTAGATACGCGCGAGAGGACTTAAAAAATGACGCGGAACCGGAGAGCTCTCTATACTCGCGGGTATGTGTGGAGAAGAGAAACGGTCGACGGCTGTTTGTGATTAGAAGGCGAATTCTCGGGGAAATTCAAGGGTTTCGGAATTCGAGGACGTGCCGGAGGGGTTGCGAGAATTTATTTGTTATACTTTTTTATACTGGGAGTTACGCTTCGAAATTTAACGTATTTCCGTGTTTCTCGGACAGAATTGTAAAAAAGAAAAGCGATTAGAGCAGTGTGTCGAATGTTTTTTTACGCTTGAAACAATAAACGAGAAAGTATGATTTAATTTTAAAAATACTTCTTTATTCGTATAGCTTGAATTCTTGTATAAATGTACACTTTTCGGGGATCCAGAAATCGAAAAGTTTTTTTGGGGCTGGAGATTTCGAACCGGTCAGACTTTCTTCTGTAAGCCGAAATATAGTCAATAATGCAGAGGACACATGGGAAACATGGAATAACTTTTGATCGGAACATCGAATCTAGGCATATTTTTTTTTTAATTAAAGCTCTTTTGTTGTACCTTATTGCAATGCAGTTTGGAATTTTATTTGTACCTCTGGAACATCGATAGTTGTTAGTATTCCATTATTTCGACGCATTAATTTTTAAATTAAAGTAATTTTTAAGAAAATGTAAAACGGCTCAGAGTTATGGTTGCTCGTAACTCTTCCCATGTTCCTCTGGATTTTTGACCATCTTCAGGCTGGCCGATCCGAAACACCTAACTTTGAAAAAAAATTTCAATTTCTGACGTATATAAATTAATTCATTTGTTTACCTCATATATCTATACGACTTTTCTTTTCTTCGTTAAAACAGATTTCAGAATCGTCGGCCTCGAAGTATATTTTTAGTGAAAATAGATTGTTTTTTAGTCTGAAACTGACAAAGCTGTTTTCCCTTAACGAGCTGGATTGATACAAAGGCCGAAAATCTGATGAAACGAGCGGGAAGAGCGTTTTATTTCGGCGGGCACATGTTTCAAACTAAATTTGGGCAATTATTCAGTGGGAATAAATTACGACCGAAATCAAATAATTTTGATTATCAATATTTCGCGTGAAAGAGAATGACGACGGCAGTAGTGAACGGAAAAAAGTGTTGGAATAATTTAATTAGTCGAATACTTTTGAATGTACTTCAAGTTTTCGAATACTTTTTTTTGATACGTAAAATAATTCTAAGTCTTATGCTTTATTTTCTAAACTAAAAAGTTTTTACAGTGTTAAGATGGATCTTCACTGAAATTTCATCCGTAAATCGAAAAAAAATTTGTTGTTCTAAAACATACGAAGTTGCTTGCGCAAGGCGTTCCAACGAATCTTTCACAAAACTTTTTTTTTATTTTTTTAAAACATTTAGAATAAATTAAAAGATGCACGTACATACATATATACATACATTCATACATACAAACATGCATACATACATACATGCACACGTACATACATGCACACATGCATACATACATACATACATGCTTACATACATTCGTACATACATACATTCATACATACATACATATATTCATGCATGCATACATACATACATACATACATGTATACATTTTTTAAAAACATATTTTTCTCACTTCAAAATTTGCACCGTTACAAAGCTTTCTCCTTGAGAAAGCCAAAAGGGGGAGGGGGGTAGACACCCACGTCAACAAAATCCGTCTAAACTCGATTGAGAAACATATGTACAGACCCAGCCAGTCGAGCATCAATGCTGTTGGAGTCGATATGTTGTGGTTCCAGACTTTGGGCTCGGCCGTCGGCGTCTGCACAGGCTGCAACAACAACAGTGCCGGCCGGGCGTACTACCCGAAGGCCCATCCTGGCGACAGCGTCGGCCGGGCTGCCCGCCAGTTCGGCCAGTTGGCCGGGAACCAGCACCATCACCACCACCACCACCACCACCACCACCAGCAGCAGCATCATCAGCCGGCGAGTCGGCAGGTGATGGCCTCGGGCACCGGTCCGACGGGCGGGGCGGCGACGAGCAGCCTCCACACGGGGCCTCAGCTCACGGCGACGACGATGGCCGGGGCCGGGGGCCCGACGACGGGCCCGACCTCCGCCTCGGCCTCGGCCGCAAGCCAGACCCAGCCGAGCGGCAGCAACAACGGCCCGGCCCACGCGGTCCTCGCCCTCAGGGCCAACAACAGCGACAGCAACACCGGCTCGAGCAGCGGCTATGACAGCTTCTACAGCCGGCACAGTCCGCACCGGCGCTGCTACATGCTCAGGAGCTTCGCTCAGGATCACGAGCGCCACAAGGTACAGCTATGGGTACTTATGTATGTCGAATTATGGAAAAATAAATGCACTTTTCTTTGGTGGAAAATTCGATTTCTTTTCTCGAATCTGGGCATATTTTTTTAAAAATTGAGAGGACTGATGCACCTTTAAAATGTTAAATAATGAAAAATTGAATTTTATTTTCGATTAACTTAACATTCTTTAAATAATTTTGTATATGATGGTATTAGCTAATGAATAATGTTATCAATATAAAACAATTTTTATATATGCCATATTCCAGGTACAACCATGAATTCCAGTTTTCTCATTCACCGCAGACTTTAGTTGAATCTGGGCATCGGAGAGCTCTCTGGCAGGTACAGATCTGCTTTAAAAATGTATAGTTTCCAGATGAGAGTGGGGATTTCCAAATAATTAAGATTCAAAAGAGTTAGATACAATTTATTACAAAATTTAATTAAAAAATGTAAAAAATTAAAAATATTCTTCTTAAATTGTTTATAACTTTTTTGAATCTTAATTGTTTTCAAATCCCCAAACTCATCTAGAAACTACATGTTTTTAAAGCAGATCTGTACCTGCCAGAGGGCTCCCCGATGCCCCGATTCAACTAAAGTCTGTGGTGAATGAAAAATGGAATTCATGGATTATGGCTCTCAAAGACATGTTGTACCTGGAATATGGCATATATAAAAAATGTTTTATGTTTATAACATAATATATAAGCTAATACCATTATATAAAGCATTATTTAAACAATGTGTGTATTAAAAAATAAAATTCAATTTTTCATTATTTAACACTTTAAAGGTGTATTAATCCCCTTAAAGCTCTTTTATTACACTTTATTGCAGTGTAATTCGAAATTTTATCGATGCTTCGGGAATATTCTTAGTTGTTATTATTCCAGTATTTTGATGTATTAATTTTTTGTAAAAAAGAACTTAAAATGGTTCAGAAATAACTCTCGGCGTTTTTTTATCACCTTTTGACTTTCAGAAAAAAATCCAATCGGTCTGAAAGCTCTAGCTTAAAAAAATTTGTTTCGATTTCTAGACCAAAGAAAAGTGCATTTTTTTTAATTCGACGTCTACGTTTTCTAGTGCGATTGGGATTTTTACGTTCGAATGGATTGCGGGAGATTTGTGCGTAGAGATTCGAGAATTCGAATTTCCCGTCGCGAGGAAACAACTAATCTGCTCGTGAAACACTATAGAGAGAGAATGTCGAAGAACCAAGAGCTTAATTGCCCCTCTGGTGTGTAATTATCTGTCGCTTCGTCGAGTTCGAAGCTTATATTTAAACTTACTGTAGCACTTAAAATTTTTGTTTTAGTATTTATTTTTAAACTTTAAAAATGTTAAGAACTTTAAGAATTTTTCATTGACTTTGGCCCCTTAAACTTTACACAGTATCACCTCTAATTTGAACTTGCTATAAGTACTTACTTAGTCGTATAAGGAACTTTATCCATTTATCTCGAAATGACAAATTTAAGCAATAATTCAATTTTCAACGACAAATATTTCAACAATATTCTAAGTCGAAATATAGTCTAGACCCGAGCGAAGATCACCATTCATTTTCATTCCTTTATACATCTTTTGGAAAACGTCTGTGTTTAGATACGCGTAAATTTTCATTCTTTTTAATTGACACGTGAAGACTATCGATATTCGCAGACGATCTGTCAAAGCCGTTTGATCTCTTTGTGCCCCAATTTGGAGGGGAGGGGAAGGGGGGAACCAGTTTTTTGTTTTCGTTCATTCCGCATTCTTTTCACTCGAAACAATTTTTCAATTTTCCAACCGTACAAAGGTACTGTTGTTGCAACTATTTCCAATAACGGCGCACAACAAACGAACTCCAGCAATCGTTTCGATAATTTCCGAGTATACGCTTTGTAAATATTTTGTAATTAGTTTCATCCTAGTACAAACGACCCCATACCGAAAGGGGGGGCGTAAGGGGGGCGAAAACCTCGTGAAAAAACAAATTGCATCGGTATATTTCGCAGTGGCCAGGACTCGGTCGGCGTCAGAAGCTTTATTGCGAATCGATTTTCACGGCGTTGCCGTCGCGCACTCGTCCCGACGATAAACTTTTCATTTCTGCAATAAACGAGCTCCTTTGAGAGTTACACTTCGGCGGAGTCGCGAAGTCGCGTGTTTTTCTTAATAATCCGCCTTTCCTCGCGCTCGGAAGTTCGTCGTCCCCCCCCCCCCTCCCCCCCGCTGGGTAGACAGTATGTACAATTTTAGACTTGTAAGTGCAAAAATTACGGGAGTTCGAAAGTCGATTAAAACTTTCGGATTTCTCGCGGAATAAACTATAATTCGCTTATAAAATAATAAAAATCGAATTATCGTGGATTAAGCCGCAGTACTCTCCATTACGTAATTGACCATCATTTTTACCGAGTTTTCCTTACATCATAAGCGCCTCCCGGCGTGGCTAATTGAGTTCGCGTAACCGTTAATAGTTTGTTTCATAATTAAAACTTTTCATTCGCCCGAGTCATCGCAGAATTTACAAACTCGAAACTTTGCGCGTGTATTATATAATAACGGAGACCGCGACAACGCCGCGGTTTATTAAAATTTCCATTTCATCAATTCCCGTCCCTCTCGTCCCCCCCCCCCCCCCCGTTCCGATGACTTTGTTCGCAGCCGCACCTTTTCTCATATCTTATATATATATATATATATATATATATACACACTTATAGTCCAAGATTATCGAGATATTTAAAAAGTCCGGGGGAGAGAAAATTCATCTCACGTCCGAAAAGAATTTACGAGAGTCTCTGGTAATAGGGGATATCGAGGCTTCGACATGGTATTACATCAAGATTTTAGCGTCATAGCTCGGCTTCCCTACGAGCGAGTAGTATCGGCCCGGCTATAGTCAGACCGGCGCTTATTGTTCGCGCAAAGTATTCAAGGCTGCCAAGTATCGAGCTCCTCGGCTCTCGAGAGCACCACCTTTGTACATAGTAAAATCCTAAGTCGGGTATAAATTAGTTTCCGATTGTTTAGCGCGCAAAGTGTGTATATAGGTATACATACGAGCTATCGATTATCCGCGTCCATTGAATACACGATATCGTCGTGAGGAAATACGCGGGAAATTCGAGCTTGCGATCGTTACTCACCGGCTCTTCGAACTTTGCCTTATGTAAGCGCTCGATTGTTTGGGCCGTTTATCTCAATCTGCGAATAATTATATATCGTCTAGAAATAGAAAATTTTTTTTTTTAAAGTCAGAGGTTTTGGACCGATTGGACTTTCTTTTGTGGACCGAAAGATAGTCGAAAGTGCAGAAGAACGTGGGAAAAGTTACGAGTAACCATAATTCTGTGCCATTTTACGTGTTTTTTTTACAAAAAATTAATGCGTTAAAATACTGGAATAATAATAACTACGAATGTTTCCAAGGCACCAATAAAATTTCGAATTATACTATGATAAATTATTACAAAACAGCTTTAATTTAAAAAAAAGTATGCCGATTTTTGATGCTTCGATGAAAAGTTATGCCTGTTTAAAAAAAAAATAAGAAAAATCCGAATAGCCAATTTTTTCTTGTTCCTCCATATGCCTCCCCATGTTAAATTTTCATATTCTATATTTCCCATGTTCCTCGGCATTTTTCATCATCTTTTGGCTTACAAAAGAAAGTCCCGTAGGTGAGAAAGCTCTAGCTTAAACAATTTTTTTGTGAATTCTAGATCGAAGAAAAGTGCATTTATCTTTTGAAATTCGACAAATATATATAGGCTATTTTGACTTTACCAAGGTGAGGTACCATAGTGGAAGTATTTTTGCTGATGATTTGTTAATTTTGATAAGTAAATAAAAAAATTAATAAAATACTTCTAATAAAATACTTCTTATTTTTCAAAAGTTATTAAAGATTTGAAATATATAGATTCATAACTAATAAAATATATTGTCGGTATTCGGAATATTTTATTCAAATTACCGCAGTATTAATCGGTATTTATTGGAAATGATTAAAGAATATTTGTGGTTATTGGACATCAGCTGTAATTATTAAAATGCAATTTTTACAATTTTTTAAACACGTTTAATAACTACTGATACATATGAATAAAACCTTGTAAGATAATAATAAATTTTAATCTTCTTCAGCTTTCGATATTTATCCATAACGTTGATAAAAAAATTCCGAAATCTCACGATTATTACCAGATATTATCAGAAATTGGAAGGTTAATAAAAATGCGTCTCTTCGAGCCAAAAGGTTATAATTCCGCCAGACGTTTCGGGGTAATGTACCCCCTCATCAGTGGCTGAGCAAATATTATTAAAATTTACAAAAACAATAAGAATTAATTTTAATAATATTTGCTCAGCCACTGATGAGGGGGTACATTACCCCGAAACGTCTGGCGGAATTATAACCTTTTGGCTCGAAGAGACGCATTTTTATTAACCTTCCAATCTACCACCATCGAGCGATAGAGTCAATTTAAACCATTATCAGAAATTATTAAAATATCATCTGCATTGATTCGGAATCCGAATAGTGAAGAGAGCCTAATATTTACGGAAAAAAAGAAATGCAGAAAAAAAAGAAACTCTCACCAGCCGAAATTGGCTTTTTCGTCGTTTGACATTCAAATCGCTAATTTCCATGCGAAAGCCACGGCCTCGCTGTTTTTTCCTGTCACCACCGGCCTCTGACTAATAGCTCTTTTGGAGCAAACTTCCGACCTCCAACAGCGTTTCGCGCGATGAAATCACTGTGTCCGCCCGATAAAGCTCTCTGTTTTCGCGCCGTGTGCGAAAGGAAAAATCTGCCAAAAAGCCATTTTCGGACCCGTATAAACGGCTCTATCAGAAATTTTCAATTTCGCGTCAAATGCATCCGAGAGAGAATAGCTAGTCGCCTCTGGTCGACAAACCGCATCTCGTTTCACCTCAGCTTCTGGCTCATCATCGCGCGACCTGCTTTCAATTCCGTGTCTGTGCCCCTTTAATTATTCCTGCGAATGGTACACGGGCTATTCCACGTTGTCGTACGGTATAATGTGTTTTTCTACTTTTTTTCGGATTATAAGATTTACGCGCGGATAAAATTCATTTCAAAGGTAGAATAATTTAAATTTTTTGCTCTGAACAGAAGCGTTTTCAGTATGTTCACTATGTTTTTGTTTTAATTTTATAATCTCATTTTCGATTGATTCATAAAACATATCACTACGAATGCTTATCAAATAAAATTGAGTCTATCCCGATTTTACTAATAAAAATACCAATCTAATCGGTTACTAATGGAGACCGAACCACAGAAATTGAAAAAAAAATAAAAAATTGAATTTTATAATTGTATTCATCTTGATTTGTTTAATTATAGCATTGAACAGTTTTGTAAACTCCGAAAAAGTTGAAATAATAGAAAAAAAAATGTGTTATACTTGCTTTATACCGCAGAAACAGCGAGAATTCGAAAATATTATTATTATTACGAAATTCAATATTATTATTTTTACAAGACCGCAAACTTTGTATTCTTTGAATTTCGCTATCGGAGGTCACCTTTTCTAAGTCAGATCCTTAAATACACAAACTATTTGTAATTTTCAGAAAAAATTTAATTAAAATTAAAAATAGAATAACAAGTGATTCGAAAACTTGTCTTTTCTCAAAATCGCAACGTTACTCTCTCGATACAAAAAATCAAACAAATCACTAAGAGCACAAACAAATCTCTAATTTTTCCGCCAAGCTCTCCACCTCTCCAAAAAAAAAATTTCCCAATTCAAAATCCATCCCCCCACGACTCTATGTGTCGAATTTTAAAAAATACATGCACTTTTATTTGGTCTAGAAATCGAAAAATTTTGTTTAAAGCTAGACGCTTCGGACCAATTAGACTTTCTTCTGTGAGCCGAAAGATAGTTAAAAGTGCAGAGGAACATGGGAAAAGTTACTAGTAACCATATTTCTGAGCCATTTTACGCTTTTTTTACAAATAATTAATGCGTCAAAACACTGGAATAATAAAAACTACGAATGTTTTCGAGGCACCAACAATTTAAAAAAAAATATGCCAAGTTTCGATGCTCTGATTGCCAATTTAAAAAACAAAAATAATAAAAATCCGAATAACCAATTTTTTCTTTTTCCTCCGTATGCCTCTCCATGTTAAATTTCCATACTCTATACTTCCCATGTTCCTCGGCATTTTTCATCGTCTTCTGGCTTACAGAAGAAAGTCCCATTCCTCCGAAAGCTCCAGCTTTAAAAAGATGTTTTCGATTCCTAGACCAAAGAAAATTGCATTTTTTTCCTTAAATTCGACATATATACGCGGAATCGCCCGTGTACACCTCGCGCATCACTCCGAGAGCCGAAGCCTAAACAATCGTTATTCGCCCGAACGAACGCGCAAGCAAGAGTCTCCGCGTCAAAGCACGTGCTTTCATCTCGGAGGCTCGATCTCTCCCCTCTCGTTATTCGCATCAGGGACGTCGACTGTTCCGTGATTAGTCACAGTAAGAGAGTGCTTGCAATTGCAGGGAGTCACCAGCCGCAATGCTGCCGAGACGACGGGACGGCGAACGCCGCTGTACGAGCCAATTCAAATTTCGCGCGAGCTTTCGGCTGAAAGGCGGGAATTTTGAATTTTTTACCCTCGTTCGCGTGGAGCAATTAAAATTATTGGCTCGGAAGGTTACGCGGACGCGAGAGGCGAACGTAACGACGTCCTCTATCCAATTAGTCGTGCTATCCATCGGCCGGCGGTGTCAAAGTGATGGGACGGATACCTGGCAATCTGGAGTGGATGCTTGTTATTTGTGTTGTTAGATGCAATTTGCACGAATTGCACTTTGCCACGCGAATCATCGGCGATCGCGCGCTTGCGAAGGTATAGAGAGGCAGACGGATGATTGGATTAAAGGATTCTTCTGTGCGTGTAGTGGATGGCCTTCTCTCTCTCTCTCTCTCTCTCTCTCTTTCTCTCTCTTTTTTCATTGAAGTACGAAAAGTGAATAGGGGATGGAATTTTTCAGTTTTTTTCTTTTTCACATTGACTTTTTTCATCGGCTGTGGAAAAAAGAAAGCCTTAATAAAAGGGGTTCTTCTCTGAATGAGTGATTCGTTTGTTCAGCGATTTTTTTTTCTTTCTTTTCTCACCAACCTTTGCTCTATAACATATTTCGAGTTACGCACTGCAGAAATTGAGAAAATTTCATCTAAAATGACATCGAGGTGGACTGAAACCAAAATTCGAAAAAATTCACCTTTGTTCTGAAATCTGAAACAATCAGTTTTAATTGAAAATGTTTGCTGGTTTTAGTATGTGCCATTTTGTGATTATACATAAATGTTTTTTATAAAAGAAAATGCTTTCTCTTTTTTAATTTCAAAAAGTTGCTAGCGAAAGGCATTTCAACGCATTCTTCTGAAAATGTTTTTATACTTTCTTTGAAAACGTTTAGAAAAATGTCAATATTTCCCTTTGTGCTAAAAATTGAAGTGAACATTTTTTATTCATAAATCACATTAAAATGGACTGCTTTATTACTTTCAATAAGTTATTAAAACATTAGAATTTTAGTTTTAACTTTATAAATGCTATATTAAAAATTTTAACTTTTGTTTAGTGCGATCTAAAATATATGCAGAAATATAAATTATATGCTTCAATAAATTATTAAATATTATAATTATCTTAGTTTTATATTTATAAATGCTATATGATGAAAAATATTAAGTACAGTCTAAAATATATGTACAAATTTTTAGATTTGGCTCAGTCGAACGCCTGTGCGAAATCAACTTTTTTTAATAATTATTGATTGTTCAATCATAACTTGAGCACATGCTCAAATTTAAAGTCGAAACCTACTCAAATTTCACAGAAACCTATTTTTCTTTATCGATCAATCAAGTCATGCAATCTTACAAAACGTACAAAGAGCGGATAGCAAAAAAAAAAAAAGATTTTAACGCATAATGTCGAATTTAAAAAAATAAATACACTTTTCTTTGGTCTAGAAATCGAAAATAAATGTTTAAAGCTAGAGGTTTCGGACCGATCAGACTGTCTTCTGTAACCCGCAAAATAGTCAAAAATGCAGAGGAACATGGAAAAAGTTACTAGTAACCATATTTCTGAGCCATTTTAAATTTTTTTTTACCGAGGTACCAATAAAATTTCGAATTACATTACAATTAAGTATTTTTATAGAGCTTTAATTTAAAAACTATACATACCAAGATTCGATGTTCCGATCAAAAGTTATGCCTGTTTAGAAAGAAAAAATAATAAAAATCCTAACAGCCGATTTTTTCTTTTTCCTCCAAATGCCTCCCAAATGTTAAATTTTCGTATTCTGTATTTCGTATTCTGTATTTGAAAAAGGCATCATTGGTCCGAAAGCTCTAGCTTAAAAATTTTTTGTCAAATTCTAGACCGAGGGAAAGTTCGTTCATTTTTAGAAATTCGACATACAAGAATAAAGTAAAATAATAAATAAACTAATAATTAATATTAAATCTCCCCCCTCCCCCCCTCATCCCCCGCAGGCCATTTCTCCAGCTAAGGAGTGCAACGTCGAGGACTGCAACGCCCTCGTGACGAGCAAGAAGTCCCAGCGGCACAGCCATCACAGCTCGCGCAGCAGTTCGAGCTCGTCCCAGAGCCGGAAGCATCGGGGCAGCTGCGACGCCGGCAACAAGCCCAACGACGAGCAGAGATTCATGTGAGAGTAGCCGAGCCCAAGCTCTCGCCAAATCGCAATCCAGCCGGTTCGTCCTCGGTCTTACCCCTCGCTGGACGATGATAAGGGGATTTTGGTGGTGAGCTCGATTTATTTTTTTTTTCCTTCTTCCTCCTCGCGCGATACGCGTATCTCGCGTTTCCGTTTGCGCTCCGCGAGACGCGCACGCAATACACGCTGGTTTTATATCGGGCCTTAAGTGGCCCCTGGCAATCTCGCCGAGATTTTACAACTTGTCGCGCGAGAGACGCTTATTTATATTTATGGCCGGAGCCTCCCTTTTATCGGGGTGCACTGGATTTTTTTTTCTTTTTTTTTTTATTGCTCTGCCCCGGATCGTGTGTGTGCGCGTAAGGCTGCGTCCGCGGTGAGTCCGAATAACCATTGTTGAGCTTTATTGATTCAGTCGTAAAAGAAGAAACGCATTTGCGCGCCGTCCCGCCGCGGCAATCGTTAGATCTGGCTTTGTACACGACGACTTTGCAATCAGTAGACGCGCAGTGCATGACAAAAGATTTATGGGAGGCGCGGCGTTATGAAACGCGGATGACAAATGTTTATGCGGATGCGGCGTACGGTAATGCCATTGATTGATATCGCCGCGGATCGGAGCGCACGCTTGCGGAAAATGATGGAAAATTTCGAGTAACTGCTCTCCAAATTTAAAACAGCGAAATTTTACTAAATAATATTAACCTCCCAGATAGTACAAAAAATATCATTTTACAAATTAGTGAATATTCGCTAATTAATACGGTGCATTGTTGTAAAAATTATAATTCGCTATAGTACGTAGTGAATAGTCACTGTTATGAAATGAGTTATCTTTTTGCTCATTTCATTGCGTTTACTATCGAATTAGTAAATATTTACTGATTCGAACAGTAGAAAGTATTTGCTTTAAATTGTCACTAGAACACTGATTATCTAGTACACAATCACTTTAGCAAAAGGTGAACTTGAAAAATTATGAAAATTTACTATTTTTTCATTGAGTCATAATGACTTTTAAGAGAAGTGGAATTTTCGGTACTTATACATTTTTAACATCTGAGAAATTCACTATTCCAGAGGAGAATCCACCAGCCAAAAAAAGTGAAATTTTATGGACTTAATCGTTTTGGAACATGTGAAAGATTTGCTATTTAATTAGCTAACAATGAACTTTAAGAATAAGCGAAAATTTATGTCCCCCCACACTATTTTGAGTGAAGTATTTGCAACATTGTAGGTAGTGTATTTTCACTATTTCAGCTAATGTATATTGCTATCCAAATATTATTTTTATTCACTATTTGCAGTGTTTATATTTACCATTTGCAATGTTCATATTTACTATTTTAGGTAGTCCTTCTACACTTTTTCAATTGGTTCATTTTTTTAATCTGTTTAAACTGTGATTATTCACTAGTTCACAGTTGCACCATTATAACTTTTTTAAATTGTTAATATCGACTAAAAAACAGTGAAATTTTACTGTTTTAGATATAGAGAGTAGAAGAAAATTATTGTGTTTGTAAGAAAGTATATCTTTTTAATTTTTGAAAAAATCGATTTTTTCAAAAGTGATATTGAATAAAGTTAATTCACCTTTTCCGACTCGTCTATTGACAATGGCATAATCAATTTATTTTATGAAAATATTAGCAATGCGTTGCCAATATAGTACTTGCAATGTATTGCCAATGTAGTTCTAATACCGTCAATTAATTTTTTTACGAAATGACTAGCAATATATTGGTAAAACATTTGACAGTGCCACCTTTACAGAAACGCAAATATATTGGAAATTATGGCTCCAATATATTTGCAATATATCAACAATTCATATATCCAATGCATTGGCAATATTTTGCCAAATGTTCCAATTATTACTTGATTATTTTTATTATTTTTACATTTCCCGAAGTATTGAAATCGATTGATAATCGAATTTTTTTTACCTACTATATAAGTATCCAAACTGCACCCTCGATTCACGGAAAATTTTGTTAAACTCACTTTTGTACCTCGAAGCCCGACCAGACGACACAATACAAAGTTTTTCTCTTTCTCGGGGGGGTTTTATTGGGGATTTAACGCACAGCTTGTCTTTTTAACCCCATTTAAGTTTCTCCCTCGATTTTAATGAAGCTACTTTGATACACCTCTTAATAATGCAACTGAAACGGCTTACAAGTTGAAGTTGGCAATCGACTCCCGCGTATAAACTTTTTCATTAAACTCGCCCCGAACTTCTTGACACCGTTTCCCCTCCCCCCCGCGCACTCGACACTTTTTGGAGCTTTGCAGTCTCTTTTTACAGTATATACAGCGCGAAAGTCGCTGGAAAGTTAATTATCCGGAATTGAAAACTAAAAAAAAAAAAATAAAAAATAATTATCTTTCGATACCAAGGTATCAAACGGGGGAGCGTTATCGGCGACGAGCACTGAATTTTCATCGTGGATTTTCTTCGGGAAGCTCAAAGTATAGAAGATTACGGGACTAGAAACTTGTTGGCCTTGACGGAAAGTTTCGTGTCAACAGTCGAGAAAGTAATCCGTGGGCCGTACACGCGATTTGAATTTGAAAATAAAAGTGTGTAGTGAAAAGCGTCATGCAGTAATGCAAGTAATGAAATAATCATTTGTGAACTAATTTACCCGCGTCGCGAACAGGTGGACGTAGAATTTATTGACGCGTGACGGGAGCCGTAGGTATCAAGAAGTTTCGTTCGACAGTCGATTTGTACAGAGAAAAGACTACGTGTACCTAAACGTTGAAGTCGGTTGGAAGATTCAATTTTACGTTCGTTTGATTTTATCCATAAGTTACGTATATTCTTCGACATTTACATATTATATACATACGCGTTTATTTACATTGTAGAAAAACTTTAATTTTATTCAACCTACTTTTTTAAGTGCACGTTTTTAAATTTTTTTTTCGCCCTTGAATGCACTTGCATACGAATGAGCTCATGCAAATTCCTTACTTACATAAACAAACGGTTCTTATCGGTAACAACATTTTGAAAATGATACTACATAGCTTACATATCTACCCATCCAAAATTACATTTTTCAAAGCTTGGAATCCCGTATTTCCGTCTCGCAAAGAAAAGCCATTCGCAAATTCGCTCTGAAGTCGTCTCCTTCGGGGGAGGGACTTCAAAATTCAAAGAGAGCATTCGATCGCAAATTTCAAATTAAAGTACATGTAACGTCCCGATCGAACGGTAGAAGCAAACGATCCCTTCTTCCGCCGCGACAAACTTCGCTTGGAAAAACTCGTATTTCCAGGTAATCGAATTCGGTCTAGTTTCACTTTTGCGAACTTCATCGCGCCGGGAATCGCTGCTCGCGCTTCGCGAAGCCATTTCCCCGTGTACGACTTAATGCGTCTCTCTGTTTGTTTGTCCTTTAAATAACGCAGTTAGATAACGATTATAGCGACGTTGAATGTCAAAGTTTTTACGGTAATTTAATTAGCGAAAACTCGATGTTTCCGCGGTAATTTGGGCGATAACGAATAATTGTGCCGATTTCGTGCTTAACAGACAAGGTTATAGCTATATCGCTTCGGGCAACGGAAAATTTTTAATGCGCAAAGCAGAAGCTCGAGCTTTTATTGAGAATGAGGGTGTGGATAATTTCTTGATTAATCACCTTCGCGTAAGCTGATTTTTATTCTGCGTCACGTATCTGCTGCTTGGGTACAAGGCTGTCGACTGCGAAATCACCCTATTTTACAAATTTCCATTGATTAATATTGAAAATGATCGTCTCGGATGATTTATGCGGATTAAAGCAGAACTCATTCCTTGAAAATTTTCTTAGATCATCAATAATAAATGTGTACATACTTGTTTATCGCACCAAAACACTTCAATCCGATATTATCGTTATGGCAGTCTCTATTAATTTTGTATTTTCATACTTTTTTTATTGGCTTTTGTTGTGTTTTGTGATTTTATTATTGTATTTTTTATTTATTTTTTTTTTATTAAACTTAAAATCAAGCCCATAAATCGCAAGAACATCATAACTCTAGATTTCGCTAGTATTTTTTAGTTCTTTAATTAATAAAATATATTTAAAAATTCTTTTTTATTGACATTTTAAAATTTTAACAGAAGCCAGAATAGTTTGCCTTTACGTTTCCAACTATACATAACTATAAAAATAATTATCAATTTGACACTAAATAGCTACTAGAACCGAGCACTAAATCGCCCTACGTACTCTCTAAATCTAAAACAGTTAAATTTCACTGTTTTAGATTTAGAAACTTCACTGTTTTTTAGTCCATATTAACAATTTGAAAAAGTTATAATGATGCAACTGTGAACTAGTGAATAATGACAGTTTAAACAGGTTAAAAAAATGAACCAATTGAAAAAGTGTAGAAGATCTACCTAAAATAGTAAATATGAACATTGCAAATAGTGAATAAAAATAATATTTGGGTAGCAATATACATTAGCTAAAATAGTGAAAATACACTATCTACAATGTTGCAAATACTTCACTCAAAATAGTGTGGGGGGACATAAATTTTCGCTTATTCTTAAAGTTAATTGTTAGCTAATTAAATAGTAAATCTTTCACATGTTCCAAAACGATTAAGTCCATAAAATTTCACTTTTTTGGCTGGTGGATTCTCCTCTGGAATAGTGAATTTCTCAGATGTTAAAAATGTATAAGTACCGAAAATTCCACTTCTCTTAAAAGTCATTATGACTCAATGAAAAAATAGTAAATTTTCATAATTTTTCAAGTTCACCTTTTGCTAAAGTGATTGTGTACTGGATAATCAGTGTTCCAGTGACAATTTAAAGCAAATACTTTCTACTGTTCGAATCAGTAAATATTTACTAATTCGATCGTAAACGCAATGAAATGAGCAAAATGATAACTCATTTCATAAACAGTGACTATTCACTACCTACTATAGCGAATTATAATTTTTACAACAATGTACCGCATTAATTAGTGAATATTCACAAATTTGTTAAATGATATTTTTTGTACTGCGTGTAAACAGTGAAAAATTTCACTATTTTGAAGGTTAATATTATTTAACTATGACAAATAGTAAATTTTTCACTGTTTTAGATTTAGAGAGTAGAACCGAAAAATCTGTCAACTCCCAACACCCCCCTCCCCCTTAATATTCCATAAAAATATCGCGAAAAAATCGCGAATCTCTACTTTCACACGCGCTCACTCTCCCCAAAATCTCGTTATCGACTCCTTTATCCAGTAAACAAACTGCTTACACCGTATAAAACTTATTCGCGCCGCGCACAATCGCAAGTTCCCGACGAAACTTCGAAACCTTTTCTTTTTTCCTCGCACTCAACAATCGAAGCCGCAGACGAAAGAGAAAAAAAAAAACAAAGTATCGAAACATCAACTCCAGTACACGCGTATAACACCCCACGCATCGCCGAATGAAAATACGAAAAACTTTTCTCGTCCCTGATATTAGGTCTCGGGGGTCCCTCGGCTCGTCCCCAAAGCTCTCGGGAGCTGCGATTCGTCAATCACAGCGGTATCTCTCGCTCCTTACTCTTTGCTCCTGTATAACGTACGTCCTGTCTATGTGTGTGTGTGTGTGTGTGGATCCTTCTCTCGACGAACAGAGAAAAGAAAATGAAGAAAAGAATGGAAAGAGAAGGAGGACACGTCACATAAATTAGAAACTCCTCGCGCGATTCTCAAGATTCGGGATCTCTCGGGCGGCGGACTCCTTCTTATAATACACGCCGGCTATTCACGTGCTATAATCCGAAAAGCGACTATATACGTCTCGAACAGCTCTCCCGAGGAACAAAGCGAATCAATATGTATGTGTGTGTGTGTGTGTGTGTGTGTGTGTAGTATATACATATCTCGGACAGGAGGAGGAGGAGGAGGAGGAACAATGTTCGCGGTGTGCGCTTAATTCCGAGCGAGAGAGGAGCCGAACAGAAAGAGACGAGGAGAGCTTCTTTCATTCGGGCTCTCGCTTTTTGCCTGCGCTGCATAATAATCGAATCCCCTCCTTACGTCCTTCTCTTTTCGCGTTATTTCCATTCTCTCGGCTCAAATGTGGCTTTTTCTTTTCTCTGTTGCAGGAGACGAGGGAAAACGAGTGGGCGACGCCAAGGATTCGTTAGGAATTTCGCGGAGAGACGCGAGGAGATGAGGAGAGGCCGACGTATATGGGTGTATACGAGATATATATATATATATACACATGGTTTTCGTCGAGATGTTCTTCCGAACCTGTGTGTGTGTGTGTGTGTGTGCGTGTGAAATAATTCGAGAATCAATCGCGAAGCTATTACACATTTTCGCCGTTTTCGTTGACGTGTGCGCGAGTGTTTCTGCGTGTGTGTACGAATTATTTTGTAAATATATGAAAAAAACGTCGACGAGCCTGTTATATATACGTGTATTTTTGTTTTTCAAATGAGAGAGAGATGGATAATAATCGGTGATACTCTACTACTTGCCATATAGGTATCTATATATATATATGCGGTATTAAATCTTGGAAGTACGCACACGATCGTATAATTTTTGTGCATCTTTTATGGTAAATTCGTTGCAAACGCACGTTGTTACGTGCGGGATGGGAGGGGGGAGGGGGGAACGTAATTTTCAATGGTGTGTGCGATAAAATGGATGGACACAAGTATATTTGTATATGCATCGTTTGCTATGTACGAATCGTTTCCGTATTATTAATGTGTAATATATTTTGCATTTAAAGAAAGAGAGTTATATATATATAATATATATATAAAATACATATATTTTGTATACTGCGTGTAATCATTTTAACGGTTACGTTTTGCCATATCGTTTCGTGTGTTATGTACGTTTAATTTATACAAACATAGATATATATAAACGAGGAACCTTTTTTCGAAGATGTTACATTGTATATATACAGATTTTAATTTTCGTTAAGCTTTGAGAGATACTATCCCAAATCAAATGTACTGCTGAGAGCTTTCTCCGTTTTAAAGGCGTAAACTAACTCAAGACTCCAACGACTGTTGTAAATATACATAGCTTAAAAAGAACTATTGTACTCGATATCGCACGTCAGATGAATAAAGATAACGATTTTCCATTAACGGCGTACATCCTTTTTTTTCTCCCATCCACTGATGCAGCGGATGGAGCTCGAAATAACGACTTTGACCTTTCCTATATAGTATATATGTATACATACACATATATGCACACAGCAAACTTTTATTGATAACCAAATCGACGAAACGTCTTGCATACTTCTTATTATTCGTAAGCTTTAATCAGTGCGCGTTACACTCGTTCATCACCAATACACAGCTACATACGGCCAGAGCACATTTTAATTGGCCATTTGAATTCCCAATAAAAAGCTCGCACGCGCGGATGCACTTTTCGAGTCCTATGAGATTCCTCGTGTATCATATTGCTGCGCGACTATATATACAGCGTGATTTGGAAGTTGCGCAATGAAAATTCCGCATCGATAGTCATGTTTATTTCAAACCACCCTGCTTTCCACCCCCCCCCCCCACCCCCTCACCCTTCCATTTGAAATTGCTCTCGTTACATACCTGTATAACCGACTCTATATAGACGAGAAATCGTTTGTTTTTTTCCCCTCGTGTCCGTATACCTCGACTCCTTTTCTCCTCTCCTAAAGCATCCGCAAGGCACTTTTGATCTTCGCGGAGCGCTCGCGACGAGACGGCGTCTGTTGATTTTTCTTCCGCGGAAATGATGAAGCTCCCGGGGCGAAATTTGATTTTACGTTCCGCTAAATTAAACTGCGCTATTTGCTTAGTTTGAACAAATAACGAGTTCAATTGAAACGCGCGTATAAATATATATATATATACGTGTACGAGTACATATATATATGTGTGTGTATATACGTATATGCATACCGAGAAAATTTATTATTTACGTCACTTGGAAAACACTGCTGGAACTCCGTATATCTCTGCGAACTTATTGCGCATCGCGCGCTACACTTGACCAAGAGAGAGTCGAGAGCAATTTTCAAATAATTCGCAAGCTTCAGTCCTCCTCGGCGACGCGAGCGCGGAGCGATTATTTGATACGCGACTTTCGAGGAAACGCGACGGGAAACCGAGAAAAAGCACATAACGATATATCGTGCAAGTTGGACGCGTTTTACGCGAAGCGAAACTTCCTTGTATGCACTCGACAACGCGAGGCGATCTCTCGAGCGCAGAGCCTCGAGACAGTAAAGTGACGCGTAAGGAAAAATTTTTCTCGAAACGAGCGCGCCGTTATACGCGTCTCCGAGGAAGAAGAGTCGAGGGAGCAGAGAGCTTTAAAGGTGCCACTCGAATGAATAAAGAACTGGAGAGAAAGATAAGCCGAGAGCAGATTGAAAAAGCTCTGTAAAGCTCCGGTGTAGCATAATTTTATTCCAAGAATCCCCTCCCCCACCCCGCGAAACATTTTTCATCTTCTCCTCATTGATCGTAACGAGAAGCCGCCTGATTCAATCTCGGAAGTGCGCGGGCGCATAAACGGCGCGAAAAAAAGCTCGCGAGGCCTGCGGAGCCGAGATAAAGCTTCGAGGAAGGCGGCGATAAAGCATAATTGTGCGCGTCGCAAGCTCGTAATCGAGGGCAATGATCGAACGGTCTCTCGCGTCGCCTTTATTATCTCGTCAAAAAGCCAGGAGGCCAACCGTCAAACCCGTCGTTCGCTTGGCTACGAGGAAAAAAGTGCGAAAGCTCGCTCGGCGCTTGCGGAGAGAAGGAGAAAACGTTCTCTCTCGCGCGCACGTGCGATATTATCAAATTCAAATTTCCCGCCAATCGCTCATCGTCGGCGAGCTCGTTAAGCTCGCGCCCCCGCAAGCTCGCCGACAAACAAACCCGCCCTCCTGGATATATATGCCCCATCATCGCTAGCCGGTCCATTACACACGAGTGACCTGGTCATTCAGGGGGGGGGAGGGGGGAGGGGTGAAACGAAGGGAGGAGGAAAGGCCTGTTTTCGGGGGGAGCGCGTCGATCAACCGGCCGAAAAAAAGTGCTTACGGAAGTGAGGGTCTGGGGGGAGGAGGGGGGAGGGGGAGGGGGAGAGCACGTGGGGCGCCCGCTGCACAATTGCGCGGCGAGGAAAACTTCTCTTCTTCTTCGAGCTTATATATACACGTGAAAATGCATTAGCTTCTTGAAAATCGTTTTTTGGCCGACCCCCTCGACGATGATGAGGGATACTGGGATATAGTTTATTATATATTTATTCGGGTTCTTTTTTTATACCTTGTACATTATTTATGTACAAGTAAATGTATACGAGCATATCCTGGAATTTTCGGAAACTCAGACGGAAAAGTTGCAAAAAATTTTCTTGAAGGCACACCTACTAAACTGGTTTTTTCTCGTTCCTTAGGTAATTCTGAAAGAGAAAAAACTCGCGTACACGGCCGATCGTAGGGTATACTTTTTTCCGGAGCAAAAACCACTCGAAAAAACGAGAAATAATTAACAAGAAAAGAGAATTCATAGATTTTTTTCTCGAAAACTATGGACTTTTATAAAAATTTCATTGGAACAAAAATGTCTTGAAATTCAGATTTTTAAGGACGTTTTTCGAAATTTCGATTTTTTGGATTTTCGAAAAATCAAAAATTGTATAGGATCGATCAATCTGAAAAAGTTTCGGAGCACATTTTCATGAATTTTAAGATATTTTCGTTCTAATGAAATATTTTTAAAAGTTCATAGTTTTTGAGAAAAAATCTATGAATTCTTGTTTTTTAATTATTTCTCGTTTTTCGTCGAGCCGTTTTTGCTCCGGAAAAAGTATACCATATACGATCGGCCATATACGTAAGCTCTTTCAGAATGACCTAAGGAACGATAAAAAAAAAAGGTTTGGTAGGTGCGCCACCAATAAAATTTCGAATAACACTATAATAAAGTATTGCAAAGAGATTTAATTTTAAAAAAATATGCCAAGTTGCGATGCTCTGAACAAAAGTAATGCCCAATTAAAAAAAAATAATAAAAATCCGAATAGCCAATTTTTTCTTTTTCCTCCATATGGCTCCCCATGTCAAATTTTCGTATTCTATATTTCGCATGTTCCTCGGCATTTTTCATCATCTTTTGGCTTACAGGAAAAAGTCCCATTGGTCCGAAAGCTCTAGCTTAAAAAAATTTTTTGCGAATTCTAGACCAAAGAAAAGGGCATTTATTTTTTGAAATTCAACATATATGTGCGTAAGACAGGACCAGAACGCGAAATCTTTCCGGAGCTTGCAAGAGAGTCCAAAAAAAAAGTTTATCGATCGCGATATAAGTATACACACACGTACACGTATCGAGTCGTGTGTATATGTATACCTATACCTATACACCGAAAATCCGAAGTCTCCATTCGCTTGATCCTCGAATAAATGCGTTCCCTCTGTCTCTCTCTCTCTCGGGAAACAACAAAAGTTAGACCGCCGTATCAGCGCATTCAAAAGCAGCTTAGAGAGCGAAACTTCTTTTACGAGCGAGAGAGCGCACAGTTCGAGTCTCTGCGTCGGAAGGGGACGCGCCTCTCTCTCTCTCTATTTCTCTGCGAAAAAAAGTTTTTTTTCCGAGGATACGCTCGTGCCGTGTACTCGGAAAAATCCCGAATTTTCCCGAACGCTCTAATGGGCGCGCGACGACTGGCTGCGCGCAGCTCTTTTCGAATTCCGAGTGTCACTGGCGCCCCGCGCGCGGAAAATTAGACGTTCCTGTGCACATCCCGGGAGGCTCGATCTCGAACGGTACGCGAGTGCCAGGTGGATTTTCCGAAGCGCATTTGGTGCGCTGCACGCTCCAAACGAGGAGAAATAACCAGTGGCACACGTGGGAAATATGAGGAGCGCGCGCGTTTTCCACATCTGTTTCTCGGTGAGAGAAAGAGAGAGAGAGGAAACGAATTGCGATGCTCGTCGTGAGATACATTTTGAACGGGCTCTGCGCGTCAGGTCGCTTTGGACGATTGGATGCGGTTCTGCACTCGCTAAATCTAAGACAGCGAGAAATTTACTATTTCTCATAGTTAAATGACATTAACCTCCCAAATAGTGAAATTTTTCACTATTTACACGTAGTGAAAAAGATATTAATTTACAAATTAGTGAATGTTCACTAATTAATACGGTGCATTGTTGTAAAAATTATAATTCGCTATGAGCGTGGTGAATAGTCACTGTTTATGAAATGAGTTATCATTTTGCTCATTTCATTGCGTTTACTATCGTATTCGTAAATATTTACTGATTCGAACAGTAGAAAGTATTTGCTTTAAATTGTCACTGGAACACTGATTATCCAGTGCATAATCATTTTAGCAAAAGGCGAACTTGCAAAATTATGAAAATTTACTATTTTTTCATTGAGTCATAGTGACTTTTAAGAGAAGTGAAATTTTTGATACTTATACATTTTTAACATCCGAGAAATTCACTATTCCAGAGGAGAATCCACCACCCAGAAAAAGTGAAATTTTATTGAGAGAAAAATTTACTGTTTAATTAGCTGACAATGAATTATTGATGTCGAAATGACACGAAAATTGATGTCCCCTTTAGACTCCTGTAACTAGGGCCACACACTATTTTGAGCAATATATTTGCAATATTGTAGGTAGTTTATTTTCACTATTTCAGCTAATGTATATTGCTACCCAAATATTATTTTTATTAATTATTTGCAATGTTCATATTTACTATTTTAGGTAGTCTTCTACACTTTATCAATGGGTTCATTTTTTTAATATGTTTAAACTGTGATTATTCATTTGTTCACAGTTGCACCATTATAACTTTTTATAATTATTAAAATGGACTAAAAAACAGTGAAATTTCACTGTTTTAGATTTAGAGAGTACGTAGGGCGATGTAGTGCTCGGCTTTAGTAGCTAATTAGTGTCAAATTGATAATTATTTTTATAGTTATGTATAGTTGCAAACGTAAAGGCAAACTATTCTGGCTTCTGTTAAAATTTTAAAATGTCAATAAAAAAGAATTTTTAAATATATTTTATTAATTAAAGAACTAAAAAATACTAGCGAAATCTAGAGTTATGATGTTCTTGCGATTTATGGGCTTGATTTTAAGTTTAATAGCAATTGTCAATAAAAAAGAATTTTTAAATATATTTTATTAATTAAATATTCACTATTTCATATAATTAAGTATTCACTATTTCACTATTTCAGCTAATGAATATTGCTACCTAAATATTATATTTATTCACTATTTGCAATGTTCATATGTACTATTTTAGGTAGTCCCTCTACACTTTTTCAGTTGGTTCAGTTTTTTAATCTGTTTAAACTGTGTTTATTCACTAGTTTACAGTTGTACCATTATAAGTTTTTCAAATTGTGAATATGGACTAAAAAAGAGTGAATTTTCACTGTTTTAGATTCAGAGAATATTATGATATAGAAGGTGTCGGAATTGTTAAAAGTGCAACGAGTTCGTTCGACATATCTATGTTGAATGAAGGATATCCTTACATTATCGACCAACACGATGATTCTCTATGAGATCGAAGATGAAATTTTTAACCCACCCCTATCAAAAAATTATTGGAAATTGTTCTATAGCTTGATATGGCATCTCATGAATTTTTCAAATTTTTTCCATAAACTGCCTTCGCGTAACATAATATCAAAATTCATGAAATCATTATTTTCCTATTTCCATTAATTTGTAGCTTCTCTGGGAAGCGTTTTTCGTCGAAAATGCATATACAATGCTTTTTTAAGGAAATTTTCTCTATAGTTTCCAGGAAAAATACTTTCAACATTATTCATATACATTTCGACAGCTTTATATACAATTTAGACATTTAAATTCCAAATTTTGTATAGGTTTGATCCTTCGGATTGAGATAAAAAAATGTATAATGATAGCTTTTTGAATACAAAAATACCTAGAGAAGTCCCGGAATGCCACTCAATGTTTAAAATCATTTAAAACATCAAAATATCACTTGCCAAAAATGAAAGAGTGAATTCCCTATCTGAAAAAAATATATTTAAGTAGTAAAAAAGATTCTAAGGCAAAAAGTATTCTTGCAAGATTTTTCTTCATTTCGCCTTAAAAATCGATGAAATCGTCGATTTTTATTAGTAAATTTTATACATCGCGACAATCTATAGAACATATTTTGAGAGTTACAGCTATATCTATTTTTTGCCTCTCGATTTCGCAGAGAATAATCCATGGTATAGAAAATAATATTTGCAGCAATTAAACAATGCACTTTTTTGTTATCAAAGCATAACAAGCAAAAGCTTTCCCGTCGAAATAATACAGTTTCGACCCAATAACACATTTTCTCTCAATTCTTCAAATCTCTGCTGCAACAAAAAAAGGCTAGTGCGCGTTTAACTAGGAAATTGAAAGCTTTGAGATGCAGGGGGGGGGGGGAGTGCATTGTACACCGCTTGCAAAATATCGAATTATAAAATGAGAAAACGAAGTCGAAGGCAACGCAATTTCCTGCAAATTTTCATCGAAGCACACCCAGAGGGGGGGGGGAGGGGGTTCGAGCGAAATGAAAAACATAAAAAAGCACAAAAGCTCGCCGCTCCGATCTCTAAAAATAGTCGAACCCCCCCCCCCCCCCGTTCCACCGCTGACTTCGAAATTCAACTTTCGAATTCTCCTCGTTTATTCTCGATTCCACCTCATCTCCCGCATTATTTCTCGTAAAAAAAATCTATCTCCCTATGCTTAAGCAATGAGCATATATACTTTGCGCAGAAATAACGAACGTCGCCACCCTAAACTCGCAAGACACTCTTCGAACAATAAAAATAATCCCACGTATTTTCTCTCTATTTCTGTAGTCACCCACGCATACCCCCCCCCCCCCCCCGATCGCCGGAGAGCAAAAAAAAAACAACTTTCCCCTCGCGCACCGGCAGATTTTATTATTATTTTTTTTTCTTCTCCTCCAGAAGAAAACCGCGCGTGCAGCGCAATCAGGACTCGGCGCGACGAGATCACAGAGGCCGAATACACTCGCGTTTCTCTCGGCGTCCAGCCCCGGTATACAACACACACATACATCCTTCCCGCGCCATTTCATTACGAATTCAATCTCTCGTAATGACGTCTTGCACTTGCGGTCCGGCCGCTCGAATCAAGCTCTCGTCGTCCCTGCTCGCTGTCCTCCTTGACCGCATTTTTCTCTCTCTCTCCTGCTCTCTTATTTTTTCGCAATCGGAATAAAAAGCCGACCGGCTTCTGCCGCGCTAATCCCGCCTGTATACATAAACGTAGGGTATGCATTATACATTCGCGTACGCGGAGAAAACGCGGGTCTATTAATTTTCACTGCACTGGCGAGTGATGCAGCCGTATATAGTGTAATAACTGAAAATGTTCCTAGATTTTCAATAAAATTTACTAGACTAAGACGTGAGTTTTACCTTTCAGTGTATAGTCATTTTTTTAACGCTATATGGCTGCGTTACTTGAAAGTATTGTATTCTTTCATAAAACTGTTTTCTCAGTGTATATGTCGAATTTCAGAAAATAAATGCACTTTTCTTTGGTCTAGAATTCGCAAAAATATTTTTAAGCTGGAGCTTTCGGATCAATGGAAATACCTTCTGTAAGCCAAAAGATGATGAAAAATACCGAGGAACATGGGAATTATAGAATATGAAAAATATGGAGGAAAATGAAAAAATTGGCTATTCGGATTTTTATTACTTATTTTTTTTTTTTTTTTTTTTTTTTTTGTAACGGGCATAACTTTTGATCAGGGCATCGAAACTCGGCATATTTCTTTAAAAATTAAAGCTCTTTTGCTATACTTTATTATAGTGTAATTCGGAATTTTATTGGTGCCTCAGAAACATTCGTAGTTGTTATTATTCCAGTATTTCGACGCATTAATTTTTTGTAAAAAAAAGCGAAAAAGGCTCAGAAATATGGTTACTAATAACTTTTCCTATGATCCTCTACACTTTTGACCTATCTTTTGGTTCACAGAAGAAAGTCTAATCGGTCCGAAAACTGTAACTTTAAAAAAAATTTTCAATTTCTAGACAAAAGAAAAGTGCATTTTTTTTAAATTCGACATATTATCGCGACTTATTATCCTCAGCGTAAGTATATATATGAGTATGTCCAAGAAATTTTGGAAACAACTCGGACGGAAAAGTTGCAAAATATTTTCTTGAAGGCACACCTACCAGACCTGTTTTTTCTCGTTCATTATATAGGTCATTCTGAAAGAGAAAAAGCTCGCGTGTACGGCAAATCTTAGGGTATATTTTTTTTCCGGAGCAAAAACGACTCGAAAAAACGAGAAATAATTATCAAAAAGAGAATTCATAGATTTTTTTCTCGAAAACTATGGACTTTTATAAAAATTTCATTAGAACGAAAATGTCTTAAAATTCATGAAAGAATCCAAAAAAATCGAAATTTTGGAAAACGAAAAAATCTGAAAAAAATTCAGAGCATTCTTTGATGAATTTTAAGACATTTTTGTTCTAATGAAATATTTTTAAAAATCCATAGTTTTCGAGAGAAAAAAATCCATAAATTCTTGCTTTTTAATATTATTTCTCGCGTTTTTCGAGTCGTTTTTGCTCCAGAAAAAAATATTTTCAGAATGACCTAAAGAACGAGAAAGAAACAGGTCTGGTAGGTGTGCCTTTAAGAAAATATTTTGCAACTTTTCCGTCCGAGTTGTTTCCGAAATTTCCTGGACATACTCATATATACATCTCGCACACCCCCACGTTAGAAACTTAATCCGTCAATGGGGTGCAGTCGCGCGTACTTATACGCGAGTCTCTCGACGAGGTGTCAACCGAACGACGGTATACACACATACTCAAACGCGTCGTTCAAAATCTGCTTCGGCGGGACAACAAATCGTTCTCGCGGCTATTTATCCCGATGCGAAAGAGTGACACGCTGTGGCTTCGGGAGCTGCGTATGGGGTGACATTGGAGGGAGAGATGATTAATGGCGATTTTATTTCGAAGCTGGTTTCCGGCGCTTTTTCACCTTGGCTGGTCTGTGCAACTCTTTGATTATTATTACTTTGACTTTGCGGCTGTACTTGGCTCGATGTGTATGTCTGGATATGCGTTGCGCACTTATACTCGGAGTTTGCGCTCGTAACGTACTGGTGTTTGACGTCGATTAAAATGTGGGCAGGAGCTTGTAATGACGTCTGTACCGGTAACGACTTTTGTTCAACCGGAAATCAGACGGTGATCCAATTGTTTTAATTTTATTTATTTATCTTATTTTTATTCGTCGGAGTAAATAAGTATCGGCATTTCTCGTAAAACGCAGAATTCGATTCTATAAAGATAATGGGCCTATACGAGCGATGCAAAGTACGCAGTAAAATCGTGGGCGTAAAACATTTTAAATTGGAGGAAATTTTCGATAATGACCTCCACTCCTGTACAACGAAGTCCTGGCAATTTAGCGGGACTCCATTTATGCGCGAGTCTGAAAACGACTGTGGCGTTTCTACTAAGTGTATTACATCCTTGATAGGAGTCATACAGCGATAATAATTTGTCATCCGTATGAACTTTAGTGTAATCATTCCATACGTTCGAGAAACTGCTTAATTACGTAATTCTCCTCGTTTGACATTGTTCAACAGCCTTATTCGCAATAATTATTTTGGCAACTTTGCTGTTCTGGAAACTTTTGTAAAAGTAATTTGCATTAGAAATGGATTTTAGATTACAGCGAAAAAGAAAATGAATTAACTTAACAAACTTTCGGTACACTGAGAGAAATATGCATTAATTTTTCAAACGTTCGGTACGAAAAGTTGCAAGAAATTATAATAAATCATGCACAGACTTCCCAAACACTAACTTTTACAATAAAATGTAGTTATTTTTATTTTGGTTTAAATAATTTAAAAATTTATTCTTTTTATGTTTATCTGTTTTTAACTTTGTAGAACATTATTATTTTCTGATTATTATTATTGTTTATTGGTTATTTATTGAATTAAATTGAAACATACAAATTAAAAGTTTTTAACTTGGGCTGGATTCGAACCTGGACACCTCCGGGACTGCAGTCAGGAGCGCTAACCACTCACTTAAACAGAATTTTCACGCATAAAACTTTGGATCTAATATATAAATTGAATGTATTTATAATCTTAAACAAAAATAATTTTTACCATTTTATACAGTCAATTTTAATAAAAATAATTTTTACTATAAGTAATATAGTAATTTTTTCTACTGCGACTTGTAATATTCGAACTTAAAATAGTGAATATCGGCATAATTATACACTGAGAGAAATGGTAGAGTAAATTTTACCATAGTGTTTTGTAAATTCTAATGTATTTTTTTAAATTTACTATATTTTTAGTAAAATTTGCCGTTTTATCCAGTAAAATTTACAAAACACTATGGTAATTTTTTTATATTTACAGTCTGTGGCCGGCTTACTAAACACTATGGTAAAATTTACTGTATGCATGGTAAAATGTACTCTACAATTTCTCTCAGTGTAATTCTAATAATGGCAGTCCGTGCTCAGATTTCTATAATTTCTTGTACTTTTTCGTACTTACAATTGTAAAAATTATTACTTTTTTTCTCAGTGTATTATTCGCAACAGGTGCGCACAGACATTGATTTGTAATTTTATCCGTTATATTCTCATAACGTACATCAGACTGTTTGAATAATCTAGAAAACTTATGAGTATACGGAATGTACTTCGCTTAATAATTATAGCCCCTAACAACAAACAAAATTAACAACTCTATTTCGGAGCTCTCTGATCGGCTCGACTATATATAGAAAGCCGACTTCTCCCCGCGTCGCTCTCGTTATACGGAATAAACCACGCTTGTATACGCCGTACCCGCGTAAAAACGTAATCCCTGAGTGCTTTTACAATATTCCTAAACATTTCTCATTTGGAAGCATAATACGAAGTGAGAGCTTACTTTCGTTTCTCCTTGAGTTAAAAGCTCGTCGGAAATTGTCGGCCATTAGCTTTTCAATTTGCGCGCGACGATGTCGCGTATATACAGTATATATATACACGTATATACATAGGTATACGTGCATCAAAGCCGCGATATATATGAGAAATACCGCGAAAGTGGAAACTAGAGAGAGATAAAGAATTAAGCTCCGAAGGGGACGAGACGTCCCGGAGATATGTCAGGGCGATATGTTCATTTGCGGCGATTAAGTGCGTGATGGTCGCGCACACGTGCGCGAGAGAGTCAATCTGTCATGTAACTCGTGACACGGGTGTCTATATATAAGTCGCAATCAATGGCGAGAGATGGTAAAAGCGACGATTTGCCGGGCGTGAAATACGTACTTATACCTTCACGACGCCTCGAAGCTTCTATTTCGTTGGGCCGCTCGATGCGTGACGAATTGGTGTAGGTATATATATATACGTCTCACGCGAAGTGTAATACGAAGTAGAAGCGTTAATTTTTATGGTTTATTGGACTGTATATTATTGTTAGAAGGTATATTTTTTGCGAATGCCTTCACATTAATTTTGTCGTCGACTCGAGGGCGACCAGCAGCTTGGCGGACAAATGAGGACAATGTCGCGTGTTGATTGAAAAGATGTGTCGTCGCGTATCTTGATTGAAAGCATTTTGAATTTCGCGCCATAATTTATGCGACCGATGAAAGCTCCGAGTATTGACTTGGCCATGACGTGAGGAGTGTAGAAGAAGAAGTGCAATTAATCAAGATTTATGGTCTCCTTCTCCCTTTGACTGATTATTCGTCAGTTCACACAAAATTGAAAATTTACGCTGCAAAAAAAACGGATTCAACGTATGCAGCAAAATTGAAATCGAACATCTTTTGAATTTATACACAACGAAAAGCGCAGTCTTCATTTGTCAAGCTTTGACTTTAAAGCCATCTCTCGCTCTGTTTACTTTTTACTCGGCGACGATCAGCATTTCGTCACGTGACTCTCGAACTGAGTACTCAATCAATTATACACAACTATATACGTTTTCTCAGGAATTAGAAAAGCGCGCGTACGAAGTGCGCATGTGCATATAGGCCAAACTAATTCACGCGCGTCACGGTGTACGTGTGCACACACGGAATTCCGCGCTCGCCACTCTCGAAATTTCTCAAATATTCATCGAGCCGTTGTCACGAGGAAGCGGGTTTAAAAATTCAAGGGGAAAAGCATCGTCAAAAAACGCTTAACCCCTACGCCGCATGAAGTATACATGAAGTACACGGAATTCTACGTACTACTCTCTAAATCTAAAACAGCGAAAAATTGACTGTTTCTCATAGTTAAGTAACATTAAGTGAAATTTTTCACTATTTACACGTAGTACAAAAAATATATGTGAATATTCACTAATTTATAGGGTGCATTGTTGTAAAGATTATAATTCGTTAAAGTACGTAGTGAATAGTCCCTGCTTATGAAATGAGTTATCGTTTTGCTCATTTCATTGCATTTACTATCGAATTAGTAAATATTTACTGATTCGAACAGTAGAAAGTATTTGCTTTAAATTGTCACTGGAACACTGATTATCCAGTACATAATCGCTTTAGCAATAGGTGAACTTGAAAAATTATGAATTTTTTCAGTGAGTCATAATGGCTTTTAAGAGAAGTGGAATTTTCGGTACTGAAGAAACTTCGGTATGAGAAAAATTTACTATTTGATTAGCTAACAATGAAGTTGTAGAATAAGCGAAAATTTGTGTCCCCTTTAGCCTCCTGTTACTAGAACTATTGTAGGTAGTGTATTTTCACTATTTGCAATGTTCGTATTTACTATGTTAGGTAGTCCTTCTACACTTTTTCAATTGGTTCATTTTTTTAATCTATTTAAACTGTGTTTATTCACTAGTTCGCAGCTGCACCATTATAACTTTTTCAAACTGTTAATATGGACTAAGAAACAGTAAATTTAACGATTTTAGATTTAGAAAGTATGTATATATATATTTACATATATTACTGATATATAACAAAATTATATGTGTAAATGGTGTAACAAGGGAATTTACAAAGCTGCGGCGAGCCGCAAACACACAGCAGGCTATATATTTTCCCGAAGCTCCACTTAAGCTTCTCATATTGCGTGTACCTATGCTCCGAAAGTCCGGGGAAAAATGTACGCATCTATATACGTACATACCTATACACATCGCAATCATCCTCTCGATACTACACATGTATACCCACACGCAGACGTCATCAGTATAGCTCGGTACGAAATATGTGGTTGAATGCATAGGCTTTTGAGACGGGAGAAGCGAGAGGGGGGAAATCGCTGAGGATATCCGCTGGATTTTTCATCGCCGTCCCGGCGCCTGTGCTGCACTGCACCCAGGAATTGTTGTGCAGAGCCGCGAGAGTTAGGTCGCCGCGGCGCCGGCGATCCTCTCTGCGCGCGCTCGCAGCAAAAGAAGGGAGCAAACAATTACTCGGCGAGGTATTTAGGCGAAGATATTTAAGATGATGGCGACCTACACTGTACTGCCGAGACGTTCTGGTTTAAATGCGCGAGTTTCACGGGTCACGGACTGTTATTTAAGCCGAATGCTCGGAGAGTTTGAGGTTATGGTGGTTGGAGGGGTTAATTTGGCGGGAAATTTGAATTTTGAGATTCAAAATTCAAATTTCGCGCCATAACGCAGCGGACGGGAGGAAACGAGTACACTGTCGTCAAAGCGAATCCCGAAAATACGACAGTTCATATATACCCCACGAAAAACAATTAAGATTCTCGTGTCTTCGAGATACGGAAAACATGACAGTTCAGATTTTCTCCGCGAATAACATAAGAATTCCGAGTCTCCCGGCGAAAAACACGAAAATTCAGCATCTACAAATCTAAAAAAGAAAATTACTTTGTACAGATGTTCAATTGTCACATTTGTTCCCGGATGAATCTAAATTGTTACATGTTATTCGCGGAGGAAATCTGAATTATCATGTTTTTAATCATATGTTAATGCAATTAATCCCGTACGAAAAACATGACGATTATTAGATAACGTTAATCGTAAGGGCCAACGATATAACTCGCTCTTTATTATGCAGCGAATCGCAGAAAAAGAATTTTGAAAAACTATGACGTCGCTAACATCTAGTCACGTAATCATCGAGCAGTTAATATTTAAATACCTGCGCAAGAGGCATTTTACATCAGTACGAGACTTTTTATTCGAATGCCAGCTTAGCTATAGCCGAGACATTAAACTTCGTCAAATGGTAGATGTAATTACATTCCTTGATGTTCGTTAATTTCGATTTTACTGCTTGCTACGTACAACTTCTAAAATTACCAATTTTCTTGGATTTTTTAAAATTGAACGATATTTTTTCGATACAAAATGTATAAATTAAGTGGTTAAAAATGTATAATTATGCATTAAAATAATTGATATCCGTGATCTAAGCAGTCTATTATTATAATTAAAACTTGTAGTTATAGCGCACGATTATACGGCGATTATAAGATAAGTGTGCAATTATACAGTAAGTACAATAAATACCAGTGCATCCACATTGTGTTGTATAATTATCAACCATTTTAAAATAACTTTGAAATTTTAAATACATCTTAATCTTAATTTTTTAAAATGTCGCCTTTAAAATTTGTTGTAAACAAATTAGGTGCTTTTCTGTCGGCTGTCTTGTTACGCGGAATTTGAATTTGAATTAATTTTGACGCTGAATCGAAACCCGGCGGGTTTGTTCAGTAAAGCTTTTAATTAAAGTACATTTCTCCAACAATGTTATTTTACGCATTCTTGTAAACCATAAATTTTACAGTTAGCGAAGTATGGGAACGTTACTAGTGCATTATGCACTTAGGAGCAAAAGTAATAAAACTGAGCATAAAATATGGGCTCAAGAACACCGTCTACCCAGAATTGTAGAACACTGTCTGTTAGGATAAGTGCCCGCATAGTCGGCGCAGATTCTGTTGAGGACTTCATGTCCTGAGTTATCCCATAACATAACCTCAACTTCAAGAACTCAATAATAGGAGTAATTATCGACCTTTTATATTAAATATAACATGGTATAATAATGATGCGCGATTATTGTTATTTAATTATTATTTTATTCAGACCCTTCCGCACTGCAATTATGCCGGTACAAACTACACTCTGAGTACAGCTTATGAAGACCCGAGAGTATAGCTATATATACTGAGCATAAGCTTTCGCGCTCTCCCTCTCTCTTATAGGTTGTAACCTCAAATTAATACATCAACAGAATTTTTAACAGATTCTGTTGCGGTTATACCGTCGCGTCACAGCCATCTACCCACTCAACAGCAATTTTAACAGATTCTGCGCAGAAGTGCCTCAATTTTCCAACAGGGAAAGAATGTCTCAAATTACAATATATAATTATCGATAAATATGCGATTTGATGCATTCTTTATTTGCTTCCGTGGTGCAGTATACTATTTCTTTTCACGTACAGCCTTAAAATGTCAGTCGACTGTCCTCTTTTCGCCCCGGAAAGTGCCAACTTTATTCTCGGAGTATAAAAATACATGTACAGAAGCTGAAATCCTATAATTGTAAAAAATTGTTTATTGGCCGAGAACCTGTAAAAGTGTTATCAGTCATCGCGTCAGTAAAAAATAGCAAAACACACCTTATGTAGCGGCTATAATTTTTTAAATTGCAAAATATCTTAAAGTGCATTTGTACGTGATAATTAAAAGAGTGCAAATAACTATTACTGCTGCTATTGTGCACCAAAATAGAACAGAAAGCGCGTGACCTCGCGTCATGTGATAAGCATAATTATTATATGATGGCACTTGAAGTAATAAATATAATTTCACTGTCATAAACTTTGATCTTGAAAGGTTTAAAAACTGTATATAAGAAAAAAAATAAAAATGACAAACTTTGTATTTTAAAATCTGTCGAAGCTGTCTCGCCTTCGCAGGCCCCCCACAGCAATGCTCACTGCGATTCTTGTTCTTGCCGTAGCGCGTTTGAGTTACTGTGGACGAGAGCCGATTGTGAAGATACCTTTGGGAGAACTGGAAGGTCACTATCTAGTTTCGTCTGGAGGTAACGAGTACAGGGCTTTCGAAGGGGTTCCCTTTGCAAAACCACCCTTAGGCAGTAGAAGGTTCAAGGTACTTTTCACAAGAAATTTTTCTTCTCTTCTTACCACGAAACTATCAATCCTATAATGTCATCCTTTCACTTCAAATAACACTAGGATCCGGAACCTGTTGACCCATGGTCGGGCAGACTAGTAACGAACAAATTCACGCAGCCATGCGTGAATTCTCGCAATATTCTTGTAACTGGACGCAGCGTAAACGGTGTCGAGGACTGTTTGTACTTGAACGTTTACGCACCCGTGAGGAATCAAACGAACAATCTGTTGCCCGTGATATTCTACATTTACGGCGGTGCCTTCTCGTTTAGTGTCCTCTTCGGTACCGAGCAGTATTACCTGATCGACCACGACGTGGTGTTCGTGGCGATAAATTATCGACACGGTCCGTTTGGCTTCTTGAGCACCGAGGACGACGTCGTTTCCGGCAACATGGGTTTAAAGGATCAAGCTCTGGCTCTGCGATGGGTTTCCGAGAACATCAGATACTTCGGAGGCGATCCCAAACGGGTCGGGATCTATGGATTAAGCGCTGGAGGTCAAGGCGTTCATTTTCTCTACTTGTCACCGCTAACGGCTGGACTCTTTCAAACTGGAGTTTCCTTCAGTGGCACTGCTTTTGCCCCCTTCGCCCAGGCCAAGGAGTCGAGAGCGAAAGCTGTCAAATTGGGCGAACTTCTGAACTGTCCAACTGACGACATTCGTAAAATGATCGACTGCTTGAGAGAACGGCCCGCTTACGACATAGCAGAAGCGCAAACTTATTTTCAGGTACACAGGTCTGATAATTATCTGGCAAATGATGTGACACTAATTTCTGATTGATATCCAGTCGGGTGACCGATTTCTTGAAATGAACATGTGATGATTACATCTCGTACATTCTATGTAACAGCTTTCTGCTGGCTTTGATAAATATGTTTATCTGGAGAAATCAGTCACCTGCTTTCAACTACAACCAGAAGTAACAACTGCATCAGCCAACAGATCGACCTTCTATTCAAAATAAATAATGAGCTCTTTATTTGTTTCATAGCCATGGTTGTACACTGAGTTCACGCCTTTCGGACCTGTAGTAGAAAAGAAATCCGCGAAAAATCCATTCATTGACAGTTCTCCAATTGATATAATTAGAGCTGGTAAAGCTCATCCTGTTCCATGGATTACTGGTGTGACCAAAGATGAAGGACTTTATCCTACAGCAGGTACCAAATTTTAATACATCTATCTTGGGTAAAAGAAATAAAGCAATTCAGACAAAGATTCACAGCAAAATTTAAACAGTAGTTCGCTAACAGCTGCTTGTTACTATGAATCATAACCCCTGGTAGAAATTTTGCTATAAAACATGGTGAAGCTATCATAATATTATCACAATTATTCTATGACGAGTGTTGTAATAATATAAAATAAAGATATGCTGATAATGAGTACACCCTGTACAACTCAAAAAAGACCAATTTTGCCATTTTTAGAGACCCGGAATAAATCAATTTATCAAAAATCTGAAAAACCCTAATTCTGTAATAATGGTAAATTAAAATAGGTCTTTTTGAGTTATCTTAGTATTTGTGCAGGGGCGACGATATTGTGTTATGATGATAATCATAACTGATCGAATTATGTTAGCATAACGTAACTGATCATTATTTTCTACTAATGGGAGCAGAGTTTACAATAATATTATAGGCTATATTATGATCATTAAACATAAAATATACCATATTATCATCACAAACCCGATCCATTTTCAACCAGGGACTGTATGAACAGCTTTCTTGGACTATAACATTCGCTAAGAAATGCACTTTACATTTTTTATGCATAATTAAACATACGTCTTTAATGATCTTATTGTAACGTTACATACAGCATTCG
The DNA here is from genome assembly GCA_018906965.1 of Philotrypesis tridentata. Taxonomy (NCBI): domain Eukaryota; kingdom Metazoa; phylum Arthropoda; class Insecta; order Hymenoptera; family Pteromalidae; genus Philotrypesis; species Philotrypesis tridentata. The sequence continues at coordinate 118,042 of JACCIB010000022.1, forward strand.
CATCGAATGAGACTACTATGGAACACCTTAACAAAAATTGGGAAACTATAGCACCCCATTTACTTAATTATTATTATATGATACCTCAGAAGGAGCACGAAAATGTTGCTCGAAAAGTCAGACAGTATTATTTTGGAGATAAGCCGATCAATAAAGAAAATCTAAACATTCTCGTTGGCCTTCTGAGTGACAGACTCTATTATTGGGATAATGTGGAGGCAGCTCAGGAACAAGCTAAAGCAAACCGTGGTCCGGTTTGGTTTTATCGTTACACTTACCAAGCTGCCGACAGTTTGACCAACTTTGTTTCTCAAACTACTGAAAAATTTGGTAAGTTTGTTTTTCTTCAAATTTGATTCGATCAACAAAATTTTTAGTTCGAAAAAGTAATTGAAAATTACGTTTATGAGAATAGGTGTGAGCCATGGTGATGATGTTTTCCTTGTTCTCGCCAATCCGTTTATGTTCCCTAACAAGATAGCTGAAGATTTAAATATGCATGCAGCAATGATTAAATTTTGGTTATCCATAGCAAATACAGGGTAAGAATAAAGATAAAAATGTGTTTACTAACCCGTTTCCTCTTAAAATACCCTGAAGTTTACCTTTTGGTAGGAAACGGGCTAAGATAATTATGAATTAATAATTATGAAATTAATGCTTGTAGAACGCCTCTATTATTCGAGCCAAAATGGACAAAACTTGATTCTAAGAATCGTAATTTTACGTATCTAAACATAGCTGGTCCAGGAGATTATAAGCTTGAAACTAACAATGATTTTAAACATATGAAATTTTGGAATAGTCTGGGTTTCAATAAGAATACAAGAAGCTCTCTATAAGAAAAAAGTAAAAAACAGCCAGCTGATCCTTACAGACATAAGAAATTTTTTTTCTAATTTAGTATGGAGACAGAATTGAAAAAAGTGGGAAACAATAAATGTTTAAGGATATTTTGAAAGCATACAACAGTCAACATCAATATGTATTGTAATTTTAATTTTAATTTTTAATTTTCACTGCTACAATTATTATTCATCTATGTAACATACTCGCTCCAAATCAAAATTTGATTAATATTCTTCAAATCCGATTCTATTATTGAACGAATAAGCTTGTTAAATTAATACATAAGATTCATAAAATGTTTATGTTTTTATTACTTTAGTCTGCTTTTTATACAACACGAATATCTTCGTTTTATGTTTTAAAAAATCAATCAATAAAAATGGTATCACTCAGAAGATGTAATTATTATGAATAATCTATTTTGTTTTTAGAATATGCAAACAAATATGCAAATATTCTTTTGTTGATTTATATCGATCAACAATAAACAAAAGAATATTAACAAACTACCGAGGGATAAAATCATATTAGACAGTGTACACACACTTATCTAAATACATTTAAATATGCAAATATATTGTATTTAGAATATATAAACATATTTCAATTTTAATAAATTTTAATTATTTAACAATCGTTATTACGCGTAGACTTGTAAAACTGTTATCACGTACCGTTGTAGATAAGAACTCGTCAATTATACGTATTTAAGATATTTCTTAAAAACAAACTTTTATCATAATTGTTATTGTTACTTTTAAAAATTAATGTATTAATTATGAACGTAATTCATTATTCTTCATTGCATGTTTTTAATTCATTTTTAACGATTTATCATTAATTGCAATATAATGGATCTCTTCTTTATTTTGATTTTTATTTAGTTTTACTTAGAAAATAATTTAAAAAAGCTGTAATTGTTTACAAAATTACAGCAAATCTACATTAATATTTTTCTACAATTTAAAAGAAAAATCAGATATTAAATACGTGGCTTCTAATATTTAAAAATTTAATTTTCAATACAACTTTGTTTTCGCAAAAGCGCATTAATTATTAAATTGTTCAATATATGACTCTCTCGGATCACACCTTAATTAACGCGCGTACAATGAACACAGTTCAGAATAAACCGACAGGCAAAAAATATAAATTTTCGGAAACTGTACGTATTACTGTGTTCACAAAAACAACCTGGTAAAAACGAGTCTACTTTGAATTTTAATTAAAATCCATGCATTGTTTTTTTTTTTCTTTTTTTTGAAAGAGAAGCTTGATAAGTTTTGCAGAATCAACTCATACGATGATCAAAGAGCTCTTCACGAGCAAAGGTACTTCCAGCCACTGAATATCCCGTACGCGTATAATTAAATTTTCGAAAATCCACATCGAAAACCCAACCCGCACGGCGTAAGACGGACCCCAAGAACGCGGGAAACGCGCGTTTCTCCGAGTGTATATCGTTGAAACTTTCGAGATTAAAATTCGCGAGAGAACAAAAGCAGACCAATCTCCGGCTCGAATCGCCTCGGCGCAACAAAGATTTATCGCGCAACGCTTTCATCCGCATACGTCCCGAACACGCACGTGATACGCTCGAGAGAGAGAGAGAGAAAAAAATATATAATTCATTTACAGGATTATATTTTTTTTTTTTTTTTTTGGCGAGAATCGGAAAGGTCGGTCCTGTGCATTTGCAAAGCAAGGATCAGTCCAGAGTTCACCAACATTTACAAAATGGAAAAGATAAATCTATTCAGGTCGAAGAAGTTCTGGAGAATTACTACGACAATGGCAGGTTTACCTTAATAAGAAAGGGAGGATGTGGCTCACAGGACCCATTTTGAAGGCAGTCAGGCGGATGATCGAAGAACTTCCAGTGAAATTCTTTGTCAAGTATGGTTTCGACGAGAGTAAATTTACAGATAAGTTCAGTATTGTGTCTAAAATTATTTTTTGGACATTTTAAAATAAAGAAAATTTTCTCAATTATGTGTTAATTTTGTCCATTAATTATAACATATATTTCAATATGTTACATGGCATATAATGTCCCTTTCCTGCACGTCGCATGCTGCACGTATAAAATATTAATAATTAAATAATTGAGCAAATTTTTCATTCAAAAGATTATTCGAAAGAAGAAAGGAAAATCCATTTACAGGAAACTTAGGAGATCGAGACTTGTGTGTGCGTGTGTAAAACCACCTGCTGCGGAGAAGTGCTGCTGTCGGAGTCTGAAATACACGGCTCTGCCTCCTCGACGCTTCGCTGAAAATGAATGGGGTAAAAGACTTGTAAACACGATCGTCGAAAGAGAAGGAGAGGGTGTGAGGGGATATATATGTATATACACGAGTCGGTTTATTACTTCACCTCGAAAAGACTGGGTTTCCAGGACAAAGCCGTCCGCGGCACGAACGTCACTTTTCCAACGCTGTTAGGCTTTAATTCAGTATAAGTGAATTATATTGCAGTTGACATGGAGTGACGCTGGGAAATGTTTAGTTGTTCTTCTTGGTATTGCGCAGTAAGCATTTGCCATATTTATTTATCGATTTATTTATTTATTTATTTACACAATTTACATAAAGTAGAAACGTAAAAAATACTGTTTACGAAAATAATTATTCGCTCAATGCAACCGACATCAAATAATCTTAAAAATAGCTTAATTAAACAACGGGTTAATAATACAAGTCTAAATATACTTATTTATTTATTTATCATATTAAATACAAACAATGTATGTACACTACAGTTCAAATATAGAGCGTACAATTCATAAACTATAGAAACTACACATCTCCGAGAAAAAAGTAAAATATAAAAGTAGTCTTAACTCCCCTTTAAAATTCTGAGTAGACTAAAAACCGAAATATACAGACGGCCGATATGGGTAATTCTTCCAAAAGTGGTGTTTTTCATGTCCGCAGTCTAAAAATAGACTTTTTGGAAGCTTTTTGATTCGGGGAAACGGATAAAATACTTGCACTAAATGTACTTAACAAATGAGGATACATAGATAAACATTTCCTTTAAGCGTGTATCGTTGGTTGCAATTTAAAAGACTAAAATGTCATTACCAGAACATGTCTTCTAAGACAGTTACTTCGGATATGCAAATAAACACCCGCCAAATCATGGCGTTTTCAAAAGGAATATATTATTAAAAAGTTTTCTCTAATTTAGCCCCTTACATATATGATTTTATACATTCCTATAGCCGTACAAGCTTAAAAACTTAATTTTGCATTTTTAAATTTCGCGTCTATTTTCCGTCAGTGTTGCCATCCTTCATCGTGAAACCGATTTAGGCTTATACATTTCAAATTGAGCGAACTTAAGGCATATTTTGCATAACTACTTTTTCCGCATTGTTGTTTTAACAGTTTTTAGGCAGATTTATTTGTTGAGGTAGAAAAGAATTGTCATTAACGTAACGCAGGCCAGCGCGTAGTTAGTATAAATATAAATATATATATAACCTAAGTGAGCGAAAACTGTTAAAAACTTTCTTAAAAGAAAAAATTCGCAACGAAATTTGATTATTTATTAATCGCTCCTTACAGCGTAACATAATGACAATAACGCAAACATGTCATTAACGTAACAACCCCTCCGTTTGCCTATGTTAATCTTATGGACAAAACTTAATCACAGCTGTAGTATTTTCCAAATAAACTATGTTTTATACCTTAAGTTATACCATCGGTTACCCTCAAATCGGTCTTTTTTATGCGGTCCATTTTTTAAGATAATAAACACCACTTTTGGAAGAATGACCCATATACATAGGTATATCCATTCAAAAAAATTTAAACTTCATAACCCGCGCAAACCGAACCCAATAATATATTCCCACAAGCGATTCACGCGCTCGCGCCAAGCCGTAAAAGAAGAATAAGAAATCGACTTGTCGAATTCAATATTTCCTCGTATATGCTACTTATTCATCCCCCTATAACACAACTTCATCGATCCGAACGAAGGCTTCCCTCCGTATACCTCACCGAATACGAATATTTCGCTCCCCCCCCCTTCCCCCCGATCTCGGCCGGTTATCACGTTTCAGCTAAAAAGTTCACAGCCGAATAAATCTTCGTATACATATAGATATGCGCACTGCCGCATCGGCGGGAAGTCGAGCGTTTTTGAGGAATCACTCGACTGCAGCAGCAGCGACAGCTGGCTGCGCGTCTAAACCCACCTGTCGCGCATAAATAAATAAACAAACACATCCGGACGAGTTTCTCAATTTACCGGGCTCTCTACCTCTCGTGTAGCGCCCGCCTCGTCCTAAATCACGTCGGCAATTCGCGACCCGGACAGCTCGTACGTCTTCTCGACCCGGCTCCGTATAGATATATAGATGTAGATATAGTTTCACGTTATAAGATCTATTTTTCCCCGACATCCCCATCATTGTGGAGCTTCGCTTTTCCCGTTTGTGTTATAGATATATATATATATATATAAACGCGTGTATTCCTCTCAACTCTTTCCTCGCCCCGTCCGCATCGCTCTCCAGACAATTGCCGGTCGAAAGTGCGTTCTTTTTCTCGCAGAAGATCCGCCGCTATGCTGTCGAGGAGAAATTATACGCAGTTTAAGGGCGAAAAGCGTATGTTCTGGCTGAAGCGCACGAAATTTGCTGGAGTTCTCGACTTTGTGCTTTACGAATCAGTCACTTGATTAATAGTTAATTAAAAAAAAAATTATTATTTTTAAAAAATAATTTTAAATTAAGTTTAAATTAATTTTTAATTATTATTTTGAAAAAATAATGATTATTATTTAAAATTTAAAAAAAAGGATAATTGTTTTCTATTGTTAAATTCATCCTCTGAAGTGTATGCTTACATCTGTCGAGACTGGCAGTAAAGGAGCAGTTATATATTTTACTCTGTCTCGTTCGAGTCTGAGCTTGAGATACACACCGAACGCGCGTATATTGACTGTGACAAAGTAAACGCCGTCCGTCTTCTCCACATGCAAATTCAAGTGTGTGCTCACTCGGCTGAGGATAAATGCGTCTGCAGCATGAATTCCGAGAGAAAGAGGGAGAGTGGAGACAGGAGGTTCGAACTAAACAAACTTAGCTCGCTTGGTGTGCCCTTAAAATTTGTCGGTCGAAAGTGAAATTGTTGCTTGTATTACACAGGGAGTATCGAATTTAGATGTGGGATATCTGGACGATGCGACAGTTGTGTACAGCCCACGTAAGTTTGTTTTAAAGAAGTGATCCAGAGAATTCATGACACTATTTTAAGGAGGTACGGCAGGAATTATGTAAGTCGAAACATAGCTGATTATACGCACGATATATCTGTGTCGTCTGGAAATTTCGTGTTTTTTAATCAATTAATAGTTGACCATACTATTTATTTAAAACAACAAAATAAACTTTAGATATGTCTCTTGATATTGTAACAATAAGAGACTGTGTTGAAAGTGAAAAAATACAACCTTTAATAACTCGTTTCAAAAGTAATCCCAAGTCTTGAAATTTTAACCAAATCTTTTTATACATACCTAATGATACACTAAGTTTCATAATTATTTCATCATTAAGGGGATCCGATAGCCACTAATGACCCGTCACTAACGGTACGATCAAGAAGTGCTGAGATCGAATAAATATAAGGAAAATACGAAATTTCCAGACGACACAGATATATCGTGCGTATAATCAGTTATGTTTTGACTTACATAATTCCTGCCGTACCTCCTTAAAATAGTGTAAAATGCGAACGAAAATTAGTTACGTCAGGTTACGGCTACTGATTTTCGTTCGCATTTTTCTCCCCAATACCTGAACATTTTGATTCCAAACCGTGTATGCCGATAGGTAATACCGAGACGAAGGGCAAGTATCTCTTGAATTTGCGTAATTCCTTATATTTATTCGATCTCAGCACTTCTTGATCGTACCGTTAGTGACGGGTCATTAGTGGCTATCGGATCCCCTTAATTCTATTCACTGACATACCTCGTTAAAAGGAATATTGTAAATCTAGTTTGGTGTGGAAATAATATGAACCCAGAAGCGGAGTATTCATAACTTCAGTACACACAAAAGCAAAGTATTCATAACTTCAGTATGCTAAAATGATACTTTTCACAAAGTACTTTGATTTTATGAAAAGGTTGCTACTAACTGCTGCTACACGAAAATTTCTATAATACAGTACTGTATCAATAAAATTTACCAAATCTATCGTTTAACGTGCAAGCTGTAGCCCCCTTAAATCGGCGTTATTCCAGCCGATATCTACGTTACCCCTGCAACTAATAACGTTTTCCCTTCGCTATCGAAGCCAATCTCTCGGCTAATGACCAAACTTTCGGAAAACAAACATCCCGAGTAAATTCCCCCTTCGGCACGTATAGATGCAAGGCACAGCCGGGGTAAAAAACACGAGCAAAACACACTCCACACCATTCGATATACACATGCTGCAAACATTGACTATTCGCATGTTGGCCCAAAACACACGTGCCATACGTAAACAGGACTTGAGTCTTTGGCCAGCCGTATATTCCTGGAGATATCAAAGTCGGCTGCCGATGCCGTTGCGGCGATTATTGCGAATGCGTTCGGGGAGTCCCGCAAAAGTGTCATAAACTGCACGCAGAGGGCAGCACCGTGCGACACACGAAGCGATCGCGTCAGAGAGACGCCATCAGTCATTCTAATATACGCGGAGTCTGAAAAATGCGGGAAAAATATTGCGCGTATTATGGGATCGGGTTCGCGCGGCGTTTAATGACGTATTCGAAGCTCAGCGCGCTTGAAATGGATTCGGCAGCTATACAGCCGTTAGAGTTTCGATAATTGAACGAGCGATATTTAATGCGATTACCCGCGGATTCGCGTTAAATTCGTGTACGTTAATGCTGCGGAGGGGCTTAATCGTCGAGTCTTTTATATATTTTGTGGAGCTGGATTTATTACGCGGTGTGTCGTGAAATAAGCGCTGAATATTGTGTGTTGATGGACGGAATGTATAAAATTCGAATTTCGCGCCATTCTACGTCGGATTATGAATTTACTCGTAACTGTTAGCTTGAAAAAGAAATTGTATAAACATAATTTTATTGACATTTTGGTATTGTTGAATGTGAAAAATCGAAGACTGGTAAAAATTTCTAAGCACTGCCCACGTAATTCGAGGCCAACGAATGAGCCAAATAAAATAATGCCATATTTATAAGTGTAAAGACAATTTTCTTTTTTAAGCTAACACGACTATATTTTTATCCCCGTAAGGAGGTTCTACCCGTAATAGAACTAAAATTTAGGTATATATGATTGAAATTTGGTATACAGCTACGTATAAATCTCAGAAACACCCATGTAAATTTTCAGAAGACTATAGAGCATATAGAAGCGAAGACATGAATGTTTTTATTTTGCGCAGATTAGCACACACTCTTATGGCTTATTAAAAATTGAGATTTTGTCCAAATTTATTTTGAATGAAAATGAATCCATAACGAACATTATTTATTTTTCAAAAATATTGTTCATTAGCTCGGACATATAATTAAACCTCATTGAATACCAAAATCATACATTTAACCTCAAAATATGAGTCAAATCAGCGAAGGCACGAGACTTTTTATAAATAATCAAGATAAATAGAATTATATTAATGGAACATTAATAATCATTATTTGGTTCAGGTAGATTTTTAGAAGCCACTGAAAGCAGTATATTCTATGAATATTCCATAAATAAAAGAAGATTACATTTCGACTATAGTTGAGTAGGGGTAGAACGTCCTTAATTGACTGAAGATCCTTGACAGAAGAATAACATTTATTCACACACAGAAAATCCCTACTATTTGTCCAATCAACGCAGTGTATTCAAACTCCAGCCTCTCATCCCAATCTCCCTCCCCCTTCCCTATAGAACAACACGAGCAAAAAAATAATAATTTCCCAATTTTTCCACGCCAAAAAGCAAACTCAAATACTCGTCCCCCCTTTCTCCCCTCCCAAGCCACTAAAACCGACAATCATCCCCAAAAGCCGTCCGGCAAACAGCGCGACTCCCGAGCTTTCGACTCGGCCGTCCATACAACCAACGTCCGCAGCACCGGGATTCCCGAGCTTCGCTAATGCCGATCTAAGCCTCTCGTTCGAGCTATTCACGGACGCACACGTGCACCGCGCTCACGACGCTCACCTCGGCGTAAACGAGCATCGGACCGTGCGCCAGACGGCGAAAGCCCGCAGAGAGACGGCGAAGCAAACGAGGTGCCCGCGTCGTTATTCAGTGCGACTGTGTAACGTCGGAGTCGGAGAAACGAGCCGTTTCGCGTCCGGGAGATTAAGCCCCCTTTTTTTCGTTTACTCCCTTTTCGCGTCCGTCAAGTGCAGCGAGCGCGAGAGACTTTCGCTGTCGAGAGAGAGAGAGAGTTGCGAAGTTGCTGGCAGTTAATTAATTCTCAGCGCTGCGAGAGCGTTTAAGTGGATTATGCGCGCGAGTTTGCCGCGGCGATCCACCTGACTTTACGGATAATGCGATGTTGCCGTTGATATTCTACTTTGGCTAATGACTTGTGGCGGGACGACTGCCGGGTGCTGTGTGTGTGTGTATAGGGGGAGTCACGTCTCGAGAGGAATGAAAAATGTCGAGAGAGCGAGAATTTTTTATTTTTGTTTCTCCGTCTGTGCTTAATTGTAATCGACGAGTCTCTTCGACGTTCGAAGTGCAGATTCAGGTCACATGGCAGAAATTTTTCTGATTCTGTGAAATATTACAATACATAGACTATGAAAATTGTAATGGTTTGGAGTGACGCAGTCGTGTAATGCCTGAAAGGTAAAAGTTACTGTGCTGAAAGGTAAAATTTACGCGTCAGTCTAGCAAATTTGATTGGAAAAGCCAGGAATATTTTTACTTTTTGCACTGTATGGCTATACGTTACTCGGCAGTGTAGTACACTGAGAAAAAAAAGCAGTAATTTTTACAACTGTATTAAGTACGAAAAAGTACAAGAAATTATAGTGATCTGAGCATAGACTGCCATTATGAGAATTTTTACTATGATTATGCTGATATTCACTATTTTACGTTCGAATATTAGTAGTAAAGAGTAGAAAAGTAGTAACAGAAGAAAAAATTACTATATTACTTATAATAATGTTATTTTTATTAAAATTTACTATATAAAATGGTAAACATTATTTTTGTTTAAGATTATAAATACATTCAATTTGTATATTAGATCAAAAGTTTTACGCATAAGAATTGTGTTTAAGTGAGTGGTTAGCGCTCCTGACTGCAGTCGGGAGGTCCAGGTTCAAATCCAGCCCAAGTCAAAAACTTTTAAGTTCTATGTTTTGATTTAATTCAATAAATAACCAATAAACAATAATAATAGGCATAAAATAATAATTTTCTGCAAAGTTTAAAACAGATAAACATAAAAAATAATAATTTTTAAATCATTTAAACCAAAACCAAAATTACTATATTGTATTGTAAAAGTTAGTGTATGGGAAGTCTGTACATAATTTACTATAATTTCTTGTAACTTTTCGTACTGAAAGTTTGAAAAATTAATGCATATTTCTCTCAGTTTACAGAATTATAAACCATTTTGTAATATTTACTAGACTCTTTCCTCCATATAAAAAGTACGATGGGGGTGGAGTGCCATAATACCGCTATAATTTATAACGAATTTATTTTATAATAGCATAATATTATCATATACTGATCATATTTTGTACTAATAGAAGCGGCGTTTATACATAATATGGCAATACAGGCTATATTATGATCATTCAACATAAAATATAACATATTATCCCGATAAACCCGATCTACTTCCTTATACCCAGAGAGAGAGCGCATATTGAATTCTCCTCGAAAAAATACTCGCATATAAAAAGTCAGGAGTCGCATCCTCCTCCGTATATGACTAGTTCTCCTAAAAATTTGCAATTTTCGAAAGTCCAGAAATCGAAAGTTTTTTTTTATAGCTGGAGGACCGGTCAAACTTTCTTCTGTGAGCCGAAAGATAGTCAAAAGTATAGAGTAACATGGAAAAAATAGAACATGAAAATTTAACATGGGGAGGTATATGGAAAAAAGAGAAAATCGGCTATTCCAATTGTTATTATTCTTTTTTTTTAACGAACATAACTTTTGATTAGAGCATCGAATCTGGGCATATTTTTCTTTAAATTAAAGCTCTTTTGTTGTACTTTATTGCAGTGTAATTCGAAATTTTATTTTTGCCTCGAAAACATTCGTGGTCGTTACTACTTTGACGCATTAATTTTTTGTAATAAAAAAAAAACAAAATGGCTCAAAAATATGGTTGCTATAGTAACTTTTCCCATCTTCCTCTACATTTTTGACTATCTTTCGGCTTACAAAAAAAAGTCTGACCGATTCGAAACCTCTAGCTTTAAAAAAAAACTTTCGATCTCTGGACCCCCCGAAAAATGCAAATTTTCAGGAGAACTAGTCATATACGCGCTCAGATACGACTTTGAAACGTCGAGGCGCGGCGATGATTTTTCGATCTGCGCCGAGCATCTCGATTCTCTCTCTCTCTCTCTTGAAGCGGCGGACGCGTAAAACACACCGCGCGGCGCTTCGAAAGAAAAGAGGCGAAAGCGACGCAAAAAAAAACCCCTGCGATTCGACGGATTTCATTTTCCTCTCCTCGAGAAAGTTTCCTCCCGACTCTCCGCGACTCGTTTCTCAAAGAAAAGCGGCGATATTAGAATCGCGAAGGAGAGAAAAAAAACTTTCCTCGAAATTACAAAACTGCATGTATAAGCGGTCCGCAGCAAGCGAAATAGCGCGCAGTTTACGAATTGCATTAGTTAGTCTCGTTCTCTCACTCCGGCAATCGCGAAACTTTGTATCTTCCGCCGAATCTCATTACATTCGCGCAAAAGCCCCCCCCGTAACAAGCGAAATCGCGTCCCAAATGACGAAGTTCCATTAGTCGGGCCCGCGCGTTCGCCGAAGTATATAAACGCGAATCTGCATCGGAGCTCAAAGTATATATACTGCAGAGAGTCCCTTTGCGGCGAATCAACTTGACGAATCCCTCGCCACCGCCGACGAAATCCGCGAACAATAAGAAGATTAGGCCGAAGCCGAGCTCGGGACATCCGGCGTGTGTTGTACACACTTCGTCTATATCTACATGAAGAAAATTTTCGGAAACAACTGTCCCCAAAAGTTGCAAATTTTTTTTTGAGGCACACCACTATAGATCTACTTTTTCTCGTTTCTTAGGTCATTCTGAACGAGAAAAAATTTTTTAATCATTTTTCCGGAGCAAAAATGATTTTAAAAAAACGAGAAATAATTTTAAAAAAAATTCATAGATTTTTTTCTCGAAAACTATGGGGTTTTATGAAAATTTCATTGGAAAAAGAAATGTCTTAAAATTCATGAAATTAAGGCTCTGGAATTTTTTCAGATTTTTTAAGAACATTTTTCGAAATTGGGATTTTCGGAAAATCATAAAATTGGATCAATGGTATTAGATCAATCTAAAAAGATTTCAGAGCAGATGAATTCTAAGATATTTTTGTTCTAATGAAAATTTTATAAAAGTCTAAAATCTATGAATTTATTTTTTGTTAATTATTTCTTCTTTTTTCCAGTCTTTTTTGCCCCGGTAAAAAAGTATACCCTACGATCGATCATGCACGCGAGTTTTTTCTCTTTCAGAATTACCTAAGGAATGAGAAAAAACAGGCCTGGTAGGTGTACCTTCAAAAAAAGATTTTGCAATTTTTGGGGAGTGTTGTTTCTAAAAATTGGTGGATATACAGTATACACGTATATGACCAGTTCTCGTAGAAAATGCACTTTTCGGAGGTCCAGAAATAGAAATTTTTTTTTAAAACTAGAGGTTTCGGACCGATCAGACTTTCTTCTAGAAGCTAAAAGATATTCAAAACTGCAGAGGAACATGCGAAATATGGAACATAAGAATTTAACATGGGGAGGTATATGGAGAAAAAAAGATTATTATTTTTTTTTTCTTAAACGGATATAACTTTTGGGATCTGGAAATATTCTTTTTAAATTAAAGCTCTTTTGTTGCACTTTATTGTAGTGCCATTTGAAATTTTATTTGGGCTTCGGAAACATTCGTATTTGTTGTTATTCCAGAATTTCGAAGCATTAATCTTTTGTAAAAAAAAACGCATAATGACTCAAAAATATGGTTACAAGTAACTTTTCCCATGTTCCTCTACACTTTTGACTATCTTTCGACTTATACAGAAGAAAATCTCATCGCTTCGAAACCTCTAGCTTTAAAAAAGAAATTTAATTTCTGGACCCCCGAAAAGTGCATTTGTCTAGGAGAATTGGTCATATATACATGCACTCGAAGGACGAAGTTAAGAAACGGCTCGTCTGGCCGGACAACGACTCGTACTACTTGCGTCGTGGACGTCGAGGCTCCTCGGGATATATATAGACGCACGAGTCGAAAATACGTCGCCGCTTGTCGTTGGGGACACTTGTCAACTGCAGTCGTAGCTATATCCAAGTGGTCCTACGGGATCTGCCGGCAATTCGACGGAGACTTGAGGATGACGAGGTACGTTGTCACGGCTCCGGCTATCTGCGATAAAAAAGAAAAAAAAAGGGAAGGACGGATACGTGACGGTTACTACTGCTGCTGCTTTGATTAACGATTTTTTTTCTTCTCGGTCGTTCGATTTTGGCATTGGAGGCAGTGTAGATGATTGGCAAGATCGAAGCGATAGCGGAGGGCGACGTGACCGAGATTTGAAGGTGGAGTGTTCTACATACCTATATCAAATTTAACGATATATTATTTCGTTGAAATTTTTTTTTTTAATTTTATCAATTTATAAACACTTTCGATTCCAAGTTGGATAAAGTACGAACTTTCATATCAAAATTAAAATCTTTAACTATACGCCTGAAAAATGAAAAATTGATTTTTATTTTTTATTGATTATTAAACAATTTTATTAGTGAATCAGCAGAGTTCATATAACTTTATTCGACTGGTTTCACAACTATTTATAAATTTTTTAGTTGGTCTAAGTTGAGATCTAATGCGCAAAAGACTTTTTAAATCAAGCTTCATTTTTAACAATTAATTTACAACATTTCAACTAATAAATCATTAAAATTGCTCTCCAGTAGAACTCCACCTTAAGCGAAATTATTTATTTACGCACAGTATAGCGGTAGTCGCTGCGCTTTTTTAATTTAAAGAAAAACTAGAGTACCTGGAAAATCGAATTATCATTCGTTACGTAGTAGATATAAAATGTCTTTTTAAAGCGCTGCTACACACCGCACGAACAAAATGACTTGATTTTATCTTATTGTTATCGCACTAGTGTATATATGTGCGGAACAGAAGCCCGCTGTAATTACCGCGCAATTGCTTTTTGCCGTTCCGCAAACGTTTCTCCTGCAACTACATTCCATAAACGCGCCGAGCTGAACTATATTTTAAAATCTATTTACTTTTCTACGGTAAATTAAGTACTTTTTATTTACTCGTTTCGTATTTTTTTTTTTTTCGTTCCGCGTTACTCATTCGTTTGCTGAGAAAAAAAGGAGCAATTTTTATAATTGTACGTAGGAAAAAGTACAAGAAATTATAGTAATCTGAGCACAGACTGCCATTATCAGAATTTTTTGCTACATTTATACTGATATTCACTATGTTAAGTTCGAATTTCACAAGTTGCAATAGAAAAAATTGGGATGTTACTTATAGTAATGTTATTTTTATTAAAATTTACTATATGAAATGGTAAAAATTATTTTTGTTTGAGATTATAAATACATTTAATTTATATCCATTAGATCCAAAGTTTTACGCGTAAAAATTCCGTTTAGGTGAGTGGTTAGCGCTCCTGACTGCAGTCCCGGAGGTTCCAGGTTCGAATCCAGCCCAAGTCAAAAATTTTCAATTCTATGTTTCAATTTAATTCAATGAACAATAAACATTAAGAAAAATGTTTAAATAATTTAAACCAAAATAAAAATTACTATATTGTATTATAAAAGCTAATGTTTGGGAAGTCTTTGTGCATGATTTACTTATAATTTCTTGTAACTTGAAAAATTCATGCATATATTTCTCTCAGCGTTCGCGCATCGATCGACGCGGGCAAAAAAGTGCGTTTTCGTCCTGCATCACTCACTGGTCACGCAACAGAGAGATTATTCAAACGGATCCGACCGTGTTTACGTTAAATCGACTTCGTGCCGTTTCGCCGGGTGTAATTTGCTCACCGAAATTGATGCCTCTTCGCATTACATCCCCCTCGGTTTTACCAGCAATGCAAAAACGATCGAATCCGCTGTGACTTTGTTTCAATTATACGCCCCGAGTATAATTGATTTTACAGTAATTTAAATGGGACGTTACGCGCTTCGTTTGAAGTCGAATAAAATCCATCACAATTCCATGCATCATAAACGTACGCGAGACGACGGGATTCTACACATTTGTCCTCAAAACTCATCCTCTTTGTTTATTCTTCGCGTATATAATACGCCGTATACGCGAAGATCCTCAATAATTCAAGCCGAAACGAGAAAACCCTCCGGAGAAAGAGAGAAAGCGAGAAAAGTGGAGAAATCTCTCCGAGCGAGAGCAGCAGCAGCAGCTTTAAACATCGCATAAAGAAATTACAGTCTGCCCTACCGCGTCAAAGCTCGACTTGCAAAAAGCTGCGCCCGCGAAAGCAGGTCGCGCGCACGTAGTCTTCTCGATGTTCTCTTACCTTCAGCAGGAGAGACAGATTAATTTGGAAGAGTCCGGACGCCGCGTTAAAGTGTAACGGGTGCAGCGCAAAGTACTGTCCGGCGCAGAGCTTGTCCTGAAAAGCCCGAAGAAGAAGAAGAAAGAGAAGGATGAAATAAAGAATCGCGTCGAGAGGCCGCATTCTCGAGGAGGAAGGGGGGAAAACAAAGCGAAGAGAGAATTATTATTCGACCCGAGCGCGCAGTCCCAGTTTTTCCAATCTCTCTCTCTCGCGACGAAATATAACGGATGCGAATTTAATGTGACTGGGCTTTAAATTCGGATTATATACATTTTGTTTTTTTTTTTTTTTTGGAGTCGACGACAGGGACTTTACTTTTCGTTCGCTGGAAGAGAGATGCGCGCTTTATCTTCGCGTACGTTGACAAATTTTTTTTTTATTTCTGGGCGTCGAGATGAGGCACTTTTAATTTTCGACGCAGCGGAAACATTCCTTTCTCTTGCACGATGTTTGTACAGCCGCGTCCTTATCGAGAATTTCGTGCAGCCGCGAAGAAAAGGGCGGGAAAAAATGGAAAGAGAAAGGAGACGCGACAAAAGTTCCGCTCAAGTCAGTAATCAAAGAAATCATTGTCTGGCTCTCGTATACCTCATTGTCCTGGCGCTCGGCGCCCGAACGAAAGTACCTCGAACTCGGCGAGAAGACGACGGCTCCGACTTTGTTCGCCTGTCAACACAGAGAGGCGTTCGCGTGAGAATACTCTCCTTTCAATGTTTTTTGTTTTTGTTTTTTTTTTTCTTGCGTTGGAATGTGAATGACCCCTGGTTTCGGCTACGACGATGCAGGGATGAGCGTAATGAATTAAAAATAATAATAATTAGTATAATGATTGATGTGTTTCTTTTGTAAAATACTCTGCGCGCTTTGTCTTTTTCTTTAACACGTTTGATTTGCAATTCATTGATTTTATGTAAATATTATTGTACTCCTGCCCTTTTATGATTATTTTTATGCTGCGCGTAAAAGTCAACAATATTTGTGAATTAATTAATTAAATAAATAAATAAATAAATATTGTTTTAACGAGAACATAAAAGCTGTCAATCAAAAATTCAAATTTCGCGCCATCGCACTGCACATCAGACCGACAAAGCTGCAATTAACTTTCCATCGACGATCGTAAAATACGATCAATCTGCACGACGAGATATTTTTATTCCAAGCGCATGAGGATGATCGATTGAAAATCTGCTCGATTAAAAAATTTAGTCGAAGAGCCAAAGAGAAAATCCGAGGACCACACGGCCGTATTTCATCTAATTTCTCTCTTTCTCTCTCTTTTCTTTCGATCGTACAACATTTCCCGTCTATTTTCCCTCGCGATCCGAAGCGACTACACACCCACCCACACGTATTTTTCCTCTGTTCACTCGCAATTCGACACATATAATACGCGTCCTGCCGGACATCAATTTTCTGGAAATTTCTCGAGCACGAATAATTACGCCGTCGACGCAGCTTTTTCTCTTCGCCGCGGAATACTGATTTTTCCCTCTAATTACAAGAGAGGCACTTATTCGTCGAATTCTTCGCTTGGAAACTTCGCCTCTACCTCCCGCTATACACTTTTTCTTACATGTACTGCGGCACCGCGCGGCCGATTTATATTCATGAAGTCGAGCTTTTTTTACGCGAGTTGAAAAATGCCTCTTTTTAAACTGCGCGCGCGCGCGGCAACCCGTTTCGAAAGAATGAATATTTACGAAACTGTACGTGTTAACGATTTCCGGGCCGGACGTCGAGAAAAATTGAATTTTCTATTACTTGAAAGGTTCTCGGGTCGAAAAAAAGACGCGCTTAGTTTGAATTTCGTTTGAAAGCTGAGAAAGCTGTTTTATTAAAAATTACTGCTGCAAAATTTAGCAAAGTTGTAACGCATACTTGCTTGAGGATAAATTTTGTTTTATAAAATAGTAAAAATTATTGTCTATTGGCGCAATGTTTGAAATTGTAATTAATATTAATTTAAAGTAATTATTAACTTAAAATCGCAAGAGACTTATTTTCTCACAGAGGTGATACAGTAAAATTTGTGCTCAAGCGAGTACGTCATATACAGGGTTGCAAAGAATCGATTCAATTTTGAATTTAATTCAAAAATCACAATTCAAAAATGAATTGTGAATTTCATCGAATTCATTTTTGAATTGTGAATTGTTTGTCGTATAATTCACGATTCAAATTGAATTGTGAATTGTTTGTCGTATAATTAACAATTCAAGAATGAATCCTGAATTGTGTGTCCTATAATTCACAATTCAAAAATGAATCGTGAATTGTTTGTCGTATAATTCACAATTCAAAAATGAATTGTGAATTAGTTATAGAATAATTCACAATTCCTTTTTATACTACTTAATTAATTAAATAAGGAATAAAATAAGGAATAAAAGGATAAATAAATTAATTGTGAATTATATAAAAAACAATTTACGATTCAAAAAAGATTTGTGAATTATATGAAAAGCAATTCACGATTCAAAAAGGAATTGTGAATTATTCTATAACTAATTCACAATTCAAAAATAAATTGTGAATTATACGACAAATAATTCACAATTCAAATTGAATCGTGAATTGTTTGTTGTATAATTCACGATTCATGTTTGAATTGTGAATTCTAGTACAAACAATTCACAATTCAAAAATGAATCGTGAATTGTTTGTCCTATAATTCAAATTTTTGCAACCCTAATGGTATATGACTCATATACCATTACTATTTCGTACAGAAATTTTTAATGTAACAGATTTCTCAATATACAAATAAATATACAAAAATATTATAGAACAGAAAAAATGTTATAGTGCAATAAAAAAAATTTTTTTTAAATAACTTAATTACAATTTTAATAATTTAATTCTATCTACTAAACAAAATTAGATACTATAAACAGAGCAAAATACTATAAGTACACAAAGACGCTAAAAAAATCTGACCTGCTGCGAGGTGAGATGGCAAACTCCGGCCACGAGGCAGAGCAGCGTCGCGAAAACGAGGACCAGGCCCGCGTCTCTCGCGAGCATGAAGACGTCGACTGCGCTCTGGGGACGGCCGAAATCGTTGATCCGCGATATCGTGTTGAGCGTCAAATTGCCGAACCAGAGCAGCAGCTGCAGCGAGTAAAGCGAGTTGACATTGGCGGCCGCGGCGCAAAGACAGCTGTGCAGCCAGCAGACGTCGCGTAGGCGCAGCAGCCGATTCGGCTCGTTGTCCAGCGCCATCGTTATCGAGAGAAAACCTGGGCGTGAATAACGAGGTTTTCGATTCCGTTTGATTTTAGAAAAAAGGCGGGAAAAGTTCCGGGTTCGCATTGTCGGATATGATGGGAGAAAAGAAGCGCAGACTCATCTGCAATTCGTATTTTTCGAGGGAGAGGGAATTCGGTTGAAAATTCAAATTTCGCGCTGCATTGTACGGGGGAGAGGATAAAAAACTTATTTGGTTATAAGCAGAGGTTGCGCACTGGACTAATATAATGAAAATCGAATTACAATGAAGAACAGAGGGATTGTGCTGTGATGAAGAAACTTTGAATAATTAATTTTTTTTATGCGTTATTATATTGAAAGCTTTTTCGTTGTCGGGCATTAAGTCGGTAATCCGATTTGCATCAAAGTTTATTAATGTTGGAAGAAAATAAATCACACGTTGAGAGTAATTTGTAACAGGTACAGTGAAATATATATTTCTTTTTAAATGTAATTGTTATAAATGCAGCGGATAAAAGGCAATGCAAAAAAATTATTGTTTATAAGACCAATTACTATTAGAAGTGAAAATTCAAATAAATTCCAGTCAACGCGAGAGAGGAAACTCTACTCATAATTATATATTCAATAATATATGTAAATCAGATTTTCTATAAGTAAATGTAGTCGAATTCTACAAGCATTTTTATCTACCATCAATTACACAAATTTTGTAAAAAAAAACAATGTATCGATTCAAATCGTTGCGTTTGACCTGTTAATTTGAATCGCTATTGTTTTTTCATTAGCATTTTAATCTATGCCATTGGCGTTATCGAGTTAAAATGTGAAAACGCGATTAGGTGTAAGTTGGTTTGTGTGAACTGAAAGTAAAATATGAATGTCAGAGTTATTGTAGCGAGGGTCTAATGAACGTCGTAATTATTGTTATCGTTATTGTTGATAAACCGTTATTGTTGCTTGTTAAAGAATCTTCGTCACTGAACCACATATTATGCCAATACACCCTATCAATCCCACAATACTCAGATAATATTTAAATCTTTGAAGTTGTTTCAATTGTTTACGCAAGATTATTATGACATATTTATTTGATTGAATAATCCAGATGCTTTAATCAAAATGCATGTATTTCATTGATCAGCGAGAAAATAAATTATGTTTACATTTTTTTAATATTTCGGCGAAAATATTTAAAATCTATAATGAAACCTAAAGTTATCATTGACGTTTAATAAAATCAGCTATTTTGTGCAAAAAGAAAAAAATGTAAAAGCTTTAATATCCCATATCTTCGTCGAATGAAATGAAAATTTCTCTCACGGCTACGTCAAACGAACGTCGTATTTCGACTATACAGAACGAATAAAGCATAATCTGATAGATAAATGAAGCATTATAGTAACCTGGAAACATCATACGGTTGAGATGTCGAAACCTCAGTAGTATTGAAGTAATAAGCACGACGAATTTCATAACCGCAATAGATAGTGGCAGATACAGATAGACATAGATGACAGCTGCTACAATACCCTCGGGCTCGTTGTAATACGCTAACAATCCGATCGCCGTGTAATAAGTGAACATGAAACTGTAGAGCGCCCAACTATATTTCAGCAGCAGTTTGGCGTTGCTCTCCACGTCGTACTATAGAGAATCAAATTATACTGCTTGTCGTAATTTATGGAAATTCATGATGCTTTGCTCTACGATAGCAGTAACCTAATAACTTCGTCTATTGTTTTGTATATTTTTATTATTATTATTATTGTTGTTCTTGTTATTATCATTTTATTAGAATTTAAAGATTTAAAAATAACGCCAAAGTCAATTAAAAATTCAAATTTCGCGCCACAAGTAGAGCAGACGAAAAGGCTGTATGATATATACGAAATTATATTTAAGCCATCAAAAAGCCATCTGGAGAGTCACATTTCGTCAAATGACTCGAGATAATTTTTCTATCGCCCGCGTCAAATTTCCCGGCCGCGAAATTCGAATTTTCGCTCGACTCGCGCAAAGAAGATCCTCCACAAAGGGCAAATCTATACCTTAACGGCAAGATCGTAGCTCCGGAGGCAGTCGAGCGCCCTCTGAAAGGGCTTGTCCCAGAAGAGGCAGACGCCCGAGTGCCCGAGAAGCGAGATCACGGTGAGCGTCGTCCTCGAGGCCGAGAGAATCCGAAATTGAGCGTCGAGCCGATCGCCGCGGCTATAAAAGTCCAGACGACTGTAGAGAGCGTAGAGATAAAGGGCCGAGCAGGGCAGCGAGTAGAGGGTGGCAGCCTTGGAAAGCCTGACGCGGCCCCCGCCGATGGCGTAAGGTGCCAAACCGAACAGTCGCGCCACGAGGAACGTCGGCCGGATGTCCTGGACGGAGAAGCCCCTGGAATTGCTCTTGGCCGACGAGGAGGAGCTGTGACTCGAGAACGAAGGGAAAAAAGAAGACGACTGAGCTGATTTAGTGCAATAAGGCTGTATGTGGGAAGCTATAAGCTTAACGGCTAATTAGCTGCGTTTTATCCTTGATAAGCAGTTCCACCAAATTTCTTAAGCTTTACTAATTTACTTCATAATTTTTTTACCCCTATTTGGTACGAGAAATAAGGAAATTTTTACGGTTTGTCAGATAATATTGTAGATTATAAATTGTTAAAAGTTGCTTTCCACAAAAAGCCTCTTGCGCACTGGCTTTCGACTTGGACCGCGAGCAAAAAAATTTATAAAAACACTTGCGAAACCAGGTCGAATAAAGTTACGTGCTCCGATTTCAAAATAAAAATCTTTTTATTCGGCCTGGTTTCGCGAGTATTTTTTAATTTTTTGGCTTGTCTAAGTTGAAAGCCAGTGCGCAAGAGGCTCTTTAGAGGAAGATCAATTTTTAACAATTAATTGGCAATATTTCCACTAATAAACCGTAAATAAATAATAATAATAATTACATAAAATTTAAAAATCGTTCTTATTTCTCGTATTTCAAAGTGAACTGAAAAAAAAATATTTGACTAAATAAAAAGTCAAGATATTTGGTATATGGAAGCCCGAAAGCATTTGAAAAAAGTAAAAAAATCTCACGAGTGGACGTGCGCCGCAGCAGCGTCGAGCTGTTTACCCGTTGAAAAAGTCAAGGTTCGACGGTTAACCATCTTGCGATACGTGTGTATATAGGTGTACACACGCGTAGAGGCCGAAACTATCGGGACGAAATCTCGAGAGGAAAAGTTAGGAGAATTTATCGATGATTGACATCTCGCGTTTCATGCGTTTTACGAATCGTGCATTCGCAGCTGACTGATCGAGACGTCGAACTACCGATGCGTTCGTGCAGCCGGTATAGGCGATATCGATAGCGAATAATCCGATTGCTTCAATCGTACGCGTCGGGAGAAAATAAATCCGGAAGGTCGAGCGCGTAATTAACGAAGAATTTATTGTTCTTTAATTGGGAAACTTTACTTTACATTTTTTTCTTTAATTTTCAAAGAATTAGATTGGAGCAGATACAAGTTATTTCGTGTGGTTGATTGCCATTGACTTTTTATAGAACACCTGCGATGCGAAACGCGCGGAAATTTTATCGATGTTCTTTTATCTTGGATACACAGTGCGCGTACAAAAAATTATTGCTAACTGCACGCTTGTAACTTTTTGTATCTTATGTAAACACATGACCCTCTATACCTACTGCGCGTGTATAAACGAATTTTGTTCAATTTTTTAATTAAAATCTTTCAATCCTGCACATAATATATATACATTTATTCGGATGAAAAAATAACTGCCCTTAATAAAGCTCGAACAAACAGCAACGAGAGCGGAAAAGTAAACTTGTGTTTCCACGAAATCGAAAGGGTTTCATTACAATTTTATATGAAATTTTAAATTCCAGGTAAATTATTAAACTTTATATTCCAAATAAATTTTTATGCAAGTAGAACAAGGAAGTTTAAATTTAAGCCTAGAATCGTTAAGAATGATCGCTCTGTTAAAGAATTAGAAACCTTTGAACACAAGGAAAACTATTTTCTCAAGTGCCCAAAACTCGGAATCTGAGTATCCGACAATGGTGTATTATTTAGCTCAAATTGAAACTTTGTTTCCGAACTACATAAATAGTGATTGTAGGTGAAAAATATTTTTATGCTCTTAAGATCTATTCAACGTGCAAAAAAGCGATGATACGTTTTTCTTAAAAAAACATCCCCTCCACTTCGTAAAAACACTTTTTTTCGTGTTCTGTGAGTCCTATTGAACAAAAAAAGGGTAGGCCAAAGGGCGTACATCGAAATTTATTTCTTCCCCATATCTTTTTTTTTAATTAAAGCTCTTTTGTTATACTTTATTATAGTGCGGTTCAAAAGTTTATTGGTGCCTCTGAAACATTCGTAGTTGTTATTATTTCAGTATTTTGAAGCAGTAACTTTTTGCAACAAAAAAACCATCAGATGACTCAGAAAGTTTCTAGCTTAAAAAAAATTTTTTTTAATTCTACACCAAAGAAAAGTGCATTTTTTTTAAAATTCGACATTTATATACACACCAGCTACATATACTCATATACAGCCTAAACGCTATTATCAACAGGAAACGCCTTCCTAATCCACCCATCCCATTTGTCTACCCTTATTTTTTCGATACACACAGGTATATATATATAAGCTTTCGTGTGTCTTAGACCCCCCCTTAGGACTCGCGCTCTTATCGCGAGGCTGAGTCATTTCATTCAGTGGTACAACAAACGCTCTTATCCCACTTTTTTCTCTTTTTGCCGCAATGCTTCTTTATTCCACGTATGTCATATTATACACTCGCTGGTTATCCTATCGACACAAAACGCGCATATTATACGATCAGGCGATTTCTTACGCGCGTTCCTCGGAAGACCCGATAAATTCGTAATTTATTGCCCGGCGATACATAGAGCCGAGATGCAAAACAATCGGCAATGATACAATAGTATATATAGTCCTATATATACACACAAGAAGTGCAATCTCGCCAACGCGCGAGAGATATATAGAAAACACAATAACCGGTTTACAAGCGTAAAATGCACATTTTTTTTTACACGATTGGCCGCCTTATCGCGGAAGAGTGCGCGGAAAGCTGGTACGCACACAAATGTAATGACGTCATGACATCGTGGCATATGCCCCTTAACGATTTTTATTATTTTTTTTCACAATAATAAACGGGATCGCTCCTTATAGGGACAGTACTCTCTAAATCTAAAACAGTGAAAATTCACTGTTCTTTTAGTCCGTATTAACAATTTGAAAAAGTTAGAATGGTGCAACTGTGAACTATTGAATAAGTTGAAACAGGTTAAAAAAATGAATCAATTGAACAAGTGTAGAAGGACTACTTAAAATAGTAAATATGAACATTGCAAATAGTGAATAAAAATAATATTTGGGTAGCAATACACATTAGCTGAAATAGTCAAAATACACTACCTACAATGTTGCAAATACATTATTCATAAAAGTGTGCGTGAAACTAGTAACAGGAGGCTAAAGGGGACATCAATTTTCGCTTATTCTACAACTTCATTGTTAGCTAATTAAATAGTAAATTTTTCTCATGTTACAAAAGGATTAAGTCCATAAAATTTCACTTTTTCTGGGTGGTGGATTCTCCACTTGAACAGTGAATTTCTCGGATGTTAAAAATGTATATAAGTACCGAAAATTTCACTTCTCTTAAAAGTCATTATGACTCATTGAAAAAATAGTAAATTTTCATAATTTTTCAAGTTCATCTTTTGCTAAAGTGATTATGTATCTGGATATAATCAGTGTTCCAATGACAATTTAAAGCAAATCCTTTCTACTGTTTGAATCTGTAAATATTTACTAATTCGATAGTGAACGCAATGTAATGAGCAAAATGATAACTCATTTCATAAACAATGACTATTCACTACGTACTATAGCGAATTATAATTTTTACAACAATGCATCGTATTAATTAGTGAATATTCACTAATTTGTAAAATGATATTTTTATACTACGTGTAAATAGTGAAAATTTTCACTGTTTGGGCGGTTAATATTATTTAACTATAAAAAATAGTAAATTTTTCGCTATTTTAGATTTACAAAGTATATATAGTGAGAAATTTTGCATCAAAATTCATTTTTCACCTGTGGGAAACGTGCGATTGCGGCAGGAAAACTTTGCTTTGCTAACTTTGTAATGTCAATGACACAAAACCTAACAATGGAACTTAGATAAAATTAATTATTCATTTCAGGCTACTTAGAGGGAAACCGCGAATGAAAACAACGTTTCCGCGCGTAATGCATGCATAATTGCATTACGCGGAAAATCACGAGCCTCGCGCATAAGTCAAACGATAGTTCGACGATGAATTTTGTATGTGTCGTACATACACATGTCGTACGGATATATCATAACACAAGTGAAGTGGAAGCGGGATCCAGTATGTTTATTGTGATACTTATGTCGTATACAGCTATATACAAGTTGCCTTAAATTTTCAAAAAAAAGAAAATAAAAGAAATTTTCGATTACTATCTCGCGAACAAAAGTAATGTATATATAGAAACGCAATAACGACTTCTTCTTCGCGCCATAAAATTGTAAGAGAATAAGTATACACACTTCGGCGGAAATCCATAAAAATTAAAAGACATAAATTTTAACGACGAATGACGGGCGAGATAATTCGCGAGAAAAAACTCGAGCAAAAAATTTTCCCCGAGACGTTATCCTCGTTTCCGTCGAGACGACTTATGTACCTGCAGATTAAGATATTAAGTAACAAAAAAAACTTCGCTAAAAAAACTACGCTGTCGTGCGTCTATATAAACTTAGAACGCGGAAAGCATCTTCCAGAGGTTACGTCGAAAAAAATGTTCTCTCCCCCTCTGATCTTTCAAATTTGGCGCAACGCGCGATTTTCCCCCGACGACTTTACACTTCGACTTTCACTTTTCGCACTCACGCGCACCGGCGCACCACTTCCCCGACCGTCGCGATACCGTCACGCATCGCGTAACCTGACGCCCCGACCAATCATCCACGCGAACAGCGCCTGATGCGCACCGCATCGCTTATATGTATAAATATGCACATTTGTATACATATATAGACAAGTATACGTGTAATGTATCTTGTCTGGAATGCACAGCAACAAAAATCTAAAATGGAATCACTATTTTAGGAATTAGCTACCGTTGCGCGTCTATAGCGACGCTCGCGGTCGTCAGCTGAAGCATATAAAGATACCTGCTGTGTGGCAGTGGCTTTCGGTTTCTGCTATTTCTGCTTTTTTCGTCGTATACTTATCGATACGCGTTGGATTTTTGGTGACACTTTTGTCTTATCTTTTATTAGCTTCGGCGACATGTATACAGCATTATGTCCTCGTGTGCACCGAAGATGCGCCGATTTTTCCCGCAAAAGATACAAAACAATCTTATAACCGTCATTATGCTTATTCCAATAAATTTCATACTAAAACTGCATTAATATACACATCGTCTCCCGATCCTTTATTACTTATAAAATCAGGCGCTACGCGATTACGCGTATAATCATTACCAAACGATTGCTCAAAAGTGTTTATCGAGCGTTTGCGTGATATGCTACACAGTCACGCGAGCGCATCGTTATTAATACCGCCTCAACGGCTCTTCGCACACCACCTGCGTCGTTGATGCACATCACACATACTTATCGCTATCGTCTCTCTCTCTCTTTCAACAAAACGATCTCCATCAGCCATCACGTGTATATACCTATATATACACTTGCGTATCGTCGTACCAGCGCAAACGTCAGACATACGGATACGCGCGAACTTTGCTTTCTACATATATACTCAACCCATCGCTATGTGTATACAACACGAGAAGGACAAAGAAAACCGTCCCTCCTCGTCGACGTCGTCGTCGTCGTCTTCGATTTCATCAAATTTAGTAATACTTAGTCGTCGCTTCGTGCGTATACATGCATGCGCGCGTGCAGATGTCTGCTGCACACAATAGATGCCTACACACACGCGCGCGCGTATACACATATATGTACGCGCGTTATAGCATGACATCGGGGACGGGATCGCGGCATCGCGGCAGTAGTAACAGCAGCGCTTGCGCTGCCGCCGCAGCGCAGTCCCGTCCCGCACAACGCTCGCGACGCAGCAGCGCACACGTCGCGCGTGTATGCGCTCTCATATACGCGGACATGGAGATGACGGAGGTGTGGAGGATCGGATGAGGCGATAAGCGAGAGGAGGCCGAACCGTCGGACCGAGAGGCAGGCAGCGCGAGCTCCCCCGCGCGCGCAGCGGTTCCTCTCTCTGAACGCTTATTATACTTACTCGCTCTTACTTTTCCTTCGCGCGAAAAATCCCTCGGACGAATCCTCGCCGTCATGTACTGCACGCTGAAGCGATGGTGAGTCTCGTTGCACGTTATATACGGCGCACATTGTTAATATAATACCCATACAACGTAGCGCAAACTCTCAAGGTCAAATCTGTTTGTCGCCGGGGCGGGGGGGGCACACAGCTTTTGCAGCAGCAAGGAAGCGGCTCGCGCCCTCAGCACCAGCGAGATATCGACTGCGCTCAGGCCCTTCTACTTCACTGTGCATCCGGACCTCTTCGGCCAGTTTCCCACGCAGAGGGTAAGCGCCGATGCACAATACGCACGTAGACCTTTTATTTCTCCATCTCTCGCCTCCGTCCATTGACATACCGCGAGAGCGACGTGCGATGCGTATGCGTTGTAATACGTGTCGCACGCTCGCGATTGATAAGGTGTACAAGGCCGCGCGCGGCGTTTGTTTACAAAAAATTGGAGCTGGCTTTTCTCGCATGTACTTATAGGCAGAGCACGACGTGTGTGCGTACGCAATTTATCGCGCGGAATTTGCATTATTAGCGCGCTCGCGGGCCCCGCGTTCGTGTGAATTTTATTGAGTGACACACTCGCACGGCGTTTGGCTCGCTGCGCAGATCTCGTCTCTCTCTCTCTCTCTCTCTGTCGCTTTGTAGCTATGTCGTAGTTGAAACTGCATATAAGACTGTTTCCTCTTGTATTTTTAGACGGTGAACGAGAACTCGTTGAAGCAGCTGAGCTCCGCCATAGAGACACTGCAGCAGAAGCGAGCCATCAGGCCAACAACACTGGCGTTCTACCTTCGCTCCAAGGACGAGAAGGAGGTGAAGGCCGGAAAGTTCACCCTGGTCAACATACAGCTGAACGAGCAGGACCTGCGCAAGACCATCCTTTCCATTCTCAAGACTTGCAATCTGCCAACAACCTTCGTCGACAAGATCGAGGAGAAGAAACCCTTGTCCGGCGTTGGACAAGGAAAGGATAAGACGAGATTCTGGAGCAACAACTTCACGGCAGCTGATATTGACTTCACTGAGCTTGAGGATGATCCGCTTTACGCTTCTATTTTGATGAGGAGGAAAATTAACACAGTGCCTGATACGTTGAAGTAAGTGATTGATCTGAATGCACGTTGACGTAGTTCAGTCGAGTGTCCTTGAGAGTTATTGCGGCTTGATTGTATTTATCGCAGAGCAAGTAACGTTTGATAAACTCTCTATACATAGAAACTACACAAATAACAATTTAATCAATGAGATAAGAACTGCATTCCATTTATTCTTCTTTATTTGTTTATAGAGCCTACTTGGATAAGAATGTCAACGATGCTCATATCAAATTTGAGGCCTGTAGGCCCGTCAGATCAGAAATTAGGAAGCTTGAAGTTGCACTCTGCAAAAAATTGGGATTGAGACAAATTATTTGGGATTGCGGATGGAATGTGACTCACTATAGGGGCTGCTTACTTGCTTTTAAAGCATTAGCAGAACAGCATCCAGAACCAATGGAGGTTCTAAAAGACAGAACACTTGTATTTGCAAATGATACAGGGATTGGGGTTGAAGGAAACGTTATGCTCAACTCTGGAGAAGTTCGACATAATTGGCTGGACGTAAGTAATAATGCATACAATAAGATAATATGTAGTTTATACCCTTATTAATTTGACATTCGATTTTTCAGCTAATTAAAAATGTGAAAAAATACGATGCAACTTTGCTACGTTTACCATCCTTTGAAAAAGCAGTATCAAGAGTATTACTGGACATCAAAGTCGGGCGAAGGTGCGTAAGACAAATTTGTAAATTGAATAACAATTTGGTTTAGGATTTTCTGTATGTGTAGAAAGTTTATGCCAAAAGTTATGGTTGGTCAATATGAAACTCAACTGCGCCAACTGACAACGACTTTATCAGATTACCGGGGAAGGAGAAAGTATCCTAATTCATGGCCAGAAAGCTTGTCCGCTTATGAAATCGTTATAGAGGCGTAAGTATTTCCAATATTTACATTAAATGTTTTACATTTCACCGAGACGATAATTCATAACAAATAATCTACTGTTATTACATAGGGAAGCTGGGCCTCTAATGTTATCTCCAACCGGTCAGTTCATTGTGCCATCTTCCTGTCCCAGTTTTTTACTAGTCAGTTTTATTACAGATAATCTTGAAGAAGCAACAAAAAGATTACACCACTACAATAAGTAAGTTAACATCATTTGAAATTAAAAATATTATGTGTGCAATAAACTAGTCTGACCTTTCTGACCTTTGTTTTAGTATCAAACATATCGAGCACGCGTTACATGACAAGGCTATTAGTGAGCTGAAATTAGCTACATTAAACAAAGATGACAGCATAACTCCAGATCTGATGATTCAATGCTGTGAACGTTTATTATTGCATAAAAATGTTTTAACACCATTGTTGGATGGAGTATTGCTCTGGGTAACACACTATTACTCTGTAATGAGTGACGGAGTTTTATGTATTCCCTGGGATTGGAAAATATAAAGTAACATTTATAAAAGACAGGGATTGTGTTACAAAAATGGCAACAACGCTTACTATTGTATTTGATTTTTTTGTTTTCCGTGAAATCATACAATTTTATATTATTTATACTTTTTCAATTCAGCAAATCTAGCCGATAAGTTTTGTGTAATGTGAAAAACAAAAAAAAATGTACAAATTAGAATCAATAGGTAAGTACCCTGTAATTATGTAAATGATAGATTCTTATTTTCATATACATTATTGTAAATATCATACTCGTTATAGATCGATTATATTGTTATAAATATATATTAAAAGATTATTTTATCGTGAAAGAAGCAAACATTTTTACATTTGATGTGAATACTTGAAAATACTATAGTACAAACAGCAACTCTTCCTACATAACTTTAACCATTTTATGTAAGCGAAATAATTACGTAGAAAAAGCAAAATGACTGTTGACTACACAATGTAAAAGAAGTTAAGAAAATACAGATACTATTTTAAAAATCATATTAGTTGTTTTATCTTTACCTACGTCATAACGATTAATGATAATTGAATTCCAAAAAGTAATTTTCTTTTCAAATCTGCGCGCTCATTGTCATGTTAGGCTAGGCTCGATATATCGCGGCGACTCATTGAAGCTTAATCGAGACCGTTACAGATTTGAGATTTCACAGAAATTTAAAAATGGTGGTTGTTTGCCTGCAATATAACGTGTTTATTATTTAGATTATTGTTAAACAAAAACTATTTGTTACACTAAGCAAATTGTTAAGAAAGATGCAGCACCTCATCGTGCTCAGTAAGTAAAAAATGTTATAAACTAGAGCCGCATCAATAACGCGATGTAATATGTAAACTGAATTTTTTTTTTCATTATTCCTTTGTTTTATGTGTTCAAGATCGTGAAAATTAAATGCCTGCCTACACATACTTACCAATTGTTAGTGGAGGGAAAAAAAGTATCATAACAAACACGCAATCAATCGTTATTTTCTCATAAAAATGGATTTCGATAACGAATTTTATAAACAATGGAAGAAGAAAGCAACGACCAACCATCGATTATTCATAGATCCAACGGATTTTTCCAAAGAAAAAATGGACTCTGAAAAAATATTTTCATCGACAACTATTGAGAATCAAGTTGAATCTCAAGCATTTAGCTTACGGTTATCAACGGAATCGTTCATTGACGAGACTCAGGAAAGCGCAGAATCAAAAACAAAAGAAAAACAAGTGAAGGAGGTTATTATAATAAGCGACACTAGCTCGGATGGAAGTATTTTTTCTATGAACAATGTTGGAAAATCAAACCAATTAATCGACAGAAATAGAGTCAGATCCGAAAGACGAATTATCAAGGCTCTGGAGTCTTCCGACGAAACTCCTGACAATCTCGACGTACAGGATGCACCTGTAAGAGCATCAGACAAAGTCAATGAATTATTGATAACATTAGCTAGGCAAGAATCAAAAGAAAGTAGGGAAAGCAAAGAGAATAAAGTAATCATTGAAGAGAGTGATTCAGAAATTGAAAAAGATACATTGCCTCAGATTATCAAGCATACGGTAGCAGAAAGTGCAACACTTTCTGAAAGAAAAAAGAGGGAGATACTGCATTGGTTGTCAACCAATTTTGAAGGCTCCAGATGTGGGAGCTCTTGCAGTCAGGAGAGCGTAATAGCTGATAGTAGGAAAAGTGGATTGAGCTCAGGAAATAGCAGCTTGGAACGTTTTGAAATGAATTATGAAACTCCTAACAATCGTGGAAGAATTCTAAAACCATTAGAAGTAGAACGGTCAAATAGGAGAAATCAGAATGATCTCATGAAACAAAGTACTATTGACCAGTACTTTAACAAATCCAAAAAAGGACAATCAATTACCTTCAAAGATAAAACTCCTGGCAGTAAAAAATCTGATAATACTCCTGTAAATAAAGTTAAAATGGTTTCAAGACGTGTAATAATGCCTGAACTAGAAAATTATGATTCAAGAACACCAAAAAGTCAAAAGTCAGACAGAACACCAACAAATAACGCAAGCACAAAATCGAGAAGAGGATTAATACTTGAATCAGAATTTAATGACAAAACGCCAAATAGTCAAAAATCTAACAATACACCATCAAGCAATGTAAATACAAGATCCAGAAGAGCATTAATACCAGAATTAAAATCTGTTGACTCCAAAACACCAGGTAGTCAAAAATCTAATAATACACCATCAAGCAATGTAACTACAAGAACCAGAAGAGCTTTAGTGCCAGAATTAAAATCTACTGACTCCAAAACTCCAAGTAGTCAAAAATCTAACAATACACCATTAAGCAATTTAAATATTAGATCTAAAAGAGTTGTTATACCAGAATCAGAATCTATTGACTCCAAAACTCCGAGTAGTCAAAAATCTAACAATACACCATCAAGCAATGTAAATATCAGATCTAAAAGAGTTATTATACCAGAATCAGAATCTATTGACTCCAAAACTCCAAGTAGTCAAACTTCAAATATATTGATACCAACCAATATAAACACAAAGCCCAGAAAGGTAATTACTCCAAGTACCAAAACCTTAAGCAGTGAAAAGTCAAACAAATCGAATGTTCAAATAATTTCAAACAAAATCATTATTCCTGACACTCAGTCCATTGAATCTAGTAATGCTGATGAACAAGATGCACTTAAAAAACTAAACAATTTAGAACCACGCAGAACTGTGATAATTCCTGACTCTTTAGACATTACTGATGATATTGAATCTTTGAATAAGTCACCTGATCTAAACTTGATGAACAAAAGAAATGAGCAGGGAGGCAAAGCAGAGCATAATATTACAAATGACACCACAATTAACGAATGTGCAGATATTTTAGAAAATTTGTACGGAACAACTTGGAGAAATAAGGCAAGTGCACTTATAAGTGCAACAGAGCCAAGAAAACACACAACGAAAAAATTGATTGAAGACGTGCCAACTAAAAAGAAGTTAACTTTCAGAACTCCAAGGTTTGACATTGATTCTGAGAGCGAACTGTCAGATAAAGAAAATAATCGCATTGAACAAAAAAAACAAAGCCAGACAACATCAAAGAAAAACAGAATTCGAAATAGAGTCAAAGACAATTTTATAAACGATGATTCAACAACTGAGAGTAGTCCAGATTGTTCCTATTACACAGCTACATCTAATCCTCCTCAAAATAATTTTAGTACTGGAACTACTAACACGGTGAAGCTCAACAATAATTTTAAGAAGATTTTATCAATCTGTGATTCTGAATCTGAAGTGGAAAATGACAGGTGGAAAAATAAAAATAATCAAAGAAAACTTAGTTTCGATTTTTCTAGTTCTAGTACAAGTGAGTTTGATCCAGAGGACGTTATACCACCAAAACCTATAGCGAAAAATTTGAAAGTAAAGAAAGCAGTTAATTGTGAACCTGTTAAATCAAAAATTACTCTGCACGAAGAAAAGCAACCGATCAAACCAAAAAGTTTCTTGGCATCATTATCCAAGGATGTGCCCTTAGATCAAGCAGATTTCAAAGCAATGACGTACAGAGTTAAATACAGTACATTAAGAGAAGAATTATGCAATGTTTTGTACAAGTTATTCAATGAAAAAGTTTTTGATAACCAGTTACCAGACGATATGCCAATAGAATGGAGCACCAGGTTACGCGGTACTGCTGGAAAGTGCTATAATAAACAATCGCTCAAAGCTTTAGGAAAAACTGTAAGATCTTCGAGACTTGTTTTAGCCACAAAAGTTTTGGATTCTCCGGACAGACTGAGAGACACGCTAATTCATGAAATGTGTCACGCCGCTACGTGGTTGGTGAACAACATCTCGGATGGACACGGATGTTTTTGGAAAGCGTGGGCTAACAAGGCTATAAAAGTTTTTCCAGAGCTGCCACCTATTTCTCGATGCCACAATTATGAGATTCAGACAAAATACACCTACAAGTGTCAAACTTGCAGTTACAGCATTGGAAGGCATTCCAAATCATTGGATCTAAACAGAAAACGATGCGGCTACTGCCATGGAAAATTCGAACTCTTAATTAATAGGGTTTCAAAGGATGGAAAGACACAAAAGAAAAGCAATGCTCAGACAAAGGAGCCCACTGGATTCGCACTTTACGTAAAAGAAAATTATCACTCTGTCAAACAAGATAGAGGAGGAATCAAACACGGTGAAATAATGAAAATCTTGGGACAGCAATTTTCCGCAGTAAAGTTAACCACAAAGCCACAGGATCGCCCTAAAGATAATAAGGACGAGTCCCCTTAATAAGCAATGGTGTCATATGTGATTTAGTTAAGCAACGAAAAGACTGGTCGAAGTCGAGCGCTGTAAAATTGTAAATTACACGTAGATTTAAGCATTAATTTTAAGTTAATACATGTATGTATGTACATATGTGATGGTCTAAACGACTATACCGACTACTTTCTGCGAGGAGGAAAGTTTAATCGCGATGTATAAAATACTCAGAATCAGATATCGGCACGTTTTGAATTTAAATATCCTTAATATTTGTTCGGGAGTCCTTGAGGAGAGTTTTAAAGCGACGAAGAGCAGCGCACGTAAACAAGCAGCTATACACAGCTCAACCTAACCCGACACGTGTGAATCATCTGCTACGAGGGGGGGACCCCACCGACGCCATAAAATCGTCGCTCGCTCGTTACACGTATATGAAGGCGGGGGGAGGGGGGGGGGCATCGCATCGGGGATTCAGACGACGCCTGTGCTGCACAGAAGAAGTTACAATGGCCATCTCGAGTGTCAGCTAGTATCTCGTGCGAATGACGGTGTAGATCGAAGGAAGAGAACAGACGAGAGTAGCAGCGAGAGCGTCGGGGGTTTCTGGTTCGCATGAAAACGGAGTTCCGCAGCCGTCACCTACATGTACACGCAAACGATCAAGATGCCGGCGCAGAAGGACTCGAACGTTGTGAAAATCGCCGTCGAACTGACGAACAGGCAGGCGCAGCTCATCGAATTCAACCAGAAGAATCCCTTGACAGGAATAATACAGGTTTGTACTGTCGATTGCTCGCACTGTACTGGGCTGTTCTTTTGTCCGAAATGTTCACCCAACACTACGTGTCGTTTCAGGAACTTTGCAACGGTTGGGACCTTCCGGACCCCGAGTCGTACGCGCTGCAGTTCACCGAGAACAACAATCAGAACTACATTACGGAGAAGAACAGGAACGAGGTGAAGAACGGCAGCATTCTGCGCTTGGAGCACTCGCCCTCGAAAACGGCCACCGACATACTTGCCAAGCTGAGCAATGGAGCTCCGGAGGAGAAAGTCATCAGCGCTCTGGAAAAACTGAGCAGACTCAGCCACGACATCACCTTCGCTCTCGAGTTCACCAACAAGCAAGGCTTGGCCTTGATAATATCGCAGGTGAATTTAGCGTTACCGTTTAAAAACGTGATTCTCCATTAATTTGATTGTAATTCGAATCTCCTTTCCGAACGCGCAGATCGAAACGGAAAAGTACAAATCCACTGCCCTTGCGTACTGCTTGCAATCGTTCGTTGAATTGATGGAGCACACAATCGTATCGTGGGACATAATCGAGGCTCTGTTTATTAACAAAGTTGCCAGCTATGTGAATAATCAAGCTGTAGCGATTGACTGTAACGTCGTTAAGGCGTCATTGAGCATTTTGGAGAACATTGTAATTAACTCGACTACCAAGTGCGGCCAAGTGGAGAAAGAAATTACATTTCCGAATCTCGTGCATCACTTTGGAGAGCATAGATTCTCAAATTCAGCAGAACGCTATAGCTCTGATTAATGCTCTCTTCATGAAAGCGGATATGACAAAGCGCAGAATGGTCTCCAACACCTTGCAATCGAAGCAAGTCAGAAACGTTTTTCTCGCCAATGTTATCCAGTCGACTGGCCAAGTAAGTTTGTTTGAGTATCTTCGATGTTTCATAAATTTTGAAAGCGAAACATTTATGAATAATACTTTTTCGTAGGTAGGGGCAGAAATGGCTCATCAGCTGTATGTATTTCAAACATTGATCTTAAACTTGCTGGAACAGCGAATGATGACGAAAATGGACAATCAGGATCAAGACGCCCATGAGAAAATCAAGGAACTTCGTAGAATTGCTTTTGACACGGAGGGCTTGAACAGCAGCGACGTCGCGGCCCGCAAGCAAGGATTATTTGCTAAAGACTACAAGAAGCTGGGCTTTAAGTGCGACATAAACCCTGCTTTAGACTTCACGGAAACTCCGCCGGGAATGTTGGCTCTCGATTGCATGGTCTATTTCGCCCGAAATCACACGGAAAATTACACGAAAGTCGTGCTCGAAAATTCATGTCGGGCAGACGAGCACGAGTGTCCGTTTGGAAGGACCAGCGTTGAACTTGTAAAATTACTATGTGAAATTCTGCACATTGGGGATGCACCTAACGAGCAAGGCCAGTCCTACCATCCAATGTTCTTTACGCACGATCATCCCTTCGAAGAATTTTACTGCGCTTGTATAGTTCTTTTGAATAAAACGTGGAAAGAAATGAGGGCCACGACAGAAGACTTCGTGAAAGTATTCTCGGTAGTTCGCGAGCAGATTACACGTGCACTCGATTCAAAACCCACGGGACTAGATAAGTTCAAGAACAAATTGCAACAACTGACTTATTCTCATATCACGAACTTGTGGCAGCAAGAAAGAACCAGCCGAGAGGAATGGGAGAGCCATGCAAGACCGATTCTTGAATTAAAAGAGCAAATCACTCCTGATATTATGGCTTTAATACAACAACAAAGACTAGGATTTCTAGTGGAAGGAACAAGATTTACGAAGTACAGTACGAGAGGACAGGTTTGTAATTTCTTTTATTTCTCTCTCAATATTTGAATGCTACGTTTCTTTTGTAGTAATGTGTTTGATTTCAACAGAGAATCAAAGACAAATTTTGGTACGTTCGTCTTTCGCCGAATAATAAAGTCTTCCATTACGGTGATTGCGATGAAAAGTCAG
The DNA here is from genome assembly GCA_018906965.1 of Philotrypesis tridentata. Taxonomy (NCBI): domain Eukaryota; kingdom Metazoa; phylum Arthropoda; class Insecta; order Hymenoptera; family Pteromalidae; genus Philotrypesis; species Philotrypesis tridentata. The sequence continues at coordinate 154,834 of JACCIB010000022.1, forward strand.
TGCCGAGCATAGATGAACTGCCAACAAAATTAGCTGTCGTAGAAATTCGGGGTCTTCTAACTGGCAGAGATTGTCCTCACATGAAGGATTTACAGCGTCGAAAAACTACGCATCAACTGGCATTTTCATTAATTTTGGATTCTGTTGAAGTTACGAGCTTAGATTTTGTAGCTCCTGATGAACAAGTATTTGATTATTGGACAGACGGCATCAATGCCTTACTTGGTATGTATAAAATTTTAATTAAAAACTAGATAAAGTTTGCAAAGTAATTAATCAAAGTACTTTCTCCAAATTGCTTCTCAGGTAATCAAATGACTAGCAAGGAAACTGAAAAAGATTTAGAAACTCTTTTATCAATGGACATCAAACTGAGATTATTAGACACTGACGGCATTGACATTCCACAAGATCCGCCACCAATACCGGACCCACCTCCAAATTACGATTTTTGCTATGATGTATAGATAACACACGTCAAAGTAAAATGGTTACTGCTTTTTTTTAATTTTGAAAAACGAAAATTAGAAGATTCACGTGATCGACTGCAAACCACCAAGAATAAGTGCTAAGTATCACACACTTTTCAAAGATCAAATTTAATTTTACTATACGGTACTTTTAAAGGCGCTAAAATCTAAGTTTTACCAAAGATAAAGTTTTAGAAAAAAAAGAGAAAATTCTTTTCAAATGACGTTCTATTCGATTTTTAAAGATACTTCTACGTTTTAACGAGGAGCACACATGTTGCATTTATACTGAAAAAGTTTTAATTATATAATGACGATTCAAAAACTTAAATATTCATACATTCCGAAATATTTTAGACTATTGTCATGTTCCGTATCTGCTACGGATATAAATAAGTATAATTAAAGCTTCAAAGTCAAACGCTTGAGCTCCTCATTACAATGATAATTTTTAAGCATTTGATGAAGCAAGTGATTTCTAAAATATGTTTTATCAATACTTTGTTTTGAATCTTTTCAAAATCGTGCCGATGAAAATGTGATTTTTTTTAATATCAGTTTACTTTATAAAATCTCCTTTGATTTGTTTGTAATACGATTATACTCTGAGCATTTTATAATATCAGTATTTTGTAACTACCAAACTAAACTATTGAATAAAATATGTATACTTTTTATTGTAGTAAAAATGTTTTTATTCTTTTACAGTACAATAGTGTAACATCGTTAAATTCATTTATTATTCGATTGAGCGAAGCAACAAAATATATATAATTTTATAAATTTACAAAATATAACGATTTCATTGCGCCATTCCGATATACAAGCGTAAACGTCGTAACCATTTACAAAAAATGCAGTGCTTGGAGACAGGCTTTGTGGATTCCGTTTTTTGTGCATATTCTCAGACGGCGAAAAATACGTCTCTCTCTCTCTCGTTAAAATGCGGACTTGCCTCGTCACATTATCTCGTCCTGAAAGACGTGATAGTGTTGCGGATCGTTGGCGTACTGATCCGAGGGGCATAAAAAAAATTCAACGAAATTAAGGACTGGCCCCCTGCTGAAGGGATTCCAGTACCTTCCCTTCTTGTCCCTCAAGTACGAGTATCTCTTGTAGTTGAACATTTCGTTCGTCGTCAGATTCATGCAGGCGTGCAAAACCTGAAATCGTCGTATTGTAAAATTATCACGACGAATCGACGCGTGACTTTGGCGAGCGCTAAAAATTTGATTTCTCTTACCGAAGTGCACGTGAGTATCCAGCCTAGTCCGCAGAATACCAGTGCTTCCAATAAGCCTAGTACGTAGAGCAATTGTATGCCTTCGATCGCTATGCAATAGCAAGCGAAGTACAGAGTGAACGAGCAGTTTATGGCGACGCACATGACGAAGAGGAAAAACCACATTCTGTAACATCGATAAATTTGCAACGAAATAATTTTCATTGTCAGCGATGTGCGAGGAAAAAAAACAAATGTTGTTACCGATTTCTTAGTCCAACGCAGTTGTAGATGAAAGGGCAATGGTGATCGAAGTACGAAACGCAGCGATTGCAAATTCGGCAGTGCTTTGCTCTTAAGGGTCTAAAACACTTACAGCTATGACAAAGTCTGGACAGTATGACATTGCGCTTTTTCCACTTATCGAAGTAAGGAATCTACGTAAAGACAAATACTACAATAGTGTTACGAGTCCAAGTAATTAAAAAAAAAGAAGATAATAATTTTGTTCTCACTTGTTTAATAGCTCTATAGTAAGTATCACTATTCTGCGGTATGTATCCAGGATCCTTACGATTGGCCACGATCCAAGATATCCACATCACGATATTCCAGTATATAAAACAGTAGTGGCTTCCGCGCAGGAGATTCCACGTTATGGGGATGCATTTTAACAGGTACATCGGGTAGCCCCACAGTAATACTGAACTCATGAACAACAACAAGGGACCCTTGCTGTTTCCCGCGCCGCCGAACAACAGGGCCCTGTAAGTCACAATTATTCTCGTCGATAATCCTTACGCAACAATATGAACAGTATAAGACATCACTCCAACTGACCACAACTCATTTACAGGCGGTATCCATCTGGCTCTCCTCCTCATCTCGGTCTGGAGTATCCTGACGATCTCGGCGTGCCTGTGACTCTTGGCCAGCTGCAGCGGGGTCTTGCCGTTCTTGTCCTTCGGCTCGAGCTCGATCTTGCTCTTCTCGCAGAGGATCCTCACGCAGCTCACGTGGCCGGACAGGCAGGCCAGGTGCAGCGGCGTCGAGCCGAAGTAGTCGGGCTTCTGGAGATCGACGCCGCTGTACATGAGCAGCCGGATCAGGTCCGAGTGGCCCTTGTAAGCGGCCCAGTGCAGGGCCGTGTCGCCGTTGATGTCGGTCAGGTGGCCCAAGGCTCCGCTGCCCAGGAGGAAGGCCGCCGTCGCGAACCGACCGAACATGCACGCCGTCATCAGGGGCGTGAGGCCCTTGAAATCCGCCGCGTTCACGGCTACGCCCGACTGAAGTGCGTGCGATAGTCGTGGTTAAAATGATTGATTTTCTTTTTTCTAAGAGGACGTGCGAGCTCACCTTCAGGAGAAGCTGAGCTATGGCACTGTGGCCCTTGCGACAAGCCCAGTGTATGGGACGAGGGCCCTGCGTTCCGAGACAGGAGAGATCGACTGGACCGTTTCTCTCGATCAAGTATCGCATCACCTGCGGATTAGAAAATATTTCTTTGCACGTCGTGGATTAGAGAACGTCGAATGGAACAACGTACCTCGATGTTCCCGTCAAGGGCAGCCCAGTGGGCCGGTGTGTAGCCCCACTCATCTCTGACACTCAATATTCCCGGGCCGTTTTTGTCCACCAAATCGTCGATGGCCTCTATGTCCCTGTAAACGAACAACACACGTCAACCGATACACCTCTACGCAACGCTGTACGTATACGATCTACAAAAAAGAAACGGATGTAATACCCAGCTCTCAGCAGCTCGAAGATGCGTTTCGTCTCGTCGGTTGGTCCCTGTCCCGGTGTCGCTTCGTCGGTGTAGACGCTGTCGTCGGGTCCGTTCCTCGGCCGGCTCCTCGTGCTCTTGGAACTGCCCTGGCCCTGGTGCTGGCTCGCGCCGACCGACAGCGGACTGTTGGGCAGCAGGTGCCCAACCATGTCCGGATCTGGACTCAACTCCCATACTGACTTGGCGGAACCCGGACCCGTCACCGGACTCACCGGGTACACCTGTTTCGTCGAAAAACATTTTTTTTTATTACTTGGGTGCAACTACAGATACTTTAGTACTGCGAGTATTTACACAAATTTAGTCTCACGTACGGAAGACTTTTTTTGTTTTGTTTTGTAAAGTGAAAAATCGTCTAAGTGGACACACACGCACACACGCAACGCACACCACATCAAACAGAACCTAATTGCAAAACAAGAATTCCAGTTCAAGCCTTTTTTTATGTACAGCAACAAAAAAAACAAATTGCTCTATAAAGAATTGGCAAATCTTCGTTTAACTGAAAAAGTAATTGTCTTTCCTGAGTAAAATGAGTTCGCACGGACTCGGATCGGACCATCCAGTATTCCAGTAACTCGGACGCCTAAAAAAATACGTGACGTATACAGGATGACTGCCATTAACTTCTCGAATAATTTTGACAGTCGTGTGACTTTTTACTACAACTGTGTATTATTATCGCTGACAACTGATCATTACAAAGTTCGACTGTAAATAAAAAAAAATCAAAATAAAAATAATTTATTAATCAACGTTGTAACTCAGCGGTGCACGAACGATCGCTCCACTTTCGCGAAACTCGCGCGCTTGATCTTTCGCGATATTTTCATGTATACATATAGCTGTGATTACAACTGTATCTCGAGCGAGAAAAAAAAATCTGCGCTACGCTGCCGCAGTATAATAATTCGTAGAATACGACACAATGTGTAACTGTATAATAGACCTATACGTATAAAAGCACTATTTACTTTGCAGAACGCTGGGGGCTCCGTGATTGCGCGATTACTGTGGCCTCAGCTATATACACACACTACACGCACGAATCAACCCCGTCTCGAGAAAAACTGTATATCCAGGACAACGCGGCAGCCGATACTTGTATGCGCTCGTTTATGACACTCTCTGCTCTCTCTCCAGCAAGGCACTAATTCTGTGCAGAAATTTTCAGCAGCAGCCGGAATTCTTCATCGTGATACTTATGTGGGATATACAACGATTTTTGGCGGGGTTCACTCTGCGAATTCTCTGGGATTAAAAACGTCGAGTAGAAAAACTACGAGAGAGAGAGAGAGAGAGAGAGAGAGAGAGAGAGAGAGATGTGGACTGCTGCAGCTGCACTGGGTTACTGCTACGAGGCAGTGTGTAGGGGGTGGGGGGGTTGCTCGGGGTCGAGTTGCGCGTTCGAATCGATAAAGCAACGCGCAGGTCCATGCGGCTCGCGTGACACTTTCGAAGCAGGCGTTTCTGCAGGTTGTTTTTTTTTATTGTTCGTTTGTCGAATTTTCGGGATCTGAGAAAAGTTGAAATTGTTTATTCGTAAATACGAGCTTGGGAATCTTGTAGCCGCGTGACCTACTTTTAATAATCGAGCGATGGATTGGTCTTTTCGAAGATTTGAAAATTTGCTGTCTTGCAAATGTTGGGAAAACGGTTTAATTTTGTGTGTTGACCGATTGTTAATGAAATACTACGATTTCGTGAAGTTAAGTCGGCTTAAATTTGCCGCGTCGCTTTATCGACTCGACATGCGCACATTTATTTCCGCACTTTGGACTGCAGATGTCGACGTCGACTAAGTCGACTTGTTGTTTTGTTATGACTTGTTGTTTTCATAACAAATTTTCTTGGATTGTTACTGTTTACAATTGTTTCTAGAAATTCTTTACGAAAATTACAAAAACGAGTTGAATGTGCGTTCGATATTACAAATTAACGTTAATTAAAAATTCAGTACATTCAGTTAAAAAAAAAATACAGAAAATTAGATAAAAATAACCATATATACCGGTACGCCGGTATTTCTTGCATTTTAGAAGGAAAAAAATCAATGTTTAAGCGATAAAATAGAACTGTGATCAATGAGCCAAGTTGTGTTCAAACTTGTACAAAAGTCTATTCTTCCAAAAATTTTGAAAACATCGACTTACAATCTTCATTATTTTTGCACTTCGGTTAAACGTAATCTAAACAAACAAAACATGGTAAAGTATCTCAACCAAACAGAAGCAATAAATGTTGACAAGGATTTATTTGAAAAGTACAAATTCAGTGTTGATCAATTGATGGAATTGGCTGGACAAAGTTGTGCAATTGCAATCGCAAAGTGTTATCCGCTTTCAGCTGATGGCAACAACGCTGTATTGATATGCTGTGGGCCAGGAAATAACGGAGGAGATGGTTTGGTCTGTGCCAGGCATTTAAAGCTCTTTGGATATTCGCCTGAAATATATTATCCCAAAAGAACGAACAATACTTTGTACCACAATTTACTCCATCAGTGTACGGAGAATGACATGCCAATTTTAGAGGCGGTTACAGACATCAAAGACACAAAGTGTTACAAAGTTATAGTAGATGCTTTATTCGGCTTCAGCTTTAAGCCACCAGTAAGGCCTGACTTTGTACCGATCATCGACATTCTTATGAATGCAATTGCACCTATCTGCAGTGTTGACATTCCATCCGGGTGGAATGTGGAAACTGGTGCACCAGACGAGGGAGGTATCAAGCCAGACATGTTAATTTCGTTGACAGCACCAAAGCTGTGTGCTCGGAACTTTGCGGGAAGATATCATTATCTTGGTGGCAGATTTGTGCCTAAGAAGCTTGAAACTGCGTACGAACTTAATCTACCGGAATACCCTGGAACAGAGTTGGTCATCAACCTCTGTGATTGACTGTGATTGAAACGGAGCATTTATATTTTTTTAAAATTAAACCCATGTACATAAGCTGTATGAATACTTGCATAAAGTATGTTTGGCGATAAATAAATTTTGAGAGAAATCAAAGTGTTTTTCGAAAGAAATAATTTTTCTTTTGTTTTGTCATACTCATTTATTTATTTACTCGTTTAATAATTATTTATTTATAATATAATATTATCGTAGTGCCGCTTGACCTTATACTTGGAAAATATATCATCAGTACCTTTCATAAATCCTCCCTATAATATCATTTGAAATTTTTCTCGTCAGCAGTTTATTCACGTTTCACTTTAATCTCAATCATTAAAGACCCTTCCCTCTTGCGCACGAAGATTAGTTATTTTTGCAAACATTCGCTACATTCAGAATATCTTGGAGAGCTTTCTCTGGAGTCGTCGCTATTATTATCATTCATTACGCGAGTACAATTGCGCTTTCGAACTTTTCTTGATTAGCGGGAAATCGAACGTCGAACAAATAATAATTATAATATGTAATAAACGAAATAATACTGACGTGTCTGTGTGTATCGTTGCGTTTATATATCTAGTATTTTGGAAAAAATTTGGTCATCAAAGAATTGTACACAAAAAGAAACAGAGCTGTTTTTTTTTATTATCATTATCATGATTTTATTATATTTTATACTTTAATTTAATTATACACTAAAAATTAAGGTAATCCATGCGAATCTGAAGTAAAAAGTATGTATCACTGAATTCACATAATTATATCGTATGGCAATAAAACTGTATATTGTCCTTTCGTCGCTTTTCTTTATGTCCTTTACACCGATCTTAAAAATTAAATGTACATTTAAAAAGAGAGAGTATATAGGTATAAGAGAGAACCAAAAGTACAAGACAAATTGAAAAGCACTGGAAAAATGCACGATCGCTTTCTTTTTTTCTCATAATAATGCGCTTCGGACTTTTCAATTTCGGAGAACGACGGTCAGTAATCAAGAATAATCCATAATTACAGTAAAATATTATGTAACGGCGCGTTTATAATCGAGTGCAGTATTATATTCATATCGGTAATGTCGAAACTCCAAAAGCGCGCGCAAAGCCTGCGCGCAAGCTCTTACAGCGGAAAAAAAGGCACGAACTGGCGGAAAAGTCGGCCTAACTGTATAATATTTCATTTATTTATGGATGGAACTTTGTCACAATACAATATTTTTATTTTCATTTTTCTTTTTTTTTTCAATCTTTTCCTCGTCATTCCCGCTTGCACACGCTTAATCCTCGTCTTTTTCTGCCTTTCTTCTTATTTTCACTATTAATAATCGCCCCGCGCTATATATTCGTAATTTTTTTTCACTGTATATAACAAACACATACGGCGCGGTCGAGAAAAAAGGACGGACACGTCGGATTTTCTTCTTTTTCATCGTCTTCGTCCCTCGCCTTTCGTTTAGCTTTCGAGGGCGGGAGGAGGAGGAGGAGGGGGGAGGGAGGGAGGAGGGGGATCGCCGTCGCTTCTCTTAAATTTTAAATAAAAAAATAAACTATACCAATATTCGCTTCGTTCAATTACTTTTATATAAGTATATCTCCTCTCCTCGACTCTTTTATTATACTTTTTACTTCGTCGCGGTGTGCCGGCAAGTCACTTGCGATTATTTTATTTTATTTTTTTTTTTAACACGCGCGCTTAAAGAAATTTCTCACCTCGTCTCTTTATATATATATACTCAATTATTAGCGAATAGTTCGTCCTTTTTTCTCATATACATTATTATCCTTTTACATCAGTTTATTCTCGCATCGTCCTTGAGTACGTATTGCATTACAATTCACTGTTGCGTGAGTTTCATTTTTTGTCTTTTTATAATATATATATATATTTATATATATTTATAATATCGATTCAGTATCATTAATCGTCGTAAAATCAAATGCAATTATGTATATATAATATATTTTTTTCATTTTTATATGTATAATATATATATATATATTTTATGTATACCAATTTCGTAAATTTATATTTTATGTGTCTACAGGTATACTATGTTTGTTGTTTTTTTATTTATATATTTATATATAATATATATATATAATTATATATATATATTATTACGCTCTATAATCTATCAAGAAACGGCAATTTATTGTCTGCGGTATCGAAGTCGTATATACATATTTTTCATTTATTTAATTTTTTTTCTGCTTTAAAAGTTACGGTACTTATCATTTTACAGTCATATAATATGGAAAGCTCAATGGCATGACCACCAGTTTTCGTTCTTCATATATATCGCTCGTTTGAATTTTCCGACTCTGAAACGCTTCGACACTCGAGCGAGACATTCGATTTGAAAAAATCCACTCAAAATATTGTCTTCCGCTTATAGATTTTTTTTTTTCGTCAAAGAAATCGTTTGAGTTTTTTGATTACACATTTTATAAATATCATTTGTATAAAAATATTTAATTGTTACGAAGGAAATCATTTCTGCAACTTTCATGTCAACACCGAGTATCTTTTTAATCGGATCGTCTCGTGTATATATAATTATCCTCAATATAACGATGGAAAGTCTCTCTGTCTTCAAAAGGAAAAAAGATACTCAGTCACACCTACTGTACGGCTATTATTATACTCTCGTAAAGTATAAAACTGCATGTGTATATAATAATCTCGAATTTCCTCCCGAAAGTATACAATGTAATTATATCAGTACATTTCACTTAAGTGATACACTTCGATCGTCATTACTATTTTTCGGTTTTTTTTGTCTTCTTTCAATCAAAAAATTTGCACTTTGGCGTTCGATTACAAAGTTGAACTATTATCATCCGTATTGTCAAACAGTTTTTACATTATTATTTGTTTCCTTTTTTTCGTCCGACTTCTCGCGCGCGGTTCATTATTGTCGAGAGACTGTATGAGAGAGAGAACATCGCTCGTTTTGTAAACGTGTAAAAAATATCTATAAATGCATCATCGTCATTTTTCTTTCGAATAAAAAATGGACTTCCACACGTAGTCGTATATATGTCATCATATATACTTCGTCACATGCGTATTACATTAGAAGAAGTAGCCGATGGGAAAATCGAATGCCGCGTCGTAGTGTCGAGGTTCCGTTATAATAATCAACAATTGAAAAACAAAAGGTTCCTCCCTCGCAACTATTATTATTATTATTATTATTATTATTATTATTATTCTCTTCACCTTTTCACATCCCACACACTATCGTCTTTCCCTAATTCAAATTCTGACACATTTTTGGCAACTAGCCAAGCTCGGTCGTTCACGGAAGGCATCGTATGGCGCTTTATTTAAATCGTTGCATCAACAATCGTGTAACAATTTTCCGTTTTATTTTAATTCATCATTTTTTTTATTTTATTCTTTTTTTTCCTTTCTTTCTCCAAACCGAGACTATTACACGTACATAATAACGCCGGTGGTGTGTCAGTGTGTCATGTATCATTGTATGGGTGTACTGTTTTCACGTGTAATTACAATAGAGACAATGGTTTTCGATACACAGCTTTTAGGGTATAGGGAAAGGATTTTCTTATTTCAGCGGAATGCGAGAACGACTTATTTTTGGAATTAGAAAGCGGTATTACAGTAGCTACATTTTCTGCGGTTTCGAAGAATTTTTTTTTCTTTTCGTAAGTTTTATTCTATTACACTCGAAGATACTTTACAAGTGGAAAGAGAGATAGAGAGAGAGAGAGAGAGAGAGAGAGAGAGAGAGTGTGTGTGTCGCGGTCTTTTTCAATTGTTTTTCCTGCAGTGTAAATTTGGAACGAGAAAGTAAAAAGTAGACAAACTTAAAGGCTACATCCTTAAAACACAAAAATATAAAAAACGTAAAAAAATTCTTATATCAAGTATACGTAACTACGTAAACTGTACCTCCTATTTAACGACTATTACCTACATCAATAATTATACTTTAAAACGCGTTTGTCCTACTAGAAATTCACTCGCGAAAGCTTAAGCTCGGAAAAATGCAACGGCGAAGCTTTTCTCTTTATTCATTTTGTTTTCTTTCTTTTTTTTACAGCAAATGTCCTCATTCGTCGAAAGCGGCGTGTGTAAACCTACGTTAAAATGTATCTATAATAATATCGACGAAAAACGCTCTCGTCGTCGGAGCAGAGAGAAGAGAGAGAGAGAGAAGAGAAGGAGAGGAGGAGAAAAAAATTCCCGAGCGGAGAGATTTTCACCGGAAATAAATCTCGCAGGGGGTGTGCACACGTGGCGGACGCTGATAGCTGCTCACGTGCCTGTGTGTATACACAGGTATATATAGGTACATTTACAGAGGGGGGGAGGCTATATATATACCCGGCGGGGGCCGGCCAGATGGCCGAAAGCGGGATCGGGACGAGAGAGAGAGGTACACATACACAGTTGGAAGGTATACAGAGAGAGAAAGATTTTAAGAGATTCTATGTATAGGTGGAAAAAAACGCTCGCCTGGGGGTACAGTGAATTTTTCAGCTCTCTTCCACACAACAGATGTCGTAGTTTCGGAGTTTATTGTTTATCTTATATATTTTTTTTGTTTTACTTTTTAGAATATATGTGTATTGCCCTTTGGGATTTTACTTTCGCTTTTATGTTTTATCTTTTAGACGTATAGTGAAACGAATGCGACACAATGACGATCGTATATAGTGTGGACTCGCAGGTCTCTCAGGTATGATTGTGAAGTACTATACATGCGGATTTTCTAGCGCAGAGCTTATACGAGTGAAAATAAAGTAAAAATTGAACAAAATGGGATGTTAATGTTATTTTTTAATGAAAAAAGAAAGTACAAATAATATCCAACTGCGTACATGCATAACAATATAATATATATATAGTGTAAGTGTATCGTGTATGTCCGTATCCTTCCATCGTATATTCCTGTTTTTCTTTTTCTTCTCGACGTTACAGAATTGCGCGCAAGCCTGTAACTGGGGAGAGGAGGGAGCAGTGAATTTATCCTGTTGTTTTTTCGATATACCGTTAATATCGTTGTTTCAAGGGGTGGGGGGGTTACTGAGTAAGTATATAATAGTGAGTCGCGCGGTTCGTGCGGTCGGCTCGATCTTCTATAGTCATTACCTTCTTTCTTTTATGCCGTAAATATTACGCTATAATTATATAAAAATATATTTCTTAAGTGTTAACACTAATATAAATGAGTATTATAAGCATCGTCATGCTCCGTTATCATTCCATTATTCTCATTTCCTCGCCCCTCGCCTACGTCATTTCTTCGCTTCGCTTTTCACTCTCATATCTTCATTACAATATATATTATATTAGTGGTGGACACGATGCCTGTCGCGGATAACCGAAGCTTCTATATCGCAAGGAAGTACACAGATTCGTATTGTTTCGCCGGTTTACTCTCATTGTTCCTTGGCTTCTCAGGAATAGACTGCCCAATCGCTTGTCGAGACGGCTTGCGCTCAATTACTTTGTCGTATAAATTTTTCTTTGATGCTACTGCAGAGAAAACAAGTAGAAAATACAACTTGCACTTTATGCTCAATGCGTACATGTACGCTGAAGTCTTTTGTGTGCGCGATTCACTTAAAAAAGTTTGTTGTTTCAATCGAGGAATAAATCTTGCTATTATGCGCGATGTACTTTCAGTACTGTATTATTGTCATTTTTCGTTTTATACAAGGAAATTATCTTTGAATCAGCAACACGTCATTTCACTGAATCGAATAAACTCTTCGTGCTATGAGGAATATAAATGACGAAAATATTTTATTTACATTTTATGTTTCGTATAAATTTCTTATTTATAAAAATATGTCGTAACAGGTAATTGATCTAAGAGCTATCAGAGAAGCAATTGTGCACTGGCCATTCCTGTATATCGTATATTCCGGCGATTAAATTCTATCGGTTTTTCTTAGGTAAATGCCTCGCTTTATTATTATTATCATTCTTGCTCACTTACTATATCTTTTGGCATCCACATGTGGATTATAATGCGTTTCATTTATTTATATATAATGTATACGATACTCGTAATATTAATAACAATATCACTTATCACTCGTGGTACGTGTAAATAAAAAGACGAATAAACTCTTATAAAATACATTCTCGAGTATTAATTATCGTCATCTGTAATTCTTTCCATCTTATTTTTTGGCTTATATAAAGATGCGTCCGAACCAATAAAATCATATAAATTGTCGTACAATCATTAGGTCTTTCATTTGCATTATCTTTACAATAGTACAGTGTATCTGGAAGCATTGTAATATCATACTAATAGAACCTTAAAAAAGTGGGCCTCGGAGATCGCCGTGAAGAAATTCGCTTTGCGAGTCGATTAACAAAACGCGTTTCACTGGGTTGTTTATGTATAATCTGTTTTCCATCATTTCGCTATTTACATACAACTATATATCTTTCCTTTGATCAGTGATTAAATAAAAAAGAAAGTTCAAGTCAGTCGACGGTTCGCCCTACATATATTTGTTTATTGTCTCACGACGTCCGCGGTTCGAAAAAACAGTAAAAGGTACAAAAATAAAATCAAACAGGACGCGCATACAGAAGGTGAAAAGTAGAAGGCAGCAAGAATGTTTATCCATTGTTTCCTAATATTTTTTTCTTTTTTTTTCATTTTCGTACGATTGGTTCATTACGAAAAGAAACGGAATGTGCATCGAAATGAATCGTTTTCCACACTTTACATATTAAACGTATAAAAAAAGGAAGTAGTGATGTGAAAAAATGAATGAGTAGAGCCGATGATTCATATAGCTATGCCTTACACGAAAGAAAAATAAAAAGAATAAGTACACACGACGATTTATCTGTAAAAGCATCGTATATCAAAATCAAATGCATCTCTGTCGTCAAGGCGTGACGACAATCAATTCTTCCAATGATCAGATTTATAGATCTGATTGAACCGGGATTAATTTTTCTTTGGCAAGTAGTGAATCTCCGGTATATTTGAAAGCATCAAGCCTCGACTGTACTACTCGCTAGTGACCTCTTACACCGATCCGCAAGGCCCTGTAAACTCCGATTCTTACCGGTAAATCTGTTTACTTTACTGTTTTATTATTAATTATAGTCATCTTTGGCGTGCCCCTCGAAGTTAGTTGAACGCTGTTGGTTTATATCACTTTGCTGATTACTATATACATTATGGCACTGCTATAGATTTGTTATTATCTTTGAATTAAGTTAAAGAAACTTTACAAAAATATACACATTAGACAATCACGTTGATAAAATTCTACATGAAAAGTTAAAATAATTCTTCGCGCTTAAAGTAAATTGTATTTGTCGTAATAATCTTAGATTATCAATAAATACATGCAATAAAGTTTATTCGAATCCATCATGCTTGCAACTTTTATTTCTTATAAATATATCTCAATAGCGTTACGAAAGTAAGATCGTGCATTCAACAAAGTGATTTCAACGCTTCATAAAGTGATCGAGTGGGCTTGATTCGCAAAACCGTCCCCTACTAGGCTCATCTCGAATTGGAGCTTGTCTCGAGCGTCTTGATTCTAATGGAATGAGCACGCGTCGAACAGCTTCTCTTATATAAGGCCCCCTTTGCAGGAGAAAAAATAGTGACTTGAAAGACTGGCCCGAGCCACAGTCTTGTTCGACTCTTATTGCCTCAATGTATTGGCGTTCAAACACCATTGCATATAAAACATCAACGAATAGACATCAAATAGAAACGAAAATTCCTAAACATATACGAAAAAACAAAAGGAAACAAGTTCTTAAAAATATATAAGACATTAAAAACTTTAAGAAATAAAATTAAAAAAAAACATATACGATTCACATAATGTTAAAAAAAGAACGTAAGAGATTCTGACCAAGAAATTCGAGACATCCCTCTGAACTTACGCTCATCAACGCTTATAATATAAATAGTCCATTATACTATAGACGTTCGCGCATTACAATCGTATATACACAATGCGCACGTACTAATCTCTGTCTAAATTATTTTTTTTTAACCTCTTGAAACCGTGAAAGCACGGATTCGCGCCCCCACCCCGTAAACCCTTATAGAGCGAACGTATTTTTTCCTTCTAACAAATTTGTACATTAATTAGTTTCCTTATTATTGTCATGGTATATATAATATCTTGTTAATAAAAATAATAAAATATTATGTATGCTATATCGTATGTATATAATAGATTATTGCATTATGCTTTTTTGGTACCGTTACGTCTTTTGGTTATTCTATTCAGTGTTTTACTCTTCTCTTTCCTCGTTTCGTTTCGTTTAATCATTCTACCTGCCTGTCGGCAATATATCTCATTCAAATCGAAAACACGATCTTCACGGTAAAGTGGCGCTTTGAGCGTACTACCTTTGTGCCATTATCTTCAACAATGTCACTTGTTTGCTGTTCTCCATGAGCTTTTACAAATCTACATAACGTGCATATACAATATAATAATCGTTCTTTCGTCGTTTTACTTTGTTTCCTTGCTGGAGTGATGTCGCCTATCTTCATGATTCGGTGTCTCCTCTTCGCTAGCTCGCCTTGACGAGCCGAAGATTTCGACCGTCTTCGGTCTATTCTCTGTAAGGCTTGCAGTATGAGTAACGATGGTTCATGTGCTGGCTGTAGGAGCCAGAGTGGGAGAAGCGCTTGAGGCACTTGGAGCACTGGAAGGGCTTCTCGCCGGTGTGCAGTCGCTTGTGTTCCGTCAGATGATGCTTGTGCTTAAATGCTCTCGGGCACTCCTGACACTTGTACGGCCTTTGCCCTTTAAAACAATGACAATGATACGGCGTTAATTATCTGTGGGGCAGATTTTTTACAATAGAAAACCTAGTCGAAGTTCGCAGAAACTTACCGGAATGTTCGTAGTTATGTCTTGCAAGAGAGCTATGCTTGGAGAAAGTCTTATCGCACTGGTTGCAGGAGTACAATCCCTCTTGTTCCGTCTCTGTTTGCGGTGTCGGATCGACGGTCACCCTCGCCTCAATGTCATTCTTAGTTTGCATGATCGGAGATTGAGCCTGGAACAATGAAACGGCAAAGCAAAAGGTAAGACAAAGCCTAAGGCATAAATCATCCGTTCGAGCTTGTTTCTTCAAATATTAGTCGGCTATACTTAGTCACGCCTGATAACAGTCAAAACAAAGAAATGAGTAATACCTTTATGATGACCTCGACGGGCATGCTGGCCGGCGGTTGCTTGACCTCGGCCGAGTCAGTGGTCTCCTCGTCGATAACGAGGGGCGATTCGTCCGCATCCTCGGGCTCGATGTTGTTATTGGCGAGTATTTTCGGCACTAGGGCATCCTCCTTCGGACCGCACGGCGAGGCTGTGTGCCGGCTGGAAGCGTCGCTGCTGTCCTTTGCCGTCGATATCGTTCTCAGAACGTCTTTCTTGGAAAGGTCCAGCGGCTGATCGTTGAACACATGGTTGCTCAGACTCGAGAGGGGCACCAGTGCCGGTATCTTGGCTTCGCGCCGATCTCTCGCTCGAGAATTTTGGAACCAGACCTGCAAGTCGAGCGATTAGCATTGCAATGCTCTGGGTGCGCAGCAAGCGATCCCACGAATGTACGAAAAGTAGTCAAGCAATACAAACCTGCACGACGCGCGTAGGAAAGTTGATGTAATTGGCGATAATTGAAATCTCCTCCTTCTTCGGTCTCGGGTTAATGGCGTAGTAGCTTCTGAGCACGGCGAGCTGCTCGTCGTCGATGAGCGATCTCGCCCTCACTCTGCGGGCCACGCCGTTGCCCTGGTTGTCCGGATGATGCTGCTGCAGCATGTGCTCCTCGTCGTCCTCGCTCTCGGCCTCGGAGGTGTGCGTCGACAGGCCGTTTTCCGCCTTGCGCTTCAGGCCCTGGCGCTGGGGTGCGATCGGGACTGCCGCGGGCACGGGCTTGTGGTGCACCTCCTCGAGCTTCGCGGCGAGGCCCTCGCTCTGCGAGTCGCACTGCTCCGTGGCGGACCAGTCGTCCTGGTAGTGCGGCACCTCGGTCGACATCTCGCTGTCCTGATCCGGATAGTCCTCGTCCATGTCGCGCTTGATGACCATGGCGATCGACGACGCGATCTTCTTCACGTTCGCCTCGAGCAGCTGCTTCGTGACGGACGTGTTGACGGTCTCGAGCAGCCGCCTCACGGCGTCGAGGTCCTGCGACTGTTCCGGATGCGGCAGGTGGTGGAGAGCCGGCGGCGGAGGCGCCGGCGACTCCTTGCCGCCCTCGGTGCCCTCGGTGCTCGTGCCCTCGGAGTCGGGGGCCGTCGTCGAGGGACTGAGGGCCGCCTCGCTCTGCTGGCTGAGCGCGTCGTAGTGCTCGCTGCCCGACTCGTCCAGACGATGATGGTGATGGTGGTGATGGTGGTGGTGATGGCTGTTGTGGCGGGACTGCTGCTGCGACTGATGGTGATGCTGCTGCTGCTGCTGCTGCTGCTGTTCCTGCTGCTTGGCGTGCAGCTGACTGAGGATCTTGCCGAGCGACGACTGGAGGAAGTAGTTGCGGAAGCCGACCATGTGAGGCAGCAGAGTCGGCATGTCGTAGAGACTCGCCGCGTCGCGCTGGATATCCCGATAGTCGGACGGCGAGAGTTTCGGCAGTATAGGCAGGAAGGTGTTGTTGTTCGCCGCCAAGAGCTCAGCCTCGCGTCTCACCTGCAGCGAGGGTTGATGCTGCTGCTGTTGTTGTTGTTGCTGCTGCTGTTGCTGCTGCTGCTGCTGATGCTGTTGTTGTTGTTGTTGTTGTTGTGGTTGCGACTGGGAGGACTTCTTTCCAGCGGAGCCGCGATCGGCGTTGACCGTCGCGCCGATGGAGCTCTGCCTCGACTTCTTCAGATTGACCACGAGGCACTTCTTTGACGTCATGTGGGAAGAGTAGGAGCCCGAGTGGGAGAAGCGCTTGCTGCAGTTGTTGCACTGGAAGGGCTTCTCCCCGCTGTGTATTCTCAAGTGCTCCTGTAATTGAAAGCATTCGTTACTGTCGCAATGGACCCGTTAACGTTCTCTCCCTCCCGTCCTTTTCATACTCGGCATACGCACGCGCGCTTTCTTCTGCTTTCTTTTCAATTAGCGCTGCCAAGTCCACGTATAACTGTATATACGCGGCGAGAGGTATACCGAGAAACCTTAATTGACGACGTGCGCGAACGAGGTTTAATGGAAAAACGAATTCGACTAACTCGTTTCTTCCTCTGTACACCGTGTACGTATACGTCCAATAAAAACGCTTTGTGTGCACGGTGTATGCATATTGCATAGGGTACACGCAGTGCGCTCTGAATTACTTATAAAAATGTAATCGCGTTAGACGAGGGTAGGCGACCCACTTTTAATCATACATCAGAACAATCGCGTTCTCCTCTCTTTCTCTCCCCCCGCGGTATAATTATTTTTTATTTTTTTTTATTTATTAATTAATTTCGCAAATTGACAATACATTAATATCATAATATTTCGTAATTGATCACATATTTCAGCTATACAATATCGCAGATGAAATTTTCGCTATCTATTCCCTGTTATTTTCGCCGCGGTATAAATATATAATCCTCGAATACCAGAACGGCGGCGGGAGAAAAAATTCCGCGCGCACTAGATTGCGATTCCTCCATTATGCAAATGGAATGCAAAGTGCGGAAAGGGACGAGAGCGCGATAGAGAGAGACGATAGCAAAAAAAAAGAGAAGCGAGCTTGGAAACGTACCTTGAGATGATGTTTGAATTTGAAGGCCTTCTCGCAGTGAGGACACTTGAATTTGCGGAGCACCGCGCTCTCGTCGTGGCTGATCATGTGCCTCTGCAGTCGGTACACGTTGGCGAAAGTTTTGCTGCACACCTTGCACGACTGCGAACAAGAGAGAAGGAAAAAGTTAGCCGATGCATTTTTAATGGTCGCGAGGCGAGGGAAACTTATGATTAAAGTGCGGGAGAGAGCGAGATTGACTCTGGATGCAGAGGACTTTGGCGCGAAGGGATAGCGCGAGTTTCTCAACTCGTTTGCAAAGGAAAAATGAGGAAATGCGTGGACTGTCGCGTGAGATGCATAATAGCGGGCTGACGAGAAAATTGAGTCGTGGGGAATGACGATTTGCGCGTGCGAGATGAATTTAAGGCAAAGGTGTGTAAGTATAGGAGGAATAATTAATTTTGAGTTGCGTGTGCGCATTGATGAAAATTATTATCGCGTTGTATTTGAAAAAAGGCAGTAATTTTTACAACTGAAAGTATGAGAAAGTACAAGAAATTATAGCGATCTGAGTACAAACTACTATTATCAAAATTTTTTTACTACATTTATGCTGATATTCACTGTTTTAAGTTGGAATATTACAAGTTGCAGTAGAAAAAGTTACTATACTACTTATGGTAAAAATTATTTTTATTAAAATTTACTATACATAAAATGGTAAGAATTATTTGTGTTTAAGATTGTAAATACTTTCAATTTATATATTAGATCCAAAGTTTTACGCGTAAAAATCCTGTTTAGGTAATCAATAAATAACAATAATGATAAAACAATAATGTTCTACAAAGTAAAAAACAGATGAACATACAAAAATTAAATAAGTTTATAAATTATTTCAACCAAAATAAAAATTACTATATTGTATTGTAAAAGTTAGTGTTTGGAAAGTCTGTGCATGATTTACTATAATTTCTTGCAACTTTTCGTATACTGAACGTTTGAAAAACTAATGCATATTTCTCTCAGTGCATGAGTTTCTTTTTAGCGCACAGAAGATTCGTTATTCTTTGAAAAGGACATTTTTTAGTCGAGAGCGCGTCCTGTCATATTTTTTAAATTGCATTCAATATTTGTAGCCTTGACAAGGAGAATACGTGCTCGAAAAGTTGGCATTAAATAATTTTACGATTCGAAAAGATGAATAAATTCTATTAATTCATTTATGATACAACAAGAATTATTAAAGCAAATTACATAACAAAGCTAAATACGACCTTTCGAAAGAAATTCATCGAGGAATGAAAAGAATACTAAGAAAACTGTCCTAATACTATGAATTACTGTGTAAAATGGCGCGCTACACTTGCTCGATCACAAATTTCACTACATAGCATAGTAAAATCCGTTATTACTATTTTACACAGTAAAACTTGTGCTCAAGCAAGTATATCACGCGTAATTTTTAATGGGAACACTTTTCTCAGTCAACGAATTTCCCACTCCGCCCACGAAAATAATTTTCCCGAATCTTCACACGCTCTTCGAAAAAGCCATTCCATTCGTATGTGTGTTCCACAGAAAATCACAATCCTCTCTCCGTTAAACGCTCCCCTCAAAAAAAAAGAGCCACCGAGAAAATTCAACGGCAATAAAATCGATACGTCACAAAGCGCCGAGACACGTCCCAAGAACCCCCCCACCCCGCGCGCCCAGGTATGGCTACCAGCGTCAGGTAACTCCCATAAGGAAATCCCCTCGAGCGCCTCTCCCTCGTCAAGGCGAAGGGCTCCCGAGCATATCCCCAAAGCCCAAGAGCGCGAGAGAAGGAGGGCCGAGAAAGTAGGCGTGTTCAGGCGCAGTACAATAGTATAGTATAGGCGCGCGATAATCGAGCCTTAACACAATAACTCACGACTTGAGAGAACTGGGCCTGAAGGTCGTGCTTGTCGTAGGCGGCAGCGCCGACGAGGGGCTTGTGCTGGTCCTCGAGGTGGAGCTGAAGTATGCGGGAATTGCGGCAGACGATGCCGCACTGGGGGCAGCGCTCGCTCTTGTTGGCGGCGGCCAAGCCGGTGCTCGCTTCGCTGCTCGACGTCGACGTCGTCGTGTTGTTGTTGTTGTTGCTGCTCTCCTCGGAGCCGGCCTGACGACGATTATGATGATGGGGATGATGATGGCTCGGCTGCTGGTGCTTCGTGCCGTTGGACATGACAGCGCCCTCGGCGCAACCGCCCGCCTCGGCGTCCGCGCCGGCCTCGTCCTCGCTGCAGCCTGTGTGTGCGGGCAATGAGAAAAGTATAGATTGTTAAAAAAATGTAATTTTTTTTTGCAGCAATGGATAACGGATAATAATTAGGGATAATGTTATAAGGCCTATACCTCAAAGAACGATTTTTGTTTATTATAATTAATGGGGCAACTTTAACTCGACGAATGGAGATTCGACGCTTGCCTTAAGTACCGAAGAGCGTTTGAAAAAAATTGTATTTAATGAAATGTATAACGATAACGACGTACTTCGCCGTTACGGGTGGCGAAACTCGAGTTGGACTCATTTTTATTTTATTGTAACTTTGTTAAAATAATAAAATGTGTATCACAGATAGAAATTGTATTTGAGTAAATTCTACCGTACTGTGTTAGGTAATTCGATCACAGAGTGCAAATACGAAAAAAATTAACATACTATTTTGTAACTTCTACTATAATTTTTCTAAAATTTATTGTATTTACAGTAAAATTGCTTTTCTCCAGAAAAATTCACCACATAGTATGGTACTTTTTTTTTGTATTTGCCGTCTGTGTTTGGATTACTAAACAGTATGGCAAAATTTACTCTAGAATTTCTCCTTGAGATTTCATTTGATTCAATTCATTTTCGTTGAAAATATTATTTGTTTGCTTTTTTAAAAATAAGAATTCTCGTTGTTATTTATTTACTAAATCTATGTGATAATTAAAATTTAAGTAAATTTCGAAATAAGCTTAATATACATTTTATAAATATAAATTTTAATAATTAGTTTAATTCGATTTGCCTCTATATCGCTCGATGTTATTGATAATGCAAAAATTAATCTAAACATTTCCTCGAGGTATCTTTTATTTAAATCTTCGCTAACCATTATGAGTCATTTCGACTCCTCATCAGAGAAATAAAAAGAAAAAAGAAACGACTCGAAATAGAAGGCGAAAATTTAAATAAAAGTATAGCTCGAGGAGATGTTTAGATTCATTTTTCCATTTTAATAAATTTATTTAATTTCTCTTTTTATATGTTTTGTGCATTATTCTTGCAATACATTTTTAAAACGTGTTTCTATGCTTATGCAATAATTACTTCGATAGCAATATTTTTAAAATGAACGCGAAAATACAAAGACATTTCCATTCATTTAAAGGTAATTTTTATAAATACAATGTTTTTTATGCACAAACGTAGAAACTTTATTTAGTAACGAACAAAACAGATAATCGGGCAATGCATCGTTAATTTTCCATTTCCGCCTTTAAAAAACTCAAGAAATCCCGCCCGAATCCCACCAAATTTTCCACTAAAAAATAATCCCGACCTCGTATAATCTTCATTCCCCATATAACTCCCCATAAAAAACAATCTCTAGCTCTCGCGTATCCCCGAAAACCAAGCCAAAGAAAAAAAAAATCATGAACCCCCGAGAAAAAAAATCCTCATCAGTCCTCTATCTCTCTCTCGCATCTCCGTAAAACGCACCCCCGCCCCACCCCTCCCTCCCTCTCTCTCTCGTAAAAAAAGGTAAGCAATAAATTAGAAAATCACTAAAGCGTCGTTTACATCGCATCGGCCGGTCTCTCCCTCGAAAAAGGTATGCCTAATATACACGCGCACACCCGTCGCCCTCGCACAATGCCAAAAGAGCGCGCGCGCCAGATCAGATCGTCGTCCCCAGCGAATTTCCATCGCTCGTCGACGACGGGCTCCCCCCCCCCCCCCTCCCGAACGTTACACGCGCGCGCACAGGGGGTCGTTTGGGATTTTCGCTCGTCTCTAACCCGCTGATCCGAAGAGCCAGAGAGAGAGAGAGAGAGAGAGAGAGAGAGAGAGAGAGAGAAGAGACGAGAGAAAAGGGGGGCAGGAGGGGAGGAAGGCACGAGGACGCGCGTGTCTTCTCTTCTCTCGGACTGCGCGGCGGGCATTGTTATGTACCGTCGCGTGTGTGATGTCGACACACGCACGCGTCGGCCGGCTGCTTTATATTCGGATTTTTCGGGGGTCCTCGTCGTATAGTCGTCGTTGTGTCCTTAATCGAGTGGAAAAAGCGACGAGTTTCCGTCCTTTTTTTTTTTCACCAAGCGATCGACTTCCGCGTCGAAATGCTTTTTCGAACGGACGTAATACGCGGGGGTGGCGAAGACGGTATACGAGCTGCAGCGACGAGAGATAGATATATATAGTATATATACACTCGCAGATGTTCGAGCGGTAAAGTATGAGCGGGTATAATAAGCGCGGCGAGTTCGAATTGAATTAATTCTAATCTGAAATTTTAATGCTGGGAAAGTCTATGTCGTATAACGACGAGGAGCTGACGATCTGGACGGGATAAAGTTTCAAACGATGCTAATGCCCCTCCGGCTGCGGTATAATCGTTGCCGCCGTTATAATGCTGAATCGGGAGAGAGAGAGAGAAAAGGAATGGAATTATTATGAAGCTTTTTGATTTACTTTTCGACGTCGAGGCTTCGGGAGGAAACGAAAGTTTCCCGCCGGAAATGCTTTTCGTTTTGTGTACAAGGTGAGTCAGGGGAGGATGTGGTAATCGTATACGCGAGAAGGAAAAAATTTTGAAACTATTTTCTTGTTTGATTGTCCGCTATATGCAGCGATCCGTAATTCGCTGGGTAGATAACAAAAATTTGATTAAACGCTTCAGTAATATACGTAAACTTGTGCATAATGAAGATTACAAAAAAAGAGGTAGACGCAATTTCACCTTTTAAGTATGTAGCGATAAGAATAATCGTAAAAGGGATTGATGTAATTCATTGTAACATTACATTCATTTATTGTTTTACTTTTATCGAATTTTAATTTTACCTCCATATTTCTTGAGTAAATTCGAAGAAATATAAGAATTAATACTTAAAAAAATGTATAACAGCTTATTAACTTTTAACGAGAGATACCTTCGTAAATTATTTAATTCACGATACATTTTCTGTGTGAACACAATTCTTAATGAAAAATACAAAAATAATTAAAAGAGAATACAACCAAGATTTATATGGAGGAAAAACAATCGAGACTATATATGAATACGCAAGTTTACACCTATACAACGCCTGCAACTATAATATATACTATACATCGTCGGAATCGCTTTATTTCGCCTCTCTCTTTGCAAAATCGAATTTTCATCGGACTCGAAAGGTCGATCGATAAAAGCCGAACAAAAACGATAAGTCCTCCAATACCTTTTCTCCTCGGGCGTTTAATCCCCCCCCCCCCCCCAACAGAGCGACAGAGAGAAAGCGAAGTGTGCGACAAGACGCGCCTGCATACAACAAGGTAAAAGCTCAGCGTCACCCCATATACGCTATATACTATACATAGTACATATAGACACACACACACACCGTCGGAGCAACTCTACCCATAAAGCGAGAGAAGACCGTCTGCTGCGCGCCTTCCCGCATGGCATATATGCGGAGGGATTTAAACGCTCGTCGACCCCCCCGTGCCCATATATATATATACCGGTGATTACGGCGCGCTGCAGAGGTCACTAGGTGTCTCTCGTCGTCACTGCACATAATATGACGATTTTCGGAGCGGCGAAAGCAGCCATTGTTCGGGCGCGTGCTGCACGGGCTTATTAGAGACGTATATATACATACACGTATACGCGCACGCAGGAGAGATCTCGTTATATTGTCGCGCACGTTTCTTTTCAGACGTCTCTCCAGCGATCGGTTTTCCGCTCCGACGCGCGCAGAGTATAATAATAACGTATACAGTCGGCGCGTCATACGAGGAGAGACAGAGAAACGTACGGGACGAGGCACGTGTGCTGTACCTGGGAGAGATTGGCTTGGACATTGTGTCGACGATTACTTCAGGGATTACAATCTGCAGAGAGTGAGAGAAAGAGCTGGTTTTTTTAACGCCTCGATAGAGGCTTAGGCCTTTTATCGACGGACGAGATTTGAATGGAGAAAGTGACGCGCGGGGGGGAGGGCGAGACATCGATTCTGAGAGAAATTACTGCGCTTAGAGCGTACGGTCGGGCATGAATAAATTCATCTTTAATTCTTTATATGCCAGTGTATTATTCAATAGAGTTAATTATAGAACAAAAATTTTCTTTTTAGATTCATGTGAGATTAATGATTCAAAGTATAACTCAGCTAACTTCAAACGTTATATACAGAAATTTAAAAAATCATTGAATGTAATAATTCTTGCAAAGTATCCACGGATTATTTCATAGTTTAGAGCCTTGCATTACAGTACAAAAATATTTGTACCGACCGTTAAAGGCGCGCAGACTTTATTTGCGAACGAGAACAATAAAGCATATAGCTTTATTATTTCTCACTCAAGAAAGAACATTATATATACAAAATGAAGAGGCGCCGCGCGCGGTACAATAAAATTTTCGCTGCATCATTATCGCGCAGCGAGAAACTGTCCTCCGCCGCGTCACGCACGCGAAGTCGCATCACATAAAATCCCACGTGATCATCTCCGCGAGCTATATTAGCGCCGACTGAAGATCATCTCTCCGCGCGCGCGCAAAGCGACTTTTATAAACGTTTTAAAATTGAAGTGTGTGTGTAAGTATAACCGCCGAGAGAGCGAAAGAGCGGTGGTACGGAATGCCGCGTAAAATCCTCTCATCCGTGCGTGTGTATGGGAAAATCCGTATTTTTCATTCGCTTTTTTGCCCCCAAGAGTTGGGGGGAAAAAAATCTCAGGCTACATCGACCGGATAAAACAAGAAAAAAATAATGTAACAAAGCATAGTAAAAGAGCTGTCGCATTTGAACCCAAATTGGTTTAGATCGGATGCACTGATCGAAAGTCATGTATTTTTTAAATGAACGAATTTTGCTTCAGACTCCCTTTATAGGCTGTTGCGAAAATTCTCGATTTTACATTTTTTTTTCTTTTAATCCTCGTAACTTTTGATTCAGTGGCTCGATTTTAACTTTTTGTAGCTCAAATCAAAGCTTTTTTCTTCTTCTTTTCTGCCAATGAGTATAAATTTAATTTGTTTAATATGGTGAGCTATATATATGCTTTCAAAAAATGGTCTATTCGGGAGGCATATATATATATAGCTCATTACATAAAAAATTTAAATTTAGGCGTATTAGAAAAAGAGTAGAGGAAAAGAGCTTTAATTTGACCTATTAAACATTGAAATCGAGTCACTGAATCAAAAGTTACGAGGATTCGAAGAAAAAAATGTGAAATCGAGAATTTTCGTAACAGTCTAAAGGGAGTCTGAAGCAAAATTCGTTTATTCTGCTAAAAAAAAACGCGTAATAATCTCTGCATGAAATCACAAAAATGGCTAAAAAAAAGCAGTGCCAAAAGATCGATTTCGTGCGGGTACGCACGTTCTATTCAACAGAAAAACCTTATCCGGTCTCGATGTATATCCCACAATTTTGTTTTCTCGCAACTTTTGGGGCCAAAAAAGCGAATGAAAAATACGGATTTCCTCATATACATAAATCATAGCCACATTCGAGAGATAACGAAGTAATTAACTCGCAAGTGCGCGAGCGCGAGCTCCTAGACTAAATACAGCGGCATAATCATAACCGCCTCTCTCTCTCTCGTCTCTCGATCTATACACGAATATATCGTACGTACTATATAATGTACAATAGCCTCTCGCATCATCTCGGCTCTCGCGCGGATGGAAAACAAGCTTCTTCGTAACAACAAAACCTCTCCTACTTCAGCAGCGCCTCTTCTCCGCGGCTTCTTTTTCACCTCGTTATCTATCGATTTTTTCCTTCCCTCTCTCTTTCCTCCAAATGCACGCACAGCACTACACACACGCGTCCAATCCGGAAGAGCATCTCGCTCGTGTATACTCAGTATTCGATATATATATACGGAGAGAGTTTTTCGGTCGACTCGAGCTACCAAGAGAGAGAGAGAAAGAGAGAGAAGCGTATATATAAGTGTGTATACTAGAGCCGAGCGCGGCGGACGAAGCGTCAGCGCTTCTGTGCCAAGAAACATTTTCGCGCACACGAGAGTAAACGAGGCGCTCGATAAGAGAGTCGCAGCTGCGAAACGGGTCAAAGCCGCGACCTTTTCTTCGAGAGCGAGAGAGAAGAGGAGAGCTTGAATGTATCTCTCCCTAACGCGAGCGTCTATATAGCCTACAAACACACGTATATATTATATACTATATATAATGTATATAGGTATAGTGCAGAATTACGCATGGAGACAAGTTAGATAGATCGATGCGCGCGTTTTGGCTCGCGCACCTAACGAGGTTAGCGCTTTTTCCTCACCCGTCATATCCGGCTTTTACGAAGAGACGACGCGAGTTATAAGTATACATACAAACACGTCCGAAAGAATAAAAACTCGCCGCCTTCCTCTCGCTGTAGCGGTGTGCCTGTATAGTCTATAATTGTATATACATATATATACCTATAACGTATATACGTGCGCGAGCGCAGTAGAGGGAGGTTTTTGGAAGCGCTATTCTCGGCGCTGCCGCGGCGGCGGGCGGTAACACAAAAGTCGAGCTTTGTTGAGTTTTCATTGTGTTTGCGCTGCTGCGCCAGTGAGTCTCTCTCTCAGCAGTGGCGCGCGGCGCGCAACGCAAAAGAGAAACTGTAAATCTGGGAAAATTCGCAAGGTCGACGACGACGAGCTTTTGCACCACTCGGCGGTATGACCTGGAAAATCGCGCTGGAAATTAATAATTATTGTATTATTTTCTCTTTAATTGTATTACGTGCGTGTCTACACGCGCAGCGAAATAACCGTTTTATATATATATACGCACTATCGCTCGCTCGCTTTCGCTCTCTGCAGCCTATACGAAATCTTATCGTTTTACACGTGCCTCCCGCTGAAGTCCTACATACGCGCAGATATATGTATATACTCGTGAATGTGTATGCGTATGTGAAATTTAGAAATTCGTAATCGAGCACTTTTATCGATAATTCTCTCTCCGACGCGGAGAAGAGAGAGAGAGAAGCGCCTATATAGTCACGCGAAAATAGTGTCACAAACTAGACGTTCCTATCTCCGATAGTGTACAGTACACGTACACGTATATTACGTATTATAGAAACATAATTTGCTCGCGATGTCCGAGAGAAACCGTCGCTTGCGACATCGCCGCGCGCGTATATTACACTCCACACGAGAGACACATTTCCCCGAGAGAGCGAAGTTCGTTTGCGCAATCGATCGTGTGGTGGTCTCTTGGTCTTTCGTCCGCACGTATATATACGTATAAACACACCAGATATACCTATAGGTATATCTGTAGAACACGGGAAGAGAGAGGGATGTTATATATGTATATCATTTCCAACACGTGGTGCTACGAAGCGCGCGCGCGCGCGATTTTCACTCGAAAAAGAGACAGATCCGAGATATGTGACTGGGAAGAAGAAAAACAGGGAAAAAGAGAGAGAGCGATGCGTATGTGAGATTTCTCGGGAGGGAGGAGGAAGTGCGTCGACGACAGACTCGAGTTCCTCTCTCTCTCGCTCTCCTGCGTAATTGGAGGGGGAGATATGGTACTGCGGATTTTATCGATGTCTATACAGACTCACACACATACACAAGCGTACTATACAGATAGAAAAGTGTATATAAGTGAGTGTACCGCGTGTGCGGGAGGGAACAATCGGGAGGAGGAGATTTACCGCTTGCCTTTTTGTATCCCTGCGAAATATATATTTAAATATTGTAACGGTTTTTACAACTGTAAGTATACGAAAATGGACAAGAAATTATATAGTGGTCCTCGTAGTGGTCTGAGCACAGACTGCCGTTATCAGAATTTTTACTACGTTTATGCTGATATTCACTGTTTTAAGTTCGAATATTACAATTAGTCGCAGTATAGAACAAATTACTATGTTACTTATAGTAAAAATTATTTTTATTAAAATTTACTATATAAAATGGTAAAAATTATTTTTGTTTGAGATTATAAATGGATTCAATTTGTATATTAAATCCAAAGCTTTACGCGTAAGAATTCTGTTTAAGTGAGTCCCGGAAGTCCAGGTTCGAATCCAGCCCAAGTCAAAAGTTTTTAATTTCTGTTTCAATTTAATTCAGTAAATAATCAACAAATGACGATGACAATCGTAAAATAATATTTTACAAAATTAAAAACAGATGGACTTAAAAAAAATAAATTTCTAAATTATTCAAACCAAAATAAAAATTACTATACTCTATTGAAAAAGTTAGTGTTTGGGAAGTATATGTGCAATTGCAAGGATTTACTATAATTTCTTGCAACTTTTCGTACTGCTCGTTTGAAAAATTAATGCATATTTCTCTCAGTGTGCTAAATCGCTATTATTTTTTCTGATTTATACATTACACGTTATATTATTATTACGGCGGTGCGACTCGCCTTGCCGCACACTACTCCCGTCCGCTCAGTTTATATTTCTACGCGCTTTCGCAACGCACTTGTTTTCCTCGGAGAATAATGTTCCGCGTTATCGTTCGGAGACCTACACACGAACACACCTCTCTGGCATAATACACAGGGACGCGTAATCCGACCAACGGTGTGCCTTGTTATATATATATATCCCTATATAGACACCTACATTTCATTACTGGGTCAAGTACGCACCTCCAATTACAGGCCGACGCCGCAAACAGCCCCCAACCCTTACATAAATCAGCCCCTAACGACCCGACCGCACAAAAAAAAAAGAAAGAAACGCGCTGCAGTGGAGGGAGAGGGAGAGAGCCAATAAATCCGCGAAAACACACTCTATCACCGGCTCGATCCGCAGGAAGAGTATACGGAGAGAGGAAAAAAAAACTCCCCGCGCGTATACCCCCCCCCTCCGTCTCTTCCGTTATTTTAATCATCGGCCGCGTCCATTACGCGGGAGGAGGGCAAGTCGTACTCTATATACACACCGCCGCGGCGGCGGTGGTGGTACGCTCTACGTCTGCGTGTACACCACTATATATACACAGAGCTCTATATATATACGGAATTTTATTGCGCGACGACCTCGTGGGATTTCATTACTCTATGAATTATTCGCTGCCGGTAAGGCGAAGCGCGTTAAGGTCGTCCGCTCGCGAGCGAGAGAGAGGAAAATCTAGGTGGTGGTGGCGGCGGAGGTGGTGGGGGATGCGCGTTTCATCCCCCGCGCGGCTGCGCCGCGGGTTTGTCGATAAATGACCAGCGGGCAGGGGCTTGCGCGCCGTTGGATGCTTGGGCGAGGCTATATACGACGCGGCGGCGCCGACGATCTTCCGACGACGACGACGACGATTCGCGAGAAACTATTCCGTCCGTCTTGAGTAATCAAAATTTTTATTTATTTTTCTATGAGGTGCTCCCGCTCTCTCGGCGTATACGTGTGAGATCGCATAAATGAGGGGGGGGGACGGGGTTGAAATTTTGTAGGGAGGAAGCGGATGCGCTTGTTTTTTATGGGGGGCACAGTTGTTGATTAAGAAACGTATTTTCGATGTATAATTTTAATGATCGATGTTGGACGTACTGATGATCGGGATTTTAATTTGGATTCTGTTGATTGGACTCTCGAGGTCTGCGAGAGCGAATCTCGGCGATAGTGGAAAAGTAAATCCGATATTTGAAAACGTACGATCGAAAACGAATTCAGAATGATGTGGATAATCATAGCCTTTAAAAACGAAATTTTAATAAAAATAAACATTTTATAGTATGACAATTATATACTTAATCACGGTGTTTTACGATTAAAGTGCACTTTTTTTAAAAGCTAGGCATAACGTGTTTTCTTATGATAACAATGAATTTTCCATTTTCAGTAAAAATGAATTGTTTACGATCACAATATAACGCAGTTATAACATTCTTCTGTGAAAATGCGTTTTGTATTTTATTTTCTTAACTCATCTCGTTTTATTTGGAAAAATTAAAAAGATTATCACGACAATGATTTTAATTGCTCATACTCTTTGATAATAGCATTTAACGCACTTTGTATAAATAGACGTAAAAACATGGTTTTCCTTTTACGTAGGGTCATTAATAAACAGGCAGAAAAGACTGAATATCTCTGTACAAACCATTATACATAGAGACACTTAAATTAACTTTCTTCTAGGATAAATTTAGTGCGCACTACACTGCAACTTAAAATCCGAAAACAAATAATTAGCTCAAAACAATGATTTTGATGATTATAATGGTACAACAACACTGAAAAATCCCAAATTCATCCACACCAGCCTATACAGTCAGTCTACCCACCAATCTACATAAACAAAACCCTCTCAGCTCTTCCTCTCCCGACACTGTCTCTCTCGGCCGGCGTAATAAAACCTCCTCCTCCCACAACTGGGACATCTCTCTCTAGAGCGCGAACAAGACATTTTCCGGCTCTTCGAGTAATCTCTCCCCGGAGATCCGCCACTCCACACTCACACACACACGCAGTAACCGCCGCAAAGAAATCCATCTCCCCCCCCCCCCGCCATCGCTCCTTCGTCTTACGAAATCCTGACTCGGCGTCGAGCAGCACACGTGTGTGATCTACGCGGACGACGACGACGACGACGAGAATCTCGTCTAGCCGCCATATTACAACCGGTATATACGCCTCGCTCTCTCTCTCTCTCTGTCTTTCTTCTGATGAGAGGCATAGATCGCCGCGCGCGCGCTGACGCAAGCCGCGAAGAATGTACATGTGTGTGTGCGTGTGGAAAGACTTGCGGGGAATTGCGGATAATCAGTATAATTGCGCGGCGTGGATCTGGAGCGACGAGAGCGTCTCTCTCTCTCTTTCTTTCTCTCTTCATGTGTGTATGTGTGTGTTTGTGTTATACTTATATATACGTTGCGCGGCTCGTTTCCATCGGGACGGCGAAAAGCTGCCGAGGCTTTTTGTTTCGCGGGATGATTTTTCTTTTCTCTCTCTCTCTCTCTCTGTCCCTCCCCCTCTTTGTGAATAACGAGATGGCGAATAGAGAGGAGAAGCGGCGGGCGCAGAGTTGCGTAAACGAGCGCGCGCGAGTGTTTCCTTCAATTCTAGCTCGCGATATACGCTTGATTCGCGCAATGAAGAGACGCTCGTTGATTAGAATTGAGAGCTCGATATATATACAGGCGGTGGTGCTGGTCCGCGCGCACTGGCACCTGTTATAATCTTTTTGTTTTGTTTGCTTGTTGGGAATAATTTTTTGTACTGAGTGTCGCCTGGATGGATAAGGGGGTGACGAGAGTGACGAGATACTTTATTTGATTTTCAAAATTCGCGCCATTTTGACGAATTAATCTTCGTATGATCGCAATTCTCCTGGAAATTTTTTTTTTTTTAAGATATAAAGATTTCGGACCAATCAGACTTGCTTCTGTAAGCTGAAAGATAGTAGAAAATGCAGAGGATCGAAGATGGGAAACATGGAGCATGAGAATTATTATACTAGAGAAAAAAAGATAATCTGCTATTCGGATATTTATTTTTATTTTTTTTTTTTTAACAAACATAACTTTTGATCAGAGCATCGAATCTGGGCATATATTTTTAAGTTAAAGCTTATTTGTTTTAATTAAACTTAGTGTAATTTGAAATTTTATTTGCGCCTCGGGAATATTTGTAATTCTTATTATTCCAGTACTACGATGCATTATTTTTTTGTAAAAAAAACGTAAAATTGTTCAGAAATATGGTTACTATTAACTGTTCCCATGTTCCACTACGCTATTGACTATCATTCGGCTTACAGAAGAAAGTCTCATCGGTCCGAAATCTCTAGCGAAAAATTTTTCGATTTCTGGACCCCCCAAAAGTGCATTTTTGTAGGAGAATTGGTCATACAATACGTAACTCATATACATACTTTATATAGAAAAAGTTTTTCACCAATAAATTAAGCTCCCTAAATTCACATAAATTATTGAGGAACGTTCCGAACAAATTCCAATAAATTAATACTCAAGAGCGTATAGTTACGGAATCGTTACTAATTAAATGCCACAACATTTTCGTAAACTGAAAAACTACAAGCGTTAAAAAAGCTGTCATCATTTTGACACGATAAAATTTCTTTTCCTGAAACCCATCACAACCCACGGAGCCGCGCATATCGCGGTAGAACCAATCGCACCTCGTTTCGCAGCTATCGTATGCTTCGACAACGTACTGTATTAGTCCTGCGCGTGTAATAAAACAAAGTAAAGCAAACAGCTCCAAGGGAAGAGCGCAAACCCGGCGTTAAATCGATCATCGCGCATCTCTCGTCGCCCGTATACGTACATCACGTCTCTCTCTCTCTCTCTTTCTCTCTCTCACTCTCGCGACGACGAAGGAAAACAATCATTCCGATGGGCCGAGGCATAAAAAGTTTATTGTTCCAAGTGGCAGAGCGAGCGTTATACGGCTCTCTCTCTCTTTCTCTCGCTCGCTCCAAGGGACGCTCAGCAGCTGAGCGACGTCGTCGTCCTCGTCGTGGTCGTCGTCGTGGTCGTCGTCGTCGCCACTGAAAAGAGAGAATAAATCTCTCTTTCTCTCTCTCTCTCGCTCGCTCGCTCGCTCCGACGAGAGGTCGTTGCGCTCACTCGGCAGAGCGGCTACTGACATGTCCGAACATTATCCACTCTCGAGAGCGACGCGGCCTGTCTCTCTTGCCTCCGCGCGCGCGAGAGAGAGAGAGGCTACTGTATAAAAGCGTGATGGAGGAGACTTGTCTCTCTCTCACTCGCTCTTTTACCGAGATGTACGTCGAGAGAGAGAGTACACTATGGAGTCGAGTGTGTCTGTGCGTGGCTACACCTACGCCAAGGTTTTTTTAGTTTATATCGTTTTGTTGACTTTGCTGAAAGGGAGATACGCGATACGTACGAGGAAGTGCGTTTATATGCGAGCGAGCGAGTAATTACAAAGCCGCGATCTACTAGTATCAACCGGATACCACCTAGCCGCGCGTTTATTTGCTTCGTTTAATCGGTTTGATGTGTGCGCCTGTGAATGCGTGCGTTGCGTCGTGTGGAGAAGAAAAAAAATTGCGATTCTTGGATGCAACGCTGGAGTTAAAGTGGCTTTCTCGTGTTGCTTAAAATTATTGTATACGCAATGTACACGCTTGTGATTAAATTTTACATTATAACGTGTGTTTCTTCGTGCGATGTTATGAATTTAATGGATTTCTGCATGAAATTTCATAAAATGTATGTTAGTGTACATTTGTATTCAATTTTATTGACTTTAACACCATAACTTAAGGGGACTAACGGGACTAATATACCTTTAAAATGTTAAATGATGAAAAATTGGATTTTATTTTTTATTGACTTGATATTGTTTAAATAATATTTTTTATAATGGTATTAGCTTATATAACAATTTTTATATACGCCATATTCTAGGTACAACATATTTTCGAAGGCCAAAATCCATGATTCTATTTTTTTCATTCACCGCAGACTTTAGTTGAATCTGGGCATCAGAGAGCTCTCTGGCATGAGGTACAGATCTGACTTAATGAAAAAAATGGAATGAAAAAAATGGAATTCATGGATTTTGGCCTTCGAAGACATGTTGTACCTGCATATTTAAAAATTGTTTTATGTTTATAAAATAGTATATAAGTTAATACCACTATAAAAACATTATTTAAACAATGTTAAGTTACTCGAAAATAAAATTCAATTTTTGATTATTTAACATTTTAAAGGTGCATCAGTCCTCTTAAATTTAATTCCATGAAAATGAATCTTTACGGAATTTAATAAAATCAGTCATCACGCAAACGCTCATTAATATTCTATCTCCATAAATTATTTACAGAGAAAACCTTTTACTCCGAACAATTCGTAAACAATACCAACTTCCACTAAAAACTATCCCTCTCTTTCTCTCCCCGCACCCGCGTAAATACGACCGCACAGTTTCATCGCGCATGTCTACCACTTCCAAAAGTGAAGCAGCGAACAAAAAATCATTTTCCCACAACGCTCTATCTCTCTCTCCGCCAACACTCGCCAACTTCCACCTCAACTCGCGGCGGAGAGTACGCGACTCTCTATACGGCAACAAAAATTCAACCGCGACGTAAACTCGCCGCATACACACGGCTCCCAACATGGAAAACACGAAAAAAAAGAAAGGCTCCCGTAGTCGGATCCGAAAAGAAAGCAGAATAAGAAGAATAAGAAGAAATAGAAGAGGAGACAAGAGCCGCACGTATAAAGCACGTGATGCCGAGAGAAAGAGAGAGAGAAGCGAGCGTCTCTTTCCCAAGGCGGTACTTTACTACCCCTTTATAGCTCGTTTCAGAATTCCCGCCACCGCGCGGTACAGCGTAGGAGTCTACCGTGTGTACAGGATCCGCTCTCTACGACTCCCGAGACCGAGAGCAGAATCTGCCGTCCATATGCGCGCGCCCGAAGTAGCAGAAGAAGCAGAGAACGAAGGAGAAGATAATATGCGGCGCATCTGGAGGCGACGTGTGCCATCTTATGCGCAGCGAGCGGCGAGTATACATACCTGGGAACGAGGCCTTGACCGTTAACTCGCTGCACAATAATCATCCCACGTGTTTCTCCCCCCCCCCCCTACACTCCTCCCGTGTTTCTCAGCCTCCGAGAGAGGGAGAGATGCCCACACGCTCTCCTCTCGACCTCCTGGGAATATTTGGCTTCTGGATTATGCGCGAAAACGATCTCTCGGCGATGTGTATGTGCAGCGCCTCTCGCCTAAAAGACCTCGATAGATATACCCGATTTATACGTGTGTAGTATTATATATATACGCGCGAGTGTGTATGTGCGCGGGTATAAAAAAAAGTGTGTACACGGCCGTGAGTAGCATACGGTAAACAGGCTGTATGCAGTGGTGTATATAGAGCTCGCGCACGTCCTCGCTGATAAGGCGGCCGCTGCAGCGTCAGCTCGAACTTTCCGATTGGGTTAGATCAAACACATGGAAGCGCGTGCTCCCGAGTAAACACCTCGATATAGCTATATACGCGTACGTGTGTAGTACGGCGAGACGCGGGGAGAGAAGGAGCTTTATTCAGGAAAGCCCCCAAGGCGCTGTAATACCGGACACAAAAGACGTGGGTGTATATGTATGTGCCGGAGGGAGGGAGATCCGATTTTCATTTTTATATTAAAAGGCTTTGGGACCCGCGGCGGCTTTTTTCATTTCACTGCAGGAGATTATAATGTATATTGTATGCGATGTATCGCGTTGTTATGCGTATACGTAAGCGGCTGTTTAAGGGATCAGCATTGAGAAAATTTGAGTTTGACGAAGTAAGGGTTTTTCATATATACTTATGCAGCAGAATAATGTACAGATTAGCAGATTCAAAAGCAGCTGTCGGTCTGCGCGGAGATTGTGTTGTTCCTAAAGCTGTGATAACTATAAATAACGCAGAGAAAGAAAACCGTGGAACAATAATTTTGAATCGAGTGTAATTCTTCGTTCAAGTTTTAGTGCACTGCACCTATACCCGAGGATTCAATTAAATCTGCGTATCGCTTCTATTTCGAGCACCGCGAGAAAAAAATTTTAAACCGAGAAAAATCTTAATCTTACGCATTTTCAATGCATAAACTCCCATCAGTCGAACCTTTTCGATATACCTCTCGATTCCCAAGTGTCCCCCCCCCCCCCCCAAAAAAATGATCGATTCTTTCGGCTGCAACTCGCGCAACAGCCCGAAACACCTTGTATACCCATATACCCACGACGAAAAAGAAGAAAAAAAAAGCTCAAACTCAGCTCGAAACTATGTTTCAATCGTCGGTCCAGCGGGTTATACACAACGCGCTCATTCACCCGCAGCAGTCGAGAGAGCCCGAGAAATATAATAACCGGCGCGAGAAGTCGTGGCGGTTCTCGCGTTACTCCTCTCTCGCCTCGACCGCCGTCACTTCTCCGATTATAAGCAGCTCCCCCTCGGCCTCTACGTATACAATATATATATATATAGTATACGCATGATTATTGCATCGGTATGTGAGGTGAGCGCGCAAGAACGCGAGGTGAGGCTTTCTCCGAACGGAGACATACTATTCCCCGCTGATTTTCTCGCAGCTACGTACACATATAGCAGGGCCGTCGCGTAAAAACATAAACAGAATCTATCCGTCTGCAGTCTGCATCGTACAGTCCTATATACGTATACTATGCAATACACATATAGGCTTATTATCTCGACGAGAACGAGCTAATCATCATCTCTTATTATACACCGACGATCGATCGGCGTCCAAACAATAATAAATGCATCGGCCGTATACACATATCCCCGTCGGGAGAGGGAGAGAGAGAGAGAGAGAGAGAAACAAAGCCAGCAGGTCAATCTCGAGCGGTTGTAAAAAATCTACTGGCTGACTGGCTGCTGCACACACACACACACACACACATGCATCCATTCTGAGAAGAGAGCAGCGAGGCGCTCGTCAAATAAAATCCGATAAGCCGCTCGGCGGAAAATGCACATCCGCGCGTTTATCGCTCGAGTTCTACACGCACGTTATACGTGCAGTGTGTACACTACATACACATATACGTTATTTCGCGCAAAACTCCGGCTCGGCTTCTTCTCCCTCGCGATTCGCTCTCCGTGTCATTTATTTGACGCGTGAGACGCGTCGTATGCACTTGTCGCGCGGGGATGGACGTTTTGCATGTATATATACCTATATACGATGTATGTACAACGCGTATTTACACGCAGCGCGAGAGACACGTGGCATTGGCGTGACGGCAATAATTGCCGGGGGAGACACGGTAATTAACTTTCCGGCGGTAATTTTTTCTCTCTCTCTCTCTCTCTCGCGCGCGACTCCGCGCGAGTGTCGCTGACGTTTTGACGCTCGGATCGGGTCGCGGATTCGATCGAGTCCGTCGCATCATGGGTATTACACTATTACACGCTCGAGCGAGTTGGCAACTAAAATTCGTGCGATTCGATCGAGATCGAGTCGCGTTGCAGCTCTCGCATTATGATTACGTCATACGCAGCGGACCGAGCATCGATATATGCAGCAACGCTGCAGCCGCAGAGAAATTTATTGTTCCAAACACTCGACTAAATAAACGGTCGTCGATAGCACTCGACGATCGTCGTGTAACGTACACCAAACCCCCCCATCGGTCAGGAGGCTGTACCGTCGAACAATAAATTCCAGACCTCGCGCGCGCAATCGCCATTACGTTACATCGATCGATCGAGAGAGAGAGAGAGAGAGAGTCCGCCGCGACGTATACACACATCACAGCGTAATTCGATTAGCGCGAGCGTGTGGCGCATCGGGGCGTCAAAAGGAAGCGCGTATAAATTAGCGAAATCGGCCCAGAGGCAGGTGCGCGACTTGGAATTCATCATCGCTCTCTCGACGAACGGAAACGCGCAAATACGCGCTGAGATGAAATATGGCCGATGAGAGGCAGCGCAGCATCGCTCGCGTGTGCGGGTGTGTATTATGCGCGAGTCTCGAGAGGGTCGATTTGTAACTTGGGATTTCACTGCAAGTCCGCGCGCTATTCTATTATACCGCCGGGATATTTAAATAACCCACAAGTCGTGTCTATAGGTATACGTATGCGGTATATTTTGTCTACCTGGGTCAGTGGTCGGCTGAGTCGAACACGTGTGGGGGCGACATTAGAAAAATTTTGAATTCTCAATTTTCAAATCAATAATTTTTAAACAAGGATCATTTTTAATGCACACACGTTCGCGCATAAAGGTCCCTAATACTTACAAAACTTGAATCTGGAGCATTTCTTCTATTGATTAAAAATCCTCCAAAGTGACAATTATCAAACTAGTCTCATTATCTCAAGTAGTTACCATTCGAGTCATTCGAGTTTTGTTGAAATCAGTCTTTTCTGTAGAATTATATATTTGTTCATAAAATATTTATTTTGCAAATTTTTAATTATGCGAATGCGTATTTTTTTTGCAAAACACATGGGTTGCATAGCCCCGAGATCACCCGTCACCCCCATAAATTTTTTCACCATAGTTTTCAGTCGCTCTGTACCTGGTAGACCCCGCAAAAAAAAGGGTGAGTTAGTCCCGAAGACTTCCAAAATCTTCAAAGACTTCCAAAGACTTCCAAAGACTTCCAAGGCAAATCTCAGAGTGATCAGCCCCTCGTTTGTCAATCAGTCGCGAGTAATCGCTGCTTTCATCCGCTGAGCAAGTAACGTCGCGAATTGTCGATCTATAGGCTATAAGTGGTATACAAGTGACTTCTCGTTGTGGACGTGTCGGGGAATGCAGCTGGGAACATGTAAATAAATAACCTAACCTCACTCCCATAGTCCCATCCGCATTTACGCGTCGTCGAGGTGTGCGTGCGACGCTCGGAAAGCTCTGGGCGCGATAATCCCGTCGAGTCTCTCGAGTGTATAATCCGCCGTATAGTTACGGCAAGTATAGATATAGGTTCACGTGAGCTATACTCACTTCGAGGAACGAGACCGTAAACATTCACAGGAAAAAGTGACGATATATAGAGAAGGCGAGGAAAAAACAGAACGCACCTTTAAACGAATTCCGTACGAGAGTCATGCTCATATTCACGTGGGCTCACACGGCTGCGTCGAGATCCGCTCTCCAGACTCAGCTCACTGGCGCCTCCTGGACCGCCTCTTCGAATCTTCAGTGTCGTGCGTTGTGCGCGTTGATTATATATCCGTGTCTCCGATCTTTCATCCGCTTCTTCTCTCGACGACAAAAAAAACCTCAAAAAGCTCTCGGCGCTCTCCGTCTCCGTGTATTATAGGCTCGTGCCGAGCAGTGCTCTTGACGCGGAGAAGAAAAGTGTCCGGGTCGTCCTCGATGCGCGCAACTCAACGTAACACAAAAAACCGTTTTGGAACACGACAGTTCAATCAAGGATGCAGAATATACACACTCGCGCACTCTCGATGAGGTTACGAACCAAGTGGGGAAGGAGAGAGAGAGACGGTGGCACGAGTCGTGCGATGTGCAGAATCCACGTATGTACACGTACGTGTGCGCGAAAAAGCACGAGTTTCCAAAAAAGAATACAAACTCGGACGAGGAGAAAGTATAATAACGAGTGTTGTAACAGTCGGACGAGGAGAAGACGTGGAGGTTGGGGGGCGGGAGGGGTGGGAGGGGGGAAGAGAGAGAGGGCGGCAGTTCCTCAGGAGCTCGGGGCGGCTGCTTTGTGCTGCGGCTCTAGGCTGCTGCTGAACCTGCCGTTCCTCGCATGATGAGCAGCGGCGGCGGCGGCGGCGGTGCAGCGGTAGCAGCTCGCGGCTCTCCTCATGACGACGTCTCCTTACGAGTCTCCTCTGCTCGCCGGGCTTCGTCGCTTCTGCTCGTCGCCCCGAGCGTCGTCATCGGCTTCCCCTCGGCTCGCGGTGGCGGCGGCGACGGCGACGGCGACGACGATTCCTCGTCTCCGGGCTGCTGCAGCACTCGCTCATTCGCGGCGCCCGAGCGAATCAACACTCCGGTACATCCCAGGAGCAACGAACGCACCCGCACCGCCGAGTCGTCATGTATATATAGACGCTGCTGCTGCTGCACACACTACGTTGCTGCGGCTGACGCGAGAGAGTCGAGAATATAATGCGCGCGTGTAAAGCTCCCGCTCGCTCGCGGGGAGAGAGAGGCACCACGGACAAAGAGACGGACGCAACTCTCGCGCACTGTTGTGTGTATATGGTGTGCGATGGACCTCCTCTCCGTGAGAGACACTGCTGCTGCTGCTGCTGCAGAGAGCCGCGGCAAGGTGTGACCGTCGACGCTGTGCTTGTGTACTCGCAGCGCTGCACACCAGGAGATGCGCGACGAGAGGACGAACGCAAGGGGGGGGGCGAGCCGAGAGGATTCGAACTCGCGTGCGTGCGCGCGAGAGAGAGAAGCGAAAAAGGAAAACGTGCGGAGAAGGGAAATTGAAGCCAGGAGAGGTGCGCGAGTGCAAGAGCGAGAGAAAAGACGAAGAGTCACCAGTGCCAGGAGAAGGAGGAGGAAGGAGGAAGAAGAAGAGCCAGAGGCACACTGAGCTCGTCCGGCTGCCGAGCGCTAGGGCATGGCTGCTGCTGCTGCGCGGTTTATCTCGAAGCTCTCTCTCTCTCTCTCTTCGCAACCGCGCGCACACACACACGCGCTATACTGTCCTCTCTCTCTCTCGCTGACGAAGCTTGCGATGCGCGCAGCGTTGCGAGCTCTGCCCCGTCTAGTCTGTCTCTCGTCGGACGACTGCCGCCGCCGTCGTGGCGTCAGCGCAGTAGGTATCCGTGGAGATACCCCTCTCTCTCTCTCTCGCGCTCGCTCGGTCTCTGCCTACCTATATACCGAGCGCGCGGAGTAGAGAGAGAGAGAGAGACACGAGCGTGCGCGAACGGCGGCTGCGCGCAGAGATGGCGGCGGACGAGCCACCGCCCCCGAGAGTAGTAATACAGTGCGTGCACCTATTCGCCCTGGCTATCTCTTTCTCTCTCGCGCGTGAGTGCTACCTATAGCGCGCGTTCTCTCTCTCTCTCCCGCGAGCAGAGCTCTCCCTACTCCGCTTCCGCCCCCACCTTCCCGAGAATCGACGTGTGTTTTCGAAGTAGGGGCAAAGCTGCCGCCGCCGCTGCTGCTGCGTTTTATGTGTTTACGTGCGCGCCCCCACGTGAGAATCGCCGTCGTCGGCGAAGAGGAGAGGATATGCCAGACACATGGTGCGCGCTCGATGATGCCTTGAGAGCGAGCGAGAGAGAGAGAGAGTTTTCGGAGCGTTCCTGCTTCTTCTTCTTCTTCGTCTGGCTCTTCTTTTTTCGATGGGGCCGAGCTACTTATACTCCTCACTCTCTCTCTCACTGTACCTTTCGAAAGGGGAGTTGTTTGGAGTATTTCGGCTGTGTTCTTTTGTTTTTCCAGCTTTTATCGGCGCGCGCTCTGGTGCAGGCTCCCTTTCTCTCTCTGCCTGCGGCATAGCGCATATATAGTAAGGCAACAAAACGGGAGCCAGATAATGGCGCGATGATTAACAAATCAAACATCCTCGCAATTGTCGAATCTGCGGTAAACAGAATGCTTCGCGCTCGGAATAAACGCTTCTCTCTCCTCGCCCGTATCTTGTATAAGTGCACCGCAGAAAGAGAGAGAGAGAGAGAAAACTACCTATTTGCGGAGATAAGAAACGCTTAACACAAAGGACCCAGCAGCAGAAAGAGAGAAATCGCTTCCCCGAGAGAAAGCGAAAAAAGCTCGCGTGGACGAGAAAAGAGAGAGAGAGAGAGAGAACGGAACCGGCAGCGGAGGGGAACGAGATGACTCGTATTGTCCCCTACCTGGTGCCCAACACACGTACCGCACACACATGTGCCACGCAGCGACTCTCCCCTCCGCAGCATACATATATGCCTATATAGCGAGTGTAAGAACGCGCTCGGAGGGGAAATCCAGAGAAGCACACGCAGCAGCTTCTCTCTCTCTCGCTGTACCAAAAACTGCAGGCGCGCAGGGTTGGACGACGGGAGAGTCGCGCCCCGGGCGTAAACTCCTTCCCGCACGTATGTGCGCGGGTAGGATACCTCTATATGTACAGCACCTATGTATATATTTACAACTCGCGCGGGAAAGTGCAAGAGAGTGAGAGAGAGAGAGAAACGTTATATGTATACATATACGGGCGATCACGTCGTCAGCTGTTTTCTGTTTTTCTTGCACCGCGACGGCAGCGGCGGCGAGAGTATAGCGCTCGGGCGCCTGACGTTTCGTCGAAGGCTACATGCAGTGTATAAGTCGGGAATTCCAGGCTCCGCTTTTACGTGCGATGTATGCGCGCGTGTGTATATGGTAAATGGGTAGTTTACGGCAGCTCCGGGAATTTATTTTCGGTTCACGTGGGGGAGAGGGAGTCTGAGAGGTTAGGTGCTCTCTGTATACCTTTGCCGCGAGGCTTTTTTCGAGTTTGTTTCAAGTGCGGAGCAACTTTACCCCACGCCCTCTTCTTTCGTTTTTTTTTTTTTTGGTTGATTGTTTGTACAAACAGGAATCGAGATACATTGCGCGTACATTGCGCGGGTGATTCATGCCGTACATCAGCGGGCGACGTATTTTAAAAAAATAGTATTAACCAACGGACCATTTCTTTCGTCGAGGAAAGCGTAGGTTATTATTCATGTATGAGCTAAAAAATACATTTCTGAGAGAAAGAGAGAGACAGAGAGTATGAAATTTTATCACCGGTTATGCTACACTCCGCGCACGTCGCCGGAAAAGGCGAATTGATATGATTTGACATTCCTGTCTAACAAAAGCTATACGCTATATAATAAGTATATACGGTCGCGCCGCAACGAAACGAAAATTTCTCCGCTCTCTCGCTTCTAATGCAAAGTACATCCAGCGCCAATTAAATAACTCATTTTTCTGTTTCATTACAGATTTACGAAAAGTTTCCTCATCGCTCGCGCCGCTCCAGCAACACCACTATAATAGTTGTTTACGTCGACGTCTTGCTCTACGCCACTGTACACAACGTACGCAGCTTCATCACAAGTTTCTTACGAGACTCGCCAGCGTAGATACACATTATTATATTTCAAGAATCTGGGATTGCGTGTACACACACAGGCGTAAAGCCGACGCCGAAAAACCCGGAGATGTGCGGGACGCAAGCGGTCACGTATTACTTTAGGAGAAAAAAGTCTAGTCCGACTCGCCCGCATCTTATCAACGTGGAGAAACTTGTGTTCGTAGATTGGACTGGAACGTATCTCCGATGTTCACAAACACGTGCAGTCGTAAATAAGGTATATATAGTACATGCGACGCGTGTACATCGATAGTTTTCTAATCAACGTATAATTTTTGTTTTTTTGTTTGCTCCCCAACAATTTTAGACGCGGGATTTTCTCTGCGGCGACGACTACCGTATATACGTACACACAGCGCGTATATATCTCGTCTCGAAAGAAGTGGTGTACGTGAGCTCCTTATCGGATGCATAAATCAAACGCTCGGCGGCATTATGTGGAAGGACAAAAAGCAACTTCACTTCTCTCTCTCTCTCTCTCTCTCTCTCTGGATCAAGTGCTCCGGTTAAAAAGTAATTAATCCTCGTCTTTCTGGCTCATCGTTATATATCACCCGAGGATTTCCACCTATTCGGTCTCCGTCGCACACACTTATCGAGAGACGCACGTATATACTCGCCTGCAGCGAGTCGAGCTCGAGAGAAGACGAAGCAGAAGGAAAAAAAAGCGTATAAAGCGCCCGTATCGTTTTGATGCTTCCTTAAATCTCGTCTGAATCCGGCGCTGAAAGAAATGGCTTACGCTGCATTGACTCCGTCGGAGAGCGCGCATCAAGACACATCTCTCGGTACAATAACCTCTGTATATTCCGTATAGACACCGGAGATGCAGAGGCGCACACCTATATTATATACACCGAGAGGAAAAGGGGTTGCATGTCGAAGACTCTAGAAACCGTTATATATGCGGCTGCAATAATAACGTCTGAATACAATCGCCGGCTAGATGTATATATACGTGTACAATTGTACATAATATAAC
The DNA here is from genome assembly GCA_018906965.1 of Philotrypesis tridentata. Taxonomy (NCBI): domain Eukaryota; kingdom Metazoa; phylum Arthropoda; class Insecta; order Hymenoptera; family Pteromalidae; genus Philotrypesis; species Philotrypesis tridentata. Next base: position 198,664 of record JACCIB010000022.1, read on the forward strand.
ACAAACCGAAACTCTCTCAGCATAGCATATATTATATACATTTCCGAATCGGGAGAATTCTCTCTTGTGCTCCTCCAGTCCGGAGGAACCTGTGTACAAGGGGCAAACCTGCCCGAGTCTCGCGGCAATCAATTGTTCAACTCTTGCTTTCGCAGAACCTCTCGCGAGTCTATATACTTATGCTCGAACGTTCTTCCAAGTTCTGCCGTATTCTACACCTATATAACTACGCCACTACGGGAACGAGGGAGTTTCCGGGTGAGACAGGAGAGAGAAACTTGGGAGGAGTACTGGGGGGGCGGACGACGACGACGACGATGATGATCGGTTTCATTATGATGCGCGGATTTATGGCTTGTTTTTCTCCGCTGCGGCTTGTAATGAATCGCCGCCACATCACGTACTTATAAAGGGTCCAGCCTGGCTCGGACATCGCTCGTCGATGGATAGGTATATAATATTGCGTATAGAGACCCTCTCGGCAGCGGAATGTCCATTGTGAATTTGAAATTGATTCAACCCTTGTTTAGGATATTAATTCTTGCTCCCATTGTCCTCGACGTATTGTATACGCTGTAAATCTTGTCAACGTAGCATCTATCTTCCTGGTGTACAAGCGATTTTTCCAGCAAAAATCCTTCGGCAAAAATCAGCTCTCTCACCTATAACACGTCTGTAACGATATAACAACGCCTCGATCTCCCCCCCACAATGCATCGGCGCTGGAAAAAGCGCAACGCCGCCGCGTCGCGCGAATAAACAAAGAGAAAATCCGCACACTACACGCGTACGTACGTTATATGTGCACCGCGCGCACGAAAGGGGCATTGGCATAATGCGAGAGCCGAGAGCGAGTTGACGGTCAAAGTAGCGGGGGCATATAGGTAGGCGTCTCGTCGTCGATACTATTATTAGCGGCTCCGCGTCGGCACAGCTGCTCGCGCTGAATGGAGTCTCTCTCGCGCTCGGGAGAGAGAGAGAGAGCGTTACACGGGGGACACAATGGCGAAACGAGCGACGCGACGCCGTCGTCGTCGTCGTCGTCGGGGCTGCAGCATCGGACGCACCGCGTCGAGTGTACGTCTAGGTTGTATGTTATAATGCGAGCGTCGAGGTGTGCGCATTGTTTTATAGAAAAGACGCGAACACTATATATGTATTATGTATAAAGGTATAGTGCGGCTGTATGGACACAATGCGGGCTGGCGCCGCGGCGCAGGGATTATTGTGCGGTGGAGAATAATGAATTCTTTTTTTTTTTTTGAGGGGGGGAACGAGAAAATTTGAGTGAAAATGCGTTGTTATTTAATTTCTTCTCTTTATTTTTCAGGTGGAGGACGTGGTTTCGTCCTGTGCGATGTTTTGTATCCATAGCGGGACATCTGGCATCCAAACGACTTCAGGTTTTTCTACCCCCCCTCAACCCCTTCGTCGAGGTAACTTTTACACACCCACCGCCACCCCACTTTTTTTGTACGACGCTGATCTTGTTTTAAAATTTGTCAAAAATTGCTTTCAGGTACGGACTACGTATATATTTCGAAGCTTTTTGGATTTTGTCCCGTTGAAAGAATATAGCGCCTTATCGCAGGATTGAACGAAGGCTGAGAAGGGATAGAGACACGGCTGCGGCAGCCAGTTGGCCACGTTTCGACGGGCAAAGATGAATAAGAATCTACAAGCGAACCGACGTCGTCGTCGTCGTCGCCTCGTTAGCTGCGACGGCGCAAAAGAGATGATAGCTCGAGCCAAGATTTCGCGCGGCCGCTTTATATCAGCATAAATTACGGCCTCATCCATCCGCGTGTTGTATATATAGTGGTACGTGTACGCCGATGCCCTTAGCGACTCCGAGGGGGATATATCGCCAGTCGTTAGTGTCGTTAATCGGCCGCGCGAGAGCTTGGCCGGACGGCCGGATCTCTCTCGCTCTTGCTCTCTACTCCCTCTCTGTATACGTCGTGTCGTGATGCCGATACTTGTGCGCATACTTATATGCGTGTATGTAACAGCGAGTGGAAGTGCGCGGGTAACATTTGTTTTCCAATTAAACACTGCAGGAGGACGTCAATGATTTCACTTGCCGCCGACGCAAACTCGTGCAGCGTAACAAAAGTTTTGTATACAGCTGATTGTAATATTCTCTGAGATGGGAACGACGATGCTCATTTTTGAAGTAGTGAAATTAGAAGTTTGAATTTACAAAAAAAAAAACAGCCTTGTAATGCAAATGATGTTTGCAAAATCTTTTAGCAATTCGGACTTATATACCAAATCTCTTTCGTTATCGTCGTACACGCGTTGAAATTTTCAAATTCATTATTTCCATTTTATATCTCGTATACGTTGAATTCTTCCATTACAGGCATGTAGTACAACGCGCGGAGCGAGCGGAGCTCATTTAATCTTAATCAAGCCCAATTGAAGCTCCCATCGGTTTATACACGAGACGTATACTGCCGCAGGTAAACCGATCCCGCATCGCGACTTCTCTCGTATAATACACACAATCTACACACAATGCCAAAGCCACGACTATAAATGACGTGCTGTACCATGAAGCCACTCGTCGCACCCTCGTCACCCAATACAGCCCTGCGCTCGCTCGCTTCTATAACTCCTATATATATGGCTATACTTATACGTGTGTACGTGGGTCCATGGGTCCATGTGACCAGATGTACCTCGACGTCTATGTATAGGTGTACGAGTGTACAGCGACTCTCAGCTCCGTGACGCGAGAGAGAGAGAGAAAGAGAAAGAGAAGAAGAGATCCCGAAGTCATCCGAATCGTCGCGTAAAAGGCCGAAACGAAGCGGTGTACTTCATAGGTATATATCTGGCGACCGCTTAGCTGGCACTTCCGGGGGAAGATTGAGACTCGATTCTTCTGTGTAACTGGCTCTTGAACTTGCTGCAAGCTCACCCATTGTACAAATAATCAAGGCGTGGAATCACATCGAATTACTGTGCGCTTCAATAAATTCGTGTACACAAGTAGCAGCGCAGCGTATTATACAGCATCTGTCGACGTCTATACGTACGCGCGCGCGGAGATAAAAAACGAATTCCGAGAATAATCTGCGCACCGGAAAGCTCCACTTGATAAACAAAGTATATAGGTGGGCTATCGGTCGGCAGGTCGGTTATCTTTCTCTCTCGCTCTCGCGTGGGCGTCCGGTGAGTCGACAACCGCGAGTCTTGTCTGTGTGTATTATAGGTGCAATGTAGCGCAGTGGGGGGGAACACAGCCGCGCGAGTATATAGGAGAGAGAGAGGGAAGCGCGTTGTGGTGTACGTGTGTGTACGTCGAGGCTCCTTCCCCTCCGCGCGCTCGTCGCCGCCCATTAGGCGCCGCCGCCACGGCGTGATTCGCAACTGTGCGTTTCTTTATATCGCGCGACGACTGTGTATACTCTGCGTATAGAACGTGCGAGACTCGGGAGAGAGGTGAGTGTACCGTGCGCGGCTTTACCTTGAAGCGATGCCATGTATTGTGTATTATAGCCGTGCTATTTTTGAATTTCCCGCCGAATTGGCGCGCGCGGGAAAAATTGTAGATTCAAATCGACGAGCCGTGGATAATTAGCGAGAGAGAGGTCTGTTAAGGATACATTAGCGCGGGACAATCGGACGAGGCTGTAATTGAGATCCGACGATACGATCTAATTGAATCATAAGTCAATTTTAAGCATTAGCTGCGCTTATGCGCGCGCGTGTAATTGCCCGTGAATGTATCTAACGCGTATGTGTATACATATACGTGTGCGACGGATAGGCTGCAGCTGTAAGTCGATGCGCAGATCGTCGGCATCTTTAAACTTACATTATGGAGTCGAATGAAAGCATTTATTTAACATGTCATCCGAGACACGTACCGGTCACTCGAGAGCCTCTCTCGGCTCTCTCGATGATGCCTCTCGCTTCTATTTTTTCTCCAGCCTTATAATACACGTACTGTAAGCCGACACAACTCGGTCGCTCAGGTAAAAGTTGTGTATTTATTATTTTAAAAAAATGAGAAGCGTTTCCACACATCCGTTTCGCCACACGTGGCTATACGGCGTCCCGACGTTGTGTTTGCGCTGCATTATGAATCAGTCGCTACGAAATTTCGCTAACCAAGTCACTCGACTCGCCGTATATTCCTGTGCGCGAATAAACGTGTGCTATAGGTATAATACGCTAAGAAAATCACGAGCTATATAATACACACAGCCGTTGTAGAGAAAGAGAGAGAAAGAGTTTATCGGACGTACACACGTACAGCCTCTCTCGTCGATCGTATTTCACTTTTGAGAGGCTATCGAGCTGCCGGCCAACTTTACTATTGCGGCCGTTTCGCGCTTTTTGCGTATAATAATACACTCGAGATACGATTCGTGCACGTATATATACTGCGATATACTGTATAGGAGAGAGAGAGCCGACGCTTAACGTCTCCAACTGCAGCTCAGCGCAAAATGTGCTCCCGCGGGGTAAAAGTGCTCGCTGGAAAAATCACCTTTTATTTATGTTCATGTGCATTCCGCGCATTATATATACAGAATACAGATGTATCGTGTCTCTCGGCTCATTCTGCGCTCGAGCTTTTTCACGAACAAAGACACACGGCGCGCTCCATGACTAAACCGTCATACCTTGGCACGATTAAACTCACGCGCTGCTCTCGTTGATAATATTCGCGTTTCGTCATCGCCTATCACACACACACACATAGACAGACTCGCGCCGAGACAACAATGCGCCCTCGCGCAACAAAGGCCACAGATGGACAACGACGGACGATTTTTCTTTTGTCTCTATCGCTCGCTCTCGCTTTCTCTCTCTCCGCGACTGCGCTTTATATATATATATACGTATATGTTATACGTAGACGAGAGTCGCGTGTGGGCGCCGCGCAAATATTTGCGTTCACCGCGCAGTAGCGTCGCGAGAAAGAGAAGTCTGTCCGTGTATGTCTGTATGTACAACTCTGTACCTTGGCGTCCAGTGGCCTGAAAATTAGTGCGGGATGCTGCGTTCTCTCGGCCGTCCGTCTGGTGTGTGTGTGTGTATACTCTGTATACCCGTTGTCTGGGTGGTGTCTGTCTCGTGGCTCTGTCGACGAGCGATTATTATACACACGTATATAACGTAATACGTGCATACTGTATATCTATGTATTGTACCGTGAGTACAGCGGGCTGATGCCGGTTATCGAGATTGGACATGATGTTTGTTCGGACTTCATTAGCGATTCTGTTTGCCCGCGCGTCGATGAAGATAAATATTTATGTGTAACGAGAGGACGTCGGATCGGTTGTGCTGCGCGACTTATTTCACGCTAGCCTGACTCCGATAACGGGATCGTCCGCAAAAAAAAGAAAAGAGAAAAAATTCTGCGCGCGAATTTCGGCGAAAATCCCGCCGCGACCGCTGTACTATACATGACGTATATGTAGTCTATGGTATACACGTGTCTGTGTGTGTGTCTGTATAGGAGGAAATCCGTATTTTTCATTCACTTTTTTGCCGCCAATAGTTGCGAAAAAATAATCTACTTGAGAATCATATATACAGCTCGCTGCAAAAGAAATTTAAACTTAGAGCTATTAGCAGAAAAGTAGAAGAAAAGAGCTTTAATTTGGGCTATTAAACGTTAAAATCGAGTTACTGAATCGAAAGTTATGAGGATTGAAAGGAAAAAAATGTAAAATCGAGGATTTCGGTACCAGTCTGAAGGGAGTCTGGAGCAAGATTCGTTTATATCAAAAGTACGTGATTTTTTATCAGTGCACTCGATCTAAACTAATTTGGGTTCAAACGACAGCTCTTTTAATGTACCTTAAACCCATTTACATGCCTATTCGAAAAAATCCAGACTATTTTGCTAAAAAAATGCGTAACAATCACTGCATACAATCACAAAAACGTCCAAAAGAAACAGCGTCACAAGATCGATTTCCTGGGAACACTATTTTTTTCTTGTTCTGTACGTAGTCCTATGCAACAGAAAAAACCTCATCCGGTCGATCTAACCCGAAATTTTTTTCGCAACTTTTGGGGGCAAAAAAGTGAATGAAAACTGCGGATTTCCTCATGTACTTATAGGCCATGGCGCGTTCTCGTGTCTGATATAATTCAAAGTTAAAAACCCCTTGGAAATCGCGCGCGCTTTCTCTCTCTCTCGGCTTTATGTTATATACGCGCGGGATCGGGTGACTTTGCAAAGTGTGTAACCTCCGCAGCGCGTGAATTTATGTCAGGTACGTGACCCACACTTTCCGAGAGACTATTTTATTTGTCGCGAGCGAGGAAAAAAAATTTTTTTTTTCCTACGCGACGCATTCGAAAGTTCAAGAGGGGGAGAGCTCCGAAATTCGAATGGAATCGACTGCTTTGCCGTGACTGTATATATGAAAATCAAATTACAGCAAAGTGACCTTCGTTTTTTCGGATTATGTTTTCGACTCCATGTATACCAACTGTAAACTATGAATTATGCAAACCATAATCAAATTTACTTAGCGTCACTTTTTATAAGTCATGAACTATGAATAATGGTAACCATAGTCATGTTTACTTAGCAACCAATCAGAATTTCGTATCAAATGCTTCACAATAAAGGCCATCACTTTTTTTAACGAGAAAAACTTGTGTGGAATAAAATATCAAATTATCGAGTGTCCCTACTGTCTCATTCCGCTCGCATTAACGGCGGGAAATTTGAATTCTCCACAGACTTTTCCAGAATGCGCTCAACGGCAGTAAAATCCAATCGTAATCCCCAAAAAAGCAAACCTCGTTGCTAAAACTAATAAACTATACGTTCAAAAAAAAGACAACAGCTCCTCTTGCTTCTCCCTCCACCAGGTACTCTCTCTCTCTTGCAGCCTCCAACTCTATTTCCGTCCTCTCCTCGCGGCGCGCAACGGCCTCTCGAAAAATCGCCCGCGCGGTATCCGTATAGGTAGCCGAAAGTCAGAAAGACAGAGAGAAAACGAGAGAGAGAGAGATTCGTGAAGCCCTGTAGAGTCGTAGAGCCGTACACACCGAACAAAAACCTGACCTCTCGGAACAACTGCGCGCCATGTGTGCGCCACTTGCGCTCTATACACTTTTATCCCCGCGCGGCATCTCCCCCTCTAGGTATATACCTATATACCTAAGACGTTTTTATCCGGTGTATGGTATACGCTTCGAAAAGCGAGAGACCAAAAGAGAAAAGGAGAAAAAAAAAATAGCCAACTATCAGAAACGCTTGTTCCACACGCTGCGACACGTGTATTATACCTCCGCAAGGGACGAACCGGCGAGCCGAGAGATAAAGAGAAAGGCGGACTAAAGCGCGCGAGAGCCCGGCCTTTTTTTTCCCCATAACAGCCCGTGAGCGAGAGGGGGAGAGGGACGAGTCCGAAAGAGAGCGACTAAATGAAGCGTTCGGAAAAATTGCAGCCGCGTATGCGGCCTCCTCTTTTTTTTATGCGTACTGCACGTATAATACACCCTCGACACGCGTATATTTCGCGGAACTTTCGCGGGGCATCCTGAATGGCCACCAGTCTTATTTCGGCCTCCCGGGAATTTAATAGCGCTTCTCTCTCTCTCACGGCTAGTTGCAATAATATTGTTCCAAGAGAGAGAGAGAGGCGGGAAAAAAGTGGGAAAACACGCGGTGTATAAGTCGAGCGGAATCGCGCCTGGCGTATGCGTGTAAGCATTTTCTCTCTCTCTCGCTTCGAGTCTCGAGAGCAAAAAAGTACGCGAGCGAGCGAGAACTTTATCTCGGCGGAAAGAGAGAGACGGAGAAGCAGGTATGCGGGAGATATTTTTATTTCGGGAATTATCGAGACGTATAGAGGGAGAGAGAGAGAGAGAGAGACTGTGCGATAGGGCGACGAGCTGCGGCGCGGTAATCTCCCTCGAAAGTTGAAATAAGTATATGTGCGTCTCGTGAATGTGTGTGTTATAGGGACCCTGTGGGAGTATCCTACAAGTCGATTTCTCCGAGTAATACACAGCGTATCTCGTCGCTTATAGATTAGATTGTTTTCTCCGAGTTTCCGATGCCGTGGCTTTCTCTCCTTCTCCCATTTATGTATATACTGTATAGGTATATACCAATACATATGTACATACACGAGTTCGCTCGCACGAGGTGTGAAAAAGCTCGGATAAAATTTGCCGACGTCCCTCTATACGTTTCCGTTCGTCGAATAACGTATACGGCATAAATCGAGGCATAAATAAATATTATATATGTATACGCGCTATACAAGTTTAATAAATTCGGATAAACAAATGGGCTTATTTATAAATAAAAGCGCGCGCAATATGCTGTACGAAAATACGAGGTGTGCGCCGGACGTCTGCCGTTATAATATACGAGGAAAGATTCGACGGCGGAGCACGTGTCGCTCGCTATATACGCGCGCACACGGTTATATCTCTCCGAGAGAGGAGTGACGCAATTCTCGGGTGGCGAACGCGACAAAAAAATACATGCGAAGCTCTCCTCCGAACTCAGGTCCAATCGGAGAGTATATTAAGTATATATATGGCTGGTACACTGCACAGAGCGTTTCGTTGTATGTATAGTATACCTATAACAGTCATCTCTGCAGCTATAACCTATATAATATATATAAAATACATGTACATAGTATGTGGTGTTATATGTCGAATTTCAAAAAATAAATACACTTTTCTTTGGTCTAGAATCCGAAAAAAAATTTTTTTAAGCTCGAGCTTTCGGACCAATGGAACTTTCATCTGTAAGCCAAAAGATGATGAAAAATCGAGTGAAAAGTGCTGAGGAACATGGGAAATATAGAATATGAAAGTTTAACATAGGGAGGCATATGGAAGAAACAGATTTTTTTTTTTAACGGGCACAAGTTTTGACCAGAGCATCGAAACCTCGATCGAAACTGGGCATATATTTCTTTAAATTAAAGCTCTTTTATAATACTTTATTATTATAGTATAATTCGCAATTTTATTGGTGCCTCGGAAACATTCGTAGTTGTTATTATTCCAATATTTTGACGCATTAACTCGCGCATTAACTTAAGAAAAAAACGTAAAATGGCTGAGAAATATGGTTACTAGCAACTTTTCCCATGTTCATCTGCACTTTTGACTATCTTTCCGCTCACAGAAGAAAGTCTAATCGGTCCGAAACCTCTAGCTTTAAAAAATTTTTTTCAATTTCTATAGACCAAACAAGAGTGCATTTTTTTTTTTTTTAATTTGACATACACGTTGCAATATATACAGTATACGCTATACGTATGTGTATAGCGAAAGAGGAAACGTGGGCTCAACCGCGAGGTCTTTGACCCCCAAGCGTCTCCGTACAGCACACCGTGTACGTTTCTGTTTTTTTTTATACCTTTTTTATACCGTTTTTAATCTCGGCTCTTCGACGCGGTATCGCACTGTACACAACGATTTCTCGCACGCGCGGAAGGTGAACTTCGACTTCATCGTCACCGGCGAGTACTGTATACGCAACGTTTTCGAGACAAAGAGGACGACTGGCTTTGTATACACACCGTATATAATATAATCCCTTCGTTCTAATTTATCATCGTTAATTTTTCATTCTCCTCGCTCGGCGAAATCTATATAAGTATACCTTCTCCTCGTGCTCGTCGTCGCGGCTCTAATTGATCGATGATGTTTTAACTCTGCGAAATTATTCCCGAGAAATCCAAAAAAATTACCTTAACCCATTGTGCTTCGCGTATATATCCCTCCCATCGCTTATAAACACGCACATCCCCGTCGAAAAAGCCCCGTCTCTTTCTCCCACATATATACACACAAACGTATATACTGTATAGTATACGTACACGTTATATATACTTACACGCGCATCAGGTTTTTTCTCCCAAAAAAAGGAGGAGGAGAGAGTCGGAGGAGAGGCAAGTGCTCCGAGTCGCGAGAATTCATTGGGCGTCTCGAGGCGAGAGCCTCTCTCTCTCTCTCACTCTCTCTGAGTCCACGTCTTTTTTTAGTCCGTGACGGTATATAGTAATCGAGAAGCCGAGAGGGTAGAGCGACCGGCTGCTGGAGAGAGAGAGAGAGAAAGAGAGAAAAAAGACGCGTAAACAGTGCGGAGAGAGCGAGAGAGAGATGACTCGTAGGTGACTGTATGCTCCCTCTTCTCTGGGAGTATAGAGCTGAAGAAACGTATGTGACGTGTGTGTCCGTGTATGTATGTATGTGGAGAGAGAAAGAGGCAGGAATATATACGGTGAGAAAGTGAAGGAGCTGCTTTTTTCTCTCTCCTTCGTCTCATCTCGCGCGGCGTTAAAGGATTTTTATCGCCGCCGGTAGAGAGAGAGAGAGAGAGAGAGAGATAAGTTGTTTTCGACTGCCTTGGGATTTACGAGGCTTTTTTTCGGTTTTCTTGAAATATCGACTGTTTATCGGGGGATACATTGTGTGTGACTAACGTATATAGAGAGAGAAGCTTCTCTCGCGTGTGAGAACGAGAGGAGCTTGACGTCTGCGCACGCGGGGCTTGCTTCCCCGTATCCTTTTCCCTCGTTCTCTCCGGCTCTCGTTGATTGAGACGCTAAATACGCGGGATTAATCGGCCTGTCTCGAGGCCTGAAGTACGTTTTTATTTTTGCTAATGTCGGACACATGTGCTGCTTCTGTACTCGACTATTCATGTATAGTGTATACCTATATAGTAATATACGTTTATGTATACATGTGTGCGTTAAACGTTAAGAGGAGACTGATACCTTCAAAATGTTAAAAAATGAAAAATTGAATTTTACTTTTTATTAACTTGACATTGTTTAAATAATGTTTTATATAATGGTATTAGCTCATATATTGTGTTATAAATATAAAACAGTTTTTATATATGCCACATTCTAGGTACAACATGTCTTGAAGGCCAAAATCCATGAATTCCATTTTTTTCATTCACTGCAGACCTTAGTTGAATCTGGGCATCGGAGAGCTCTCCGGTAGGTACAGATCTGCTTTAAAAACATGTAGTTTCCAGATGAGTGTGAGGATTCGAAAACAATTAAGATTCAAAAATGTTATAAACAATTTAAGAAGAACATTTACAATTTTTTAAATTGTTTAAATTAATTTTTGTAATAAATTGTATCTAACTTTTTTGAATCTTAATTATTTAAAAATCCCTCATCTGCGGAAACTACACGTTTTTAATGCAGATTTGTACCTGCCAGAGTGCTCTCTGATGCCCAGATTCAACGGATGCAACTGAAGTCTGCAATGAATAAAAAATATGGAATTCATGGATTTTGTTCTTCGAAGACATGTTGTACCTGGAATACGACGTTATATAAAAATTATTTTATGTTTATAACATAATATATAAGCTAATACCATTATATAAAAAACTATTTAAACAATGTCAAGTTAATAAAGAATAAAATCCAATTTTTCATTATTTAACATTTCAAAGGCTTATCAGTCCCCTTAAATTGGCGTAGACACTTTCTCCTCAAAATATATTATTGGCAATCCGTTTATGTATGTGTATAGAGCGGCGGGAAAAAAAGTACATATACGTGTACATCGCCGGGCAAAAAACGAAAGGGCATATATAATACGCGGTTTTATAGCTCTATCGCGTCTGGCTTCTCTGGCAAGTGCGCGCGCCACGAGGAGCTGCGAGACTCTTTCGTATTATAGAGGAGGAGGAGAGGAAGAAGACGAAGAAGAAGAAGAAGACGACGCATCGGACACAGAGTCGCCTTTATTCCGTAGGAATTTCTGACCTTCCGTCTTACCTTTTTCTTATACGAGCTGCTCTATCGTGAATTTATGCTGCTAAATTGAGTTCGCTTTCTTTCGCGCGCTACAAGCCGAGTATTTTATAGCGTCTTCTCTCTGTCTCTCTGCGATGCGATGAGTGAATTATCGATTGAAGGGGTGAGTAATAGGCCTGTGGCAGACGCTTCACAAAAAAAAGCGTTATATGGACGTTAATACCGATTTTAAAAATTTTGAAGAGCTCAAGTATACTTTATGGAAAATAATTTAATTTAGGCGGATGGTTGGACGAGTTTTTTTCGTTCCAGTGTTTTTTTATTCGATGCGCGCTAACTGATGAAGCGAAATTAGCAGATTCTTATTTCGTAAATGAAGCAATGATTTGTTTTGCATAGCTGATTTATTGAATTGTTGAGCAACGAATCAAAAAAAGAGTCGCAAACAATAGAAAAGTAATCGTTATGAAATCCCAGTCACAATAAGAATCGAAAACATTGCAATAAAAAAATTAAGACTGATGCGGGTAGGAGGTATGGCACCAACTATGCAAGTCAAAATAAAATTTTTGTTGACTCTCGTAATGGTTATACACACGATATATCTATATCGTCTAGAAATTCACTAAGGAAAATTGGAGAGTGTAACTTTTTTCAATATTTTGTATTTTTCAATCAATTAATAATTCGAGATCACAAAATAAACTTTAAATATTTTTCTTGATGTTATAACAAATTCAATGAGATCTCATCGTCATAGTCTAAGAATATGAAGTAAAAAACCTCAAATCCCCATAAGAGACTGTGTTATAAAATTGATAAAATAATTTCTTTAATAACTCTTAAAAGCAACCCGCGCAAGTCTCGAAATTTTAACCAAATCTTTTTTTTACGCATACCTAACGATACACCAAGTTTCGTAATTTTCGAATCGTTAATGCCATACCTCCTTAAAGTAAAAGCATACATACATATATGATGCATACAGGCACTAGTCACTCTCGGCCTGTATTATCGAAACGAGCCGTGTAACGCCGCTCGTAAAGGTGGCGTTCCCCGTTCCACGAAGACACAATACACCTCTAATCATTGAAAAACACGCGCTCGACAGCTCATTAACAGCCTGAGATACAGCTGTTTTCCCTCGTCGTCGGCGTCGCCGCCGCGCAGATAAGCAAACTAATTCTCGGACGATCCATTGTTCTCTCCACATGTAAACGCTCGGCCACTATCGTCTCCTCTATGCACATTATGCACGAAAAAGAGAGCCTGTCCGGCGCACGTCACCTCATCCTCGCTATCGACGCTTATCTCCCCTACTTTTTCTCTCTCTCGCTCTTTCTCGACGTCGTTCTCCGGCGTTTCCGTCAATGCACTATCGCGACGGCGTTTTCAAAACTCTCCAAGCGAGAAGGAGAGAGAGAAGCGCATATAAGTATGTATTGTATACCTATAGACGGTTCACGTGCGGCAAATATTTGCCCCGAGCAAACGGGAGTCGCGTGAGCGTGTGCACACACTTTACTTACGCGTAAATCAGCGCGTGTCACTTTACAGCGATACACACTTTGTGCCAGCGCGATGATTGAGGAGCTTTTCATTTTTTTTAGGCGCGGGGACAAATAACGCTGCGGAGAGCGAATGTCGTCTGGACGATGAGGCTACGTTGATGACACGGCTGTAACCCCGGTGGAACGTATACGTGCTCGAATATTCGAAATAATCCGGAAACTGTGCGTAACTTTGATGCATAACGAATTATTTTAGTACTTTGTGGGGTAAACTTAGCGCTGAAACGTTGGTGATGCGGTTTTGTGCGATTGTGCGTTGTGCGCGCGAAACTTGAGATTGAATACAGGGGGAGTCTTGTATACAAATTTGATGCATTTCGATGAATGTTTAATGGAAGATTACGAGGATTGCGAATGTATCCCTCGAATAGAAACTTTCAAAAATATTTGAATGTTTTCGAAAGTTTAACGCCAAATTTGAATTTCGCATTACAGACTAGTTCACATAAAAAATTGTACTTTTGGTGGGTTCAGAAATCGAAAGTTTTTTTTAAAGCTACAGAGGCTTCGGACCTGTTGGACTTTCTTCTGTAAGCCAAAAGATAGTCGAAAATGCAGTGGAACATCGGAAACGTGGAAGATGAAAATTTAATATGGGGAGGTATATGGAGAAAAATAAGAAAATCGGCTATTTGAATTTTTATGATTTTCTTTTTAACAGACACAACTTTTGATCAGTACATCGAATCTGGGCATATTATTTTTAAATTAAAGCTCTTTTGTTGTACTTTATTGTAGTGTAATTCGAAATTTTATTTGTGCTTCGGGAACATTCGTAGTTGTTACTATTCCAGTACCTTAATGTATTTATTTTTTGTAAAACAAAACGTAAAATGGCTCAAAAATATGGTTTCTAGTAACTTTTCCCATGTTCCTCTGCATTTTTGACTATCTTGCAACCCACAGCAGAAAATCTGACCAGTCCTAAACCTCTAGCTTAAAAAAAAAAACTTGCAATTTCTGGACCCCCGGAACTAGTCTACAACGTGGTGGATGAGAAATCAACGAATTTGCTTACATCAAGGAAAAAAATAAAATTTCGAAGCTCGAAACAAATTAGGTGCACTCCTCGGTGCACTCCGTTGTATCGTTTCACGAATTTTGATGAAGTTAATATTTAAATGTCTCGCAGAACACCATTTGACTAATATATCAAAACTACTTGATTCAAATGTCATTAAGACATATTGATATGTAATAACTCAAATAACCCAGTGCAACTGCGTACGTCTTAGTTTATCACAAATCTGCCTTTATTATTGAATATTTAATATGGCTTTCAAATTAGTACAACGACTTTTAAAAAAAAATCATACATCGGCAGTGTTATTCATTCCATAAAAAGCGAAATTTGCGCGATTGCGTTTCAATAAGCGCAGACTCCCTTACGTAAGCAGGCACGTGTGCGAACAACAAGCAAACGAAACATAGATTTCTACACGACTGTACCTACTCACACATTTGAGGGAAAAAAAAAGAAATAAAAATAAGAACCGTTCCGAGGAATGGAAATCGCGCGTATCTTACGTATTTTCACTCAACGTCGCGTCGATAGGCGAGCTCTTCGAGCTATATCAGATGTAGGGTAAAAATCTCTCGGCTATACTTGGATCGACTCTCGCGCTCGTATTTACGAGTTGTCATTTCATGTAGCATATAGAGATTCCAGTGGCCTAGTACTGGATCAGAGGTTAAACACGATATTTCTCGAAGGTGCCTCTATATATACATTGCTCTGCATACGCTGCACTATAGTATTATTGCACACTGTATCGCATATGTATACGTCTCGATCGTCGAGAGTAGCTTTCAGTTTTTAAGAACCTCTTTTATTTGCGCTACTGCGTTATTGGCTCGCGCGTCAGATTATTCTCGCCTTCGACGCCTCGGAGCAGATCTCGAAGAATATTATTTACTCGCGCCTATATCATCGGCGCGTAATCCCAAAGTCATGCGCTTATTAAGCTCCGCAACATGTTGCGATATGTGCGTACGTGTCTATGCGTCTGTACACAGCGTAGTGTAGTAGTCTTCCTCGAAGTGGCACACGGATTTACGTTTCTCGACTCGGCGCATCACGTGATAATACGCGCCTCGGAAAGTAGATGAAAAAGCCTTGGACTAACGAGACTATAGCACACACACACACACAAACATCGGGAAGATATTGTGCGATCAAGATTGATGAATGCACGTCTATATAAGTTCCTCTCGGGAGAAGCGATACGCACACGTTTTATCAGACGACCAAAGCCGATTCAAAGCTTTTTCCCCAACGACGCTGTTGTTACACTGCCGTGTACTACATAATTATAATCTTCGGGTGTACACACAGCGGAGCTGTACAGCAGTGCGTAATTTACGATTCTTAAATCTTATCGTGTGTACACGCGTTCGTTGAGAAATAAGGAGGCCCAATTCCCCGCGCTAATTTATTTTTCTTTCTCTCTCTCTCTCTCGTAAGTACGCGGCCGATTCGACGAGCTGCACGACTAGGGATTCGAGAGCGTTTGCTGCTGTATCGAGACGAGACCGATGCAGCAGAGCCCGCGCAACAATAACGGGACTAATCCGACGGCCCTCTGGGAAATCCACTTCCCATGATTAGAGACGCTTAACGAATCTGCTGGTGCCCATATACACGATTTTTACGAGGCGCTCATCAGAAAGGCAAAGGGATCGCGCGGGGCCGAGGTTTTATTGGCTGGACGGCGGTGTTGGGGGGGTAATCCGGGTGGGCACGAGAGGCACCAGGTATCGAGGCTTTGTACATTGCTGGTGTATACCTACTGACGCTTGGTGAAATCGGAGCGAAGAGAAATCTTGAGATTCGGAGTTTGCAGGAGCTGATACGGCGTTAAGCTTTGTGTAAGGGGTTAACGATAATTTAGCTAACTTTTGTGTCGAGTTAGATTAGATTTGACGTCGAGTTTGACGTGAGATTCGAGAGAATAGATTGATGGTGGTTTCGTTAGATTGATTTGTAGAGACGGATGGAAGAAGTTTAAGGATAATTTAGCCAATTTTTACGAGATAATCAAGAGATGGCAAGTATAAGATATCACAACTTTCATTTCTGAAAATTAAAATTGGAATTTTCGTAAAAGTAAAGTTAGTGAAGTGATACTTATAAAAATGGTTGTCAGTTCAATGCACACTTAATACGAAGTTGTATTAGATACGTTGGGTTACTTGAATCAGTCAGTAGTTTTGATCTCGACAACATTTGAACAATAAGTTTTCCAACAGTCTCTTACAAGGTTGTACCTACAGAAGAAACTTAACGATGATTTAGCTAATTTTTATCAGAACAGACAAACACGATAAAAGTTCAACGGTAATATGTACAGTCGATTCTCATGCGCATCGCGTTACCGATAAATTAGCTAATTAATTCGCGAGTGTAAGCGACCGATTTATCGTAAATCTGTTTCCTCGTCACTATACAATTTATCTCGCGTATTAAGCTTCCAGTCCACAAACACACAAACAGATTTCCAAAGTTCAACCTGAAGCCTCGACCTGAAGGCTCTATACGACTAAGGAAAACAATCGCGCAAACGTTTAAGCGACAGATTACGTGTTTCTCTCGCTCGTCTAATCTTCCCACCGATACCCCTCTATCTTCCCGTATCTCTCCCTCTCTCGAATGCGCTCGTCAAAAGAATCTCTCGGTTCTAACGGATGCATAAATATCAGCCGAAGATCCGATGCTCACAGACACACACACATACACCTACATTATGCACACCAGAAACTAACAGTCACTCAACTCAAGGATTCGGGAAAGAGATAACGAAACCTTTGACCACGTTATTATCCGGCACTTAGCAGCTCAAAGTCTCGAGTTACGGAGCCTCCGCAGCGGGCACGAATTTTCGTCCGTTAAGTATAATAGGTGATGGCCCCCACACACAGAGAGTCGCACATCTGGACACCGTCACAATCTTATCTATCCCGTGTACTACTGGTGCCTCGCTCACAACTAATTACACTCCAGCGGCGCATAATTACGCGTTTAGCTTCTCTCTTCAGCCGATCGTCGCACATCAGCGCGTTGCATCACACCGAGAGAATCGCAAGCTCATCCGCGGGCAATTTCAACGTGTAACAACATCGTCAGAACAGTTGCATCGACGCACTGTGTAGTGGACGGACGAAAATCAGCGGCATAACGGCTGTAACATATCGTACGGGGAATAATAAAAAGGAGAGAAGCGAAGCTTCCACCTTTTTCTCCCGAGGCCACATAGACGCGCGTACAGCTCGCCATATGGGCGACACCGGCCCCGAGGGTTGTCGCGGACGTGCGCCGGTACGGTCCTACCTTCGGGCTCCGCACACGTGTCCGCGAACAATGTGTGCGTATGCGCACAGCGCGTATATGTGTACCAGACAGCGCTGGAACATGCCTCGGCCATGTGAGAACCGCTTCGCTCGAAATCTCTCATCTCTCGGTTTCTCTGTACTTGTATTACGTGTGTTGTACGCACATGCGCGTCGAACTTGCGAAAATTCGTTCGTTGTCCTCTTCTATAACGAAAATCGTCGGGACGATTCGCCGGAAGACATGTACTACTTCATTACAATTTATTCGTGTGCATATATCACTTCCTACTCGGTGATACACTGCGCGCATAATGTAACCCCCGTTATTTCCTCATTGATTCTCCCTCTCGTTTCTTTTCATTCGCTCGATCGTTCCACCTTTCGTCGGCTCTCTCTCCCTCCCTGTATATGCACTGTATGCAGCTTATATAGATGCAGCTCGAGAGCAGCGAGAGGTATTGAGAGATTCAAACAAAACGATCGGCACGTGAGCCAACGGTGTATGTATGTATATAAACGATCGGAGGGGATATTTTCGCAGGGGAGAGTCGTTCAGTACGATTATAGGGTAGAGGCGCTAGTAGTCGGCCACTTAAGAGTGATTTCGAGTTTGAATTAGTATAAAATACTCGATAAAATATTATGGTTTAAATTGATTAAAAGAAAAAGAAAATACAGAAACTCATAGAAAAATTATTTGTCTTTATATTGCAATTGAATTCGAAGCTGTCCCTTCTATAAAAAAAATGCTATGAATGTTTTAAAAAAATTTACATTTCGCCAGTAGTCGGCCACACGCGAGGCCACACGAGGCATTAGTTGTCGGACACTGATTTTCAATAGTTTTTGTTATAGATTTTGTTATGTAGCGATGAATGTCGATAATATCGTTTAGGTCAAATCCCTGGTATAATTATTCCCGATAAGCTACCGATAATATCTATGCTTTAATTACTTTTAGAAAAAATATAATGTTTCTTAATAATAATTAATTATGAATTAGTTTAAATTAAATTATTTTTTGTATTCTAATAAAAAAAACTGTTAAATCATCGTTATTTTCATAATATTTTAACCTTTACATATATCGTTGACGATAAGTTCGGCATAGCGTGCCCAGAAACCGTCGCCAGGTAACGGGATTTCTTGAGGGGTTTCTGCCGATATTTTTCCCGATAATCTATGGACAGACGATAAAGTAAGGCACGAGGTAAGGCATTCTGTAGGAAGTATATCGGGAACGATTCTTACAGGGGTTTTATACAATTTTAGAAGCTTAAATGTTGAGGAATCATAATATGTAAATAGATCAATAATAAATTACTATTTGTTTCGTATTTATTTTAAATATAAGAAAAAATAGCCGACTACTGGTGCCTCTACCCTACCAGTCATACGCGCGTTAAACAAATATTTTGGCCGTAGCTTTTAATTGGCGCGTACTATGCGCGGACGCGAAATTTCAATCGCGTATAGAAGATACATCGAGTTTTTTTGGACAATAGAGTATTTCGCGCGAAAGCGAAAATCGTCGGGAATATTCGAAAGGATAATACTCGAGAATGTTGAGCGCATCAGTTTCGAGATCAGTTAATAAAGTCTGGAATTTATGACCTGTCAAGAGCTTTATTTTGAAAATCAAAATATCGTGATGGATCTTGCAACGCGCTATATGGAAATTGGATCGATTCGAAAAAGCAATATTTAAAAAAAGCTGTGTATTTGCATGGCTGTGTATAAAGGGTGCGATTTACGAGCGAATTGAAATGGATACGTCCACTTTGATTTTTGCATTTCAGACAATTCTAAAAATTTATTTATTTATCGCTGAAAAAAGCTTTAGCGTAAGTTGGTTTTTTTTAATTCTATAGCTCGTTCAACGAGTAATACACCACATACACATTTTTCAGTGAATGCTGGATTAATTGGAATTCAACGGGTTTGACACTGTCGAAGGATACAGATTTTTCGCGCCAATATTCAGCCACTACTGCGATAATGCCTTTCTATTAAAAATTCAAATACTTGGATTTATAGACTTGATGGACAGTCTCTAATTTGTGGATCTGCAACACAATATGACGGTTCCTCGAACGGCGTGTACTGAGGCTCCATTTCAATTCGCTCGCGCGAATTCAACCTTATTTCGACGCTTCGAACGAAAACTAGCACAGTTCAAAAAGATTGATTTTCAATTGTTAATTTTCGAGTGTTACAATAAATTTAAGCTACTACAACGTGATAAGTGTTATGCACGTGGTTGAAAGTACAAATATTTATGTAAATCTAGATAAGTTTGTATTATTCGCAGGTCTATAACATATCATTGAATTAAAGTATATTTTGAACGGTGCATAGTTTTCGTTAGAATCGACGATTTACACTTTTGGTTTTGATCTTCTGTAAAGATTTTTTTCGCACGTTTTACTTTATTACAAGCTCTTCTGTCGTATAATTCAGTCTGGAAAGCCTCTTATATTACTAATTGAATTCTCATTGTCCACATATATATATAGTCACCATCAAATACAGAAAATCAATTTAAACAATACGAATTGGAAGCTCAGCAAAGTCCATAATATTTACTAATAAAGTATTGAACTCTACACCCAAAAAAAAAAGATTCTCACAGTCATCCCAACTGCTCGTATATACTCATGCCCGTCCAAAGCTACAAAAATTAATTTCCACCCGTTGACAAAACGGTAAATTCCCCAACGCACACGTTAAACCCTAACTCGCCTTCCAAGACGACAAATCATCGAGTCTCGAAGTAAAGTGCCCTTTGTATCGGTGCAAGTCGGAAATGCTTAATTAGCCTCGTATACTCTCTCGGATCCCGCGTCGTTCGAGTTATTTTCAGCAACTCTCCCCCACAATATATACGTGTACACGGCAGCGTTTACTCACAATCGGGAGTGTGTATGTACAATGTACATCTCGACATCCACGGCACGAAACGCCGCGCGCGGGAAAATCCGACGAGAAAGCAAGTTTTTCACTCTATCCATCTTTCCCTCTCTGTGTGATCTCTCTCTCTCTCTCTCTCTCTCTCTCTCTCTCTCTCTCTCTCTCTCTCTCTCTCTCTCTCTCTAGCTCACTCGAGAACAAGTGGCGTCGCGACACACAAACGCAATATGCTTAAAGATCCAATTCCGAGGCGGCTTTCCGCGAAGCGTGAACGACTCCTCTTCTCTCGTGTGTGTAGTGTATATATGTATTCCGACCTCAATCAGCGGCTGTCGTTGCGATTTATCGCTCTCTCGCGCGCGCATCGCCGCGATGGATCGAGAAAATCTCTCCTATACTTAATACACATGCCATGCATACATACATTCGTATATACACAGCGCACGAAATCTTTCGTACTCTCTGAATCTGAAACAGCGAAAAATTTGCTGTTTCTCATAGTTAAATAATATTAACCTCCCAAATAGTCAAATTTTTCACTATTTACACGTAGTACAAAAAATATCATTTTACAAATTAGTGAATATTCACTAATTAATGCGGTGCATTGTTGTAAAAATTATAATTCGTTATATAGTACGTAATGAATAGTCACTGTTTATGAAATGAGTTATAATTTTGTTCGTTTCAAAGTAAATATTTACTGATTCAAACAGTAGAAAGTATTTGCTTTAAATTGTCATTGGAACACTGATTATCTAGTACATAATCACTTTAGCAAAGGGTGAACTTGAAAATTTATGAAAATTTACTATTTTTTCAATGACTGATCATAATGACTTTTAAGAAAAGTGAAATTTTCGGTATACTTATACATTTTTGACATCCGAGAAATTCACTAGATTCAAGTGGAAAATCCCCCATCCAGATAAAATGGAATGATTTCATGGTCTTAATCGTTTTGCAACATGAGAAAAATTTTCTATTTAATTACCTAACAATGAACTTGTAGAATAAGCGAAAATTTATGTTCCCTTTAGCCTCCTGTTACTAGCTAATGTATATTGCTATCCAAATATTATTTTTATTCACTATAATATTAATATTCGATTTTAGGTAGTCCTTCTACACTTTTTCAATTGGTTCATTTTTTTAACTTGTTTAAACTGCGATTATTCACTAGTTCACAGTTGCACCATCACAACTTTTTCAAATTGTTACTATGGACTAAAAAACAGTGAATTTTCACTGTTTTAGATTTAGAGAGTGTATAATACAATACACCAACAGATTCGTTTCTTTCGTGTACATACACACGCGTATACGGCTATAAGTCTATAAGCGAGGAAGAGCTTAAGAATCCACGACGTGTATAATAATATATACTACACGCGAAGAACAAACATCTATAGAGACGACGTCTCGCGCGACTCGGAGAATTTCCATCCGTAGAAAGCGAGAGCGACAGGCATCGAGCATCGCGACGAGATAACGAGGAGAAGACGACGCGCTCAGTATAAATGCATCGCTCGCTCCACGACGTCTCTCTAATGGATCGCCTCTATATAATACACACGACGCGTTTCCAGAAACGCGAGCGCGATCGCGAGCTTTGTTTTTAGAGTACACTCGCGTTCGTCGCATAATTTTTCTCCCAAAAATTTTTCCTCCCTCTATCTCTCTCTCTCTCTCTCTCTTTCACTGCAATCCGCGCTCGTCAATCCCAAACGCCCATCTATTGGGATGAAGGGGTGAGTCAGGGGGGAGGGGGGCAATTAATGGTTTCTCTCTCTCTCTCTCGGAAATTCGGCCGCGTCGGGCCGCCAATAACAAATTCAAATCACAAAACGATCGTGAAGCGCGCGTTCGCGCCATAAACTCGTAGATATATATGTGCCTATATGTATAGTCATATTACGGCGAGAGAAAGAGAGAGAGAGAGAGGAGAGCGAGAGAGTCCTCAAAACAGCCATTATCCAATTCAGACTGCGCGCTACTGCTGCCCGCAATAAATCCCCGATAATATTTAAACATCGTCTCGCGAAGCGCCATTTCGTCGGCCTCGTCGACGCTCTATATAATACATATACATATATACGATATACATATACGTATATGCGATCGCGCGTGTACAGCTGTAAAACCATTTTCTCTCTCGCGAGCGCGCGCGCACGCGACTCACCCCCGCCTATACAGACTTATATATATAGGTATATAGAGAGCCGTGTATAATATATATATATAGAGCCGCTGCGAGGGCGCTTTTGGCGACTGTAACCCCGCGGCGGTGGTGGTGGGCAGCTAATGCATTCGAATAGGTATATACTCACTCTATACGCACACGTATATATATATAGGCCTGGAGATTTGATAAAAGGCCGGCCTGAAAGGGCTCATTCTGATTTATCGATCGGCTGAGGTATACATAGATATACAGATACGCTATATACCTATATACGCTATTTCCCTCTCTCTCTCTCTCGTCCCTAAGGGACGGCAGACACGCGGAGCCAGAGGTGCGTTACACACTGTGTATAGGAGAGCTCGGATAAGGGCCGCACGAGAAAGAAACTTTTGGAAATTCAAGTAGTAGCCGGTATAGCCTATACGTACTTAGTCCTTTATCTCTATGTGCGTATATATGTATATACGTTTGTGTGTGTACGCGTGTACCTATACCGTCGCGGGAATAGATTGCTTCGGCGATTGGTTGGCCGCCGCTCTCGTCTTTTTGTTTCTTCTCCGCCCGCGCGACTGTATATAGGTGGGCCTCTCTCCTATGCGCGCGCGTGTATACATAAGGGCTTTGTTTTCGCCTACGGGGACTTCTTTCGCTCGCTTTTGTTGTACGCGCAGAGGCTCGAGAGCGAGAGCGATTTTTAATTTCCCCGAGGTCTACTATAATATACGGTACGCGCGCGCGCGTGTGTACTACTTTTTTTTTGCGATTGGCCCCGCGCTTTTTATTGTATACATTGAGAAAAGGAAAGCAGTAATTTTTACAACTGTAGGTATAGTACGAAAAAGTATAAGAAGTTATAGTGGTCATGAGCAGGGACTGCCATTATCAGAATTTTTACTGCGATTACGCTGATATTCACTGTTTTGAGCTCGAATGTTACAAGGTAGAGTAGAAAAAATTACTATATTGATAGTAAAAGTTATTTTTATTAACATTTACTATGTAAAGTGGTAAAAATTATTTTTATTTGATATTATAAAGTAGGTTCAATTTATATATTAGATTCAAAGTTTTACGCGTAAGAATTCTGTTTAAGTGAGTGGTTAAATGTGAATTATGCTAACAATAATCAAATTTATTAGCAACACTTTTTTAAAGTGGACACTAATTCGCGCGCGATTTGGGTTATATTTTGCACTATATAATGTACAGTAGTAAATTATATGAATGATGGTAACCATTATAGTCATGTTTACTTAGCAACCAATCAGAATTTCGTATAAAGCTTCACAACAAAGGCCATGACTTTTTTTAAAAGAGAACACATATATATACGTCGAATTTCGACAAAAAATGCACTTTTCTTTGGTCTAGATTTAAAAAAAAAATTTTTAAGCTAGAGCTTTCGGAGCGATTAGACTTTCTTCTATAAGAAAAGATGATAAAAAATGTCGAAGAACATGCGAAAAGTTATAGGATAGCCATATTTCTGAGCCATCTTACGTTTTTTTACAAAATATGTCAAAGTACTTGAATAATAACAATCATACGAATGTTCCCGAGCCACCAATGAAATTTCGAATTACCAGTTATTCCCGTTTAAAAAAAAATTTTCTCTTTTCTCCATTTACCTCCCCACGTTAAATTTTCATGTTCTACATTTCTCACGTTTCTCGACATTTTTTTATCATCATTTGCCTTGTGCACAGAACAAAGTCCCATCGGTACGCAAACTCTGGTTCACAAAATGCTTTCCTCGAATTCCAGACCAAAAAAAAGGTGCATTTTTTTTATTGAAATTCAACGTGTACGCAGGGCTCAACTGGGAGGCGTCTTCCTCGCTCTATACACGGCAATCGGGATTTAAATGCGGTTGTTATATACACCAGGCGCTATGCTGACCGAAGGTCCGTATGTCTCTCTCTCTCTTTCTCTCTAAATACGGGGGTAATGCTTTCGAGCTACTTTTGGAACCAGCTCTTTTCCGAAGGTTCAGCCGTTTACATATACGCGGGATGTGTCTGTCTGTGCACATGGCCCTTGACGTTGACAATAGCAGCAACTTTTCAGCCCCGGCTCTTACATATACACACACACGTATACGCACATCGCCGTCGTGGGTGTCCTGTTCGCTCTCTGAAATTCGAGCGGCCGAGGCTCACGTCGATTTCAGAAGTTTCTTTCTATAGTCCAAGGATTTTCACTCCGGGGATTCGCTATACATATAAGAGTTGGAATATCGCGCGCGTGTCCTATTGTCGATCTCTCGAGGACTATATACGCTTTTTTATATTATTCTCAATCGATGCCCCGGCGCTCGCCGCGAAATCCATTTTAATCAAAGTTAAGGGCTCGGGAGAAGAGAGAGAGAGAGAGAGCTTACGCGGAACTTTCTACCGACGCGGTGCGGACAATGAAGAAAAAAAGTAATTAAAAAAGGCCGGGGCGACGCTTTCCGATAATACCTCGCCTCTTACGTCCCGCTGCGGCGCCAGCGTCAAAGGTCGTTCGATATATATAAAACCGCTTGGCTCTTTCTCTCTCTCTGTCTCGGGCCGTAATCCTTTAATTCACGCCACAATGCGGATCGGCGGTGAGGGCGCCGATTAAGGGCTTCTCTCTCTCTCTCTCTCTCTCTCTCTTCTGCGCATAATGCGTAATACCTCCCCCACCCCCCGGTCCCTTCGGTTTTGCGGACGTACAATGTAGCGTTTGTTGTAATATCGGCGAGTGCGCGAGTGCGGAGGGTGATCCCGAGGTGTACATGTTTAATGTATGGGTGGATGTATGTTATATATACGCGGTGAAAATGTAGGAAACTGGACGGCATATGGACGTGAGTCAGGTTGGGATGTATCGTATGGCTAAAAATTAACGGGATTAATACGCCAGGGACAATGGGACCTGCTTCGCCTTCTCTTCTTTAGACTCTGTTCGGGATGGATTGTTCGCTCGGTTGATCGTAATGTCGAGGCTCTGTGTGCGCGTATATTTACCGTATGGGATGTAATTGATTCGGGCTGAGACTCCGTTCCTTCTCTCTCTGTGTGTACACTGTATAGGTATAGTGTGTATACGTACCCTTTCTGTCAATGATTACTTTTTTGCATGAAAACGATGGGTCGAGGCTTTGTTGACTGCATAATGCAGGAGCTGTGTATACGTGTATACTATACATGTATATAGGCGGTGATGTCTCGAAGCGACATATGAACCGAAATGAAGACTGTCAGGGGGCAATCAAGGTTCATGCCGTATGCTGATTGCTAAGGTTACGTGAATTTTTACTGTATCATAAAAAAATTTTCCTGGAATTAATTTTAGATTACATTTGTAATTATAAAACTAACGATTATATTGTTATTATATCATTCTGGTGTTTGCAAATTTTGTTAGTGACTTTCGTATACTGTAGTTCAGTAAATTTTATCATACTGTTTGGTAACCCGATCACAGACTGCAAATACTAAAAAAATAACCATACTATATTGTAAATTTTACTGGATAAAACGGCAAATTTGCGAAAAATATAATAAATTTTAGAAACAGAACAATAGGATTTATAAAACAGTATTATGGTAATTTTTTTGGTGTTTACACTCTGTAATCGGATTACTGAACACTATGGTAAAATTTACTCTACAATTTCTCTATGTAGCGTAGTAAATTTTACTATGTAGAGTAGATAGTAATTTTTGCTATTTTAACACTGAAGTTTTTGCTTGGCCAATTATGACAGTTTCAGTACCCTCCTAGAGCGCTAACAGGTTTCACCCGTTAAGTGTAGCTAAAATCATAGCTGGATTACCGCTGAAAACCGGTTAATTTTTCATTTAACCTCAAACATACTTATTTCGGTATTTAAAATAAAATTAATGACCCTGCTAGAAAAGTTAACTACCGAAGTCAGTTTGCTTAATAATAGAAAGCTACTTTGTGCATTGTGCAGCTACACAAATAAATTTCGCGGTAAAACAGGCCATAAGCTTGTAATAAGATTACGATGCGCCTAAGTCATTAATCAATACAAGTAAAACCCTGAAACCAAATTTTTTGTCTTCTTCCTATGCACTACAATTTTATAATTGAGTTGAAGAGATATTGTTCCATCACCTTATTAACAACTATAACTACTAAAAAAAACACATACAATATACATATAAGTCAAGGATTCAATTATACCAAACCCTGGTAGTAAACTTAACGATAAATTGGTTAATTTCGTTATGAATTAGCTAATTTATAACGAAATTAACCAATTTATCGTTAAGTTTCTTATACCAGGAAAGTTATGAATATTTTATTATTTAAATTATTTTCATTGCACATTACCTTTAATTTAAACACATTATTACAATTCATATTTGGATTTTTAAGTCATTGCAGTTGATATTTGGATTACTATAATAATCTTTCCTATCCCAGCTTTCTCGCAGTGTATCGCTGTATACGTCTCTCAAAACGTTTCCAACGAGCACGTACTTCGAAAATCAAATAAACAACATCATTTTGCAAATTCCAATTTTCAACCTCGCTCTCGTCGCTCCATAGGCGTCACCGGTGCGAAAACACCCCAAACCCTCCCCCCACCGCAATCAAAGCGGCCGTCACGTCGTCCTCGTCGTCCCACGAAGAGACTTAAAAATTTTCCAAAACTCGCGTAAGTAATCAATCAACGCACGCGCGCCCATCAAAAACACTGTACACACCGTCGTTCTCTCTCTCTCGCCCCCTTATTCGTCTCTTGTATACGCGCGTGTATTTCAAGCCGCATTATCCGACTAAAACCAAAGCCGCATATATATATATACGCAAGCGTTCGCGCGCACCCCGTGCGCGTATGTATATACTAAATCGGCGACTTTCTCTCATTCATCACGTGTGAAATGGCACGTCGAAAAGCGCCGCGCGCTCTATGCACACACACACACACACATAATGCGCGCACCGGCGTCCTTTTTCGAAAAAGGTGTTCGACGCGCCCGTATATATATATATACATTATACACCGCTATATACCAACGCAGCACACGCGTGTATGTATAATGCAGTGCCTCCGTGTGTGCGTGTGTTTCTGTGCGTCCGCAAACCGTCTACAAAAGCCTCACCGACTCTCCCCTGTATAGACGTATATAGCGAAAGAGAGAGAGAGAGAGAGAGAGAGAGAGAGAGAGAGAGAGAGACTGCGTGTGTAAGCCGGTAATGCAATAAGTTGAATAGAGCGAGACTACTCGCCGGAAAGAACTCGACGGCGTGTGTCTGTGGGCTCCTTTATATCTATCTCCTGCTGCCTTTGTGCGGCTACACTCCTCTGCGCATAATAATTAAATGATTTTCAATGTTGCTCTGGCTGTGTATCTCTCTCTATCTATCTATCCATATATATGTACACACACACACATTATACGTACAGTATGCACATATAATATATAGAGACGTATCGATTTGGTATGCGGGATATGATAGCGCGCGCGCGGGGCCGATTGTTTCTTTCGGGCGTTTCTTTTGTGCTGCCGCTGCGTCTCTGCCGTCGCTCGCTCTTTTTCTCCGCTATATCCGTGATAATGCAGTTGGGGGATGATGAAGCCGCTGACGCTGGTGGTTTTGCGCGCGGGATCCGAGGTGGGATCGCGGATGTATATATGGATATTGGATGAAACTCAATCGGTTATTCCAATCGCGGGACTGAGACGCTGTGCTCGGCTGTACCTATATTATATATAACGCGGGGACGATCGGATCTTCTTCTGTTTAAAGGCGATCGAGGCTTTCGAAACTTTGATCGAATACATTTTTGAGACGCGACTGTGCGTTCGAAGCTTCAGGGACTGATCGGAGTGCATAATGCTGATTTTATCTTGTGGTTTAGTGTTTTGAATATTATATGACCAGTTCTCCTATATAGAAAAATGCACTTTTCGGGGGTCCAGAAATCGAAAATTTTTGTTTAAAGCTAGAGGATTCGGACTGATCAGTCTTTCTTCTGTAAGCGGAAACATGGAACATGAGAATTTAACATGGGAAGATATGTGGAGAAAAAAAGAAAATCAGATTTTCATTTATTTTTTTTTTTTAACGGAGATAACTTTTGATCAGAGCATTGAATCTGGGTATATTCTTTTTTAAATTAAAGTTCTTTCGTTCTACTTCATTGTAGTGCAATTTGAAATTTTATTTGTACCTCGGAAACATTCGTAGTTGTCATTATTCCAGTATTTCGACGCATTCATTTTTTATAAAAAAAAAGGTAAAATGGCTCAGAAATATGGTTACTACTTTTCCCATGTTCTTCTGCACTTTTGACTATCTTTTGGCTTGCAGAAGAAAGTCTCATCGGTCCGAAACCTCTAGCTTTTAAAAAAAAATGTTTGATTTTGGACGGTCGAAAACTGGATTTTTCTAGGAGAATTGGTCATATATGGAATCGCTTAAATGGTGGTTGGTTGATGATTAAAAATAAACTATCAATTGGATCGATCAGTATGAGAGTTATGAGACCTGCTACATTGCAATCCTTGGTTTTCATTCTGCTGTCAACCGTGTACGTATTAGTGTCTCTTTTATATTTATTTAATTTATTTCTTCTATACAAGCTTTTCATCAAGATAAAATACGTACACTTTGTTTAATACAAATCTACGTCCAAAAAACTATACATTAAATTTAAATTAAGTATACATGCGAAATAAAACTATTCATAAAAGATCCAAACTGAAATTTAAAATGATCATCGCTAAGTGTTTAAAACAATCGAGCATTTAATTCGTCATCAGATAATATTTACTATATTCACGTAATAATACAAGTTCACTTAAAGTTTCACTTCCCAACTTTGTTGGCTCATATATACACACGTTATCATAGTCTCATTGCTGGAATTCGCGTTACTTCATTTCCGTACAGTTTCATTGCACACTATAATACTCAAGAGTTTCAGCGTGAGAGTGTCTTTCCCTTTATTCTACATTGTTTTATCGCGCAATAATGCCTAATTTAGCTATTATAAATAAATATATATAATGCCTGATTATTGTAATGCCTTATTTATCTATTATTGTTTTATCCCGCAGAAATCGAACCGATAATTTCACCCGTGAAATTTCCGATAAACTTTTTCAAAACAATATATACCCCACCAGAAATAACAGTCCCAATCATTACACGCAACGCAGCCGAGTATTACAAACAATCGCGCCACTTCAGCACGCATCGGCCAGTAATTCTGAAATAAATAAATAAATATGAAATATACCCCTCCCAATTAGCCGCGTATTCTCCGCGTGTCTTCCGCGATATATCAATAGAGTCTCTCTCTCTCTCGTCGCCCCATGAATATTTATCCCCGCGAGCGCATAGATCATTCGCGCAGCTGAAAGGCTTCCGCGTGTAATTCATTACAGTTTTGTTTTTCCCTACAGCGGCCCATCTTTCCCTCCCTCTCTTTCTCTCCTTTCCTTAATACCTCTCTATAATACACAAACAGAGAGCCAGAGAGAGAGAGATCCATCGCCGTTGACTTTCATTGCGGGATAAACCCTCGGAACGAACTATTCTTCGGAGAGGCAGCTCTCGTCCTACATTCATTTCTTTATCTTTCCTCGAGTCTTTCCCCGAACTTTTCCCCATTCCTCATCTTCCTCGAGCCGCCCTCCCCGCCGCTCTTTTCCCGAAGCGCGCCGCGGAGCCTCCCTAAATCAGCCACGTGAATATGTATGTTGACTGTGTGTATATACGCGCGCGGAAAGAGCGCACAGGAAGTCCGCAAATGCGCGCGAGAGAGAGAGAGTGAGTGCAATGTATAGCCGATGCTGTATTATATAAAAGGGGAGAGAGACGCTTGTGTATATAGATTTGATGCCGCGAAAATAGAAGAATGTGTATACTAAGAGAGGGAGGGAGGGAGGAAGAGGGGGAGAGGAACAATGTGCATTAGCGAAGAAAATATTTTCCGCTGCGAGAACGGCGGCGGCGGCTGCGTAGGCTGAATATTATAGTCGGTATTAAGTATGCAAATGCGGGGCTGCAGGAGAGTCTCCGTGCATGCGGTTGATTGTCATGAAAATGGCGCTTTTCGCGGCTAAGCGCGCGGGGCTGGATGTTGTTTGGAAAATACTTTTGTTTTATTATATGCGTTCTTCTACAGATGAGGATCCATTATTGTTGGGTATAATTCTTTTTTATTGGACGGCATTGTCGATATATAATGTTGTTTTTAATTAATTTGCTACTCGCGTTAAATAACTAAAAATGTTTTTATATACTCACCTTTTGTGTATTAACAAAGAAAATGTTATCAATGAAAAAACTTATGTTCCACTTATATTGATTATACTATACATACATAAATTTAAAAATTGTAATTATCAAGCGTCGTTATCATATCGTCCTTTATAATGACCTCTTCAAGACAAGGAGATTTTTAACATAGCCAAGTATAACGAAACGCGTAATAAAAACACTTGAACATAAAAGCCATAATTTTCATAATAATCCACTCTCTAAATCTAAAACAGTCGAAAATTCACTGTTCTTTGGTCCATGTTAACAATTTGAAAAAGTTATAATGGTGCAACAGTGAACTAATGAATAATCACAGTTTAAACAGGTTAAAAATATTAACCAATTGAAAAAGTGTTGAACGTCTCCCTAAAATAGTAAACACGAACATTGCAAATAGTGAATAAAAATAATATTTGGGTAGCAATATATATTACCTGAAATAGTGAAAATATACTACGTACAATGTTGCAAATACATTACTCAAAATAGTGTGTCGCCCTGGTAACAGGAGGTTAAAGGGGACATAAATTTTCGCTTATTCTATAAGTTCATTGTTGGCTAATTAAATAGTAAATTTTTTTCATGTTGCGAATAATAGTAAATTTAAAATAGTAAATTTCTCGGATGTTAAAATGTATAAGTACCGAAAATTCCACTTCTCTTAAAAGTCATAATGACTCACTGAAAAAATAGTAAATTTTCATAATTTTTCAAGTTCACCTTTCGCTAAAGTAATTATTACGTACTGGATAATCAGTGTTCCAGTGACAATTTAAAGCAAATACTTTCTACTGTTTGAATCAATAAATATTTACTAATTCGATAGTAAACGCAATAAAATGAGCAGAATAATAACTTATAACATAAACAGTGACTATTCACTACGTATACTATAGTGAATTATAATTTTTACAACAATGCACCGATTAATTAGTGAATATTCACTAATTTGTAACATGATATTTTTTGTACTACGTGTAAATAGTGAAAAATTTCACTATTTGTCAGGTTAATATTATTTAACTATGAGAAATAATAAATTTTTCGCTGTCTTATATTTAGAGAGCAATCATCACGCATTTCCAAAAAAATCCCAGCATCACACGGTACAAATAAAATTAATCTCAACAATCCCACGTTTAATTCCAGGTCAATCGCCGTCAGGACTGCAAACATCAAGCTTCCATCCCTTTTATACCAAAGTCAACGCATCCATCCATCCGAACGAAATCCAAGTGTAACAAGATGCAGACTACCGTATATATACCATTCCATACACACAGCACAGCAGCCTCATCATCATCATCATCGCCGTCGCCGTCGTCGTCGTCGCTGGAGAGAAAAACTAAACGAGGGTTCGGGCCATGAGTCAACCCCCCTCCCCCACCCACCCTAAGGGGGAAACACATCGGCTATACATTGATATTAGGTGCGTTGCGAATCGTCGGCTTTTATACCGGAATAACGCGCGATTCGTTCACCTTTTCCCGGCGCCACGCGCGACACGCGCCCGATTTATTTAGCTTTCCACGACGTTCCCGCGCGAACTGGCGCAGGGGAAGCGGCGTTTGATTTTTTTTTTTCGTCGAGATTCACGACGACGCCTCTCCCCCCGCAGTACACTTACCGGTGGATCGCAGAGTAGTTGGACGCACGTGTGACGCGGCGAAAAATCCGGGTGTATTTTCCCGTTTTAAAGCGAGAGCTAAATTCATAAAGTTTCGAAAGAGACAGAGAAGAGCATAGTGTATCTGCGTAAACGTGACGCGCGTCGAAGGAGAGAGAAAGGGAGGACGCACAGCTGTCAAGCCGGAATACCGTCTCGTAAATCCTCGTTATGTGATAGTGGGCGTAAGGCAAAAAGTCCAAAATAATAAAGGTCGCTCGTTTAATTTTCATTTGGCGCTGTGTATAGGTGCTGACCGTCAAGATCTTATAGATATTCCCTCGTCACACGGCGCGGCGTCCATGTGCGCAAATACGCGCAGGAGCTCGCGCAGGAGAGAAAGGGAGAGAGAGAGAAAAGGCAGAGGAGAGACTATACGTATACATTATATACGGTACACACGTATATGACCAGTTCTCATAGAAAATAGCACTTTTCGGGGGTCCAGAAATCGAAATTTTATTTTTAGAGCTAGAGGTTTCGGATCGATGAGACTTTCTTCGGTAAGCCAAAAGATAGACAAAAGTGCAGAGGAACATGGGAAAAGTTACTAGTAACCATATTTCTGAGTCATTTTACGTTTTTTTTTATAAAAAATAAATGCGTCGAAATACTGGAATAATGACAACTACGAATGTTTCCGAGGCACAAATAAAATTTCAAATTACACGACAATAAAGCGCAACAAAAGAGCTATAATTTAAAAAAATATATGCCTAGATTCGATGCTCTGATCAAAAATTATGTCCGTTTGACAAAAAAAAAAGTAAATAAAAATATATACCTCCCCATGGTAAATTCTAATGTTCCATGTTTCTCATGTTCCTCAGCATTTTCGACTATCTATATCAGCTAACAGAAGAAAGTCCGATCGGTCCGAAATCTCTAGTATAAAAAAAAAATTTTCGATTTCTGGACGCCCCGAAAAGTGCATTTTTCCACGAGAACTGGTCATATATGTATGTATACGGGAGATGAATGAACGACTCCCAATCTGTTCCATCCCTTTTGTCGAGAAAGCGGCTCGTGTGCGCCGCGTGTGCAAATCCAGCGTTTACCCCCCCCCCCCCTCCCCCCCGTAGACGACGCACGCGCAGCTCACACCTGAGCACAATGAGTCCGACGTTCACCCTCCTATACATATATATACGTGTATACGGTATATATACCCTACGGCACACGTATATGTATACGGCAACCCCCTGTATATAGGTGAGCCCATGTGTGCGCCCGGCCACCCCCTTGTTTAAATAGTCGCGGGGGTACATATGGCTCGGACTTTTTCTCTCTCTCTCTCTCCCCGTGTGTATAAGCGCAGCGCTGCGCGCTTCGATTTTTCTGCGCTCTCGTCTATATACGTATGTATACACGACTGCAGCAATATATCGAGGTATACACGCGTATAATGTATTATACACCTTCTGCGCGCGTGTGCGCGCATACATGGGGGATGAGAGATTTTGGGCGAAAGATGCAGGCGAGAGTCATTCACCTCTCGGAATAGAGGTGAAACGGCTGCGGGTGACAGAGTCGTACACACACGCGCGGGGGGAGGCGGGGGGGGGGGCGGATTACGAAGGCACAGTATAGAGAGAGAATCGGGGGAAGGGGAGGGGGAGTTTCGGTTTGATTTTGCGGGCTTACACGTTATACGGCTATGGAAAATGCTCATTTGGCTAATGCGCGGTGCTCGCTCGGAATCGTATTTTATACGTACATTGCGGGGATGTGTAATGTATATTGAGCGGTTTAATTGATAAAATAGCTTTGGGGATGTATATGTATACGTGAGTTGTGCGGACGAGTCGTGGGTTGTGTAATAATCGAACGGGAATGATCGGGAGGGAGGAGGATTGAGAGGATTTGAGAGAAATTAAATTACAATGATAAAATTTAAGTGTATATTACATTCTGAGGGGGGGGGGGGTGGGATTACATGTTCGGTGGGAAATTCGAATTTCGCGCCGCTATGTAGCAGACATGATTTGCTTGTATAATAAATAGAATACGCGTAATAGAAAAACAGAATTTTCTTGATTATATCGAATTTTTTTTTATTCTTGTGTATCGTCTGCTATATTACGGCGCTAAATTTGAATATTTATAGGGATAAACAACCCAGTAGATGGACACTTTTACGCTCGCATTTAAAATGCAAAATAGCAACCAAATGTTTTTCAACAATGGTAAAAATAAAGTTTCGACATTTATCGTCGGTAACAATAATTTCTTGAATATTTCAATTTCGTAAATATAGCGAAAGTCACCTTATTTCATAGTCGATGCTTCGTTTGCTGTACATCCACTGGGTTTATTACGTTTATTTTTATTTTTTATAATTTAAAGTGCTTAAAGTTATCGTTAACTACTTAATCCTTTTTTTAATACAATCCTCGATAGTTTTAAAGTAGATTAACACTTTACTTGTACAAAAAAACTAATTTTGTATTCAGTATCCAACTATTGCGCTGTTCACCCCTAATTGACTGTGATATCCTACTCTCAACGCATAATTATTCAAAATTTTTTCATCGAATTTCAAAACTTCGTAACAGTCTACACAACGCATAATACATATAAAATTCCTCGCGTGATTCTATTTTCGTGCGCGATAACCAAATCAATTGTCATCCCGCACCGCGCGCGCCACGGCGGGAAATTTGAATTTTTAATCATATCCTATTCATTCTTTCTCCTCCCCCTCTCAGCCTCCTCCACCTCCTCGGCCGAATAATATTTTCAAAGTGTCAAGCGCACCGTATAAGCGCTCGCGATTATTTTAACGAAGGCACGAATTGCATATTATCGCGAGGAATACATATAAGATTCAATCCCGCCGACCCTATTCAAAGGCGTCATCCCCAATTTTTTCCATTCTCACACACACACACATACACACACAAGTACAGCGCAGGGAAGCATCGGCACATAACCTTATCTCGCCGAGAGCCTAATAAATATTCCATTCTCCGCATCCCGCGCTCGCCAATACATATCTGTATAGTGTATATAGTATACGCACACCGTCTCGTTGAGGTCGAGGAAAGAGCGGGAGAGAAAAAAAGCGCCCGCCGCGAGCCACGTGCCAGCGGAGAGAAGCAATTTCGACGGCTGCTGCTGCCGCTGCTACTGCAACCCTCCGGCTAAAGTTCTCTATATACGTGTACCCTTACCTTCACTCCTGCTCCTTTATATATATGCGCTGCGAACGCGCACACCCCCTTCGGACCTACACACTATGTACAACTCGTCCTCTCCTATATATGTATATATACTATACGTGAGTATACGACCTTTTCTCATGTGCCGCACGCGCTGCACACACAGCACACGCGCGTCTCGGGTGAAAATGAGATTTGCCTCGATTATTGTTGCATAAGGTGAGCTCTCTCTTATTTTTTTTTGTACATACGACGCGATCGAGAGAGAGAGAGAGAGAGAGAGAAGTCGAGTGTAAAGTTTAAAAGTGCGCGCGCGGACGACAGAAGGCGCATTAATCTCGTAATCTTAAACCACCGCTGGGAAATATTCCCGGTTGATTAGGAGCGAGTCGTGTGCGTCCGCCCGTGTGTGTATGTGTGTGTGCGTGTGGCACATGTGCGGGCAACCAGCATCAAATTGAACGAATTCACCCTCTCTCTCTCGCTCGCTCTCTTTTAGCCGCGCGTCTAAATGAAAGGCATTGAGTCAATCAGCGATCGAGATCTGAAAAAATATAAAAGCGGCGGATAGCGGCCAGCTCCGCTGAAATTGACCGAGAGCGAATAAAATACCTGATCCGACGGAGAGAGCGCGCGCAGCAGACGCTGTATTTATATACCTGACAGCGCGGGGGCGAGTCGGCTGTTATACGCTGCTTTTGTGCGCGGCTGAGCAAACTGCGGAGGGGGAAAAATTAATTTTTGTCTATTCTTTCGTTTTTTTCTGCGAACGAACGTAATAATATCCCCCCCCCCCACCCCCAAAATAAGAAAAGAAACTGAAGAGTGTACTCTAAATCTAAAATAGCGAAAAATTTAGTATTTCTCATATAGTTCAATAATTTTAACGTCCTAAGGAGTGAAATTTTTCACTATTTACACGTAGTGCAAAAAATATCATTTTACAATTTAGTGAATATTCAATAATTAATACGGTGCATTGTTGTAAAAATTATAATTCGCTATATAGTACGTAATGAATAGTCACTGTTTACGAAATGAGTTATATATCATTTTGCTCATTTCATTGCGTTTACTATCGTATTAATAAATATTTACTGATTCGAACAGTAGAAAGTATTTGCTTTAAACTGTCACTGGAACACTGATTATCCAGTACATAATCACTTTAGCAAAAGGCGATCTTGAAAAATGATGAAAATTTACTATTTTTTCAATGAGTGACGATAATGACGTTTAAGAGAAGTGAAATTTTCGGTACTTATACATTTTTGACATCCGAGAAATTCACTATTCAAGTGGAAAATCCACCATCTAGAAAAAATGGAATGATTTTATGGTCTTAATCGTTTTGCAACATGAGAAAAATTTACTATTTCATTAGCTAACGCAATCTCGCTAACAATGAACTTGTAGAATAAGCGAAAATTTATGTCCCCCTTAGCCTCTTGTTATCAGAGCCACAGACTATTTTGAGTAATATATATGCAACAGCAGCTAATGTATATATTGCTATTCCCAAATATTATTTTTATTCATTATTTACAATGTTCATGTTTACTATTTTTTAACCTGTTTAAACTGTGATTATCCACTAGTTCACAGTTGCCCCATATTATAACTTTTTCAACTTGTCAACACGGACTAAAAAACAGTGGATTTCCACCGTTTTAGATTTCAAGTGTAAAAATAATCGAATAAATAGCTCGTTATAAGAAACGGCGTCTTTCTCGCTCTGCGCAGTTTTCCACCTCAAAATCATTCCTTTCCCCGCGGGCTCTCCCGAAACGACGACGACGACGACGCGCTGCAAGACATTACTCCCAATCAGCGACGAGGAGAGAGCCGCAACTTTTCTGTCTCGTCGCCGACCGGACGATAAATTCCTGTCACCGTCAATTCCAGCCACTCACCTTTCTCCCCCTCCCCACCCCTCCTCCCGCGGTATACATCCCATTAGCGAGCGGCGTCGCAGCCATCGCACACTCCTACACGTTAAAGTATATACACACGTATATATACACCCACAGGTCGAGCTCTGCGGCGCGTCAACGAGTTAAATTGATACACACATAGGTAGACACGGGGGGGGGGGGGGAGGAGAGCGCCGAGCGACGACACACGGCAAAAGGAAAGCCGCCCGAGAGTATTATTCCATGCGGGTATATATAATACACGTTACGCACTATACGCATGTGTCTTCAACTGTAGTACACGTATATGTATATATACGCGGCGAGAAAGAGAGAGAGAGCTCCTCTACCCCGTGAGCCTTCGCTCAATTTAGGTGTAATTGTTTAATTAAGGATCTTCACCGTAGGCGCTTCGCACGCTCGAATTGACCCTGCGCGCGCGCCCGCGTACTATACTTATACACAGTCGTATATATATATACTCACACGCGCGCGCGCGCGCGCGT
Organism: Philotrypesis tridentata; assembly: GCA_018906965.1. NCBI lineage: Eukaryota > Metazoa > Arthropoda > Insecta > Hymenoptera > Pteromalidae > Philotrypesis > Philotrypesis tridentata. The sequence continues at coordinate 236,932 of JACCIB010000022.1, forward strand.
TTACTTTACGATGACTCGAGAGGGACGAAAGAGGGAGAACCGAGAAGGAGAGAAAAAGAGGAGTTCGAATGCCTCGCGTTTATTATATATATAAATATACGCGTGTGTGTGCGTGAGTGTGCGGGGAACACGTGGTCGTCCGCTGGCCGTCGCCGCCGTTAAATGACGCGAGTTAAGATTTTTATCTTTCGTATATATACACTCCGCTACTGTGGCTGCTGCTGCTGCTGCTGTTGCGAAGAAAGAGTATTAAGTATATATAGTATACGTTTGTCGGAGAGAAAGAGAAAGAGAGAGAAATGTGCGCGCGCGCGCGACATGGGCGTGCGTTCCTCTGGTAATTGGATCGATTGTGGCTTATTAATTAATTAAAAAACGCGTGTGCACAGAGCTGAGGCAAGAGAGAGAGAGAGAGAGAGGGAGAGGGAGAGAGGGAGAGCGTAAGGGAAGAGACTGACGTTTATACGAATACACGCCGGTCTTTATTACTCCAGGAATTTGCAATTTACTACTCTGAATTAAACCTTCGCCGTGTGTATATAATATGCTATGTACGGCGAGGTATATATACATATACTTATATATACGTGTGTAATTGTGTATAATACTGTGTATACGGCAAGTCCTATTATATAGAGCACGCCGCCATGTACTTATATATATGTATATAAAGCTTAATGGATTTTTGTTACATAAATACAGAACAGCCGGAGAAGAAGGTTGTTGTTGCCTCCGGTTGGAAAATCTATTACTCGCGGCGCGCTCTGTGTATTATACGTCGGTATATACATGTATAACGTATATATACAGCGATGCACGCGCGGGGATGAAAGAAGAGCGAGAGAGAGAGAGAGACCCTACTCTCAGGTCGTTGTCTAGCTTCTGCCAAGTGGAAATTACTGCGTTGATTGTCTGCGCATACGTATATATATAGAAGAGAGACGGAGAGAGTGAGAGAGAGTGGAGCTTTAAATTCTATAGATGAATCGTCGCATTTGTCGGAGGAGAGAGAGAGAGAACCCCTTTTCAGAGTGTAATACTCGCGTCGACTCTTATCTAACACCTCCTTGTGTATTATCTCGCTACAATGCGGTATTGTGTATATCTCTGCGGCTTCTGGACAGATGTACGCGGTCTTTTTAAAAAATCGAGAGACTCCTCCGCGTTATACTGTCTTACAAAGTGTGCCTCGATGTTTAGGGAGATTATAATAGTCTGTTCACAATATATCCATATTACGCTCGTGTACGAGGTCGTGTATATGTATTGTATAGTAATATGTAAAGGGGTAATTCCAGTAGCAATTAAGGGATCGATGCAGCTTCGATTCGACATTATTATGCGTAGACAGTAATTTAGAATCAATATCCATTTAACGTCACGGTATATATCGACAGGATCCGGAGAGTCGATTTCAAATTTCAAATTTCGCGCCGGTATAACGCCGCGAACGATGTACGAAGCAACTATATAATCATCCCGCCTGTATAGCATAAATTACACTTAACAATGAAAATCAAATTACAACTTGACAACATATCTCTCGATATAAATCACCCGCGTATATTCAAATAATAATTATATAGTCTCCGTTTCCTTTTTTCATCCAGCGCACCCGTTCCGGCGCGAAATTTGAATTTCCAAAACAGCCAGCTCCCCCTCGCACCAAAACCCGCACACCACCACCCTTCCACCCACATCGCACTGTAAAAACGCTTTATCATCGGCCTCATCTCCGCGTCCGCGTTACGAAATCGAAAGCTCGAAATTCACCGCGTATGGGTACACACACACACACACACACACACACTTGTATACTCGACCGTAAAAGATTCCAGCATTACTTGCGTTACAGCGACTGCCGTCGGCTAACCGGTCGGTATCCCACACAAGCCTCTTTCTCTCAATTCCTCGGCGACGACGACATACGGGCTCACACACGCACACACGCGCATCAACTCGACGATGAGTCAGAAGACTCGTCTCTCTCTCTCACTCTAGCGTTAAAACGCCGAGAGTAGCTTGTGCTTCTGCTTCTCTGCTACGAGAGCGAGAGAGAAAGATGCACACAATCGCGCGCGCGGCAATTCTTTCAAATTGTGCGCGAGGTCAATCGTCAGCTGCTGCCGGGACATATCAAAGTGCGCGACTATAGACCATCTACTCATCGCGATACATGTATATAGCTCGTCGTGAGAAGAGAAGACTCCTCGACGTGTATGTGTGTGTATACGAGAGCTGTCGAGTTGTGCGTGTGTAAAGCAACGGAATAGCTGCATAACAAACCTCGACACTCTCTCTCTCTCTCTCTCGCGCAGTCATTGTTGGCCTCGCTCTTCTTCGCGCGCGCGCGAGCGATTGAGACGAGCGTCTCGTAGATCCGCGTTTATTTTGGATTGTGTACTGCTGCTGCTGCTGCCGTCAATTAAGATTCATTCGACGCTGCGGCGACGACGATATATGTACGCTGCTTACTTTAGACTTCGCGGGTACTTATGGTCTCCCTCGCGCGGGCACACGCGCGCGTCGAGGTGAATACTCGCGAAGCGGACGCGATGTATATACTGTATGTATATGTTGGATTTTGAAAAAATATAGAAATGCACTTTTCTTTGGTGTAGAAGTCGCAAAGGAAGTTTTTTGAGGTAGATTTTTCGGACCAATCAATGGGACTTTCTTGGGTAAGCGGGAAGACGATGGAACATGCCGAGGAACATGGGAAATGTAGAATACGAAAATTTGACACGGGGAGGCGATATGGAGGAAAAAGAAAAAATTGGCTATTCGGATTTTTATTATTATTTTTTTGACCAGAGCATCGAAACTCCGCATTTTTTTTAAAATTAAAGCTCTTTTGTAACAATTTATGATATAGTATAATTCGAAATTTTATTGGTGTAGTTGTTATTCCTTTTGTCGCATTAATTTTTTGTAAAGAAAAACGTAAAGTGGCTCAGAAATATGGTTACTTATAGTAACTTTTTCCATGTTCTTCTGCACTTTTGATTATATCTTTCGGGTTACAGAAGAAAGTTTGATCGGTCCGAAACCTATAGCTTTAAAAAATTTTTTCGATTTCGAGACTAAAGAAAAGTGCATTTCTTTTTAAATTCGACATATAAATTGCAGCGGAAATCGACAAAAAAAAATCTCGGGAGACTCGTCTGAGACAGCGTTTTTTTTTATTCTATAAGACCCTCAGAACACGAAAAAAATAATAGTGTTCCCACGAAATCTATTGAGTGTTTCTGGGTATTTCGTAAAAATGCTTAAAATTACTCAAAGAATACGTATCAATTATTTCAAAAATTTTCGAGCCATTTTTAATTTCTCAAAAATTGTGAAAATTGAATAAATTTTAAATTTACTCTAAAATTTTTGTAATAATACATACGTATTCTTTGAGTAATTTTAAACAACATTTTTTCGTTGAGGTCATATTTCTCGAAAAAATAAATCATGTTTAACATCACGCTCGCAACGAAGTTTAACATTACGCTGTTTCCCAAAAACCGCTTTCATTTTGTTCAAAAAAAATCATAGACAAAAAATCTCGACTAATTTGAAAGGCTCGGATATTTTGTCAACTTCCGTGCATATTTGCGACGTTAAAAATAAAATTCCTTCTCCCTCAAAATTCGCTTAAAAAAACGAATTTATTCTTTTCAATTTATCAAAAACACTATTTTTCTCGTGTTCTGTGGGTCCTACAGAACAAAAAAAACGCTGTCCCACACGAGTCTCACGAGATTTTCTTTTCGCCGATTCCCACTGCAATTATCTAAACTATTTCGGCGGATATTTTCCCATATATATATATGTATTATGTACTCGTAATTATTCAGTGTATTTCGTACGTATACGTACATTATCCCGCGTTTCAGCGGACTATCGCAGCGATGCCATCTCATCTCTCTCTCTCTCTTTCGGTCCGCCAACCACCCCCGAAATCCGGATAGATCTGTGCGCGTGTATTTACACACAATCGCGGCGTCCCAACACACAGTGTATATACAGACTGCACAGTCTCGACGGCGACCTACATTTTCCGCGCAACACACAAAAAGAATAATTAATCAATACGCCCCGCGAGGGAGGAGAGGCCGAGCGAGAGAGAGAGAGAAAAAATAACAATAAAAGCAGAGAGAAAGCCGGAGCGCTGTTTGCCAAAGGAGAACTCTCGCTATTTTTTTCGAGCGTCGGAGGACGAGCGAGAGAGAGAGGGTGAAGGAAAAAAATAGGAAAACGCCCGCACCCTTCTTCTCTCCCACCCTCTCTCTCGTCTCTCTTCCGACGTTACCTTAACTGCCCCGAGAGAAAGAGAGAGAGAGAGTATAGTCGGGCCATTGTGATGCCTGGAGAGTTGCGAGAACAGTAGAGTTATAGATATATATACGTATATATACGTAGGGAGGACGACGACGCCACGTCCGTGAGTCATCCTCTCGTCGTCGTCGTCGTCGTCGGGGAGCCGAGGCTTTATCTCCGGGAAGTTTTGATTGCCACTTTCCTATGGGCGGATCTCTCACTCACTCTCTCTTACTCGCGAGATGTAGTTTTCTGTTTTTCGGCTGTACCGTATATAGGGCTTTTTAGTGAGTCAGTCGAGCGTTGATAAGTGCGAATCGCTCCTGTACATATATATGCGTGTATACCCGAAGGTACGACGCGTTCCTCTCTTCCTTTGCCAAAAGTGATTTATCGGCGTCTATTTCTCCTCGCGGGTTTCAGAGGGAAGTCCCTCCTATTTATTCCTGACGCTGCTGCTGCTGCACAAGCTCGAAGAAGGCAAAAATCCGAGCTTTACGCTTCTCTCGCGCTGTGTACGTTGACGTGGAAAAATGTGGAACCGGTGCGTGTGTATACGTATGATATGATGTATCGTTGGCTTTTAGACGGATTTATGCGCGAGAGGAGGGGTTACACGGCGGCTAGACCGTAATGCTTAACAACGGGATCGTAAGAGCGTCGGTGAGATTGGTTTGATGATTTTTAAGAAGCGGCAGCGGTATACATATATACAGCGGACCTCGACGCGACGATCGGCTTTTTATGCCACGTGAATATGCCCGACTGTCCGCTCGGGATTCGCGGAATAGCAATTATTTTAAGCGAGCGGAATATGCTCGTCGCTGCGCGAGGAGAGAGAGAGAGAGAGAGGGAAAAAAACAACGAAATCTCGAGCTCGATCTTTATTCATGCGGCGACGCGCGGTTGCGAGAAAGCACCTTTTTAACTCGTCGCGCGCGGGTTACGCAAATTATTACTGTCGCGCTTTCGGTTGGGTTGAATATAATTTTTTTTTTATATACCCGCGGGACTTGAAAATCAATTGTTTCGGAAGGGTAGAAATCTTCACGTTGAAAATGGTCGTTAAGGCAAGAGCTGAAAAATTTAAAATGGATGGAACTATCAGAATTTACACATACTTAAGAAGTGGCCTTGTCTTGGATATTTCTCAATGGGTTGATGAATTAGTGCGTAAGGAAGCTATACTTCTACAGCATTTCCAATCTATTTCATTCCTATGTATATGTTTATGTATATTGTTATGTATATGTAGAGAATTAGGAATGAATTAGGGTAGAAATTTTGTAGAAGTAGGTTCCTTGTGTACTAACTCATCGATCCAATTATATTGGCCATTTCTTGCGTACAAATAATGAATACAAATAGAGGTTTCCATTTCTTGCCTTAAAATTGGGTGGAAAGTGTGACATAATTGCTAAGAACAGGCCAAGAAAACTGGGCAATTATGAGGTTGGTTATAGTGAAAAAATGGCAAGTTGTTGTACTAATGTTTCTACCGCAGAATATATGCACAATGTACATACCTGTACATGGGTATTGTTAAAATGGTAAATATTTTATACTGTAATTTATATTTTGTCTAATATAAATTATTTTAAGCAAACTTCTTTGGTATATGACTTCTTTGATTTATATGTATTTTGTTACGCTATACAGCTTAACGATACAAAAATTTTGATTATTAATGCGACGTTACGTATTTTTTCATCCTTGAAGTCTTATGTATTTTTGTAAAGTTTACCAATAGATCGATTTATATAATAATAATATTTAAAGATAGCCGAACTGTACACAATCAGTACAGAAAAAAATTTTTAATACACATCTGTCTTCGTAAATTTTTGCTCTGTAATTTCAAATATCATTGATAAATAACAGTTCTGCGGCTATTTTTCTGAATACATGAAAACAAGCAGTTTACAAAATAAAGATTTAAGATTCAAAATTTTCGAAGAAAATACAATCTACATCTGCAACGAAAAATCAATCTTACATTGATACACACACATATATTCACGATACAATACATTCCCCGCAAGATTCGACACATTTTCGTATTTCGTACACAAGACCGACATACATTAAAATATCTTACGACACACACCGTATCCCACACAAAGTCAAGAGTGCACACACCAGAAACGACGATTGTTATTTCCATCTGGGGTGTGTATATAGCCGCGAGAGCGGGAGAGATTTGCTAAAGTGATTGTCTTCACTTGCACGCGCGCGATACGAATTTATCGCTCCGGAGAGTATAAGAAGCGTCGTCACGACGGGAGGAAAACTCTCAAGGCGAAATCATCAAAAAGCTCAACTACACACACACACACACTCCCCGCCGGGGCTAAGTAAGACAAAATCCTCGACGACAGACAAAAACCACGCTCGGAAGCCCTTAATTTCTCTAATCACTCGTTCCATCTCTCTCTCGACCCCTCCGTCGGAAACTGACCTCACGTTTATGTATGTGTGTACACAACTATACATATATCGTCTAAATATATTGTGCCATTACACCTCCGTATATATATCCGCGTATCTATATACCATGCAATATATACGTACGAAGACGTACACGTATAAACGCGCGGCCGAAGGAAAAATCGTCCGTAAACACAAAGAAAATCAAAGTCTCTCGCGTATGGTCTCCGATTTCCCGCAAACCATATATATATATAGCATATAGTATTATACCTCTATATATATAACATCGCGCCGTTCACGGCCTTGACTCACGCGCGCATTTACAGATCCCATACACACCATGTATGTATGGTGTATATCTACGGGGGCGGTTTGACTCTTGGCTATAGGCGGTCGTCTCTCTCTCTCTCTCTCTCTCTCTCTTGCTCACTCGACCCCTCGGATCGTTTTTCGAGCGCGTCATCTCCGAAAATGCAAGGACCGCGTCGGGGATGCGACTCCCGATGTGTCGAGGGGGTCGCGCGGCGGCGGCGGCCGCCGACGTGACTCGAGCTTTGTCTCGCTTCCTCCATTTATATATATAGGTATACGCACACGCTCTATATACGTATACAATATATATATATAGCGCGTGTGCGAGAGAAGGGTGCATACAGATATAGAAATCCATAGGTACAGTCACCGGGGATGATCTGTCAAGCCGACTCGGTCAGCGCATCAATCTCTCGGGCGTATCTGTATACTATATATGTATACAATACATACAGTAAGCGACGGCGACGTGTCTTTTCGCCTGCGCGTCCCGATATGCAGTCGACTGCGAGAGAGAGCGAAACGTGTCCAACACTGGCTGACGTTGGGTGTACGCGCGACATATGCAGATACATATAGATGCGGATGGGAGGAAAAGGAGACGATCTTTTTTTCGGGGTTTGGACGGGCCGTGTGTCTGACGATGCGGCGAGTGCAGGGGTTTTTTAATTAAAGGGAGAGAGGATGAGCGCGAATTTGACGGTGCGAGAGGATGAAAAATTAGTTGGCAGTCGGGATCACTGCTCTGGCGAAGATTCGTTCGGTGTGCGTGACAATCGTGTCGAAGGATTGTCGGATTGGTCGAAATTTGGGGTGATTTGAAATAAGGCTGTATTGAGTGCTGGTACTTTAATGGGTACGTAATGGTTGTTTGGAAATTTGTTGCAAAGATATATCGTGTGAGATAATTGACAACGCGCGGTGAGATCTATATAAAAACTGAAGAACTAAATTTTCTCTTGAAAAGAGGTCAAATTTACGCACGGCTCTGCGGCTCTGTTGATATAAAGAGCGTTCCGGGATCGAGTTATTCTGTTGAAGTGAAAACTGTAATTATTGTTGCAACTGCAGTTTTTATATATAGAGGTCGAAAACTACGTAAGTAGTAATTAAACTCCTTTGTTTCAAGCTTTATTAATTTTTGTACTTTTCCAAGTTGTCCAATGTTATGATCATGAAATCATTCAGATTGATTTATTATTATTTATTTGACGCGGTAGTATGAGTGTAAAACAGTAATTAAGTGTATAAACATAAAATCTTAATTCTCCACGTCTGAAAACAAAATAAGAAAGAGTAATATGAAACGCCAGCAATAAAAGTATTGTTGCATCAACCGACTGTTTCATGCAATTATTTTCCAAATAATCCAAGTATAAATAAGAAAAACAAAATCAACCGAAAAACTGATATCGACACAATTATCTGTTATATCAAAAAGATTCGTTCTCCAACTATCCGGACTATCTTTTCCCCATCATTCATCAATTTAATCTCCTAAAAGTACATAACAAAAACTATTTCTCTCAGTGTATCCAGATACCGAATCGTCTAATTAAAAATCCTATCCACACCCCCCCCCCCCAAAAAAATCATTAACAACAACCGTCCCCCCCTTCAGCCATGAATAACACTCGCCAATTTTCCCTAATACAACAAACGACCTCCCCAGCCATCGATCAAATCAAAACTCCCGCGTTAATCGAACCTCGCCGCCCCCCTCCGCTCCTCCCTAATCTCTTTCCGCATAGCGCGAGAGACCTAAGAAACCTCTCCTTCTCCTCCTCCTCCTCCCCTCCGAAAAATCCAGAAACTTAAAAGCCATCCGAAACACGCGCGTAGCGCAGTAAAGTAAGAAAAAAAAAGAGAAAAGGCTCCGCTCGAGAGTCGACAAACTCCGTCGCCTGCAGTATATATATATACGTATACATACCGGGGCACCTATATAGGAAAAGGGCGAGGTAAAATCGAGCGACCCCTGCGTGACATCATCCCCCTCGCGCGCGCACTGCTATACACGCTTCGTTTCGCCGGCTGCTGACTTCTGTCGCCTGTGGACCCGACCTCCCCCACCCCTCCGCTCTTAGATATAGGTACGGGCGCCCCCGCGACGCCAGCAGCAGCAGCAGCAGCAGCAGATATTCTCTTCTCCCCTTTTCTGCGGGACGCGCGTCTGCGTGCACGCGCTTAAAGGCAAGGACTACTCGGGGAAGTCGGGGACGAGGAGACACGACGCCGCTGCGTCGCCACCTCCGTCTCAGCGCCACTCGATCCCGCGCCTGTGTGTCCTACTCTCTCTCTCTCTCTGTCTATATGGCTACCTTTAATCTTTATCAATCCGGCCGTTCTCCTTTTTTTTTCATCGTATAGTTGGAAGTATTATTTACGCCCGATATAACACGCACCGGCGATGCTCCGGGGCTTTTTTTCCGTGAGTGCGGTTTTACGACACAACTGCGCTTTTTGGGGATTGTTCTCTTTTTTTTAGGGAGAGATAGAGAGATTTTGTGATTTTTTTCGTTTGGGTTAGACTATGCGTCGAGTCTCGAGTTCGCACGAAAAAATTAATGCTATTTTGAGTGAGTTAAGTACTTCTCGAAATAGGGACACGTTAAGAGGTCAACGTTAATTTTAAGGGAATTTCGAGTTGAGAAAATACAGCTGATAAAAATCAAATTGCCATTGTGGTACGTTTTATGACTTATATCATTTTTATATGAAGTTTAAATTTTACAGGAATTTCGATACGAAACTTTGAATTTTGAAAGTATAATTTTCGTGCACTATATTCCAAGTATTTGCTGTAGGTATACGCATTACATTAAAATATAAACTTGTAATTAGAAACGTTAAATTATCACAGAATATGACACGTAAAGTATTGAAGTATATTACTAATAATTATTTACTTCAAAAATAACCAACATTATATTGCGTAAAACTTTTGTAACACACTCTCACGTCGAGTCTTTGACAAATCTGCCGAAAATTCATAAATGAATCAAGCCGTGTACGTAAAATCATACATAAATCTTAAAAAGGTCCGGCGAGCGGCCGGTCGGTCGGTCGAGGCGGCGGCGCTCGTGAATAAGAGAAAAGCCCCTCGTTCGTAGACGAAAAGCCAAAACCCAATAATTGTCGATAAATCATCTCTCTCTCTCTCTCTCTCGCAATCTCCCGCCTCAATTAATTCCAAAAGATTTCCCTCGAAACTTCCGCTCTCCTCAAATCTCGGAGCTCACCACACACTATAACCAGCAGCAGCAGCAGCAGCAGAAACGCGCAACCCTAAAACTTCTCTACATGTATCAGTCGACTTTCCTTCGTCTCTCTCGGAGAAAAGCCATTCAATCTGTAAATGGCATACAAGTAGGTGATGCTTCTCCCGAAAGTAAATGAAGATTTTCCGGATAATGGGGAGGTGGGGGGGGGGGGCAACTGCGGAGGCCAAGCAACCCCCCCTCTTCCTCCCGCTGATCCGCAAGAAAAAGAAGAAAAGCGTCTCGTGTCAGCTTATATACGGGGTGGTATGCTTTTCCTCACCCTCTTTCTCGAGAAACTGCTATATGCACTATCTCTCAGAACCGCCGCCATGTGTGTGTGTGTTTGTACACTTATCAGCCGTAAATCGGCTGTATACGAGCCGATCGAGCTCGGCGATACACCCGATTTTATGCGCCCCGGGCTATATATATACCTTTGCGCTTTCCGTCGTCGACGACGAGAGCCGCGCTACACCATATACGTATATATATTTATGTCTTTTTCTTCCTACTTCGCCGCGTCTATAAGCGCAAGGCGGACTCTCGAGTGTGCGTCACACACGCGCGCGAGACATAAACGTGTGCGACCGCCTGTCCTCTGTATTAGGGGATGATCTCGGCGGCGCGCGTGGCTTCGGAAAATATGACGGGACGACTTTCCTCGTTTGTCCGGAGAGAAGAGAGAGAAACTTGACGATTAATTTGCGGCGTGTGCTGCGGCTGATTTTCCTTTCTTATCCCGAGTGTGTTGATTGCAAGTTTTAGGGCGACGAGGCGACGGCATCTCTCTCTCTCTCTCTCGTTTGTTCTTCTGTTCTCGATGTTGCGCGCGTGCGGCTGGCTCTGCAAACAATGAAAGTGTTATCAAAAATTGCGTCGCACACTCGGATCGAGAGTGGAAGGAAAAAATATCAATTTGCCTATCACACATCGTTCAATTCACTTCGGGCGTTTTTTCTCCCCCCCGTTTGTTCGAGTGAAGGTATATAGTTAGGCAGAAGCGTCTCGGTTTCGTGGGATTATTATAAGATATATATATTAGGAAGTAAAATATGGGAGGGTTGTAGTTCGGATGAGAGTGGAAAGTTCTGGATGCCGTTTACGGTAATGAAACCGATTATACACGTGCGTACGTATAGTTTCTTGCCTTTTGAATAATACGACTTTTGATGTCAGGAAATTAATAAAGTTAATGAGTTGAATTAAATTTCAATATTTCTGAAATCTATGATATCTACGTTTCGTTATAAATAGTCATGTGCGACTGAGAAAGAGCTTAAGTAAATATCCATAATTCAATAAATTAAAATAATATAATAATCCATAATTCAATAATTGTTAAAAAGCATAATTACAGTTCATCGTAGTGAATGCATCAGAAACGCATCCAACGAGAAAGCTAATTAATTAAAAAATTCTTGCTTGCAAAAGCCATCGAATCAAGTTAACGTTCACTCAATTTAATCGCCAGCTTTCCATTAATTTTCCCAGCCTGCACAAGTGTTCACGCGCGTCTTCGTACGGACATCCTGTCCGCGTCCATTTTCAAAGCCGTACAATACAGGAGAGAGTCGCGCAGCCCACCGACACAACTTTTCCTCAAGTGGGGGGGCTTATATACACACACAGACAAGAGACAAGATAAAGACTCGCAGCGTCACGTGCAGCGTAGCGGCGGCGGCAACGGGTCGAGCCCGAGCGTAGGTGGGCTCGAACAAAGGTAGTTAAAGTGCGCCTCGTCCGCAGGTGGGTGGAGCCAGCGTCTACCTGGGCTACGCCACACCTACTCGATCGATGATCGTTCCCATTCGCCTGCCGCACCTTCGCCGCCGACCATTCACCTGTCGCTCTCCTCGTCTTGCTTCTAGATAGGTGCGGACAGGTAGACGCGTCGCTCCGCCGAAATTATGTAGCGTGGAAGTGAGCGGCGAGCCGGTTTTCTCTCGATGGCGCTGAGGAGGCCTTGCGCTTGCTGTGAGAATTGAGAGAAGAAAAATTGAGTTAGTCATTGGAGAGGTGAGCGGCGTTGTTGAGAATTGGAAATTTTGTTGTTACCTGTGAGCTTATGCTTGACGCAATGTGAAATTAGTTGGAGGTGCGGTTTGTAATTGAAATTAATTCGCATGAGAATAATTTCGACGTCTTTCGAATTTCACGAAAGCAATTTTGTTTTTGAAGGAATTTTTGTTTATCTTGGCCTCTTAGAAACTTTTCTCAAGTTGGAACTAAAACCGTTAGGTTGCAGGTGCCTAACGTTACACTATATACGTAGAATGTATACGTATTTCTCGTCGTACCTGCGATCAGCTGCGACTGTGCTTGGTTGCCTGATAAAATTTGAATTTTCATTCTTTTTGTTCTGCAAAAACTACTGACGAATACATTAATATTTAAATAACATCCCCGCTTATTGTTGAGGCGAAAAGGGGTTATATTTATAACAATTATTTTTATTAGCAAAGTTGCAGTTTATTGTTATTTTTTTTTTTGTACTTTCTCATTTTATAACGTGAGAACTAATCATAAAACATTTTATCTTACAAATCAGATTAAAAATTTCATAAGCTTATGCAATCAATAACACTAAAATTAGATAATTAATACCCTTGACCAGTTATTTGAACCTTGAATTTTTAAAAAGTTATAATTTTACGAGGGACTACTTTTAGACTTTTGACATGCAAAAATTATGAAGTTTTTAAGTAGACGTTTTTTTAGTATCCGTACAATATGTGGTTCGCAATTCTGATTGTAAATGAAATATTTTAATGTGAATAAATCTATGATAGTTCAAATTTACTTATTTCTTGTATTGCAATATATATACAGAACGTGCTACTAAATTAAGCATCATCCTGTGTGCTCACAATGAATATAGTAAAGTGCTATACCAACATTAAACCTAAGTTAATCAGAGCTTATATGCGTTAATTAAAATTTTAACTTAGAAACTCGAGTCGAGTCACCTATAATAGAATAATTTTTTAACTATTTACACAGACATTTTACAACAACTAAGACAAGCTATTAAACTCCCACTCGCACAATACAGCATATAAAAATATATGATAAATATCGTCAATAAGGTGCATTTGCAATAATCAATAAAAAGAATCCTTTCGTCGTTTATATTAAAAGAAATTCAAAATTCAATCGCTACGTGTTTACGAAAAAGTTTTAAATTGTAGCAAACGTAAATTATGCATAAAACTGTTCCAGCAGCAAAATGACGCTATTTAGTATAAAAAAAATAGCTTCAGACTATATGTTTCTTTTAATCGTCCTCATGACATTAAAAAGTAACATCTCATTTGACAATAGCTTACAATATGCGGTTTCATGAGATACGGGAATAAAATTTTGACAAACGTCAATCAAAATTGCAAAAATGCATTATAACAATATTTTTCAATAGACTGCTTAGTCGATTAAAATTCAGTAGGCGATAGACTTTGAATTGTAATCAATCGAGGTGTCTGCAAAAATCTTGGACTTCGCGGCGTTCCACGTAGCGTACGCGTAGCATTAACAGCAGGCGCTGGTGTACTGTTAGCTATTATCTTCCTTCTTACAGGCTTAATTGGCGTCTTCACTGGTGCCTTGCCTTCTGCTCTCGTTTGTATTTCATCTGGTAAAACTGAGCTTCGCAATTCGTTCCTTTTATCCAGGTGCTCTTGGAAGTTTCCATATGAAGAGATCGAAAGCGAAGTATCGTTTTTTGACTTTCGCTTCTTTTTGCCCACACTTTGCTTCTGTCGAAAGTAAACATTTTTTTTTTTTAATTTGGATGTTTTTACACTAAACATTTTTGATTTATTAAAATATCTTTACCCTCCCACTTCTTCTGGCTTTGGAACTAATAACTTTGTGTTTTTTACTCGCTGTGGTATTCGGTGACTTGTCATAAGGCAATTTTCGTTTGGCAGCTGGAGTCATTCTAGACATATTTGTACCTGGTGTCCGCATACGATTACTTGCAGGTGTGACACGAAGCATACTAGCACATGGAGTACGCTTTGAAGCGCTGAGTGGTGTTTTTATAGCCGACCTATCTTTTGCTTGCTTCTGCAAAGTAAATTGATTTTTGCTATTATTACAAGATGGATAATCCAAAATAATATTAAAAAGAAAATAATTCAAATAATTGTTTACGTACTCTTGCTTGTTTTAAGTTTTCCTTTTCTACTTCATATTTTCCCATAGCATCATCTATAAACTCTTTTATAGTAAATCCTTCAATTAAGAAAGACGACTTGTGACTTTTTTCATATTCTTGAACCAAAGCATACAACTGACTTTCCAGTTTTGGTAGTTTCTAATGGATATAAAAGATACATAAATGATTATTATAGTAATACTTTTACCGACATTTAATAAATTACATTATGTCAATTTTAAACCTTTTGTACAGCTTTTCTTTCCTTTTCTTCCATTAATAACTGACCTCCTCTATTGTGATACCTGTCTGGATCATTGGCTCTTTGGTCCAATTCTTTCAGTTTATTAAATTGGACTTCCCATTCGCTCAAGAGTTCAAAGAGTTTCCTATAAAAATATAACATGTAATACATTCAAACATTTTTTTATGGTATAAAATAAAACTGTCTTATTAACCTGTTTGAGTTGTAATATCTACGGAGATTATCCGCTTCCAATTCATGTAATGTTAGTAAATCTTCTGTGTAGGTTTGACATTTCATAGCTGTAAACGATTTCTTCTGAAGTTCACTGTATTTGCACAATTTCCACAGAGATTCAATTTCAGCTCTCATTTTCTTCACATAATTTCCAATGTTTTCACTTCGTTTTTCTTTACACCTTTTTATTTCAGCATTGAGCTAAAAATAAAATTACTATTAACTATAAGCCTTTGTTTGTATTAATAATATTTAGAGTACGTACTGCATTTAATGTAACCATGCTATAACCAGTGTAAGTTTCAAGAAAAGCTTTACGAATTTCTAAAGGTTCATCTAAATAATCCCATAATGACAACAATGACTCTTTTTTATCTTGGACTTGAGATTTTGCTTGCTCCATTTGAACTGTTAATCTATCTTTCATATCTTTTAATTTAGTCATATTGTTTTGTGAATATATGAAGTTATTATGATCATGACAGACCATCAATTCAAAGTCTAATGATGGAGTAACACCAAGCTCATCCATTATTTTTAGGATGGATCTTCTAGTATTTTTGAATAAGTCTGAACGCTGTTCCTAAAAGCAAGAGATTTAAATTAAATTAGCAAAGATTGTTTAGAAACAAAATAAAATAATTCGTCAAGACTTTTATAAACAACTGAGCCTACCATCTTATCTTCCAAATTTTGCAAATAATTTTTAAAATCTTCAATCTCTTGTTCCGTAGGAATTTTGGAATCAAATCCAACAGGTTTGTCTCCTAACTTTAGACAGAAGTCTCCTTCCTAAAAAGTTTAAAATTACATAACTTCAATATTATTTTGTTTGAATTATTTAAATTTTTGATGATACAATTAAACCAATAACAACTTACCATACTTATCAATTCTTGTACCAGTTTTAAACGTTTGTCTTTTTTCTGCTGTAATTCTTCAACCTCTTCCTTCAGTTTGGTTTCTAATTCCATCAATGGTAAAGCATCATAACCATCTGTTTCAAAATTAATACCTAATTCCTGTTTTACAAGAATAAAAAGTAATATTAAAATAAAGAAAAAAACATCATTGATAAAGTTGATCATAGATATCAAAATTGTACCTTTGATATTTTTCTTGCTGCTTGTGCCATAGCTTTGACACTTTTCAAAAGATTCATTTTCTTCTGTACGGATTCATCCACCATGTCCTTCATTAAACCCTGCATTGTAATCACAATAATTAAGTCTCTATCGTGAATAAATATTTATTTAAAATTCAGTCAATCGTTCAACTTACAACAAGATGATTGAGAACTTGGTCGGCATATGTGCTTAGAACTTCTGATTTTATACCTGTTTCGTCCCATATACTGAACAGATCTGCTATATCTTTCTCGCATATCGTCTTTGCTTTTTCTATAGTTGACTCCCTAAAAATGACATCAACAATATTATTCCATTCCTTAAATGCCTATTTTTTGAAAATACAATCAATCAACAAGATCACCATCAATAAATCAAAAGACACACATACTCCAAAAACACCTAAAAAAATAACGACCAAAAAATCTTTGGCCATGACACACGATTCCCCCCGCCGAGTCGACATTGCGGGCAAGGCCCTTTTTATCGATCCCAAAAAACATCCTGGCGTATATATCGGCGACACCTGTTACCAAAATTCCCTCTTTCATGAACCCTATAAAGAACCCTCAAGAAAAATCCTCGCGATCGCATCGACCTCCGCGTAGCCACAGAAAAGCCATCGTCCACGCGGGTCAACGCGATGCTTCCACCTCGAAAACAAAGCCGCCGATCCCAAGCGTATATACCCCAACAGATCAGGTGTATTCCCCATGATTCCCGCAAAGCCTCCCATTCAGCGCGACGGTTGACAAGAGCGAGACCCGCACGCGCTCACCTGATGGATTCCATTTTCGCAGATTATTTCTCCTCCCTCGCGTGCGTCTCCCGTTGCAAGTGTCCTGAAACCTCGTCGGCGTCGTGTCGCGGGGGCATCCGCGGGATCCTCGGGAGACCTGTGTTCGAAGGCCGCGCACTCGCCGTTGTATCACGCTCTCTCCTTGCCGTTTTCGAGTCTCCGCTTATACTAACGTTTATCTTTTGAATTCCGAAGGGGGGCACGCCGATTGGCCTGTCCCATTGGTCGACTGCGTCCCGGGACTAACCTCAACTGATGGGAGGACTGGCACACGCCGCGCCGACTATATGGGGCGTTCGCAAAGCCAAACGTTTTTGCCGCAGCGCACCTATGATGAGTAGTGCGCGCGGGAAACCTGTTTTACTTTTGAATTTCGAGGCTGCGTATAGTCTCTGAATATAAAACAGCGAAAAATTTACTATTTCTCATAGTTAAATAATGTTGAAATTCCTAATAGTGGAATTTTTCACTGTTTACACGTAGTGCAAAAAATAGTATTTTACAAATTAGTGAATATTCACTAATTAATACTGTGCATTGTTGTAAAAATTATAACTGTTTATGAAATGAGTTATCATTTTCCTCATTTCATTGCTTTTACTATCGAATTAGAAAATATCGACTGATTCAAACAGTAGAAAGTATTTGCTTTAAATTGTCACTGGAACATTGATTATCCAGTACACATATCACTTTAGCAAAAGGTGAACTTGAAAAATTATGAAAATTTACTATTTTTTCAGTGAGTCATAATGACTTTTAAGAGAAGTGAAATTTTCGGCACTTAAAAGTGAAATTTTATGGATTTAGTCGTTTTGCAACATGAGAAAAATTTACTATTTAATTAACCAACAATGAACTTGTAGAATAAGCGAAAATTTATGTCCCCTTTAGTCTCCAGTTACTAGGGCCACACACTATTTTCAGTAATGTATTTGCAACATTTTAGGTAGTATATTTTCACTATTTCAGTTAATGTATATTGTTACCTAAACATTATTTTTATTCACCATTGACAATGTTTATATTCACTATTTGCAATGTTTATATTTACTATTTTAGGTAGTCCTTCTACACTTTTACAATTGGTTTATTTTTTGAACCTGTTTAAACTGTGATTATTCATTAGTTCACAGTTGCACCATTATAACTTTTTGAAATTGTTAATATACTAAAAAACAGTGAATTTTCACTGTTTTAGATTCAGAGAATATGTGAATCTGGGTTTGTTTGTTTAATTGTAATGAATAAAGGAACAATGTATGTAGTACATTCATTCGTATACCCATTAAACATCAGACATATTATTAATTAATTAATTTATTTATTTATTAAATTTACGTGCAAACTGCCCTTTTACAAAATAAACTATATTATAATAAGTACCTGGTAGGCGTAGCTCACATCGTACAAAACAAAACAGAAAAATATTATTGTTACAATTAGTGACAACTAAAAACAAAAATACCATTACATTATAAATATATTTTTAAATACATTCATATTTATGCAATATTTACTACACCAACGAAAATTTTCACAGACAAACTTATAATAAGTAGCTAATACTTGCTCAGTATTTTTTAATACTACATCTTATTAATAGCATATGCTTTATGAAACATAAATTTAATATTAAGTATGTTTTAGTTTAAACTTGATAGTAAAAAAAATAAAAATAATAAAAAAAACGCTTTTCTACATTAGTGCCACACCTGCGCAGCCTTTTCGTTATCCAAGCAAAATTCGATGTCTTTACGAATATTTACCTGGGCGATTACGAAAGAAACCGGGAACCACTGCCGCGGATATTCCCGCGCGATTTTATTATTATTCGGACTGCGCGCTACACTCGTCGTCTCTCTCGCGGTTTCTGTGGATCGCGTGCGAACGAAGTCCCATTGCAGTTTTCGTTTTGTTATTGATTTTTTGTTTTGTTCATTGCTTTTAATTGTTTCGTTTAACGATCTTGTTCACGAAATCGGACTTTTTCAAAGGAAACTCGCTTCTGCCTTTCAGTTCGTGCAGTACACGATAAGATGGTAAGCAAATGCGTATCTTCGCGAAAAGCCATGACTTGTTGACGCTGCGAAAATCGGTGAACAATGGGTGTAAGTAGTTAACACAATGCGTTGTGACATTTTTTAGAGTCGTCCAAGTTCACCTGCGCCACCGGACAGGCACGATGCCATGACATCTCCTGCTCCGGATTTTGACGAGCCTTTCGAGGATGAGTCTAGACTGCTGGGCGATGAGAATGACATCAACGAAGAGGAGGAGGACGGAGAGGAGTTGTTTGGAGATAATATGGAGGCGTATGTTATTTTAGTCAGGCAACAACGTGGAGAGTACTTACTGCGGAAATAAGAATGTATCTTCAATTTTTCTTTTGTTTCTCTGTTACAGCGACTATCGACCAATGTCAGCCCTGGACAGGTACGATCCTAATCTGATGGATGATGACGAAGACTATTCCGAGTTGTCGCAAGGAGAGCGTGCAGCAGCTGAAGCAGCCATGCGAAAGAGGGACAGAGCTGCTGGCATTCGAGACGACAGAGATCTCCTTTATGGTTTGTTTTGAAAAGCATTTATTTGATTCGTTAGCTTGTGAAAGCTAATTTTACATTGATATATGGAATTTTGTTTAGATGAAAGTGATGATGAAGATATGATGTCCAAAAAGCGGCGCCAAGCTGAAAAGGCTGCGACTGGAGAGACTGAAGATACTGATGTATGTTTTAACAATTAAAATTCAAATGTACTAGTACTCTTCATCTAATTTGTTCAATTTTTAATTTTTTTAAATAGATGATTGAATCAATAGAGAATTTAGAAGACACCAAAGGTCACACTATTAAAGAATGGGTTTGCATGCTTGCTCCAAGAAATGAAATTGCAAATAGGTTTAAAAGTTTCCTAAGAACTTACACCAATTCTAAAGGACAATACATATATCAAGAACGTATTCGAAATATGTGTTCTCACAATCAGGTATGATTTATTTTTAAAATGAATTTTGGTGATAATCATTTAAATTTATAATTGTAACATAATTTTTGTCTACAGTCTAGCTTTATAGTTGAGTTTCCAGTCTTGGCAAGTAAAGAGCATGTGCTTGCATATTTCCTACCAGAAGCTCCATTCCAAATGTTAGAGATATTCGATGAAGTTGCTAAAAATTTCGTTTTAACCATTTTTCCAAGTTATGAAAGAGTTACTTCAGAGATTCATGTCAGAATATCAGAATTACCACTTATTGAGGAATTACGTACCTTCAGGTATTATTTAAAAAAAAACTTTCCTGATAAAAATACCGGAGTGAGATCGATAAAAAACGATTAAAATTGAATTCGGCTGAATACTTTTTAAAATATACGAATTTTTTAAAATCTTTTTTAATCCGGTATTTTTAGCAGGGTTAATATTTTATTGTTTGCTGTACAAAATTATTTATTTGTCTTCAAAATAATTTTAGGAAACTTCATTTGAATCAGTTAGTAAGAACGTTAGGAGTTGTAACTGCAACTACAGGAGTTTTACCTCAACTGTCTTCTGTTAAATACGATTGTGGCAAATGTGGTAATATTCTAGGTCCCTTTATTCAGTCACAGACCCAAGAAATACAACCAAACAGATGTCCTGAGTGTCAAAGTGGTGGACCATTCATAGTAATTTTATTAAAATTGCTTTTCTTTTTATTAAAACCTTATTTTACTTTTACTTATTAATAATTAATATTGATAGATTAACATGGAGCAAACCATTTACCGAAACTACCAAAAAATTACAATTCAAGAATCACCAGGACGAATTCCTGCTGGTAGGATACCTCGCAGTAAAGATTGCATTCTTTTATCAGATCTTGTTGATCGTTGCAAACCCGGAGATGAAGTAGATTTAACCGCTATTTACACTAATAATTATGTTGGATCGTTAAATACAGAAGAGGTAAATTAATTGATTAATATTAAAAAAAATAATAATTAATAAAAAAAGAAGCTTAGCTTTAATGATACAATGGTTTAATAACTATTTGTAGGGATTCCCAGTCTTTTCAACAGTTCTTCTAGCAAATCATTTGCACGTTAAAGATTCCAAAGAAATCGTAGATTCACTTACAGAAGATGACGTAAAGAATATTTTGAAATTAAGCAAGGATCCACACATAGCAAATCGTATTGTAGCAAGTATTGCTCCTTCTATCTATGGACACAAGTTTATTAAGAGAGCATTAGCCCTATCGATCTTTGGTGGCGTTGCTAAAAATCCCGGTAAGATTAGTTTTTACTTTTTTAATAAGTACATTGTAACGTTTAAATGAATAGTTTTTAATTCTATTTATTACAGGTATGAAGCACAAACTAAGGGGTGACATCAACGTTTTGATTTGTGGAGATCCTGGAACGGCTAAGTCTCAATTCCTCAAATACACGGAAAAAATTGCTCCAAGAGCCATTTTCACAACGGGTCAAGGTGCGTCTGCTGTTGGTTTAACCGCTTATGTTAGAAAATCACCCATGACACAAGAGTGGACCTTAGAAGCTGGTGCTTTGGTACTTGCTGATACTGGAATTTGTCTTATTGATGAGTTCGACAAAATGAATGATCAAGATAGAACGTCGATTCACGAAGCTATGGAGCAACAAAGTATTTCTATTTCAAAAGCAGGAATCGTTACCTCGCTTAATGCAAGGTGTGCAGTCATTGCGGCATCTAATCCAATTGGTGGAAGATACGACCCCAGCATGGTGTTTTCTGATAATGTAAATTATTGCAATTGAAAATTTTATTAAATTTATTCACATTGATTGAAGTAAAAAATTTCAATTTCAGGTCGATTTGTCAGAGCCAATTTTGTCTCGTTTCGATATTTTGTGCATTGTTAAAGACGAAGTAGACCGTAGGTTAGACAGGCATTTGGCTAATTTTGTTGTGAACTCACATATCAGACATCACCCAACAAATTTGGAAAGAGTTGTACCTTCCCAGTTAGAAAGCACAGCTGAGCAAGATCCTGACGAATATGAACCACTAGATCAAGATGTTTTAAAGAAGTATATTGTTTATGCTAAGCAAAATGTTCATCCAAAAATAAACAATGTCGATCAAGATAAGGTAGCAAAGCTGTACAGTGAACTAAGGGAAAAAAGTGTGGTATGTATAGCAATTTCAATTCGAATGTTTATTTAATCGTATGGAAAATATAAAATAAAGAAGTGTAAAAAATAAATTTTTTACAGATAACTGGAAGTTTGCCAATTACAGTTCGACACATAGAAAGTATTATTCGTATGGCAGAAGCAAATGCAAAAATGCATCTTCGCGAATTCGTAAGAGAAGAAGATATTAATATTGCTATTCAAATGGAACTTGAGAGCTTTGTTGACACGCAAAAATATTCTATTATGAAAAAAATGCGTAGTGTAAGATTTCTTTATGTACTAAAGATTGTTTCTTTGTTGAACAAGTGCTACATAATTTTTTATTTTATTATAGGATTTCCAGAAGTATTTGACGTATGAAAAAAATCATAACGAATTGCTATACTTTGCACTTCGTGGCCTCACATTAGACGCGCTAGCATTTAAAAAAGCTATGATGAACAAAGACCGTATAACTTCGGTTGAAGTTCCTGAAAAAGACTTGTTAGAAAGAGTATGTGTTATTTATTAAAATGATTCCTATACATCAGTATTTTTAAATTGTAGCTTTATTAACAACTATCATTTATTTTATTACAGGCTAAGCAATTTAAAGTTTACAGCCTTACATCGTTTTATAAGAGCAATATATTTAGATCCAACGATTTTACTTACGATGCGAAACGGAAAATGATCATCCAAACTTTGCCAGCAGTAGACGAAGATTAATTCCTAATTTATTGTACTCGCTATTTAATTTTATAATACTTTTCTATGATCTACTTTTTTATTATTTGTTTAAAAGAAAAGATATTTGAAACGTCATGAAAATTATGTGTAATGATTTTACAAGTTCTGACTTGATACTGTAATGTTTTTTACAATTTACTGTTTTAGATACATAATTATTCAAATATCTCCATCAATTTCAATTATAAATATTTTTATTGTAAAAAGATACTGCAATATTTTTATAAAAATATATTGATTATTTGTATTAAACTCTTTTATATTTTTCTCCTTGCTTAGTAAACTTTATTGACACAATTATATTGACACTTAAGTAATTGAATATTTAAATCGAATTTAAAAATATAAATTATTTCTTTTGTAGGCTCTAGTGGTGACTTGTCGAAAATTTACTGTAAACATGTAGTAAAATTGCAGAGTGTTATTTACTCAAATTTTTATCAAGCTTCTTTAAAGTAAATCCACTGTTAAAAATATCTTAAAATATATATTTGTCAATTAGTACATAATTAATTCTAACATCTGACTGACAGTCTTGTTCTCAGCTGTTAGGACAATAGACATCTATATTTACATGTTTCTTTCATGCAATAGTGATCACAATGATTTAGATGTAGATGATAAAATTAAATAAAGTCAAGTTAATTGTAAAATAAATCTGACAAGTTCTCTTATACGACTATCGCTTCTTTTTCTTGCTAGAGTTAGATTTCTTCTTTTTGTTTGTTTTTTTATTGCTCGCTGCACTACTACTACTGCTACTAGAGCTGCTGCTGTTTGAACTACTACTAGAATCACTGGAATCTGATTTGCTGTCTGAGGAACTGCTACTGCTGTCACTGCTGCTACTACTGCTACTACTGCTGTCACTACTGCTGCTACTGCTATCACTGTCACTGTCACTGCTTGAGCTGTCTGGAGCCTTTGATTTTTTGTTGGCAGGCTGTTCTATATTGTTGGTTTCATTGTTTGCCCTTTAACATGAAATAAAATTTATGAGCAAATTGTACTTTTAACAGCATATAATAAAGTAAGTATGCTATCGATACGGTTCTTACCTATCTTCTGGCTTTTGCTCTAAAGCTTTTTTCAATTGAACTGTGCGAGAATTGCGATTAAGATATTTCCTTTTTCCTTTGCATTCATAACTCCAGTGGCCCATTTCTAGACATTTTTGACAACGAACTTTCTCTAGAGGATAGGGATTGGTGCTAAAATACAGAAATGAAGATAAAAAAATCATGTCAAGCGAATTAATTTCATAAAATATAAGCTCTGCGTAGGTAATAAAGTTTTAAAAAATCCGTTACATTATTAATGTTAACTATAAAACCATTGTTCTAGAAGTACAATTATTTCTAACGTATTAGGCATAAAAACGAGAAAAATAATAATTCTCAAAAGCAAGTCTAGAAGATGGCATTCTCCATTGTTTATGTTAGCGCACAAAAGCCGATGAAACTTTAGTTTCTGAACGAAAATTTTTTTGCGATAAACGAAGTTAATGCAAGCATTCCGGCAACGGATTAATCATAATTTTGCAGAAACTTACGGTTTTTTCCCAAATTTCGAGACTACTTTGGTGGTACTCATTGCACTACTTTTTTAACATAACCTCGAACTGCTGTGGCAAACAAGCTTTGCCTGGCGGCTTTTGTGGCGTGCAAGATGGCAACTTGGGCTCAGCCGCTGTATAATCCGAATACACAACAATATATATGTATATACATTATACGTAATACATCTAACATATTCACAAAATAAGATGTCGCCACCATCGATGAATCTCAACATATTATCAATTATCTATCAAATATCAAAAAACTATTTGGTGTCTTTAAGTGAAGTGGGACTTTTAATACTTAACTATACATTAATAATTAATATATAAGATATATTATCTAAAAATTAACACTGCACTACTGCAGCGCATCCTGATGCAGACCTCTAATTATAAAGCTCTTGTTTTTGCGATTTTGGAGGGCTTCGTCTTGCGATGGAATAGTATCGATGTGATCGCTTCCACTTCCTTTTTCCTATAATAATGACGATCATACACAGGTATAAGGATATGTAAGTATTCCATATATAATTAAGTACATAAATGTGCAGTAGATTATGCTTCCGAATGAAGAAAATTCATGCATATCATGTATTTGTATTATTAATTTCAGCGAAATAGCCTTTCTTCGCATATACTACATAGCACTTCGTAACATCATAAAGTATATATACCTGCAGATCAAGAACAAATGGACTATTCTTCTCACGTCTGTCAACTGCGTCAACAAGAGCTCGCGCAAAAGTATGTGAAACTGAAAGTTCTCGATGATTTATGGAATACTAACAAGTGCAGAATTCAAGAGAAGAAAAACACGCTAAAAATAGAAAACTCGGAATTGGTATGTACTTTATACTTACTTGTAGTTATTGTAGATGAAAAATTCGAATAAAATCGTTCAACTTCATCAACGCGTGTTTTACGCGCAGGACAAGCTTCACGAAAAAGTTTGGAGTGTCGAGAGCAAAATGTGCGACGGAGTCTGGGATTTTTCGAGGAAACACGATTTTGATGCAATTATCAGCAACTATCCCGATATTCCGTGGGATTTTTCGTTTGACTGCGATTGCGACGAGACACCCAAGGAACAACCGAATGAAGGTATAGTATACTTAATTAATAATCATTATTTATATGTATATATTATACTAATAATAATTTATAATGAAAATGCACTAAAAACGTAATAAAACTTGTAAATTATTGCCCCAAGACGATCGCGCGGAATGTCGACTTTTATTCAACGAGATCGAAGGTCTTAAAGAAGAATTAGAGATGCAAAAAAGTGACAGATTGAAAGAAGACATGCTCAAATTCAAGAAAGAACTCCGCGAAGCTGAGGAGGGAACTCCGGAAATTCGAAGGTACGCACTCACCCCACATTAATACTTCTTGCTCTATTTTTACTCTTCCAATCGAATAATATAAAAAAATGAAATCCATTTTAGACTGAAACGGGAAATCGACGAGTGCAAGGAGCGCATCGCCAATCTCAAAGAATTGAACGGAGCGAAATCCAATTACGATTTTGATTTCTTATCCGACATGCTACCCGAGGATAACACGTCAAGATTGACGAGTCCTGCTCCAATCGCTTGTACCGAGAGAGTTAATTCGTGCAGTACTGGTAAATTCAAAAGAAAATTTCCGCACTTCGTCACGGCCGGCGATTTGCTAAATAACATCGAGAATGAAAATGAAGCGATTAACAAGGAACCGTCGTCGCTCGCAGATTTTAATGGTGTAATTAGAGACGTGAGTATACGTTCTTTCGCTGCTTGTTGGATTTTAGTAGATATTAATTTTTTTTCTTCATTTTTTCAGAATAAACCGAAGAAACAATTCGTTCCCAAGCAGAAAAGTAGCATAACGCGAAAGCGAGCGCGATGATCAATTTCTAAATGACATGCTGTGCAATAAACGCCAGAACGCATTTTTTATAATACATACTTTATATTTAGAAATATTTATACAGTTATCTATATCGTCATTTTCATATAATATACATTGAATTACAGTGATTGAATTATTAATATTACACTCTGTGAATTTTATAGACACAATATTGCGCCCTTCAGGCTATTATTCAACAAGTTTCACAATATGAGAATAATGTGCTATATCAATCTTTTTTTTTTCTTATTGTGTTATTAATTAAATCTGTCGTTTTTACGGCACGGTTTTTTTTCTCTTTTCTTAATAAAGACTGTTTAACAGTCTACAATAATGAATTGCACTCTTGTAGCTTATCTGAGAGCTTTCTTGTAGAAAGCGAACGCTGCATTTTTTTTTTCTTTTTGTTATTTGATACGAAATCACGTTGAGTGTAACAAATGCACATTTGTACATACACGCGGTAGCGTAGATAAAGTATATTCTGTTACTTTTTTTAAAACTTTGTCATTTTCTTATCTAAGATTTCAACCAACAAGAACTTTTGTCGCAGGTTTTCTGCCCTGAGGTATAACATGAAGGATTACATTGATATTACAACTTTGTTACTCTGCCAAATCATTCATAAAATTATAAACGTATTGTACGAACGTGAATTCTTAAATATAAGCTATAACTGGACATTACACACATTTCTTAAAACCTGTGCTGACAATAATGTATAATACTTGTATAATGAGTTAATAAAATCTCAATTGTCAAACACATTTTCTTTGAAACATAAAAGTTATCCTATAAATCATTGAAGCAACAGAAATTTCGTTTAAATAACGAATTTTAACACTAAGATTCTAATGATAAAAAAAATCATCGCCAGCATTAATATTAAATAACTTATGTATAGATAATCCACAATGCACAAAGTTTACTGTCGTTGTCTAATTTTAACTGCAGCGGTAATTTATACGCGAAAAAGTTGCACTTGCCTTATATTACACTATACATACTAAAAGTAGATGTAAAAGTCTTAGTTTTCCATTTGTGTAAAATATCTTCATTACTGTTTTCATTGCATCGAGTAAAAATACAAAATCTTTTTTCTCTCCGATTGCACCTGTTGTTCGTTGAATTCTAAACATAACAAAATATAATTCTATTCAGAGTTCATATTTTTAAAGTGTCTTTAACACGTCATGGACACTTGAATTATTGAAGGAACGTAGGTGATATTTTTCATTTATACATACATGATCGATTTGAGTTTCCTGTGCATTAGCCCAAACTTGAACGTGAGCAATTAATTTAATGTGTATGATGAGCTCACTTTTTGAAACAAATCAATTTTTTAAAACTCATAGAAAATTGAAAATTTTATTGTTTCTATGTATAAATCTAAATGTGCATATTGTGTTGTCAATAACTTTTGAACAAATAATTAACCCAGATAAAAAAATTTTGCGCTTGAAAATAGTCTAATGTATATACATACATTACAAAAGTTCTTGCTGTAAATAGTAGCTAATCAGCATTAAACATTCCAAAGACTTTATAGAACTGCTACTTTAGTAAAAATCACTTGCAGTGTATTCTTGTAATGAAAACGTACATAGAAAAATTTATTAGCGAGTTTATAACAAAATATTTTCTTTTCGCAACTTCTTAAAGTGCAAACTTTTCTGTATTCAATCTTTTTAAATATTTAATACATTTTTTTATCTGGTTGCGACTTGACAACTCATACGAGTCTTTTATCTAATTTTAGCTTAACCATATCCTAACATTAATATAAAATTTCTGTTACACATATTAAAATCACGAATGAGTTAATCATTGTACATATGACTTTTCAAAAACAATAAATGTTTATTTAAAACAAAAAATGCATAGTGCAAAAATAAAAAAATTGATCCTTTCATGCTTCAATTATATTTATGAATTATATTTTCCAGTACAATTAAAATATGTAATTCCAAATTTTCGAACTTAATTTATTTAACACAGTTCTAAATAATTTTTAATGAAATGCTTAGTACAAACACAGACGTAAATGTGTACTTAGAAATATATTTTTCATGCGCAAAAAAGTTAAATATTTTAAAGCAATTTAAAGGGCAACAGTTGCTTTTAGCTAAAAATGTTAACATCTTCCTTTAGCAGAAAAAAAAAATCTGTTATAAGCTCAAATTAAATCGCAGATACAGACTTGGAAGATTTCAAAATTTAACAATAATCCTAAATGATCAATTGAATAAATGCATTAAATCTCTCATAATCAAATTATCAGAAATTTAAAATTGCCTATAAAAATGTAAAATGTTTAATTTTAATAAAAATATGTTCTCTTTTATAAAACTTTACAAAAATTTGTAATAAGTCAGAGAATTTTTTTTCATTTAGATCCTAATGATATAATATAGTAACATAAATACATGTACAACGCAGAATAATACAATTGAGGAAACAACATCAAAATTACACCCTTCATTTCCAAATACTTAAAACTTTTTCCATGCTTAAAGCATCATCCAGCTTCTTTCTACAATTCTTTCTTCGAGTCTTGAAAATATAACGAAGAAGTCTTTTAAAGAAGACATTGAATGTAGCATTACAACTATGTATGTACAGAGATTTTAAATTCTCATGTAAAATTCTATAGATAGGATGGAAAATTGATTTTCGTTTGTGCGCATATAATGCTGTAAAATTAGCAAACAGTAAATAATATCTAAGATTAACAATATGTATACAACTATATGTAAGAATAATAAAATAATTTTGAGAATTTTTCACGATACACAGCCATCGATGGATTTGGAAATACCGCACTTAAGACTTATATTGATTTAATCCAATAAAAATGAATAAAAAAACTGAATTCTCGTAGTATTTTCTTGATGAACAGTTTTTGTTCATGAAAATAAAAACTTGTTGTACATCAATGCAAAGTCTATAAAATATTATATGCCACTGATTGTGCAAAATACAATACATTTCTGACTTACACAAACAATTATAATTCTTAGCTGATAATTGAATATATAAGATACAATAAGATATTTTAAGATTTTCACATAATGATAATGATACATCTACCAGATATACATTAATGCATACAAGGAAAATATTTTTCTTTGAGACAAAAACTTTTCAAGAAATATGTAATTATTTAATATTTTTAATAACTCAGGATTTTTCTTTCCAATGAAAAAAAAGGATTGAAAGTATTATATTAAAAAGTGAAGTAAACCAGCATAAGCAAACCAACTGATCAGCTGCAGTAGCCTAACATCCACTGGAATCATTAATTAACAAACACTGTAAATAAACTGCTTTTGCAGATACAAACTCAACTGTTTGCAAACCGTTATTTAAGACACAACATATTTTAAAGTCACTTTACACATGTCAACATAGTACAAACATACATTCAATGAAAATATTTTTAGCACACAAAATGTAATTCGTGACATTAGATATAGACATATGACAATAGAAATCATTCATAATTAAAAAAAACCTTTACTGATGTATAAGTCGTCAGTATGGCTAATTGAACGTAAATTTGGCACGTTTTACATGTGCTTGGCAAATAAATTTTTAAGTATAACAGAACCATAGTCTTAGTATGGATGACTTTTAAAATCCGAAAGGTTTATGATTGATCGATACTTAATCTAGTTTTTGGCCTTTCCTAAAAGAAAACAGTAAATATTGTTGTGCTTTGTTGCTTCTTATTCTGCAAATGAAATTGCTTTGCAATATAAAACATGTTCATGAATATATAGCATTACTGAAAATAAAACTGAAAGCTTTCTTCAGACTTACAAATGTATAATGTATATGAATAGATGAATATAAATGCAAAGGTATTTTTTTCAACGCTACGTACTCAAAGCAACGTTATCAATTTGAATTTGCGATAAAAGTGGAAAGGAAAGCAGATGGTCGTTTGCCTTTGAAAAATGATGTTTATAACTACGCAAATCTGCGAGTTCAAAATGTGTGTATGTATGCGTGACGCATGGATTGCACAACTTTAGAGTCAGCTGCAATACTTGCATAGTTGAAAGACTTGCAGTAATAAAATTCTGGCACTTGAACCATTTGATCGATAGCACTACAATGGTTTTACACTGGATCGATCGATGGAAAACGATGTGTGTGGCCTATACGGCGAGACGCGCCGATAGCGAACAGTTCAACAAATTTACTTTCTTTATCTGTTTTTTTTTTCTTCGCGTCGAAATAAAAAATTCAGATACAACACGGACGTTCTATTTTGCTCCGAATCGAAAGTTCCGTTTGCTTACAAATGGTCCAAATGAAGAAACACTAGCGCTGGTTTTTCGATACTCTTCAAAAATATTCTAGAGTTCTTTTAATCAAGACCCGCTTGACAAGAGAAACAAAATAATGTCTAGTGAAATTTCGCAACGGCATCAAACGAACACGTCTACGTACGGTTCGGAGCAAAACAAAGGAGACGCGATTAACGTTGAACTAGGTATCCTCAGCCACTCTTTACAAACTAACGCAATATCAAAGATTTTTCTTGCGACTGTTGGGTACATCGGGTTCTATGTCCTGTTACATAGACCTGTAAGGGCCCTGCATCTTGAGGAATTGAATGACAAGCGATGGTCCACCTGCGACGATCTCCGGTGGTATTTGCGACAGGGGACAGTTCTCAATTGACATAATACTGAGGTTCGTGCAAAGTGCCAGTTCGAACGGCAAATTGTGCAGGTTGACATTATCGTTGATGTAGAGACAGTCGAGATTCTCGAGGGTGCCGATTTCTTCCGGCAAGTAATTGAGATTATTCTCGCCTACGCTGAGGTGAGTGAGATTCGTCAAGTGTCCTATGGCACGCGGCAACGAGGTCACCTGGTTCGATTGAAGGATCAGCTTCTGCAGATCTCGAAGGAAGCCAATCTCGTTTGGCAGCGACTCGATCTTGTTCTCCTCGAGGTCGAGCACCCGCAGCTTGCTTAGGCTGGCTATACTGGCAGGAATTCGTTTCAATAAGTTGTTAGACAAAATAAGGATCTCAAGATTCTGCAGGTACTGAATGTCGTCTGGGATCTTAACCAGCTGGTTCGTGCCCAGGTTCAGCTCGACCATGTTGATCCAAGTTCCAGTGTCGAGAGGTAAGGCAGTCAGCTGGTTCTCCTTCATGTTGAGCTTCGTCAGGTTCTTGGCTCGCGAAAATATGCCGTAGGGTATCTTGTCAATCTTATTGTGCTCGAGGTTGATAGAGTAAACGTTGGTGAACTGGGATGGACCGCCGGACGGGTAGGCCGTAAAGGCATTCCTCGACAATGTGATCGTCTTGAGGTTGGAGAGGCTCGAGAGAAGACCGTCGGGCAGCTGCGAAACCTGGTTGCCTTCGACGCTGAACTCGTCCATGAGCTTGCAATTGGCCAGGGACTTGGGGATGCTGGAAAGACGATTGTACCTTAAGCCTAGTCTAGTAACGGACACGAGGTTACCGATCGTTTCTGGAATATCTAGGAGCTCGTTGTGTTGCAGATCGAGAGTCGACAGCTGGACGCAATTGCCGATTTCCGCAGGTAAATGCTCGAGATGATTGTGCGAGACGTCGAACGTCACCAAATTTATGAGTTTGCCAATACCGGCAGGAAGCTCCTTGATTTTGTTCTCCCTCAAGCTCAGCATCGTCAAGTTCTTCAGATTGCGTATGTTGTCATTTACGTATTTGACCCGATTGAAGCGCAGGAAAAGCGTCGTCAGCGATGTTAGCGTGTAAACGACATCCGGAATTTCGTTTAGCTTGTTGTGCCTCAGATCGAGAACTTTCAACTGTTTCAAATTTTCCAGAGTATCTGGTAAACTTGTCAGAGAATTCTCGCTGAGGGCCAACGTCTTCAGATTTGCCAGACATCCTATCTCAGGTGGAAGAGTTACCAACTTGTTACCATAAAGGTAGAACTCGACTAGATGAGTCAGATCTCTGACACTGCTTGGAAGATTTGTGATGCTGGATTTGCTGAGGTCGAGCCTCTTGAAGCCCTCATCTCTACATCTTATAAATTCTTTGGCAACGTCTAAGTCTGCCTGTATGGGTTTACCTTTTTTCGCCGTGGGTTTGGGTTTGTTAGACTCGGGATGCTTGACCGTCACAGTCTTCTTTGTGTCACTAGAAGATATAGAGGCGCTGGATAGCTTCTTCTCCTTCGGTTGCTCCTTTACCTGTTCATAACATTAAAAAATTAGCTGCTATCCAAGAAAAAAGTATTATAAAAGTGTAAAGGAAACAATTGATAATTTCTATAGCATTAGTAACAAAATAACAGATCATTAAAGTGTTTGCTTGGCTAATTATGCCTGTTGCGTTTCCAAAGAGAATTGTTCCCTATAGAAAATTCATCATTATTCACATGTTGTTTGAACGTTATAGAAAGTCATAATTCAAGATAGTATTGAAAGAACTTTATGTATGCCTTATCAATCAATGGTCTAACAACAATGTCCATTTTGTTATGATTGGTGAAAATGAGGCGTCGCAATGCAGCACACTAAAGACAATGCAGAAAAGTTAACTCCCGAGTTAAATTACAGCTACATTCGACGTTATTGATCCCAAGTTTTTAACTTTGAACCTCACGTAACCAGCAGCTCGGACACCTTTAATTGAATATCGAACACAATGGATAAGCCTGAAAGCACTGCCTCAATCGTACGCAAAGTTCAATAATTGAAATTTAAACGCAGCAGCATACGGCGACACAACTGGCGGACCAATATACAAATAGCGAACAAAGCTCTCGCGGAATCAACGTTTCGCGAAGCTCGACGAAGGGCGAAGAGTATGCCGAAAGGAACAACCTTGAAGCTGCTCTCTCTCTCTCTCTCTCTCACCTGAGTACTGGCATCCCTGTTGGTGGACTCCCTGAGCAGATCGCAAGCCTCGGGCATGTTGTCGCTGGCCGTAGCCGACAAACCGCAGCCCTCGAGGTACTCCGGAATGTCCTGCTCCTTCATGTAAGCGCTCGCTCGAGAGCAGCGGCCTTCCTGCGTCCCTCTTCGCTCTCTGTATTGTACCGCGCGCTCCGCGCTTCGTTCTCGCTCTCTCGTCGCGCCTGCAGTTTCCTTCCCTCCTCGTCCAGCTCCACAGCGACGACTGCCCTGCTCCTCGGCTTCTGGTTCCCTCGCGTCCTCGGCCTCGCGTTTATACCACCCGCAGCTCTCTCTCTCTGTCTCTCTCTCTCGTCTCCTCGCGCGCGCAGTCTCTCTCGGGGCGTCGCTGTCGGGCTGCACACACCAGGATCTCGATCACGACATTACAGCCCGCTGGCCAGGCACGCAGTCTTTTTCTCTCTCGCTCGCGCTCTCTCCGCACACACTCGGCGACGTCTACGAGTATTGATATTATCGACAAGGTCCTTCGTGTGTCCCTCTCTCTCTCTCTTTCTCTCTCGTCGCGCGAGAGTATATATGGGAAGTGCGCGGCGCAAACGCAATGGCACGGACCAACACGCACGCAGCACTCGAGAGTCGAGTCGAGCAGCTCAGCAGCTGTACATTATCTCCTCGTCGCTCCCCGTCCTCTCCTTTTTACACTCACTCGCGATCGCTGCGCGAGCGAGCTTTGTTTGATGGCTAGCGCCGTCCTTTACTCGCGCGCGCGCAGAGCGAGAGAGAAGAGAGAGAGCGACGCGCCAGAAATAATAAGAAAAGGGAAAACTCGAAAAACTCTCCCGCGGACGGAGTGCCGACTGGACTCCGAGTCTGATGCAAAAAAAGAAAAAAGCTGAGTACACGCGAGAACGCAAGTGCATTACTATATATTCGTTGCGACTGGAGGCTGGAGAGTTGAAAACTTGAAAAGCTTTTGCGGAGAGAATCCCGCTAGATGGCCGCACATGTGACCTTTTCTCTCTTGGGTGTCGATTTGATAATATAATATAATGCGATGTTTTTATGGAGGGCACCAACAAAAATTCCGATTGCAATGATTGCCCTACTGTCGATTTTAATATAAAGTATAGGTACTTAACGGTTTTCTTATTATGTATTGACAGGTCCAGCGATGATCCATAGAAAATGGCAAATAATGTAATTGTTGTAGTGTACTAGCCGGAATGTGTAAAAGCTGTAACAAGGATTTTTATAACATATTCATGCTGATTTTACACGTCAAATATTGACGATTCCCTCCAGTTTCCGCGTAATAATCCACGATCTAAATTATATCTGAAAGCTATACTAGTTATACTATATACATTTGTAAACTTCAAATTACTTCGAAGGTCGCGCGCGCTGCGCGAATCACTCGAGCGAGAGAGAGTACGTGTTATATATACATAATATATATATAAATATATGTAAGAATGTCAAAAGAGAGAAGGCGAGATAAGGTTGATAAAAATAGCCATACAGGCGTTGTAGAGTGTATTAAAGTATACTTACCGTACGTAAGTATGTATATATAATATGTTTACGAGAAAAAGAAAAGGCGAGGGGCTTTCCAGCTGTTTTTTTGCACAGCTCGATATTTACTTACTTGCTCCCTTTTTCTTACTGGATTTTCGGCGGTTGATTTTTTGGGATTTTCCCTTGAACGCATATATTATACTTATACCGTTATATACGTAGGCATGGAAGCGCGGCCTTGATGAAAAATTTCGAACGCATACTTATTTACGATGGCGGTGGAATAATTTTCGAGTTATTTTCGAGAGCCTTATATCCCTTATATACATATAATTAAGGATTATTATTCGCAATGAATAATTAGCAACTACAGAGATATAATTTAAAAATTCATGTTTTTTTTTAGTTTACTCTTTTATTTACTGAATCATCTAATAATGATGAAAATGAAAAAGCTCAATATAACAACAATATTTACCTTAATTTATGTAAACAGTAGATTAGCAAGATGTTAACTATAAGTGTTCAAGTATATGAATATTAATAACAAAATGTTTACGAGAATTAAAGTATATTCTTCTTTTTCTTCTATTTGTTGGCAGTAGGTTGCGGAAAAAAGTATACCTATATGATAGTTTCCACTCAACTCTATATATCTCTCGCGCGGATGAAAGTATGAAACCGACCCCCGATTTCAAATCTTCTTTGCCTTTGTTCCCGCGGTTAGCGGCTTCCCCATTAATTAAAACAAAAATTCTTACATTTTTTGCATAAATAATAAAGTCGATTTGGAATAATTGTAAACTGAGAGAGCATTGTTGACAACACAAATCCAAATCTGCTTTTTAAAATTATTACTCCCATCAGCCCCACCATGCACACTCACTACAAAAAAACCATTCGAATTCGAACGTTTTCAAAACCGTTCGTTATACTTTTTCGCCACCTTTTGCCCCTCCCACTCTGTCATTTCCGATCGGATCTTCCTATACTGTGTAAGGACGTGTTTTTGCATCTTTCGAAATTCGTCTCTCGGTTAATTCACTATACTTACAAAACAACCGTTCGAATTCGAACGTTTTCAAAATTGTTCGTTATACTTTTTCGCCACCCTTTGCCCCTCCCACTCTGTCATTTCCGATCGGATCTTCCTACTGTAAGGACGTGTTTTTGCACCTTTCGAAATTCGTCTCTCGGTTATAGCGCGACAAAAATGTCGTTTTCGGCTGAAGAAAAGAAGCGCATACTTCTTTATGTCGCGAGTAACGGCGGAGTTATGATGATAAACAACGACGAGAAGTGGAAGAAGTTAGGAGAGGAAATGAATCGCGACTGGATCGAGATTCGCGATGCGTATGTGCAATGGAAAATCGAAGAATGCCAGCCCGACGTCGACACCGATGCCATGACCATCAGAGAGATCGACGAAAGCGAATATGATCAGCTCATCCCTCTTATTGACACCACTGAAGGCACAACGGTTTGTATATTTTGGCATGCTGAGCTTCATTGTTAATGGATTGTCTGTGCATATGAGTATTTTATTTTGATGAGAATAGATGAGCAAATTTATTTGCATTGTATACCTATATCTTTGATGTTACTTCAAATCTGTAGCATTAACTGATAATTTCCATTATTTTTTACAGCAGGAAGTTTTACCAGTGAATTCTGTAAATTCCATGGCAGGAGTTGTTGAATACAAAGATGAACTACAAGTAATCAATTGGTATATAAATTTTTGTCAAGTAAAAGTATTGATTACAACAATGTAAAATGCATTAAAAATGTCTTGAAATTGCAGCACAGTGTACGATGTTACTGAAATTGAAGAGCAGATTATTAATAATCCAGAAGCTCTGAACGATGTGAGCAACAACGATAGAATATACTTAATAAGAGGAAATAAGCGTCCACTAGATGTGATGGAAGACTTGAATAAAAAGTTCTTAGAGATTTTAGAAAAGGAAAGTACAGAAGAGCTAAATTTGAAACGTGAAGAGCACACAAAGAGAATGGAAATTTTGGAAATGCGATTGCAACAAGGAAGAGAACTGCACAAAGAAAGAATGAAATTGGCAAAAATTAAAATTGAAAAGATAAAAGAAGCTGTACATCACATAGATCATGTATTATGCAATCGAAATTTGAAAAGAAAATTCAAAAGTGGACCAATCTAAAATGAATTCAGTTGTGTCATATAACATTAATTTTATTTCAATTGCATATTACACACGATTTGATAGATTTCAATTAGAATTTCATATTCTGTGAATTAATCAATTAATTTGTACAAAAATTTTAATTAATTTTTAAGATGAACCAATAATTACACATAGAAGAAATTTTTAATTTTCTAATTTTATATTATTGCTTTCTTAAAAAATATCATTGAATATACAAAATTTGTAAGAAAGATATGATTAATAATTGTAAATTAAGTGTTTTCTTATTTATCTTTATGAAGCTATAATAAAGCAAAATTATTTATTTAACATTTATGCTTTTTAAAACAAAATAATTTTTTGTATATATTTACAAATATATCTGACAATAATAATGTCTAAATGCGCTTGTAGAAACTTCAATAGTGCACTAAAACCGATATCTATAATATATTTTAAACAACAAAGGTGTAGATGGAAGTTGGGATAAACTCAGTTCGACCACTTTTGCGATGTAACAAACAATTAATTTTCATAATACTTAACAAGAAAAGTCGTGAAAGTCGTCGAAAATAATTTCGCGAAAGCTTTTTAGTTGGCAACAATGTTACAATAATGAGCCAAAATAAAGAAGTAAATTAACCGGTAACACGAATCGCATGACGCCCGTGATGTGAACTTGAGTAGCAAACGAGTCGCATGTTTCCTATATAGAAAACAAGTAGGTACTGGAATGTCATAATCATCTAAACAACTCCACTGTCGACATCTCTTGGCTTGGCTGAATGACCGGTCGCCTCGTAAATACACAAAGTAGTCATTTGTCGACTAATCAACTTATCGTTGGCCGCGACGAGGGGTGAGCCGATACGAGTCAACTTCTGCTTTTTTGCACTTCTTTTTTTATAAGATATACTTGTAACTAATTTGTCCTACAGATCATGAACGACTACTGTGCAGTATCAGTTCGGCATCATCGGCTAAACTTT
Source organism: Philotrypesis tridentata (assembly GCA_018906965.1). Classification (NCBI taxonomy): domain Eukaryota; kingdom Metazoa; phylum Arthropoda; class Insecta; order Hymenoptera; family Pteromalidae; genus Philotrypesis; species Philotrypesis tridentata. The sequence continues at coordinate 274,704 of JACCIB010000022.1, forward strand.
ATCTATAACATGGCAAACAATTAAGTGGGTGCGCGTCCAGTGTTTTGTTTATTGCTGTTTAGATTACGTGCTTTTGGTGTTTATACAAACACTGTAAGGGTTAATGCAGAGATCGAGACATCGTTTATACGAAGTTTGACGTTATGTTTACACAATATGTTACGGCATCGGTGTGTGAAACACCCTTGAACTTCTGCTGGTACGAAGACGTGAAAATCTCGGATGTCAGTTGGAACGAGTCGACGAAAATACAGCAGTTAGTAGGTCTGCTGATTTTTAAGTTTCGTTTTTTCATTTCTCTAAGTTTCTCAATGCAACATTGTGTAGGCTTCGATTTATCAACGAACTTTATCGAAGAAATTAAAATAATGCCACAACGAATCAATATCGTCCAAAATATCTGTACAGCAAGAAAATTCGAATATCCGCGCTTTCGTATAATATAAATGTGCGCAGTCGGTAGTGCAGACAGCGCATCAGGTAAATAGGCCCAAAATGTGCGAGCGCCGCTTCCCCATAACCGCGCCGCTTCTATATATATAGATATAGCTGAAATTCAAGCCGCGGCCATATTGAGACAGGCCGCACACACTTGGCTTTGATATATTTGCCTCGCCGCCACTCGGGTGCCCCTCAGTTCGTAAAGTTAGTCCGAGTCTGTCGCATCATCCGAACGGCGTCGATACAGTGATCCTATAAGCATATACACAAGTAAAAAGATACACGACAAGGCAAAAAGGATATTGAAATTGGTACTCGTCGGCTTCGCCGCATGTCAGCTTTATTTTTGGAACAAACTCTGAGCTACTCTATATAATCGCATTATTTATTAAGAATTTTGATGTATGTGTGCTCCGTAAGCGAAAACGCGTGCTACTTGAGACTTGTACATCTGCGTCGCGCGGCGTCGTCTCCGGCATGAAGACGCGAGCGACGCTCGACGTTACGAAATTCAAGCCTTTCTTTTTTTCCTTCATTTATTTCCGGCTGTGCACAGGTTTTTGTTTGCAGCCGGGATTTGGGTTTCTTTGATTGTTAATTGTGTTCTGCTGGTTTGTTTCTGATTTTTTTTTTTTTTTTTTTTCAATTTTATGGGAACGTCGTTGGTCGTTGACCTTGTCGCTCCCGATGCGGAGTCGCAACGGATATGCATATATATGGGGCTATACCTAGATTCTAGATACGTGTCGAAGCAAGAGCTAAGGGCGACGACACTTCCTGGAGAATCATTTTTTTTTGAATAATTTTATTTTAAATTGATATCAAAAATACCTATCCCCTGACAAATATACATTGGATCAAGATATTTTGATCATTTCTATCATTAATAGTATACTTCATTATTACCTAGAAGGTAAACACTTTTTTTTTTATTTTTGTTTAGATTACGATGAATTTTACCTTCATGAACCTGAGACGTTTGAAGATGAGAATCTTCTGGAGGACGAATTCAGTCAGTTTCTAAGAGAGACTTGTATATTCGAATGTTATAACTGTGATACTTATTTTGATTATATACTCTATCAAGACATGGCTTACTATCGAGAGCCGAGTAGTTACCATAATGGCAACTACATCCTTGATAGCGAAAAAGACTTTAACCAAGCTTCAATGTTTGGAGATATTCTTGAAAAAAAGAATAAGGATAATGGTTTAGACTATGATCCAGAGTATGATGAGGAAGTCAATCAACTGCTGGAACAGTTTGAAGAAGAACTTAATGAAGATTCAACAGAATTAAATGTAAAAAAAGAAAAGATTGTCCTCACTAACAAAGATCAATATGAAGATTTCTATGATGAGTTTCCTCCTGAGGAGGCAGCAAAAGAAATTCCTTTGTGGTATAAAAAGACAGTACGTTCAAACTCTCGTTAGTTGGAAAGAAAATTATGTTTATATCTTTATTTTTAATTTTGTTTATATAAAAATTTTTGCAGCTTCAAGAAAAACAGCGGATCACAACAGACCGCCTTAAAAGTTTGAGCAAACTTGTTTCATATGCAAGTCCTAAAGCATGGGAACATGTGAAAAGAATTGAACAAGATCACCATACACCTTTTTGTAAATTAAATCCACCAAGATATCCTCCACCAAATAGACCATGGCAGAATTACTGGAAATTTAATTGTTAGTATTTATTTATTTTTTAAACATCTTATAATATTAGTTTCTTTAAAATTTAGTTATTTAAAAAAAATTTGCATAATTTTTATTAAATAAGACATTTTTAAATAATATTGAGCTACTTACTTGGGGTATAAATTATCTTTAATTTGTGTCTGATATTCAAACCTTCAATACACTAAGTATACCCTGATTCACGGATTTATACACGGTCCATTAGATTCCAGAAGTAAGGGATAGCCTAATTTTATAAATATTTAATACAATGGATTTGTTGTTACAGGTGTTACAAGGTGCACTGCTGATCCATTAGATTCATATCATGCTCATACGTCAGATTGCGAGGAAATAGTGTTGGAACATATAGGGACTAATATTTCAACAAAGTCTAAAAGTATCTTTCGTAACGAATTTCCTGAACATGTTATGCGTACAGTTGAGGTACAGTAATCTATTAGACTGTTTTAAATTTTCATGTTTTTACTAACAAAAAACATTTAAATTTTTTAGCTGTTTCAAAAATTTGTAAATGATACTGCAAAAGACAATCCATATTTACATCCTGATGTAGTTTGTGACACTGTATATGAGAAACCAACTTGGAGTTTTATCAAATTAAGAACAAATTATAAAAATGAAATAATGATGATTGCAAGTGGAAAAGGACTTACTCCTCTGTTAGATAAACTGAAAAAGATCTTTGAAAAAGGAGAAGGAAGAACTCTTAATGTGATTTCGTTATGGTGTGTGAATGCAAGATGGTATGTACTTAATATTCTTAATAATTACATTAGTTAATAATAAATTTGATAATGTCAACAACAATATGTGATTTCATTAACTGGTAGGTCTCAAAAAAAGAGTAAATTTCCACCAACACATTTATATGGATTTTTTGAATTAAGAGATAAAGTTGGTCCAATAACACTAAAGTATAGCGCTCAAAATAATATGTCATTCAACTCTGCAGAAGCAGAACAATTAGGAAGAATAATGATGGAGTATTTAAATCCAACTTCTGAAACCACTGTTATAGATATTGGGTGCAATTTCGGTGTTCTCAGTCTAATGCTTGCAACGGTAATTTGATCTTCATTTTTATGGACAATTTACGATATTTCTATTTTCCTTTTTTAATGCATACATTTATATATCTAAACAATTTTCAAAATACTATTTTAATTTTTTTTTTCAGAAAACTGATAAAGTCATTGGTTTAACTACCTTAGATCATGAAGTTCAATTGGCTGAGAAAATTAAAGAAGATAATAAAGTGAACAATGCTTCATTTATTGTCTGCACACAAAAAGAAGTACATACAAAATGCTCACCATTCGTAAAAAAATCCATAACAGTTGCTGTGCTTAATCTCTCTTCGCATTTTGGAAAAAGTAATTATCGTCGTAACTACTTTTAATAATAAAAACATATATTTTGAAAATGAATAATTAATTCGTTTCGTTTTTTTTTTCATGAAACTAGGCCCTGATGTTATGAGGGCATTAAGAAATCTTCCCACTGTGTGGAGAATAGCTATATATGGTTCATTTAAAAGTGAATTTCAAAAATATATCACGATTTTAACATCAAGTGATCACCTCATGGGTGATGAATTTTTACCAATGCAAGGATGCATCTTAGAGAGATCTCCTTCAATATCAGATGAATTCAACATAGTGACTGTACTTGAGAGAAAATCTTTAATTGAACCTCGTGTAGATTTGATTGCAAACGGTCCAACAGTCAATATTAAAGAAGATTTAGATAACAAGCCTGTAAAACCTGTGAGAATTCCAGGAATTAAAACTTCTGAGCTAGTAAGTCGAGGCTATGGAAAATTTCGACAATTTGACAGCCCTTCATTGCCAAAACCTAATAAAGATGTAAAGCCTGTAATTAAGTCTCAACTATCTGAATCATCAAGTTTACTACCTGAAGATTATGGTAAGCCAGTACCAAAGCAACCCACGATAGATATAGCCCAGTTGTATAATTCAACTCCAAATCCTAAAATAAACAGGCAACTAAAAAGAATTTTCGACAGTCCATTGTTACCCAAAAGTAGCGATACAACTAATTCTGATCCAAAGAAAAATTACAATAATCCATCTTCAAATTCTTCCATTGAAAATGAAGCAAGTAATTCTACCACGATATCTACTGATCCACGTTGTGATTTTCTATCGAAATCAAGGCCTCCTTTGCCAACATCTACTGAATCACGTTCTTCTTCATCAGCATCAAAGCCTCCAATTCCTATATCTACTGATCCACGCTGCGATTTTCTAAATGATATAATGCCCTTAAATGTAAACACAGAACCTTTTGATCAAAAGAAAGTACTGATATATAGAAAGGATAAGAGAGATAAAAGGGAACGAAATTTCGTCGGTCCATCTAAACCAACGAAAAAGCAAGGAAGAAGTTTTGACTGTCCTTCATTGTTTGTTAAAAAAGAAAATCAAAATTCGACTTGGTCAACGTCGTCGCAAGACTCCAATTCTAAGTCTCCTCCACCTTTCAAAAAAGAACAAATACTCACCGAAGCTCCAAGTCGATCTCTGCCAACTGGAAGAGCTTTTGAAGTCATTTCAACATTAAAAACAACGACTATCAATTCTGCATATCCTGCGAAAGCGGAGGCATTTAGTAACCCACCTATGCCTAAAGGTTTACCATCAGAATATGCTGTGCTGCCGCAGCCAAATTACATTACGCCTCCATGTTATAATCTACCTCCACCAGGTTTTAATATACCTCCACCAGGTTTTAATGTACCTCCACCAGGTTTCAATATACCTTTACCAGGCTTCATGGTACCTCCGCCAAGTTTTAATATACCTCTGCAAGTTTTTAACATACCTCCGCCGATTCCTAAAAAGGATTGTCCACTTCCTTCTACTGAGAGAGAAGAGGGCGAACTGAGTCCAGAAAATACTGAGAATAGTTTATTGGCCAAGAATACAGAGAATAGTTTATTAGACAAGAATACTGAGAATAGTTTATTTACCAAGAAAGTTCCCGATATTAGCAACCAACCTGATATCTTACTCGATGCGATCGTCAAATCTGAACCCATGGACTTGGATGAAGATGATCAAGATGAAAAGAATCTACCGGGAAATCAGATGAAGAGCAGTTCATTTGTGAAATCTGAGAAAGTAACACAGAACCAGGAGACAACGGAAACCTTCCCTACAGTACGAATCAAAAGTGAACCCATTGAGTCTAGCGAGAAAGTTGAAGGTTCTGCTGAACTTCCTAAATTTAATAATCTTTCAACACAAATAAAAACAGAACCTGCAGATTCAGATGAGTTAGTTACGGCATCGATAACGACACCGCTGTCTTGCGTAAAGCAAGAAAAAGTTTCGCCTATCCTTAATGCAGAGGATCTTATGAGTATGCCTACGCCGATACATAATCCTGTAGCTCTTGCTGAAAGAAATCGACAGTCAGTATCACCACCCCCGGTATCGGCTAATTTCCAGACGATTGACGGTTTGGAATTTTCTGTTAAACCAAACCAGTCGTATTTGACGGGGGTAGTTAACAATACAGTAAAGAAGGAATCTGAGCTGGACGAGGGAGAATGGGGTAATGAGACACCAAAGTCACAACAATATGAATCGGAGCCTGTTATAGAAGTGAAGTTAGAAAGAAGTTTCGAAACGGAGACAAGACCGCCAGTCGTAAGAATTCAAGAATCCAAGCCCACTGCTACAATTGATAGTTACAACCAAGAGGACGATGAAATCGAAATAATTACTGAAAAGAAGCCCAAGAAGGCTAAAAAGGAAAAGAAAGAAAAGAAAGACAAATCGAAAAAGTCTAGTCGCAAGAAAGGCATAAAAAAAGAAAGGGAGACGAGCAGAGAACCTGATTTACGCAGAATTCTAGCAAAATTAAGTGAACCTGATATTCGCATACTTTTAGAAGAAAAAAGAAAGATTAAGAAAATGCTGAATGGATCGTCAGATAATAAAGAACATTATGCATCAGCTTCCTCAACAAATTGGGATCGTCGTTTATCACCCCCATCAGCTTACAAATACGAAGATCGATCGTCACCATCTAGATATGAGAAGTGGGCAAGACGCTCGTCATCGCCAAGTCGAAGATATCCAAGTCGTTCTCCATCGCCGAGAGAACGATGGTCAAGGCGTTCGCCAGCTTCACCAAGCACAAGTAGACCTTGGAAACGGTCGCCGTCTTCGTCGAGTTACAGTAGGTACAGACGTTCACCTTCTTCGTTCAGTAAATTCAAGCGCTCACCTTCATCGTCCAGTAGATATCTCAGGCGTTCTCCTTCGCCGTATAGTAATAAAAAATTCAGACGTTCGCCGACTTCGTTTAGCAGTAGAAGATTTCAACGTGCGTCACCGTCCGCCAGCGAAAGACGGTTTGAACGTTCGATTTCTCCTAGCGACGGTCGCTTTAGACACTCATCACTGGGCGATATGCGCTTCAAACAATCACCCGCTTCACCTACTTTTAGATACGTACGCCCACCACCTTCGCCTAACAGTAACTCATTTCATGGTAGAAGAAGGTATCAACAATCGGTTTCGCCTGAAACCAATTCTTTCTACGATTGTAGAGCAAAATTGTCATCGGCGAGGAAGTACGATAACTCTCCTGACGACGACTACGAGAGTATTATAAAATCATATAAAGCCATGAGGAAGTCCTTGCAAGATGATCTGCCATTCGAAAAGCCCGAGTGTAAAGCGAAAAAGCCTTCTTTGTCCGCCAAGGATTCTGTACAGAGAAAATCCCCACATTCTGAAGGTTCTGAAACGAAAGAGAAAGAATCTGAAGATAAAACTAACGAACTATGGAACATAAAAGCGATGTCTGATCTGAGCTCAGTTTCAGACATTTGTAGTCCTGAAAGGAGTAAACAAATCAATAGAGTAGATTCTCCTACCGGATCAGTTTCGTGCTAGTAAAGTTCCTCATCTTCCCTTCAGAAGGATACAGCAGTAATTTGAGGAACAATACGAAGAGAGGGAATCCAACAACCTACCCTCATTGGAGCCAAATTTTTTTTACTTGTGTACAAAGCGAATTACTGAGTGAATATGCAAGAAATTGTTTCTTTTTGTTTTATAGAGTAAATCAGTTAAATAGGTACACTTTAAATTGATTTGTTGAATATTTAATTAAGCTATTTTCATATTTCTATGAATAGCATGTAATTTGAGTTTATGATTGATGATAGTCAATATCATTCCTTTGTAAATCTAAGGTTTCTTTTCGCATTAAAAGAAAAAGCGTTTTGTGTGTTAAAAAAAATTGAATTGAATCAATATAAATCTTTCAAAATTGTATGAAAGCAATATATTTAAAGACGTAAAAGCGTGGCCATATTTGTCGGATGAAAATAAATTCTTGAAAATTCATCTAATTCTAATAATGCAACAAATGAAATTACAAATTAAAACAGGAATACTTTTACATAAAAAGTAATTCTTATTATTACTTTGAGTCGGATGCTCTACTTCAGCACATAAAAGCAACGTAAATTACACCCAACGCAAATTGTGATAAAGAGAGAGAATTTATTATTTAACAAATTCAATAAATTCGTTATGATACTTACTTATTTGGTACTGTGCAAACTTGTGCAAGCCATGTAACTTCTTGTTAATTGCTATTAGTAAACCTCTATTACTAAAATAAGTCATATTTTGTACGACGTATTGTAACCTATTGTGATAAAAACAAAATGTTGCAGTTGCATTAATTAAGTACTATGAAGTAATCTTTTTAAAATAAAAATATTTTTATAAATATTATACCTAAAGTATTTATTTCGACTTTATTTCTAAAAAAATCCTATTTACGCATTTTGAAAGATCTTTTGTTGATTTTGAATTTAAAGATGAGAATTTCAAACTTGAATTATTATTTCTTCTTTATGAAAAAATACAAAATATACAAAATAGGAAATTGAATGTTAACTATTAAATTTGGAATATTTTTATCGTAGTTTAGAGTTTGTGGTAGTTTTTAAGATCAATAAATATTTAAATTCTTTGAAAATCTTGATAATTATTTGATATTCCTAACTTGTCCTAAATATTTTAACCATGTTTTTACATTAAAAATATTTGTTCACAAATTATTAAATTAAAATTTTCTAAAATTTAATTTTATCAAGCCAAAAATCAAAAATAATAAAAAAAACAATTTTTTGAAAATAATTTTTTAATCGATTTTTCGACTTTACATTTTTTACATTTTTCTATACACATCAAACTGATTCTTAAAGTGGTATAGAGGTCCAAATTGAAAGAATGCGTGGTGCTTTATGCCCGAATTTCTTTTTTTTTCAGTAAAATGGCATCCTATATACGAAGATTTTTTATTTTTATGTTTACAGATCTTTTACTCGAAAACTGTAAACTTTTATACAAATTTCATTTCTTAGAATTAGTCAAATAATTATATTTCAGATTGATCCGGTACGATTTTTGATTTTTCGAAAAGTCAAAAAATAGAAATTTCGCAAAACGTCCTTTACAAACCTGAAAACAAAAAATTGAGAGCATTGTTTGATGAATTCTAAGACACTTTTGTTCTTTCCAAAATTTTGTAAACTATATAATTTTCAAGGAAAAATTCTACCAAAATTTTTTTCATTTGAATTTTTCCTCAAAAACGCTTAAGTATAAACTCACGTGATACTCGAATTGGAAATTGACGAAAAACGCTACTACTTAAGAAGACACGTGATGCAATAACGGACGAATGGGGCAAAGGAGAAAATTTTGCACCTTTTGCATGGAGCAGCAGCGAATGTAAAAAGCGCCTGGAACAGCATAAAGAGTTCAGTCACCGACAAGCTCGCGTCGATTCGGGCATTCTTATATTTCTCTACATTTTGTATATATAGTCGAAGGCGAAGCGAGTATATTTTTAGATGGTAAACCTCGAGATAAGGCGGGGCTGACCGGAAAGTGAAGATTCTCGGTACTACTTATATACAAACTATCGCCAAGCCAAATATATACACGAGAACATATAGCAGCGACCATATTTTCCATAGCACAGACGACAACCGCACAGCCGAGACTGAAAGCGAGCTGAGAGCCATTCCGAGACGAGCAGTCGAACTGAGCCATAGACGAGCCCGCACTGCCTATACTAAGTAAGTATCGCTCCGTCCTCGAATTTGAAGAAGAGGCCACTTTATCGCTATCATTACGCACCTACGCCTCTTTGAGCCGTTCACACGTTGATATACGCCTATCAACATACTTTTCATAAATTTCCCAAATAGGTAAGTGCATACAAAGTATATAATCTCGTATATTACCGGAAGGCTGTGGAAGCGTGAATACGGTAGCCAAAAGGGACTTGCTATAATTGTTGCACGAATAAACGTTCTAACAGATTATCCATTGGTCGGCGAGGAAGTCAAGTATATAGGTATAAATCACTCTAAGTATATGCTTAAGTATATGAGCCAATTCAGAGTGTTATCAAAAAATTTAATTGGTCCATCGTGTAAAACGCATTTCCTTTGCGCTCGACTCGAATTTCGGTAAGTATTCTAAAGCAGCTATGTTGGAAAAAGAATATTTACAATTTTGAATAAAATGAGTTTTGAAAATGAATTATTTTGTTACGTATGTAATTTTTTAGAATATCGAGTTTTGAAGAAAAAATGAGCTGTCCCGGGACAGTCGACGGATCTGAAACATCGAATTTGATAATGATTAAGAGAAGATTATCGCAAATGAAGAAAATAAAAACAAAATTTTTTTTACAACAATAAAAAAGATCAAGTTTGAAGGATATTAAGTGATGTGATGATGATTTTTTAATTAGACCACGCAGTGTGAGAATTTTCGCGATTTTTTAACATCATTTCTACCTATAACTTTCTGCACTTAGGAAAAAACTAGATTTAATCCTCGATTCCAACTAATATGTGTATTTGTATAGTAATTGATTGTATTACGACGATATGTAGATTAAAAATTTTGTGATCATATTTGATTTTTTAATTAATCCGTGGTGGTAACTAATTGTTACTCGTGTACGGGGTAAACCAATCAAAACTGTTTGAGCTAAACGATGCACACACACACAGGCGCGCGCAAAGTAAGGACTACGAGGAAACGAAACATAGGGAAACCCAAATAGTCTCTGTTCTACTCTGCTTCTACAATAGTTAGCACAATAAACTCATGCTTAAACAATGCGGATTTTGAAGGCCTTTCTAACGGTATTTTTAGATCTTCAATGAGTTTGTTTTTCGCGGCGTAGCAAGCTTAGTTAACAATAGAAAAAAAATTTGTTCGTTGTAAGTGCTCCTATGCCTTTATAAATAAATATTTTTATAAAATTCATGCTGTGTACTTCTTGTTGAGGCTTGCGACGATGCGTCCAAGAATTTTTTAAAATTTCTGTAGAGGGACTTGTTTTTGTACAGATGTGCAAAAAGAGGATATTTTAAATTAACTTTTCAATTTTGCAAAAACTATTTAACTTAAAGTATTCCGAGTAAGCATATACGTATAAACGATAAAGTAAACTTGCTTTTTCTAAATTATCATTAAGATTGATTGACATTAAACACAGTAAACTATTAATTGAAAAACATGCTTATTATTTTTTGTTTTTCACATCTTCGCCGATTTTAAGCGTAATTTTGCAATTATTGTTATCGGATTTCTCGAGGATTTCTTCTATTTTACAGCAAATTTCATAACAAATAAGATTATTTCGCAGTGACATTTTTGCGTAAAACTGTTACTTTTTGAGATTACAAGTAAAGATTGAAAAAAAATTCGGATTTTCTTCGGCAATTTTAGCACGTTTTTGTTAATAACTTTTGAAGCAAAACTTTCTGGACCGGCGCACGATCTTATTATTTAGCCTTATTTCGAACCGAATTGGCTTGTTTCCGCGCGTTGTTAGCATCAACATCCACACAAAAAGGTAATCTGACTGGACTACTGCAGGGAAATCCGTGAGTGCGAGTGAGAAGCATATAGGAATGTTCAAACGGTTTTGTTGTGTTGACATATCGGCGGACCGTGAACGCTTGCATAGCGGTTCAAGCTATAATTTTTCTCTCCGTGTGGAGGAAGCATCCCGTGTTAAAATCACGTTGAATTTAGAGGTATATATACCTCCTCTCTTCTGCCTTTCGTATTATGCTGGGCTACAGAAAGGCGGCAGACCGCTAAAAGATGCTAAATGCATAAATAAGTCTAGTCGTCTCTGGGCATAACGAGAAAAAATTCAGGGAAGGAAAGTCTATTTCTGTCGCACTTATGCATTTTCCTCATTTCCTGTTATATATCTCTGAGCCACATCAGGGCGTGTGAAGAGGAGAACTCGGCAGACACGATAAGCTCGCAGTACTTATTTATGTTTGCGGAAGCTGAGGCTCGCCTGGTATATACTTACGTAGATTTTTCACATCAAAATTACGCTCGACTGTTCGGCATTAATCGGTCGGCTTGGCCCGAGGGTCAGTGGGTCTGTTCCATACTGCCACTTAAGTAATATGCATTAGCAGCAGTAAATTTGAATACGCCTTCGCCCCGCCCCCCCTTCTTCACCCGCAATGCCTTCGCACCTACTATAATGCTGTTTCGCAAAGCCATTATAAGAACTGCGCGCTACACCGGAACGCGTGACATCTGGTTCGAAGCGAAGCGAAGTTTTGACTGGTCGGCGCTCGAGACCCGATTCCGATTCCAATTCCGGATAGGCCTGCGCGGCGGGCGCTGGTCCCTCACGCTCACGCCTCAGTTGACAGTTAGTTCGAGCGCCGAGTATAGGATGCACCGCAACCGTCTACCCTCCGAACTGTATCAACGAAGGCTTGTATAGGCTACTGCCAATTCTAATATACTGGCCCCGACGGCACTGGGAGCAGAGAGAGGATCAATTTGGAACAGACTTGAGCTAATCTTTTAAGAATCGTATTAAGTATTATAAGTACGTGCGCTTTCTAACGAATAAGTGATAGGGATACATGGGTATAAGTAAACATCGCTTTTCTATGCGGTTTGAGAGTCGTCTATAAGACGCCGCGTCCGTGTGATGACGCATCGCGTCAAGTGACGCTACACAGCATCTTTCCAAGTATATACTCGCATTGCTTTGTTCGGCCGTGCGCTCGATTGTTTACCGACGGAACTTTGTATCTTCGATAATTGTTGGCTTTGTTCCAAGTACTGCTTTGTCGTGTTTCATTGATTTTTTTGGAAAAATCGTCCCTTGACCTACTTTGGCCTTGAGCTTTGACGAACATTCCTCTACCGTCACGTGATTTACTTACCTACCGAGCGGCATACACCTGCTTCGCTCGCTCGGTACATTTTATATAATTATGTTCCCGCCGTCCCGCGTTAGTGTATTAGTCGTTTAGGTGCAATGAACATTGAATTAAATGAGCGAAAATGAAAATTCCAATTTTGCGCCACAATACAGTAGACGAAAAAAACTGTTAAAAACTAAAATTCAGTGGCACTCCACTGTATAAGAGTCAGTATTGAATTACTCCACAGTGGCACTCCGCTGTATGAAAGTTAGCATTCGATTACTCCTTTGAATGGCATTTAAATTACATGTAATTTGGATTAATATTATTTTTTAACTTCAAACCCCGTGATATAGTAGATAATTTTACAACAATGTGCAACTATGTATTGATGTTGTTTTTTACTATTTGTCATGAGCATATTAGTTGTTGATTCGTTTGCTGTATTGAGGATTGAAAATTGTGAACTGATCATGAACTTTTATACACTCTTTAAACCATGAATTTTAAACTGACGTAAATAACATCTATCCCCTGATAATAAATATGCTTTATTTTTGGATATTTTGATGATTCTTAATGTCACCAGTTGTACATTATTCTTGACTAATACCAGGTGGATAAGCAATTTTTTTTTTATTTTGTTTAGATTACAAAGAATTTTACCTTCATGAGCCTGAGAAGTTTGAAAAATCTGCTAGGTGGAAAGCAGTATCAATTTCTTTCTAAAAGAAAATTTTAGACTCTAATATTGCAATGGTAATATTGTACATGATCAAGACATGACTTATTATCGAGAGCCGACTTATCATTATCCTGGCAACTATGGTCATGATAATGAAACTGAGTACAACAGAAGGTCATTCTTTGGAGATTTTCATGAAACAAGGGAAAATGATCTTGGCTACAGTGAAGACTACGATGAGGAAGTTAATAAAGTGCTGAATGAAGTTCACCAGAAAGATCTCCAAGCAGATCCCAGAAAGTTAAGCATTAAAAAAGATAATGATGAAGCGCATTACGAAGATCCACATGAGGATTATTATGATGAGTTTCCTCCTGAGGAGGCAGTTGGGGAAATTCCTATGTGGTATAAAAAACCAGTATGTTCAATCACACATTATTTCAAGAGACATTGATCTTGATAGTTTTATATTTAATTTGGTATTTGTTAAAATTCTTGCAGCTCCAAGAAAAACAACGGATTACAAAAGAACGTCTAAAAAGTTTGAGCCAAATTGTTTCATATGCAAGCCCCAAAGCTAAGGATCACATAAATAGAATTGAGCAAGATCATCTCACACCTTTTTGCAAACTAAATCCACCAAAGTATCCTCCACTAAACAAACCATGGCAGAGTTATTGGAGATTTAATTGTTAGTGTATCTTTTTTAATATTTAGTAAAACATGTCTTAAAATTTTCAAGATTGTATTATAGATCTACCAATTCATCTCAAAGCTGTATCATATACAACTTTGAGATGAATTGTTATATGTAGAAATATTTTTTTATTTAACACACCAGCTTTTAAAGTTTTTTTGTGTGACAAATTTATGCAAAAATAATATTATTCTTTAATACAATATTTATTTTAAAAATTTATTATTTCAAAAAGTTCACTTTTTCAGTAGCCTTATTTCTTTAAATAGTTGTACAATTAATTAAGTAATATTACTGTTGTTACAGGTGTTACAAAGTGCAATGCTGATCCATCAGATTCATATCATGCTCATTCTTTATATTGCGAAGAAATAGTATTAGAACATGTTGGAACTAATATTTCAACAAAATGTAGAAATATCTTTCGTAACGAATTTCCTCCGCATGTTATGCGTACTGTTCAGGTATAGTAATTTAACAGATTTTTTTTTAATTTTAATGTTTTTATTTATAATAAAATTTGTTTACTATTTTAGCTATTTGAAAAATTTGTTAATGATATTGCAAAAAACAGTGAATATAAATATCAACATTCATCAATGCCTATTTGGACTTTTATTAAATTAAGAGCAAATTATAAAAATGAAATGATTATGATTGTGCAAGGGAAAGAACTTACTCATGTAATGGGTAAATTAAAAAAACTGTTTCAGAAGGGAGAAGGAAGAACTCTTAATGTAACTTCGTTATGGGTCGAGAATCTAAGAGGGTAATTGTATTTTTATTAAAGAATTAAATATTAAGTTTGATACCAATACTATACTATAATAATAAGCGATTAAATGAACTGATAGGCATCAAAAAAAGAGTAAATCTCCACCAACACATTTGTATGGATTTCTTGAATTAAGAGACAAAGTTGGTCCAATAACACTAAAGTATAGCGTTCACAACAATATATCTTTCAACTCTATAGAAGCAGAACAATTAGGAAGAATAATGATGGAGTATTTAAAACCAACTTTTGAAACCACTGTTATAGATATTGGATGCAATTTCGGTGCTCTCAGTCTAATGCTTGCCACGGTAATTTGATCTTTATTTGTATGGATAATTTATGACCTTCTTGTTTACCTTTTTTAATACATACATTTATATATCTAAACGATTTTCAAACTACTATTTTAATTGTTTTTCAGAAATCTGATAAAGTCATTGGTTTAACTACCTTAGATCATGAAGTTCAATTGGCTGAGAAAATTAAAGAAGATAATAAAATGCACAATGCTTCATTTATTGCCTGTAAACAAAAAGATATACATACTAAATGCTCATCGTTGGTAAAAAAATCCATAACAGTTGCTGTGCTTAATTTGTCTTCACCATTTGGAAAAAGTAATTATCGCTATAATTATTACTAACAATTACATAAAATATATTGATTATTAATAATCAATTCTTTTTTTTATACTTCTCATAACATTAGGTCCTGATGTTATGAAGGCATTAAGAAACCTTCCGACCGTATGGAGAGTAGCTGTGTACGGTTCATTTAAAAGTGAATTTCAAAAACACTTAACAATGTTAACGTCATGCGATGATTGTCTGGGTGACGAATTTTTACCGATGCAAGGCTGCATCTTGGAGAGATCTCCGACAATAGTGGATGAATTCAGCATTGTTGTTTTATTCGAAAGAAAATCTTTAATTGAACCATCTGTAGAGTTAATTGGATGTGGACCAACTTTGAACATTAAAGAAGATTTAAATTACCAATTCTTAAAATCTGAGAAAATTCAAGAAGTTAAAACTTCTGCGTTAATAAGCCATGAATATGAAAAATCACATCTATTCGACACTTGCAGTATGCCAAAGATTTGCAAAGGCCAAGAGAAAAGGCCTACTTTGGAATTATCACAGTTTAAGAATAATGTGGATGTAAATCTTCTACCACCAGGTTACGAACTAAAGTACCCGATAGATTCAGCCAAGCTACATGATTCAGTAAAAAAATCAAAAGTACACAATCATGAGAAAAAAATGTACGATGAATTGAAGATAAAAACGAATGATCCAAGGTCTAACATTAAATTTGAACCAAGTACTTCTACCACGATATCAGCTGATCCGCGATTAAGACGTCGGTTGTCAACATCTACTGAAACTCGTGATTTCCCATCAGCATCAAAATCTCCGTTGCCTGTATCTACTAATCCAGGCTATGATTCTCTATCGAAATCAAGGTCTGCATTACCAACATTTTCTGAATCACGGGATTTGCTATCAGAATCAAAATTAAAATGGAAGCCTCCAGAACGTATAAGAATTCATTCACGCGATGTAAAGTCTCCGCTGACAGCAGTATCAAAATCAGAAAGGAAGCCTCTGATACCTACAACAATTCATTCATACGATTTAAATCCTCCGATACCTGTAACAATTCATTCATACGATTTAAATCCTCCGATACCTACAACAATTTATCCATACTATTTAAATCCTCCGCTGCCACCAGTATCAACATCAGATTGGAATCCTCCGTTGCCTACATCTGCTGATCCCCACGACGAGTTTCTAGCGACAAGGCCTCCATTGCCATTATCTCCTGAACCACGTGATGACAGGATGCCCTTAAATATAAAACAAGAACTTGTTAATCAGAAACAAGTGTCAGTACGTAAATCGTATGAAAGCGAACGAAATTACGTTGATCAAATTAAATTCAATGTTCGAAACCAACCAGATAACTTACTTGGTGACAACATGAAATCTGTACCAATGGACTTGGATGAAGATGACAAGGACAATGAGGACAACAATAATCTATCGAGAAATGAATCGATCAGTATTATCGACGCCAGTTCAATTGTGTCATCTTCGGTACAAATTAAGAGTGAACCGATTGATTCTAGCGAGCTTCCAAGTTCTATCGAGCTTCCTCAATCAAATGAATTTCCTGTACGAATAAAAGCAGAACCGATAGATGCAAGCGAATTAACAACGACGTCGATGATGCCACCGCTGTCTTATGTGAAGCAAGAAAAAGCTGCGCCTGCCTTAAGTAAAGATGATCTCATGAGTATGCCTACGCCGAAACACAATCCTGCAGCACTTGCTAAACGAAATGGACAATCAACATCACCATCTTCAGCACTGACTAATTTACGGACGATTGATGGCTTGGAATTCTCTGTTCAAGCCAATCAGTCATTTTTGACGGAGATGGCTAATGTTATTGTAAAGAATGAATTGAGCGAGGAAGAAAATGTAGAAGAGAAGCTAGGAGAAAGCATTGCAAAAAACAAGGTAAAACTTCCGCTCATCCGAATTCGGGATTTTGGCTCTGCTGCTGCATTTGGTAACTGTAACCACGAGAATGATGAAATGGAGAGAGCTGCTGAAACGGAGACCACGGTGATTAAAGAAGAACCATTGACATGCCTAAGTGATTCCAGTTTGTTGACAAAAATAAAAGAGGAGACGAGTGCGGAGCCTGATGATCAAATTGTTGTTAAAGAAGAAAGTCAGTCTGTTTTAAACATGGCTTACGAAGAAAGAGATAGGATTCAAAAGCTGACACGCCCAAGTGATTCTGGTTTGCCGACAGACGCAACGAAGAAAATAAAAAAGGAGAGAAGTGCGGAGCCTGACAATAACAATACTGTTGAAGAAGAAAGTCATTGTGATCTGAACATGCTTATCAAAGAAAGAGACAGGATTAAGAAGTTGCTAGAAAACTCAGATGAAGAAGAGTGTGAG
Organism: Philotrypesis tridentata; assembly: GCA_018906965.1. Classification (NCBI taxonomy): domain Eukaryota; kingdom Metazoa; phylum Arthropoda; class Insecta; order Hymenoptera; family Pteromalidae; genus Philotrypesis; species Philotrypesis tridentata. Next base: position 292,260 of record JACCIB010000022.1, read on the forward strand.
GTTGTTCAACCGCCTCCAGCAGCCTGTAAACATACGAATCCGTTATCAACTATTAAACAAGAGAAGCGATCAAGCCACTCTCCATCAACGAGAGAAACACATTCGAGGCCCTTGTCAGGTTCACCGGGTACCAGTGGGTTTAGACGTTCGCCTTCGCCCAGTAACAATGGATTCAAGCACTCGCCTTCGTCAATGACAGAAGAAACAGAGGAAAAAAAACGTAAGCTTGATCGGTCGCCCCCAGCAGCTTATAAATATGCGAATCCGTCATTAACTATTAAACAAGAGAAGCGATCAAGCCACTCTTCATCAACGAGAGAAACACATTCGAGGCCCTCGTCAGGTTCACCGGGTACCAGTGGGTTTAGATGTTCGCCTTCGCCCAGTAACAATGGATTCGAGCGCTCGCCTTCGTCAATGACAGAAGAAACAGAGAAAAAAAAGCGTAAGCTTGATCGGTCGCCCCCAGCAGCCTATAAACATACGAATCCGTCATCAACTATTAAACAAGAGAAGCGATCAAGCCACTCTTCATCAACGAGAGAAACACATTCGAGGCCCTCGTCAGGTTCACCGGGTACCAGTGGGTTTAGACGTTCGCCTTCACCCAATAACAATGGATTCGAGCGCTCGCCTTTGTCAATGACAGAAAAAACAGAGGAAAAAAAGCGTAAGCTTGATCGGTCGCCCCCAGCAGCCTATAAATATGCGAATCCGTCATTAACTATTAAACAAGAGAAGCGATCAAGCCACTCTTCATCAACGAAAGAAAGAAATTCGAGGTCATCGATAGGTTCACCGGGTACCAGTGGGTTTAGACGTTCGCCTTCACCCAATAACAATGGATTCGAGCGCTCGCCTTTGTCAATGACAGAAAAAACAGAGGAAAAAAAGCGTAAGCTTGATCGGTCGCCCCCAGCAGCCTATAAATATGCGAATCCGTCATTAACTATTAAACAAGAGAAGCGATCAAGCCACTCTTCATCAACGAAAGAAAGAAATTCGAGGTCATCGACAGGTTCACCGGGTACCAGTGAGTTTAGACGTTCGCCTTCACCCAATAACAATGGATTCGAGCGCTCGCCTTCGTCAATGACAGAAGAAACAGAGGAAAAAAAACGTAAGCTTGATCGGTCGCCCCCAGCAGCTTATAAATATGCGAATCCGTCATTAACTGTTAAACAAGAGAAGCAATCAAGCCACTCTTCATCAACGAAAGAAAGAAATTCGAGGTCATCGATAGGTTCACCGGGTACCAGTGGGTTTAGACGTTCGCCTTCACCCAATAACAATGGATTCGAGCACTCGCCTTTGTCAATGACAGAAGATACAGAGGAAAAAAAGCGTAAGCTTGATCGGTCGCCTCCAGCAGCCTATAAATATGCGAATCCGTCGTCAACTATTAAACAAGAGAAGCGATCATGCCACTCTTCATCACCGCATTCGTCAAAAAAAGACAAGCATTCGTCAAAAAAGAAAAAATCCAGACATTCGTCAAAAAAGAAAAAATCCAGACATTCGCCTTCTTCGTCCAGTAACAAAAAGTCCAGACGTTCGCCTTCTTCATCCAGTAACAGAAGACTTAGTCGTTCACCTTCTTCGTCTAGTAACAAAAGGTCCAGACGTGCGCCTTCTTTGTCCAGTAACAAAAAGTCCAGACGTTCGCCTTCTTCATCCAGTAACAGAAGACTTAGTCGTTCACCTTCTTCGTCTAGTAACAAAAGGTCCAAACGTGCGCCTTCTTCGTCCAGTAACAAAAAGTCCAGACATTCGCCTTCTTCGTCCAGTAACAGAAGACTTAGTCGTTCGCCTTCTTCCTCTAGTAACAAAAGGTCCAGACGTTCGCCTTCTTCGTCCAGTAACAAAAAATCCAGACGTTCGCCTTCTTCGTCCAGTAACACAAAATCCGGGCAATCGTCACCTTCACCCACCGAGCGACGGCTTAAACCATCGCCTATTTCTCCTAGCAACGGATATTTAAAGAACTCGTCACATTCACCCAGTGACAGGGGATTGCAACAATCATCTATTTCACCTAGTTTTAGCCACATCAAACGTTCGCCACGGTCTCCTAACGTAGATCGTACCACGACAGAAGAAAGTACCAAAGATCCGAATAAATGTTTCGAAATGAAGGAGAAACCAATTAAAGATGTTGATGAGCTGGGGTGGGATATAAAAATAATGAGTGATCTTAGTCCAATTTCAGAGCCTTTTAGTAGCCCTGACAATATTTAAGTAATTAAAAGATTATACTTCACTTTTCTGATCGCTGTAGATCTTCGGCAGATCAAGTTCCTCACGTATCATTGGGAAGCATACAACTACAAGTTGAGAAGTAGCCAAAACAAGGAATAGAAGCAAATTCAACGACGAACTCTCATCGGAGCCAAATTTGTTGATCTTTTTTTCTATGAGTAAGCAAATTGCAGAGTTATTAACGACGCGAAAGCGTACCTTCACAATTTTAAATTAAGAATAAGCATATATTTTTGAAAGTTTATCAATAACCTATTACTATCTTGTAGCGAACATTGTTAAATACTAAGTTGAAACGGAAATTCTTAATTGTAAGTTGTTCTCTTAAACTTACTGTTATTGTACTTATACCAATAGTGAACGTTCATCGTTAACTTCATAGACTTACGATTTAATGTGAGATTTACAAGATCATATACTAAATAATTGTTGGGTGTTTAGATGTCTTTATACACAAAGTAGATGTGATAAAAAGAGAATTAGTTCTTGAGCAATTAAATACTTACTCGAATACCTACCTCATTAAATGTTAGCGCGTGGTGGCGTATGTCGAAACTTGAATAAGCTATGTAACTTATTGTTCATTAGTGGAATAAATAATTTTACAACAGGTCATTACGTACGACGAACATATTGTATTACATGTTTTTGTGAAAGCGAAAGTTGTAGTTACGTTATGTATGTACATAGAAGTAATATTTTTGAAATAAATATATTTTTTTATAAGTATCAACAGTATTTTATTTCGATTTTTTTCCCCGTAAAAACGTATGATTCTTGGTTAATTTTGAATTTAAATATAGGAGGACGGTTTAATTAAACACGATTCCATACTTCGAATTAACTTTGAACTATATTTCTAAATAAATTTCTTAGTTTGAGAATAAACAAAATGCGAAAATTATTTTTTAATTATTCTTGAAATGCAGTTGATTTCTGGACGCAGGAAACGTAAAATCAATTTTAAAAATTTACACATCGCATGCGTTGTATAAAAAAAGTACGTCCCGAACGCAAAACGCAAAGAAATTACTTTTTTTTTAAATTGAGCATTGCGCGTCTCCTACATTATTGCGTTTAGTCTAGGCGCCGTACGCCAAAGACTTTTTTGATGTATTTTGAGCCGTTTATTACGAATTTCGAAGTTACGAGGTCGAAAAATTTATCCGAAATAAGTTATAAACAATTCAATTGTTTAAATAAATAATGATAAAATTATAAGCCCATAATGTCAAAGAACATTTATCAACGATTCTGTAGCATTTTACGGAATTAAAAAATGTTGATCAGAACCCGAGAAATTTCATTTCATTTATTCTGAAATATTAATTATGCAATTTCTCGAGTTCTAATCAACATTTTGTAATCCCGTAAAATGCAAAAGAATCGTTGCTAAATATTCTTTAACATTATGCGCTTATAATTTAATTATTATTTATAGCTTCGATTGTACAGCGGTTTAAACAATCACATTGTTTATAACTTTTTTCGCATACATTTTTCGACCTTCGCAATTCGTAATCAGCGGCTCAAAATCGTACCCGTGGACGTCGATCGGCCACACAATCGACCTGGCGCCTATAGACTACCTATCAAAAGTAAAAATTCACGCGACAACGAAAATTTACTTTAATTCGCAAACGAACGTAATTTCGCAAAGGTGAAGGGTATACAGGGTGTGCAAAACAATAGTCTCCCAAAGAACATCTGTCCTTATAGCACATACATTTATTTATTATACGTAGATTGTTCATAGCTTATTATTTCGTCTATCCTTTATGCAACAGCAATATTATTACAGTATTACAGCTTGGTCAGAATAACAAACTTTTTTCGTGTCGTCGCCCGTACACATAGTGGAAGCAGCTTTGTCTCGCTCTCTCCCTTACATACGCTCGCCTGCACCTGCAGCTCCATCTCTCGGATAGACTTTTTTCTTCCTTGCCCTTTGTTTCCCTTTCTCTGTCCCCCATCATCGTAATCAAGCGTTTCTCCCGAGGAATTCCGCGTGAAACCTTTTCCTCTCTCTCTCTTCTTTTTTTTCCTCTTCCTCGCGAAACGCACCCGCTCCACGACTATACAATGCGTATAATGTAACGACGCGCGATAGACGGTCGCAGTGTAATTGTACAATTTTTGCTCGTCCGCTCGCTCGTAACGCAGCGAATCTGCCGGACGATGTGCCGCTCACGCTGCCCGAATCAGTCACCGGATGTGCCCCGAGCGTGAGCGGCTGAGCCCTATACATCGGGAGGCAGGTTCGGTGATACGGGAGGCCCGTCAACGATCCGGGTATGACGGCCTCCCGCGCCTTTGTTTACATCTTAATTCAGCCTCGTCGTCGTCGTCGTGGTCGTCGTCGTAGTCGTCGTTGTCCTCGTCGTAGTCGCGAATCTCTGTGTATATACTTATGCGTTTGAATTTTAGTTTGTCTCTCGACACTTCTCGCTCGCCCTACGTATCGCCTTTTCGTTCTGTTTTATTTCCCTTTTTTTTTGTTTGCTTTGTTTGTTCGCCACGTCTTCCTACGTTATACTTTTTTTTTTAATCTTCATATTTAATTGTAATTCCTCCTGCGCCGCGCTCTCTCGCAGAATAGTTTCTTTTTTTTTTTTGTTCACTTATTAAGTTTTGCGCTTTATTTTACGTATCTCTGTTTGTTGCGTGTGCGTGTGTGTATATGCGTGTATTTATCGGATCATCATCGTCATGATTTGTATTATTTTATACTCTTCTTCGCTCCTCATTTTTTTTTCGAACGTACGGCTCTCGTACGCTTTTTTTCCGTGTAATTGGAGAGGGGGGGGGGGAAATTCATCGTTAATAGAATCATCTTTTTTTCTCTCTCTCTCTCTCGCACATATTCGCGGCTCTGCTTCTTTTATTTTTAAATATATATACGCTACGTGTAAGGATACTCGTCGCGCGCGTTCGACGCACCGCTTGATTTACCGAAAAGAGTCGCGAACGCGCAGACGCACTTCTCCCGCCGTGTCTTCTCCCGCAGGTCAGAAATACGCACCGAACACGTGACGCGATCGACCGGTCTCGATACAATTTTTTTTATTTATATATACGTACTGTTTATTAATATATCCTTTCTCTCTCTCTCTCTGTCTCGTAATTATACCGCGTCGAAATACACAAGTATATAATCAACAAATATACAACGGTTTCTTTTTTCAAACGGAGAAAATCGTGGTATTACAATAATTCACTTCCTTCTCAGCTGCAATTATGGAGATAATTAATCCGCGAAAACGCATAGTATTGTACGTGTCTGTGCTTCCCGGTAGAACACCTCGTAATCACGTGCCTGTCTGTCTGTGTATATATGTTTACATGTGCTTGTCGCATCCCTCAATCGCGCTCTATATAAGTACACATCTCTCGAGTAAGAAACGCCTCGCCGTCGTCGCTATCGTGTATACATAGATGTATTAGCTGTAGTGTATTAATAGGAAGGGAGCAGCAGCAGTGTGTGTGCGCGTATACACCAGAATTGATTTTTCTCTCTCTCTCTCTTCTCATACACCTTTTATCTCGCGCACACGCTCTGTTCGCGGGACGGTCCATATATATATATACACACTAACGCTTGCGGCGATCGATCGTTATACACATCACACACACACACACATACTCGTCTCTCTCTCTGTCTCGCTCACGTGCGCCACATATATGTATATATATATACGAGAGAGATATTTCTCCGAGTAGTATACGCGCCAGTTTCGTCGGACGCGAGAAGAAAGGATGATACAAACTTGCAGCACGCGGCGATCGGCTCAACCGAATTTTCGTCTATCTATTATCTATTATAATTTATACGCGATTATCTCCGTCTCGCTCTTGCTCGCTTCACCTCCGTCTCTCGTCTCGCTATACATTAATGTTTGTTTATATATATATAATATAATATAATATAATATATTCTGTGTTCTTTAAAATTTGCTTTTTTTTATATATATTCCTATTTATTTGGCACCGTCCCTGTAACTCGGGCTGACACCGATCGCCGCGCAAACTATATACGTATAATATACGACAACGTAAACGCGATGTATAATTAAGTACACATAATCCGCGCACATTTTTTAATAACGCGCCGCGACGTGAAACGAGGGAAAAATAACGCGCGACGTCGCGCTTCGCGTTTGATTCCTTTTTTTTTTTTTTGGAACAGCAGCGCGTGCCGCCTGTGTACAACGCATACACGCGCGCTCGACTCTCCGCCTCCTCATTTTTTTCTTCATTTTTTATCTTTCACATTTTTTTTCTCTTTTTCGTCGAGGATATGTACATATGCACTGCACACACGTCCTCGGGGCCTGCGGCACGTGTGCCTTCCCTTCCGTCGCGCTGAATAATTCCGGCGCGCGAGTGAGTGACTGAGAAAGAGAGAGAGACATATACGCATATAGGTGTATTGTATATACGTAAGGTGTGTGTGTGTGCGAGCCTACACTTTCCTCCTCGCGCACATCGAGGGAATTATTCAGTCGACGCCTGCGCTGCACGTGGCTGCGTGTGATAATGATAAACAGAAAATTTTTGGAAATCGTCGGAACGCATAATCTACAATGTCTGATGTCGTCGATACATGCAATGTATCGATGCAAATATACAACGTCGTGGCGCGGTGTAAAACGCATACATATATAGAGCGGACGATGTCGAAAGCGGCGGCGATGGCTTACAATTTTCATTCGGTCTTAAATATTTCATAGAGTTAATGCAGTAATGTAACAATCGACTTTACTTTTCTTTTCTCAGCTCTGCCTCTCTCGCGCTTCGTTTATGCTTTCTCTTTCTATCTCTCTTTAGCGGTCTAACAACTGTGTCAATTTTTCTCTCCTCTATCGCTCATCTGCTTCTCTCTCGCTTTTGTCTCTACTTTTATTTATTTATTTTTAAATTACCTCTTCACTTGAGCTCTTTCTGCTTCTTTTACGAGCAAATGCTAATCGACGATCCGCGCGTCGACTACAATAATACAATCGCAGCTCAGATCCCGAGGGAGGAAGGCGTCTCTCGCTTCGTATTCCCGCGACGAGGAGCGTCGCGCATTCGCGATGATTTCTCGGGCTTAAACACATATGTATAGCCGATTTTCTGCGCGGAGGGAAATTGATAAGAATTTAAAGAGACGTATTATTCGACGAGAAATTTTCGAAACAACTTCCGAAGCTTATGGATAAATTGGCGAACAATTAAAAAACTTACTGTACTACGATACTCCTACTTAGTACATTATTGCGCTATACTCCTCGCCGAGAAAACAAGCTGAGATATTCTTCGCACTCCGCGACAGTCTTCGTACGGATCGTCGTAATAATGTAACGTACGATTCGCCGTTTATTTTTTTAATTCTTATACAATTGTCTCGCTCCTATACGTAAAACGCGACGTCGTCGTCGCTGTGTGTATCATATCGTGTCTTCTTGTGTGTGTGTGTGTCGGTTCGCATTTTCGGGCACTGTATTAATTTCGAGTGATGTGCAGTGCGTGTAATTGGCTGCCTTGCGTCGTTTACATGCGAAATCGCGCGAATCGTAAAGCGCCGAGTTCAATGAAGATTCCGTTGTACACAAGTTCGATAAAAATATATGGAGCGCGAAATTCCGTGCGGTGACGTGTATAGGTGTACGTGTGTGTGTGTGTGTCTCTCTGTGTAAACGTAGACGGGTATATAGAGGGAAATTATGCGACGATCGGCCGAGTAATCTTCCTTTTCTCGTATTCCACCGTGAACGTGATTATCGCGCGGTGGGTGTGTGTACAAAGGAGGGGTATAACCGAAGTGCAATCGATTGTGTACAGTTTTACACATTACAAAAGATGTATTACAGAAGAGATCGGATTTTCACGAAACAAAATAAATACGAGTACATTATATCAAACGGGCGCGACAGAGGTTATACACGGTGAACTCCAGTACAGAAAATAAATTGTAAACTATAAAGCGACGTCGAAAGAAAATCTCGTGTGTGTCGTATATATATACGTGCGAGTTCGAGTGATGTGTCTGCGTAACATTTTTATTTTTTTATTTTTCCCCCTCGTCACCTTCGCCCTCGGCGTTATTATTAGCGTATTAAGTTTACGTTATCCCCAACGAAAGGGAGAACCGCTTGTCCAGTGCGGAGAGTGAGGCTCGCGGTACACGCGCACTGTATATATATACGTGTCGCGCGACACCGCTCGCGTCTCCCACTGAGCAACGTCTCCCTCCACGACGACCGCGCGCAACCGTCGGCGTCGTCGCTTTTCAAGCGTATGTATTATAATTATCCTCCGTCGCCTCTCGCTCGCCTCTCGCTCTCTTTTCTATATCGCTTTTATCGTCGGAAAATCGATATTTATATATATGTATAATTTTTTTTTTTGTTTCATTTCTATGTGTGCGATAAAAAACGGAGTCGACGATCGCGCTCACAGGTCGTCGGCCGAGTCCGGCTCGTTGGGCGCCGTCGGCGTGGTGGGAGCTGCTCCTCCCGGCGATGAGCTCGTCTGGCCGGCCGATCCCGTGGGTACCTGGAGCGCGAGCTGCTGCGGGCCGCTCGACTCCGTGTTCCTTCGTCATTTGCTCTTCGGCTTCCTCAGCATCGTCGCCTGCGCGCCGACCGAGACAGATGGGTTTTTTTTTGTTCGTTTCACTTTTGCCATTCATTTTCATTTTTTTTTGTGCGTGTGAGTGTACGACGTACGTGTATGTGTGGTGTGTGTTGGGGAAGCAGGTGGGGGTCAGGTTTTTTCCGGCGAATGAGTATCAATAGATTAAATAATTTTTTTGAACATTTTTGAATTATTTTTCGAAGGCTTGAATAGGACTTATTATTTTGCGTTATTATAGATACTTCAGAATTATTAAAATTCAATTTTCATAATAACGTTATATTTCACGAATGCGGCAGCAATAATAGACAAATTTTAATAATTATTTTATAATATATGATCAAGAAAGCCGGCGTATACTTTAAAATTAAAATTAAAAAAAAATATGGTCCTTTAATGTGTACATGTAAAAATTATACTTATGTTTGTCTGAACATTGCCAAAATGCAACCGAGTCAATGTTTAAAAGTTATCATAAAAATATGCATTAATTTTTCAAACGTTCAGTACGAAAAGTTACAAGAAATTATCGTAAATTATGCGCACAGATTTCCCAAACACTAACTTTTACAATACAATATAGTAATTTTTATTTTGGTTGAAATAAGAATTCAAAAATTTCTTGTTTTTGTTTATCTATTTTTAACTTTGTAGAAAATTAAATTATTTTATGAATATTATTATCATTTATTGATAATTTATCGAATTAAATTGAAACAGAGAAAATTAAAAATTTTTGACTTGGTCTGAATCTCGAAGCTGGACCTTCGGGACTGCAGAACAGGATTCTTACGTGTAAAATTTTGGATCGAATACACAAATTGGATCTATCTATAACCTCGAACAAAAATAATATTTACCATTTTATACAGTGTATTTTAATAAAAATAATGTTCACTATAAGTAATATAGTAATTTTTTCTGCTGTGATTTGTAATATTCGAACTTAAAATAGTGAATATCAGCATAACTGCGCAGTACTAAAAAAATTCTGATAATGGCAGTCTATGCTCAGATTACTGATAATTTCTCGTACTTTTTCGTACTTACAGTTGTAAAAATTACTGCTTTTTTTCTCAGTTTATCAGAACACAAAATTTTATTCACAAAAAATTCGCGGAACACTTGCTGAACTCCGAGTGTTGTGCAGGTGTACAGTGATTTTTTTTAAGAAAATCTGGCTGAGCGTGACGCGAGAGTAATTATCAAAGTGTGTGTGTGTGTGTGTGTATACCGCGTGGGAGGCTGCGAGGTTTCGTTCTGCGAGAAATCACTTGCGTGGAGTGAGTCGTTATTTATACAGTTGGTTTTGACGAATAGGCAGTGATTTCTTGCAGAAAGCCCCTGTCTACGTGCGGGTGTTGTATAATCAGCTCGCAATCGCACAGCATTATAGAGCGCAAATTATAAGAGGCCAGAGCAGTATACATAGCAAAGTGTAGGCGATAAAGAGGCAAATAAAAATGTGTTGGTATTAATTTAACAGTGTATAGATGTGTGTGTTGAATATTGTTACATTTCATCGCATGTGACATACGAGATGCATATATGGGTAAATATACTTAGTAGACTACGCAAGTGTACTTGGCGCTCAAAGGAAAATAGAAGAAAATGTGTGAGATTCTCTCTAAAATTCTCAGAATTGGAATTTCACTCGAGAGGCCTCTCTAGTGCTCGCTCGAAGCACTGTGAGCTTTTCGAGTGAAATTCGAATGGATTTTAGAGAGTCGTTTGTATTTATACTTGCAGAAAGAGACAAACAAAACTTCATACAAATGTAAAGATACATTACGTACTGATATATAATATATAATTGTAAAGTACAACTTAAATATATATTTAAATACGTGTCAATAGTACTAGTTACAACAAATTAAAAAACCAAAGTCAGAGCAGCTCTTCAAAAGATCGTTCTTTCAACAAGATTTTTCCGAGCTTGTAAAGTATATACATACATTATACATATCACAACAATGAAAATATACAAATAAATAGACTAAATACATGTTCATATACAAAATCACAATGTCCAAAGCTTGAGAAAGGATAGTATACTCATAAGCCTCCAAATGCGAGAAATGCAAATTCACAACATACGGCTAATTAAGTACAGGGTATATAGTAATCGTCTACGTTAAGGGAGCGCATAAATAGAACGGCGACCTCAATGATCATCTACGAGAGACGTAAGGAGAGAGAAAGAGAGTTAAAGAGAGATGGGAAGAGGAAAAGAGGAGAGAGTACACGGTATGTAGCTCGACATTGCATATATATACAGTCGACGTCTGTGTATACTGTATACACATAAATATACGGGAAGACACAGCGGGGAGAAAAAAGAATCATCGTCACGTCCGGGTATATCATACGTATATATGTACACGTGAGTGCGGGAGAAGAAAGCTTGCCGACGTATATACACAGCGGCCAATTCAAAAGCCGTATATAAAACGTCGTCGTGCCGTCGTCATATAACGTGCGGAATTTTTATGCTCTACTCGCAGGTGTCGTACATAATGGCACGTGATGGGTCTGCGTGTACATTACAAGCGGATAATATAGCCAGTATACGTAGAGTCTATATACGTGTGTATGTACGCGTGTACAGTCGTGAATATATACGTATACGCGAGGAAAGCCTCGAGAGAAAAAAACAGAGAGACGGGGAGAGAGTATAGGGTCCGCAGAAGCGGCCGCGAGTGAAGAAAGAGGACTACTCGTGTGTTCTACAAGCGCGTGTACGAAAAATGTAAATGACGCTGCGGCGGTGTCGTGAGGGAGCGTGAATTTGCACTGAGAGAATAGAGAGCGAAAGATATACAATATTGACTCGATGCTGCGCAGGGTAGTAACCTCTTGCTCGAAGAATATATATAAGCGCGCAGTTATTGCGTATAGAAAAATATTCTCCGTTGGAAATTCTCGATTGACATATACTTTGCTGGTATACGTTACATAATAAGTGTCATTATAATGTGTGTAACGGTGCCTCTCACATATTTGTGGTTTATAGATACTGCGTGTGCGTGAATATCGCCATAGTTTTCTTATTACTCGTGTGTGTGTATAAACGGTATACATATGTCTAAGACTAGATTTTTACGATGAAAAAGCCAGAAGCTTGCTATATAATTTGTTTCCTTAATTTTCTCCCTACTTTTATGCGATAACAAAGGCGTTTATAGAATATACTTACTGAGTGTATATATACTTATGCGTATTACTGCGTAATGCAATACAATAATCGCTGTAAATTTTCGAGCGAACACGATCGTATTATGCGATTATTCCTTGCGCACATAGCGAGAGAGCTGCGAATTCTCGTTGGCGATTCGATCACTCGACGGAATAAAAAGTAAAGAAAAAGAGAGAAGCGAGATGCAGTCGCCTCGATTACAATATATATGTATATAGTCAACAACGTTAATTAAACTTTTCTCTCTGTCGGCTATATAGTCGGTGGGGGGAGGGGCGACCTACTTAAGTACAATATATCACCTTAATGCTTCTCGTTATTACAATAAAACTCTGATACAGACGTTACAATTATGTATCTCGCTACTGTATACGTATATAATGTATGAATCTGCGCGTGAATTTTTACTCTACAGAAAACTGCGAGTTTATTTATGCGCGAAAGAGAAGAGAGAGAGAGATATGGAGATTCAACAATATTAAATTCAATCCTATCGCGTAAAAATAAATCTTCGCACGCGCGATTGTCGAAACGGAGGAGAGGAAGAGATTACACTTCGATTGATGTGCAAATATACTTTTTTGCATGTCGAGTGATCGTTCGCTCGAAGAGAGAACGGCGACATTTCGGACAGCGACACTTTGGCTGTCGCGTTTGTATACGCGTGAGACTGATCGAGATTTTCGCGAGAAAAAAACGGAGGCGTTAAAGAGAAAGAGAGAGAGAGAGAAGCATAGATTTTCCAGACAGTGAAGAATCGTAAAAGAACATAATATACGAGGAGAGTAAAAGCGTATACAGTGTACATAACGGCGCATCGCTTTTCTGAACATTGTTAGTCGAGACCGAGAAAAACGGCACACAATACGACGACGACAACTGCGCGGGTATTATAACATATACATAAAACGATGAAGCGACTTTCGCATCGGACGAGGCGTCCGCCTTTCATTAACTACACATAATATTATTATTCATTACAAGTATAACGCATCGATATATATAATAGTATATACGCACATATATTTTGTACTCTGGAAAAATAAGCATATTACAGGACAATTGGAACAGGTCGCTTGTCATTGGCATCGTGTCACGCGGTCGACGCCTCGCGCGCGGACGCCTGAAAATCGCTTCAACGTCCCTGCGCCTCGACGATTCGTATCGCCATACGATAATCTCTTTACTCCAATTATTCTATGTACAAACGGCGTTTTTCTCGGCTCGATTTTACGCAACTTCGTGTATAAACGCGCAGCGGAGCTCTGCTCCCTCATCGAGCAAAAGAAAATACAAAACAGAAAGGAGGAAAGACACTCCAAACAGTCGTAAGCTTCGCGCGAATGTGTTATTGACGATGTGTTAGTATTGTGTGTCGTGCGTTCGCTCGTCGCATCGGATTATACAAGATTATGCAGCGAGCCGCTGGTAATCTATGCAGACGAGAGTAGCGTATATCATTTTTCATTCTCTATATGTGTGTGCGGTTTCGAAATTTTCGAGAGAGGGAGCGGGACTAGTCGTCCGTGCTCTTGCCCCCCTCCCCGTTAGCGGGTAGGATCGACGGTTCGGTATTCCGACGCTTGATCTTATTTTTCTTCAACATGGTCGCCTGAAGTGAACAGAGGAACACACAAGGAAAGTTTTCATTAGTATAAAAAAAAAGAGAGAGAGAGACGTGAGAGAATACAGACTATAGAGAGGGGGAGAAGGTGAAAGACAGAGTCACAGAGAAGAGACAGTGCGCCGAAAGGGTGGGGGGTTGAAGCATGTAGGCATCTGGTTTCTTTTTTTTCTTCTCTTTTGTCGCGCAAAGCGAAATTCGTAAAGACGAGTAACTTATCGTCGTAATTGTTATACATTGCTTTGTCGCGTATGTGTACACACTGAGAGAAATATGCATTAATTTTTCAAAGGTTGAACGAAAAGTTACGAGAAATTATAGTAAAAATCATGCGCAGACTTCAAAAATACCAACTTTTACAATACAATATACAGTCATTTTTATTTTGGTTGAAATAATTTAAGGAGGTATGGCACCAACTATAGGCAAGTCAAAACCAATCTTTTGTGTTAACTCGCGTAGTGGTTGTACACACGATATATCTATATCATCTAGAAATTTACTATAACTTTCAGTGTAACTTTTTGAATATTTTGTATTTTTTGATCAATTAATAGTTGATTAATCGACTTATTTCAACGAAATCTCATCGTCATAGTCTAGGATATGAGTAAAAAATGTCAAATCTCCATAAGAGACTGTGTTAAAAGTAAAAAAAATGATATCTTTAATAACTCGTTTCAAAACCAACCTCAAGTCTTGAAATTTTAACCAAATATTTTTGTATGTATACCTAACGTATACCAAGTTTCATAATTTTTTCATCGTTACTTCTGTTCACTTCTATACCTCCTTAAACATTTTTTTTATGTTTATCTATTTTTAACTTTGTAGAATATTATTATTGATTTATTGATTATTTATCAAATTAAATTGAAACATAGAAATTAAAAATTTTTCATTTGGGTATGGATTCGAATCGAGACCTCCGGGATTGCAGTCAGGAGCGCCAACCACTTACCTAAAGAGAATTCTTACGCGTAAAACTTTGGATCTAATATATAAATTGAATCTATTTCATAATCTCAAACAAAAATAGTTTTTACCATTTTATATAGTAAATTTAAAAAAAGAAAAATTTTTATTATAAGTAACATAGTAATTTTTTCTACCGCGACTTGTAATATTCGAACTTAAAATAGCGAATATCAGCATAATTGTAGTAAAAATTCTGATAATGGCAGTCTGCTCTCGGATTACTATAATTTATTGTACGTTTTTTCGCACTTACAGTTGCAAAAATTATTGCTCTTTTTCTCAGCGTAAAGACGATTCGCATTATAGGCTGGGCTCGCACTTATCAGCTACGGCCATAACTCGAGCGAAAGAGCCCTTTGTTGTGTATCGCGCGTATTGTTATAAACGAGCATTGTGCTAAAAATAAACCCTGGAAACGTAACGCGTCGCGCTTCCTCAATCAGTGCGCTAAAATAAAATGAACTTTCCCGGTGCAGGCGCGTTGAATAAATTATCCAGCGTTGCCGCTCCAATTTGCCGCTGGCCCTCTCTCCCTCTCCCCCTTTCTCTCTCACTCTCGCCGACTGCAGTGCAGTAACTCTGTTTGCTTATTTATTTATTTACATATGTTTGCCTCGTAAACCAGTATGCCGTACTGCGAAATGCTATGCGGGAGTTGAAAAGTGCGGGGTCTGTCGCATTGATGCGATACACGTGAACGTGTATATACGTAACGGGTTGCGAAAAAACCGCGCTCCAGAGAAATTAAAGGACTGAGAGATGTGATGAGAGAATCGACACACGTGTGTACGTATTAGAGAAAGAGACGAGATACGAGGAGTGAAGACGACGATTGTGATTGTGAAAGAGGGGAGAATATCGATTGGTATAGATGTATCTACGAGGATATATGTTGAACATACAGAGGATGCCTTTGGCGAAAAATCGTTAACGTGCCACATATAGAAAAAAAAAATAAATAAATAAAGAAAAAGATCACAGACTCTTCCTCGCTTTCGATCGCGTTTCTGAAATCGATAGATTTGCGCGGATGGAAAGAAACCGTGCACAGCAACTCGCGATGCACAATCGCAAGCGAGGAGCATTGGGGAGATTCGTGAGGAATGTAATTTACCTTCAGCGCGGATCTCAGTACGACGACGTCCCCGGGACTTTGCAGCCAAGGTTCGCCGTCCACTTGTACCGGGATGTCCGAGTGCAAGTGGATTTTTATGTGACCGCCCTGTAGCAGCAGAAAATAATCGTTAAATACTTTCCGAATACCAAATCATCGAGTGCACGTATAGTCAATGCAATGTGTCCAGTAGAAGAGCAAACCTGAGCTATCCGCATGCCGTTGCGGAGCCCCGACTGTATTTGACCGAGGTGAATGACGCCGGTAACGCCGACGACCTCGAGGATGCCGTCCCAGTGGTTCGGCTTATTGAACTGGTCTTCCTTATCGGGACCCCAGGGATTGGCGCCAGAACCCCAACTGTTGGCAAGTAGTTTCGGCCGAGTTTAGTCAGACCCAAATGGATTTTCGTATTTCACACGAAGGACAGTGGACTACGGGTCGACCACAGCCGTTCCTACCTGAGAATGTTGAGGATGATGATGCCCTCGACCTGCGGGAGTTCGACGACCTTGCCGTCAACCTCGAGCCTGATCTCGCGATGCAGGTCCTTGCAAGGTTTGCGGCCGACCATCTTTCGCAGTCCCATCTTGACGTAGACGCTCTTGTTGTGCAGCCGACTGTTGAACTTGTCCGGGTTCTCCTCGCGCGCATTGTGGAAGTCCAGGCACAGGGCTGCGTCCAGCCCGATGCCGAAGTAATTGTTCATCACGAATATCTGCGTATTGTCTTCGCTAGTCGATCCAGCGACCACTGCAACAAGCGCAACCCAAAGCTCGATCAATCGAGAAATAATTCTTACAAAGTTACGCGGATAATCCCTATCTGGGTTCGAACGAGAAAAATCTACCCTGGTTATTAGGTACGAGCGCCTGGAACTTGTCGTCCTTCTCCTCGGGATGAAAGACCACGGTCCACCTGTCCAGCCTGATTTCCTCCGCGTCGATTACGTCCCTCAGCAGATTAAGCGGATCCTCGCCGCCGGTGTAGCCCGATCCCCACCTCAGCACTCGCGCCAGGTCGTTGCCGGTACCGAGCGGCACGATCGCGCACGCCGGCGAGGAGCACTCGCTGTCCTGGCCAACGTTGTCCAGGCATTGCAGGACCCAGCCCACCGTGCCGTCGCCGCCGCACACCAGGATCTTGTAGTTCTTGATGTGCCGGAACACGTAGAGTCCGGGCAGCGGGCCGCCGTTGTCCAGATCGAAGACCTGGTAAGGGTTGAGCAACTTCCGGAAGTTCGAGATGAGGTCCAGGCCCTGACAGCCGCCCGACTTGACATTTACAAAAACTAGCAGCGGCTGCACGCCCGCCGGCACCATACTCGGCTCGATGCTCGGTAGCAGCATCACTGCTCGAGGGGACAGAGCGAGAGACAGAAAAAAAAAAATTAATGTACGGTCGGAAAGCAGAAGATCACTCTGGCCACAAGTGTTTACCTAGAAGATGCTTGTCCTCGTATTTGGATTCGCGCAGCGTGTAGAGCGCGCGCACCGCCGTGTTCGAGTCCTCGTAAATTATCACCATCGAGCCGTACTCGTAGTAGATCGGCCCGATCGAGGAGAATCGGTTCTCCTTGCCGAGGAACTCCATGAGCATGTTCTCGTACATGCGCTCGGACAGTCCTGGCGGCAGGTTGCCGACGAACAAGGCGAGGTTCGGCCCGTGCGGGTCCTGCTTCAGCTGGAGGTAGAATCGCATCAATTCCATCTGCCTGATCGAGTCCTTCCCCAGCAGCTTCACGATCTCCAGCGGCCGCTCGTCGCCCGTCAGCACGCGTTCCGTCACCGCTGGCGAACAGAAATTTTTTGTTTTTCATCTCGTTATAATAACGCAAGTCTATTGTGTACAGCCGAAGTTTCCGTATCTATACCTCCGCGATCGAGGAGGATCTCGCTGCAGCGATAGTTCTCGCAGTTGTTGTTCTCCAGTCGGAAGCGGACGATCGCCTCCTTGATGAGGTCGGCGACCGTCGTTGACTCCGTCACGGGAACTTTGCAGAAGGCATCCGATACCTGCAGCTTGCCCGGGTACATGCGCACCTCGCCGCTCTCCACGTCCCTGCGAATTACGTAAGCGAATAGTTTTGTTGATTAGTCCGCTTGGGAAACTAAATTGAAAATTCGAATTTCGCGGTAAAATCGGGCGGCTTGAATTAAGGGGATTTTTTATTGACTTGACATTGTTTAAATAACGTTTTATACGATGCTATTAGCTTCTATGTTATGTTATAAACATAAAACCATTTTTATATATGCCATATTCCAGGTACAGCATGTCTTCGAAGGCCAAAATCCATGAACTCCATTTTTTTCATTCACCGCAGACTTTAGTTGAATCTGGGCATCCTTTAAAAACATGTAGTTTCCACATGAGTGTGGGAATTTCCGAATAATTAAGATTCAAAAAAGTTAGGTACTATTTATTACAAAAATTAATTAAAAAATGTAAAAAATTATAAATATTCTTCTTAAATTGTTTATAACTTTTTTAAATCTTAATTATTTGGAAATTCTCACATTTATCTGGAAACTACATGTTTTTAAAGCAGATCTGTACCTGCCAGAGAGCTCTCTGATGCCCAGATTCAATTAAAGTCTGCGGTGAATGAAAAAAATGGAATTCATGGATTTTGGCCTTCGAAGACATGCTGCACCTGGAATATGCCATATATAAAAATGGTTTTATGTTTATAACATAACATATAAGCTAATACCACGCTATAAAACATTGTTTAAACAATTTCAAGTTAATAAAAAATAAAATTCAATTTTTCATTATTTAACACTTCAAGGGTGTATCAGTCCCCTTAACAATTCACAATAAACCACGTGGCGATTGTCGTCCGCTACGAATTACGGCGCGAAATTCGAATTTTCGATCGAACGCAATCAACGATCTCTATGTATACTCACTTGTATCGCAAGAAGACAGCCGGACGTTTGCCTTCCTTGCGAGTCAGGTTGGCGAGCGGCGTCGGATCGCACAGCGGCGTCTCCTCGCTCGTGTACAGGTCGGTCAAGTAAAAATTGCCTACGACACACACACCCACATACACATAAGCGTCCAACGATTAACGCCTGAATAATCCAGGGGTCGATTTGTATTAGCGGAATGGACTTTTCGATGGGAATTTAAAAATGAATCGAGAGAGGGAGAGACTGAAAAGCTGAAGCGGCTGCTGAAAAATTAACGTTATTTAAGCCTCGCTCGGAGATAATTACTTGGGTCCTTGGTAATGTGGAATGCTTGCAGTGCCAGCGTCAGGATCTGCTCGGTCGCGGCCTGTCGGGGCACGCTGATCACCCGGAATATCCGCCGTCTCAGAGAATTGTTGCCGTCGTACACTTTGATCATCTCTGAAAAGAAAAAAATCAATTGTCGATAGTTTTAGATTCGTTGTTCTATAACTTAAACGTTATTTTTAAGAAAAAAATTATTCTTTGAGGTGGAGTTCTACGAAATTTGTTAATTATTTTGTTTAGAACTAATATTTTTTCAAATTTGGCGCGAAAAATAAGGAGGATTTGTAAATTTTGAGCAATTTTAACGGTTTATTCGCAGAAATATTGTAAATTCATTGTTAAAAATTAAGCTTTCTTTGAAAAGTTTCTTGCGCACTAGGCTTCAATTTAGACCAGCCAAAAAATGTATAAGTACTTATTAAACCAAGCTGAATACAAATAAAAATCTTTAAAAGTCTCTGAAAAATGAAAAATTGATTTTTATCCTATATTAGTCGGTAAAACTTTTGTTCAAAAAGTCGATTTTCATTTTTTAACGGTTAAATTTTATTCGTAAAATCGGAGTTCGTAACTTTATCTGGCTATGGTTTCATAAGTACTTGCAAATTTTTTGGTTAGTCTAAACTGAAACCTAGTGCACAAGAGTACGAAATTTGAAAAAAATATTAGCACTAAACAAAAAAGTTAAAAAATTAGAAAAAATTTCAAATATAATTGAAGTCAAAAGATATCGAAAAAAAATTTCAGCGTAGTTTATATTCCAACTTTACGTAAACTCGTTAAAACGATTGAAAGCAATAAACAAACTTGTACAATCAGTTGTAATCCAGCCTTATCGCACAATCGACACGAATAAATAAAAGCTTAGAGACCAATCGATCAATCCGATCAATAAACTAATCCAACCCATCCGCGCGATGACGAAAATAAAAAATTTTTTCCAGCCCACCTTCGTCCCGCTCCTTATCGTCCTTGTCCTTGCCGGACTTGCTCGGGTCGCGGTGTGTCCCGGAGCTCGGCTGGGCCGCGTGTTCCTCGTTGTCCCGGCAGCGCGTGTCGCCGCTGCTGAACTCCTCCGAGATGCTGCGCGCTGCAAAACCGCCAGACACGACGTCTCCAATTAGTACATACACACACATTTTGCGCCTTGCGTCATACGCTCCGAGAGCCTCGCTGGCTAGTTTTCCCCCAGGGAAAGCTACCCGCCGAGATGCTCTTTTGCTTTGTTGTATGGTAGAGGGATTGTCGGAAATATGCTTTTTTTTTGTTTTAATTTTTCGTTCGTCTGTCGCATGCTATTATATATATAAGGTTCGTCTCATATCCTCGTCATACTCGTCGCATTCCCTTATGTGTATTACATCGAGTTGCCTCGAGAGGTTCTCTCGGTTTCATACAGAGAATTGCAATTGATTATTTATTATATCTCGCATGCTGTATAATAAACGAAAACTTTTTTCTTTCTGGCCGAAGAATCGTTAGATTAGAGAAATAGATATAACTTTGATTGTTATGTATACAGACGCAAAAGAAAGGAGGCACGTAACAGAGACAGAGAGATAATAGAGAGAGAGAGTGTCTAAATTTTCTAGTCAAGCCGATGCAGGTATACAATCACGTGTTTACAGAGATGGTATAATAGGGAGAAGAGTAATACAAATCTGTTAGTATATATATAGGTATTATATATGCATGGCAATAATGGATTTTCAAGTGTCTTTTTATTTTGGCGAGCTAGTTTCCTTTTTCAAGTGGAGTTCGCTCGGAGTTCTGTTGGAGGGAAACGAAAAAAGTTTCCTATTGTTACAGTACTTTGTATAATTATATTGGAGGTGAGGCGGAGCGTTACATGAGACTTATATACACAAGACAGATATATAGACGAGTGCGTTTGCTCGTGTTTTAAATTCAAAGCAGGCTTATCGAAACTTTTCAAATTAATTTTTCGAAAAGTCGAAAGCAATAATTAATTTACTTATAGTATATACAGTGAGGCTCGAATGGAAATAAGCTCTCTCAACTCTTTCTTCTTCTTCTTCTCGCGCAGCGTTTCGTAAGCCTTCTTAGAGTGAAAAACAGCGATGCCAATTTTTGTCAGGTATTATAATTGAAAATTTATGTTCTATATAATTTTATCATGTGGATTTTTAGGACATCTGAATGATATCAATCGTTATAAGTTTAATGTGACCTTTTTTAATTTTTATGCGTATTATGGTTACGTTAGACGTTTTAAATATTAGAAGGTGCTGGTGATTGACACTTAAGTATACAGACGAGCAGATTTTGGCGAATACGCTCTTTTTGAAAGTCCTGTAAACGTATAATCCGTCAAAAAGTGGTGATTCCTCAAAAACTTACTCGTACACGTAGTTCAAAGTAAAGACGTGTGTTATATTGCGATCAAAAAGTTATACGTGCTCGATCAAGAGTGTTAATTACACTATAATATATACAGTGCGGTACAACGAACATCAATTTATGTATATATATCTCGTGTACATCGGATATATAATTCATTTACATAATAACGATATTACTCGACAAAAAAATATAATGCTGGATTCTCTACGGGTGTGTGTTATACGTGTAGATAATATGCAACCACAACATCGTCATGTCATCTCCGAGGGATATATATATATATTGTAATAATAGGATTGTATATCATTTTCAATCAATTCCATATGTATGCGTGTATATATCAAAAATCTATTACTGGAATATATAAGTGTACGAAAATCTTGGTTTAATGGTTAGTGGTTTTATTTTATTTTATTTTTTTTTTTTTCGTTTTTAATGGTGGTGTTATATTCGCACCTCTTACCCATGGCCGATCGTTATCTCGTCGACTTATAGCGAAGCACATTGCGCAAAGCGGACAGTGGTACATTCCAGAGCTGCAGACTGCGTCTATACATTGGGGGGTAGAGTAGTGGCAGTGAAGCTTTTCTTTTCAATTTTTTTTTTTTTTTTTGGTACATTGCTTTGTTCGTTCGGACAGTACGCTCTCAGAATTTTTCTGTTTTTTTCTTTTTTTTTGGCTTTTTGCAGTGATCCACGAGAGCGGCTGATCAGACGGAAGTAGAGAAGAGGTGGGTGTGTTTTGACGGTTCATGCACTGAAGCGATACACATTGTTTTTGCATGCTAAAACGAAAAGTGCCAGAAAAACAAAATAAAACGTAAGTATATGCAATAATAATAATGATGATGATGATGGTGATGATGATGATAATAATAATAATGATGATGATGATGCTGATAATAACAATAATTATGATAATAATATTGATAAATAGTATGAATAAAATAATCGTGTGTAATTAAAAATAATGTAAAGCATAGATTG
Source organism: Philotrypesis tridentata (assembly GCA_018906965.1). Classification (NCBI taxonomy): domain Eukaryota; kingdom Metazoa; phylum Arthropoda; class Insecta; order Hymenoptera; family Pteromalidae; genus Philotrypesis; species Philotrypesis tridentata. The sequence continues at coordinate 314,645 of JACCIB010000022.1, forward strand.
AGAAAGTATAAGTAAATAAATAAATAAATAATTGATGTGGAAAAGAGCAGGAACGTGATAAGCGGTTGTGTATCATAAAGAATGATAATAGTTTGCACCTATATGTACGACGTAGAAAGAATATCGGTGCCGCGAAATTTGATGTGATATACATAATGCAACCAGCGCGTTTCACATTTTCAACAAAACCGGAAGGTATACATTACTGACATGTATCCGACGTACCCATTGCAAGTTAAATGTAGCTATCGTCGATAATATCATACAATACATACATCGGAGTCATCAATTAGCAGCGCCATCGGAATCATCGATACCCCCAAATGCGAAACACGTTGGCTGATCAAAATACATAAGCTGTGCTGCGGTACATAATCGTGTAAATACGGCAATTGTATGTATGTTACAAGATTTTATATACACTTTTTTCCACAATGCGTAAATCATATCGTATATACAGTATACATTTAACTCCTGAAATTGTACGAGAACAGCTGTGTATAGTGTATACAGCTCGCGTTTAAAGGTATGAGAAATATTCTTTTTTCCAAAAGCGATCGTTATTCGTATATATTATCGGTCGTTTATATATTATAGCGTGTTTTGGAGCGCAGCAAAAATAAACGATGTAGATGACAAAAACAAAAATGAGAATAATAATTTCGGCTATACATAATTAGTTAGACAACACACACACGCACACATAACTCTCCGTCGGCGCATCAGATAATACAAAAGCGGCAATATAGTAATACATAGTCAAATCTACGAAAGCTGCGCGTATAAGTATAATATGTATGTATATTACGTATATAGAATAAACAAGACCAAACGAAAACACACATCATGTAGTGTATATAATAAATATGTAAAAAGCGCTGCGATCGTCGATCAGTCCGGGATTTTACATAACCCGTTGAATGTTTGCATCTAAGATTAAAACAACGAGTATATAATATTATAGACATATGTCTCAAGCAGTTGAAAATCCACACAGTTATACGGTCGAGATTAATTGGGCGCGTTCCACTTCCTTGCACGTATTGGAAGGGTCGCTCGCTCTATCTCGACAAGAATTATAAAAAGAAAAGACCGCAAGATGCCTACAAAGATGCTCAGTGTAGATCTGTTCTTCTGTGTGTATAGACATAATCAGCAATGTTAGTGTGTAAGTATATAATCGGCCAAACCAAACCAAACCAAAACGAAATAAAACACCTCCAGAATAGCTAAAAACAAAAAGAAAGAAAACGTGGTAGAAAAAAAATCAATCAAAACCAATGACTTGTGTGCGTGTCAGTTTATATAGTCTCTCGCATCGGAACAAAACAGAAAAAAAACTGGTAAAAAGCATTGAAAAAAGAAAGAGTCAACACAGAGTATATATACGTAACAGAACAAGAGAGAGAGAGTGAGAGAGAGAGAGAGAGAGAGAGATAGAAAAAGGAGGAAGAATAAAAAATCGATGCATGTCAGTAGTGTATTGTGTTGAAGTGTGTATATGGTATACCTTCGACGTAGGGAGGGGAAGCATGACAATTTCCATGGCAGCTACGTGGCAAAACTAGTGAAAGCCGCCTCAAAGCCGCGGCCAGCCGGCGGCCCGTCCCCGCCGCGTCGCCGACACGTTCGCTCTCCGCAAAATCGAATTGCTCGCCGCTGTTCTCCACTTTAATAACGGAGACGCACATCACGAGAGACGCCGAGTGTGCAGCGGGGGTAGCGCCAAACGGAGTGACAGAGAGAACAAAAACAAAAATGGTACATAACAGTTGGTTCATTTCTCGCTGTGCGCAACAATTAATACGCACACACTCGCTACATATACGACGGCGGCTACGCGTCTCTCGTCTCGCAACACCCAACCACCCCCACCACTTCCCTTTCCACCGTCGAGTGACGAGACACACACACATGCCCCGTATCGTTGCGCGCGTTGGAAAGAGGCGAAGCCCGGGGGACGATGCCGTGGGTTGGGGAGAACAAAATTAGCTTTTACTGGCTGGTACTGTGTATGATCGGTTTACACGATTGGTTAAGGTGCTTGGGATTTTGTATGCAAAATTTTTTTTTTTCGTTAGTTTATTTTCGAAGCTCTTTCCGAGCCTATACGTTACATTTTGTTTGAAAAACGAGGGATTCTTTGCCTTTCTTTTACACTTTGACGTACTTTTATGTTTTACCTCGTGCCGCTTTGTGGCGTGTGTACATCCCCGGATCGAGTGAATTATAAAAGAATAATTAAAAATTAAAAAGTTGTGCAAAGTAACTGTTTTTTACGTACGAGTAATTCTCCGTAGAAACAAGACACGATTGAAGTAGCGGAATTTAAAGTTAATTAAAAAAGTTATCAAGACTGCTTTACGTATTACAAATCTATAATACAATCGGTCAATAACACATTTAGCAATTTCAGTCCAACTATACTAAACTCTTCATAAAACGATCTTTGCGACGTCTTCCCCAACTTGGCATCTTCCCTCGATTTACCTTATATCGTACGTGTTTCTCATCGTATTTTTTTTTCTCTTTTTCGAAAATGCATCGCACCCTTACCGCTCTCTCCCTCTCCCCACTCCCTCTCTCTCTCTCTTAAGAAAAAAGAAACAATTTGCAGCTGGCGCATATAAACTCGGCTTACGCGCCGCATCAATTTTCAAACTGGCCTCTCGCGTCGAGAGAGCGCTTAGCTCTCGTCAAAAATTCACGCCGCTCGCTTCGCTGCGCTACCTGCGTGTGTATTATGTACACGTATACTCTGCGCGCACACGCGTGCGCTACTGCAGTATCGCGTACATATACGGAGACAGACGGACGAGAGCGAGAGAGAGAGAGAGAGTCCGATAAAAAATGAAAAAAAGCTTGTACCTGCGCCGTGAAAGAGCGCGAAGTAACGACACTTGAGCGCAGATCGAGCGGACGCTTTAGAAAAAAAAGACGGAGAGAGGGAGAGAGAGAGAGAGAGACGAGATAAAATAAAGAGGCTCGGAGAGAAAGTGAGAGAGAGAGAGAGAGAGAGAGAGAGAGAATAAAACAAAACCGAAAAAAAGGAAGAAGAGCAGCAGCAACAACGTGACCCAGTTGGCAAGAATATTTCTATACCTTTAATCGAGGCGTATATTTGTGTGTATGTATATATATATGTATATATTAAGAACTAGCAATATGCACGAGACACACAGATAAGACACGACTTTAACACTGTATACACGTATATTATAATAGTATAATGATAAATATTAGGTATAAACGTGACTCCGAAAGCTCCCGAGCTTTCCACCTCGTGACGACGCCTCGTCGCAGCCGAGGAGATATGCGTGCGTGTATATAGCACTGAGATGTATATTTACAGTTCTATATAATGTCGTGTATAAAAGTATATATTTACAGCGGCGTATAATGCAGGGGTTAAAAAAAAATGATTTTCTAAATTATGCGTACGTGTGTGTACACAAGTATATATACTCTATATGTGTCGTCGAAGTTCGTCTGCGGGCTACGACGTGTATATATACGTAGCTTCTCTCCATTCCGCCGTGTATATATATATACGTAACACACGCGCTTATACTGCTGCGCCCGAAAATCGATGACGACGGCTTTATCGCTAGCTCCGATATAAATTCGCAATTTTCACTGCTCCGCTGTATGCTATATATGCGCGCGTCTTTTGAAAACGTAGTCGAGTCTCTTCTATATGCATGTGTATAGCTGTATACACACGTAGCATAGGTATGTATATACACATCGATGCGCGCGCCATTCGGGAATTATTCAAGAGCGCTAGCAGCTCTTTTTCATGGAAAACTTTACAATTTAAAAACGACACTTATTTTTAGACGATGCGCTCCTTCGACGACCTAATTCCATTTTCTCTTCTCTCTCGTTTCTTTCTTTTTTTTTTTCATCATATCGCTCTCCGAAATTCAGTGGTTCTTTTCACCCACGATCTTATGCATTCGGATCTTGTTTGCATATATATGTATATACGTGTGTATGTGTGTATGTGCGTCTACGTTGGAGGTTGCTGGGTGAACAAAATTTTTTTTTCTCACTCGCTGTATATATATGTGCGCTCTGAATTTCGTAGAGAGGTTTGCGCAGGTGTACAGCAGATATATATATATATGTATAGAGAAATAAACTTCGAGTTTTGTGAATAATATAATAGTATACAGCACGTAATCGTATAAGCGGAAAGTGAAACTGATATGTTTACGTATAAATAAGCAATTCAATTCAAGCGGATCAATCAGAATAGTAATCTATACATAGTAATAAAAAATAAAAAGCAAAACCGGTGAAATGACTTTTTTTCTCTTTAAGGGGACTGATACACCTTTAAAATGTTAAATAATGAAAAATTGAATTTTATTTTTTATTAACTTGGTATCCTTTAAATAATGTTTTATATAATGGTATTAGCTTATATATTATGTTATAAACATAAAACCATTTTTATATATGCCATATTCCAGGTGCAACATGTCTTCGAAGACCAAAATCCATTAATTCCATTTTTTTTAATTCACCGCAGACTTTAGATGAATCTAGGCATCAGAGAGCTCTCTGGCAGGTACAGATCTCCTTTAAAAACATGTAGTTTCCACGTGAGAGTGGGGATTTCCAAATAATTAAGATTTTAAAAAGTTATAAATAATTTAAGAAGAATATTTATAATTTTTTACATTTATTAATTAATTTTTGTAATAAATTGTATCTAACTTTTTTGAATCTTAATTATTTGGAAATCCCCACACTCATCTGGAAACTACATGTTTCTAAAGCAGATCTGGACCTGCCAGAGTGCTCTCCGATGCTCGGATTCAACAAAAGTCTGCGGTGAATGAAAAAAATTGAATTCATGGATTTTGGCCTTCGAAGACATGTTGTACCAGGAATATGGCACATATAAAAATTGCTTTACGTTGATAACATTATTTAAACAATGCCAAGCTAATAAAAAATATAATCCAGTTTTTCATTATTTAACATTTTAAAGGTGTATCAGTCCTGCAACTTGTGTGTACACGAAAAAAAAGGTAAAAAAGGGGGGTGTGACACGTACATCTCTATATACGGAGAAAAAAATGCACTGACAGACGCTCGCGCGCAGAAACGGTTTCCTTCAATAATTTTGCCGCGCTTCATCGTAACGACCTAAAATTCCTCGACGCAGCGTGTAATCCGTATCGCGCGCGCGGCTCGTCGTAAAAAAGGTGTATGTAACAAGTGTGTGCAGACATAAACCCTCGGGTGTTACGACCGTTTCTTGCACACGTATACACATATATACATATATATATGTACACAGTGTATAGCACCGCGTTGCGATTTTTCACTCTGGCGCTGCGGATCTTCGCAATTCTCTCGGCGGCAACGTCGTCGCGCCGAAACGAAATCAATGTATAAAAAATGCGTTCCGCGAGTATAACAACAGTCTCTATATATACATAAATATGTATCTATAATGTATAGATAGACAGAAAGCTTGTATATATATAGGTGATAGAGAGTATATATATATATAGCCGAAGGTAGGCGGACTTGTCGAAGGGCAAAGGGAGTACTCACGCGCCAGGATTTCTTTTCGGCGCACTTGCACCCCGATGATGGCCTCCATGGGCACCTCCGTCCGCGGAATGCTGACCGCGTGGGGCGGCAGGTAGATCGGCTCGAGCATGCCGAAGGTGCACTCCTCGGGGATCTCCCTGTAGCAGGCGGCATGCGACTGCGGCAAAATCCCCAAGAATTTCGGTCAACGGACTTTCGCTTCTACAATATACCCGGGAATGCGCCGTTACGGCGCAGCTGCTCGTGTGCACACTATAATTTTCGCCGGTGCGCGAGATAACCGTGTATCGTTCGCATATACGTATACGACGCGATGCTGTGCAAGTAGTAGAGCCAAGCGTTCGGTTGGACAGCCGGAATTATCGTGATTCTCGTATTCTTTTCTGCGAGAAAGCTCAATGGCGGTGTGCAGGTTCGCGTTATCAAAGACGGTCTTAACGCAGTTCGGCAAAGGCGTTTCGCTTGAAAAATTAACGTTGCTCCGCGATCCGCTGAATTATGCATTTCAGAACTGCTATATACTACCGAGTTTAACGTTCGACTTGAATCAGCTTAAGCAATTACTTTTTCACAAAATTAACTGAATTCGACGAGAAGCGAATAACTTTTGTAAGACGCTTCGCCGCAAACTTATAAATACTCTCTTGGAATATTACGATCGATCGGCTCTCCTCGTCGTTCTCGCGATTCTCCTTCTTAAGGCCATTTCAAAAGTTACTCTCGTCTCGAATCGAGAAATACTTGTGTAAAAAAAACTTCTTCGTCGCCGCAGCGATCCGCGAAAAAGGCGCGCACTCAGCGCGCGAGCAGCGGTTTTTCCTGGCAGACGACGTATATACATTGTGTACTGACCGTCATGCCGCACCACTCGCAGCGATAACCGGCCAGGTAGTCGACGGAGAAGCAGGTCTTCTTGCAGAGGGCGCATTTCGAATTGTTCGGCAGGTTGCCCTCTCGCCAGTGATGCGTGTGCTTCACCGACGACAGGTCCTTCCCCGGCAGGTACGTCGCGTTCTCCTTGCAATCCGCCACCGCGAAGTCCTGGCATTCCGTGTGACAGTAGTACTCGCATACTGGAAGTCGAGAGAGAGAGAGAGAGAGAGAGAGAGAGAGAGCGAATTTGAATTTTTTTTTCTATTTTTACAAATTTCGTTGGACAGTCGGCGTGTGTACTCACTTTCGCAATGTATGGACAGATTGTCGTCGAGTCGCTTCCGGCAAACGTTGCAGAACTTCTTCTTGTGGTGCACCTGCTCGGACCAACAATGCGCGACCGGGTTCTGAAACGAGAATGAAAAGGAAAATGTTTTCCGTTAGAGTTGCGGGAAATTGAAATTATTGTCATTGTTTCCCCGCAGATTTGAATTTTCGTTTGAATATTTATTGCTGGAAATGTATAGTTATGCTTTTACAAATTCAAAATCGTAATCGATTGATACACTTTTTATTGAGAAATGAAACCGTTATCTTGCATGAAAAAATGTGTTAAAAAAACGCCGCGTTCGATCGTTTATAAAAAAAAAAGTTGAACGAGCTTATTCTATTATTAAAGAGAATTCCGTTCGCAAGCTTGCATTCTTTAATCTCGAATAAAATTGAAAAAAAAAAAAAATTGAAAGCTCCCGCTCGAGAGGCGATATACATGTATATAGACGCGCGTGGATCATTTGAATTTTAAAAGAATTATACGAAACCGCGACGCGTATGCATATTGTAAGAAAAAATGAGTATCAGTTTATCCATCAATTTTCATACATTAATATTGTATATACACAACACTTTTTTTCCTCGTTCTGTATAGCGCATCCAATTCGTTGCAATGTAAGTACCGTCAGAATATCGATTTTTCGTTAACAAAAAATTTGTATAATTTCCCCTTAAAAGCCAGTAGTCGACCCTCTCCCCCCCCCCCCCCCCTCGAGCGCAAAGACGCACGTCGAGTAGAAAGCATTGTCCGTAAGTGCGTTACCTTAATAAGGTTTGCCGAGATGCTGGAGCAGGGAGAAACGACGGTCTTGAGACAGCGCTCGTGCACCACGAAGTTGCAAACTGAAACAGAAAACGTCGTTGCTCTGATGAATGGCCCGAAACATCGCGGGGGTGGATTGTCATCTGCTCGAGCGCGGCCGAGGAGACTACACACACACACACACACACACACACACACACGCACACGCACACACACACACACACACACACACACACACACACACACACACACACACACGAATAAACATTATAAACGAAAGTGAAAAAGATAACTTCCGTTTATAATGTTTATTCGTTCTCAGGAATCGATTATGGGATACATATATTTACACAATGTTATATGTATACATGTGTGCGTATCGCAATTGAGATTAGAATTCTGTAAGAAATTCAAATTTCGCGCCGGCTACCCGTTATCGCAGTAATCCGTCATTTTATAAACTATCGTTTTACTACAAATATATAGTTTCTAATCTACACGTGTACATAATTTATGCAAGTTATCGAGAGCAAGTGCGTAATTTACTGTAATTCGAATATATCGGCTTATTATTATGCTCTGCCGATTCTGTTCTCGCATGATTAAGCTCCTAATTCAAAAGAAAAAATTCATAATTAATACCCAGCTGAACGTACACATTCGTATACGTAAATTCATTGCACCGCGGCAATGGGTTAATGTATTAAAGAGTTTCTGGTATAACCGCGTTTAGCCGCGCGCTCGATCCATTATTTATTTTCCTATCACGCGTATACATATACGTACGAAAGCAATTTAAATCCTTTGAATTATCAATTCGGTTAATTCTGAAATAATGACTGTTCGAATTCGCGGTATTTATGACTCTATACGCGTATATATAGCAACCGAGTCTTTCATCAGTAGCATACGCACACTATACACTCGACCGCATTTAAATTTTAGTTTATATTCACACAGATCGTTTCTCCGTACACAAATTATCCTCGTTTTTCGTCTTTCGCGTTCGCGCGTTTTGGCGCGAAATTTGAATTTTTAATTAAATCGTCGCGAGAGCGTCCCTCTCGACGCCTTCGAAATTCCCGCGTAAAAATCCTATCTCTCTCTCTCTCTCTCTCTCGAGCCGATCCGATAATTTTCGCGACCCACATATCGCGCGCGCAAACGCCCCCCCGAAAAAAGAGCGAACCGCAATTTAGCGAAATAAGCGCGCGCTCGTCGTCGCGCAGCAATAATAAAAGCAAAAAAAAGTAGTATATACAAAAGACTCTCTCCCTCGCACTGCCTCGCGATTTTTCCAAGCCGCGCGCACATTCGCGCGGAGGGAAAAATTTCACGCGAGGCTGCGCACACGCACACGTGTGTTGAAACTCGTCGTCGCTATGCGCTGTATATACGGCAGTATCTTTGAGCGAGACGAGAAAGCGCGACGGAAACGTCAGGCGTATTCAAAGGGGCCTTTCACCGTATAGGCGCTCGAGCCTTCGCGCGCGTAGTATATGTACGTATACCTATGTATACTTGTGTATGCATATACGTTTAAAATACATATATATTTACGTGTATACATACGTGTACGGCTACGCGCACACTTGAGCTCACATACACACGTATGTGTATACGTATACACACGTGTACAGGGATTCTTGGGGCTGAGGGAATTTATTGACAATCCCGATGTAGGCCGGAGCATTGTCGCCGCGATCATCCGCGCCGTTTAACGTTATTAAAGCCAGGCCGCGCAGAGAAAGAGCTGTGAGAAGCTCGCGCGTCTAAGGTGCGACGTATATATATATATATATATATATATATATAGCTTTTCCGCTGCGGAGCTTGCGCGACTCATTCAGCGCGTCGGGGGATGTATAATAATCGTGCGTATATATTTAGCGCGCTACCGTCGTCGTCTCTCTCTCTCTCTTTCTCGGTGTCAGGAGAGCGTTACACACTGAGAAAGAAAGCAGTAATTTTTACAACCGTATAAGTATAAAATTATAGTAATCTGAGCGCAGACTGCCGTTATCAGAATTTTTACAGCAATTATACGCTGATAGTCACTATTTTAAGTTCGAATATTACAAGTCGCAGTAGAAAAAATTACTGTATCATACTTATAGTAAAAATTATTTTTATTAAAATTTACTGTATAAAATGGTAAACATATGAATTTTTTTTGAGATTATTAATAGATTCAATGTATGAATTAGATCCAAAGCTTTACGCGGAAGAATTCTGTTTAGGTGAGCGGTTAGAGCTCCTGATTGCGAGTCCCGGAGGTCCAGGTTCGATTCCAACCCAAGTCAAAAATTTTGAATTTTTATGCTGATAATCATTAAAATAATAATATTCTACAAAGTTAAAAACATATAAAAACATAAAGAAAATAAGTTTTTATAGCACTATGGGTGGAATCGCTACGCTCGTGCGCTAACTTCACGGTGCCAGAATGAACTGCTAATTCCATCCAGCGGGTTTATTCTAATCAGTATTATAAAATGTCGTACAATACACGGTGTAATAAGTCGTTCTTCATGGCACGACTGTAACCTCATACTCGCTACGCTCGTGCGCTTATCCACGTCGTGCCGTAAAGTACGACTTATTACACTTGTAACGTAATGTACTACTAAACTATTTCAACCAAAATAAAAATTACTGTACTGCATTGTAAAAGTTTAGTGTTTGGCAAGTCTGTGCGCATGATTTACTATAATTCCTCGTAACTCTTCGTCCTGAACGTTTGAAAAATTACTGCATATTTCTCTCAGTGCAGAGAAAACTTGCCTCATTATTTTCCATAAAACACAAGCGATGCATTACACGCAGCCACGCGTCAGAATCGCGCGAAATTCGCGTCATCCCCTCCCGGCGGCCGACTCCTTATTATGTACACCTCGCTTATACCATACGCGAAATTAAGTCCATTAGCCGCGGGGAGAGAGAGAGAGCAGTTATAACGACCGCGTAAAAATGAAGTCTCTCTCGCTCTCCGAGCGTCCATTAGGCCGAATTTACGTATTTATAACCCGGTCGTCGTCTCGCAGGCTCTGCACCACCTGCGTTTGCAAAACTCTCTCTCTCTCTCTCGCTCGCTTTTCTTTCGGCGGGGGCGTTGCAACGACGAGGAACGCAGTGACGCGACTAGTGCGCGCCATCGAGAGGGAGAGAGTAAAACTAGTTACAACCGTATATGGAGTTGAATTAATTGGGACGTTGTATGCGATGGAACGCGCGCGTGTACGCGTAAGCGTATATCTATATATAGGCGCGCGCGCGCGAGCGGCTGACTACACCCAGACTGTTACTACTCGAAGCGTCTCTCTCTCTCCACTCCGAGGGAGAGAAAGAGACTAATAGGCAGATATGCGCTGCAGCTGCTTTGCCCCGCGTGTGTTACATCGGCTAAATTTAGCCGCGCGTTTTTCTCAATACTTTCTCCGCGTCCTCCTCCTCCTCCGCGTGTGCGCGCGGCAAAGTTTAATTCACGTTTCTGTCAATAATCGCATAATGCAGAAACTCGTCGCGGCGGGGGGGGGGGGGGTGGGTGGGTGGGGGGCTATTGATAAACTGCTGTCTAAGCTGCGCTCGCGACCCCGATGTCGCCTGTAACGTGTATCTCGTATATTTACGTATAATGTATAATGTATACGTATACACAGTATATAGGTGTATAAATTACACACATTTTATTCAAATTGTACATGTATATGCCATTATATTAGCGGGTAAACCATAGCTCCCTTGTCGTCGGAAAGGGGGGAGGGGGGCGGCTCGAATTCTCTCAGGGCGAAAGTAAAACTCTCTCTCTCTCTCTCTCGCACACGCAAATTACGGCATAATGAGCCGACAATAAGCCGCGCAGATATAATGTACAGAGACCGGGAGAGAGAGAGAGAGAGGCAGCCGAAGAGCTCGAGTTTGTCCGCGCGCGCGAGCGCGAGTAATGATGTTAATGAAAATTAGGTCAACCCTTAAAACTAGCCTCTCTCTCTCTCTCACACACTCTCTGTGTATTCCGTGCGTGCAGCGTCTATATACGCGCGTCCGGTGTCGCGCGCGCGATGCAGCCAATTTCGCCCCGCGCATGTGTGTGTGTGTGTGTATAGCTGCGCTCGCCGGACACACACACGCACGAGCCTCTCAATTTGCCCGTCGGTATGAATAATCGGCCTTTGTGATGTCTGCAGCGCGTACGGCACACACGGAGTCTTCGTGTCCGTATATATATACAACGTATATACGAGAGGAGATGTGGGAGATATATACATAGGTGTGTATATACAGGGAGAAAGAGCGCTTTTATCCCACGCGGAATTTAAATGACGTTAATTTTTTTCAACGCGCGCGCGCTTCCGTTCGACTTTGCGTGTCGAAGCTGATTGCGTTTGAAAGAGGTGCGCGCGGGATATATGCCTCCTGACGTGTGGTGAATATTTTATTTTATTTGTCGGGGATATGAAAGAGAAATACACAGAACGAAGCGATGCTGATTGTTTTTGGTTGGGAAAAAAATTGGGGAGATTTCACGATACGCGACCGATGAACGTACGCGAGTTACAATCGTTTTTTTCTTTTTTGTTCTTAACGGATTCGGGACGACATAATGACTCGAAAATGGGTCACGAATCAGTTGTAAGGTTGATTTTTTTGATCGTTTTTAACGAATTAGAAAACGAATAAAAAATTGATTATTCAGTAACATCTTGATGCATTATACCTGTACTGAAACAGACGGATCGTATAGTATTGTCCTGTTCAGAGCTTAAGATCAAAGAAATGAAATAAATCACTGTCCATCCCGAACCTGTTAAACAATCGATTTTTATACTTAAAAGTTAGTTTTCACTGTCTATAATGTTAACCAGCTTTGTTTGATAAAACTGAATTAATTAAAAAATCATTTATCTTACGCATTCCATTCGTGTAACGTATATATACACAAAGGAGAGAACCGCACTTGCAACGATTTATTTCTCTAATACAGAAACTACTATATATGGTCCGTAGAAGCTCATCAGCCACAGAGAAACAGTCGTGCGCATACAGAGCGAAAATTTCTTTGTGATACAAGTCCCGGGCTTTTGTGGGACACGTACTTAAAATTTATTGTGCATTTATACGTGTGTAACCGGGCTATATTTTCGCCGACGTGTATTACACGCGGTCGCACTGCGCAGCGCGCTCTGCAATTAATTAGCGGATATTCCCCGCATTACATTAGCGATATCGCGTCGCCGTGTTTAGAAATTAAAGTCACCTACGCGTGTAAATATTTGAGCGTTAAAGGAGCTCCGCGCGCCCGGAGAGTCTATTAAAAATTCGAGTTTCGCGCGGCGCTTCGTATTTATATAACGGGCGAAAAACATTTTACGCGGTTTGTGTAACACCACGATAGCGGGAAATTAAAGTTTGAATAATTTCAGCGGGTTGATATTGAAATATTAAAATTATTACATACACTTGATAAATTAATTTAAAACGCGTATCAAGATGATTAATTGCGTTAATTAAAAATCTTCACTTTACGGTGAATCACACACGAACTTCGTTCGCTCGACTACAAGGGTTCGCGTATAGCTTTGTAAAACAATGAATTACTCCTTAATGGATTGTTGTAATTTCGTACTTATTACCACGCACTTAATACATAATCGAAATAATTTTCCTCGCGCATATATACCCCGCCACTCAATTACGCCGCGAAATATGAGCCTTCAATTCTCTCGCAGACCCTCTTGCGGCTCTCCCTCGTAAAACCCAGCGCCGTTAAATCCTCGCCGAATTCCGATGATTAAGCCCCCTTCCCCCCCCTCATTAAATCTCGCACTGCCGAAAAAAAAACACAGTCCGCGATCGTGTTACAGATCGTCCGAATCGACGGCTCAGAGACCGAGAAAAAAAAATGCTCTCGCCTATATACCGCGTAATATTTCCGGTTCTCGAAAAGAAGCAGCTCGACCTTGATTAAAACTCGGGAGAAGGAGCCTCCCGACGACCGCTCGTATTTATAAACATAATGAGGGCGTCGACGACCGCCGCCGTACATTCTTTGTCCCCCGCGGCGCGGCGCAAGTTTTGTAAACTGTCTCTCTCTGTCGAGTTGACGAGCCGATCGCGTCGCTCGACTTGTTATTATATAGGTGGCGAGGCGCGGAGAAGCGAGAAGCATTAATAATCAATGAGCTAGTTGTGCGCTCGATGCAGTTTTATAACTCGCGCGTATACACGCGGACACACTGTGTGTGCCGGCGATGTGCGCGCTGGGGAGAGAGGAGGAAAGAGGAAAAAAAAAATTGTGTTGAACGCAGAGAAAGACACACAGAGTCGGTAGGATTTTTTAGAACACGTGCGAGGATGCATCGCGTGGGCTTTCCGAGTCAAGGATACACGTCTGCGGGGAAAAATTGATCCGTGCATGTGTGCAGGCTCGAGTGTCGTATATAGATATAGGTATACTTGGTGCGCAGTGTCGTGTGTGTTTGTTCGCCGCGTTGGACTATCGTTGTTATCATTAATTATTATTATCGCTACTGCTGTGCTATGTTCTTTTGTGAATTCGCCCATTACGCTGTGTACACGTATATGCATGCATATATGTATAGATACGTATGGATACACGTGGGATTCGCCGAATGAAATACGAATATATACGCGCAGATAAACCGCGGAATAGCTGACCAAGAGCGAGGCGAATCTGCGGGGGACAGTTCGATTACGCTTAAAAAGCTCGCCTCAATTTCGCGAAACTTTCATATACGGCGACTACGTGTGTGTGTGTGTGTTTGCTACTGGTACTATACTTCTTGACCAGATTGGATCTCTCTCTCTCTCTCGGATTCTCTTTTAGTCCGAAATTTCCGAACGAGAGCATATACAGCACCTACACTCGCTTCAGACGTGCATATCTGTCCACTCGTGTATATACGCGTATATATCCAGGAGAGAATCTCTCGCAAATATAGGGAAAAAAATATGTACGCCTCGAGCTTGCAAGCTCTATATATCTCTCTCTCTCTCTCTCTCTCTCTCTCTTTCCCTACGGCTCAATTAACAAAGCATGAAACATTCAATAATTAGCCCCGGCCGGGAGAGAAAACAACGTCGTCATATCCGTGTACACAGAAAGAAAGAGAGAGAGAGAGAGGGTAGCCACACACGCCGAATCGTATTCTCCTCTTGCTTTTGGGCAGCTGCGAGAGAAAGCTCTCTCTCTCTTGCACACCGCCACCCCCCACGATCAATGCTTACAAGAGCGGCGGCGGCGGCGACGACGTCAGCGCCCTCTCTCTGTCATCCTTTTCTCTCTCTCTCTCTTTCTCTCTAGGTTACGCGGACGAATAGCTGCAGCGGAGAGAAAGAGAGACAGAGAGAGAGAGGGAAGCTGTGTGTAGCCGTTTGTCTTTGAGACACACGCGCTCGCTCGCTCGCGAGAGAGAGAGTGTGGGCCGATTGATTTTTTTCCCCAGTTTTTGTTTCTCTTCCTTTCCTATACTTATACGATACACGCTCTCTCACACACACACACATCACGTATACATACATATCTATACATATACAGAGACACATGTACATATACGGCGACTCACGCGCTTTCGGATATATACGCGCGCCTTGCGTGTATCGATCTCGCGCGATAGCGAGCCGCATCGCGCAGTTGTAAACTTTGCGTTTATAATACGCACGCAGCGTTTGAAATTTCCTAGCGCAGTTTTCTCGCTTCGCGCGCACTATGATGGCAGCGCTGCGGTGGTGGGAGTATTCTTTTCGCGTTATGACGTCGAGAGAGAGAGAGAGAGAGAGAGAGAGAGAGAGAGCTTGCGGCCGGAATGTTTTGAGCGGCAGTCTGCGGGAGCGAGAGAGATTTGACCTACTTTTCCCGCGCTTCGTTCATTCATTTCCCTCCTGCGCTCTCTCTCTCTCTCTCTCGCGCGCGCTTTTCAGTATTCTCCTTCGCGCACATTAATGCGCGCGGCCGAAAAAATTCTCGCAACGCGTGCACATAATGCAGACACACACACACATACACAGACACACAGACATGTATGACCCGCGCGAGAAAGAATCCGACAAAGCGCTCGGCGACAACAAAACGACGAGCCCAAGAAGATAGCCAACTCTGGTATAACCAGTATGAGCGATGCATGTACACACACCGAGAAAGAGAGAGAGAGAGAGAGAGCAAGAAAAGTAGCGGCGGCAACATACAGCGCTGAATGAGCACTTCCCATTCATCCGCGCTTGGAGGTCAGCCAGTTTTGCGGGCCGCGATGGCGTGTGCTCTCTCTCTCTCTCTCTCTCTCTCTCTCTCTCACTCTGTGTATGTCAAAGAGCGACCTGAATCGGCTTTCTTTCGCAGCTCTCGGAGCTCTGCGTCGACGTCTGGTCCGCTTGAAATTTTCGGGAAATCGGATTTTCCCGGAGCTGCCGCGGACGAGAGGAGGAAAAAAAAGAGCGATTCGAGCCCGGTCCGCTACGCTGGAGCGATTGTGGAGCGCAGAGAGAGAGAGAAAGATGATGAAGCAGAAGAAGAAGCATGAAGTAGAAGAACAGAGAGGTCGTGCGGCTCTAAAAGAAGAGCGCCGAGAGTCCTCGAGAGAACGAAAGCCAGGAAGCGCGGAACAAAAGTATCCGAGAGCAAAGAAGCTAGACCCTAATTAAGGCGGCACACGGAGTGCGCTGCTATGCAGTATATAGTGTCCAAGCGTTGAAAAAATTATTGGAGTCGCCTGGGCTTCTTTCTTCTATTTCTAGCTGGGCTTTCTCGAGTATAAGCGCACGTATATATGCATACACGCTTAATTACTGATTATCTCTTGGGCTCGTGCTCGAATGCGGCTGCCGTGTAGTACGTGCACGCTGCGGAGCTTTCAGAAGCTCCGAGGCGAATCAATGTACGCGCGAGCTCTCTCTCTCTCCGGTCGACGTCGCGAGACCTTCAAACGCGCGCCAATATCTAAAGGGTTAAAGTGCCGGCGCAGTGCTCGTCTCACGGCTCGCTGACTCTCGCACTCTCTCTCTCTCTTTCTCACACATTTATCGCACCTACGGAAGTAAAAAGCGAGTGAGGAAAAAAAAAGAAGAAGACAGTGCCACAAAGCTCAGCTCACCTTCGCAGATGTAGCCCTGCTGTATGATGCCCCAGAGCATGTCGGTGCAGCTGTGGCAGTAGGTCGGCTTGTGGAAGGTCTTCTTGGCGAAGGTGTGCCCGTGCCCGACGACGATCGCCGGCTCGAGCTGCTGCTGCTGGGCAGCGCCCTGCTGAGCCGTCGCCGCTGGGCCCGCTAGCTGGGCGGCCATCTGCTGCAGGCTCGCTGGGCCAGCGCCGCTCCCGCTGCCGCCGCGCTGGCGCCGCTCGCGCCAGATCTTCACCGTGAGGCCGCCGATCTAACTATGTGCGCTTCCGTATGCAACCCGCGCCGCCCGACGCTGCTGCTGCTGCAGCCGCGGTGCTCGCAGCACCCGCGCACGCACCGCCGCCGCCGCTGCACCTGTGCGGTCCGCCGCCGCCGCCACCCCCCCCCGTTCCTCCCCCCCTCGGCCGCCCCCCCTCGACCCCCCCCCCAACGCGCCTCCTCTCAGCAGCGGCCGCAGGATAATAATTCCGAATTGTCCCTCCTGACGCAGTGGGCCGCCGCTGCCGCCGCCTCGCCGCTGCTCCAACTGCTGCTTCCACGACGACGACAGCGAGGGGGACTGCTGATGCTGCTCTGCGAGTCTACTGCGACGACAACAAGTGCAGCATCCTGCATCGCGTGTATCGCGGAAATCGATCGATATCCTCGCTCTATCCTCTCTTGCGTGCGAGTGGCGCCTATATGTGTGTACGTTACAAACGAGATAAATTATCTATGTCTGTTTTTCTTTCCCTCGTCTTCTCCTTCTTCTTCTTCCTCTACTTCTTCGCCTCTATCTATACCGCGCGCGTGTGCGTGAACTGCTGCTGCTTCTTCGTCGTCGTCTTCTTCTTCTTATCCGCGCGTGTGTGTCCGTGTGAGTACAACGTATACGTCTACGTAACGGATGCGCAGCGGCGAAGCGAGCAATTCACATGACGTAGTAGTGGTCGCCCGTGCAGTAGACGGCTGCTGGAGCGCTACTACGTGATCTCGGAGTAGCCGCAGGCGAGCGACATCGCGAGGCCGGCTGGCACGACTGCTCGAGTGTTGCAGGCCGTCGTCGCCGGAGCTGCTGCTGCCTCTGCTGTCCTAAGCCGCCGCAGCCCGGACGAGTCGGGGGATGACACTCGGCCCTTGGAGTTGCTTTAGCTTCCTCAGCGTCGACGAGCCGTCCGAGCGGTTGCTGCTGCTGATGCTTCTGCTGCTGTAGTAGTAGTAGTACTGCTGCTGCGGATGCCTCATCGCGGCGACCAGGACTGCCCCTCGAGCTCCTCCTCGCTGATGGCCTGATCATAATTCTCGGCTCGCATCTAAAGCAATGACACAACGGCACACTGTACAGCTCGACTACTCGCGCACTATATATCCTCACTCCCCAGGAGCTGCTGCTGCTGCTGCTGCCGGGCTCACCATCTCCCTCCTCTCTCTCTCTCTCTCTCTTAATATCTCGCTTGCTCTCTCTCTCGCGCGCGCAGTTGTCGTCCGTTGTGTGCGCGCGCGATAACCGCTGCGTCCGCGCGCGCGGGGGGAGGGGGGAGGATAGAGTGCCGAGAGCGCGCGAGAGAGAGAAAGAGAGAAGTCGTCTCGCGCGCAGGACACACACCGCACTCGAGCGCTGGCTGCTCCGCGACTGCGATGATGCTGCTGCTGCTGCTGCTGCTGCTGCCGCCGCGCTGATGATGCGCGCGCTCGCACGTCCCCGGGTCGGCGCGCGCGCAGCCGACGTGCGTGCGCAGGCTGTCCTTTCGCGCTACTGCTCGTCTCGCGTCGCAGCTCGTGCACACGCGCGCGAGAGAGAGAGAGACCCGGAGAGGGGGCGGCGTCCGGAGCTCTCCTGCCGCTGCTGCTGCTGTCGTTGACGAGGACGGGACTTCGTCTTCTTCTTCGGCTTGTCCTCCTGTATGCCCCGGATGCGCTGCGTTGAGGACAACAGCGACTCCTGGACAGAGAGACAGAGAGAGAAAGAGAAACGTATGAAGAGAGAGGATGAGATTACGGGGGGCTATATACTGCCTCGCCGCGTGCGGGCTAGTGCGCTTGCGCCGCGCGCAAGTGTGTGCGGGGGATTCCGAGACACTCTTGTGTGTATACTACTGCGCCGGCGTTCCAAGTATGTTATTTTTTCTCTCCCGCGCGCGCGCTCGCGGGGATGCGATCGTTTTCTCTTCTGTCCCTTCAATACGCTTGACTTATATACGAACGCAATACATTTTACTATGCCTCGATACTCTTTGCGCGATTGACTTGTATATACGTATGTAACGTCGATAGGAGATCGAATCTCGCGTTTGTAACCGCATAAACGCGCTGTGTGTGTCTATGTGTATACGATTGATAAGAGACACCGGAATGTCAACAGCGCGACCGCCACAGCTGTCCGCCGCTTCTCTCCCTCTATGTAATACGCTCGAGTGTCTTCTTCCGAGAAAAAGAGAAGTCTATCTCTCTCTCTCTCTCTCTCCGCTTCGCGAGCGCCAATCCTTAACCTTTCGCTCTCTCGCGGCGGGCAAAGTAGATAGAGCATATTATATACATGTATATATAGAGGATCGAGCGAGACGGAGATAGCTAGACGTGTATATGCTTATATACATATACGTATATAGAAGGGAGAGAGAGAGAGAGAGAGAGAGAGGAGGCGCGAGAGCGCACGAGCGAGCGCGCACACAATACAAATCAATAATGCTTAAAGCGACAGAATTAGAAACGAAAATTTCGCAGCCACTCGTCGTCGTCGTCGTCGCTGCCGCGCGTATATTATTTCTCACGCGCACGCCTCGCTCCGACGAAAAAAAGAAAAAAAATTCTAGCGAAACCTGTCATCCCCGCAGAGCGAGATGTCGACGACGTATACGCGTATACGCGTCTGTGTATACAGGTATATACACGACAGGTGTGTGTGTGTGTGTGTGTGTGTGCGATAGAGAAACATACGTATTACACACGCGCCGCGAGCGACTGGAAGGACACACACAGCTGGATAAGGGAATAATAAGGAGTATATACGGTACTCGAGTTTCAGCGGGTGTGTCACGCATAGGTGCGTGACGAGCACACACACACACACACACACAGTGTATATACACACACTGCACACACGCGGGCGCAGTACCGAAGGCTAATTAATGATTTTTCATTTAATTTCCAGCGACAACGGCGGCATAGCGATCGTCGCGCACTGCGTGCGATAGATATACATGTACAAGAGCGTATATATATATATATATATATACACGGAAAAGCCGCGTGAAAAGTTTGATAATGCGCACAAGGGCGTCGACACGCGCGTTTTATTATTATATCAGACACATCCGTTATTTCACTCCGACTGTGTACTTAACAGTAGCAGCGCCGATGTATCACTGCATATGCATTACATACTTGTTATACATACGCGACGGAGTCGCGACACACGACACTGCGCGGAAAGCTTGTATTTTCTCGTAATACCGCCGCTGCACACGCACGAGTTATATATATACTTATATACTTATACTTACACGCACGAGGGAGAGAGAGCGAGAGAAAGCTTACGTAAAATTTTTGGAGCAGCTATGCGCGCGCGAGAATATATATCGGTAAGTATACCTATACTCTATACTTATACACACGCGAGACGACACACGCGTTATTTTGGTCAGCTGTGCGTGCAGAGCTTTTACTCGTTCACTGTGTCAACCCGATCCTCTCTCTCTCTCTCTCTCTCTCTTCGCACACCATTGTATATACACGCACGCATGTGCACTGCGTGTATACGTATATACAGTATACGCCGTCCGCGTACGTGTGTACCCCTATATATCTCGGATAAATATGGAATCTCTCGGCGACACGTGAGAGAGAACGGAGCAGTATATACGATATTCCAAGATTTGCGCGGTAAGTATTTACGGACACACACAGAAGAACGGATACGACTGTATATTATGTACAAGCAGCATCTACCTCTGCGACGAGGGCTCCAGGCGGAGAGAGAGAGAGCGCGCGACGAGCTGCACCTGCTGAGAGCGACAGCGCGGACACTAGGACTGTGTGTCGGCGACTTTTCCCCGCGAGACTCTCTCTCTCTATCTCTCTCACTATTTCAAGGGGAGGCGATGGGTGGGTGGGTGGGGTGGAGGGGGGAGAGAGAAGGAAGCAGTCGGAATACACATATACAGAGTTGCCCCACGGGCGAAGTTACATACGCCGACTCGCAGGCGCATATATATTTAGAACCGCGCGCGCACGCATGCTCCAAAGCGGCGGCTCTCTCTCTCACACTCTCGTCTTTCTATATCTGCTTTGCTGCGCTGCGCGAGAGAAAGAGAGAACTTCCATGTGTTTGTTGCCGTACAACGCACACGGCTCCGAGCGAGAGAGAGAAGATAAAAATAGAGAGAGAGAGAGAGAGAGAGGGGCCGGAAACGCAGCGCAGCAGCAGCAGCAGCGAGAGAACAAGAGAATAGGTTATGTAGGTAAACAGAGATGGGAGAGCCGTGTATATAGTGCGTGTACAAATATAAAAACGCGACTCTGTGTGTGTGTGTGTGAGTGCGCCGGCGCAGAGTGCGATGACGTCACGGATTTTCGGAGCTGCCCCTCTCTTCGTATTATACACACGGAATATATAGTAATAGTATTACACCTATAGCGTACGCGTATATACGTATATATATAATACGGTTTCGGTGCTGTGCGCCTCGCACACGTCCCTTTTCGTTATATAGAGAGACACGCGCGCGCGGGGCTCTCCCACCCTCTCTCTGACATATCCCCAAAGGGCCACACTTCAGCAAAGAGGAATGTGTACAGTCAGGGCATATATGCCCGAGAGCGTCGCTATATACTCGCTGCTGTATACATGTATAGCGAAAGCTCGGAGAGCGCGCGCGGCGGCGTCGTCGTTATATTGCGTCTTGCGGGAATTATGATTTTCCGAGAAAGACTATAATTCATTCCCATATATTGATTTTTGCACTCGTCGACTCTCTCTTTCTCTCCTCGCGCTGTGTATGCGTGTACTATATACGTATATGTGTGTGTATACGATCGAGAGAGACGCGGCGGCGGCGGCTCCTCGATATCCCGAGAATGAGTAAACAAAGAAGCGTATATATATAAATGTACGTGTACGTGTATTTCGAGAAGGAAGAGGAGGAGAAAAAAAGAGAGACGGAATCGCTCTCCCGGCAAACCGCAAACGAGTCCCGATCACGGAAGGACCTCGTAAAAATGGAAATAAACGCGGAGGAGACACGCGCCGGCCTGGAGTGCGATCATTATCGCTTGCTCTCTCTCTCTCTCGCTTGTTCTTCCCCTCGATTCCTTTTTTTTCCGGGCTTAATACACACACACACACACACACAGAGTCTGGTCAGCCGGATACGGGAGAATCGAAAAAAATTGACCCACTTATCGCGCGCTGAGGGAGTTTCGCGGAATTGCTCTGTATACGAATGTATATACTTGTATCGGAAGGGATTGCGAGGAGCGATCCGTAATTTTCCGGGCTCTCTCTCTCTCTGCTCGATTGGATGCGTTTCTACGGCGGGTGTAATTGGAATATTGCTGGGTATACGGAGGGAGATTCTTACGTGAACTGCCGCTGCTATATCTGTATATATACTTACTCCGGATTGCGATGGGGCATTCTTATTCGTCGAGCGCGGCTGACCAGTGCAAGCCTTTTTTCACTGCGAGAAAGAGACGGCGATGACCGCGTCAGTAGAAAAATCCGACTTGGCTCGGACCGCAGGTGGACGTCCGATCCGTGCTGGACTCGATTGTACTACTTACTTCCGCGTTGGACGTGTTTTCGGTGCGCAGCTCTCTATTTTCTTTTATCTCCTTTGCTTTTTCGAACGCTGCGGATAGCACGAAGTTTTTCGGATATAACTTCGCTCGTTCCCCGTATTGCGGGGGTTGCAGGTCAGGTGCGGCAAGAGAGAAGACGCGGGGAGTGCTTTTTAACAAAAAAAAAGTTTTCTTTATTGTACATCGTTCTCTTTTTGCTTTTTAGACTTTACAAAAATTCGCATAATGCCTAGCTATTACAGTTCTACGGCTTTTCCCCGGCTCGGATGCGAGGGGAAAAAAACAACGAAGATTTAAAAATACATGTACGCGCGCTAAAAAGTCAAAATTCGTGTATACGGGACAATAAAAGAATACACATATCGCATGGCGCAATGTATATAGAAACATTAAAATTGAAGAAACTCGCATACATTTACGTATATATTCTTTTTTTTTTATCATTGGCATATATATATTCTTTCATTATATATGGACGGAGCTGAAAGCATAGTCTATCGTGTATAACGGGATAATCGATTTCCATAGAATACAATCTTCATTACCAATAACGACAATAACTATAATGTTGGCATCTTTCCTTTACGCAGCTTGAATACATAGAATATACCTTCCATAGAAAAAACTCGCCTCGCTCAACTACGAACAAGCGTCTAGAAGTTAATTATTTCTAATAATAATAATAATAGTATTAATAATAATAATATAATAATAATAATAATAGTAGTAATTGTAGTAGTAATGCATCGTCAAAAAGAACGATCATCAGACTTGAGCAAAATATTTCTTCTTATACTCTTTCGGCGGAACAATCCGTGCGACATTTGTATGTGAAAAACGCCCGAACTTTTCGTTCGATCTGGCAATACAATCGTAGTTCGTAATAGCAGCAATAATAGCAATAGCATCGATGCTCATCGACAATAATGATTACACTAAAGCGTACAATAAGAAGCTATCTTTGAACGTCCGAGAAGCCAGTAAAGAATGCATATAGAAAACTATATTGTAAATATAACCCCGAGATTAAACACATTCTCAACTGTGTAGTATCCGACTACTATAAAACCTATATAACGTGTACCGTGAGAGAATAATAGGTACAAAGTCCCCGACAATGATTGCCCGAAATAACGTTTTCTGCAGTCTAATTTATTGTGCGTGCGTACGTGTCACATACGATTGTTTAATCACTAAAAAGGCCAAGTACGCAATGCGTACGTCTGCACCCGTACACATAAAAGTTATTACAACAATAACAAATTACTTCGTCTTCTCTCCACACCTCAACTCTTTGATGTACAATTAATTCGTTTCAATTTTATTTAGCGCTTACTTAACGTCCATAGTGTCTAGCATTGCGTGTATATATAATATATATAGTAAGTTTAATGTAAGTACGGACACAACGCTGTCTTCGGAGTACAAGGGAATGTCGAGATGAAAAGGGAGTAGGATAGAGAGAAAGACAGAGAACAAAAGGAGAAGCGCTCTCGAGTCGACTTTTACAGCGTTAGCGTCGTTGGCCGCTTGCAAATTGTCGCTCGAGTCCCTACGCGCTACACACAGCTTGAACATTAATCTTAGGCGTCCATCGATGTAAATTAAAAGTCAGCGCGCTCGGTGTTACAGATGCTCCGCTTATTAAAGACAACTTTGTTTCTCCAACCGTTAATAGAGATTCTTACATTTCCAAAAACGCGTACAATGACTTCGATTGCGCACGGAATACTGAATAGATTTTTTTCCTTTTAAAACAACGCGTATAACATTTCCAGTGTAGTGCAAACAAAAGCGTATAACGCGAGAATTTCGAATTTTAACCGAATATCGACCAGTTGAACGCTCGTAACACCTTTTCGCTATGCGCATATTGTACCGAGAAAGAAACGGGGTAGTGCATGAGTACCGACGCTGCGAAGGGGATGTGTAAAAGCCAGTTAACAAATTTCGCGTCACGATGCGCTGCGTATATATAGCAGAGAAAAGAGTAACCGATGCGCGCGTTAAACGCGATAAAAGTAAAATTACGAAAATCGCAACATTTGTCCAAGTTGGAAGCTCTCATGCTAATGCACGTCGCGGAATGGCATTTGAATAATACCTCGAGATCGTGGGATTCAAATGCCAATCCGCGAGACGTTTCGTATGCGTAAGCTCGAAACTTCGTGAAATGGTACAGACGATTATGTAAAGGAGATCAACTGCGTCTTTGCGTTTATTTATTCTCCGCTTCTTTTTTATAAACAAATTACTGGCTCCCTCGTCTCGTGGCGCGAAATTCGAATTTTCAATTGACCTTAAATTCACATCCCCACCCCCACCCCCCCCCCCCACCCATTTCCAAAACGTGCGCGTCTGCTCTCTTTCGTTGCTCGAGCTTTCGAATTGATCCCCGGAAACGTGTAGTCGGCAGTCCATGAATAAAGAGGCGATCACAGATTCGTCAGAGAGAGCAGATCCGATGGAGAAACGTCGAACTTAGCCGAGTCCGTGATCCTCGAAGAAGCCCTGGGGTGTTTCCTCCTGAAACAGTCGAAGATTTTGCGAATGTTTAGAGCAGAGTCGATCGAAGCTTGATTTTAAGTATATTGCACGTTTATGCATATTTAGGCTTAAGGGTTAGTCAATCGTCGTCGTCGTTGCACACGATGAAAAATGCTCCCCCGCGCGCGGATTCGATCCGCGACGGGAACATTTTTCGACGGTATCACGTCGACGAGTTTCAATTGATATTGTCAGATGATATGAACAGGGATCAATTACTTTGATGCTGCACTTACGCATTTTCTTTTTTTTTTTCTTTTAATTTGTTAACTATGTACAACTTAATACGATATTATTGTATGTAGTATAACAGAGTCACGTACCTACGTTTTCATTTTCAGAGACAAAGCTTCTCGATGCAGCTTCAAATGATGAACTGAACCCTTTTCATATTGCGCAGCACAAGAGGCCCTTTTCTACACGCCTAAGCGGACCTTTTGGCTCTCAATTCTCATGTATATATAGCTTTCGAGTTTCTCTTTTGCTTTGCGGTTTTAGTAAAGACACACATTAAAGAACCAGAAATCGCCTTTTTTTTTAAATAAAGAGACAGAACAAACAAGACCGAAATTATTCCATTCGCAGACGTGTTAGTATATTTCCCTCCTCCTCCCCCCTTTTTTTGTTACATTGTTACGTACGCAAACGCGTCTCGCGAGGCGTAAACCGCCTCCCCAAGAATTTCGGCTGACGGGTTGAAAAATTTTCGAGACGTAAAATACAAAAATATACGCGTACGATGAAAATTGTAAACGCATGATGTATATATCGTACATCGAAGAAGTTCGATTCGTGCGAGAAAGACTTATGTATATATAAAGGTGTGAGAACAAATAAATGCGACAGTGACGTACAGCTCATGTTGGTTTCTACTTCAAAAGATTGCTTTATTATTACTCATTGAATATTATACGAAGAGGTGCGTGTACTCGAGTGCATTCACATTGACAATTGACATAGATTGCTAAAGGGGTGTGTTTCCATTGTAAAACGTGTGTGTGTGTATATATATTCTTTGACTTATTGCGAACTAGTGTATAGAATCTCATCGTGTGTGTCTGCGGGTGTACAAATGTACTACAAGTAAATTGTCGACGCTACAGTATTATCGTTGAGTCAAACTTTATAATGACATACAGTATGTATGGCGCCTGTTTAATGCGTGCATTATACGTGTACAATTTTTTTTTCTATTTCGCTTTTATTGCCGTAGATATTTTATTATTTTTATATTTTCTTTTTTTTTGTTTTAAAGTAGGTGCAGCAACGACGTAATCGCATTGACTAAGCTATTACGTTGACTAAAGTTACTTACATCTCTAGACGTTAACAAAATATATATTATACTTTGACGCTTAATTTTATCTCTCAATTTTTCTCTGGTTTCTCATTTATTTCTTTGTCAATCGAATTTTCATATAAGTGTGTATACAGAAGTCGTTTACATATGCATTTACAAATCGACGAAAGTGTTAGTACAAAAATATGGCAAGTCGACGGTTTTGAGGTTTTGTATCCAGTCTTGTATGTAGAAACGACGTAAATGTATCGATTACATTTTAATATTCATTTTTTCGTTCGCTCGCGCAAAAGTCACGCGGTGCGGCGTATATGTATTCACGGAAGCGAAAAAACACACTGTTCTCCCGGAAGGATATTGGAAGGTTGCATTATATTATATACGTATTCGAATAAAATTCACGGAAAAGAATAAAACAAAAGAAATCAACAAAAAAAAACGCTTATATATTATATAGGTTATATATTATTTTATGCTACTTAGAAGAAAAAAAATCGATGAATCGAATGCATAAATCGCCGACGGCAGCTGTGATAAAGGATCGCAGCAGATTATTTGAGTATATAATGTATAAATCCTGATATAAACTAAGCTCTGCTCTCAATCTCTACAATTTACGTATACACATGGAATGTCTGCATATATAAGCACATATTCGATCGAGTGTATCATCACACCGCACTTTGAAGCAAACAACACTCGCCCCGTCGTGTGTTTCCGACTTACAAGGAAAAAAGCTACGACTCAGTCTCGTAAGGTAACTTAAATCACGTACGTATATAAATAAAAAATTTATTGGCTGTATACAGTCTTGTTAAAGAGTTAGTTGCATTTCTTTTTAGCGTAAATCGACGATAATCGCGGGCCAACAAAAACAGAGCAAAACAGAGAACTTCCTTCGGTTTCAATTGAATGAAAAGAAAAAGTATCGTATTAAGTACTCAAACTTCGTACAGCGTTATAAAATTAGGTTTCTTGCAATTTTTCGTCGCTTTACGCTGGAAAACGGAATTTCGAACAGCCGAAGCATCTTGTTAAATGAAACACACTCAACAAAATCAACGAGAAAATCAAGCACCGATAGCTAAAATAAAAAAAAGGAAAGAAAATACAAGAAAGAAGAAAAACAAATCTCAAAGAGAAGACTGAAGCATTTTAATCTCAACGCGCGAATGTATCTGCTGGCGATCTGAGCATCACAGCCGCGTTAGTTAAGCAGACGTAATTCATGAACAATTCACGCACCGAATGCATATCTGCGGTATACACATCCCTCGGCCGCAGAAAGCGTCAGTCTGACGTTAACGTACTATTGAACGTTCCTACAAGTTTCTCTCTCTTTTCTCATACACACACATTCTATACTCTTTTTTTCAATAGTGTATATAGCCTTAAAATATGTATACTGTGTATATGATGTGTGTATATATATATCAGTACGTGTGTGTGTATACAAGTAGTACAAAGTGCACAATTCCTGAACGAAGCAGTCGACGACGACGACGACGACGACGACGACGACGTGGCATATGTGGCTGTGGATTCATTCTTTGGCTGCTGATCCGACGGACGATGATCCATCCTTCTCTCGGTCCCCCGCAATCGACCCGTTTCGAGTTTTACAAAAGCCCTATTTCCCGCAGTGCGCCCTCCACGGCCTCGTCCTTTTTTGGCAAAACAAATATCACACTCCGTCTTTAGCATCGATGCGGTCAATTGATTTTTTTTTTTTTTTTTTTTTTTTTTTTTGAGGGAATATAGCCCAGGGTCTGCCGCTTATCCGGATACCCGTTACTTTTCGAGATCCCCGTATTGCGTGCGTCTATACACATATACGTAAGTAAACGTATAATATAAGTATATAATCTCGATGCAGTTTCTACCGCGATATAGCCGAGGGAGCCTGTGCTTATATTGACTTACGTGTCTTGGGAATAGCGCATTACATGCGCGCGTGTTTGCGCTAAAATCCCGTCCGAAACTCCGCTGATTAATTCATATTTGAAAAGGCAAACAAGCCGCCGTCGCGCGGCGGCGAAGGAGGAGGATCGATAAACTGGCTGTTTAGAAATGGCATATAATCTCTGTACATGCATGGAGTATGCTTTATGAATTAATTAAATGACTTTATTGCGGTTAATCTCGATGTTGATTTTATGAACGGGGGGGAGGAGTGGGGGTGGTCGGGGGTCCCCGAAGCCAATTTGAAATTTAAATTTCCCGCGCTCGTATATACAAACGTGTACAGCGCGACAGATGGAAAATATAGCCGAGTTTCGATTGAGACTAATGATAGAAATCCAAATTGCGGCGAGCCACGCGGCGGGTCGTTCGTCTTCGTTATAAAGTTGAGAATTTTATCAAAGTTTCTCGAGTTTTATATTGTAACGTGTAATACAACCTCTCGGAGAGAAAAAAATTTTTTTTGAAACTTCGGTTCCAACGCGATGCCCGGAAGGTGTATTACGGTATAAATTTGAAATTTTGTAAAATATGAACTTTCGTGTGTACGACGCGACGTACACCTATATATATTTCTGAACGTTATATTCAAAGTTTTTTCATTCTCGGCTGTTAAAATATAAACTCTCGAAACCTTGTGCAATCGTTGATCTCGTGTAGTGGTTCGCTGTTATTTAAATTCTACACACAACTGATTTTATCTTGTATAATATATATGTATATACAAAGGAATTATTTAGTTACATTTTGTCCAACTGCACGCTCGACGTGGCGGGAAATTCGAATTTTTAATTAAGTTTTAGACACTCGCCCCCCCCCCCCCCTACAACCACACGAACGCAATATAGTCTAAAGAGCTGGAGAGATAAAAAAAATGGAGATACGTGTACGGATATCCTGATAATGTATATATATACGGTGTCGTGTATATGTATATCCGGCGCTGGACTCGAATCTCGAATATCCGGATATGCAAATTTTCGGCAGCCCTAGATTATGGATATTGTTCGGGAGTCACGTAAAATTGAATGGATCTGTGCGCGCGGCAGCGTAAAAAGTCTAATTGAACCTCGAAACTCCGACGCGTCCACTCAATTTCACCTGACTTTTGTTAATCGGGATCGGATTATGTTATGTATTCGGATGCACTCTGCGAACATGGGATACGTCATATATATGTATCATAAAAAAAAAATTATGTTTGTAGAGGAGTCACCCAGTATGGTTATAAATAGTAATTTCGGGCATATTTTTAAGATAAGCATTAAAATTGTAAAGTGGATTATCTGTCTTGACAGCTGTTAAGGGCATAAATTTAAAGAGTTACGCGAATCAATGCAAAATTATGCAATTGCTCGACCTTTTGAAAACTGTACGCAATATGGCTAATTTTGGTTTTCTGATGCTGGTCGTATAATTTAATTGACAGGATGACAATAAAAATTTGAAATTGAATTTTGCTACTTACACCCCGGCATCTATTGGAGCGAAAATTCATGTGAGTTAAAGCCGGTATTTAAAAATCATATACCTGCATCAATGCAAAAGCTGCCATTTACGAGCTTTTGAAAACTTTTTTTATGATCTTAATCTCTAATAAAATTTCTCTCACTTTTATCATGCAGTTACAGCACTTTTCATGTCAATATAAGCTTTTCCAGTCATATACTCGACTTGAAAAATCCGGAAAGTTTATTAACGCAATGACTTTCATTCGATTTTTATTATTCAGATTGGGCGTGTAAAAACTTTATTAACCATACTGGGTGAAAGAAAAAAAAAGTATTTTAACTGACATACTGCATAGATAAAAAAATGTTAATTCTCGTAAAGTACGAATCAGTTGGAAAACAGTCAGACTTAAAAAATTTAACTAAACGTGTGATAAATTGTTATTTCACCGTGTAAATTATTGTAGCTTTTAACCTATACTAGGCAACTGTTTCCTAAATAGATTAGACGATGATACACGAAATAAAAAAAGAATGTATTAACAAAAGGCAAGACGAGACAGTGCACAACGCGGCTTATATGTATATATGACTACCAAGCAGGATAATATGCAATAGGTCTTGCTTATATCTATATAAATATGTACACAGCAGAATATGCAGATATGTAAACTTCAAAAGCTCTGGTTAAACTTGGTAAAAAGGCAATTTATTAAGATCTCAAAATAAAAACGTATACAAGTTACAATGGTTCAACGGTCTAGCAGCACTTCCACTTTCGGAACAACAAATATAAATTTATTATATATATAATATTTATATACGATCTACACAACATTTTACGTGATACAGAAATATCTCTTTGTAGGTAATATATATAGAAATGGAAGCTCTTTTTTTTCGTTCCTTAATAATTCTCACTTTTTCTCAACAATTGACAAATGATCTACGGAATATATAACGGAGCCGCGAAATGGCAAACTGCGGCGGATGATTAATTTAAAAATATACGAATTCGACTAGAATAAACTACTTGATCTACGGGACACCAGGTCTTTCGAATACTGGGGTTAGATTAGCCGGGAAACAGACAAAGCCTACTGTGCGTCTAAAATTAATAGCGAGCGAGCTTTCGAAGAGAAAAAGTTGTAAGAGCACACACACGCTGAGTATTAAAAAGCATCGTAAAAACTTCATTTTTTAGCCGTGTATTAAGAAACACACCGTAAAAGAGTATACACGCGAATTAGTCGGAAAGCACATCATTCTCTCGATTAAAAAAAAAAAAAAGAAAACACTGGAGTATTGAAAATTGCATGCATCGTCGGAGTCGATGTCTGTTTCCCTCGTCACTCGTTATGTTTTATCATTAAAAAAAAAATCAGAGAACACACTGTTATTATAGCAACGCCAGCATATATGTTACTCGAATTATTGGAAAAAAAGAGGGCAACAAAAAAAACTCTTACGTACTCTGGCATTTTTTTTTCTACTTACGACGAGCAGTTCGTGCTGTCAACACTCGCGGTATACATCGATACAAGTATAGCCGCTTTTACTGGAAATGCTGCTACAAGTGTGTGTAATATATTTATATATGTATATATATATAGGATACAGCTTTCTCTACAATAAATGCTAATAAAGATAAAAGCTCGACACAACTAACAATATTATAAATATTCAAAGGGACGTTATAACAACAAACACGGATTTTTAGCCTGGCTTGTATTTTTTCTGTTTTTTGTTTTTTTTTTAATGCAAGCTTTTCGGCGTAATGTATATATGTATCATATGCGTTTGTATAGCGAGATGGTTCAATCCTGTGTTATACATGTAGAATTAATTTCTTTCTCCATTTTGCAGAACGGAATATAACACAGTTGCACACATCGACACATGCGACAGTTCTGATGCATATAATACTCTCTCTCTCTCTTTCTCTCTCGGCTCTTCCTCGAGAGATGCAGACAACAGCGAGTTTATACGCTCGAAAGTTGGAGCTTTGACAAAGAGCGTGCACGCGTCGAGTCATGCGTTTATATTATTGTTATTGCGAGCGAATCGATATATATACTCAACACACCGCACAACTTTGTAGGCTTGTGTATCAGGCACAGTTTAACAATATAAACTCGACATATATATGTGTGTTTGTGTACTACATATATGTATCTGTGTGTGTATGGAATACGTTTGTATAATATAGCTAATTTGTGGATATATATCATTTTGTTTAAATAGATATTATGCTCCGTATACCGTATGCTTGTTAGATTAGCTTCGATATAATTGAACCGGGTTCGAGGATTCTTCCATCCTTTGGGCTGCTGCGGCGTAAGATGAATGTCCGTTTGAGGCAAGACTTATTGGTTTTGTGCGCAACGACAGTAAATAAAATTGAATGCACTTTTTTTCTGTCCGTCGACAGGTTAGAGGAGAGACGGACATTCATCTTATCTTTGTAAAGCCATAATCACTGGTTATATTGTATTATTATATTAATATAGATTTTCTCGCGTATATATTATATGCATGCTGTATACCAACAGATAATAAACACACACGCACACACAAGGAAAACAATTCGTATTAATGTACTGAAAATTGACACGTTTGAGTTGTACTATATCCTGTTATGCGAGAGTGCTCGCCATGCAACTTCAGTTTGCAGATTATATACTTCACACATTGTCTTGATGTTAGATATGACAAACATAAATTACCAACGGGGGCAGTGGGGGGGCAAGAATCAGAGGGCAACAAAGATTATGGATCATTTTGGCACATTGGCATACAATAGTTGTGCAAATGATTAAAAAGTATCTTATCGAGTAATTTTTTTGTACCGGGTTCAAGAGATCAATATTTTTGCACTATTTCTAAAGTTGAACGGCAAGGGTAATTCATGGTGAATCACTACTAGTCAATGCTGAATTAAAAAAATTCACTTTTTCATAGAGTAATTCATGGTGAATTGCTGTCAATTAATACTGAATTTTTCATAGAATCAACAAAGTTAAAATTTGCAAGGAACAATACTTCACGAAGCAATAACACTTGAACTGAGCCCTGTTCTCTTTGATTATAAAATAATCTCATATATCAACAAAAATAAAATAACAATAGAAATTCACGCCTTTCAACAAAATTAATTTCATCTAGTGATTCACCTAAATAGTCATCGAGACTAATGTCAAGCCATAATGATCCATGGATATGGGAAATAGACATGTAAATGACATTCAATAAGACAGATCACAACTCAATGGGAACATCCCCATGACTAACCTCCTGCAAAAGATCCTGGGCTGCTATAGCTTTGAGGACGTTCTTTTTACTAGTCTCTTGAATCTCACCACCCACCAGCAATTCGTCCAGTATGAAATAAGCCTTTTCAAAGTTGAAAATTATATCTAGTTCGCATACCTACGCACAAACAACAAGATTAACGATCAACTTTCAACGTGTATTCATTGCGTATTCTTGAAAAAAGTATTAACTTACACTGCCAAAATACTTGTCCAGCAGCTCAACGTATCGATGAATGATCTCAAGGGTCAACAGCTCGTTGTCATTTTGCTCAATTGCGCAACAGAAATACAGACTGGCATACCTGTAAGAAATCGTGAATAGTTTGAAAAAAATATTCGAAAAATAAACCATTTGAAACGCTCAGGCGATGACACGTACCTTTTGTACACGACCTTGACATCTTTCCACTCGAGAAAGCTCGACATCTTTGGCTTCCTCGCAAGAATCGTCGTGATCAGTTCCCGTGTTATTTTCTTTTTTAGCTTGTCCGGATGGGCGACGTACCATTTCTGCAGACGAAGCTTGCCTTGACGGCTGAACAGCAGCATAAATTGCATCTGGAAAACAGATGGGAGAGAGATCCCCGAAAAATGAGTTCACGGCAGAGTCCCGAAAGTCAGGTACTTGGAAAAGGGTTGAAAGTCAGAAATTTACCATCTTTAGTCGGTGCTCTTTCTCCTTGCGGCTATGGATTCTTCTGAAAATTGACAATATCCAAAGCGTTAACGGCGGACAACAAAAGTTATCGAATTTATGCCACGAAGCACCACCTTTATTTCGTCACGAGACTCTCACGGAGCAGGTGCCGCCATTGTGGGTGTAAAACTAACCTATATTAACCATATAGGCCGATAGGCGTAAAAAACACTACGACCTGAGTATTGCATATATATATATAATTCTCTGTAAGATCGTCTGGCCAAAAATCGCCAGTACAAAAAAATGTTTGTACTTCCAAAATATGATAAATTTTTGGAGTGTCCTACACCTTTCTGAATTATTTTAGATTTTTTCCTCCATTAATTTTCAAGCTACAGATGGTCAAAGTTGGGATTTTTCAGCATTTTTTTTCATTTGTTTTGCAAATTTTCAAAAATTCATAGCTCCTGAGGGAAGCGTTTTACGTCCAAAATGCATAGAATACTTTTGCAGGAAATTTTCCGAAAAATACTTCCAATGTGATATTGATATATATCTGTGGCTTACAGGAAGAACCACTTAAGTGACATTTTCGTGTTTTCGAGAAAAAGCGATTTTAATGTTTGGAGTAATATGTAAGATCGAAATGTCAGAGAAAAGATCTAAGTATTGGCTCATTTGATTAGGTATCTGATACGGATACAACCATGGTATTACATTTGTAAATAGTTTCTTTCTCGACGCCCAAGCTAAACAAATTACTCGAGTTAAGTGGTTCTGCGGGAACTTTGCAGATAAGTGGTTATGCGGTCACTTTCTTTGAGAGCTCGTAACTAATGTAATTTGCGATTAAAAAAATTCGGGCGGGGCATCTTTTTAAAGTTTAACTTATGCCCTTTCCAATGGTATAATTAAAATTTTCGAAAATTGTTATTAACTATGAGAAAAAACGGTTTAAAGGAAAAAAGCACGGTTTTTCCACAATTTTTTGTTTTAATTCGTGATTTCAAGAACGTTTTCATTTGCAATGTATCTGGAACCCCTCTAACCAATGGGATAAATGTCCAAACCTAAAAGATACGTGATTTGGGGATTGATTTTGAACCTCGATGTGGTCAAACTGGCGCATATTATAATTGAAAATTTTTTACCAAGACTTTTACGAATTTTTTATTCAGAAACCACAAACTTTTGGAAAAAATTTTCAAGAGTAATAAGTTCTTAGAATCAGCTAAGGAATACGTATGAATTTTATCAGAGCGATTCCAGTATTTTTTTTGTTTTTGCAAATTTACAATTTTTGAAAAATTTAAAAACGTTAAAAAATTTTTTTTAAATCTAAAAAAACCGACGAATACATCGGTATAGGTAATTAGATATATATTATACCGCTTTAATGTACTCCACACGGTGTATCTCGCACAAAAATAAAAAAAACAAGTGCACTTAAGTGGTTCTGCGGTAACATTTTTACGAGAGATGCAGTTAAGTGATTATGCAATCGGCTGGCATTTAAAATATTTGTGCATTTCGGAAATCCTACTATTGTACAATGAAAAGGGGTATTAAGAGTACCTCGAATTCGACATAAAAAATTTTTTCGCAAAATGTCACTTAAGTGGTTCTTCCTGTAAGCCACAGATATATATATACACACACACACACACACACACACACACACACACACACACACACACACGTTTCAGAAGCTTCATATGCAATTTAGACATTTAAATTCAAAATTTTCAAGGTTTGATCCTATATGGATTGAGATAAAAAAATTTGTAAAGATAGCTTTTTTCAATACAAAAGTATATGGACATGTCCCAATACATGAATCAAAGTTTAAGACCACTTAAAAATCAAAATATCACTTGTCAAAACCAAAAAATTGGATATCCTATATATATTTAAACAGTAAAGAAAATTCTAAGACGAAAAGTATTCTTGGGATTTTTCTTAATTTCGTTTCGATTCCATGCTAAAAATTAATGAAAATGTCGAATTTTAGTATAAAATTTACATTTAAAATTCAACATTTTCATGCATAGTGTATTTGAGAGTAGATATTATTACAAAAAAGAAAACTTGCAGGAAGCTTTTACAGTTTTTACAAAATTTTATTACGTTTTTTTCAAAGTATAATATTTTGACAATTGTAGTAAATTTTCAACTAACTACACAATGTAAATTTAATTGATCCACTGCGTTGCATTGGATCATTTTATCAATTGTACATGTACCTTCTCATTTGGTATGTCTGTTTAATTTACAAAAGACCATTTTTGCATAACAAAATTTATTGCGTCACAGAATTTTCCAAAAGTAATTTAACATTATCAACTATATACTTTACTCGATCAACTAGTTTATCCTTATTATTTACGTCTGTGTAAGGTATTAACAGAACTTGATATCCTTCTTTCTGTAATAAAGTTTTACGTAAATTTATAGTACCTAAAACAGCATGCGTTCCTCGACAGAATTCATGATAAGAGCATGTTAAAACAGCTATCCTAAATACTGGCTTGTTTATTTCTGTTTTTACATTCACTGGCAAAGGTGTACAGTTGTTATCAACAAAAAACTCAGCATCTGCAAAATTAATATTATGGCCATCAAATATAAAATAAGAACAAGATATTTTAATTTTTATGTATCAATTATTACCTAATAAAAATCCCATTCTTGTATTTTTATTAACATTTAAATAAATAGAATCTGAAGGTAACATAATTTTTAGAGCACTAATGACAGAATTTGAAAGTAACAACTTCTCTTTTGACTTTAGTATTAAAACATCAAAAAGTTTAGAGTCTTCAGGAAGCAATGGCCCTATAAAAAATATTATTATAAAATAAGCTAAAAATTTTTTTATTTTCTTTTTTAAACTCAACAGTTCAATCTATCTACCTGTGTAATCTTTAAGAAACAAACGGGCTGATGCATTGATATTCAGGAGATTAAATGCTTTAGTAGTTTCTGATCCAGGATCATCTATAAAAAGAAAGTGCAATAATCCATGAAAATTCACTATATTTGAATCTCAAAATTTAATAATGTACGAACCAGATATCCTGTTCAAGAAACCTTCATTCAAAACAGATGCATAATGTTCTGCATTAGCTTTATTCAGCACAGTTAGTGCCCAAACAATATCCAACCAATCACTGCTTTGACACATTTCACTTTCCTTCAGTGGTGATATTATGTGCTGTATAAAACATAAGTAATGAAATTTCAAGTTTTACAGAACATAAGTGTAAAGTAAAAAACGTAAATAAAAAGAAAATACCTCTATTACTTCATCAAAATTTTTTGGAGTGAATCCCAAATAAGCTAGGGTTTTCATTAAACTACAAATCTCTTGAGGCCTTATAGTACTTTTATATTGGATAATCCACGTTGACAATAAGTTTAATAAATCCTCATTTCTGTAACGTAGCACCCCACAGGATGTCAATATTGATCCAATAACAGCATTCTTCTCATTAACAGGTATAGCAAGCATTAATTCTTTACTTATTTTTTCCATTAATGCCTAAAAAAGTAAATGATTAATTAAATTACTTATTATTAAATAAAGATATTTAATTTGTTGCATAAATACATTCTTACTTCATCGTAAAAATTAAGTGTGGCAACACTGTACAAAATATCCCCCAATTCTTTTATATTAAGTTTTTCCTTAGAGAATGTTATTTCCAATGCTATAATCTTAAGCAATGGTATTGTTCTTGTTTGTTTAGCTGCTAGTGCTGTCAAAACCTGTGTCAGAAAAAATTAATTTTTCTCTGTACATACAAATATATTTACAATTATTTTTTAAAAAATGGTTTACTTACACTAATTATTTCCTGCACATTGAATCTTTCAATCTGCTTCTTGGTTTTTTCTGTTCGCATAAGTTCATTTAAACTAGTGTTCAAATCCTGTTCTCCTAAAGTTCTTTCATTTTTTAACACTGCTAAATTGCTTTTCATGCCAAGCATATTACATATGTCCATATATCTCTTGTCAGTTTGAACTTCAGACATTTTGATTTTGCCGGATGAAATCCAATTGCACAGGACATATATAATAGAATAAGCATTTTGCTGATTGAATTTCGCTGCTTCTGACATACTCAGCAATTCATCGAGATTCTCCGCACTATTTATCCTGCTGTTAATGTCCGAAACGTGTTTATTTGCAAGTATCTTGGTTTTCCCTTTTACGCTCTTTTGGGCAGGCTCCAGCAAACTTTTGAACGCAGCTGTTATCAGCGATCCGTCGACCTGCTGCAGTTGGTTTGTCCCAGTTCGCTGCTTCATCGTGGGCTTTTTGTAGACTTTCTCATCCTGAAATTAAAGAAAACATTACGCTTGAATGCCAAGTCCAAAGCAGCGGCACAAATTTTCCACAAGTCGGAAAAGCTTGTCCATCAGCTCCGCAGCCAGCAAATGAGTGCACCGATGCTCTCAACGGCTCTCGCCAAACCCAAACTGTCAACAAAATCAGCCCGACATCAGTCGGAGCGCGACAACAAGTTTGCACGGGCTCTCAAGCGCGCTCACCTTGGTACTGTCTTCCACGGGATTGGGAATAGTCGACAGCGAGCTCGCTGACAGCAAATGCTGGGCGGTGATCCACCAGGACGCCCGCGGCGTCACCCTCACCGTTGCATTCGACAGCGTTCCACCGAGTTGTAGCATTGCCATTAAACTACAAAAAGAGCTTATTTATATAATCATGAGGCGCACACTGGAGCGCGAGATACACCGAAGGTGCAGACGCGCACAGCATCGGACACAGACACACCGCGAGCGCTTTCGTGAGAAGCTCCGACTCCGAAATTACTCGTTAACATCGGCTGCGCCTCACTTTGCGGACTTACGCTATCGGTTACGTTGCCAATTGTAAACAATCGATCGCCAACTGTCGGTCCGTTCAATTTAGATTTACGGTAAAAAGGCGTACATATTTAGGTTGGCCGAGAGCCGTGCACACGGTGTACAGCCTGACTGTAAAGGTTAGGAAGAAAAAAAGAGACCGATGTATAAACGGACGATAGACATACGATAGGTCCGAATGGCACCGCTGCGTAGCAGACAGCAGCACATGCACCGCTATGCGGTTTTTGGGGTGTTCGCGACGAGGTGCACAAATTGCGAATTGCGATTCGAAACATGTGATTCTTTATGGGGACTTTGCGCTATGCGCATCGAGCGAGAGCGAAAATATGAGCGCAGGTACTGATTATTTCGCAACTGACGTTGGAAATTCGCGTAGCTTTGGAGCTACTCGATAAAATTTTTGAAGAACGATCAGCAAGAGTTGCATAAGTATAGAAAAGAGCTCAAAACTGCTGTTTTTACAGATGGTTACGTAATAGACTGTGTGCGTATACGGTGTAGTACAAGGACAATTTTAAGGAAATGAAAATTGTCATTTTAAGGGGATTTACAAATTTATTCGCTTACTTATAACATGAAAAAATGTAGGTACTACAATGATAATGAATTAAAATTTTTGCTAAGAAAATTGATACCTTTGGCTCAGTAACAATTCACAAGTGTACAATATATACTTTAGCTCAGTACATTTGCAGAGCTAACATTTAAGTAGAAAATCGTGCTAGCGTCAGACTTAGTGACAATTCGTGTTTAATTTTTTTAAATTTTATTTCGTATAAAAAAAAAATTAACGCAATCTTAAAAGAAAATAGGAATCTAGTTATATCGTCGGAATCCACCGTCTGATCTGCCGCGGAAACCACCGCCACCTCCGTATCCTCCCTGGTAGCCTCCGCCGCCGCCGCCGTATCGTCCTCTCGGACCACCGCCACCGTAGCCTCCGCCACCGTAACCTCCACCGTTGTAGCCTCCACCACCGTTGTAGCCTCCGCCTCCGCTTCCACCACCACCGGGTCGGAACCCAGAATCCAGATGCATCAACTTGGGTGGTGGGCCTCCATCATTGAAGCTTCGGTTGGGACCGGGACCCATACCGGTCATGTGGCCTCTGGGTGGACGTCTACTGCTGAATCCACCACCGGTAATGGGCTCCATCTCGAAGCGACCGGTATTCATGCCGCACAGTGTTCTCACAATACTTACAATCTGTAAAATAAGATTTAAGAGATTTAATAAATGCAGTTCGATTTCTTTGATGGAAGACAATTGAGTATTTGCAAACCTTATCATCTAATGGAGTGAGTTCCAAAATAGTCTCTGGATCTTTGGCTGCTTTGACGACTAAACTCTCTAAGGCTGGTCTGAGTGCGACTACAGCTGCGGCGTGCTCTGGGTTCATTTCTAGATTGACCCAATTGTCTAGTTTAATTAAATTATCTACGTACTCCACTTTTCGAGAACCAAAGAGCAACAAATGCAAGGGTGAAACCATCGTCATCTGTTTACAAGATACTGCTCTTGTACGAATCTGCAAGAAAAACAAATCAATAGTTAAGAAAAATTAAAGTCACATCACAATAAGAAACGTGTAACTCTGTTTAATTTACCTTCTCTCCAAAAACGAAGAAAGGGTAAGGGAAATTTTGTTCAAAGTTGCTGCAGTTCACAGAAGTCTTGTGAATGAGGGCAGCTTTGGATTCAGTAGTCAATACTTTCCTCTTTTCTTTGTGGAAACAAACATTGGGATAGAGTCCCATGCACAGTAAAGCTGTGATAGTATCGAGTCGTGGATCTGCTCCAGCCTGATAATTGAGAGGTGTTGGGCAGAGAGTTTCCTCTGGAAATCCTGCACTTGTTAAAAGTGCTTGCAGCTGGTGCTGAAAATTGAAATCCAATTAAATGTTTAATCCAGCGTTTGATTTGAAAATCTGTCGATAAACCGTCTACTCACTTTTGCTTCCCAAGTAACGCGGAGGGTAGGTAGACTGACATTCTTAGAGTCGCAGAAGGCATTCTCGGCATACTCTCCGCCAGTTCGAGCTTCCTCCCAGCACTGGAACACGTGCAACATCGCAACGTGATCACTGTAACGAGCTCCAGCGAAAGCTCTCTGCTGGGGTGTCAGGCGACGCATTTCTGGGCCCATATTGTAGACTTCTGGGAAAGTTGAGCTATTGGCTGCCATAGTCGACAGGGCATCGCCAACACGGAACATGCAGCCAAGGATCATCATTTTTCCAAGACGCGGCTCGATGGGAAGTCGAGCTAGGATTTTACCAAGAGGCGTCAGCTCGTCGTTTCGATCCAGACATTTCATTTCTGGAAGTGAAGAAGTCGAGGTTGAATTGATTAGATTGACGAACGCGATTGACTTTTTAAATTATAATAAACTGCAAAGCTTACCTCTTAACATGACTTCAGCTTCAATGACAGCATCGATTGGGGGCGGTTCAATAGCTTTCGATAAGAACTGACCAATACTTCCCAGTCTCAATAGCTTGATGCTAAGAGCTAACTCGTGCAGCGGGGTACGGAACATCTCCGGTGTCATGTGCTCGTCCATCCGTTCGAACCTGGCTCTCGAGCAAAGATGGAAGCAAAAACCAGGGCGCACACGACCGGCACGACCCTTTCTTTGCTCTAAATTAGTCTTGCTAGCCCAGACAGTAGCGTAGTTCGTCATATTATTGTGAGAAGTAAAGAGCTTCATTTTGGCTTTACACGAATCAATGACGTAAACGACATCGTCGATAGTGATCGACGTTTCTGCAATGTTTGTCGCTAGAATAATCTTTGTTTTGCTAGGAGGTACTGGATCGAACACTCTTCGTTGATCTTCGCGAGGTAACTGCGAATGCAACGGGATGACAACGTAATTGCCACCGCCAAAGAGAGAATGCTGCTGAAGATGCTTCATGAGAGCAAAGATTAAGTTCCAGCCAGGTAGAAAAACTAGGACGGCACCGGGTATATTTTGGTCTTTGATATAATGAAGCAGAGACTCGATGAGCTCGAAGCTGATTTCTTTTTCGGTAAGCTTTTCCATAGCATTCTTGGTGTGCATGCTGTAATTACCGGTAACGTGCTTGTTGAGATTTTCCTCGATTTCATCGGTAGGTAATTCATCATTATCGTTAGCGCGAGACTTGCGCTTTTTAGAATCTAACACTGGTACAAATTTGGTCATTTCTATGCAATCTTCAAGGAAATACTGTTGAACTGGGAAGGCTCTACCCGGTATTTCGATTACGGGGCAGTCGCCAAAGTATTTGCTGAACAGAGTAGTATCAATTGTAGCTGACATAAGAATAATTCTCAGATCAGGATACATATGAATCATATCTCGAAGCACGACCATTACGAAATCAGAATTAACGTCGCGCTCGTGAATTTCATCAACTATCACATGAGATACTCCTCTCAAACCTCCCTCTATTAACAAAAAAAAAATATATTAATTGTATTTTTCGTGATTTCACCTTGATAAAATGTTACTCAACACGGTAAAATAACATTTTTGCTTACCTAATTTTCTGAGCAGTACTCCAACAGTACAAAACATGATACTGGCGTACGGTCTGGGTAGACACGATTCGAATCGAACGGAATAACCAACGCTCTGACCCAAGGGTTCGCATCTCTCAACAGCAATACGATCAGCAACGGACACAGCGGAGATTCTACGAGGTTGCGTTACGGCTATGGAACAGTAAGCTCCTTGTCCAGTAGAGATGTAGTCGTCGAGAATGAATTGACAAACTTGGGTGGTTTTACCACAACCAGTGTTACCACGAATAATGATGACGGGATTCTCATTAATAGCCTCCATAATTTCTTGCTTTTTTGTGAAGACTGGCAACTTAGCGCGGCTTACATTACTTTGCTGCAGGTCTTTTGATTGCTGCATGCGACTGCGAGACTCTTTCATGATATCTTCGGATAGCTGATCAAGCGGCATGCTCGCTAATGGACCTTCGTCGATGTTACAGCCAGTCCAGGGATTCCAATTTTGTTGAGGAGGCGACCAGCTCACAACACCTGCTGGTTGAGGTTTGGAGGAAATAAAATCTTCCAAAACATGGTCTGTAATTAAATCAATGGCATAATTTGAGGCTGCCGAAGGACCCTGTGCTTCATCTGGTGCACTTGAATGTGGTGGCTGTATGAATATAATGTTTTTAATTAAATTTGTATCTTTATTCAGAGATTGAGTTGTAAATGAAAGGTCGTGCTTTTTACCTTTTGCACATTTATTGGACTAATTTGCAGGGCATCCAAAACTGATTTTAGCTCTTCTATAACTTCAGGAGCAAGTTTCACAGGATAAGGCTTCATTTGATCTCCTTCTTTTTTAGTTTTCAAGGTCCCAGTAAATGCTTCAATAACACCCAAGTGAAACAATTGTCTCACGATCGACAGAGCACAACTCTTGGATGCAGTCTGCTTGTTGGATCCGGTTTCTCGCCCAGTAATACCTGCAAATTTCATTATAGTTACAACATTGGTTTTAACATTCCCAGAAATTCAAGTAGAATCTTATTCTTACTTCTTCCAAGCTGCTTAACATAGAAACTCATCTCAGCCATAAAACTCCTGTAAAAGTTTTGAACATACGATTATTAATATGTTACAAATTTTGAGCAAATAAAAATAATAAGCACATTTTTTGAAGTTAAAAAAATTCAATAAAAATATGTGAAAATATTACTCACCAAGTTTTCAAATTAACCAAGACCAAATTGGAGCACATAGTTCATATATCTGCAAAAAGCAGCACCAAAACTATTATTGAATCAGTTCAATAAAAGTTTTGGTTATACGTTTGTAACAAAACTATCAAATGTACCAATATTAGTATTGAACACTATCAGAAGCCCCAATTCTTTGATAGGTTTCAATACAATTTTATTGGTCACTTTGATATTTTCAATTGCGCAGCACAGCATAATGTGTTACTGCATTTGCTTTTCATTTGCTTTGGTGCTGTACTCCAAAATGGTCTCGTTTATTAATTGTAAATCAAAATACTGGATATATAGCATGCTACTCTATGTACTAAATTTCATTTGTTCACATTGAGATTTCACAAATTTGCTTCGAACAACACTTTACATTCATTGCAAATTTTTGAAACTCGAAAATTTTGTCTCTCAATCGTTTGTAATTTTCTACCCAAGTTATTTCTACTGCATGAAATTTCAATCTACACCCCACATACCTCGTGTGATCTGGCCCCACTGGTGTAAATTTATAATCAGCATTAAGCTTATTGATTTGCATAAATTGGTGAAGCTTCGATTTAGCATTCTCAATGGTCCAATTTCCGTGAATGCTAGCATTGACATCTACGTCTTCAGCTTCTTCTACTCTTTTCTGATCTGCTAGTCTATCGATGTACGTGTAGTCTTTCTCTCCTCTTTCATTGTAAGGTCTGTAGGCTTGACCAAAATCATTTGGAGTCATGCCATCCTTGAATACTGGTCTGCTTGGAGCGTTGTTGATCGAAGCGCCGCTTTGTCCTTCTCCCAGTGGTGCGCCTCCACCTACCTCGGCAGGCACATCCTTGCCGTTGACCCTTCCAATGCGCACCAAGTAGTTGACGAAATCACGAGAAGCATTTCCTTGGGCATCTTTCTTGTTTGTGGAATTGCCAACGGCGACGTAATCATAGTTGTTGACACGTAGCTCGCAAAGGAAACGCTGACGATGCTTGGGGCCTGGAAAGTATAAAATTGTAAAGAATAGCACTGGACTCATCGCCACAAGCTTCCAAGGAACTAAAAAAATATACGTCGTACTGTAATTATCCACTCAAAGTAAAGCACAAATCGTTCATTGCAGTCTTTCATAAACATTGAGCGTCGGAAACTATGTCAAACACAACAATTGTCCTGTACT
Source organism: Philotrypesis tridentata (assembly GCA_018906965.1). Lineage (NCBI taxonomy): Eukaryota > Metazoa > Arthropoda > Insecta > Hymenoptera > Pteromalidae > Philotrypesis > Philotrypesis tridentata. Next base: position 359,107 of record JACCIB010000022.1, read on the forward strand.
TACACCCGGCGTACAGATACACAAAGATGGCTGAACAACTTACCCGTAGGCCTGACTTCGAACGCAGGTTCCACCGCATTTTTGGCACACCATTGATGCAGGAACGCCTTGATATCACCCATTTTTATGGGGTTCGAGTCGCTGTCTTCAAAACAATGTTTACCGTTGGAATCCGACGGTATGGAAAAAGGCTCAATTCGAAAGTTCGATCTTCCCGTCTGTCCCGAGTGCGTCGCTCGTCACGAAAAACGAAACGAAGACTGAGCTGAACGGAAGTAAGTACTTGTATTGCAAAAAGCAAATGTCTACTTTCTACTTCAGTAGTAGGTAGATAGAGAATGTGAAAACGGATGTGACGACCGAGGCAGTCTATTCAGAGCTCCACAAAATGGTCACGGGCGGGAGATTTAAATTTTACTTTGGTAAATATCTATATATTTTTATTTAAATTTTTAAAAAACTACGCGCATATGCGTAAGCTGTTTTTATTGTTCATACTTTTAAAATTTTTCCCGTGTCATTGATTTCCGCGTGGAAAACAAGAGCCTACGATTTGGTATTATGATATTCGATGGTAAAACGTTGAATGTCGTTTAAATTTACTGAGCAAAAATCTTTTATGATAAGATATAGACTTTTCAAGCGTCGTAAGTCAAATTTTTTTGAACAATTTTTTGTTTTCAACTCGCCAGCACAGCATTAACATAGAAAAAAGTTTCACTTTGTGGTTATTTAACATTGTTCAAAGTAAAAAATTCTTGTTAATGCAAAATGGTTTTTTTTATTCTTTTCATGTTTACATAAATATACAATATTTATAATTTGGTAACTATTACAATATATCAACTTAAAATATAACAATACTACACAATAAAACATCTGTAATAGTTTATTTTACACATATTTAAAGAGTATACAATTATTTACATATATAATATGTAATAATAACCCCCCACCCTGATATTACGTAAATTTGTTTTAAGCCGTACTAAGAATTTCATTTCTTGCTTCCGACATTACTTCCAATGCACCCTTTTTAATTAAACTCTCGGCAATGTCCTTGCCCAGCTGTTCTGCACCAAAAAGACTGATGGCATTCATATTTCCTGGTACAGTACCACAATAAGTTCTTGGTTCTCTGTAAGGGCACTTTCTAGGTGGCTCTCCATCGTTACTAGGCATGTACAGTTTACACTTCAGAGTCTCCTTGATCAGCATGTTTCCATTCAATGACAAAACAGCACCCGTAATTTTTAATTCTTTGTTCTCCAAACTCGTGGAAACCCCAACCGGAGCAGAACATCCACCACCCAAATATTTCAAAAATGATCTTTCAGCTACACATCTCAATGTCGTATGGAAGTCAATTAAAGGTTCTAGAAGAGTTAAAACTCTTGGGTCTACTTCTCTGCACTCAACTGCTAAAGCTCCTTGTCCAACACAATACAGAGTATCTTCATTGTCTAAATATTGGCTTATTCTATCTTCCATACCCATTCTCTTTAATCCTGCTACTGCTAGGATAATGGCAGCGTAAACTCCCTTTTCATCGTCCAATTTTTTGAATCTTGTGTTTAAGTTCCCTCTGATATTTTCTACTTTTAAATGTGGCATATTTCTAGCGAGATAGGCGGATCTTCTCAGAGAGCTTGTACCAATGACACTACCTGGTGGTAAAGTCTCCAAGGTGAAGGCACTGAAAGCTTTAGACATAACTACCGCATCCCGTGGATCTTCGCGTTCCATGATTGCACCAAGAGCCAGGCCATCCCTCAGCGTAGTTGGCAAATCTTTCAAGGAATGAACTAAGAAGTCAACTCTGTTATTTTCCAAAGCATTTTCCAGCTCTTCTGTAAAGAGAGACTTCTCTCCTATTTTTGGCAGTGAAATGTTCAGTATCTTATCTCCTTTTGTACTCATTGTAACTATCTTGAATTCCTTGTCCGGGTTTCGTTCCTTCAGACATTTTATGACATAATGCGTCTGAATTAATGCCAACTCACTTTTTCGAGATCCCACTCGGAAGACATTCTCCTCATTGTTTGCCACTCTAAAGACATTCTGCTCTTCGTTTGCCACTCGAGGAACTACCTGCTCTGGATTTGCCACTCGTTCAACATTCTGCTCTTCGCTTGCCATTGTAACGAACACTGCGCAGAAAGCAAATATCGTGTAAATGAAAAAAAAAAACGAGAACAATCGAGTAACAAGTTCAACCTTTTAGTTATGAAACTGCATGTTTTAGCGCTCGCAATATGGCTCTAAAAATGCTTTCGTAATCGAGAAAAAAAAATTTTATTCCAAACAATGCACGTGTCTAGATAAGATAATTCGGCATTTTTTCTCGACAAATCACGAAGACTGCGTACACGTAAACGTCAACTTAACCCGTGATTTACCAGCGTACTTTTACTTTCTAGACGTTCTAAAACCATTTCCATTTTATTCAGATTACTATCGCGAGAGAGACTGCGCGCGATCCGAGCGCGTTAGACGCATAGGCGAATAAAGTTCCTCAAACTTCTGGATCCGAGGATGACTTAACGATTTTCCCTCTTATCGTAAAAACGTAATGTAATTACCGTCGAGCGCTCCTTATTTACATCTGCTATTTGTCGACCATTTTTTTATCAGTCATCGCTCATCGCGTAGATGTGCATGCGGACCTTCAACTGCGGAAAATATATGTGTCAGTCAGCAGTCTGCAGAATTATTACAACACATTTTTCTCCACACCGCCGTCCGCCACACACACGGGAGAAATATATAGCGAACGCCCCGAGGCGGACTTTCGAAAAAGTTATTGCTTGACCACGTGGCCATATGCTATGGCCCCTCGGCGGCGGGAAAATCAAACGTTTGAAATATATATAGGCGAGATCCGCGACGAGAAAGAATTGAATATTGAAAGTATATAGGAGGAAGAAAGTTTAACGTATATATAAGTACAGTGTATATGCGAGTGATTCTTAACTTTACACATCTGGGGTTAATTATACTTTCGTAGTCTCAAAAAAAATTTTAAATATTTCTTGGGTCCGAGAATTCTTAAATATTTGTTCTCGAACCGCTGCTTTTCCATTAGAAACGAATCGAGAAGAGGTTCGGTTTTTCGGATTAATAACAAAAAAATGTATAAAGATGCAGTATTCAATATTAATTATTTTTTATCGCTGAAAATAAAGAAATAGTAGAGAAATTACGATCACGAAGAAAAAAGTGTAAACTGCGTCGATAAATATTAAAAATCAATATTTATTTGTCAATAATAAAACATTTAAGTGCGCTTCCATACAATAATTCTAAAAATAGTTTTCGTCATTATCGCAGGCTGTAAAGAATAACTTTAAGCGCTGTAATAAATATTATACGATTGCGAGTGCAACGAACGGATTACTTTTTTATTTTGGAGAAAAAAAAACGGAGTCATTGGGATCAAGTCGACGTAAAAGTTATCTGCACACATTTCACACTTGATTATTTATTTAGCGAAAATAGAGCAGTGTGTTAACGCGAATCCGCGAACACGTGTTTGGGGGGTTGGTGTAGCAGAAGACGTCAGTCATATATATACATATATACTTATGTGTAACTTTGCTCGTTCGTCACCGGCTGCACTTGAGAGCCAGAATGCCAGAAACGAGCCGAAGGTGAATGCCGCGGACGACCAAAAGTCGAGGTGTGCCGAGAGCCGAAGAGAAGATCTTCGTTTGAAACAACCAACGGGCGTATAATCGAACCGCAATCCGTGACCTTGATACCCTTTGGCAGTGCGGACTTCACGTTAGAAAGTTTCAAGTTCACGGTCTGCTATACACATAAAGGTATATACGTATATATATAAGTAATATAACGTATTCGCACTATACGCGATAATTAAGCTTTTTTGGCGCGTGTTGAGTAACCCATGTGGCCATGTGATATTAGATAGTGTAATTTTTTCGCTGATGCATTTACTTCAGTTGTCTGCTACGACCCTGGGCTGTTAGGACACAGTTAGGACTCGTGTGCCGTGAAGCTCGGATAAGTGAAAGGTAAAATTGATTCGAGATTGACATTATCTCGGACGAGATCTTTTTCGGAGCAAGGTGAAATAAGCGTTTCTGAGCGACTTCTTTTAGAAACGTGATGTAATCGAAAATTCGATACTTTTCTTCTAAACGAGCAATTTTTTTTTTTCGATCACACACTTCTTTTCTTTTTGGAGGTTAAGTTACGAAATAATGCGAAATCGATTTTGAGGAAAAAACCCTTTCGGTTAATGATGTAACAGAAGCTCGTGTTATTCAGTATCTTGAATTAGGGAATATACTAAAATAACAAAAGAGACAATATTGATAGTTGATAGTTGCGAGACGTGATCTCTGTGTGACTGTGTCTAGCCCTACATTTTTGTAAAATCTTTGTTGTAACTTCATTCTTTAATTGTGCTCTTATTTTTCTAGATTAGCACACATTAAACTTGATACAAAATGTCAAACGACACATCCCAGGATGTATCCGACTTCACCAATTCTTTCGATGAGGAAGAAGGTTTTGGATCTATAGTTGCTAGACAGTTTAGAGATAAGCCTGCTGTTATGACTGGTACAGATTATTCATTAATAATATCATTGATGATAAAAAATAAAAATTCTTATTAAGTGTGACTTATTTTCATGCAATAGGTATTGTCGGTATGATCGGAGCACTCGGATATGGATACCACAGATATAAAACCAAAGGAGCCTTGGTTTCCCCAACCTTTTTTATACTTCAACTTCGAGTTGGTGCGCAAGCTGTGGTTGTTGGATGCTTAACATGCGGGATGGTTTATCAAATGATCCAACAGCATGTTCTCAAGAATAAACCGAGTATTGATATTAAAAACGGATAACTTAAAACAATTATTAATTACTCTGTACAATCTGGGATTATTTTATAATTTAGATTACAGATGTTTTCGAACAAGCCTCCAAATATATTAAATCAACTAAAAATTCTAATCTAGTTAAATTATAGTTTGCAGCAATGAATTTTCATGCTTGAATTTAATATATTTGTATGTCAGGCTAAAAAATAACTCGATATTTAATTGAATATTAGTAACTACTGATGATATGCTCATTTTCAAAACGATGATAATTACTGTCAAGAAAATAAGCCAATTTTATTATTAGGATAACTTTTGTGTAAATAATTTTATCCTTATAAATTATAATTATTTTTTGTAAAAACGTCTGTGCTTTAGGAAATCTCTAAGAAGCAATCTAGTGTGTTATACATAATAACAATATTTATAGCTAAAATATTCAAAAACAATAAATTATGTATATTTCAAATTATTAATTTTTTTCTATTCTTATTGAAAAAGTATCCTTATTATTGATACACGAGCTGGTTAAAAAAACATCGCTACCGAGGATACCGATATTTATAACATAAAATTTTTTTAAATAAAATTGCTTACGGAAACCGATTATTAATAATTTTTCATTACGTTATTGCACAGAACTTTGAGCCGTCTTGGTCAAGTCAAAAGAGCAGAGATATTTACTACAAGCTTCCTTATATATTGTACCAATAAGCGTTTTTATCTACTTTCCGAGAGGTTTTCAATTTTTTTTTTATAATAAAGGATTCTCATTTCTCACACTACTTTAAATTTTGGTACACACTATGTGGAATAGGTCAAACTGCGAGAGACAAATCAATTGCCTTTAATTGAAAATAGCCGCGCCGAAATCTACAGCATTCCTATACTTATCGTCTATTTTTTGAATATACTTACGTCAAAAAAATTACAATTTACTCATATTCTACAGAACTAAATTTTAATTAACCAAATTATATACTTCAACAACTTTTTTTATTAACAAAAACCAAATTGATTTTTTTTTTCGAATTATTCATCAAATAAACATTTATATAAATTTATAAAATATAATAATTACCTATTATTATTACTGAAAAATACATCTCATTGCCATGTGATGACATATAATTATAAACAATTCGCGCGCGTGCGCTCGCTAATAATGATCCCCTATGGCCTATATAAATATATAGTCTAGTGCCCCTATGTCCTAGTGCTATTGCAGCTGTGCAGCATTTGTTCCCGCCATTGCGAGTGACTGTGGCACATGGTTAGAAAAACAATTACAAGAAAGAAAATTTATGGTTAGAAAAACGCCGCTACCGAGGATATAAATGATATTTATTTATAAGATTACATTTTTTAAGGTAAAATTGTTTAAATTCACCTAAAATATTTGTACTTACAAGTGTTATTGAAATATTATGTGTACACATTTACAGAAGCTGATATTTACAATTTTTAATTGTTATTTTACATATAACTAGAAAAGGAAATCAGCAGTTTGACATATTGGCTAGTATACCTAAATACTTTAAGTATAAAGTCTTTAAAAGTAATAAAAAAATCAGTCGAGTACAAGAATTATAAATCAGAAATGAAATGAAGCGGCCTAAATACATTTTGTCAGAACAAAAATCGCAGCAAAAAACACTTGCGGAAACTTGGTTTTGTAATAAGAACTCAAGTGTAAATAAAAATCATGAGTCTAACAGTGAAAGGGATAACAAGAATATTGATGCTGATTTTAAAAGACCAATTTTAAAAGATCCGCTACAGAAGTTAAATGCGATCTCAAATGTAACAAACAGTTCACATGAAGGTAAGGAAAATGAAAGTGATGACAATGACTTTGTAGCAAGTTCACAGTGTAGCAACGAATCTAAATTAAGGAAAAGAATTAGTAAAAACTTATCACGAAACTCCGTAACATCTAAAGGGTCGCCAGAAAAGCTTAAAAATTTATCAAAATCTAACTTTACCGAGCAAAAATTGAGTGCAGGTGAATTAAGCGATTGCAGTTTCATAAAAGATGAATTTGTTGCGGACATGTATGACAATATTGCTGGTTGTGAACCAATTGAGATGTGTTATGATTTAAATAGTTTACTGGCTGATTCTAAATTGATTTCAAATATTTTGATATCTTCACCAAACATAGGTATGGATGAATATGAAGATCATTTAAAAACAGATCCATTGCAAGATCCTTTACTTATCAATGATAACGATAAAATTGAACAATCAAGCAACTCATCACCTGTTAGAAGGAGAACAAGAAGTATGAGCTGCGACAAATCAGTGTCAAAAAAATTTTGTTATGAATTGCAAGATGATGAAAATGAAGGCTGTGATTCAGATTATCAGGAGGATGAGGATGATAGTACTTCATGTGACGAGAAAACAGATAATTTTAAAAAATCTAAGTCAAAAAATAAAATAGTAGACAATACATTACCTAATGATCTTCGAATGGTAATTTTTTTTTTCTTCATATTTTAATATATCTTTAACAAAAATAAAATATATTCATATTTTAGAAATTAAAGTTAATAAAAATTAAATTACAACATAAAGTGCCGCCTCAGCACAAAATTGAAAATGGTGCAGGAACACGGCCAATGACTAAAGAACAATCAAAAATGTTTGAAACATATGGTCCTCTAAAAAAAGGTAATTTTGTTACAAGTGAAGATGAAGCAATTAAGAAAAATTGGCAAGAATTTTGTGAGGTAAGGATTTTTAATAATTTAAGTAAGTTGTATTATTTTAATTATTTTACAAATATTTTCAGATTCATGAGTGGGATGAAAATAATGTTGAGCCATTTTTAAATGCAAGACACAATGGGAAGTATTACATTCCAGTTATAGAAGAACGACAAAATTTTGTACGATTTTTAGCAAATGGATTACCCTGGAGAAGCTTATATAGTGTTTATTTTAGATTTAAAAATTTATATAGTAAAGCTGAAGGTTCTGGGTAAGTTACATGCAATTATGCAGTGTTAATATAAATTTCATTTTGCAATTTTTTGTAAAAGAAAAAATTATATTTCAGGATGTACACGGCGAAAGAAGATAAAATAATAATATCTCATATGCATGATGCATCCGTTGTGGCAATGAACAATCAATGTGCTGTAGTAGCCAAAATTTTAAAAAGAAAAAAGCATTCAGTTTGGCAGCGTTTTCAAATACTAAAAAAGACGCATGATTTTACTGAAAGAAATCAATCAAACGTTTCTAAAAGTAATGCCAGTCATAACAATTCAAAGAAGAAGAAGACAACTAAGGCCAAGCCCACGAATAAAAAGAAGCCGCATCAGAATATAAAAATACAAAGAAAAATTGTTCATGAGAAAGGTTATATGATTAAAAATGAGATGTAATTTATTTTAATTTAAATAAGTAATTTTATATTTTATAAGTAATTCTAAATTTTTTTTACAGTGTATACCACTGTTAAATGGACATCACCACTAGTGAATAAATTCATTGAAACATTAACAAATGTAACATCAAGTAGTAGTGTACAAGACTTAAAGTTTAACAAAATCGGTGATAATGCATGGATCAAAGTAGAGAAAAGTATAAGTATCGATCGTGCGACTTTACAAGATTTTTGGTACTATCAATTACATTTACAGCTATTTTCGCCTAAGCCAATTTACTTAAATGATACAAAGATGAAATTAATTGAATAGTAAGTAAATATTTTATTATAATTATTAAAGTATTAATTAATCACGTTAAAATGAAATTTTCCCATATCAATTTTGCAGTTTGTACAAAAATAAAGATAAAAACTTGGAAAATATATTGTGGGATGATGTGTGCTTAAGTTTTGATGGTATAACTACCGAATTTCTATCAAAATTATTTGATCACTTAGTACAATATGCTCAAAATAAAATAAATTCCGATAACTTCAAAGGTATGTTTTAAAATATATTCTAAAAATGATTTTTCTTTTTTCAAATGAATGAATGAATGAATGAATGAATGAATGAAAATGTATATTTTTTAGATATTGTGCAATATTTGTACGAATATCACATTCCGGAATTAGAAGAGAAAACGGAGGATGTAATTTTACCAAAATTACATTACAAAGGCAACAGAATTATCCATATAGATAAAGGATCAGAAAAAAAAATTGCTGCACGGACTACCAGTGATCCCTTGGCAGATGCAAATGAATAATTAATGATTTTAACTCATAACTTTATACTGCATGTATATATTTTAAATTAATTAGATATATCTTAAATTAAACTTAAAAATTTTACAGCATGTTACTAACGAAAAATTTAATTTATGAACGATGTAATTAATGTATTATAATTATATCTTTAATATTTTTATTATATAATATAAAATATGTTATAAAATAAAAGTAGAATATTTTTTTTATTCTGATAAATAAGACTTATTTTATTAAGGGGGTCTGAAGCCCATAGTGACCAGTCAGTAACGATACAATAGAAAAATACTTACATCTCAAATAATATATGGAACTACGATTTAAGGGGTTTTATGCCCCTTTAAACATCTACCAATTTCTTTTTAAACACCGCACCGCCATACGCGATTCACACTTGCTTTGGCCAATGATACTTATTCATTTTATTAGAGCACAATAATGCCACATGCAGAGATTTATAAACTAAAACATCTATACAATATATATAATAACATCGATAAGCCAATACTTAGATGCGTGATTGATGTGCCATCGAAGTAAAAAAATAATTTTTATGAAGATGAAAATAAGAGTAACTTTAATAAATCAGGTAAATTTTTACATTAAATTGAACGCATTTTAAATGTATTCCAAACTTTAAATTTATTATTGTAGTTGATGATTGGACGCCAATGATAAATAAGTTCATAAAAACATTAATGGAAGTAACTTTGTGCAGTGATTTAAAGGAATTGAAAAACCACTAAATTCCAGGATTTATTTGGGAAGAATTGGAAAAACGGTTAAACAAAAGTAGTGAATCCCTTAAGATGATATGGTATTATCAGTTGCACATGCAATTATTTTGTTCTCGGCCAATCCATATGAATAATATAAAAATAAAGTTGATTCAATAGTGAGTAACGTATAATTATTACTAGATTTGATTTTAATTTTTCTCAAATTTTAATTAATTGTTCAAGTATGTATGAAAAAGGTGTCAGAAGTAGCAAAGATATCAAATGACATAATATTGTACTTTGTTTTGATGGCATGACCAATCTGTTATTAGCCCAAATTATGAGAAAAATGTTGTATATAGCAAAAAGAAAGGTAGAAAGTACAGAGTTTGAAGGTAACAGAATTATAAAGTTTATTACAATAATAAAATTTTAATTAAAAGTATTTAGTGTAAATGTTATTTGTAGCTCAGATAATTTATTTAAATTCGCATTACATACCTTATTTATTGAGTTATCCCAAGGATAAAATACTTCCTAGACTAAGGTATGATAATGATAAACTTGTCCACATTGAAATTTTATAGAAGTTTAATGCAGCAAATGAAAATCCAAATGAATGATATAATGTAAGAATATATATATCTCTTAAAAGTAACTGTGATTCAAAAGTGATGTACTTTAAATAAATTTTGTATGATGTAATAGTAAAGATTATATTTAAAAAAAATGAGATAATTACAAGTTCACGTGTCACATTATCAATCTTAAGAATAAATTTACTTTTTTTAAATAAATCAATCATGCCTTTTGTTTTTTAGACTCTTTCTCAATAGCCCTTTCTTTTGCTTTTTGATAAAGAGGTACGAGTTTACCTTCTTTCGCCAAAATTTTTAACAGTTCTATGATCAGTGGAAGATAATTGTGCTTCCTTCTAATATTTTCAATCTTATATTTCTTTGATTTCCAGATTTCTTCATCAATGAGAGCTTGCAATCTAGCCATTTCGCCAGGATCACTTGTTAAATTTTTTTGCCTCTCATAAAGCATTTTCCTATCAGTTACTATAGCCATTAAATTGAAATGTATTTCTCCCTCATTATACCTGTGTTAAATAAATCCAAGAGTCAAATGATTTATTTCTTAAAATTTGTTTAAATGTTTATGCAATTCATTTGAAAACTTACTTTTTAATTCTCTTTTCAATTGTTGGTTTGGCAGCCTGCACCCATTGATCTCCAGAAGGACACGGTCCCAAATCAATTGGGCCTTCTTTAAGTCCATCCAATTCATATAACCGTCCATCAATTGGGACATAACTTACAAAATGAAAGACATCTTCATCTTTGGCTGAGTGCTTACTGTCGTATTCAAATAAAGTTTGCCTAAATTTAAAACATATGTTAAAGTTGAACATTCTTTCAAATATTTTGTGCATACAGCAAAAAAAACAAAAGTACCTTGCAAAAGAATTGTGAACCTCTCTAATAACATCTGAATTACTGAGAGCTAAGCCTCTCATATTTGGATCGAAACTTTGACAGAATGTTTTTAATTCTTCCAGATTTGGACCCAATGAAATATCTGAATGCTTACAGTTCAATAGTACACTAAGAATTGCTTGGGTTGCACAGGCATTGTTTATCACCTAAAAAAAAAATTAGTCTTAATACCAATTCGACACTGTACAAAATCAGATAAAATTATTCACAAACCTGTTTGGCAAAGAAAATCTTGTCCAACCTGTTATCTTGAACAATTGTTCCTGACGGTTCATCATCTTGTACCCATTTGAATAGAAAAATTAACCCATGAATAGGCCTGCAAAAAAAGAAAAAAGCAATAAATGAGAACAAAAATAAAAATGCAGACATTACAATACAGAATCACCACAAGCATACAAGTGTCTTTGTTGCCTTTATTTACAGCGAATGCTTAAAACAATTGTAGATCAAAATCAGCTTACTTGAGATTTTCAAATTGATCGTCATCGAGACTGTACAACTCCTCAACTTGAACACCTTTGACACCTGCAAAAGTAAGAAAAATAAACAATAGGAAAGAACAGGATCAACAGAAGCCTGCAGCACAAGTTTTCTGTCGTGTCATCGTTGTTAAAACAGAAAAAATTCGAAGTTACAGAGAAGCTCGCCACAGCGAGAACCAACACGAATTCCCGAACAAAGTGAAACCACTCGAAATTGAAATATTTACCGAATTCTTTGATTAACTCAGTAAAAACACCGGGATCACTTTCAATCAAACACCAGTTTCCAGCCATGTCCGCCATCTTTGTATTTGTAGGTTAAGTTTGAAGGGCGTTTACATCGCGAAATATACTTTTAGTCCAAATCATACACAAATACGCGCAATTAACCCCACGACGTCGCGCGCGAATCCGCCCTAAAACCAGCTGTTCTTAGCTCAGCTCAGCTAAACGGGTTTTGCAATTTGCTGTTATTGTAAGTTTAGGTTCTCGAAGTATACGTTCGCCGGTCGAGAGATTTTCAAGCGTTACAATTCAAACTGTGACATTATCCGTTGAAGTTGAGTGAAAAGTCAATAGGCGGAATGCCGCAGGGGCGGAGGAAAACTCCGTTCAGCGGAAAAGCCAAGAAACAGCAGATGCAAGCCAAGAAACAACGCAAAACGCAGGTTTTACTAAGTGAGTGTTTGCCGACATGTAACGCTCCGCTATAAAGTTGATTTAATCGAGCGACTGACAGCACACTTTTTTGCCAAATGGATTATTCTCATAAAAATTTGCTTTCTCCTTCTCGTACAGCTGGCAATTGCAGCAAGGACGACGATGAGTCGTACCAAGAATCGGCGAATCATGGGCGTGGTGTCAAAACAATCAACAAGCAGCCTAGAGAGAGTGCAGTAAAAAATAGATACGCCTTACAGTTTTTCCAAGAGACCAGAGAAGAATTGTGCGCGAGGAGACAGGAGGCTCGGAGACAGATCGAGCCTTGCTCGCTGGAGCAGCAGGAAGTTTCCGATTATTATTTTTCAGGTGATTTGAATATGCCCAAGAGGCCGGCCTGGGACTTCAGTATGCGCAAGGAGGAGCTTGAGGCACGAGAGCAAAGATCTTTCACCGTAAGAAATTCTTATGAAGCTGTACGTACGCGCTATTGACATTGCTTTGAGATTAATTTATTCTTGGGATTTTCCAGGCTTACTTGAAGGATATTGAAAATTTGGCGAATCTCAGCTATTTTGAACTTAATCTCGAAACATGGCGACAGTTGTGGAGAGTAATTGAAATGTCTGACATATTGTTGTTCATTGTTGATATTAGATATCCTACACTGATGTTCCCGTCTTATTTGTATGAGTATGTCACAAATGATTTAGGAAAAGGGATGATTTTAATTTTAAACAAAATTGATTTGGCACCTGCGGCGCTGGTTGTTGCATGGCAAGAATATTTCAGAATTAAGTACCCAAAACTGCACACTTTGGTTTTCACATCTTTTCCAGTTTATAATTTAAGACAAAACTATAGTCTTGAAGGAGAGGGCTTGAAGTCAAGGAGAAAGAAGGGAAAATTAAAAATGGCTGCAGAAGGAGCTCAGAAGATTATGGAAACTTGTCAAGACATTGTAGGGGACAAAGTTGATTTAACTTCTTGGTACGAGAAAATTCAAGAAGAAATGGACTTAGAGTATGATCTCGATGACTTGGAAATAAAACATAACATTATTATAGAGAAAAAAGATACTAGTTATTACAAGCACGATTTATACAAAAATGGAGTTTTAACCATTGGGTGTGTTGGTACTCCAAACGTTGGAAAGTCATCCTTAATCAATGCTTTGATGGGTCAGAAAGATTATCCATCAGTTGTACATACTTTGATTTTATCAGAGTCTTTAATGTTTCTTATTGCTTATAGGTAAGAAGGTTGTGAGTGTATCTCGAACTCCTGGCCATACAAAGCATTTCCAAACTATTTATCTCACAAAGAATGTATGCCTATGCGATTGTCCTGGACTGGTGTTTCCTTCTGCAGTACCCAAACAATTTCAGATTTTAATGGGCTCATTTCCTATTGCTCAAGTCAGAGAGCCATACACAACTATTAAATTCATGGCAGAAAGGATAGACTTGCCCAGTCTGCTGAAACTCCAACACCAAGACAACGATGACAAGTGGTCAGCAATGGATATCTGCGATAGTTGGGCTGCCAAGAGGAATTACCACACTGCTAGGGCAGCGCGATTGGACACCTACAGAGCAGCCAACTCATTGCTGAGAATGGCTTTAGAGGGGAAGATTTGCATTTACGCGTATCCGCCGCGTTGGTCCAAAGAAAAAGGTAATTTTGTTTATTTTAAATTCGCATACCCATCGCCGATCAGTCGTACAAATTCGTGTCGTTATTTCCAACAGCATACTGGGAATCTCACATGGAAATCGAAACCGTCAAGTGGATCCAGGCGAGAGGTCACGGCTACGACGAGGAGAAGAAATACGAGAGAATCGACTCGTTGTCGGATACCGAGGACGACGACGCGGAAACGAATGAGGAGCAGGAAACTTCCGATAAAGAGAGCGCGGCGGATTCCAAGGAAGACGCCTCCGACGACGAAACTCAGATATCGGCTGTGTCGAACAAATTCGGAGTTCTGTCGGCCGACGCGTGAATCGTATTTTCAGATATTTTCACATTATAGCCGGATAAAGTATACCTAATATATAAATAATCGATACGCGATAAATTATTTTGTTTTAAATAAAACACGATATATCTCAGATGTATTCAACGGCAATTTTTCTTGTACAAACCTCGCCAGCGGTCTGCATACACGCGCTCGAGAGAACAGGTGAATAATTCACACCCCGCGTAAGCGATATTTACTTATTTACATCCATAATGCATATACTTTAACGCATATTGATCGATGCATTTCATAAATGTTTTATAGTGCCCACCCGGCTTCTATCCACTGACCATAAGAAAATACAAACACAAGCGGGACAGCGCAAACGGAGCGAATATTCGACGGGTCAACGAAGCTCAAAACAAAAAAACAGCAAATCGCTCGTCGCATTCGAGTCTGCATACACAGCATCCAAAGAGCGTCCATAGCCCATGCTTTAAATAATTTGTCGGCGGACTGGTGCGATTATTAGCATGCGAAAGCTCGAGTATGGGGTGTGCGCGTGTGTTTGTATCGTGCGAGTGTCCATCGACGGAATGATCAATAACATCGCACAGTACTGCGGAGAGAGACAGTCGAGAGAGACAGAGGTGGAGGCATATATGCGTATGTGTGTATACGTGTTCTGTGAAGCCGTATGGAGCAGCGCGCGATTTATCAAACATAAGCTCTCGCTCTCGGCTGGACTCAACCTCCCCCCATGGGAATCCAGACTCTCGCCGCTGCGGATATGCGTCGCGCACATAGGTGTGCAATGCACATTGCGAGGAGTTCACGTATCGAAGACTGGGCGACCGACGTTGTAATGATTGTCGGGCGTCGCATCGTTGCGTTTATAGTTTTATTGCGGGTATAGGATACCTTATATAGCGTATGCATGTATGTACGCGTTAAGGAAATTAGTTGCGGCCGATGAAGCGGGTCGATTAATGAAACGCAGTGTATACACACACGTATGTACATGTATATTGTATATATAGTATATACGTATATATGCAGAGCGAACGGCGTGTCGGTGACGAATTTGTGAAATTTCCACGCGGCTGATGCGCGCGGCGCGGGAGCAAACATTAGCCGCGCGCGCGCGCGGCGAGCGTTAAAAATATTCGCTGCGGCGTTTACGATTATTCGAACGTAACGCTGTTTCGAGGAGGGGAGTGCGCGCGCTGCACCGAGAGTTTAATGGAAATTCCTGGCAATCGCGTTTGCTGTGCATTTGATGCGATACGTGCTCGCGCGTATGTATGTATATCGAACTTTATTTTTTTTTCCTCCCAACCCCCTCCGGATCGGGCGCTGTAAAAGTTTGATTTCCATACCAGAGGCGCGCGATGCAGCAGTGCAGTAAATTGAATTTCTCTTACGGTTACCATTGAAATTTTGATCACCTTTACAACGGATTGTGTTATTATTCCGCGTGCGTTGTGCGGTTTAGAATCTTGAAAAAGTCGCCCGGGGGTGGGAGCGATGAAAATTAATTGTATGTATAAAATAAATAGCTAAATAAATAAATGAAAACCGAAAAAAGAAACATTAAGGTGGAGTTATAACAAAGTTCCTCACTTTTCTAACTTGTTCATTTAATGGTTATATTTTTTGAAATTTGGAATTTACATTTCATGTAAAAACGAGAAAGATTTATAAGCTTTGAGCCATTTTTGCTGTATAGTAGTCGAAATATTGCAAATAAAATAAAAATAGATTTTTGAAGCCAAAATTTGTAAAACTTTTAACGCGAGAACCGATTTTTAGGCACGATCGTAATTTGGGAACAAATACAACTTTTCCCTCTTGACACGAACACTCGAAAATGCTTAGAATTGAAGTTAACAAGCTAAAATCAAATTTTAACATTAAAATAATTCGCTTTTCACAATAAAACTTTTCAGTTGTACGTTTTACATAAAAACATGGAACATAAAAGTTGTAGATATTTGAAAAATACAATTTTCGACCATAATGATTATACGCTTAGAATGATTCAACACATTTTAAAACTCAAAAACTGATTTTTTTAAAGAAAAATTTCAGTTGGCCACGATTATTTCTGCAAAATAAGCTCCAATCGATCCAAATTTTTTTTTCTATATACTCTTCCTACGTTAATATCGTGACAGAATAAATTTGGGCTCGATCCCATAAGTATAATAAAAGAAATATGCGGACATTTTTTAGATTTTCGAAAAACGTATTTTTGGTGAATCGGACGAGCGCGAGGGGCCGAAAGGCCGTGTATGTCTCGCTAGTTTTATTTTAAATAATTTCTTTCTTTGTAAATTGACGTTCATCCCTTTTATTCAGTTCAGTCGATCAAGGACTTATAAATTTTTTTGCTCGGCTCGAATTAGTCGAAAGTCCAATCTTCCAACGTTCACTTGCAATATTTCGACTGCCACTTGCGCTTTTTCGTATACCAAATGTAAGTGAAAATTTTTCGGAAAACAATACCGCTATCGGCAAAAAACTTCGAAAATTCGGCGCACGATTCCACCTCCGGCTGTACACTTACACAGCGTTAAACTCGTTCCAACTACGCATAAAAAACGAGACAAGTTCGCGCGTCGTCCCGCGCAACTTCGGAATCGATTCGCCAAAATACACACTAAACCCACCCCGCGCTCGACCGAAATAAAAGTCTCTCGTTACACATCTATATACAGACGCATTACACTCGAGCGAAATCTCAGAATCTATGTACACGTTATACGGAAAGAACGACTGCGCAGCAGAACGAAAAATTCGAAAGCCACGACGCGTGCAATATCCTCTCTCGCCTTCTGGCGTAATCCAACCGCACAACACACGTCCATCTCGCGTCTCCCGCGCGCGAGCAACAACACCCCGGAAAAAATCCGCGCCTCTCTTTCACGCTGCGTTCTCCCCGCTCGTTTTTTTTTTTTTTGTTTATTGCCACGGCCTTCGAAGTGTGTTAACCCTCGCGAACCGCAGTATCATCGTGTCTGTGATGAGAGAGCGAGAGTCTATCGTACACCGCGTGTGTATATACACACACACCGCAGTCAGATTCGAGTTACAAAAGGTTAGAAGCCAGGAAAGTGGCGCGAGAGAAGCGAGTCTCGGCTTTCACGCGCGCAGTGGATAATATATACGCGACGACGAGTCGTCTCTCCTCTCTCTCTCTCTCTGCGCTGACGGATATAATTTTCTTTTTCTCTCTCGCGCTCTTTCTTTCCTGTGTACATACGTATATACATCGCCCTGTCGCGGAGAGTCGAGTATTATACACTGAATTCGCCGTCGTCGTCGTTGTCGTTACAACACAGCGTGTTACACCCTCGTTATAAAAGTCGCCTTTCCTCGAGAGCGAGATAGAACTTTGTGTACAATAACTCGTAATAAGTAAACTCGTCCCGTCGAACCGTAGGCACCCGCGCAGTGTTCTGGCGTTTTCGCAAGCTCGTCTCTCCGGAAGCAGCTTCGCGCTGCCACTTGCCGGCAGTCTCTCTCTCTCTCGACGTTATCTCTCCTCTTTGCATATCGATCCTGGAGAGGCGTCTCTCTCGTCTACTCTGGCTCTGCTCCGTCGCGAGGATGTAGGCTCTGTAACACAATTAACCTAATTGCTCGGCGCTTGTATTTAGTATTAAGTGCCAGTCTCGTCGCCAACTTCCAATTTCACCTGCGATATATACACCACACGGCTCTGCAAAGCGCGCAGCCTATATACGTGTGTATACTCGACGCTCTTACACTGTATACACCGGAAAAACAAGCTCCAGAAGAGAGAGAGAAAAATAGACGACCTTACGGGTTGTGTTCCTTACTCACACGTCAGACGCTGCTATACGTAACTACCTTTACCCCGCTCGTCTATATATACAGCCGTTGCCGCGTGCTCGCGAGGCTCGACGCGTTGCAGCGCGTCTACAAGGATAGCGCTTTCATTTCAAAGTTTCCGCAGCGGTAGTAGCAGCAGTAGCAGCGGCGCACAGCAGGCGGTTAGAGCTCCTTATTGCAAGTTGCCAGCGAGCGCGAGCGGAGCAAAGTTTCGCGCGCCTCGATCTTGTTTGGCGCTTTACCTCGTCCGCGCGTGCAAGTGTGTATAGACAGCTCTAGAGCGCGCGCGAGAGAGCTTTTGCTCTTTTGGCTACTTAGCGCTCTCTGCGGAGGGAGAGAGAGAGAGCTTTCGCCGCGTCTGCTTAAACGTACGTGTATGTGCATGCGCGATTTCGAGAGAGAGAGGCCAATTGAATTTTCGCGCGCTTTGAGGTGCGAAACTTTGTTTGCGCCCGAAAGTCGAGCCCGAGCTTTTTCCACGGGTGTACTGCGCGATGCGAGAGGGAGGAAAGAGAGACAGAGCTTACAGATGTACCGAAAGCTCTGTTGTATATATATGAGTGATTCCACGGGATATCGGAAACTTCTGGGGAGGGGCTGGAAGTCGGAAGAATTTTCGCGAGGGCACACTTACTAGACCTATTTTTTCTGGTTTCTGGGACCCCTCTGAATAAGAAACCTTGCGAGTTACTTGATTATCGGTTGCCAGCCGGCTTTCCGATCGAGAAAATGTAAAAATGTTGATGCATTTTTATTTGGATTTTTACTGTCGAGCGTATTATTTGTGTACTGTGAATTCTATGGGACTTGGAGCTATGCTTGTTATATATGGAAAGAAAGTGTAGCTCAAGAGCTTTGAGCTGAGCCTAAAGTTTTTGGAATCGGATGCACTGGTCACGAGCTACGCACGTTTGGATATACAGCTAATTACTTATAGGGCTCGCGAGATTTTCACTTTTTTTTCAAATCCTCGTTACTTCTGATCAAGCCACTCGGTTTTCAAGTTTTATAGCTTAAATTAAAGCTGTTTTCCTCAGCTTTTTTATGGATACAAATATTTTTTTTGTAGTGAGCTATATGTATGCTTCTAAAGCAGATTGGTTCTTTGAAAGCATATATAAGTATATAACTCACTATATACCAAATTTTAATTTAGACTTAAAAATTAAAAAGTAGAGGAAAACAGCTTCAATTTAAGCTATTAAACGTCGAAATTGAATCATGGGATCCAAATTTATGACAATTTGAAAAAAGTGGTTTGATTTGATTTTGACGGAATATCACTTGCTTCCCTTCTGTTGGAAGCGTTTTACGTCAAAAATACATAGAATACTTTTGCAAGGAAATTTTCTCTAGTTTCTACGGAAAATACTTCCAATGTGATATATATAAGTTTTGGAAGTTTTATATATAATTTAAATATTGAAATTAAAAATTGGTAAAGATAGTCTTTCTCAATACAAAAGTATCTGCATATGTTCCAATACGTGAATCAAAGCTTAACACCACTTCGAAAATCAAAATATCACTTATCAAAACCAAAAGATTGGATTTCCTATTTGAAAAAAATATGTTGAAAAAGTGAACAAAATTCTAAGACGAAAAGTATTCTTGAGATTTTTCTTAATTTCGCTTCGATTCCATGCTAAAAATCATAGGAATTTTGAATTTTAGTGCAAAATTTAGGATTTTTTAGGTAGTCTTAAGCTTTGGTTCACGAATTGGAACATATCCAGATACTTATATATGTATTGAGAAAAGTTAAATACATAACATTCGAAATATTTTTCTTAGAAACTAGCGAAAATTTCCTTGAAACAGCATTTTCGACGAAGAACGCTTCCCTCAGGACCTACATGCATTTTTGAAACTGTGGAAAAAATAAAAAGAATGCTTAAAACTCCAACTTTATAACCTAATATACACCACCTGTAACTCGAAAATGAATCGAGGAAAAAATCCGAAAAAATTCAGATAAGCGTATAATACCACTGAATAGAAGAAATTCATCATATTTCAGAGGTACAACAATTTTCAACCAGGCGATCTTCCAGAGAATCACCCCATACACAGACGTATATGGTGTCTGATGCACGTCCGTCTACACGGAGATGAAATTCATGTGCGGCGCTGCAGTATCTGCGGGTAGAGATATTACGCGGGGAAGAAATAGGAGAGACGCGTCGCGCGATAGCGCTTAACGACTCGCGCGCGGCACAGTCGATCTTGGCCGATAACGATAAGAGCCGCCGCCACCGCGAATATAATGTCCCCGAAAGATACGCGCGAGCTCGTATATGTATACGTATATAGAGAGGAGTTGGGCGACGTAATGCCCCGTTTCCGATTTCTACGGTTACTGATATTGCTATTGCTGCCGTTGCTGCTGCTGCTGCTGCTGCTGCTCGATGGAGTTGCGTTGCTGATTCGAGTGTATACGGGGTGACCCGCGGCCGAACTGCTGTTTTGGGGGTGGTCGAGCTGTTTTTTGGAGGATACTCCATTTAAAATAAAAATTATAATTTATGAGGAAATGAAATTCTTATAAAATTTTTACAGTGAATGGAAAAGCAAGTGTAACACATCGTGCAATGTGTTTTTTAAAGAAATTTAATGGGAATGGGATGGGTTGGGAGTAATCTAGTGATTTAAGAAGTTTTGAGAAAAATTATTCTACTCACTTTTCGTTGAAGTAATTAGTGGAAATGTAGTCCAAAGAGCTTTGAACTCTAATCAATTTTTATTATTCAGTTAAACGTTGATAACAGGATACACTATATGTATTTATATTACGATAAAACGAGTTAAGATCGAGCTTCTAAACGACGATTTAATTTTTCATTTACAAGTAATTATCGAATTCCTGTCAATCAAGCCTCGTCTAAACACAATCCAATAAAAGTGTCACCAACGATAAGCAGCGCAGATTTATATTTATACACTCGTTCTTTCCGTCAAGGCGCGAAATTTGAATTTCAAATCCGACCCCCGCTTATTCCAAATCCAAAATACAGACAAAAACGTTTTCTTTAAACAACCCAAAAAAAACGTAAGCTCCACGCTTTACGACCATCTCTCGAGCCTTAGTACCTCCGACTCTCTCATCGGCGTGTATACACGAGAGAGAGAGAGAGAGAGAGAGAGAGAGTCTTGTACAGTGGCCCTCTTAGCCCCCGAAGTGTGTCTCAGCTAAACGCCAATGAGGTGTGTATATATATATAACTATGTCGTGCGGCAGCGAGCGACGAGAGAAGCGCCGGCGTCTCTCTCCCACTCCTCGATTACGCTTCGCGTCGCTCTCGCGCTCGAGCGCTAAGTAAAAGCCATCAGCCTGATGGGATGTATGCGCGACTGCTCGGGGTGTGCTACTGCACGGCTCTTCCCTCCCCCCCGTCCCTCTCCCTCCAGCAGGTGCGAGATTTCGTTCGAGACGAGAGGCTCTCCGAGCTTTTGATGTCGTCTCTCCTATATGTATATTATGTAGATGATTAGTTCTAGTGTATAGGTATATGTGCGTTAGGTGAAATTCAATTTGGTTATAGGTACCTTGATGGGTATATCTGTAGCGTGTATAGCACTACAGTGGGATGTGCTTGAAAGAGTGGGGGAAAAAGTTGGGTGGAAGAGGCGCGGTTGAAAAATACTGTTTTCTGCTCTCTAAATCTAAAACGGGGAAAATATTTACTATTTCTTATAGTTAAATAATATATATTAACCTCTCAAATAGTGAAATTTTGCACTATTTACACGTAGTACAAAAAATATCATTTGACAAATTAGTGAATATTCACTAGTTAATACGCTGCATTGTTGTAAAGATTATAATTCGATATAGTACGTATGAATAGTCCTGTTTACGAAATGAGTTATCAGTTTGCTCATTTCATTGCGTTTACTATCGAATTAGTAAACATTTACTGATTCAGACAGTAAAAAGTATTTGCTTTAAATTGTCACTGGAACACTGATTATCCAGTATATAATCACTTTAGCAAAAGATGAACTTAAAAAATTATGAAAATTTACTATTTTTTCAATGAGTCATAATGACTTTTAAGAGAAGTGAAATTTCCGGTACTTATACATTTTTAACATCCGAGAAATTCACTATTCAAATGGAGAATCTATCACCCAGAAAAAGTGAAATTTTATGGACTTAATCGTGTTGCAACGCGAGAAAAATTTACTATTTAATTAGTTAACACTGAACTTGTAGAATAATCGAAAATTTATGCCCCCTTTAGTCTCCTGTTACTAGGGCCACACACTATTTTGAATAATGTACTTGCAACATTGTAGGTAGTGTATTTTCACTATTTCAGTTAATGTATATTGCTACCCAAATATTATTTTTATTCATTATTTGCAATGTTTTATTCACCATTTACAATGTTCATATTTACTATTGTAGGTAGTCCTATACTTTTTCTATTGTTTCATTTTTTTACCTGTTTAAACTGTGATTATTCACTAGTACACAGTTGCACAATTATAACTTTTTAAAATTATTACTATGTACTAAAAATAGTGAATTTTCACTGTTTTAGATTTAGAAAGTGTATACTTTCAATTTTTGAACGTGTTTTATTCTAAATTGACTGGCAATGTTGAAAACTTAACGGATAATTTTAGAAAGCACGGGAAATAATTAAATTATCGGAAGCGCGTTGCGATTAAATTGTTCATTATACATCGATTAGATGAAAAAAAAACAAGAACAAAATATTTACATCTGGAAATTCGTAAGAGCACAATAGCCGCGAAAATAGTAAAAGAAGCAGCTTTAATTCATGCCTTTATCCCCTAATAAATTTTGCACTTATATAACCAACGCATTTTAACGCGCTTATCGCGTTTCCACTTTTTATTTACAATATTTTTTGAAAACGCTTCGTTCTTCTCTTTTTTGCAGGAAGCGTACAAGGCTCATAAGCCTCGTGCCGCGCAATGCTGCAGAAACAGGAAAAAAAGAGAACAGGACAGTCGCAATAAAAGAAAATTAACCGAAGCCAGACTTCATAAAGCTTGCTCCCTCGCAAAAATGGAGCTTGATTTAAAGGTCACCCTCGTGCGAATTCGTTTCATCCTCTCTTTCTCTCTGCAATATACGTCTACATGCAAAAATCCCAAAATTTGAAAATACAGCGCATGTTTTTCATAATTGTATAAAAAATAGACGTTCGATAAAATTTTTGGTATATTGCAAATTAAAGAGAAAAATAAAATTAAAAATAAGTAAAGGTTTTGAAGTCGTGGGTGAAAAGTTAAGTAGAAGAAACAAGATAGTTTTCATTAAAACATACTTTTCAAGCAATCGAACAAAGCAGCACCTATTATTACTAAATTTCTCTTCTAAATTAAAACTAAAAAAAGAAGAAAAAAATTACAGATAAATCTTAATTTTTTATCTTATTTTATTTATTAATTGCAAAACGCTCAATTACAAAAATAAAGAATACAAAAAGCTCGAAGTACCGGAATTTGAAAAATTTTCTCGCCAATCTTACAAAGCACCTCGACAAACGGAAATCTCGAGATTTCCCCGTATATACCAGAAACGGCGAAATTCCAGCGGCAAAGCATCTGTCCGGCCAATTTCGCATATACACACGTATGCCCATGTGTGTGTATATGTACCGCGTGTAGCACGCGTACGTACAGCGTTGGAAGCGAGGACGATAAATCAGATTACGAGTCGCAATTTTTTTTTTTCATTCTCTCCTCTGAAAATCTCCGCGACGGAATTAATAGCGTCTGTCTTCGCCGAGACTCAGTTTTTCCTCGTATATACGTATCACACAATACATGCGTATGTACGTATACGTACATCGGAAATGCATAAATGCGCTATATATGTACACAACACCAATTTTACCCCTCGCGCATCTGGAAAAGGGCCCTTAATAAACTTTCGGCGCGTCTCTCGCGAAAATGAAAAAGCCGCGGTCGTCCCCTTACTTTCCTACGCGCACGCACGGCGAGTTATCGCCGCGGATGATGCACGGCTGCGGCTTCGACGTCGCTTGCGCTTGGCGACCGCGGGATATAGCCCATAAATTTGAATTACGTCGGCGAATGTACGCCCCGGAAAATTACCGCGTTTTATCATTTTTGAGCTGCGCGAGCGCAGAAATGGATTATTACAGGCGGCGCGCGGGTGGTGAAGGAAAATGTTCGGTTTATATACATGTCGAATTTAAAAAAATTTAAATGCACTTTTCTTTGGTCTAGAATTGGGAAAAAAATTTTTGAGCTAGAGCTTTCGGACAAATGGGACTTTCTTTCGTAAGCCGAAAGACGATGGAAAATTCCGAGGAACGTGGGAAATACAGTTTATGAAAATTTAACATGGGGAGGCATATGGAGGAAAAAGAAAAAATTGTTTTTTTTTAAACGGGCGTAACTTTTTATCAGAGCATCGAAACTCGGCATATTTTTTTTTAATTAAAGCTCTTTTGTAATACTTTATTATAGTGCAATTCGAAATTTTATTGGTGCCTCGGAAACGTTCTTAGTTGTTATTATTCCAGTATTTTGACGCATTAAATTTTTGTAAAAAAAAGCGTAAAATGGTTTAGAAATTTGGTTACTAGTAACTTTTCCCATGTTCCTCTGCACTTTTGACTATCTTTCGGCTCACAGAAGAATGTCTAATCGGCCCGGAACCTCTAGTTTAAAAAAAAATTTTTCGATTTCCATCAGACCAAAGAAAAGTGAATTTTTTTTTAAATTCGACATATGTGAGCATATCCACCAATTTTCGGAAAGAACTCTCTGTTTTTTAAATTGCTTAGGTCATTCTGGAAGAGAAAAAACTCGCGTGCATGGCCGATCGTAGGGTATACTTTTTAACCGGAGTAAAAAAGACTCCAAAAAATGAGAAATAATTAACAGAAAATGAATTCATAGATTTTTTTCTAGAAAACTATGGACTTTTATAAAAATTTCATTACAACAAAAATATCTTAAAATTCATCAAAGAATGCTCCAAAATTTATTCAGATTGATCCAATACAATTTTTGATTTTTCGAAAATCCAAAAAAATCGAAATTTCGAAAACAGTTCTTGAAAAATCTGAAAAAATTCCAGAGCATTCTTTGATGAATGTTAAGGCATTTTTGTTCCAATGAAATTTTTGTAAAAGTCCACAGTTGTCGAGCAAAAAATTCATGAACTCTTGTTTTTTAATTATTTCTCGTTTTTCGAGTCGCTTTTGCTCCGGAAAAAAGTGTACCCTTCGATTGGCGACTTTTTTCTCGCTCAGAACGACCCGAGGAACGGCAAAAAGTAGGTCTACTATACGTGCCTCCAAAAAAAGAATTTTCAACTTTTCGGGAGAGTTGTTCCCGAAAATTGGTGGATGTGCACGTACACATATATATGTATATAGCTCGTCTGACGCTGAAGCGACTCGTTCTACTTACGCGATGGCCGCATTGCTCGAGTGAGGAATCTTTCGTAGATAAATATCGCATGTATATGTAATATACTGTATATACATAGACACGCGTACGCGTAGCGAGGCATACATATATATATATATATGTGGAAGAGTTTCGTCGTCTCTCTGGATACATTCCAAAGTTTAACGTGTCTATACCGCGCGAACTTGTCGAGAGAAAAGAGCTTTTTATCGACGGTTAAACTTTCGACTGTAAAAATTCGCGACTGGCAAATAGAGAAGAAAAGAAGTTTGCGGACCGAAAAGTCGGGTGAATAGGGACAGAGAGAGAGAGAACGTTTCGAAAATTGGATTCGCGCGCGCGAGAAATCACGTCGTCGCCGGCGCACACGAATAGGCCCGTGATTCTTGCCTCTCTCTGCTCTTTCGTCTCTCTATCTCTTTCTCTCTCGCAGTTTCGCATAAAAATTCGCGCGGCTCGTTTACGTGTCGCTGGATTTATATTGGCCTCTTTTCCTGTACACGTCTCTGTGTGTGTGTGTACTTGCGTACGGAGTATACACGTTACACATGGTGAACGTGTACGTACATACCGTTGAAGATGATGACTTGAATTTTAATGCATTTTTCGCGTGTTTGTACACGTTTTATTCTTGAATTTCGATGGGAAGCGTTAGTGCACGGTTAGGCCGTGGCTTCGCGTGCCTTTGTTGCAATTTTATTACTATTATTTTATTATTATTATTTGTTGCTGAATTATCAGGTGGAATTACTTGCATTTCTTCGTCGAAAAGTTGTGATTTGCAAACTTATATATTCTCATTTAAACGAGGGGTATAATCTTGAAAAGAAATTTTAAGGCATGCGTCTTACCAAAAAAATGCTTTTGCATTGCCGAGTAAATTATTAATTTTTATTTATCATTTATTCAACAATAAGAGTACAGCTTTTATACGATTAAAAAATATTACCTCTTCTTTTACCTCAAATTCGAATTCATAATAAATCACACGACCACAACGAACACCAAAATTCACTCGCTTTCGGCAGTACATCCCATACGTATAAGTACACGCACGCAACGCAAACTCATACATAAGCCAAGCCGCACACTTCACTTCTCGGATTTTCGCTCTCGGCACGTTTGAGTGGAAGAAGGAGAAGAAAAAATTTTTTTTTTCCCCACCTATAATCTCTCACTCCTCACACCCCACCCCCGCAGAGGCGATTATCTCGTCCTCCTCTTCTCGTCGTATATATATATACTCATACTGGAATTGCGAGCGAGGCATAATAGCCGGAGCTACTCCCACACACGACTGTCTTATTCCCACAGACGTATAATGAACAGCTTCACTCGCGCGCACGTGCAGTTAGTTACAAAGCTGCGGAGGTGCTAACAGTTCAGCCGCATTTTCCCCTCTCGCCCCCCCTGGCTCTCTATATACATGGCTCTAGGGCAAACGGTTAATCAGCGCTGCGAGATAGTTCGTTAGTGAAATGTCTATACCGTGTGCGTATGTACGACGTACCGCCGGAGAGAAATGGTCCTCTTCGATGGAAAAGTATAAGGGATGCCACTGAGTGTATGGGGTATCTTGATGACGGGGAGGGGGGGGGGTGTAGTTTTTGGCTTGAAAGCTCTTTGAAGCTGTGTGTACTATACGAGTTTGGTGAATTTTTCGGGGATTTCGCTTGTTTCGCAATAGAGTCTAATATTTTTATATACGAAAAACGTATAAATACAGGGACTTTCGAAACGCAATTAAAATCCTGCAATCGTATTTCGGTTTTATTAAAGGACACGCTATTCTTTCTTAAATTTTTTTTATATCTTTCTGCGAATAATGCGACCAACTCTGCGGTCTCGAATTTATCTCGAATTTTCTTTTAAAACGAAATAAATGAAATACACCTTTAAAATGGTAAATAATAAAAAATTGAATTTTATTTTTTATTAGCTTGACATTGTTTCTAAAACGTTTTCTACAATGGTATTAGCTTATATATTATGTTATAAACATAAACAACATGTCTTCGAAGGCCAAAATCCATGAATTCCATTTTTTTTTTATTCATTGCAGACTTTAGTTGAATCTGGGCATTGGAGGGTTCTCCGACAGGTACAGATCTGCTTTAAAAACATGTAGTTTCCAGATCAGTGTTGGGATTTCCAAATAATTAAGATTCAAAAAAGTTATAAACAATTTAAGAAGAATAAATTTTTTAATTAATTTTCGTAATACATTGTATCTAACTTTTTTGAATCGTAATTATTTGAAAATCCCCACACTCATCTGGAAACTACATCTTTTTAAAGCAGATCTGGACCTGCCAGAGTGCTCTCCGATGCCCAGATTCAACTAAAGTCTGCGGTGAACGAAAAAAAATGAAATTCATAGATATTGGCCTTCGAACACATGTTGTACCTGGAATATGGCATGTATAAAAATTGTTTTATGTTGACAACATTATTTATAAACATTATTTAAACAATGCCAAGCTAATAAAAAATAAAATTCATTCTTTTCATTATCTAACATTTCAAAGGTGTATCAGTCCCCTTAAGCGCATTATAATTCACCTTCCGAAAACTCTCCCTCGAAATAAATTTTCTCTCGTATAAGATCTCATTTAAGATCGCTCCCTCGCGCCATTTACAACAAACGACGTTTCCCACGTCACTTATACGAACGCGGCACACACGCAATTCCCCCTCCCCCTCTCTTTCCTCCCGTACAGCCTGCAAAAACACACGCAGACGAGAATACACCACCGGTGTACAGGTGCTCGTTAACCGGTAAATCGCATTCGGGACTTTAGGGTATATAGCAACGTCGTCGCGGGGGGGAGAGGATAGGCGAAGTAAATCCTCGCAGGCAGGTAAACGCGCCCCTGCGGCTTAGCCTAATCGACCGGGAGCAGACGCGCGACGTTGCTGCTGCTGCTGCTGTGGGGAATCGATGTACAGCGGTGATGATGCCCGAGGCTCGTCTCCTCTTCCCCCCCCTACCCCCTTGATGGGATTGAGTTATGAACGGTTCTTAATCGAATATTTCTGGGTCCTCGCGCAAAGACGTTTTTAAACTGTACTTAGAGGGTGGTGTTGTGTGGGTGAGCGAGAGGACTAATGTATTGTGGAAGTGGTTGATTGGGACGTGACTGGGAAGCGACGGGGTTGTTTAATTGTGGAAAATTGTATGTTCTGCGAGTTGAGCTTTTCTGATAAATCATGTATCTGCAATTAAATTTGCTGGACGCGTAGAGCGTGTTTAATGACGAGGAATATTGAATTTGGATTTTAGACATGATTTTGTAGGGTTGGAGTTGTGAACCTTATTTTAATAGCAAATTCTACTTTGATGTGATGTTTTAATCGTGATTCAAATAAACGGGTTCCAGAGTGCAAATATTTATTTAAATTCACACTTTCATCTCGTTCGCGTAATTTTATTGATAAAAAAGTCTCTTAGCATGACAGTATCGTTTTTTTTTACAAGGTTAACGGGCGAGAAATTCAAAACGAACTACAAAAATTTTTAACGTTTTCATGTAATCAAGCTTTTTTTCAAAGATATTGAGCAACGTCCCCGCACAAGAAAAGATGAATTAAAACAATATATCCCCTGGTAGAAACTTAACGATAAATTAGTTAATCTTATTATGAATTAGCAATAATATAATACAAATTTATTTAATACAAACTTTTAACACTAACTTATGCGAATCGCTCGGCACCTAACGCATTCCACAGAAGGCCACATTATAAGTACAATCATTTTATTCTGCATCGAAATAATCGGAGAGACACCAGCGCGTCTCCCGACAATCAGCCGCATGCCCACACTGTACAAAATTGAATTTCCCGCGCGCAAACGAAGACAAACGGCTGGAAAAACAAACGATCCTCCTCGTAAAAGTCAGTCTCTGCTGCTGCGAGAGAGGAGAGCCCACTAAATTC
The DNA here is from genome assembly GCA_018906965.1 of Philotrypesis tridentata. Classification (NCBI taxonomy): domain Eukaryota; kingdom Metazoa; phylum Arthropoda; class Insecta; order Hymenoptera; family Pteromalidae; genus Philotrypesis; species Philotrypesis tridentata. The sequence continues at coordinate 388,719 of JACCIB010000022.1, forward strand.
CTAATGAATTCTCACCGGCTCTGCCAATGCTCCGTCCATATATATATACACACGGGGTGAGGTTAGCGCGAGCAGTAGAGCAAAAGCTCTCTTCTCTCGGCTCTATATACACCTTAACCCCGGCGCGGAGAAGTTGCGGGCCGGTTCTTAAAATTTCATGAAATTCGCGCGGAAAGTTCGGGGCCGAATCGATATCCGCGCGCACGTCAATCTGCATATTTATGAGCTTAATAATAAATAGGTTGCTCGTGGATCGTAAACTCTCCAAGTGCCGCTGCCACCCCCTCCTCCCCCCTGTCTCTTCAGGAAGCCGCAGACAAACGATAAGCATCATCCCGAGGAGAAGTGCGAGAGAAAGAGAGACGGACGGGAAGTTCGGAGATCGGAAAGCTCGTCGGCCGGTTCGCGCCGGACATTTTATGTATATCGACGCGAAAGTACGTATATGAAGTATACGTGGACATGTTATTCTGAGGGAGAGAGAGAGACAACGAATTTCAAATGCTTTTTATATACACTGGCCGGTGTACGGGTGACACTTTTATACATTTACATTTATATGTGTACACACGGTATATCACTGTCCTCCAGCTTTTTGCCTTTGAACTTTTCCATTTCTCATCGTTTCGCGCGCGTATCTCGCCGATATATATACGTGCGTATCCACCAATTTTCGGAGGACAGCTCATCTTCCCGAAAGTTGCAAATTTTTTTTTTTTTTTTAAGGTACACCAAGTAGACCTACTTTTTCTCGTTCCTTAGGTCATTCTAAACGAGAAATCATTGAGAAAAAATAAATCATAGATTTTTTTTTCTCGAAAAGTATGGACTTTTATAAAAAATTTATTAGAACAAAAATGTCTTGAAATTCGTCACAGAATGATTTTAAGAACATTTTTCGAAATTTCGATTTGTTGGATTTTCGAAAAATCGCAAATTGTATCGGCTCAATATTAAAAAAATTCCAAAGCATTTTTTGATGAATTTCAAGACATTTTTGTTCTAATGAAGTTTTTATAAAAGTTCACAGTGTTCAAGAAAAAAATCTGTAAATTAATTTTTTGTTCATTATTTCTCATTTTTTCGAGTGTCTTTTGCTCCGGTAAACAAGTATACCCTACGATCGGCCATGTACGCGAGCTTTTTCTTTTGCAGAATGATCTAAAGGAAACAGATAAAACAAGTCTGGTAGGTGTGCCTTCAAACAGAAAATTTTGCAATTTTTGGAGAAAGTTTCCGAAAATTGGTGGATATGCACATATATACTATACGCACACGGCGAGCGCGGAGAATTTGCAAAAATCGAAGAAACAAACCGGTCCCCGCGCGCCGAAGGGCGAGAGAGACAGAGAAGAGTGAGAGACTAGAAAATTTACGACGCACGAAACACATCGCGTATAACGTATAATATACATGAAAACGATTTATTCGTGTATATATTTATGTTGTACGCGTCACATCCAACTTTTCCCGCGCGTCCAATCAAACTTCTCGAAAGCTTCCCCTCGGCTCGCTAAATTTTTGCCGGACTTGCGTCTCTAATCATCCCTCCCCTAATCGAAGTAAATCGGCGCGAAACGACGGGGACGTGCGAGACGTTCCTCGACCGCAGTCTACTGCTGCTACTGCTGCTGCTGTCCGAACTTTTCCTCGAATGTGTCTCTTCGTCGGGCTGCGGTGGCGTTTGCTAGATGTATATACCTATACGTACATGTATGTGTGTGTGTGTATATATATATGAGTATGTCCAGCGAACAAACGAGAAATAAGTATAACAAAAAGAGAGATCATAGATTTTTTTCTCGAAAACTATGGACTTTGATAAAAATTTTATTAGAACAAAAATGTCTTAAAAATGATAAAAGAGTGCATTGCAATTTTTTCAGATTGATCCGATACAAATTTTGATTTTTCGAAAATCTAACAAAAAAAGAAAATTTCAAAAAGCGTCCTTAAAACGTCTGAAAAAATTTCAGAGCATCCTTTGATGAATTTTAAGACATTTTTGTTGTTCTAATGATTTTCTAACGAAGTTTTATAAGAGTCCATAGTTTCCGAGAAAAAAATCAATGAATTCTCTTTTTGTTAATTGTTTCTCGTTTAAGTCATTTTTGCTCCGGAAAAAAGCATACCCTACGATCGGCCATGTACGCCAGCTTTTTCTCTCTCAGCATGACCTAAGGAACGAGAAAAAACAGGTCTGGTATAGGTGTGCCTTCAAGAAAAATTTTTGCAACTTTTCGGATTTTTATTATTTTTTTTTTTTTTAATGGACATAACTTTTGATCAGAGCATCGAAACTTGGCATACTGTTTTTAAAATTAAAGCTCTTTTGTAATATTTTATTATAGTGTTATTCGAAATTTTATTGGTTCCTCGCGAACATTCGTAGTGGTTATTATTCCAGTGTTTTGACGCATTAATGGCTCAGAAATATGGTTACTAGTAATTTTTCCCATGTTCATCTGCACTTTTGACTATATCTTTCCACTCACAGAAGAAAGTCTGATCGGTCCGAGACCTCTAGCTTTAAAAAAAATTTTTCGATTTCTAGACCAAAGAAAAGTGCATTTTTTCAGTGAAATTCGACATATACACACGCGTAATGTGCTCGACTCGTCGTATTCGTCTCTCTTGTCGCGGTGCGCAGCGGGATGAACTCTCCTTGCGAAGCTTTCGCGGTCTGCGAGGCGCAGGGGCGCGACGATGAAGAAAGAATGTATCATTTTAATGGGCCGCGTAATGCTATCAGTGTCAGAGGTAAGTAAGAAGGATAGGCTCGGAGAGAGAGAGAAGCTAGTGCGGGAGAGGGAGGATTTGAGCAGGATGAGCCGGGCTGCCGTTGATAGGTGTGAAGGCTAGTTTGTTTGGATTTTTTATTTATATATATAAATTTTTTTTACGGTTAGTGCGAATTCAATTAATTGTCAGTACCGCGCGAAAATTCAAAACGAAAATTTTTTTAGTTGTATTTTTTTCAAATCCACACTTTGTATATATCTGTGGCTTGCAGGAAGAACCACTTAAGTGACATTTTGCGAAAAATTGTTTTATGTCGAATTCGAGGTGCTCTTAGTACCTTTTTTCATTGTACAATAGTAGGATTTCCGAAATGCACAAATATTTTAAATGCCAGCCGATTGCATAATCACTTAACTGCATCTCTCGTAAAAATGTTACCGCAGAACCACTTAAGTGCACTTGTTTTTTTTATTTTTGTGCGAGATACACCGTATGGAGTAAATTAAAGCGGTATAATATATATCTAATTACCTATACCGATGTATTCGTCGGTTTTTTTAAATTTAAAAAAAAATTTTTTAACGTTTTTAAATTTTTCAAAAATTGTCAATTTGCAAAACAAAAAAATTGCTGGAATCGCTCTGATAAAATTCATACGCATTCCTTAGCTGATTCTAAGAACTTATTACTCTTGAAAATTTTTTCCAAAAGTTTGTGGTTTCTGAATAAAAAATTCGTAAAAGTCTTCGTAAAAAATTTTCAATTATAATATGCGCAAGTTTGACCACACCGAGGTTCAAAATCAATCCTCAAATCACGTATCTTTTAGGTTTGGACATTTATCCCATTGGTTAGAGGGGTTCCAGATACATTGCAAATGAAAACGTTCTTGAAATCTCGAATTAAAACAAAAAATTGTGGAAAAACCATGCTTTTTTCCTTTAAACCGTTTTTTCTCATGGTAAATAACAATTTTCGAAAATTTTAATTATACCATTGGAAAGGGCATGAGTTAAACTTTAAAAATATGCCCCGCCCAAATTTTTTAAATCGCAAATTACATTAGTTACGAGCCCTCAAAGAAAGTGACCGCATAACCACTTATCTGCAAAGTTCCCGCAGAACCACTTAACTCGAGTAATTTGTTTAGCTTGGGCGTCGAGAAAGAAACTATTTACAAATGTAATACTACGATTGTATCCGTATCAGATACCTAATCAAATGAGCCAATACTTAGATCTTTTCTCTGACATTTCGATCTTACATATTACTCCAAACATTGAAATCGCTTTTTCTCGAAAACACGATAATGTCACTTAAGTGGTTCTTCCTGTAAGCCACAGATATAATTTTGATGAAACTTACTCACCGGAATTCGTTTCGTCCTTTAATGCACAATTACGCGTATATTTATCAATACGGGGCCAAACTGTTCGAGCGTCGAAATTTTCGCGGAATATAACGAGAAGGAGAAAAAAATCCCAAAGACTCGATTTCCAAACCGAATTTCACAGTCGCCCGCGCACTGCGCGACGAGGCGCAACCAGGAAGCCGGAGGAAATTGCGCGATTCTCGCTCCCCCCCCGGTTCGACGCGTCGAAATCAAACGGTCCCTTTACCGAAACTCTCTTCTTCCTAATGGACGCGAGGGCGGCTCTCCCGCGCGTTCTGATTATGAGTATATGCTATATATGTGTGTGTGTTATATATATAGTATACACACACACACACGAGGGAGAGAGAGATCTCTCGAAGACGTGCCTGCGACGTCGAACTTAATTTCGGCCTCTGCCTCTCTCTCTCTCTACACACACCGTGAAGGACGAGATCACGAAGTTGCGCAGGTTTGTGTAATTGAAAAAAGCCGTCGTGTTTCTCGGGTTCTCTTCCGCTCCACTATATATATACACCGCCGTTCGCCTGTGCGGTGCGCTGCGCTCTGGCCTTTATCTCCTCGGGATGCTTTTCTCGCTCTTCTTCGTCGTCGTCGTCGTTTTGCTCTTCTTCCTCTTTTTTTCTTTTTTAGGAAACGGTTGCCACGACGAGCTTTTGAATTGCGGGAGGGGCTTTCGTTAATGAGATTATCGTGTACTTTGGCGTTTTCTTCGTTCCTCGCTCGCTGCGTCGTGGTAATTGTTATTGTTATTATTGCGGGGAGGGAGGGCGAGGTCGACGATATTTGGATTGTACACTGGGCTGCTCGTTTTTCCGGCGCTATATACAAGCTGAAATTGACTCGAGATAGAGAGAGAGAGAGAGAGAAATTTAATAGAAATATTTTCTGAAATGCTTATTGCGAGGAGGGGGGGACAGACAAAACGGCTAAACGATCAAAAGCAAATATTAATCGAAGCTCAGCGAGCCAGTTAATTCGGGAACAAAGCAACAATGAGGGAGATAAGAGCGACGGAGGCTGAGAGTATAATCTTGACTCGCAGAGAGAGAGAGAGGGAGACAAAAGCCTGATGTACGAGTGTGTAGTCGAGGGAGAGAACGAGAGCGAGAGAGAAAGAGACTGCTTCGAACAATAGGCAAGGAATTGATATAAGGAATTGTGTGTATTATAACAGAGAGACATATCGGCGTACGACAGAACCGAACGGCCCTTACAATATCCAGTCCGCTTACACATAATACGCGGACGTAATGCATTAAACGATAGGTTTTATTGGTCGAATATGCAATATATATACGCACATCGGTGGAATGGTACACGTTGTACAACTTGTTTCTCTTCCTGTTGGTACGGGGTATGCAATCAATACACGAGACTCTCTCCCTCTGCGCACACATCTACAGCTTTGCACAGTGCAAAAGCATAGTCGACTCTCGGACGTGTGTGCATCTCATAGACTCAAAGCCGCAGGCGTTCTCTCTCTCCCTCTTCCTCTGGTCCCTTTCTTCTCTGTATTCCGGGCGACGACTGTCCTCTCTGCCCTCCGATATTCCACGAGACACGCGTCACGGACAGACTTTGGAGTGGATGCGCCCCAGAGGAGGCGGCGAGCTCATTCGGCATGTAAGGCGAGACTCGCCGGGGCTCGCGTCCGCGCGCGTGAGACAGAAAGAGAGAGTCCGTAAGTACTGCGAAGTCTCTCTCTCTCTCTTTCTCTCTCTGCTGCACTGCTATGCAATATTATACGCTGGGGCAGGAGTGGCCGAGTGTGTGCATGCGTCTATGTCGTCCTCTCTGCGCGCCCGGTATGAAAATGAGAAGATTCGCCTTCTTTTCCTTTCTCTTGGCTTTTATATTCTCTCCAGATGGCTGCGGTGCGGCTCTCTCTCTCTCTCTCTCTCTCTCTGGGCGTGCATGTGGACTTGTCCGGGGATCCTGATTTTTATGATATATGTGAGCGCGCATTTGCGCTCGAGCGAGCGCTGACTCTTCGATCTTGATTTTGCGCGCTATCCTTGACAGTGATGGAAATTGAAAAATTATGCGGCGGCTTCGGCTCGTTTTTTTTCTTTTCTTTGTGGGTATTGTTAGTTTCCTTTTGTTGCTTGGTTATTCTAGTTTTGTTAGTAGGTTAATGTAGTTTTGTCTGACATGTAGTGGATTGTATTGGATGAACTCTGTGCGGTGTGTGAGCGTATTTAAGAAAACAGTGCAGATAATGTAGTTCAATCGTTTATTAAAACATAATATCAATCAAATAATTCATATATCACTTAAGTTCACGTTCGTATGTAGTACATTCTAAAAATGATATTGATACATTCTGTTAGATATGTAGCTACACGTTAAATAAACTAATATTTTCTTATAGCTGTCTTTTAAACACAAAATTTAATTCGAATGAGCGAACCTAAATTGTTTCGAACAAATATCAAAAAGGGTATTTTAAATACTTTTTGATGCTCAATAATTTTTAAACCTACTAATCCATAGGTTTATTATTTATATTACACGACGAGTTTAGTAGTCGCTCTCGAATGTAAGGTACATTTATGTTACTTCTATATAGTATAAGTCTTGTATAAATTTTGTTTTTCTTATGAAAACATTCTTATATATAAGACGTGTGACATTCATTTCCTTAGTAAATACTCTGTATCGTAAGCTTTTTCTTATATCTTTAAATAGCAAAACATTGTCTTAAAAATTGTTCCTATTCGTCGATAAAAATTCCTTATAATTCTTACACTGCATTTATGCGACAAGTGTCTCTGCTTCGAATTAAAATATACAAAAACGTTGATATTTAACCAATTGATTTTACCTCATTATGCCTTAAAGCAATGTAGCACGTCATCATCGACAGATCTTAAAACACGTAATTTTTTTTCCCCACGTTTACTTCGATTTCTGAAGGCAGATTTCCGTGATTTTTACTCGACAAACACTGAAATCGCAAATAGAAAATGTATACACGCTTACGAAGTAATTATGACACTAAAGACGATCGATATGATGCAGTTTAGAGTAACTCGAATATTTAGTAACGAAGCTCCTTTTTTTTGAATTATTGTTCCAACGCACATGGCTTATGCGTATTTATAGATTTATATATATATTATTATGTATGTATTCGTACAGTCTTCTCTTTTTAATTTGCAAACGCACTCGAAAAGCTCGAATATCCGAAATCGCACCACTTTTCGTACACCGTTATTAATAAACACTGCCTATATAATTTTCTTTTCGCGTCCGTCACGCAATTATTTATTAAATAAATAATACTTTTAAGCAAACAATGAGATATACATAAAGGAATTATATCTTCAACCCAAGTACTTTACACTGTTATAACTACTTGTATCGTACAGAGAAAACCGTAGGCAATTTAAGAATCCTCGTTTTTACCGTAGCTCCGATTAACCCCAAATACACTTCCATATTTTAAAATTTACGAAACAATATCCTCGACAGATTTCTCTCTACGATCTCGTCAAACGCGTGTTCACTGATCACGTAGTTATGCGTAGAGTATATACTAATAATATGGCATTCAATATCCCGCGAGACGCGTGGACAAGTCGCTGTTCTGTGTAAAAAATAAAGTCATCTAAGAAAATTCAATACAGTATTATAGTTACTCTCGTCCAAAATGGAGGAAATAAGAACGGAGATTTATGAGCGGCTCGATCTGCGACAGGTTTCGCGTCTTCGTCCTAGGCGCAAACGTCGGCCACGTTCTCCTCGACGATCCTCTCGAGCGTCTGCACCTGCGCCAGTTCGCTGAGCTCCTTGAAACGTTCATGACCCTGCAACAGCAGATTAACAATTTTTTTTTTTTGATACTCTTCTTCGCACATAATATTATCATTCTAGGAGAATCTCCCGTACAGAACAGATTGACATTCAAAACGCGAGAACCGAATGGGAAGCTCGTATCGAAAACATATTTTTCAACGGGCTACACCAACTACTCCCGAACGTTATGTCAAGGTTCGTCTCGCCTATTCCTTATTCACGAGCGTATAGCTCCCTCCCGAATCGCTGTACACTTCCTGTTTTCCCTCTCAGCCGCGCAACATAAATTAGCCATACTTTTCATCTGGACGTGCCTCGAAAGCAAACAGAACCTCTCGAAGCACGCCGCTATTTCAAGAAGCGTACACACGCACGAACCTGCTGCATAAACGGTAGCTGCAGTAGCTCCTGCTGCACGAGCAGGCCTTTCCTCAGTACGCTGAGGTACCCCTAGCTCTGGATCGCGTCGCCGCAGACGTAGGCGTCCTCGAGCTGGTGATCGAGCAGCAGCAGATGCCTCGGCACGTCGAGGGCCGTGTGCAGCGTGACGCAGACGCCGCGATTCAGGCTGACGGCCGGATAGAAGACGCCGTAGAGGTCGCGGAACGCGACGCCGCCCTGGGCCTGGCCGTCGACGAAGAAGCGCAGGGTGTGGGTCGACTCGAGGTCGAGGAGGAGGCCGACGGTCGAGCCCTGCTGGATGCCGCCCTCGGTGCGCTGCGCGTGAACGCCGCCGTGCATGAACCATGAGCGCTGGCGGTCTATGTACATGCTCCAGCCCCGGTCGTCCTTGCCTGTGGGTTCGAGGAAAAAACAAAATTTTATAGTGAAATCAAAATTGAGTTGACTTTATCGGGGACCGATACACCTTCAAAATGTTAAGTAATGAAAAATTTTATTCTATTTTTGACATTGTTTAAATAATGGTTTATGTAACGGTATTAGCTTATATATTACGTTATAAACATAAAACAATTTTTATAGATGCCATATTCCAGCTACAACATGTCGTCCAAGGCCAAAATCCATGAATTCCATTTTTTTCATTCACCACAGACTTTAGTTGAATCTGGGCATCGGAGAGCTCTCTGGCAAGTCCAGATCTGCTTCAAAAAGATGTAGTTTTCAGATGAGTTTGGGAATTTCCAAATAATTAAGATTCAAAAAGTTAGATAAAATTTATTATCAAAATTAATTAAAACATGTAAAAAATTATAAATATTCTTCTTAAATTATTTGTACTTTTTTTTTAATCTTAATTGTTTTCAAATCCCCACTCTAATCTGAGAACTCCATCTTTTTAAAGCAGATCTGGACCTGCCAGAGAGCTCTCCGATGCTCAGATTCAACTAAAGTCTGCGGTGAATGAAAAAAATGGAATTCATGGATTTTGGCCTTCGAAGACATGTACCTGGAATATGTCATATATAAAAATTGTTTTATGTCGATAATATTATTATCTTTTTTCATCAGACTAGGCTTTAAATTTTCCTTATGAATAGCGCTGTAGACATTACGGATTAATTTTTTTAAATAATCCATATTTTTATTTATTTGGTAACTTATACGAGGTATGCAAATAATATAATAGTAACATATCTCATATAAGTGTGTAAAATGAGTAAAAAAATAATTCTTTCAAAAAAAGTACTCCGTAATGTCTATAGCGCTATTTACAAAGAAAATTTTTAACTTAGTCTGATGAAAAACGATTGGTTGATTGTCCAAAAAAGCCATGGCAAGTGACTTAAAATAGAGAAATTTAAGGCTTAAAAAAATGTGCCTTATCGAGCCCCAGAAGCATTTAGTGTGCCAAAACGATACACGATATGTATTATATTTTCAAGTACAAAAAGTCATAATTAAGTAGGTGAAGTAATCCTACTTTAGATGAATAAATCATTTTCTGTTATTATCAACGTTTATCTCAAGCCTACCCCCTCAAGTAGCAATGAAAAATTCTAACAGCGCACACTGTCCTTACCTATCACCATAAACAAATCAATTTGTCACATACGATCCTTAATCTCAGTTATACACACACAAGTTATGCAACAGCAGTCCCATTAACAGAGATTTCCTCGTCTACGTCACTGTGCGTCGCGCAAGATTGCACAACCTCTTGCGCGATATATTTTATGCAAATCCCTAAGCTACATCCAGATTACGCGCCGGAATGAACGAGCTTGTCGCACATGTTTATTATATATACGAATCGATATTAACTTACCGAGCATCTGGTCGCGGGAGACGTCGGCCCGAGCGATTCCGAAGGCCGGATCGGTATCGCTGTGGTACCGGTCGATCGTCAGCTCCCAGTAGTGGACGCCGCGCGAGAAGCCGACCGTCGACAGGACGACACGGTGCTCGTAGCCCTCACACGAGGCGCTCATCGCGTCCTCGGACATCGAGATCTCCTGCGGCAGACCGGGGGCGCACATCGCCCAGGAGAACCAGGCCACTGTGAATAGACGTGTATGTTGTTTGTAAATGAAACTTGAAAAAAAAATTGTAATGAATATTTTGTTGTAAATTTGAGACGATGCACAGTGGGAGAAATCTTGTAATAAGTGTTGCTATGAGCTTTACGAAGGATTATTAAGTTTGTTAATAAATGGGGGGACATACTTTTACTTTATAAATTTTACTAAGTGACTTAGTAATTTTTATCAGGTTTGAAAGATTTAAAAATTTATTTCTTTTTTATTATTATTATATTTATATTGTATATTTTTGATTTAAAAATAATGAGATTAAGCATGACAAGCGTGAAGGCATATTCCGATCTTAAAATGTATACGGACGTGATCTGTATTAATAAATATTATGAATGTATATAGCAAAAATTATTAAGTTATACGTAATAATCATATTTTCCAACTTCAACTGTGAGCAAAATTTATTAGAATAAAAATAAAAATTGTTTCATTTCTTAACAAATATTATATGAGTACATATGAAAAATTACTAAGTTACTTAGCAAATTTCGTTAAAAGGAAATTTTGCAAAGTAACTTAGTGACTTTTGTTGGGCCGAGGATAACAAAAATTATAGTAAGGATAACAGAAATTATATAAAAGCTTAGCAAATTTTGTTAAAATCCAAGTATATCTCCTCCTTTACTAAGTAACTTAATCATTTTTGGTAGAATTCTAGCAGTTTTTATTATACCATTTTTTTACCAGTGTAGTGACGAGGGCGGAAAAAATGATAAAGACAACGATTTCTGCAAGTGATATTTTTTTTATTTAAGATTAATATGTGTCTATTCGGAGCGATGTATACTTTGCGAAATATATTTTAAATACCAACTACTTGACCGAATTCAATTTTTGCCATGATAATAATACTCGAAAATATTTATGATCGATCGATTTTTATTTTCAAGCTTTTTAATAATAATTGTGCTTCTAAAATTTAGCATTTTGTTATTTTGACTATTCTAGAAAAAAATGTATTAAGTAATCAGAATAAATAAGTTTAGAATTATTCAAAACTTTTATTGAAAGTAAAGTTTATCTTTATATCCAAAAAAAAACTTATCTAAACGCACACAGGTATTGGTATAACTACAATTGTCGATTCTGCTGTGCATAACATCTTTTTAAAATATAACAAAATAGATAAAAAAAATTAATATTGACAGACCGGAATCAAATATATAGACTTCGTACTTGTCTTTTCTCGCTTCGTTACACATCTGCATATTTTCTTGTCAAACAGCCATAATCATCCCGAAAATCCCGCTATATTTGAACATTTCAAAAAAATCCCTTCAGCCACCTTATCCGAATTCTCGCGCGAAATGTTTCTAGATTACAAACGTGCATCTACCCATCGAATCCCCTCGTCGCGCGCAAACCGATCCAACGCGCGCATCAACCCGCGAAAATCCGATAGCCCAAGAAGCAAAACAGCAGCTGAAAATCCCATTTTCGCCTCTCTCGCGCGCGCTTTCAAACTTCAATCCAATTATTTTTAGCCAATAATGCAGTCGCGGCTAACGAGCTGCGCACGAGAAATCCAGGTGGAAAAAAAAGCACGTCGACATCAGCGCGCGTTCCATTAGCTGCCTCGGCTGTTTTTCACTCCGTCTCTATATACGTATATACCTACATAGTTGTATATACAGTTATACCCGTGTGTGTGTGTATATATACACGCACACAGCAGTGCAGCAGAAGTAAAAAAAAAGAGAGAGAAACTTACCCTCGGCGGTCTGGAGTCCGATGAGCTCGGAGTACTCGCCCTCGCCGGCGCTGTTGAAGCCGCGGACTCTCGCGTTGTACAGCGAGTTGAAGTGCAGCCCGTCGACCGTGCAGATGGTCTCGCGACCGCAGTACACCTCCTGCTCGCCCCGGAGGAACAGAGAATTCGTTTTAAACTCGCGACTGTCGTGCGTACTTCCTTCGATTGCGCGGACGAGTCCGTTCAATTATGCAGGGCGCGGAGATGGTCGAAGAGAGGGTGGGGGAGGAGAGCTTCGACGAAAGCTGCGTGGAAAGCTCGCACAACGGATTCCGGCGCGTAAACGGCCGTTTTATACGAAATACTAAAAGCTCGCTCTGTCTCTCGGCGCGTCGTTATAATTCGCCGCGGTTTACGGCTCTTCTTTGAATCTTAGTGTATTGTTGTACGGGTATTATGGACGCGAGCGTTTTCAAGGCCGAGCGAGTTTACTGTTCGCTGTTATATATATGCGAGGACTGCTGAAAGATCGTTATAAAGGGGTGGGCACTGTGAAATTCTGAAGAATTCGAAACGGCGAAGAAATTAGTCTGGACGGATATTTTTGTACGAAATGACACACCGTGAAGATTCTAAATAAATATACATTTGGCGAGCGTTTAAAAAATGTATTGTTCGTCGCCATGTGCGAGAGTTACGGTTATTTAAGGACGTTCTATCCCTACTGCACTAGCCAAAATGTAATCTTCTTCTATTTGCGGAATATTCGTAAAATGTACTGCTTTAGTGGCTTCCATAAATCAACATGTACACTCCATTAATGTAATTCTATTAATCTTGTACATTTTGAGGTTAAATGCCCTATAACGATTTTGGTATATTATTCAATAAGGTTTAATTATGCGTCCGAGTCAACGAACAATATTTTTGAAAGATATAAATAAATGTTATCTTTATGACATTATTTTCATTCACAATAAATTTTCACAAAATCTCAATTTTTAATACTTTACAGTACGTAAATTAGTGAAATTCCCGAATTAAAACATTCATATCTCCGCTTCTACGCTCCGTAGCCTTCCTAAAATTTACACGAGTGTTTCCGAGCTTTATACCCACAGCTGTGTACGAAATCTCAATCCTACACCTCAATTTTAGTTTTATTACCGGTATATAGAACCTCCTCGAAACGTTTTCCCGAACGAATCGGTTCGATTCATCGATCTGTTTGTCGCTTGCGGTCAGAGCGATAAGCCCGTCGATAAGCTCATATAGCAGCTACGACCGGAAAGGAGCATCGCTTTAACAGACTTCCATAAAGTCGATGATCTCAGTGCGGAATTTCTTGCATTGCTCGGAAAGAAAATTCAGTGCTCGCCCTGTTAACTGCGCCGTCGAGCATTTAAAATAGTCCGCAATATAGAGGGACGTTGCGCAAAACCGAATTAAGTATGCGTATACAGGCCGTAGAAAGTCTCGACGAGCCTTATGAATTCATAGCCCAATGGGCTCGATCCGACCGGCGTAAATAAATTCTTAAGGCAGTCATCTCGCCCCTCTGTATATCGCAGTAGTACACACCCTCCCCCCCCCCCTCTCGTGGATTTGATTTATTAATAAATCTCTCTCGCAAGTCGTAGCCGAGGGTACAGTGCGCGCATATATATATATACATATATATATGGCATTGTATCGAGTGGCCCTCGCGAATTTCGGGTTTCTATACACGCGGGTATTAGGCGGCGCGTCTGGATTTTATGGCTGGACGGGACCTATAAATTCGTATATAGGAGCGAGAGACGTCGACGAGTCGGAGATCGCCGGGAGAGATATATATAACGGATGGGTCGACGAGATTTTTCCTCCTTTTTCTCGCTGTCGGGAGAGAGCTTGCATTTTTTACGCGTTGGGAATTTTTTTTCTCCTTTAGACGCGCCGCGCTCGGAAATGCATGGACGAGCTTTACGAGCTCGCGAAATGAACAGACGAGAGTGTCGTTTAATTTATTTATCGGGGATGATGGCTTCGTTGGATTTTCTATTTGGGGGGGAGGGAGGGGGGCGCTTGAGGTGAAAATTTAACGCTTTTTTTTTCATCGCGCATCGCTAAAGGTGGAAACGACGCGAAAACAGCGTTACGAGGATTTTTTTTTTTTAGAAAATGCATCCGTTCGAATGTTGTTATACGTTCGAGAGGCGATCGAACTCGACGATGGGGCTTTATTACGAGAATTATGTGCGTCGAGAGATATAGGTAGAAGTAAAATATTCATCTTTTTGAGCGAAGTCAAATTTTAATGCCGGAGCTTTGAAAGCTTTGAAGGCGGCATTAAAATTTCATTTCACTCAAATGCCACGAATCATTTTATACGTGTTTTTCTTCTCGCGTAGTTCGAACGTCGTTTACAACGATCTCTTTTTTTCCTAATTACGTGAAATTGCAAAAAATCGATCTGTACATTTCACAAAACGTAAATTACAAGCGAGTGTATCGATCGCAATCGGAGTCTCCGGGAAATTCCCAAGCGATCGCGAGCTTTCGTCATTAGCATAATTGAAAGACGCCGTCGACGCGGGGCACGTAAACATCCGACCTTCCGAGTTTCGCGGAATATAACGCGCTTAAACTGGCCGGTATAGCGACTGTCGCAAGTTCTTATTTGCCGAACGCCGAAGAAGAAGAAGAAGTAGCTGTGCGCCGAGAGAAACGCAGTACGGCATAAAATTAAATCCAATTAGATATTCTTAACGTTTATACGCCTGGTGTATACGGGCCGTTCGCGCGAGCGCTTATAATAAAATGCCTTCGGAATAAGATTGTTGCGCATATACGCGCGGGAAATTGAATTTTAGATAGTTTTCGCGTTATGGGCGTAAACGCACTCTCTCTCTATGCTCTCCCGTTATACCTTGACTTTTATGACTGAGATGGCGCGGAAAGAGCTTGCGTCTCTCGGCGTTATGAAAAATTCGCCGGTGTGTATACGCAGTGTTTTTTCTCGCGCGCGCCCGAGCTTTAGGGCGTGCAGTACGTAGTACATGGGAAATTCCGCCAAAAATATTCGGATAATTGGTTGGAAAACTGAAAAAATAATGCATTATGCAACTAGGGAGTAAAATCGACGTTTATTCCCGAGTTAGACGTAGTGCTTTATACACTCTCCCCTTTAAATAGAGCCACTTTTTTTAATTAGAAAAGCGGCTACTACTCACTTACTCTTTGAATATGCATTTTAATACACATACACACACTCACACATGTACGCTTATATATAGAACTATGAATATTAGCGGGAAAAATGAAGGTCCATTTTTCTTCCCGTTAATTCTCAACGGGAAAAAAAGTTACTTTACTCCCGCCTTTCCAGGAACACAAGTGGCTATTTCAGAGGGGGGAGTGTATAAAAAAAATTTCGTGCTACACCACTGGGACAGTGTTTTTGTTCTTCTGTAGAACAGACAGAATACGAAAAATGTTTTTCTTGACGCTATGTAGTAAAGGAAGATAGCTTCAATTTAAGCTATAGAACATTAAAATCGGATTTTTACTTAATCATAGCAACGATGCCTGAAATGAAAACTTTTCGTGAAAACGTTGATAAATTTTTAATCGAAGAACTGTACATATTCTTTAAACAAGGAACTTAGGGCGCGCTTCGCGCGCGATTCGGGTTATGATTTGATTTTATAAATACATATCAGTAATTGAACTATGAATATGGTAACCATAATCATGTTTACTTAGCAACCAATCAGAATCACGTATTAAATGCTTCACAATAAAGGCCATCACTTTTTTTAATCTTTAAAAAATTGGTACAAAATAAAAAGTTCTTAAAATTGGCCAAAAAATACACCTGAATTTTTTCAGATCGATTCGAGAAATTTTTCGATTTTGCAAGATAACTATTTTTGAAAACTTGATAAAATTGCTCAAGTGCTATAATAATCCGATTCTAATGTTCTACAGCTTAAATTGAAGCTCTGTTCACCTACTAAATTGTGGCTGAAGTGAGAAACATTTAGGTTCTCGAGAACTATGCAACAGGTAAAGAAAATATTTTTCGCTTTTTAAACTTCGTTGTTTCACACGAGCGTTCTCGTAGGAACACTATTTTTTTAGTATTCTGTGTGTGCTGCAGAAGAAGAAAAACTCTGTTCCCGAGGTGTAACGCGAAATCTATCTTTTAAATTTCCGAAAAAAATCATCTTAATATTTTTGGCGGAATTTTCCATGTACATATACGTACGGTAGGGGAAATATTTTCGAATTTCGGAGGACGTGGACGCGCGACTCACTCTGAATTCACCGCCGCATCCGTCGTCCAATTCGAGGAGGTATCCCTCGATCGCCGGTCCTCTCTGTCCAGCCCCACATCCGGGCGGTGCCTGCCAGGCGACGGTGACGCTGTTGTTCTCGGCGCTGCATTCCTCGGGTATGAGGAGAGGTGCTCCTGGCGCTAAATTAACATAGGAGCTCTCGTTAAAGGCTAATCGTGAGATTCTACGCAGACCGAGAGAGACGAGGTAATGAAGGTTACTGTGGAGAGAGTCTGAGTAGAAGTTAGTGGACGTGAAGTAGGATGAGCGTAATACCCGTTTTATGGGCACTTTTGGCATGCTTTTAGAAGATGATTTTTGGTACGTTTGGGAGGAATAATTTTTTTTTTTTATTGGCGAAATATTGCTTCGGTGGAAACTTAACGATAAATTAGCTAAATTCGTTATGAATTAGCTAATTTATAACGAAATTAGTTAATTTATCGTTAAGTTTCTACCAGAGTAAGAGAAATAAAGAAATCATAGTTTTATAGAATGATTGAGACTTATAGTTTAATAAGCTATAAATGAGAGTATGCGTAATACAATAAAAATAATAAAATATGAACAGTACAATAATACTAAATTAATTCTGAAGCTTATTTAAAAATCTATTCTACAACATGTTACTTAATTAGTATAATATTCTTAACAAAAAATTGAAAATACCAGAGCAGCATCGGCATAGAACGAAACAGAAGCCGTGTGAAACTTCGTAAATTTGATTTTGAATGCATAGTTTAGTGGCGGATACGTGTACACTATGTACACAGCTAACTGAAATTACCCTCATAGTACGTCAGTTTATCAGTTATATGAAGTACAATACGACGCTAACTTGTGCACATTCTCCCCGGTGAAACGATAAGTGTATTCACATACCGTAAGTACAAAATGTTTCAACAAACACTAACTCTTTACTCAACAATCCAGATAGTAATTTATTGATTACGTCATTTTTCTCAGCGCACACCGGTGCACAATACATAAAAAAAAAACCAAAAAAAAATAAGAAAAAAAGATCAAGACACAGAACACGACAGTACGCGAGAATCGGCCAGGGCGCGCGGAGAAGAATCCGAGCGCGCCCAGGGCGCGATAATTGACTCTCGACTCGCGCCTTTGTTTGCCGCGCGCGCGCGCGCACTGATTAATGGATCCGCTTTTTTTCGTCGTCCACGCGAAGGAGAGCTCTGGATGTTAATTAGAACGGGATTGCAGCCCCCCCGCAAGTGTTTTACACCGCCGTCGGTGATTTATGTTGGAATTTAATGAATTGCGGTGTGTGTGTGTGTGTGTGTGTGGGTTTGTTTGTGTTTGTTTCTCGTCGTCGATCACGGCGACGAGATATAGTTTGTTTTCCATTACGGCGACGCGAATTGAATCGATGTCGCCGTGAGACACGACGTTCCGTCGCTGGCGATGTTTGCCCAATGTTGCCGAGAGATACTTATTAAGAGAAATTTTAATTAACAGTTGCGACAGGATAAGAAATGCATTGTGTGTAGTGTGTATAATTAAAATTGCGGTTACGACGGTTAGATTCAGCGAATATAAATGCGATTTCGAGGCTTTCATAAATCAAGTTAAACCAAATAATGATTATAAATTCCATTAATATAATTCTATTAATCTTGATTGTTAATTTATAAAAAGTTTCGTGCCTTTGTTGATTTGACTCGTATTTTATGGTTAAATGCATGAGTTTGGTATTCAATGAGGTTTAATTATATGTCCGAGCTAATGAACAATATTTTTAAAAAATAAATAATGTTCGTTATGAATTAATTTTCATTCACAATAAAATTTCAGTTTTTAACACAATATACTATTAAAATTAGAGTAATCCGCCGTAAGAGCCCAAGCTAATCTGCACAAAATAAAAATTCATATCTCCGCTTCTATGCTCTATAGCCTTCTGAAAATTTACATGAGTGTTTTAGAAATTTACACTAAGCAGTAGGGTAAACAGTCCAGCAGATGGACACTTTTACGCTTAATCAATTATTATAAATTTAAAAATGCAAAATAAACGAGCAAATGTTTTTCACAATGGTAAAAATAAAGTTTCGACATTTATTTTCAGTAACAATAATTTTTTTTTGAGCATTTGAATTTAGTGCGCAGAAAAATAGCGAAAACCTACTGGGTATATACAATCCTCGATAGTTTTTCAAGCAGATTAAAACATTACTTGTACAAAAAGACTAATTTTGTATTCAATTCAAAATTTACCCTATACAAAATTTCAATCATATCTCAATTTTAGTTCCGTCAACCGACAGCACCTCCTCAAACAGTAAGTGCCGCACGTCTTCCGGTTTCAAAATTGTATTTTAAACGCGCACTAAACTTGCAATAAAAAAAAAACCGAAAATCACACCTCACAAAAATTGACTATACAATTGCAATTAAAGAGAAAAACGCGATATAAGCTCGCGTATAATTGAAGAAAGTTTATATCGCAGTAATAACGGGCCAACGAAGCAAACCGCTGAATAATCCAGCGGCGCTCTTAGGCGCGCCCCGTATAATAAACCTTATACTCTCCGTCTCTCTTTCGCGGGTCCTAAAAGTTAACCTTCGGGCGCGCGTCCCGCGCAACGCACCATACAATTTTCGAACGAATAAGTACAATTAACGCGAGTATTCGCGCCCCGGAACTTTTGCATAAAGCCAAGTTTATAATGGGCAATGAGGAAGCTCGTAAAATAATGGAAAATAGTTGCGGAATACTTGAGCAGTGCGCGCGAGGCTCAAAGCTAGACGCCCGCGATATATATAGTCTCTTAAAACACGTCGTCGCGCAGTCGGTGTCTCTCTTTCTCTCGGTATATATATAGCTCGTGTCCCGTCGCGAGGACTACTGTACGTGGACACATTCTCGAGTGTATGTCGGCAGGTTCGTTTCGAGCGAGTGTATTAAAAGTGAAATTATATCGAGTGCTTTATATTAAATTCTTCGTTATTATGCGTTTTACTTTATTTGTTAATTATGTGTGGCGCGTTGTTTGGTGGGGGGGATGATTGTATTTTATTGCGATTCTTAGTTGGTCCAATACGTACATCGGATCTAAGAAATAAATGTGAAATGGGCATGATACAAATTTCAAAACTCAAGTCGCTTTATCAGTAGACGAATGTAACTATGATAGATTAACTATTTTAACTTTTTTTTACATAAAGATTAAATTAACACAATTTTTTCTTGAGGGTTACTCATGTTCAATTATTCAAATTTTTAAAGGAGAATCAGCTTACAAATTGACTTGAAAATTACTGCGTGACAAAAGTTGTAGAAATCTTGTGCAAAACACAATTATCGTTTTCGTAAAAGCTCGTCGTCAACTGCAGTATCCTCAGAGTGCGATGCAGACCAGCTTTAAACGAGCGAATTCCAGCATAGCGCAATTCTCATCTCGACTTGGAAACAAAGTAAACTTTACACCATCGGTCGCGACTATCCCCAACTCTGTAGACCTTAAAAAACCGTCAGGTGTACAACTCCCACGTGAACGCTTACATTACATATTACACGCGGAAGTCTCTCACTTTACACACGTCCGTAATACGCAACGAGACTTATGTATATATATAGCATAAGTAACCAGCGCACGGCCTAACGTATTATAAACGCGATTAAACGGCTACTACGACTGTACGAGTACACCCCCTCCGGAGAGTCGAGCCGTAATTATCATGATTATTATCTCAGCATGCACCGATCCTTCAGCTATACGTATATACACATTGCACACAGACGCGCCGTATATATATATACGTAAACTCACTGTCTGCAGCCCCGAGGCACCTGACGTATACACGTCCGCCCGTCAAGTCAGGTGTCTATGCAATTACAGTATCTGTATGTATATATATACGCCCTGGTCTATCCCCAAAGAATTTCATCTATCACGAAAATTCTACTCCGGACGACGACGACGACGTTGTATACTACTCGAGTGTACCACACGACGACGACGACGACGACGACGTCGTCGTGTCTCTCTCCGTTTTTTTTATCAAAGTTGTCCAGCAACCGCTAATAAACTCTCTCTCCGCGAGAGCTTGACCATTCCGAGGCTGCGGTTTCCGAGCAAAGTTATTTCCTCCGGTTGTGACGCTATTGCACATCGCTTGCGCGTGTCCACCTTTAACACGGGTCGCCCCCCGGCTGCTTCTCAGCGAGAGCCATTTCGCGCTGCCTCTGTATATGTAAACTCTCTCTCTCTCTCTGCGCCCCTGAGAGAAATTGTTTTCGAATGTTCGCGGGAGAGTTTCTGCGGCGACGCGCTATTTTTTTTTTTTATCCTTTTGCTTTCGGATGTGCGTGAGTGCGCGGAAACGTGCGTATACGTGTCGAATTTTAAAAAAATTCTCTTTGGTTTAGAAATCGAAAATTTTTTTTTAAAGCTGGAAGTTTCGGACCGATTGGACTTTCTTCTGCGAGCCGAAAGATTGTGAATAGTGCAAAGGAACACTTTTTACTACGAATGTTTCCGGGGCACCAATAAAATTTTGAATTACACTATAATAAAGTATTACAAAAGAGTTTTAATTTAAAAAAATATGCCCAGTTTGATGGTCTGATCAAAAATTATGCCCGTTAAAAAAAAAAAAATAATAAAAATCCGAATAGCCAATGTGTTTGTTTTCCTCCACATGCCTCCATATGTTAAATTTTCATATTCTATATTTCTCATATGTTCCTCGGCGTTTTTTATCATCTTTTGCGGCTTACAGAAAAAAGTCCCATTGGTCAGAAAGCTCCAGCTTACAAATTTTGTTGCGAATTCTAGACCAAAGAAAAGTGCATTTATTTTTTAAAATTCAACATATATGTGCTAATCCACGAAATAGTGGTAACAACTCACTTCAGAAAATTGTAAAATTTTTTATTGATAGCACACCTACTAGACCTGTGTTTTCTGATTTCTTAGAACATATTGAAAGAGAAAAAACTCGCGTGAACGGCGAATCGTAGGGTATAATTTTTTCCGGATCAAAAAAGACTCGAAAAAACGAGAAATATAATTAACAAAAAAAGAATTCACAAAACTATAGACTTTTATAAAAATTTCATTAGAATAAAAATGTCTTAAAACTCATCGAAGAATGCTCTCCAATATTTTCAGATTGACCCGGTAAAATTTTTGATTTTTCGAAGTCAAAAAAATCGAAATTCAAAATTCTAAAATCTGAAAAAATTTCAGAGCATTCTTCGACGAATCTTAAGACACTTTTGTTCTATCTGTGAATCCTTCTTTCGTTAATATATTATTTCTCATTTTTCGTCGTCGTTCTTGCTACGGAAAGAAGTATACCCTGAGATTCGCCGTTCACGCGAGTTTTTTCTCTTTCGGTACGGTCTAAGGAACCAGAAAACACAGGTCTAGCAGGTGTGCCTTCAATAAAAAATTTCGCAATTTTCTGAGGTGAGTTAGTTTCCACTATTTCGTGGATTAGCCCATATACGTATAAAGCACGGATGGAAATATCGGAAAAAATAGGGACAGAGGGGGGGGGGGTCGAATATTTTGACGAACGACTCGTTGCGAATACGAGGGTACACACGTACGCGTATATACAAAGAGAGAGATATCTCGTCATAAGCCCGTATCCAATTACACGAAAGCTGCTCAGGTGTATACTCGAGCGATCGATGCCCCCGACAGTTTGCAAAAGCGCTGCTCTCGCGCTGCAGCCGTAGCTTTTCGAGAGAAAGACGAGCGAGCTGCGGCGCCCAGCCTCCTCTCGTAAAAGTCTCGTCTAGTGTTATACGCCGGCGCGCGGAAGCTAAATTGATTGAATCTTCGCGTGGGTATGGAGGAGAGGCGATTTACTAAGTACACACGGCTTTCAAAGCGATTGCTGGTATTTTGCGCGCGCGAGAAAGACGGAGAGAAAGAAATCGAAAGGAGAACGTCTTCGTTGTTGTTTGGTGATGAGAATTTTTCGAGGTTTCGTCGCGTTTCCTTGTACGCGGTTCTCGGGAGGGTCTCTTCGTTGAGAATTTGAATTTGGCGCCACGCGGCGGTATACTTCCGTTTTGTCAATTATCTATTGTGCATAATTTGCAGAGGTAAATACGAAACGGAAATTTAATTTTAATTCTTCAATAGAGTGTTAAATACGAACTGCAAGTAAAATAATCAACGATTTACAAAATAACGAAGCTGATGTTAAATGTCCTGCAAAATGTACAGGGCTTTTTAGAAATGTCTTTAAATCATGAAATATGACATTTAAAGTTTGTAACAAGATAATAAAATCCGTAATATTATAATTAACTTCCATTAAAGATATCTCGCTTAAATGGATTTTTAATAACTCCTTAAATCATTAAACGTGTTAACTTCAAACTTTGTTGAGGATATCAGATAATTGTAAACAAAAAAAAAACGATAATAATATTACAGCGCGAAATTTGAATTTTTCACTGACTCTCACAATCTTTATCCCGCACTTTTCCACACCCCAGAGTACGAACAAGAACTAATTTTTCCATTCCAATACAAGATCTCGTGCATCGTATCAGGCGAACGTCGGGCATTTCAGCGTTTCAGTCCAATCGCTCGGGGGCATTAATTGCCGATGATATCTCGTCAGCCGTACGGCTGTGCAGCGAACGTTTTGACCTGAATATTTGCGAGAAACGGCATACGGCGGAACGTCGAGTTCGAATGTCGCGAGTCGAGAGTCGCGAGAACGAACTGCCGCGATGAGACTCGCTCAAGTTTACATTTACGCACAAAATACACAATCTACGCTTAGAAATTACACAAAACGAGAATCACACTACAAGCTATACATGTAAACGCATGCGTTACGTGCGCCGCAGAAGCGAAATCGTACAGCAACAAAAGCCCAGGCCAATCCGCCGGCAAATAAGCGCAAGCAGTACATACACACACGCAAACACGTGTACACAGGCACATAATACACAGGCTTGCACGCACAACGTGTGTACACAGTCGCACAAAAGCAGGTGGGCTCGAACTAAACATCCGGCACTATCAGATCAATCGCAACTAACGGCTCACTCTCTCCGCGCGCGCTTTAAACACACAAACACACACAGACACTCTCCGCTTATCTGAGCGCGCTGATCGACGGCCGCCGCCGCCGGGAAACAAAAGCTCTGCGCGCAGCGGCAACAAAGCGCATAAGCGACGCGCCAAAGCTCACCCACCGGCTAAGTATGTTACACGTATATGTACAGACATCGAGGGATACACACGTGTACGTTGTATGTATATATACACGCACACACACAAGGGGGTCGAGGCGCGGGATATCTATCGGACAATGTGAGAATACGGGTCTCTCTCTCTCTCTCGCAGCAACAACAACAATAACGCACCGGCTGATCCGCGCGAGATACGGCGCCCGTTGTACGTAGAGAGCTTGCAAGCTCGGCGGCAAAGTTTGAACGGCGATAAATAAGACTGCCGAACGGAAACGCGCGCGCGCGCGCGTAAAAGTCAGAAATATAATTTATTCAAGGCGAACAACAAGTACATATAGGAGTGGAGAGAGAGAGAGAGAGAGAGAGAGAGCTTGCGCGCACTCTCCCGTCGGTTTTCGAAATGCGCGGAGAAACTCGCGAGACGGGATCGTTATAAGCTCGGGTATACACTAATTAATCCGCTTTTGAAACACTCTCTCTCTTCGACGGTGAAAGACTCTCCGTCGGAGAGAGATGAGGAGTAGGAGGAGCGATTATTAGGCATATATATAATCCGAAATTGCGCGTAGACGCGGAGGAGGAGCTGCCGTCGCTGCCGCTCTGTCTTGCGCACGTCGGAGCCATTATAACGGGATAATTTTGCCAGACACACACGTGCGTTATGTATACACATAGGAGGAGAGAGAGATGCGTATAAGTGTGTGTGTGTGTGTGTGTGGGTGTTTCTCTGATGGATTTACGTTACCTGAGGTGGGGTAGCGGTCCTCGCCCTCCATTGCTGCAGCGTCCGCAGAAAAATTGCCGAGTTGGATCATTTGCGCTCTTTCGTTCGATTGGGTTCTTACTATATTGCGTGTGTGCGGATGGTGATTTTTTTTTATTTTTCGTCGCAAGAGAGGGGGGGTTGTGGTGGTTCAATGGGTTATTATGAGAGAAGCTTTTCTTTACTTTTTCATATTAGTTCTTTTTACTGCGGAGAGGCAGACGAGAGGCTGGAGACTCGTATATATATATAATACACGCAGTAGTCGCGTATATATAGAGAAGCAGAAGTTCAAGCATAGCCGAAGCGAACTTCCCTTCGAGTGTAATTTTTCATCAAAACTTCCTCGCATCCTTCGCACGAAAATTAATCCGTTTCGTTTCCTCGCCCCGACGATTAAAACTTCCGCTTCGGGGGGTATACAGTGCAGCAGCAGAAGAAGAAGAAGGAGGAGGAGGAGGAGGAGGAGGAGGAGGAGGAGGAAAAAGCGAAACAATCCACGGCTTTATCTCTCGAACGGCCAGACGTAAACGCGATACGCCACGTCACGACAACATTAACCGCCTCGGAGTCTCCAGCCTCTTATCTCTCGCCTCCCTCGAGATTAGCAATGGTTAATGACATTAGTATAATTATGTAAGTTACATTACAGTACAGCTGGTTAATTACAATAGTGTATTATATACCAAAAACTCTACCGCCACCGCCCGAAAGCGCACGATTCTCCCCACCCGAGCCCATCCTCAAAAAGACACAGACTCACGCTTCATCTGGACGAAGGTCAGCTGGTCGATGGCCCGCCTCACGGGCTTGTCGTCGAGCGTGAGGTCGAGCAGCGGCAGCCGGGCTATCTCCTGGACGCCCTCGGCCGCGCCCCAGGAGCCCGCGGCCGTGGCGGCGCGCATCGACAGCATGCCGCCGATCTGGAGGAAGGCCGCGCTGTCCGTCTCCTTGAGGGCCTCGATGCAGAAGGTGAGGAGGCCCGTGGTGGTCTGCAGGTGGCCGGCGCAGCGCGACACCTGGTCCCGTAGCAGGCGGACCCGGGCCTCGCGGGTCTGCCGGGCCGCCTCGATCAGCCGGGACTTGCGCGACTGCAGCATCCCGATCAGGGCGTTGATGCGCTCCTCGACCTCCTCCTCCAGCGAGATGCACTCCTCCTGTTGCGCGGGAGAGAAATTTTTAGGTTTGTATGCGTAATTTTGGATGCGTAATTTAGATGTGTATATATATAACCTGGTAGAAACGTTCAGTAACCATTGGCCAACTGTGGGACAATTTTCGTGCAGTTGGCCAATAGGACTGCTTATTTCATCACGCTTTTACGCTCGTCGTTGACCAACGATTTCAGTCACCGTTGGCCAACGAGAATACTTATTTGACTCGCCGTTGGCCAATGATTGCTGTAAATCATCTAATAATGGATTCAAATTTTGAGGTTATAGGTTAGGATAGAATATGATTTAATATTTTGAACTGCATATTGAAGTCAAACTTATGCTTTTTTGTGCAAATAATGTTGTACAATTAAGATAAATATTATAACATGTTCAATATATATATATGTATGTGTACACACATATATACACACACACATACACACATACTAAATAAAAATTTGTGAATTTGGAGTATGTGATAAGGTGTGATTCAATATTTTGTGCTGCATATTGAAGTAAGACGTATAGTAAGAAATATTGTTTTCGATTTTTCAATCTAAATTTCGATGTTTCTTTCAACATAACCTCCAAATTTGAATTCATTAATACATCAGTTATCATTGGCCAACGCTGAGTCAAACAAGTGTTCTCGTTGGCCAACGATGAATGTAATTGTTGGTCAACGTCGTTGGCCCACCATTGGTTAGCACACCATTTTAGTTGGTTTATTTTCTACCAGGGCACAGGTCTCGTAATTGGGAGCGCGCGCAGATAGCTGATTTATGGAATTTTTTTTCGTAGATTATCATCTGCGCGCGCGCGCGCGCGACGAGAGACGAGCGATCCTCATAAAAATGCTAATAAAAGCTCTCTTTATACTCTCGTGCAATATTCAATTTCTTCGCGACGATAAATCAAACATCTCTTCTATGTGCTCTGCGCGTATTTTACGAATCGACGCGCGGCAGACTCGCCGGACGAGAAGCTCCAGTCGATATAATGTACAGCGTATACGACTGTAACGGCGACGGTGTACGCAGAGGCCGATCTAATTGGTAAAAAAAAAGAGAGAGAAGAAGCTCGAGCGAAGGAGAAATCCGAGCTATGAATTTTTTACGAGCTTTATATACGCTAGAAAGTGCTCTCTCTCTCTCTACGCCTCCCGCGCGCGCGCACACCTTCCCCTCACTCTCCTTTTATACATCAGCAATCTCCGGCATCCACTTACCGAGGGTATTAATTACCGCTTTATTGCATCGAGGCCAAAGTGGATGCGGCGCTATATGCGCGCGTAGGTGGACTGTATATATGTATATACGTTGCCGTCGAATTTGCTAAATCCACGGAAGAGATAGAGCATTTTTTTTCCTATACACCCTTTTAGGCTCTCACTTATATCTCGGGCTCGCGAAGGACACACGGCGCAATCGCGAATTTCCGCGAAATTTTAACGGTCGTACGAGATATTTTATGGATACGTAAAAGGGGGAAGGGGAGAGAGAGAAGAGAGTCACCCAGTACGATTAACAACCGGCGCGGATAATTTTGGCTTTTTACGAGTTGTATATATGGCGATCACGCGATTTTTAGAGAGTCGATTGTTGGGCGCGCGGTGTGTTTCGCGTAGCCTTGATTAAGAGGACTGATACACCTTTGAAATATTAAAAAAAGAAAAATTGTATACTATTTTTTTATTAGCTTGACATTATTTAAATAATGTTTGTATAATGGTATTAGCTTATAAATAATGTAATGAACATAAAAAAACTTTTATATATGCCATATTGCAGGTACAACATGTCTTCGAATCCATGAATTCCATTTTTTTTCATTCACCGCAAACTTTAGTTGAATCTGAGCATCGGAAAGCTCTCTGGCAGGTCCAGATCTGCTTTAAAAAGATGTAGTTTCCAGATGAGTGTGGGGATTTCCAAATAATTAAGATTCCAAAAGTTAGATACAATTTATTATAAAAATTAATTAAAAAATGTAAAAAATTATAAATATTCTTCTTAAATTGTTTGTAACTTTTTTTAATTTTAATTGTTTTCAAATCACCACTCTAATCTGGGAAGTACATGTTTTTAAAGAAGATCTGTGTCTGCCAGACAGCTGTCCGATGCCCAGATTCAACTAAAGTCTGCGATGAATGAAAAAAATGGAATTCATGGATTTTGGCCATCGAAGACATGTTATACCTGTAATATGGTATACATGAAATTTTTTTTATGTTTATAACATAATATGCAAAGTAATACCATTACACAAAACATTATTTAAACAATTTCAAGTTAATAAAAAATTAAATTAAATTTTTCATTATTTAACATTTTAAAGGTGTATTAGCCCCCTTAAAAGTGACTATATACTTTTTTTCAATTTTTAGAAATTTTCGTCGTTTAACGTGTGTCGCGTGCCAAGAATTAAGGATGTTCTGTCTGTACAGTCAAGTTCAAAAGTTAGTTTTTCGATATAAATTATTTACAACTTATTAGCAAACAATAATTATAAGAAATTTAAGTCTCGCGATTGATGACAAATACTAAATACACGTGAGAAACTTTATTACACTTCAATTGACTGAGTAGCAAAAGTTTGGCACTATTTTGTTTGAATCTATAATATTGTATCATTTTATAGTGCTAAAACTGAAAATCACAGAAATTAGTGCCAAATTTTTTCTACTCAGCTAATTGAAGTGTAATAAAGTTTATCATGTGCATTTAAGTATTTGTCATCAATCGCGAGACTTAGAATTCTTATAATTATTGTTTGCTAATAGTTATAATATAATAATAAACAATATAGTATAACTAACTTTTGAACGGGACCTTACGTCCAGTACATCCTTAAAAAGTTTACGCCGCGTAAGCTGTATCCATTTTTTTACCAGTATACGAATATTAATCTACTTTTTTGAACTAAAGTATTCAGAATAATTTAGCCTACAATATATAGTGTTTCGCGTAAGGAGTGTACGAAATATAAATTTCGGTATGATTTTCAACTGAAAATTTCATCCCTCGCAGAGCGAGTCTCGGAAAAGACTTGAGAATTTAGTATTCTCTTGCACATCTTTAAAAAGACACGCGCCATCGCACAGTTATTAAAAATAGAGAAGAAATGAATTTCTCTTCACGCTCTCTGGACGACTTTTCCACCGGAGTTTTAGTCAAGATTTATAATTTGCTGAGAAACCCGATTAGAGAATAATATCAAGAACACGTTGAGCTACTCGTTTAATTTATTCATTAATTAATATACAGAATAAACAATTAAACTATAACAGTTATTAAAAATGATTAGCAATATTAATATCTGCGAATTTTCAAAAATCGTGAATAATTTCAATGTTTACAACTACGCTATTCTAAAACGCACAAGTCAATTAAAATCTCGCGTCGTGCGCCCAAAATATCCGCACCCGAGCAGCGCGACAACGACGATTCGCCCCGACGTCTCCTTTATTCAGCGAATACTTTTCAAAGGCGAAGCGAAAAGTGAAAATACGTTTTGGAGCGCCGCGCGCTACCCCAAAGTCACGTCTCTCGGCGGCCGTCTCTCTGCATTTTCCTTCTGTGCTTCATCCTCCCGGAGTCGCGTCTCTTTCTCTCTCTGTCTCGGCTAAAATGAACGTCTCTCCCGCGCACTACACATATATATACACAGACGCGAACTTCTTCATTCCGTCGGCGCGGCTGCGTAGCGCCGGGAGTTTTCGTCGTTATAAACGCAATTAACGCGTCGTCGCGTCCGCGATTTTCTTTTGCCTTGCCGCGAAAAAGTGCGAAACGTATATAAGACCGCGGCGCGACGACCATAGACCCCCCCGCCGAGATTACTTTTTTACGGACACAAATTGACGCGAGCGCGCGCTTATCTCGAGATATATGTATATATATAGGCGGGAAAAGCTCTCGGGGTGTAATATAATTGCAGGAGCTTTTCAGCGGGAAAATTATGGGAGAGCTGCGCTTATTAAGTCGTTTGGATGTCCCTTCGACGCCGAGAGGATGTAATTGCGTTTGTTTGCGCGAGCTACACTTCCGCTTTCGGATTTTAATTTCGGAGCACGAGAGCTGACGCGAAGCTTATTTTTAATTAAGAATTCTGATACGCGTCGAGGCCGTAAGTGCGAGCGTCGATTAACAGCTCTGTGTATATGCATTGATCAATTGGTTTTCGAGATTTTCCCGCCGTTTACTCGGGGACACTGTGCGAAAATAGCTCTCCGTTGTTTACGTCTCTCGCGGCATACGTTGATAAGGGATGCATCGTTTTTGCAAAGCAATTTCAAGTAACTTATCAGACGAGCAAACAACGCACTCGATTTTACGAATCGTATTACGCACTTCCAGCTTTCCTACGCGCTCAGACGAAAACAGAAAAACGCAAAGCTAAACTGTTTAATTCTTATCTGCCGGGAGAAATCAACTGCGCCGACGTTAAACGCCGCGAAAAGGTCAAAAAGAAAAAGCTACAAAGGCCTAGCTCGAGGCTATCTCTCTCTCTTCTTTTTTTGCAGAAAAAAGCTCTCGCTTTGTACCCGCGCGCGTGCGTCAAAAAGTTTATTACGTTTCTCCTCTCGGCGGAGCCTCAATATTGTTATAATCGCGGCGAGGCTCTCTCTACTCTCGAAAATTACGCGGATAGACGGAGAGAGAAGACACACTGTATATATAGAGAAAGTAAAGGGGCCGTGGCGGAAAGGTCGTGCGTCTCTCCTACACACACACACACACACGTATAGATATATACAGACTTACGTGCACTTTATCCGTCATTCTTTTGAGCCTTTGAATGAACTCCGTCGTGGACCTCGCTCGCTCCGACAGTTGCTGGAGATTCTGCGATAGCTCCGTCTGAAACACACACAAGGGAGAGAGAGCTGCTTATTTTATTTTCTCTTTGTCTTTTATATTGTATACTTCCTTCTTTTCTTTTAAAGGAATTATTATATCGCTTTGATGCGGTGCAATATCCGCTGGATATTCGCGTATACGATATACTTATATGACCAGTTCTCATAGAAAAATACACTTTTCGGGGGTCCCAGAAATGGAAAATTTTTTTTTTACGCTAAAGGTTTCGGACCGATCAGACTTTCTTCTGTTGTGTATGGGACATTAGAATTTAACATGGGGAGGAATATGGAAAAACAAAAGAAAATCGGCTATTCGGATATTTATTTGCTTTTTTTTTTAAACAGACATAACTTTTGATCAGAGCATCGAATCTGGGCATATTTGGTTTTAAATTACAGCCCTTTTGTTGTAATTTATTGTGGTGTAATTAGAAAGGAGGATGCCCACGAAATACATTGGAACTATATCTATATATATATCAAAAAATTATATATATATAGATATACCCTTAATGCAAATTATGAAACTTTGGAGGCTTACTACGATTTTTCCCTGCATTTCCCCAAAGAAATTGTTGTAGCATATGAATGGGCGAGATGGTAACCAAATGTTAACGTATAAATTTTACGTTTTTTCGCGTTTTTTATTCCATGGGCATCCTCCTTTTATTTGTACCTCGGAAACATTCATAGTTGTCATTATTCCAGTATTTCGACGTATTCATTTTTTGTAAAAAAAACGTAAAATGGCTCAGAAATATGGTGACTAGTAACTTTCCCATGTTCCTCTGCACTTTTAACTATCTTTTGGCTTACAGAAGTAAGTCTCGTACGTCCGAAACCTCTACCTTTAAAAATAAAATTTCGATTTCTGGACCCCCGAAAAGTGCATTTTTCTATGAGGATTGGTCATATATGTGCATATCCAGGAAATTTCGGAAATAAGTCGGGCGGCAAAGTTGCAAAATATTTTCTTAAAAGCACACCTACCAGGCCTGGTTTTTCTCGTTCCTTAGGTCATTCTGCAAGAGAAAAAACTCGTACATGGTTAATTTTAGGGTATACTTTTCCGGAGCAAAAACAACTCGAAAAATCAAAAATTGTATCAGATTAATCTGAAAAAATTTTAGAGCATTCTTTCATGAATTTTAAGACATTTTTGTTCTAATGAAATATTCTTAAAAGTCCATAGTTTCCTAGAAAAAAATCTATGAATTCTCTTTTTGTTAATTATTTCTCGTTTTCTGTAGTTTTTTTTGTTCCGGAAAAAAGCGTGCCTTCAAGAAAATTTTCTGCAACTTTTCCGTCCGAATTGTTTCCGAAATTTCCTGGATTTACACATATATATAAACTAGCACATAGATACGTACATACGTCGTGCTTTTTGAGGCTTGTAAAATGTACATATTTATTGTAATTATTCTTATTAAAGGCGCGTGTGCTGTCGGCTCTTTGCTGATGGGAAAATTCGTGATTCCGGGGGACAAATTACCCCGCTTCAACCCCGTGGTTTTCCTTGCATTTGGATTATTTTAACTCGCTCTCTCTCTCTCTCTCTCTCTCTCACTTCTCTGGAAGCTGCAGAGAGGAACCCGCGCGCAATAATTAAACCGGAACAATTCGATTGCGAGAGCCACCGGGCGTACGGTCGCTGCGGAATATTATATTCCCGAGTTATTCGCTGCGTTATGTATACATATATATTGTATAATACGTACGTGTGTACGCAAGTATTATTCCATAATTAAATTCACCCAGTATTAATAACAGGCAACAATGTGTTCCGCCGCGCGCCTCTCGGAGAGAAATATCTCCAGTGTCTCTACCGCTGCTGCTGCAGCCGAAGATAAATGTATACACCCCCCCCCCACCCTGGTCCGAGTAGCCCTAAATATATAAACAGCAATCAGTCGCGCGGCCACGGTGTATTTGCTGCAGCAGCAGCAGACGCATCTTTTATTCAGTCGCTCGTGCGAAAAAATTCGACCGATCGCTGCATAATTCACCGTCTTGCAGACCGAAGAAAGGAGCAGAAAAAAAGCGCAGCTTCTCGTTAATTCCGTACGTACTGCCCGACACGGAGAGAGAGACTCCGTCGTCTTTTGTCGTCGATCGAGGTTTTCGTTATATGAAGAAACTTTGCGTTTTTTCTCGACCGGTCGGAAATCGTTTTTCCCGACGTCACTTTCAGTTCACCGGCACTCATTTTTATTAATAAAAAACTGGCCAAATCGTTGTTCGACTGAAATGAATTCCGACCGGTCGAAAAAACGCAAAGTTTCTTTAACGACAATCTCGAACGGACCCGGTGATTTTCGGCGCGATAATTTCCGCGTGTACGCGACACCCGCAGACACTTTTTTCGACGGATCGATGGTGTGTACACAGGTACGTACGCCGCCGGTACGTGATCCACGCGGCTGACGAGAGCTGGAAAATAATATTAGTGGACGAGAGAGAGAGAAAGAGAGAACTGCGTGCGGAGGGCTGATTTGGAGAGGCGAGTGGAAATCGTTGCGCGGGTGCGAGTGTGAGCGTATACCTGTGGGAGAGGTCGATGCAGTTTGGTGATGTGTGATTTATTTCGAGGGTGTGTGTGTATGGAGGATGATGATTCGCGAGGCGATTGAAATACGGGCTGTAAAAGCGTGATGTGAAAGAGAGAGAGAGAGAATTTGAGGGGTATGAAGAGGATGGAGGTTTGTAATGTGAACTAGTCGCTTGTGGTTAAAGTTGAAAATATTGGGAAGTAAAATTAGTGGGGATTAAACGTGGTGTGATGTGATTTCAATGAGTTACTGTACATTAGAAAGTTTTTAATTTTAACGGTATAAAAAT
Source organism: Philotrypesis tridentata (assembly GCA_018906965.1). NCBI lineage: Eukaryota > Metazoa > Arthropoda > Insecta > Hymenoptera > Pteromalidae > Philotrypesis > Philotrypesis tridentata. The sequence continues at coordinate 421,973 of JACCIB010000022.1, forward strand.
TGTATAAAGTATTTACAGAAATGCTCTTTGCCGAATTTTACAATACAAGAATACTCTAAAGAAGACCAGAAAAGTCTACACTCTAAATTTAAAACAGCGAAAAATTTACTATTTCTCATAGTTAAATAATATTAACCTCCCACATAGTGAAATTTTTCACTATTTACACGTTGTGCAAACAACATCATTTTACAAATTAGTGAATATTCACTAATTAATACGGTGCATTGTTGTAAAAATTACAATTTGCTATAGTAAGTGAATAGTCACTGTTTCAAACTATTTGCTTTAAATTGTCACTGGAACACTGATTAGTCAGTACATAATCACTTTATTAATAGGTGAACTTGAAAAATTATGAAAATATACTATTTTTGCAGTGAGTAATAATGACTTTTAAGAGAAGTGAAATTTTCAGTGAAATCTAGCGTACATTTTTAACATTTGAGAAATTCACTATTTAAGTGGAGAATCCACCATCCAGAAAAAATGTGAAATTTTATGGACTTAATCGTTTTGCAATATGAGAAAAATTTACTATTGAATTAGCTAAAAATGAACTAGTAGAATAAGCGACAAATTTATGTCCCCTTCAGCCTCCAGTTACTAGGGTCACACACTATTTTGAATAATGTACTTGCAACATTGTAGGTAATGTATTGCAATGTTCAATATATTTACTATTTTAGGTAGTCCTTTTACACTTTTTCAATTGGTTCATTTTTTTAACCTGTTTAAACTGTAATTATTCACTAGTTTACAGTTGCACCATTATAACTTTTTAAATTGTTAATATGGACTAAAAAACAGTGAATTTTCACTGATTACGATTTAGAGAGTATACATAAAACGGAATAACTTAACGTTGGAACAATGCATTAACAAGATTGTGATGAAAAATTCTTTGCTATGGTAAAATACTTTAAAATATAACTCTGATATTTTCCTACGGTATAAAAAATTTTAAAAATATCTGAACACAACGAGCCATCGCATAACGAATATTTATGCATATAAAATATACCTTTATGTTAAAGACCACGTTTACATGCGTACGACTTTTGTTTACAGACCTTTCCCCGACTCGAGAGATAAAAATGCAATGTCTTTCTTTCAGAAAAACACATTCCACACTGCAGCCGATATTATTCAACACACGTATACCCTTCCGAAAGTCGTGCAAATTTTTTGAAAAATACAACCCTATCCCCATCACTGATTTTCAACCAGAATAAAAACGAAAAATTATTCCCATTCAATCAGCGCGTTAACCAATAACGAAACTGCTTATCCCGAGGCTAGCAAACGGCGTGTAAAAAAGAAACTAAAACCCTCGATGTATAAACCGGCGCCGATCGATTTGACGCGGCAAGTGGAAACTAGCCACCTACGGCGCCGTAATACAGCGTGCTTTACAAAGCTGACGAACGCGACGGTCCTGTCTCTCGTAAATTCCCTCGTAATCGGTATCTATAAACCCCCGGTTTACTGCGTTTCCCTATATATATCCACCAGCGGCCGTCAAGGTCCCCCGCACCCACGGCCGACTGATCGATAGATGATTTCCGCCGCGCACTGCCGGCAAAATTGAAAAAAAAAAAATCTCCGCGTTTTTAATCTCTGGCAACGACCATTTTTTTCCTTTCTTTTCGCTAGAAAAATCTAGCGTCGAAAGAATCGCGCTTTCGTTCAAGAAAAACTTCGTTTCATTACGTGTACATAGCCGCGCAATCGCCGCAAGCCATCCTCACAAATACGCGCGCGAGGCTTTTGTTCGCGCGAATTCGGCGCAGAACTGCGGGATATATTACGCTCGTTAACAGACCGCATCGACACCTCGTCGCTGTTTTTTTTTCGCGCGCGCGTCCGTTGTGAAATGCGAGAGATAGCGCCGCGCGCGCGCGCGAGGTTATATACATCTTTTTACATATTATACACGGCGCGCGAAGGCCGATTTTTCTCTCATTGTTTTCGCGCGCGAGCCTTTATTTTCGCAATGATGCGAATTTATATTCGAAAAATATTTCTCTACGCGGAACACATGTGCGCTGCAGGCGTTATATATATATATATATATATATATATATATATATATATACACGTCGTGTGCGGAAGGGGGAGTGGGGTGTGGGGGGAGATTTTTTTGCGCGTCCACTCCTCCGTCGTTTTCCTCTCTTTTTTTTTACCGGAGGCTCGCGCGATACGCTTGATGTGAACGCGCGGGCTCATCGACACGGAAAAAGATACGGGACGAGAGATAGCACACGCGGGAGAGCGAAAACAATGGGGAGGCTAGACGCAGGATGATGCAGTCTGCGCGGATTGGATTTTTCCTAGTGGAATTTTATTTTTCAGGGAGTACAATCCTTTGGAAAATAACGAGGATAACAATTATGGGTGTGTGTGTTATTGTTATACTCGGGTGAGATTTTGATAATAATTCGGTTGGCGCTGTCTCGCGTGTCTCTCGCGCGTCTCACGGAAATTTTTCCGCGTTTCAATTGAATCGATTTGGGAATTTATATGGAAAATCTGCGAATAAAGAATGTGTAATGAATGTAATGTTTGGAGGAAAGGGTAAAAATGATGTGAATTTGTAAAAGTATTTATTTTGTGATATATTTACGAAATAATAATTATTAGTAGAAAGAAGAATTTTCCTCCGGTATACATTCTCGTGAAAAACCCGACGGATTCATTAATTTATAAATCTCCCGGTAAATTGAATTAAATGACTTTATAAGTACACTCTGCGCGCATTCGCGAAATTTACGCATTGCATAAATTAATTTTAGTGCAATTTTCAAGTGAACTTTACATTCAATTTGACGCATATATACATTATCATTACTGAACCTCATCGTAAAGTCCAGAAGTGCGCGTGAAATTCACGTGTATACGGCTATACAACGATTATTAATACCCATCTGACGCGTGAATTAATGGGTCCGCGCGAAAAATTTACGCCCACTGTGTATATTATACACACTACAAACGAGTATTTATAAGCAAAAATTGTTGGCCAATGTCAAGTCGAGTGTTGTATCAGTTCTGTACACTCGTGGGTAAAGCGACGCTGTACATTTCGGCTCCAGCGGGGACCCAAGAGACAAAGACGAAATCTGATTACGATTCGCGCGCGGGAATTTCCAACAAAAGACGCGGAGAGAAATAAGAGATTGGGGGGCGAGTGTATATAGGGTGCAGGACAGGAACGAGAGAGAAAGTTAGGCTATTCGGCACAGGTAAATCGGTTTTCCTTCGCCAAGTATATAGGAAGTTCTCCCCCTATCTTCCACTTTGTTTCGCAAGTAAAATTGCGATAATTTTTTTTTTTTTTTGCTTTACATTCAAATGGCCGCTTATTCGGCCCGGATTAACGCGCTGGGGGTAAACAAATTATTTCCCGAGGCGGAAAGAGAGAGAGAGAGAGAGGTGAGAATTTACGCGAATCAACACAAATTTGCCATGCCTGCTGCATCAGCGACAGCGTAATTTCGTTTATTTACATCCTCGGCTGCAGCGAAGCTCGTATACACATCGGCCCCCTGGAAAAGTGAATAAACGACGGGGCTTATTAAAGCGAAACTCGAGCCACCCCCGCCCGCCCCCCCCCCCTACTGCGAGAAAAGTTATAACGGCTCAAAGTCAGCTGCATTGGCGGCGGCGGCAAACTTCTTAAGAGCCCATGTGTATATAACGCGAGCGAGAGAGAAAAAAGTTCGTTTTCTTCGTACACCCCCTCCTTGAGAAGAGTAATGCGCGCTTATGTGCTAAGGGGTGGGTGGGCAGCTGTGTCGCGGATTTTCGAGCGTAAAAAACACTTTGTCATGCATCTCTTGGGCTTTTACACTTGTTATACGGAATTTTATACGGGGAAAATGATGAAATTGAGGATGTTCTGCGATATTGTTGCTCGTTATACATCCGCTGCGTGAAGGGCGGACAAAATTTATTTTTTGCGTGTTTAGATAATTTTGTACTTTCTACATCTAAAACAGTGAAAATTCACTGTTTTTTAGTCCATATTAACAATTTCAAAAAGTTATAATAGTGCAACCGTGAACTAGTGAATAATCACAGTTCAAACAGGTTAAAAAATGAATTAATTGAAAAAGTGTAGAAGGACTACTTAAAATAGTAAATATAACATTGCAAATTGTGAATATAACCATTGAAAATAGTAAATAAAAATAATATTTGGGTATAGCAATAACAAGATGCTAAAGAGGACATAAATTTTCGCTTATTCTACAAGTTCATTGTTAGCTAATTAAATAGTAAAGTTTTCTCATGTTGCAAAACGATTAAGTCCATAAAAATTTCACTTTTTCTAGCTGGTGAATTCTCTACTTGAATACTGAATTTGGGATGTTAAAAATGTATAAGTACCGAAAATTTCACTTCTCTTAAAAGTCATTAGGACTCATTGAAAAAATAATAAATTTTCATAATTTTTTAAGTTCACCTTTTGCTAAAGTGGACAATTTAAAGCAAATACTTTCTACTGTTCGAATCAGTAAATATTTACTAATTCGATAGTAAACGCAATGAAATAAGCAAAATGGTAACTCATTTGGTAAACAAAGACTATTCAGTACGTGCTATAGCGAATTATAATTTTTACAACAACACACCGTATTAATTAAGGAATATTCACTAATTTGTAAAATGATATTTTTTGTACTAAGTGTAAATAATGACATTATTTAACTATGAGAAACAGTAAATTTTTCGCTGTTTTAGATTTAGAGAAAATAAGAACTTCGTTTTAAGGTACATAATTACGTACACATCTTACAACAGAAAAAAAAATGTTACATCTTTTTCATTTCTCATCCGTGTACCTTGAAACAATATTTAATGATAAATTAACTATAGAAATTATAAAAAAATCATTAACATTTCACATTTCAGCGTAACACTAGAACCTCCTCAATGCCCAACCCCTACGCACAATCAGTCTCTCTCTCTCTCTCTCTCTCTCTCTCTCTATCTCACGAGGTTCGTTAAACTCGAGTACAGAGATGAAAAGAGATCTATCCGAGCATTTGCTATTATCGGCAATCGGCGCGCAGCCCGACCATTTTCAATTTACCGCTACTCGAGACGGTCTCTTTTTTCTCTTTCTCTCGACCTGTACAGCCCTTACCCCCTCCCCGTGTGTATAAGCTCGCTCTCTGCCATTAGTACTTGGCGGTATAATTACGTTACTCGTAAAGAGCCCATCGGCGTGAATAATTTTCAAGAGCTGGGAGCGAGGACTCGCGCCGCGAGCCGAGGAGTTTTGGAGAGAGATGAGAAAGTGTCGGCTGTCGTTCTTTTTTTTTGTTTTGTTTCCGATGAATATTCAGCGTGTCTGGGAGTACACGAGGAGACGACACACCTTTTGTATACAGGCCACAGGGGGTGCAGTAGACGCGACGACGAGGAGCTTCTCGCGCGTCTCAGATAAATCTTCATTTGGATCCAGCGACATTGGCTCTTTATTTAGTCCGGGGCCCCCCCTGTATATACATACGTGTAGCTGAGGAGGATAGCTGAGGCTGTCGATCGATTTCCAGAGAGCAAAGCGAAGTGGTAGTGTAGCGAATCCACAGACGGACTGCGGAACAGCAGCCGAGTCAACACATGAATTATTCAGAGTCGAATCTTCAGGGCAGACTAGGCTCTGCTCTCGCGCGCTCTATGTCGTCTCTGTCTCACTCCATACACTCTTTCTTCATTGTCTTTGTGCAGCAGCAGCAGCTAGACTCGCCGCAGCCATTATCGCGATTGCGCCTACACTGCTGTCGCGCGAGAGCTTTTCTCGGGAGGAGAGAGGAAGGGAGAGAGAGGACCTTTTATATGAGGACGTTCGGTGATGGGCGACGAGCGAGATCGATTGGCTGTTTCGTTGAAATTTTAGTTGTGATGTTTTGTGTTTGCAACTGAGTGGAGAGACTGATATTGATATGTACACGTGTTTGCTAATTACGAAATTGTTCTGTGCGAAAGGAAGAGCTTGAAGGAAAATTGTGATAAAAAGCGGTCTTTCTATGAACCAAAAGTTTGACATCTTTTCTCAGATTTTCGTGTACTTTTATAACGGTCTCGTGATTCAAAACGAAAATAATCTTAAGTAGCGCGACAGAAGACTGTGTACTCGAACCTATAGAGAGCTAACCGTTATATCCGAGTAAAAAAAATCGTTTTATCTCAAAAGAAAAGCTGATTACAATTCTGAGCAAAGGTGCCCTAGTAGAATTCAATCTATTTCTTGGCTAGAACTAGTTATAAACAGACTATTAAATCGTTTCAATGCCATTTGTTAGTCTGTAAATGACTAAGAACGGCTAAAAATTAGATTGATTTCTACCAGGGTATTGCTCATTTTCAGTATCCATGTGGCCCCTTAATTTTCGTCACACTCATTCCATTCCTGAAATCAAGCAACTTTCACACAATCTTCCCAGCCGTACAATAATCTACTCGCAAATTAATCCCAACCGCAGCTGTTATCCTCTTTTACACAGTTCGTCCTATCCATTTCATTTTCCCCACTTCTTCGCCACCTCCCCCTCTCCAGCCCTCACCGAGAAAATTTCCTCCTAATATATATATACACACACACACAACAGCAGCAGCGGCGACTCGCCAAAACGAAAATTTATCCACAGCGCCATCCATCACTCCCGCCGAGAGTAGTCCGGTCATAATCGAAGGTCTCCCGCACACTCCATGCTCTCTCCTCTCCGCAAGAAGAAGCCCCGCGCGCCACGTGTTCCCGTCGCTCTTTCGCGCAACTGTCGCGATATTCCGAAAATTCATTTCGACGGCGCAGCTGCCTCGGTTATATATTCACGTCGCGCGCGCGCGCTCGCTCGCTCGCTCGCATTCTCGAGAGCTCCGCGCGCACAGACAGAGAGAGACAGAGATAGAGAGAGAGAAGCTACCGAGTGGCTCTACACCAAGTCACCGGCTTCTCCTCCGTCGTCCTTATCAGTTAGCAGCAGCCGGCCCTTTATACCCTCCTCTGCGAAACTTGTCTCTTTGTCTCCTCTACGCTTTCTTGCTTACTTTCAGCTTTTTTTCGCACTGCGGTGTACGCGTCGTGTATATATATATATATATAAGTGCGTTCGAGACTTGGCGATAGTCCCCGTGGGGGTGGCTACTCTTGGTTTATCATTTTCCCTTCTCTCCCTCCCAGTGCAAGGGTTATTGTTTCCTGCGCAAGCGCGAGTTCCGTCGAAAGTAGCTTCTTATCTTCCGCTGCGCCGTTCCGCAACTGCAGTTTTGCTGCTCGTCCTCGACCCCCGGCAACCCGGGGGGGTACACTTAGTCTGGGCAAATAATTAAAAAGCTTACCCTCTTCCGCGCTTTCATCATCTCCCGTGGACGTGTGTGCACGCGCGGTAAAGCGCAGTAAAAAAAAAAAAAAAAAAAAATAGAGGGAAGGGAAGCGCGTAAAGCCCTCGATCAATCGGCGATTCGATTCGCCCTGCGCACCACCCCTTACATATTGGCCTCTGACCCCAGAGCTCCGCGTCCGTATATACGCTTCATCGGCGCCCCTGTGCAAACATCGATATAGAGGCCCGATGTACACGGCAGCCGAGTGTCCTCCGTGTTTTACGCTGGCATTAGCGTCACCGGACAATCTTCCCCCCACTCAGGCGCCATGGGGTGGGGGGAATGAAGCGCTTTGTGAGCGCATATGGTGGTGAAAGCTTCTGGTTGATGATCGCGTACGGCGATTGGACGCAGGTTGGGGTTTTACGGATTAGACCGGCTGATGGAGCGTGTTTAGTCTTCCTTTTTTTCGCTTCTCAGTGGATTACCGCCGAGAGAGAGGAGCAAAGCAAGCTTTTTTAGCGCATCAGGGTAGATTTGGATAAGTAGACCAATGTCGCACGAAAGAGACGTCCTCCGCGTATGCGCGATTGAATTTCGTTATCAAAGCGAACCCCCCGCACAGATACACTATATACTGCAGAGCGACGTCTGGTGCCTTGATCCCTCGGCGCTTCTGCGGCTCTCTCTCTCTCGCGCGCATTGAGAGTCCGTTATCGGGAGGTGTGTATAACTCGCGTGCGTTGTCCGGACGATGCGGTGTACGTGTAGAGACATTTCCAGACGTCGGCGCAGCTGTGATTGGCGTAAGTGACACGCGGAGAGATACACGCAGGAGATGTAGATGTGATTTGAATGTCAGAGCTTCTGGATATGCGTGTGTAACAGGTGCGAATATCATTTTGATGATTAGGGATTACAATTGGATTTGCAGTGGATCGATGTGGATTTACTGATTAGAGGTATGGACGGTGGGTGGAAATAAATGTGGATTAGCGGCGGGTAGAGTCGTAAAACATACGTGGAAATTTGATGAGAATGATTGGAAGTTGGAATGGCGAATGTATGCGTGTATATTTGTGGATTGGGAATAGCTTGAGAGAAATGAAACAATGATAATTAAGCCGAGCAATGTAAAATTCCATGCAATAACAATTAAAATTAAACAAATGAGCCAGGTTAATATGCTCTTATTGAATATTGTGATTGTCAGGCGGGAAAATGGTATCATTGAATCTATATGTGCGCGTATAAATCTGACAGTAAATGTAAATATAATACATCATGTTTTAAAGCATTGAAGTAGTCTACCAGATGTCGTTTCGGAAGGATATACTACATGTAAAGACGTAAAAAAGTCATGTTTATCTTGATTAAGACGGATCATTATTCTGACTGATAAATATTTTTTTTTACTTACAGTGTATTTAACTCTGTCTACAATTCATTAAAGTTTGTAATAAAAGCTCCATAACAGCGCATTAACTGCAACCGAATGACGCAGGCGATCCCCACAAATCTTTTTATATCCAGTGCAATACGTTCGTAAAACAAATAGGCGCGCACATGTGCGATCGATAAAACAGAAACAGATTTCTGTTATCCCCTGCGTCATTAGTCACGAGAGTTGCAGCCCTCATTTTTCTCGGTTAGAGGAGAGAGGACGAAAGAGAGAGCGAAAAAAAGGAACAAAGAAAATCCTAATATGCCGATCTGTAAAGCGAAAGCGGAGGCGCGTAAATACAGACAACACACACACAACAAGCCGTAAAGCCCTGGCGCAACGTCCATTATCGCGTCGGGGGAATCAATCTGCACAGCAGAGGAGAGGGAGAGAAAAAGCCCGTAAAACATCGCGTTCGACGAGTGAAATCCGCGTCTTTCGCAGCAGTATAGCGCGAGCGGTAAAAGAATGGCCTGGTGATTTTTCAAAAATACTCGCTCGCGAGCTTCGCGCAGTCGTTTCGCGCGAAAGTACGAAAACAAAAAAAAAGGAATTGTCGTTAAATCCTTTCACTTCATTATTTAACGCCTAACACTCACATATATTTATCGCGTCTTAAAGAAAGCAGGCATAATAAGCTGATCTCTCTCTCTCTCTCTCTCTCTCGGGCTGCTTCATTGTTCCCCGTGAAAATTTCCATTTAAATCACGGGCAAATAAAGGGCGAATCGTAAAAAAGCTCTCTGCTCTCGTAAAAAAAAGCTCGAGCGAGCGTCGTATCACATAATATAAACCGTAATCCTCGCTGCGCATTTGCATAAAACCGTATACAGCCGTTGCTCGGCCGCGCAAATCTTGATTAAAAGAACATCCTGCTCGACAAGAGAGAGAGAGAGCGGGAGTGGGGGAGATCGGGTCTCTCTCTGCCCCCGCTCTCCACTCCTTACAGTATAAAAATGCAAATTCACTCGCAATCATCCCAATAAACGCGCGTCTCCGACGAATTTCCGCTCGATACATCGATATAATAATGCCTACACCCCCCCTCCCGGCGGCACTATAAAAGGCTTCCCTCCCGGTTTTTTACGACGGGAGTGCATCTCGCCGCGTATGTGCCTCGCGCGAGGGTAGCCCTCGGCAGCCGATATTGCGAGCGCGCGAATCGACTCGTAAAGAATCGTGTGCGGCGGAGTAAAGCGCCCGAGGAGATGCAGGCAAACACATAGGGTCTGTGTTTATGCGGATGATGCAGTGGCGCGGCAGCCAAGGGGAAGTCTGATGGTGGGAGGTGGGTGGTGCTGTAGGAGGGGATATCGTCAAGCGTACGTAGAGACCGAAATTTCGCTAAAGTTTCTCCGGGCGCATAGTGTGCTGCACAGGTGTACACACCCGCAGCTGAAATATACGCCCGAGAGTTGTATACAATATTCGGGAGAAATATGCGTGCGTAAGAAATTTTTCTGAATATATTTAGCGAGAAGCGGCGCGTGGGAGAATTATAAGAGAGGCAGAAGCGACGGCACACGCACACATATATAGGCGCATATGCTCGGCGCAATTTCCATGTTGTTTATTGAAGTCACTTTTTTACGGGGCAGTAAAGCGACCTAATATTCTTTCTTTCTCCCGGCAATTTCTTAGGGAGGAAAAAGAGCTCCGTTGTGTGCGCGGAGCGCGCGAGTGTGGGTACATGAGTGTAATATACGTGTACACAAAAGAAAAGCTCTCCCTCCGGTCGATCGAGAAATTTCCGAAGTCCCTTTCGCCCTCTTCGTATATAGAGCGAGCTGAGGAGAATCGTCTCGCGGTGGCTTTTCGGCTGCTATTACCGACCCCTCACTTACTGTCTATATCCCTCCTTCCACTTGGCATTTTCGTCTTTTCCGCTCTTCCCCTTATTCTCTCTCGTGTACACACTCCGGCTTTTCCCTAAACGTCCAGCTCGTCTGTGTAAACGACGAGACCACGTCGGCTCTGCTTCTTTCTCTCACGTTCGTCGAGCTTGGTTTATTCGACGACGCCTCCTGTTTCTTTTACAGGAGCTTTCTTTTTATCTCTTTCTATCTCTCTCTCTCTCTCCTTTTGCTTCACTAGTCGACGCGCTTAGGAAATGTATTTTCTGGGAGAAACAGCATTGAGTGTCCGAAGCGTACGGGGATTGTGAATGAAGAGAAGGGAAGAGGTATGAAGTTTGGAGATTTGTTGGTGTGAAGATGGGTGGATGTTTCTTCGGGGAAAATTAACAAGTTTTTGGGGATTTAGCCAAGACACGGTTCATTAAACTTCGAGTACGAAGTTTTACCGAAATAATATGGTTATTTAGTTTTGTTCAATAATTTGGCTATTCCAAGTTAATTGGCATTATAATATAATAACCTAAAAAAGAAAATTTTGGCTAAATTTTATTAAGCTACTGTATAATTTGAATATTCTGAATGTTAATAAATAGCTCTTATCCAAAAAGTTTTCTTTTTAGATTAATAAGTTAGGATTGTATACTAATAAATTTCAAAAAGGTGATGTGTTAAGAAAATTGAACAAGAACTTGCGCCAGAACTTTGAACTTTATTTTTAAAATTAAATAATTACAATTTGAGAATAGGACTCTTATTATAAATTCCTTATTTTCACTGTGCTGAAACTATCTCATTTAACTGAATACTCTGTATCCAATGTTATTTATTTTGCATATTATAAAGAACGGCTATACACGCAGCGAACAAACGGAAAGAGAGAGAGAGAGAGGGAGAGATAAAGCTCGATCCTCCATATGAATACTCGGCGAACACAGGTCGAGCGAACGAATAGCCGGAATACCGCGGCTGCTCGCATTCCGGAGCTACACAGCCAATTCTGCTCTCTCGCATCATACACACGCGCTATTCCCGACACCCGTCGATCTCTCTCTCCTCTTTCACTCCCGTCCCTCCGGTGCACAGAGGAATCGCTCTCGGTTACTATCTTCGAATTCAATTGAAAACTAAATTCCGAATTTGGTATTCCTCTGTACATATAGAGAGCGCGATCTGACCTCTGCTTGCAATCTCAATTTCAGCTGTTCCGAGGCTTCGAAACTGCGTGTGCGTTGAAACTTGCTAATTCGATAGAATTTAGTATTAGCCAACTTCTTCTCCTCATTCGGCTCGATAATCGACAATTATCCTGTAGCGCGCGCGCCGGGCGCAAAATCGATTTCGCCTGTATACCGTCTTTTCCCAGCGGAGCTCTTTACGGGCTGCTGCTTGCTCTTACTCTCTCTCTCTCACTTTCTGTGTCTACGGCAGGCTGCATTGACGCTGGGGCTAAAGGTCTCGATTTATGGCTCCTCCCTCGAGAGACACGCGATTTTGAAATTTCCTTTGTACTCCCGGGGAGAGAGCGGGTCAAAGACTCGCAATTTTTGGCCACGGTTATTACTGGCAGGCAATGGAAAAAAGTTTGTTCCGTTGAAGCGGGCGCGCTTACTTCCGGTACGTTGTATTAACTCGAAAGATACGTTATTTTTTAATTTAAAAAATTGAGAAAATTTCATGCAATTGCACGAATTTACCAAATTTCTTTTCAGCGCGTTGACACAGTTTATAATTGTTTCCATATACGGAATAAATCTGCAGAAACGATCGTAACATATGCTAAATGTAATTTAATTAACTCTCTCTCTCTGTCTCTTTCCCTTTCCTGCGCCTGCAGCGGAATATCACAATTTCCAAAGCGAGCCGCACACGGCGCGTGCATTAGCGCAGTCGTAATTGCGCGCGCAGAGGCATCCGCAGCGGGAAATTCTTTTCTAATCAAAAACAAATGCTCGGTAATATACGCCTACGACTGCAGTACAATATGAAAATTAAGTCTACAACCACCGCGCTGGCGTTCCTCCGCCTATTATTACCGTTTCTCCCTCTCTCTCTCCGCGAAAGTCGCCGAGAATTAACCCCCCCTGGAGAGAAAATACGCGGATATCGCGAAAGAAGAGTCAAAGTTAAATTAGTCCGAAAATTTAATTATTATATAACTGTGCGTGCTGCCGAGGAGTGCGAGGGAGGGAGCGTAGAGCGGGAAAATTTTAACCGTGTGTCGGAATGCCGCTACCGGCAGACGACAAGTTTTCCACGGCGTGTAGCTGCTGCAGCCCTCCACGTTTATATATATATATAGGTGTATAGAGATAGAGACACACAGGCACACAAGAAGACGAAATAGTTCCGGCATCCCGAGCTGCGCGAAATAGTTCCGCCGGAGTTCATTAAGGATCGGCGGTCCTCTCACTCTCCCCGACAGTCTTGGCTCCGAACTTACAGGGATTGAGAGAGATAGAGAGAGAGAACGTCCTCGCAAGTGGCACTTTAAAAGACTCGCCAAAGTAAGAGAGAGAGAGAGAGAGAGAGAGAGAGAGAAAGCTTCGTTTACTTCGAGGCTCCTTTTCCGACGTAGACTCATCGAGAGAGTTGAGGGGAGGAAAACACTTGGATCCCTCTGTCTCTCTCTCTCTCGATGTAAGCAGGCCCTTTCTCGAAATGGTGCTTTGTTCGATTCGAATTAGTTCACCTGTGTTTATGTATACCCTGTAATTGTTTGAATTTGACGTGAAAAAGTAACGACATAACATAACATATTCTCAATAATTAAAATTAAGTAGCGTACTGGCACTTTCATTTTACAAAGAACTTGGCGCGATTTGGGTTATGTTTTGGTTTTTTAAGAGTATATGTCACTTATGGTTACCATAATCATGTTTACTTAGCAACTAATCAGAATCACGTATTAAACGTAATTAATTCACAATAATTAAAGGCCATCACTTTTTTTAAAGAGGATGATAATCATCTCGAAGGAGGGAGAATCCTACTCCAACAATTTTATGAAAATTAGGTGTAAATGAATGTATGCATCTCTTCGAGCCACAAACTTTTTTATTTTGCCAACGTTTCGACCGTCTACCGGGCCTCTTCAGGGCTATGTCAAAAAATTTTTTTTCTAATACTGTCATACAATTTGAAAACAATTTTACAAAAATGTAAACGGTGTACCTTATAAATAAAACACAATGTTTAAAACATAAAAAACCGCCATGCGTTCAATCTTTAACAATTTTATGAAAAATAAAAATCTAATCGAAAAATCTAATTGAAAAATAAAGATCTAATAATCGATAAATCTAATTTAAAAATAAAGATCTAATCTAATAAAAATTCTACAATGCATCCAGAGTAAATAATATTATTTATTTTTAATACAATCGTTACCACTTTATTGTAATACGCCCATCGTATAAGTAAATAATCGAGCGACAATTACGACTGCGCGCAACAGTACCGAACATAACCAGTGGATTAAGCGCGTGCGCGCGTGCGTTTAAATAGAATATAACCCAGCATCATTAAGTATATGCGTTATATACGCTCCAAACTTAAACTCGGCATATTACGCATAAATTTCGCTCCCATATAATCACCCCCCCCCCTCCCTACGAATTATGAATATTTATGCGCGCAGCGCCGAGCTTAGCCGGTGCATTAGCCGGGAAAATACACGATTGACCGGGCTGCTAATTCAATAGATTATTCAGTCCAGCGCACGTCAAATCCGCCCGACTGAAATACAGACATATCCGCAGAGGCGCTTACGCGTCACATTACACATTCGCGCGCGCGCGCGCGCGCGGCTGTGAAAGAATAGAGCGATAAGAGACGCGCACTCGAAGCTTCGATCGACGCGCGCCGTAATTTTTTTTTTCCTCCGACATCCCTCCTCTCCCCATACATTAAATTAACTTTCTAACAGCTATACGTACGCACACGCACGTAAGGTACCGCACGATGTACGTAGATGTATAGGCACTGCGTACACCGCAACGCTTGCGATCGAACGTCAGCCGCAGTATAGCAGCGCGCGATGTATATATATACACATAGAAAGCTTCGGCTTGACAAATTGATTGACTCCCGCGATTAAAAGCTTCCCCAGCGCGCAGCAACGGCATATACTTGACCCCGCAATCTTCGAGCCGTCCGTCAAAAGCCGAGAGTACACGCGGCGTTGTGTAGAGACGGGATTAATAGCAGTCATCGATGAACTTGCGAGAAAGCCGCGCGTGGAAGGCGCCGATCGGCTTACCAACTTGCGAGAGCTTGCAGCGCTGGATATCGCGTTATACGGCTGATTAGTCTCTCGCGCGCGCGAACTGGGTAATTAGTGTTAATGGATCGCGCGCGAGGCTGTGTTCTTTCTTTGTTCTCCTTTTCTTTCCTCTCTCGGCTTGGCTCCGCTCCGTGTGTATACCTCGAGCGCTCGTTTTCTGTTTTTTTTTTGCTCTTTGCAGCCCGAGTGAAAATATCGCGGGCACACGGGGTGTGTCGATTAAATCGAACGAGCTTTCGTTTTTTTAAGGTGATTACAATTAGGAGAGACGGGGTTTGCGGGTTGGAGGATGGATTTTTGTGCGGTGGATAGAGAAGTACTTTGAAATGTATTATTCGGGAGTATGAAGTGTTTTATTTATTTAAATTCTTTTTCGTTCTTTTTTGGCCTTTTAAGGCTTTCAGGGAGGTACATTAGAGCCTTACAGCGGTCGGTACAAAAAGCGGATTTACGTGATTACATTGGTCGAATACGGAGTTTGCGCGTATTTTCATGCTATTCATAATTTTTGTTTTATTCTAACCCTACAGGATTCTACGAAATATTCTCTTCAATTCGAAATTTTGGCTTGCCAAATCCGTACACAGCAGCGAATTCAGAAATTCACGCGCGAATCCTACGTTAAAAACCGAGAATTTCCATCGCGCGATTCAAGGATTTCACGCGTTTACCCCCGACACATTTCCATTTTTTTTCTCGCGCACAAACATTTTCTCGAGACTGCGCAGCGAGCAGCAGTTCATCCAGGATGTCGACGCCAGATTTTACAGGCTCTAATTTCGCGCATCACGGCGGGCCGTATAAACCCTGCACCCCCGGAAACTCGAACGTGAACACGCACAAAGCTGCGACGTCGATCGATGCACAGTTCAGGGCTTCATTACTCCAGTCGAGCCATAAGAATGTAGGTAGGTACGTATATCATTCGAGAGATTTTGGATTTGAGTACGGCAGCTAGAGAGCTATACATATATATATACGTGTGGATATGGAGATCAGCAAGTTGCCGAGTTCGAAGGCTGTGTGTGTATACAGGCTGTCGGGTTCGATATACTCGAGAGTTTGCAGGTGTATACGAGCTGGTACTTTAGTTTTATTGCGAGTTACCGCGTTAAGGGGTTCGTTGCTCTTTATACACCCCGTAATTTTGGGCTTTTACATCCGCGGCATTGATTTCTCCCGCCGGCGGACAATATGAATCATTTGGGCTCCTGATGCGAGTCTATCATGTCGCTGTTAATTAATACCTGGATATTTCGATTACATGGACAATATACGCGTAATGAATATTCCATGCCTATGAAACGCGCGAGCGAACAGCTGTTCAATTAGCGAAGGCTTTACGAATATATATACGTATAACGTAGATATGGGAAAGAAATTTCCTGCGAAGAGCCGTTAGCGACATGTGGGGGAAACGAACACCGTGGCTCGTTAACCAAACGTGAAAACTGATATCGTAAGGTCTCTAATGTCCTGTATGGCGCGGGCGTGTCTGGATTTGCTCTTTAGCTTCCTCGGCAAGGACCTCCTCGGAAGTTTAAAACACTGAATAAAATCAAGGTATATATGAGTATATCTAGGAAATTTCGGACGGAAAAGTTGCAAAAATTTTCTTGAAGGCACACCTACCAGACCGGTTTTTTCTCATTCCTTAGGAAATTCTAAAAGAGAAAAAGCTCGCGTGCACGGAAAATCTTAGGTTATATTCTTTTCCGGAGCAAAAACAACTCGAAAAACCGAGAAAAAATCAACAAAAAAAAAAATTCACAGATTTTTTCCTCGAAAACTATGGACTTTTATGAAAATTTCATTAGATCAAATATGTCTTAAAATTCATCAAAGAATGCTCTGAAATTTTTTTAGTTTGATCCGACACAGTTTTTGATTTTCCAAAAAATTAAAAAAAAACCGAAATTTCGAAAATCGTCATTTAAAAATCTGAAAAAATATCAGAGCATTCTTTGATGAATTATAAGACATTTTTTTCTAATGAAATATTTTTATAAGTCCATAGTTTTCGAGAAAAAAAATCTATGAACTCTATTGTTTTTTAATTATTTCTCGTTTTTCGAGTTGTTTTTGCTCCGGAAAAAATATACCCTAAAATTTTCAGTGTACGCGAGCTTTTTCTTTTTCAGAATGACCTAATCAGGATCAACAAAAAAGAGGTCTGGTATAAGAAGGTAGGTGTGACTTCAAGAAAATTTCTTGCAACCTTTTCGTCCGAGTTGTTTCCGAAATTTCCTGGATATACTCATATACTCGTGGCTGTGGAATTTTCTTTTTCCCGCGAATTTCAACAAATTCTTCTCCATATTCACGCTATACACCGTTGGGGGAAAAAAATGTTGAAATAGTAAAATTTGAACTTTAAAAAAAAACGCGAGCGAATTTCGCGCAGCCAGTGATAAACGCTGGAAAGGGAGATACAGAGAGCCAAGTCTTCACGTATACGGCAGCGGCAGCAGCGGGTTATATCGAATTTCCACTATCAGTGCGGTTTTCGATTTTCACGCACGCACGCCCGACGTTCATTCCGCTCTTTTCAAGCCGTCGAAGCTTCAGTAATAACATAAAAAAAAAATAAATTCCAAGATTCACATTTTGTCCTCACAACCTAATTTCAAAGATAAAATATCAGCGCCATTAAAGCAGCGCGAATTCCAACGTTAAATACGATCAGCACAGCCCAACGCGCATCTGATTAAATAACCGCAGCAATTAAGAAGCCGCTCGGATAATGCAATCGAAAAATTACAATCCAATTAACCCGCGCAAAACATCCGGTGGGTTGTGGCCGGCGGGGGGCACCAACCCAAATAACAATTAATCCCGCCAATTATACCCAAACTCCTTTTTTGCTCTACGCTAATTACTTCCAGCTCTCCGGGCGCGGAGGATGCGACGCTGCATAGCGGAAAGAGAAAAAGCGAAGCGATGTCGCGCGCGTAGCGAAAAAGAGCGAGAAACGCGCGCAGACAGAGAGGAGCAACTCCTTATATTATTCATAATGCGGTTCGCGGGAAGGAGACAGAGTCTCTTTTCTACGCCCGCGCGCGCGTGCATGTATAATGGGGCTGTTTTGCCAGCGCGGAAAATCGACTCGTCGTCGTCGTCGTCGCAGCGTCTGTATACATACATAAACAGATATACAGACGCAAGAAGTAATAATATCGATGCGCGCGGAGGTCGTTGGCGTCGGGAAAGTTTTTTTTTTTTATTTCTCTCCTGTTCCGCGCTATATACAGTTGCGAGAGAGAGAGAGTAGGAGAGACGCGACGATAAGGAAAACGTGTAAATCGAGATTTTATTCGCGATGCCTGTCGAGCGAGAGAGATGGGCGCAGAAGTTTATTTTCGGACGATACGAGTCGCGTAGCGCAGAGGTGGCCACCACCGCTCTCCGGAAACTCGCGTTAATCGAGTCCGCGAGGTGTGTGGGACGGGGACTTGGGAAAATATGCGGTCCCGGGATTTATGCAGGACGAGTTGCGAGGAATATTCCGTATTTTTGGGCTGCGTTTACGAGACGATTACGGGAGGTAGAGAGGTGATTATGCATACCCGGTATAGGAAAAAGTTTTTGGTAAAGGGTTTGAGAGAAATTAACGTGGATATATTTGGTAATTGAGTTTGAAATTAAACATTCGGTGTCGTTTATCATGAAATTTGGATTGCAATATTATCGTGACACTACATGATGAAATTCACGAGGAGAGGAGCATTATAGTCAATTTTAAGTAAACGAAAATTTGAGAGAATTTGCTGAAACGTACGGAAAATCTGATCGCAATCCCCGGATGAGGAAAAAATCGCTGGATATAAGTATACATACGTATCATAAATTTGACTGAATGGCCAGTAAATTTTTTATGACACGGTATACTGCAGTAATTATTATGGTACATAATGACTTATACTACAACACTGACAGCAAAAAATTTCTTTTATTCTTAATTATTGATTAATAATTGAATTATCTTAAAGATTATACAATTTTCAGATATATTAATGAAAACTACCACACGGCATCTCGCAAAAATAACGAAATTTCCATCTCCACCACCATCACACAGTCACTGAAAAGTCTCCTGAAAACTGCAAATTTCTCTCAACGCCGCGACGACAGTTTGATTTCAAGGTGTGGCTCTTACAGCGACGAGTGATAAATTGACTCGCACTCCTTGCATAAATCCCCATAACGTTTCCGACAGATCCGTACACGAAAGAGACCAGACACACACGTACTAACGGCTTCGCAATACAAATCGAACACCTGCTAAATACCGCTCATTATCAATGAAAAATATGTCACTTATCACTCGATAATTCACGCGTTTATATACAAGTTTTTCAGCTCGCGCGTACGCGCGCGAAAAAAAAGGATTTGAAACTCGAACTAGAACCGCGAAATCGCGCGCGCACTTGCGGCGCGAGAGAGATAAGCGAGCAATGCCGCGGGCGGACCGTTAATCCGTGGGTCGTGCTCGCGTTAAGAAATTCCCGATAGATAAATGGCCGAAGTAGTAAAAAAAAAGTCTCTCTCTCTCTCTCGCCGACTATATTTTTACACTGCGCGTATACGAGTCATTCCACGGGATACTGGAAACTTCTGGGGGCCTGGACTACCGAAAAATTTTGGGTAGGGCACACTTACCAGACCTATTTTTTCTGATTTCAGGGACCCCTCCGAATAAGAAACCGTGCGAGTTGCATCATTATATTATTTCTTATTCGGAGAATAGAAATCAGAAATCAGAAAAAATAGGTCTGGTAAGTGTGCCCTACCCAAAATTTTTCGGTAGTCCAGGCCCCCAGAAGTTTCCAGTATCCCGTGGAATGACTCATATAATTGTGCATATCCATCCTATTTCGGAAACAACTCACCCGAGCAAGTCGCAAAATTTTTTCTTGAAAGCACGCCTACCACACCTGATTTTTCTCGTTCCTTAGGTAATTCTCAAAGAGAAAAACCTCGCGTATATGGCCGATCGAAGGATACACTTTTTTCCGGAGCAAAAACGACTCGAAAAACGAGAAACAATTAAAAAACAAAAATTTATAGATATTTTTTCTCGAAAACTATGGACTTTTCAAAATACTTCATTAGAACAATAATGGCTTAAAATTCATCAAAGAATGCTCTGAAATTTTTTCAGATTTTTGAATGACGATTTTCGAAATTTCGGTTTTTATGAATTTTCGGAAAATTAAAAACTGTGTCGGATCAATTTGAAAAAATTTCGGAGCATTCTTTGATGAATTTTAAGACATATTTGTTCTAATGAAATCTGTGAATTCTTTTTTTGTCGATTTTTTCTCGTTTTTTCGACTCGTTTTTGCTCCGAAAAAAAGTATACCCTTCGATCGGCCATGTACGCGAGATTTTTCTTTTTGAGAATAACCTAAGGAACGAGAAAAATCAGGTCTGATAGGTGTGCCTTCAAAAAAATTTTTTGCTCGGGTGAGTTGTTTCCGAAATAGCATGGATATACACATATATATAAATTCTCTCCGCGCGTTATAAGCCGAGTAGAGCTCGAAATTAAGGCTATATATATGATAGCATGAAAGAATCGCGAGAAAAGTCGTCCATCATTTTTCTCCACAGTCGGTCGGTGGATCAGTTATACACATAGCCTATATACGGGAACGCTGCGCATCCGAAAGTGGAGTAGTAAGCCAGACACAAAAGTTTCGACTTTTCGAGACGTAAAAATTGTTTTCCGCGCGGCGGCGGCGGCGTCTCGCATTGACGAGTCCGACTGATCTATATATATATATACACACACACTTTTTCTCTCTCGCGGGATGCCGGGCTTTTTCAAGCCCGATCGAGCCGATAAAATTGAGCCTCGGCCCTCTTCCGTTACGTTATACGAGGCTGTGCTCGTCCACTCGGACATCGAGTGTGTTAGTACTTCGTCCCGCGAGGACGCGACTGGTCTCTTTCTCCCTCCGTCCCGTCGTCCTATCGACGAATCGGAATAATTTATCGCGTTTTCTTTTCGTGCGCGTATATAAACGACCCTTTTTTCTCCTCGGCTTTCCTCCTGCTTCGCCCCCGGCCGCCGGAGAGAGGTGTCGCGGATTTACGGCGCTTTCGAAAAAGTTAAATTGGATTTTTCGGCTGCGCGCCTACATGGGAGAAAAGAGCGCAGAAGTCGGTTTTACGTATCTGTACGGGATCGGCGGCGAGTGAAATTTATTCGATGGAACCGCGCTGTTTTATTGTGGGCACGAGAGCGCAGTAAAGGGCGAGAGTCTTTGACCTATTTCGTCGGAGGGGGTTGAGTCGTGTCTTACATCTTCTCTCAATCTCTCCGATGCCGCACGTCGCGGTTGAATAAGGAGTTATCGATGCCAGTATATCCGCATGACTTATTTAATCGGGAGGCGCAGCTCTAAGCTTTTTCCTATATACGCATCGCGTCCTGAAAGATTTTTGGGGGCCGCGATGGTGTGCTTGGATTTTTCGAATTTCGGTCTACGCAGCGATCTGGAACAAGGGCGAGTATAGGTGTAACGGTGCGGCTTGTACGCTTTAAATATAGATTATAGATTTCAACAGCTGGTGAATCACTCGGGGGGGATTTGAAATGCTGCCAAAACACTACCCTCACTCTCCCTCCCGCCCTCTGTATCAATAGGAAAGTTACGCTGATGGAGCAGCACTGTACAGTCCGTCCAGCGAACTGGAAGTATATTCTCTCCCACTCGTGCGGCGCTGGAGCGAGTGTATAATTTAGAGCTTGTGTGCCATTTACAGCTCGAACAGCCGCAAGCTCGGACGTATACGCGCATATCCATCAATTTTCGGAAACAACTCTGCCCAAAAATTGCAAAATATTTTTTTGAAGGCACACCTGCCAGGCCTGTTTTTTCTCGTTCCTAAGGTTATTCTGAAAGAGAAAAAACTCGCGTATTGTAGAGTATATTTTTACCGGAGCAAAAAAGACGAGAAACAATTAACAAAAAATGAATTCATAGATTTTGTTTCTCGAAAACTTTGGACTTTTATAAAAATTTCATTACTACAATAATGTCTTAAAATTCATCGAAGAATGCTCTGAAATTTTTTCAGATTGATCCAATACAATTTTTGATTTTTCAAAAATCCAAAAAAAAAACATCGAAATTTCGAAAAACGTTCTTGAAAAAGCTGAAAAAATACCAGAGCATTCTTCTATGAATTTCAAGTCATTTTAATTCTAATGAAATTTTTATAAAAGTCCATAGTTTTCGAGAAAAAAATCTATGAATTCTTGTTTTTTAATTATTTCTAGTTTTTTCAGTCGTTTGTGTTCCGGAACGAGAAAAAGTAGGTCTAGTAGTTGTGCGTCCAAAAAAAAATTTGCAATTTTTCGGGAGAGTTATCTTTCCGAAAATTGGTGGATATGCACATATATATATAGTGCTTAGTGCTCGTATCGGTCGCTGGGCGATATCCCGAAACGAGGCATACACTGCACAGGGGAGGAGGAGGGGGGGCAGGGGGAAGGAAAGTAAAAGGTCGCGTAAAAAAGACACGTAATCCCAATTAGGGTGGCCGACACGAGTGAGAGAAGCATCTCCCCCCCGACTGATACACGCCGGCACTAATTGACCATACGCCATGTTCCAGGGAGTCGTAAAAATTACTCCCGCGTCCATTATTATATCCGCGTATATATATACACGTATAGCCGCACGGACGTATTTATGCGCGCGCGCGGGATGTAAGGGCAGAAAGGAAAGCGAGCGAAAGAGAGACGAGGCTAACGAATGCGCGTATAAAGAGTCGGCTCGGCCGCTCCAGTTGCCAATTTATTTTTATAAAGCGACCATTAAGTGGCCCGCGCCACGCGCATAACGAGTATACGACTGCCGATGCCTTTTTCTCTCTTCTGGACCCAACTGTGTGTAGACGCTCGCGTGTATAGGGTGAGTCGAGAAGATATTTTTGGTAATGGAGTTCGCTGCGGTTCCGTTGGGGCATTTTTCACGGAAAATAAATTTGCGAGTTGTGTAGATAAGAAAATTCTATGGTAGCATATTTTTAAAACGTTTTTTCGTTATAGCTCTGTAATTGAATTGCTATATGTTTGTTTACTCTCTAAATCTAACAGGGAAAATTCACTGTTTTTTAGTCCGTATTAACAATTTGAAAAAGTTATATTGGTGCAACTGTGAACTACTGAATCATCACAGTTTGAACAGGTTAAAAAAATGAACCAATTGAAAAAGTGTAGGACTACCTAAAACAGTAAATATGAACACTGCAAATAGGGAATAGAAACATTGCAAATAGTGAATATAAACATTGCAAATAGTGAATGAAAATATAATATTTGAGTAGCAATATACATTAGCTGAAATAGTAAAAATACACTACCATCAATGTTGCAAATACATTACTCAAAATAATGTGTGGCCCTAATAATAGGAGGCCAAAGGGGATATAAATTTTCGCTTATTCTACAAGTTCATTGTTAACTAATTAAATAATAAATTTTTCACATATTGCAAAACGATTAAGTCCATAAAATTTCACTTTTTCTGGGTGGTGGATTCTTCACTTGAATAGTGAATTTTTATAAAAGTGAATTTCTTACTGAATTTCTCGGATGTTAAAAATGTATAAGTACCAAAAATTTCACTTCTCTTAAAAGTCATTATGAATCATTGAAAAAATAGTAAATTTTCATAATTTTTCAAGTTTTCCTTTTACTAAAGCGACTATTTACTGGACAATCAGTGTTCCAGTGACAATGTAAAGCAAATACTTTCTACTGTTTGAATCAGTAAATATTTGTTAATTCGATAGTAAACGCAATGAATTGAGCAAAACGATAACTCGTTTTATAAACAGTGACTATTCACTACGAACTATAGCGAATTATAATTTTTACAACAATGTACCGTATATATTAGTGAACATTCACTAATTTGTAAAATGATATTGTTTGTAATACACGTAAATAGTGAAAAATTTCACTATTTGGGAGGTTAATATTATTTAACTATGACAAATAGTAAATTTTTCGCTGTTTTAGATATAGAGAGTAAATTATTTCATAACTATAATTATTTTTTGTAATTATAAAATAATGTCATTCTGTACAAAGCTGATATTCACGTAGTCTGAAAATTTTAGTGAAGCAATCAGAAAAAAGATTATCTCTATATATTTTAAACTTAATAATCTTTTAAGACACAAAGAAAACGAAATCTTTCAAAAAACAATAGAAAAAAAATATTTCACCCATCTCTAAAGATATTCAGACGACGCACACAGTGTACGCCCAGAAACATCCAGAAATTGCCCTAATTAAAAAGACAAGGATATAATAGTTTTTTTTTCTCCTCTTCTTCAACCCAGACAATACAACGCGCGCCGAGATAAGCGCAGACGCGGCAGACTAAAAGATACACTCGTAGTCAGGCTTGTACGAAAACACTGTATATACAATCGCCGCTTAACAGGATTCCGCACTCTCGGACCGACACACGCTCTCGACAAGCTCCGCCGAAGAGCAAACTTTATTCCGGCCACGCCTCTGAATTCCCTGAGTTTAATTTCCCATCTGCTCCGCGAGTATATATACACGTACGCGGACGCCTCATCCCCGTGTTTTCCGTTCTATTTACACGTGCGCGCACGTATGCATATAGAAGCTTCCGGCTTGCGCGCGAGCGCGCGAAAATTTGAAAAAAAAGGGAACGTCCGCGGCAGCTCGTTAAATCGCAAAGTTCCTTTAAACTCGAGCCGTAACGCGCACGACCTGAATTTCGGGGGACGAATATACGTATATATATAATATATATATGCGAACGGAGGGTTATATCACCTCGTTAAACGACACACAGCATACTCGGGAGTAAAAGGGCTGCGAGACGGAGCCTATACCTATGCGATGATACGACTTAACTTTCTGCGCGGGGATCCGGATGTGTGCGGCATATGTGAATAGAGATGATGAATGGGAGGGTCGGCGGGATTTTAAAAGGGAGGGTTGGGTTGGGTTGGGTTTATTTTGAGGTCTACACGGCGGGTTTTATGTCGCTAATGATGGAAGTTTAGCTTTTCTTTTTAACGTTTCGGCTATACTGCTCGACTTGTTTCGGTGTCATTATAATTCGGAGCTATATTTGTTTTGAGAATAATTGTATGCATAAATGGATTTTGGAGTTTGCGAATGAAAAGATTTGTTGACTCAGCACTTTTACTCAACGAAGATACACGACCTTCTTCAGAATATAATAACGAAGACGTTATAAAAATGACTACATGTGAGTATGAAATTATGACTGTCTGTCAGTTTTTTCTACATTTTTTTCTTCAAGAAGCAAGCACACTTTTATGTAATATGTACTTACTTTTAATGGGTTCATTATTCTTGTGGTCGAAATGTCGGAAAATAAGTATACCGAGAAATATGACTTGAAATGAAAATTGCAAAACGTCGAGTACGATTTTTTTACTATACATTTTCTTAAAAATAAAAATTAAACCATAAAATATATTAAAAATTCCGTCGCAAATGTCATAATTCTCATTGAACAATTATGTTTTTTAAATAAGTATAATTTATTGCAGGTATCACCCATCAACGTACAATGAAAAACCTTTAACCATCACATAGACGGAGATCCCATCAGCATCGAATGACTTACCAAAACCATCACGTCCCATTTCGTCTACCTCCAGCAGTTTCAACACACAAACTCGACTCACCTGCAACAAAGAAGAAAGCACAAGACTCGATTAGCCCACTCGTATGAAGCTCCAAGTTATTAATTCATGCTACGCCATTAAACTCTTCAATTACCCGACAGGCATAAATCTATTTTCATTAAACGGAGAGAGCAACTATAGAATGTATTATAAGAGGAGCGGAGGAACGTCGCGTGTCGAGGGCATTAGCATACTATCTTCATTCAATAAAATCACTTATACGCTGTACACATTTTGTAGTTGCTCTCCGCGAGAGAGAAAGGGGGAGGAAGAGAGAGAGAGCAACTTTTGCGGGCTGCGGCGTCGCCTTTAAACGACTGCCAGTCCGCATAATAAATTTCGCCAGATAAAAGCCTTAATTTATTCCCATAGCGCGCGAGCGACAAGTTGAAATGCCAGTTCGTCGTCGTCGTCGACGGCGACGAGAAGCTCTTGTGGCTTGGAGAACTAATCGTTGCACAACTTGACGCTTCACGTGTATAAGTACACGTATGAAACACTGGATGGTATGTAGTTCAGTTTCTCTCGGAATAAGTCGAAGACGTAATTTACCGTTTAAGAAGAAAATCGACGGGAAGTAGCTCTCGACGATAGCCATAAATATTCGATTTGCAATACAGCCCCTCCCCTATACCCCCTCGGCTCATCGAAAAATTTCCAAGCCTCTCGAATCTATATGATAACGAAGAGACGTCCGCGGGAAAAATTTTCCCCAACCCTCCCAGGTATATCTATAGGCAGAGGCTGCGCACATATAAAAGCCTCCGCCGTAAAACCACTCATCAAAAATCGCTCCAAGACATCTACCCTCTCGAAAAATCCGACTCTCTCTTGAGAGAGAGGAAGAGGGAGAGGAAGAGAGAGATCGAACGCGTCCGACCGTCGGCGTAACCCGAGGCGCTCAATGTTCTTATGCTCGACTTTTTTTTTCTCTTCCGGCTCGAAACCCACACCTCCTCTTCCTCCTCCTTCTCTCGAGAATTGTATATAGTTTGGCACGTCGCTCCGTCGGGTATTTGGCGAATCTCTCGTTAGAACGGGATCTTCTCTCTCCGGATAATGTAATATATAAGGATGCGGTGCTCTTGGCTCGTCGAGGTGCCAAGAGTCATACACGGGAGATACGGTTATACGCATACGTGAGCATTTCTCCTCTCTCTCCCTTGGATTTAGCTGTGTATATAAGTATAGCGCGTACCGATGTGTATCGAAATTCCGGAATCGCATCATTTTGTGTTTTTTTAATGCTTCACGCAAGTTACGCACAGTTTTATTTTTTAATTGCATTTTTAGTGAAGTATCTGTAGAAAATCTGTAGCTTCACTGAGAAAACTGCGGTAGTAAAATTTGATACATATTCTACGAGAAATTACTATTTAAGATAGTAAAGGCGTGACATACTGCAAGATATTAAAAATTGTTATTTTGTATAGTAATTTTTATTTGGATTTAAATATAATTTAACAATTCATTTTTTTACGTTTATATCTGTTTTATACTTTGTAGAACATTATTATTTTATAGTTATTGTTATGATAAGTATATTAAATTAAATTGAAATGTGAAACTAAATTTTTTTTCTCTGGAGGAATTTTATAATAAACAAATAAATTAATTAAAAGAGTAAAGTAAGCATTATAAGCCGTTTAACATCAAAATTAAAATTTATTTCAAAGATAATTTTTACTAAATATACATAATAATTATTAATATATTATATAGTAAAACTTGCTATTTAAATATGAAAAATTACTATTTAAATAGTAAAATTCCTCACAAGTCAAGTATGTCACGCGCTCACTATTTTATACAGCAATTTTTCGTAAATATGCATTAATTTTTACTATCACAGTTTTCTCAGTGTTTAAATAAAATTAAACTGTGCTAAATCATTGTTATTTTTGTTTTTTTTTTCGCAAAAAAAAAACTTTTTTCTGTACACCTCAAGATTTACTGTAACTCCAAAACAATTGGATCAACGTCCAAGCCAAGCAACAAGAAAAAACATACTCAAAAGTATCCCCTTGTTAACAAAGGAGCCAGCCGAACGGCGCCATAAAGAAAATCGTCCATTTCCGACGCTCTCCGCTGAAAACTTCATGTCCTCTATACCCGGCGGCGCTAAAAACTTTCAAAGCGCCCAATTGGTCCCCCGAAATCTCTCTCCCTCCCGTCGGCGCTAAAAACAATTTTTACGATTCCCGCGTATACACCTTCCTCGAAACTCCCATTTTTTCCCCATACCGCCTCCGAGTCTCTAAAATAACACTGGGCGCAGTCCGCGCACCGGGTGTGTCCGCGAAGATCGACGATAATCATCGCGCGGTGGGAACACGTCGTAATGCGCACCAGTCTCGATTTGCAGCGTACGAATCGCCGGAGAACTGCAGCGCCGGGCAATTAGAAAGCGGAGAAATCACACAGAGCGCGAGCCGCCTCCAATAAATATTCAATGAGACTCCCGAGCGAGCCGGGCCCGCGTAATTCGCAATGTTTATCCGCGGATAATTATAGCTGGAGCAAAAAGTGCAAATTAAGCCCTCCCCCCCTCCTCCGGTTGACCGATAACCCGCATATACAATACGGAACGAGCGAAGCCCCATATCCGATAATTTAAGTGCAGTAGTCGCGAGCTTTGCGCGCGCGCGCGCGCGCTTGATCGATGAGAGGCGGAACTCCGGGCATATAATATATATCGCGTGACTCCCACGGAATATATATGTATACATACCTACAGTGGATGGGATGTCGGCGCGTGCGGTGCACGCTTTGGGAATATCAATTTTTCTCTCCGTCGCCGCACTCTATATCTGCTGCGGCTAAAGAGATATACGCGAGACACAAAGAGAGGGAGAGAGTCGCCGCGACGTTACGCGTCGTTAACCCGTCGATGCTCGGTATATGCGGAGCTTTTGCGAGAGAGAGAGAGCTTTTGCGGAGCGCACGGCGATGAGGCTTGAATTTTTAAGGGGGGAGGGGGGAAGAGACTTTTTTCGATGCGAGGAATGTTGGGAGGGTTTTTCTTTTTGTAGAGGAGTGACCGGGAGTAAATTGGCGGGAAATACGGGGTATATTTGATTTTTGTTTCGTATGATGAGAGTGAAGCTTGACTGTCAAGAGTGTTGAACAATTTTTGTTATTTTCATGATTATTATTCAAAAAAAAAACACACAAAGAAATATGCCTGCACAAATTTTGTAACAAAATAATAGTATTCGACTTACTATACGATGAAATATATACAATGCAAAGCTGCGAAAATAAAGTCTGACTCTTCATTTCTCGCCAATTTAAAAGGAGCTGCGCGAGCTTGAAATTCTCGAGGCGACGGCGACGGCGGCGACGCGGCAGACGCGCCCACCATCAGAAGTATAATATTTTTTTTTCCCTTTGATAAAAAAAGAAAACACGAGGAAATACATATATATGTATCAGAAAGGAGGTTATAAAGATGAGGCAGACGCTCGTTTCGCTGCATTTCATATTCGCCCTCCCGTATACACATTCGCAATACGTATATATCACAACGCTTACGTACATACATGTATACCTATGGAGGGACACATCGGCATCGACAGATAGAGAATAATGCACATTTATACCCACACATACACATCGTGACGCGTATCCCGATGTGCGCGCGGGGCGTTATTGTCATCGACAACGGGGCCGCGTCGGAGGAAAAGAAGAAAGGAGGGGGGGGAGGGGCAGATGCGCTTGGGGCTCTTACTCGTTAAACCCTTCATTCTTCTATCGGCTGCGCTCTGCTCTGCAGCGCTACCCTATATACATATATCTGTACATACGCATATACATATAGAGCGATTTCCTCTCTCTCGTCGAAGTGCGTCTCTCTCCCTCTCTATTGAGCTGCTGCTTCTGCGCGGGGGTAAAATAAACTCGGATTTCAATGGAACACGACGACGGGGCGCGCGCGCGCGCGCACTTATTTAATTACGTTTCCGCTCCTCCAACTTTTTCCGCGTATCGATGGGCCGCCGCGCTTGGCTTTATTCGCAGCCGGTTTTTCTTCTTCTTCTCTCTCCCCTCCCCGTCTCTCTCTCTCGAGAGAAAGTTCGCGATAATGCGGAGAGAGAGAATCGCTAGTTTAATTATCGACGCGGCTGCTGTAAGGGCTATATGTTTATTATCGCGGCTAGTATATATAGAATGAAGTTTTGAAATTTTGCTATTGCCGCGGCGCAAACGTTATACGCGTTAGGGAGTACATAGGCGCAAGTACGGGAATAATATAAGCGACGAAATGATTGAATTATATCGATTTTCGAAATAGGCGCGCAACTCGCGAATTCGGGCGTTTGCTATACACAGCGGGAGAGATACAATTATTGAATATTATATCCAGGACTCTGTACTCGTGGAAACTGCCGCACATATATTCGCGATGTTTACACACTGAAATGGCTTGTTATTAATATATACAGACGCGCGCGCGCTACTCTCTCGCAATAATGAGTTTATGCATTATTGATTGGCCCGGAATTGTTTATGGAAATAAATCAGTGCAGCAGCTCCCGATCGACAAAGTGTTCCCCGTGTTATTTCGTTATATACGTATTCGATTATTAAATATTGTTGTCGCACGCATGTACATACCTACTCCTCTCTCTCTCTCTCTCTCTCTCTCTCTCTCTCTCTCTCTCTCTCTCTCTCTATATATATATATATATATATATATATATATATATCTGTGTCTCACGCACTAAATCGAAATTTCAGTCGTTATTACCGTTGAACAAATCTGTCGAATATATACATATAACGAAAAAAATAATTCATTTACCTCGCCAGCACGGTACACATCATCCTTTCCTCTCTCATCATTCGAGCAAATCGTTAAACTTCAAATTAATCCCCGCGACCCCTTCGCCAATCATGCCGTACGTATATGTATATCACATGCGTATTGTGTATACACACTGCCCCGCAGCGCGCGCGAATTTTAATTTTATAGCGTCGCGCAGTTCAATTATACCGCGAGACTTTTTTTTTATTATTTGCGGCGGCGCGGCAAAGAGTACTCGAATTTCGCCGAAAAAAAACCAGAGCGCGCTGAATATACATTCCCGTGGCGCCCCCCCGCGGCGAAGGGTGGAAAAGAAATGGGACGCGATATGAAAAATTAAAAAACCCGCGGCAATCTCTTTTGGCGGAGCTGCGAACAACCTCCTCTTCTGTTTTCTGTGTACGTATTCGTATACACCTCTCTGTGGTGTTTCACCGCACGCGGGAATGCAGACGTTCTTTCTCGCGTGTCGGTCCGCGCGCGTATATACCTATCGCACACACGGAATATCCGATTAAGATAGCGGAGCGCAAAGTCTTCCGCTGTAATTAAAGTGGCAACTTGACGCGCCGAGCGCCGCGCGTAAAGCAACAATAATATCGTCGCGGGGAATCTAGGCCGAAGATTTGCATACCAGACGCGGAGAGCAATCGCGAAAAATTCGCGGGGAAAAACACGAGGTGTGTAAACGCGCAAAAAACATGGACGAGCCGCCGCGCGCGGCGCGTACATAGCTCGGGAGTATATAAAGAAACCTTTAAGCGCGCACACGAGCTACTGCGGCGAAAAAAGCTCTCGCTCACAGAGGGGAAGAGCGAGAGAGAGAGGACTGTTCTAATTAAAATTTTCCACTGTTCCAACAGCGCCGGAAATTCAATTAAACCTCCGCAGTGGCGCCCCCTACCCTCTCCTTTGCGTCCGAAAAGTCCGGTTGAGTGTTCCGTGGAAAATAGCTACGCTGGAGGCTGGGAAAGACGGACAGCTCAATATAACGACGGCGAGAGATTGGCGCAAGGTGAAAATTCGGACGTACAGATGTGGGGATGATCTGTTTAGTGGCTGCGAGTGTAATGATGTACTTAAATCAGTTGTGTGTATCAGATGTACTTAAGTCAGTTTGGATGGAATTTTCGTTCTTGTGCACTGCGCAAACTCCTCAAAGAGCTTCGTTAAATTTTTCGTAAGAGTAGCCTGTCTCGACTGGAAATGAGATGACTTATTATTCGAATAGATATAGCAGTATCGTTTATAGGAAAAGGCTTGCAAAGAGTATCAGATTAAAGCGCTCTTGGAAAAAATTGCACAAAGCGTATACTGATTTATTAAAAACAGCTTTGACTTTCTGAAAAATAACCAATCGATGAAAACTTTCAACATTACCCGACTGAACTTTTTAATTGGATCAATGTACTCTTCGAGCACCGCTTCCTTTCATTTATAAGTATGATCTTTTCCTATTTAACCAGTTTTTATCGAGATGTCATCCTTAACTTCGTAGAAAATATAATTCGTTCCAAAATTATCATCGACTCCCAGATTGTCCAGACCAACGTTACTTATTCTTTCTTATTCTCAAAATAATTTCTTCCGAGTAACAGTTGGGCTCAAGCGCGCATTGCTTTTCGACAAGCACTATTCAAGATTATGTTCTTTCCCGAATCTAAAAAGAACACTCCTTTGTTTCCCCCCTACAAATGGATATACTTATCCGAGCAGCGGTTTCCAAGTCGAACAATCTGCACGAGTCCCTCGTAAAACGGCAATCTCGCGGAAGAAGCTAAAAACATTGATTTTTCCGTTACGGAGAGAAAATATAGACACACACACACACGGCACACGGCGCGAGCAGCATACATGAATACTAATTTCCTCGAAAGGTCATTCTCTCCCGAGCATTCGAATCGAAGCTTTTCCGATTGCTCGGCAGAGGAGGCACCGGAAAAAAAACCTTCGTCAGACTGGATTACCTCGACCGCGCGCCGCAGTGTTTATATGTTATGTATGTATATGTCGAATTTGAATGAAAAAATGCACTTTTCTTTGGTCTGGAAATCGAAAAAAATTTTCTAAAGCTAGAGGTTTCGGACCGATCAGACTTTCTTCTGTAAGCCAAAAGAGATAGTCAAAAGTGCAGAGGAACATGGGAAAAGTTACTGGTAACTGTATTTCTGAGCCATTTTACGCTTTTTCTTTACAGAAAATTAATGCGTCAAGACACTGGAGTAATAACAACCACGAATGTTCCCGAGGCCCCAATAAAATTTCGAATAACACTATAATAAAGTATTACAAAAGAGCTTTAATTAAAAAAAAAATTTGCCAAGTTTCGATGCTCTGATCAAAAGTTATGCCTATTTTTCTCTCGGCATTTTTCATCATCTTTTGGCTTACAGAAGAAAATCTCATTGGTCCGAAAGCTCTAGCTTAAAAAATTGTTTTGCGAATTTTAGACCAAAGAAAAGTGCATTTTTTCATTGAAATTCGACATTATGTACGCCGTAAAGGAACCGAGAGATGGTAAGCCCAATCAAGCAAAGTAAATGGCGATATTAACCGGGAATATTATCGAGGCTCTACGGGCGACGATGAGAATTGAATTTTCACCGCGAGAGGTGCGTTAACTCTCCGATTTTATGTATACACGAGAGTCTATATCTGTAGATAGACGTCGAGCATCGGGAGAAATAGTCTCCGGCGACTGCCGCTGCACTTCCGAATCTACTTTGCCGTCTCGACGCCGGTGAGAGAGAAAGAGAAAGACGCGCAGGATGAGTCGTCGAGTCTATACCGAAGTGAGCGTTCGTTCGATGCAATTAAATTACCGAGATGAAAATGTCAGCGCGGCGACGATCTCTTGTAATTGCGTTGCACTTTCGGTTCTCTCGCGGCGGCTCCGCGCGAGGAATTTATTGTCTTAATCCGCGTGAAAATGAACGAGTCGATCGAACGCGAATTACGCGAGGGAAACGAGCTGTAGATTTGGTATATGAAGAGAGCGGCGGAAAGCGACAATTTTTCGAGACGAGAAATTTGTTTTTGTGCAATCGCGGAAAATTCCAAAATGTGGTTATTGCGCAAAACAATATTTGCAGTTTTTGTGAGCGGTGTAATACTCTTTTCGTCGTGTGTTATAGACGTTACAACATGTATTATAATGACATCATTATACAGATGGGTTTCCTCGAAAATCTTATTTCCTTAACAAGATTTTGTACATTTTGTCTTTTTTCAAAGTTCATTTGTTGAAGCTTATTTATATAAATCTTTGCTCGTTTGTACGAGAATTTTCATTCCAGAATTTTTCGTAACATTTTTTTCAATTAAAGCTGAATTTTCTGCTTTTTGGCTCATTCGTACAAGTACATTTACACAAATCTTTGCTCATTTGTACAAAACTTTTTACCCGAGAACTCTTTGTAACATTTCCTTTTAATTAAAGCAAAATTTTCTATGTATTTTTTGCAGTGTCACAAATGTTCAGTCTAAGATTGAATGTCGACGTACAATATGTAGTGAAAAACGTATTTTGCCAGGAATATTATACTGTCAATTTTCCAGAATAAGTGACACAAGGAAATTGTTTTCGTTAAATTTCACGAGTATAAAGAGCAATCATCTCCAAAATTGCAACTACAATCGCATTGGTATACTTCATCATTTTCTCCGGTTTCTTTCTCCAACCCAAAATCCACTGATTACGCCATATTCTCCCTCTAAAAGCCCCGCTTACACGTACCCCCGGAGCTCGAAATGGAAACTCCGGCTACGAAGCCAGCGATTTACAATTGGACTAATAAATTATCATTCGATTCCAATTAATCAACGCAATTAATCGCGGAGAGCAGCGCGGGCAGCATCAAAGATGATGGATGGAAGAATAATTCGCAATTCCATATGCGCGGCGCGCGCGACCCGGCGAAATAGTAGCCGTCCTATATATACCATTCCGGCTGATTAATGAATTTCCGGCGAATGTTAATTCGGGTATATGTGCATACTCGGCTCGCTCTCTCTCTCTCTCTCTCTCTCTCTCTCTCTCTCTCTCTCTGTATGTCGCGCACGTCATCAAAGTGCAGCGGCGGGGGATTTCGCAAATTCATATGCGCCGCCGCGCGCGCTCGCGGAGTAATTTTTGCGCCGGGATCGAATTACCCTCCTATATATCAATTATATATCCGTATAGCGCGAGAGCACCGAATCGACTAATGTTTTAATTTTCTCCATTCGATGGTAAAACGCGTTATCCCCCCCCCCCCCGAAACGACATTAATAACGGCATACAACGAGTAATATTATACGAACGTGTATCGGTACGCTCTTTTTCACGGGGAGTTATTTTTAGGGCGCGACCCTAACGCTGCCGCCGCTGCGGGAAAGAATAAAAATACGGCGACACCTACATCCGACCGTCAGTCACTTCGCTCTTCTTTGCTTTACTGAAAACACGACGCGAGCGAAAGCCGCGTATATAATGTTGCCTTCTCGCTCTCGCGGGGTTTATTTATATGAATAGGCTGCGAGAGCCCTCTACTGGAAGGTCCGCGAATAATATAGTCTCGACCGTATCCCGGAAATGCCGGTGGCTCGTTACGCGTAAGGCAGGTTTTATTTATTAAAGTATCAGAGCTAATTGTGATTAATCGTCGAAGACGCGCAATCGTTATTTAAATAGGAGCTTCATCAATCATAAGAAATCCGGATATACCCGCGGCATAGGATCTCTGGAGGGGGCTAAATTTAGTCGGTATAAAGGGCCTTGAGGCACGTCGAGTCTGCTGCCGTATTCTCGGGAATAAAAAAAAAAGGAACGTCTCGCCGCAGGTGGTGCATTGCCAAGGAATCGAAGGAATCGTTCCCCTTTGACGACTCCTTTGCCCCCCCCCCCAAATCCCCGCCGTAAGACGGCTTGTTATTACCCCTTTCGAACCTCTTTCTCTCGGGAAAGAGGTATAAGCTTGGCTGCAAGGGATCCCATGTAGTTTGGAGTGTGCTTCAACTGGTTTGATGTGCTGGAAAGTTCTGATACACGCAACGATAGGCGCCCT
The DNA here is from genome assembly GCA_018906965.1 of Philotrypesis tridentata. Classification (NCBI taxonomy): domain Eukaryota; kingdom Metazoa; phylum Arthropoda; class Insecta; order Hymenoptera; family Pteromalidae; genus Philotrypesis; species Philotrypesis tridentata. The sequence goes on from JACCIB010000022.1 coordinate 457,460, forward strand.
GTTTTCTGATCCGACAGATCTTCGATAGAACCAAAAATAGTGTAGTCTTACTAAATTAAATAAATTCAGTTTGTTATAATAATAGGTAGAAGCGCTAAAAAATTGTTCACTCACAATAATTGTAATGATAAAGCGAATCAAATTAATTATAGAAAAGGAATTTTTTTTTATGAACTTCGATTGAACGAAGCGAAAAGATGTGTTTAATTTTTTCACTTATTCTTTAAATTCAAGCTTAACAAAGTCCGCTTGGCGATATCGAGTTTTTTTCGCTAATTGAGATTCATTATAAATTTACTTTTCCTATAATTATCATCATTCTACTTAAAAAAATAACTAACTTTTGAACAAGTTTGCACAGCCAGTGCAACCATAACGTTTGCATATAAAACGTGTACACAGAGGCCAAACACCGGCGGATTATAAGCGCAAGAGTACTTAGCGCTCCGAAGTGTCTGGAAATGGAGATATTCGCAACAGAAAGAGAGAAAGAGAGACGGAGGCGAGGGAGACACGCTTGACGGCGAGCGTTTGTCTCTCTTTTTCAAAATAGAACTAACGCCCTTTGTAGCAGTTGGGGGGGGGGGGCTTTATATTCGCGCGGTGTTTGCCTTTAGAAGGTTATCTTGGCTCATTTGTTTGGCTGGAGCGCGGCCAATTTTAAAGAAGAGAGAATCCGGTGGAGGGTGGGGGAGGTTGGGTTAAACGCGTGTATTATGCCGGGAGTTTAAAACACGCCTGATACTTTTCAGAGAATGTTTCGTCTCTGCACGAGATTACAAGCTTTTAAGGGTATAAGTTTCCTAACGGCTGCATCCTGGAATTTACATTCTGGGATAAGTCTGACGAGGGGGGAAGAGGAAAAAAAACCTCGACCAATTCATTGGCACGAAGCTCGCTTTCAAACTAATTTTTCGTTCCCACGAAGTTGCGAAAGAATAACTGTAGTAATTTTCGAAATATCTCCAATATTTACTATTGGAGAGCAGCTGCCTACAGTAAGGAATCAAAATAGAAGTTATTCCACTTCTGAGAAAGCTCCATTCGGTGGGGATGTACAAAGCACCTTGTGTTTTCGGTGGCTTATACCAAAGAGCTTGAAACTCGAGAAGATTGTAGAGAAAACAAAGCTGCGCGTTTGCGCTCGCGATTTATGCACTCGAAGCTTTACAAAACGGACGACTGATTGGATCCCGTCGCCGAGCCGTCGTCGCGTCGTGAGCCTGCAGGGATCATCCGTCGGGCGTAAACGGTTTCTCTCCCATCGAGGGATTCAGAAGAGAAAGAGAGTAAGCAAAAGTGCTTTCCATTATTTCCTCGCGCTCGTCATTTTCCGAACACAGTTTTGCACAAGTGACGATCGCTCTTTCATTCCTGGTTTTTTTTTATCCGAGCTTTGTGCTCTTTGAAAAAAAAGTTCAGTCTACTTTAAGAAAAATAGCGGAGAGTATGGTTTTAATTATAGAGGATAGACTTGTGCGTATTTGCTAAAGCGTGGGGATCAAAGAAACTACTATACAGTCCAGCCAGCCCGGCGGCTATCGTCATGCTTCTCTCAAAGAGACAGACCGATTAAACGCGCGGCTCGCATCCTCTCCACTCGGTCCTTTCATTAAAGCACGCGAGGTGCGTGTAGAAGATTATATACGGCGATGGCGTTCGGAGTAGAGAATTTTAATCCACACTGATAATGCGGGAATCCTCGTGGCTTTAGGTGTAATATGTTAAGAATTTTATTCTTCTGACGTAAGCTGTGATGTAATGTCTTATTTTAGAGCAGACTTAATGGTGCGTAAAAACAGAAATGACATGAAACTTAGATAGATCATAAATATTTACTCTGAATCCACTTATAAACCGAACCAATTCAGAACGCTTACGGAACTTGATTTACTGGCACGACCTATCAATAAATCTTGTTTGGATACAGCGAAAACGAAGCTGCGAATCGATTTAAAGAACATCACACAAATCATGATCCATCAACAACTCTCTGAATTTTTAACTATCGAAAACATTTTTAGAATTTCAAATTTAGCGCCTGTCTCGCGACCAATGACGATGAGTCATTTCCGATATCGCACGCAGCGCCACCGCGCGACACCCAATCACACTTCTCGCTGCATCGGAATCGACCAATCCATTTTCAGCTTCAATTTTCCATCACGATCTCGAACGAAAAACGGGAATTCCGCCATTACATCGATAGGATCTCGTGATGAAATTGCACTCATCGCTCTTATACGAGCCGAGAGGGGTCTTCAACATTTTTTCCTCGTCAATATTATCTCTCTAAACATAGCGCTAGATCTTGTTAGCAAACAAGACTTGCCATCAGCGAAGGCTAATTAAGACTCGGACGAAATGTGTATACTGTATATACATATCTATATATATATAACCCGCCTCCGATTTGTCGCGGACAAGTCGAGCGTCTCGGCGCCGCCTCAATTAATATAATAACATCGCCGCGTATATAGAGACCCCATACACACCGTTATATATACTGCAACGAAAGAGAGAAAGAGAGATTTCTCGGAACAGACTCTTCGTTAAAATTTTGCACGGAGGGGGGGGGGGCGATGATCCAAGGTTATTCTTGGCTCGGCTCTGCCAGCAGAGAGATGAAAGGGAAAGCAAGTACGTCAGGAATGGGAGTACGAGGGTCGCGATCTCTTTTCCCAATATCCCGGGGGATGAGACGTCGTCGACGTCGTCGTCGTTGTCGTCGTCGTCGTGTGCCAGCGAGAAAGTGTACGGTGAGTATATAACTATATATACACACACGCGGTTATATTGCTCTTACTTCTTGCCCCGGTAAAGTGAGCGTGTGTGTGTGATGATGGGATGAGAGAAGAAGAGACTCTGTTGACGATATTTTAAGCAAGAGATAAAAGCTCTCTTTGAGTAGATCTCCTTGGGAGTCTATTCTACTCGATATTATGGTGTGTGCGAGAAAGCCCGCGAGTGTTTCTGTGGTTACGAGGAATAACGACGTAAGTCCGCCTTGCGAGATTTCGAATGAAGAAAAACCAGGCTTCAACGCTTGCGTGACAGCGAAAAATGCTAAATGGCGAAACCCGGCAGAAACTTAACGATAAATTAGTTAATTTATCGTTTTCGCCGGGCAAATTGATGTTCAAGTAAGAATTAAAATTTATACAAATGAATTTTCTTCGTTTCTCGAAATAAATCAATAAAGCATTCTGCGCAGAAGCCTATTCTGCAGGACAATTCAAAATTTAGCCCGAATTAGCAGAAGCAATTTTTAGCGAAGTCGGGGTAAAATAAGCCTCTGAAGCCTTACCACCAATTTTCCGGCAGAACTTTTCGGTAATTGCACGCCGACTATAGAGCGCACGGCTCTTAATAATTCACCATCGCAGCGCGTGTGCTTTATCGCTCGGAACAGCGATCAAGATGAAAGCGCGAATCTGGAGTATGAAAATGAAAAAAAAAAAAAAAATCGCGAAAGAAGAAAATTGAAAGAAAAAACACAGCGCGCAATTGTACATTATAGAGGTGCGCGTGCATGCGAGTTTAGCCAATTGTTCGAAGCGACGGGAGGCTGCGCTGCCGCGTGCGAGCTCTCGCGCACGTGTTCGTCCTACCGAGAAAAGTGCTTCTCCGGGACGCTATTTTTTTTTTTTTTCAACGCCGGGGGGTTCGGTCTCTTTTCTCTTTCTCTCCGTTCCGTTTCCTGCGAAGCGTCGCTTTCGGAATTTACGCTCGAACGAGGGATTTTCCTCTCTCGCGGCGGTTGTTTGCAAACGAGGGCGCGAGAACTTTTCGGGAAAAGCTCGCGCGGCTGTTTTAATGAAGCGGGGAATTAGCGGGAGCTGTTATGTGGGCCGTGACCTACAAAGTGTTCCGCGCGCGAGAAAGAGCTTTTTCCCGCACGCCATTGTCCGACTTTTGCCGTCGTTGCCGCGCGTATGATCGATAGAGTGGCAAGTTTTAAAAAGCTATTAGACTTTTGACAAGAGGAGAGGGGGGTGGTGGTGGTGGGTGAGAGATAAATTAGACGCGCTTCGTCGACTGTGCGTAAAAAGTAATCAGCCCCCGAGACGTTGACAAAATGCGGGGCGAAAAACCGGGGGCGTATGTATAAGTGTATAGAGAAACGGGAGGCGAGAGTAGCGCGAGCACGAGGGCCGTATTAATCATCCGACTGTATATATATATAAGTCAGCTTCGCGCTTATGGGCTATACGTGAGTTGCGATTAAAGACACTTTTTTTTCGAGTAGATTAAACGAGTTTCTGGGATTCCAGTGCTCATCATCAGCGCCGAGTTTAATTGGATTTCGCCGGTGCGCGCGCGGAGTGTGTATTAAGGTTATCGGACTGCGCTATACTCGTTTATTATACTAATCGCCCGTTTGTGCCCATCAATTTTAATTAATCTCTTCGCTTGTGTATACAGAATCGAGAAAAAAAGATTAATGCGCGATAAACGCGGTGCATATATAACTAATCGTAAATAACGAATCTGTGCCATCGCGAGCGCCGCAGTGAGGCTCGCGTGTCGCAAACTGGATTCTGGAAATAAATAAAAAAAAAATAGAAGGAAAAAAGGGAGACACGCCGGACTCCGTATATAGACAGTGGATAAAACAACAACGGCGATTTTCCTCGCGTGTCAGACATGATTTCGCCCTGCGAATCGAACAATTTCGATTAAGGTCTGTCGATATTTTTTTACTTTCCGATACTGTGCGGCTGCACCAGCAGCAGCCGGGAGAGAAAAGAAATTTATACGGGACGAAGGGCAGAAGGTATACGTGACGCGTCGAGAGGGCACGTAATGTATCTATTTCCGCGGACCGTCCGGCACATGATCGATTCGTCGCGACCACTGCTGTATCGAAGCCTACGTATAGGTAGGGAAGAGAATGTTAGAGACAAATTGAGATGGGATATTTTCTTCCACGTGTAGATCTGATACATCGTAAAGATTTTTTTAAAATTGTGTAATATGTGTAATAATGTACACTGAAATAATGTAACTTTGATAAAAATATAATTTCTTTATGAAACTTGTGAGCAACGCTACGTACCGATTAATATACTTCGTAGTACGTAAAATTTATTTTGCTATACATATCATATTCAGTTTTCCATATTTAAATAATACCCAGTGCAACTTCAAATCATATACGTCGAATTTAAAAAAAATGTACTTTTCTTCGGTCTAGAATTCGAAAAAAATAATTTTTTAAGCTACAGTAAATTACTACAAAACAAAAAAATGCCCAGATTCGATGCTATGATCAAAAGTTATGCCCGTCTGAAAAAAAATGATAAAAATCCGAATGCCGATTTTCTCTTTTTTCAACACATACCTCCCCGCGTTAAATTTTCATATTCTATACTTTCCACGTTCCTCGGCATCTTTTTATCATCCTTTGCTAAGAAAAGTGCAATTTCCTTTTGAAATTCGACGCATACGTACACGGGCGCGGGTCCATTGCCAGTTTTCATCGCACAAATAGCAATTTTCACCGCGACAGCTTTCTCAATCTACGAAGTATCGGAAAAACTATTTCCCGCGAGGCGGAAAAGTCTGCGTTTCTAATGAAATACATGTACGCCGCGCGTACAGGACTGCCGCTGCGGAGGGAAGGGGGCGGGGAGGAAAAATTGGACGAACTCAATCAAATGCACGCAGACGGAAAATAAACAAGTATAACGCGGGGCGGTGCTTGAAAAAGCAAGGGCCGCCCGATGCGTATGTGTGTGTGTGCGCGGAAAAACGATCCACAAAAGCGGCGCGCGCGCAAAAGGCGAAAAACAACGCGCAGCGCGGCGTATAACGGACACAAAAAAAATACAGCGTAAAATATGCATTTCAAAAAGCCCGCGCGCGCGCGCCCGAATCAATTGCCGTCGGTTTTTCTTTGAATATTTTAATTCCGTTCATTTATGACATGCGCGCGCGAGTTTGCAAAATATATAGCCTACTTCTGCCGAATCGACTGCGCAACTTTATTATTTTTTAAATGTGCGTGGAAAATGCATCTTTGGATGCGTTCTATATGTAGTGTTTACAATTCAATTTATATTGCCAGCAGAGTATATACAAAACGAACCGAGTCTCGTTGTGTACACACACACACACACACACACACACACACACACACATATATATATATATATGTATGCATTCGGCGTGTGCGACAGATTTTTCTCTGGAATCGAATTATTGAAAAAATTTCGTTGAAAATCTGCGCGTCAAATATATATATGTTGTGTTTTCCTGTACAGAGCTTTGCTCGCAGACTTTTTACAAATTGCACGTACGAAAAATATATGTCGAATTTCAAAAAATAAATGCACTTTTGTTTGGTCTAGAGTTCGAAAAAAATTTTTTAAATCTAGAGGTTTCAGACCGATCAGACTTTCTTCTGTAATCCGAAAGATAGTCAAAAATGTAGAGAAACATAGAAAAAGTTACTAGTAACCATATTTCTGAGACAAAATACTGGAGTAATAACAATTACGAATGTTTCCGAGGCTGCATCAACAAAATATCAGATTATACTACAATAAAGTATTTTTATAGAGCCTTAATTTAAAAAAATATATACCAAGATTCGATGTTCTGATCAAAAGTTATGCCCGTTTAAAAAAAAAAAAAATAATAATAATAATCCGAATATGCAATTTTTTCTTTTTCCTCTATGCCTCCTTATGTTCGATATATTATGTCGAATTTCAAAAAATAAATACTTTTCTTTGATCTAGAATTCGAAAAAAAAATGTTTAAAATGGCACTTTTTTCTGTAAGCCAAAAGATGATAAAAAATGCTGCGGGACATGGGAAATACAGAATATGAAATTTTAATTTGGGGAGGCATATGGAGGAAAAAGAAAAAATCGGCTATTCGGATTTTTATTATTTTTTGCTTTTAAACAGGCATAACTTTTCATCAAAGCATCAAAACTCGGCATATTTTTAAATCAAAGCTCTTTTGTAATACTTTATTACAGTATAAATCGAAATTTTATTGGTGCCTCTGAAACATTCGTAGTTGTTATTATTCTAGTATTTTGATGCATTAATTTTCTGTAAAAAAAGCGTAAAATGGCTCAGAAATATGGTTACTAGTAATTTTTCCCATGTTCCTCTGCACTTTTGACTATCTTTCGGCTCACAGAAGAGAGTCTAATTGTTACAAAACCTCTAGCTTTAAAAAAATTTTTTCGACCAAAGAAAAGTGCACTTTTTTTAAAATTCGACAGATACGTATATTTGCGTGAACAATGCAATTGACTTTCGCAACGTATTATGCATACCTGTACAGTACTCAACTGATTGTACACGCACACAGGCACGAATAAGTGAAAATAATGACCCTCGCAACACGCACTTCTCGATTAGAATATTTGCACGTGGATAATACAGGCGGAATGTCGGGAGGGAGAGAGTGATATACGAGTCCCGATTAACGAACGACGTCGGCTGCGCACATGTAAAGCCCGATCGTTCGCCTCATATTCGCTCCGCATATAAGATCGATCTCGCGACTTGGCGGCCGCGCCAACTGCGTATAATACGCATAAATTTGAAAATCGACAATTACCTTTGACTTTTACGAAACTCACGTGAGTAGATTGAGTATATGTCCAGGAAATTTCGGAAACAACTGGGACGGAAAAGTTGCAAAATATTTTCTGGAAGGCACATCTACCAGACCTGTTTTTTCTCTCGTTCCTTAGGTCATTCTGAAAGATACAAAGCTCGCGAGCATGGCCGATCGTAAGGTACATTTTTTTCCAGAGGAAAATCGACTCGAAAAAACAAGAAATAATGAACAAAAAGAGAATTCAAAGATTTTTTTGCTCGAAAACTATGAACTTTTATAAAAATTCATGAAAGAATGCTTTGTAATGTTCTCAGATTGATCCGGTACAATTTTTGATTTTTCGAAAATCCAAAAAAGCGAAATGTCGAAAAACGTCCTTAAAAAATCTGAAAAAATTTCGAAGCATTCTTTGCATGAATCATTAAGACATTTTTACTGTAAAGAAATATTTTTAAGAGTCCATAGTTTTCGGGAAAAAATCTATGAATTCTTGTGTTTTAATTATTTCTCGTTTTTCGAGTCGTTTTCGCTCCTGAAAAAAGTGTACCCTACGATCGGCCGTGCACGCGAGCTTTTTCTCTTTCAGAATGACCCAAGAAACGAGAAAAAACAGGTCTGGTAGGTCTGCCTTCAAGAACATTTTTTGCAACTCTTCCATCCGAGTTGTTTCCGAAATTTCCACTGACGCATCGAACGGTATACACAAACCGCGCGATTTTCAAACCGTAAGCCCTATCATTCGAAAAATACTGCTGGAAGCAGTGCAATGCCCTCCGAAACAGTTCTCCCAAGGGAGAGGGAGGGAGTGGAGAGACGTTAAAAAATCATAAAGCAGCCTCGCGGTTACTCAGCCAAAAAAGCACACTGCAACCTTCCGGCGAGAGTCGCGCGCGATAGCGCATCGAACAAGACTCCGGAGGAGAGGAAATATACACGTCACGAAACATGTCGTGCCGCGAGGCAGTACGTAACCTCGGCGTCCATCCGCGCGCCCCATAAATACGTCGCGCGGTAAACACGATTAACCAGCCCCGTGTATACCTGTGTGTATATACGGCTCTTTACTGTGTAAGCCTGTACATATATAGGGTGTATGTGTACGCTTGTGTACTTAGCAGGGGACAGAGCTTTGCGTGCGCGGATTTTTCGGCGAGTGTGTATAAGCGAGCGTGTGACTCCTCGAGGAGCCGGAGCGATAGAGTGCATTCTTCTGTTGCTCTCGTGCACTCTTTCGCTCTTTCTCTCTCTCCCCCTCTCTCGCGGCTTAATATAGGCTATTGTTTGCCGGGGCTATCTTATCGCCCCGCTGCTTTATTGTCCTCGGGATTTGTCTCGGATAAGCCGGACTCGCGGCTAGATTAGCTCCCGTATTTTATTGTTATTATATATATATACGTGTAGGTGTGCGCGCGCGCAGTATGTCTATGTATAGATACGCGGAGGGAATGGAAAAAAATTTTCACGAAAATTCAATTCTCTCTCTCTCTCTCTCTTTCGTATATTTCATAATCCCTCTCTCTCTCTCTCCAGCTCGGCGCGGCGCGCGATAAATAAAAATGTCAATGCCCTTCGCCGCCGCGGCGCATATGCATTTTCCGGGGCACGTACTAGAACGACAGCCGGCGCGAATTTGCATAGCGCGGGGGGCTCTCTCTCTTTATCTGAAAAGGTGTTGTCGGACGCGATCGCGTTTATGCGGCTGCTGCTGCTCTACTGCGCACTGGGTGTACAGGGGGGGAGGTTTCCGCGATTTCGCTAATATGCCGACGCGGTTGAATATTGTATAAGCGATGTGTGTGTGTGTGGCGGGAATTTTGAATTTTGCGGAGAGGCGCCTGTGGAAAGAAGCTTTCGCGGGCGGAGTGTACGCACGCGTCTGCGGCTTCCGGGGATTTCGAGAGAGGAAAGCTTATTTATATGGGATTTGATATTTTTTCTTGCTTATTTTTGGCAAGTTTTTCATTTTGGGATATTTATTTTCGAATGGAGCTGTTGTAAGTGTCCAATTTTCCGATAAATCCTTTTCCCGAAAAAAAAGTAGAACAAATCTACACGATACTCTTTCTTTACTGCAAATCACAGCCACAAAAGTTTTCGAATTTTGCAATAACAGCGTCATATATATATATATATAGGACAGGAAAAAAAGCTTCAATCCGAAAGCGAAATTGGATCCACTGGTAAAAGGATATTTGCCCTTTTAAAATTGCAGAGGGTAATCTCGTTTTTTTATTCTGTTCGCAAAATCTTGTAAATGTAAATTTCTCTCTTCTTTCAAATTCTCATTTGCATGAAGCTCATTTACACAAAGCTTTGTTCATTTAGACAAAACTTTTTACGCGGTTGCTCTGTTGTAACGAGTGTGATTTTTTTTTCAAATGAAAGCTATTTTTATTTACTTTCTTTTATACTTCCTAACCCAATTTACTGCGACAATTCTACACTTATAATATATAAGTAGACTAAACAAAAAAGTACTTCCTGATCAGCTCCCCCGGATACTACAATAATAAAACAATTGTATATAACGGATTTCTATCAAACGAAGAAACAATATTGCAAATTTTACCGCTTCCACATTACGTTCCTACGCTCATCAATACCCAATCAATTCGAGATCCAACGTATATATACATATAAGTGTATCGATCGCGCTTCACTACCGGGCGCGTAAAAAAGCGCGTCGCCGTGTCCTCTTCCTCCCCCAGGAAGCAACGAGAGCATAAAATAAAATGTGTATATAGCTATATATACATATACCCCGGAGAGTATATCGGAAATTGATAAACAAGTGGGTGAAGAGGGGGTGGGGGTCCAGAGGAAAAGAAAAACTGCTCAGGCGCGCACAGCCGGTCGTAACAGATTATCGCTTGATTATAACTGACAGGAGCGACGCTCTTTGCTCTGCAAGAGCGAGAAAGCTTCTGTATATACGCCGGCTCTCTCGCGGGACGCTCCGAACTTTTATCTCCTCGATGAAACTACCTACTCAGCGGCCGAGCCGCGGAGAGATACGGGGGGGATTAAAGAGGGAGTCGAAGGTGCTTATACAGATACGCCGCGATTATCGAGTATTTCATTTGCGGGTGAGGACGTTTCTTTTTTTTTCCTCTCCTCCCCCCCAAGCCGCGCGATCATTGATTTATCGGACGTGCGGCCCGCGATGTGTCGTTTCGCTTTACATTTTTTTCCGCTTACATATATGTATAGACGTGTATACACACAGATACGACCAACAGCGTAAATAAGCTCAATTAAAACATTGCCGCACACGTAGAGCCAGAGACACTCGTTTTAATATATATTTATATCTGTTGTACGCGCGGACGAAGAAGCAACAATGCCGCAGAGAGAGGAGAGCTCATAACGCATTCATGACTCGCGTCGCGCATTTATAAAATATCAAAATACAAGCGGAGGGAGGGAGAGGGGGAACCTCTTCTCTCTCTCGCTATACTGTCGTTTTAATTAACATTTATAATTAAAAGCGCTCGGAGCTCTCGCTCTGACCCTCTCCGCTATATATATTATATATGTATAATTCGACTATCGCGCGCGCGTTTGTATATGTAAATATACAGATGCTCGGCACGTTGTGCGCACAAAAACTCGATAAACCTAAAAAGAGAGCTTGTATATTTTTGTTTATCGACTCGCGGTGTGTGTTCGGGGGAAATAAAAGGCGGAAGTAAGCTTGAAAAAATTTCTTCTTCCACGCGCTCTCTGCGTTCCGGCTAAAGACTCGAGCAAAAAGCGCGAGGGTCGCGAGAGAGAGAGCGCAATGTATATATATAACTTTCCTCGCGAAGCCCCGGCGTGATATACGTATACGTGTGTGCGGCGCGCGTGTATGTGTGTAATAAAGTGCGTGAGCTGCTTGCGCTGGAAAACGAGTCTGCCGACGGAAACTGAAGGGCTTAGAGGCGGCTCATGAATTTTAAGCGTTTCTTCGTACCTCGACGAGGTCCGCTGTGTATATTCGTGTGTGTGTGTGCGCACGAGAGGTGTGGATATGGCTCATCTACTTATACACCAGGCGTTTACGCAATTATCGGGGCTTACGGCGCGATGATTACTGCGTGCGCGCGGCGAGTTTTTTTTTTCAAAAAGTTAAGGAAATAATTGAGGAGAAAGTTCTTTCTGAAAAAATTACAATATCAAATATCAAGTAATAAACTGTATTCTTTGTTGACTTGGTCTCGATCTCTCCGAGGCAGTGATTCCGAAAGGGGTTTTTAAGAAGTAAAATTTTAAAATTCACTAGTCGCCCTTGTCAGGAAAGTGTCGAGAATTTTATTACATGAACATACGCCCTGGTAGAAAGTATCCCATTTAAAATGGTCAATAAGGCAAGAAATGGCAATTTAAAATGGATAGAACTATCAAAATTTAAATACTCAAGAAATTGCCTTATCTTGGGTACTTCTTATGGGAAATAAATAACTCAGTCCCAACCCATATGAAATAGCCATTATACTTATCAATTATAAATGGCTATAAAATGGGAAAAAATAATTTACAAAAAATTTAAAAAAAATATGTATTTCTTATGTACAAAATCAGTAGTGCCTACTACGTTGTACCGTAAATTAAGTATTATTTATTACAAATACTTTATTTAAATCGAAGATAATCAGCTGTTCAGCTGATTATCGTCAAAAACACAGAAAATTTTTGCTTAAAAACTATGTTTTTCTCTAAATTTCATTTGCACTTTGTGAGGTTAGGTTGTAGGTTAGGTCATGTTTTTTTACCTATCCATTTCTTCTAGAATAAATGAACTCATATAATGGTTTCCATTTATTGCCTATAAATAGGCTGGAAAGCGTTACAAAATTGGTATAATATGGCCATTAAAATTGCCCATTTCTGAGATTGGGAACCTATAAAATGGCAATTTCTTGTACTAACTTGTAAAGGCGATATCTAATTAAACGAGAATATAATTAAACCAAATATACCGAGGGATAAAATCAAATTAGAAGATGTATACACACTTCTAAATACATTTATCGAGTAATAAAATTGTTGGATTATCGTTGGACAGTGGGCGAATTGAAGACGAGAAGCTTTTCAATTCTGGCAATATTATACTATATTATCTGCGTGTATGCGGTATTATCCAGTAAAAATTTCGTAGAAAAGACTGAACTTCTTCACGACCGCACTTTTACAACTGCGAACTTACACAAGGTGAAAATTAAGGGTATTTCCCGTGAATCGGCCTTCCGGCTTCTCGCTGTTAGTCTCGTTTTTACACTCATCGACGTAGCCGCCTACGCTTTCACCGGCTGTTTGTCGTAGTTTTTCCCGTTTTCTCCTTTTATCCGGGCTTGCTTCTCTCTCTTTCTGCGGTCGACTTTTTCTTTCGACTCTCTCCCTCTCCTCTCTCTCTCTGGCGATAAGAGGCGGCTTTACACAGAGAAAGAGAGGAAAAAGAGAGAAAGGGGTAAATCCATTTTGAGGATTCTTAATTCCGTAGTTTTAATTAGTCTCGGCGGCGGGAGACTCGCTCCGCAGCTGCTGCAGCTCTATCTCTCTCCTCGCTCTTCTCGGAGTTCCGCTGACCGTCGGTCCATATACCCGTATACTCTCCGATGTTGGGACTCCCGTACCCCCCCCCCCCCACTTTCCCATGATTTTAGATATGCAAACTGCACGGGAGGGAGAGATTGAATTGTGCTGAGCGAAGCGATTTTTCTTTGTGGATTCTCTCTAGCTCTAGTCTGTCGGCAGCTTCTCTTCCCATACGGCTCTGCCTACGGTCTCTGTACGTACGGTGCCTTTCTCTGTGGACGTGAAGAGAAAGAGATAGAGAAAGGCGGAGTAATTCGCGTAAACGTTGGCGAGCAGCAGCAGCAGTTGGGCGAGCTGAATCGAATTCAACGGGTGTGCGCGAGGCTTTTAGAAAAAGCTCCTTTCAAAAAGTTCCCTCGACTATATCTGTACACGCTCGTTTTTCCCCCTTTTTCTCACTGCTGCGCACTGCTGTACTGTCTGTGGAGGAGTACATCGCGCTGAGCCGAAGACGTTAAGAATCTTTGCGGAAAAATGGGTTGGGTTTGTTGTATAGTTTTGTCAAGTGCGTCGGTACATCGAAAATTTCTTAACGTCGAATAACGCCACCGCATAAAGAGGAAGACGAGTATCCTGTAAATACAGTCTCTTCGTGTCACTCGTTTGCCGGACACTGCCGCTTCGATGTATGGGATAGATATAGAGAACACATACTCGAGAACGTTCGGGACTCTTGAGAGCACCTCTTTTATTTTCATTCCGTCGCTGCTATTTCGGTGCCCGCAGTATAAAGCGTATATATAGGTACGTCGTTGTCGCCTGATTTGTGAGTAGAGAGCGCGTGCGCACCCGGTTAATGGATAAAAATCGTCGGGGCATGAATAACCGTAATTCAGCGGCAGGACGCGCGACGTGTTCGAGTCGCATTATTCTCTCTCTCTCGTTCTCTCTCTCTGCGAATCGAATGGGTCAATGATTGAGTGTATTGATCGGGTCGTTGCGCGAACGAAATAAGAACGTATATAGAAACTGGTATAATGAGGGGGAAATGGAATTACGCGCGACAGTTGACGTATGTGGATCAATTAGGCGGCTCTCGAGTGTGTGGACAGTGATGTAAGTTTTCGATCTCTTTGGTTCAGGCGTACTTTATGCATCCTTATGAGACACGAGGTTTTATGTGTAAATTGAGACACTGTTCAGAGTAAATAGTTGACTTTCCGCGTACGTTTCTGTGGCACAAATTGTGCGTGCGTTTGCATAAAATTAATTGTAAATTTATGCGCTTGAAACATGTAGCGAAAGTAATAATTCAAGCTTATGTAAGGATGTACAGTAAATTTTCGCATAAACTGTCAAAAATTATTTATAATAACTTTTAGAATTACAAGTTTACGTAATCGAATTAATATTAGAAAGTACTGTGAACAAACTAACTTTTATAATACTTCTCTCTCTAAATCTAAAACAGCGAAAAATTTACTATTTCTCATAGTTAAATACTATTGACCTCCCAAATAGTGAAATTTTTCACTATTTACACGTAGTACAAAAAATATCATTTTATAAATTAGTAAATATTCACTAATACGGTGCATTGTTGTAAAAATTATAATTCACTATAGTACGTAGTGAACAGTCACTGTTTATGAAATAAGTTATAATTTTGCTCATTTCATTCCGTTTACCATCGAATTAGTAAATACTTACTGATTCAAATAGTAGAAAGTATTTGCTTTAAATTGTCACTGGAACAGTGATTATCCAGTCCATAATCACTTTAGCAAAAGGTGAACTTGAAAAATTATGTAAATATAATATTTTTTCAGTGAGTCATAATGACTTTTAAGAGAAGTGGAATTTTCGGTACTGATAAATTTTTAATGTCCGAGAAATTCACTATTCGAGTGTAAAATCCACCACCCAGAAAAAGTGAAATTTTATGGACCCAATCGTTTTGCAACATGAGAAAAATTTACTATTTAATTAGCTAACAATGAACTAGTAGAATAGTGAAAATTTATGTCCCCTTTATCCTCCTGTTAGTAGGGCCACACATTATTTTGAGTAATGTATTTGCAACATTTTAGACACTGTATTTTCACTATTTCAGCTAATGAAAATTACTACCCAAATATTATTTTTATTCACTATTTATAATGTTCAATATAATTACTATTTAAGGTAGTCCTTTTACACTTTTTCAATTGGTCCATTTTTTTAACCTGTTTAAACTGTAATTATTCACTAGTCCACAGTTGCACCATTATAACTTTTTCAAATTGTTAATACGGTCTAAAAAAACAGTGAATCTTCACTGTTTCAAATTTAGAGAGTAGCAAGCCGATGGAAATGCACAAATTTATTTCGCGATAAACTCCAAATCCCAATTTTAATTCAAGCTGCACCCACACAAGGGTGACAAAGCTTTGCGATTAATTTTCATCGCCTTTCGACGTCGCGACAAACATCACGATTATCAATCCTCATCCCGTGATAAATAACCCACACACAATGATTTCAGAGCTTATAATCCAATAATTAATTTTGATTACCGTTCACCGTCCCGAAAGAAAAAAATCTCCATCATGAATCCTCATCCCGCGAGAGAAAATCAAGTTATACACACGACGACGAGCCCAGATCCGTCGATCCCCTTCCGCGGCAACGACCTGAACCCCCTTCCCCATCGCCCAGTAGTCTCCACGCCGTCGTCTCCCATTCGCGTCTCTCCGCAGTGAAACTCAAAAGCCGGGTTATTACAAAATCCCGCTAGACAAGCTCTATACACAGAGAGAGAGAGAAACCGACGAGAATTCAATATATCCAGTTCGCGACAGATCTTCCCAGAGAGAGAGAGGAAGCAGCACAGGCAAACCCCTCCTTATTTACCGACACGGAAAAGCGACGCGGCGGAGGGAAGATGTATATCTGGCCATTCGGGATTATTAAGCCCCTTTGTCGTGTCTATACACAGCCCAGACCAGTGGTGTGCCACTACGGGTGAGCCTATGGGAAAAAAAATGAAAATACATTATGCGCGGCGAGTCAACATGAGAGACGCGCGCGCGCGGTCTTATCGGCGCCGTGCCAGGGCTTCTTCTTCTCTTTTCGGAAGGGGGTTGCCGCGCACTGCTACTGCTGCCGAAGAGGAGACCCCCCCGCGAGAGCTGGGGCTACTTTAATTTATTTGAGATATTCCGAAGTAGCCGGGCGTTTAACGCTGTATACCGTTTTCTCCCCCCGCGCATGTATAATTGCGTTCCTCTCGTTTTCCAGGGGCTGCAAAATACAGTCGCGCGGGCTCGTGAATTTTTAATTCTTGCCGGCGCGACTGCCACCCACGACGCGCTATACATTTTGTTATTAATCGTCGTTAAAACACAGCGATTAAATTTTCATACGCCCATCCGACGAGAGATAGAGAGAGAGAGAGAGAGAGAGAGAGAGCTTGAATAATGGAAGCGTTTTTGAATTACGCGCGTTGTACAACGTTCGGCAAAGTGTTATTGATAATCTAATATTCAGCCATGCGAACGCGCGTCCTTCAAGAGGATTTCTGCTCGAATATATCGCCCCCCCCCCCTCCGCGCTCGCACACGTCAGGATTTAATTTGAAATATCATTAGCGCATTCATCGTCCTGTTGGCGGAGTGTATATAGAGCGCTGCTCACTGGCAGATAGCGGCGCGGCTCTCTCCCCCTTCGCACATCAACTCAAGCACGTACAAATGTGTTACAGGAATTATTTATAATTGCGCCCCGGCTGAAGCCCTCGCGCTGATGCTGGGAATACGTATAGTAATATTAATTTTCGCGCGTACAGGGATTTACATACATATTGCAGGACTGTACAGTGCTGAGCCGTATTCCCGCATATATATATAAGTGTGTGTGTGTGTGTGTGTAATATGCGATCTGTACGATTAAGTATTCAACGTCGCCATCGTCGCGCGATTTCTTTTAATCTGCGAATGTCACGACGCGCGTCTTTTTCGTACGTAGGGGTCAACGCCGCGGTGCTCTTTATTTTTGCGAAGCGTTTAATTTACGGGGAGACGTGATTACGGACGTCCGATTTGCATAGACAGCGAATATATTTATTTTACTCTGATTTTTCGTAATGAGGTATGAATTGTAATGAACGATTTTGCTACTTCGTTTAAAATAAATGTATTTGGATAAGTGTGTATATGGCCAATTCTCATAGAAAAATTGCACTTTGCGTCCAGAAATCGAAATTTTATTTTTATAGCTAGAGGTTTCGGATCTATGAGACCTTCTGTAATCCAAAAGATAGTCAAAAGTGCAGAGGAACATGGGAAAAGTTACTAGTAACCATATATTGGAGCCATACACTTTTTTACAAAAAATTAATGCGTCGAAACAGTGGAACAATGACAACTGCGAAATGTTTCCGAGGCACACATAAAATTACAAATTACACCACAATAAAGTCCAATAAAGGAGCTTTAATTTGAAAAAAATATGCCCAGATTCGCTGCTCTGATTAAAAGTTATGTCTGTTTAACAAAAAATAAATAAATAAAAATACCCTATTTTCTTTTTTTTTCCTTATACCTCCCCATGTTAAATTCTAATGTTCCATGTTTCCCATGTTCCTCTGCATTTTTGACTATTTATCAGCTAACAGAAGAAAGTCTCATCGGTCTGAAACCTCTAGCGTAAAAAAAATGTTCGTTTTCTGGACCCCCGAAAGGTGCATTTTTCTTTGAAAATTGGTCATATACTATCTAATTTGATTTTATCCCTCGGTATAGTTGGTTTAATTATATTCTTTGTTGACTTTATCGATCCTGCCTCGGACAGATCGATAAAGTCAACAAAGAACATCATTTGTTTAAAATAGTTGAAGCTACCGATGTGTTTTAACGTTGCAAACTAACACTCGTTCAAACCATAAACATATTCGGCACATCTCCATTTTATTAAAAATTATTAAATACATCGAAAATACTTTCTCGCGCTGATCGCTGATTCGGCCAATTAAATTTTTCATCTCTCAAGCGGGCGAGGCAACCGGACAGAGTATTATTAAGCCTTTTCCACCGGAGCGAATCCAATAAAGCTCGCGGAAGCCGTGTTAACGTTAGCATGTCGGAGAGGCTGATGCAAAATTCTCTCTCCCCCTCGCTCTCTTGGGAAGATCGAAGAGCATCAATCTCCTGAGCTCTCGAAAACGCATTCGAGTTTATATGCATTTTCCCCGTCGGCGCGAGGCGACGCTGGCGCAGGAAATAAAAGTTCGAACTATCGGGAAACGAAGTGTCACCTCCCCCCCATCGTGTTCCGCCACCCCACGGCGAGCAGACGACGACGACGACGACGACGACAACGACGACGACGTCTGGGCACTCAGCGATAAAATGGGAGAAGCAAGGAGAGACATCATTTTTTTTTTCGGGGCGAATTACACGAGCGATCGGCGGGGGGTCGACAAGAGGACTTTTCGGAGGTTTCATCGATGGCTTGGAATTTATTAGCTGTTGATTCGAGCGAAAGTGATTATTCTTGCGCCGGCGTAGTACAGGATAAACTGTGGATAATACTTAGTTCGAGAAATGCCTCGTCGCTTGTTTTATCCCCATACGAGGGTACGCGCGAGGTCTGAGCGTTCTCGTTTTTCAGGATTAAATTTTACGAAGAGATCGACCGACTTTATAGCCAATTTTTTTCCGATATTACGCTCCCGAACATCCGCAAATACGTCAGCGTACTGTAACTATTAAAACTACACGCAATCGTCAGTTCCGCCATAAAACAGCCGACCCCCTTGTACCTACGTACATACGTGCAAGTACCTCAACCGCGTCGTAAAATCCCGAGAAAAAAAAATTTCCCTCACACATAAAGTCCGTCATGCCCCCGCAGACTGTGTCCCCCAATAAATTTTCCTTCCCCCCTCCCGAGCGAGAGGGAGAGCCCTCCCTCTCACCTATATTTACAACCGAAAAGCTCACGTATCGCATTACCCAAAACAAAGGCGAAAGAGCGATTCTCAAGCGCTCGCGCTGAGAACATCCACCGGCGGCGGTGCAGCGGAAGACACATCGAGCCCCAATGCGCCCCCCCCCCTCCCAATAAATTTCCGTATTCCCGTGCGACAGGCCGCGGCGCATCCGACGTGACGTTTACACAGCGCGGCGTATACTCCCACGTAAGCGCGCGGTGCAGAGACCCTCCTCCACCTCCTCCACTGACTGATGCTCTCGATGGGCTTCCCGAGAGCGATTTATTTTTAATAGCCGAGCAATTAATAACGGGAGAGAAGCGCTGCGAGATTCCGACGCTCAAATGGCCCCAGAGCCTCCGAGGACTCGTTGCTGCTGCTGGTGTTCCGCAAAAGAAGAACACGAACTTGGCTCTGATATTTTTTTTTCTTTAAGTTTTCTATGTACTGCGGGGGCAGAGAGAAAGAGAGATAGGCTCGACGCTCGGCCACGTGCGTTTATTTACGAAAGGCG
Organism: Philotrypesis tridentata; assembly: GCA_018906965.1. NCBI lineage: Eukaryota > Metazoa > Arthropoda > Insecta > Hymenoptera > Pteromalidae > Philotrypesis > Philotrypesis tridentata. The sequence goes on from JACCIB010000022.1 coordinate 477,050, forward strand.
ATGTGTGTGCCGCTATGGTTTCTCTCTCTCTCTGTCGCTTATATATATAGCTGGCAACGGTTCAAGGCTTGTGTACTTTCGCTTTTGGCGCAGCAGCAGCAGTAGCGTATAGAGGGTGTGTGTATACACGGATTCCGGAATATCGTCGAGGTCTCTCGCGTTAAGCATATGCAGGAAAGAGAGAGAAAGAGAGAGGAACGGGGATTTTATGATTTTTCGGTCGGAGCAGAGGTCTGCGCGTCTTTCCTCCCGGCGTATGGCTTTACGCGCTTTCTGCCGAGAGAGAGAGACATTGTTTTTCTCTCTCTCTCTTCCAGGAAGGAAAATAGCGTATATTTTTAGCGGACGATTTTGTATTCCATAGAATCCAAAGTATCGTCCAGATTCTCTCTGTCTATCTCAGCGCTGCAGAAGCGATGGAAAATGAAAGGCGGAGGTAGAAACGCGTGTACGGATTGCGTCAATACACGTCGACGTAGATTTCCGTTTGACAGACGTAAAGCTTTATATTCTCTATGTGCAGCTCTCCACGTGTGTGTATATGGCTCGATTTTCGACACTATACACATTTTAAAATTCTTTTTTCCCCCTCGTACACGACGAGCATCGGTTATACGTATATATATACACAGCATCTCGGCAATCGCGCTCGTGTTCGACGAGTCGCGAGTAATTGGCCAGCAATTTTTCGGGCATCTACCCTCCCCGTATAAACACGCGGTATCCCCGCGAGAATCAAATTGAAATTGCCGCGAGCGAGCGAGCGACGAAAAGCATCGAATTCCCCCCTCCCCCCCTCTCTTATCTCGAGCTCGCGGCCAATTTCACCGCGGTTAGCTTCCGCTTCTCCCGGAACGATTTTCCACCTTCTTAAGACGATTTGCGCCTTTGCCCCCCCCCCTCCTACTCTTTACGTTCTCTCTCTCTCTCTCTCTCTCTCTGCACTTGGAAAATCGCTTCGCAGAGCAGCCTCCAATTCGGACCAATTTACTTTTTCCGTGAATAGCTGTGTGCGCTGCTGCTTTAGCGCCTTCGCTCGCGCTCTCTGTTTATCATTCGAGACGCGAAGGAGGAGAGAAAGAAATGCTCGACTTTTGTTGCTTCGGGGAAAGTCGACTTTGCTGCTGCTGCTGCTGCGCGACGACGACGAGGCTCGAGCTTTTCTATATAAGGTGTGCAACCCTCGTGTAGAGAGAATCTACGGGGGGGATTTTCGTTTTCGGTGAACGTCGCGCAAGCTTCTTTGTGCAGGAGAGAAAATTATGCCGAGTCCTGTGGATTCTAGTCGACAGATCTGAGATTTCACTTACGTAATGAACAGCAATTATGCGGGTTTTCTGTGAAGGTATGGTTGAATTTTCGTCTTACCTGGAACAGAAAAGAGATGAGGTTGTGGTTAGCACTTTTTTTCTATTTTTATATGAAGAGAGCGATTGGGGAAAGATATGCTGTTTATTATATGTAATGAAAACATAAACATTCAGTTTACGATCAACAAAGCGCTGTGACAACAAATATATGTTACGAGGTTGTTTTTACGATAGTTTTATTATTGGAGCTACTGCAATGTTTTCGTATACACCGAGAGAAATATACAAACCGTTCAGTACGAAAAGTTACAAGAAATTATAGTAAATTATGCACAGACTTCCCAAATACTAACTTTTACAATATAGTAATTTTTATTTTGGTTTAAATAATTTAAAAATTAATTTCTTTTTTTATGTTTATCTGTTTTTAACTTTGTAGAATATTATTATTTTATGATTATCATTATCATTTATTGATTATTTGGAACGTAGAAATTTAAAATTTTTTGACTTGGACTGAATTTCGAAGCTGGACCTTCGGGACTGCAGTCAGGAGCGCTAAACACTCACCAAAACAGGATTCTTAGACGTAAAATTTTGGACTCCAATTTTTACCATTTTATATAATAAATCTTAATAAAAATAATTTTTACTATAAGGAATATACGAATTTTTTCTATACTGTGACTTGTAATATTCGAACTTAAATATTAGCATAATTGTAGTAAAAATTCTGATAATGGCAGTCAGTGCTCAGATTACTACAATGTCTTGTACTTTTTCGTACTTATACAGTTGTAAAAATTACCGCTTTTTTTTCTCATTGTACATATTTAAACAAATGCTTCATTTCATTCTACCTCGATCGAGTAAAAATAAAAATAATAACAGCTCATTCGTTTTCAACGATGATTTCATAGCTCGTTTCATAAACTAAACTGTTATTGTTTACGCTCGAGCACAATTTCCGATAACAACAGAAACGAGCGCGAAATAACACGAATTCTCCATAACTGTATATATACTTTAATAAAAATTCTATAAAAATAATACCGAAGAGCGCGCAAATTAAGCTCAGCTAAATTTTCTGCAAATTATTTATTAACAAACAAGTCATAGCCCCACGGCGTCTTACAATACCTGACGCCGGGGCAGCATCGCCCCTCGTCTTTCAACTTGCGCAGCTCCGCGCGGAGAGCTTTTTACACTTTATTTATACCGGGAATTTCCATCAAGACCGCGCATACTTTCTTTCAACTCGTAAAAAAATCTCCCTAAGAAAAAAAATACACAGAGCGGCCGCTCGCCCGACGTTTACACAACGAAACAACATCGATATAAACTATCGCGCAAAACTTTCCCCCCTCTCTCTCTCTCTCTCTTTCTCTCTAAAACAAAAAGTACATATCCGCCGCGCACACCCTGCCGCCTATAAAGCCGAGAAAAAATTTTACGATCCTCCTCCCTCCGCGCACTCGAAAATTTCAACCTTCAAACTCCGCAGGGCCCCGTATATACACGCAGCAGCCATCGAAACAGTGTAATATAAAGTCGAAGCCTGCCGCCTCTCTCTCTCACGCGCTCTCGCGAGCACGTGGTACAAAAATAGCGTCTGCAGCCGAAATAAAAGCCGTCAAGTGCCTTCGTCGCTGCTCCTGGCGCTGTCATTAACGTCGGGGGACGCCGCAGTCTGTGCAACACACATACGCACTCGTGAGAGACGTGCATAAAGCCGACACGCCGGGGAGAGAGATAGAGAGAGAGAGACGACTACGACGACAGCGAAGAAGAAGAAGAAGAAGGGGGAAGTACAAGGAAACGAGCCGACCGAAGCCTGCAGTCGCGCGTACGTACATATATACAGGTATACATGTGGAGCGAGAGGGAAATCAGCGCGAGGGTTGAGAGCGAGACGGGATGGATGTCTTTTTCAGTATTATATACACACCGCCTGCTCGTATATATATATATATGGCAGTCGTGTGTGTGTGTGTGTGTGCGTCGAGAGAATATTTTTACGTCTCTCGCTATCTTTCCGCGGCTTTGTTCGGTTTTTGGATTCGGCTTTTCATTTTTTTTTTTTTTTTGAGCATGATTTGTTGGCGGAATAGAGTTAGCGTCACGCGGCCGATGATTTGTCGAGCCCCTGCGCTTCTCTATGCGATTTATGCATTTTTCCACGCGTGTGTGTGTGTGTGTGTGTGTGTGCAAAGTCTCGGATTTATGGAGCGGTCCAAAAGGGGTGGGGGGTTAACCTGTGTATACGAAAACTCGTTGAAGGAAGCGGAAAAAAAGAGCGAAATCCTCTCGCTTAATTAACCCTCTACGCGTCGTGTGGTATATGTGGGGCACATCACGTATACGTCACCTTAAAAATTCATAGGAAAAAAAGGCAATTACTCGGAAGGAAATAACCGGAGAGATTTCTTCTCTGGTGCGTCGTGTGCCTCGTGTACCTACCCCCCTGGAAATAACGAAACGCGTATAAAGGAGAGGGTGAAAAAAAAGGTGGGAGAGCTTGTATTCCCGAAGGGAAATTCCGAACTAAGAAGTTGCATAAATCTCGGCTAATTGCTCGCGCAGTGGCCGCAAGCTGGCATCTTGAGAATAGGCTCGAAACTAAACTTCTCTCTCTCTCTCTCTAGCGCAAGCTGCGCTGGATTAATCGTTATTTATGTTTATGCGAAAGTTTCGCGCGGATATGTAGAATTGCGGGCGAGTCGGATGGAAAATTTAATTCGCGCGTTGGACTGTGTGTCTTTCGACGCCCCGTCAGTATGTATATGTGTGTGTGTGTGTGTGTCGCACGAGGCGCGAGCGCGTAATATGCAAATTTAGGGAAAACAAAATTTTTTTACGTCCCCACTGTTATACGCCTGTAATTTTTTTTGTAAGTTTTGAATTTAGATGAAAGAAATGGGCTTTTGGTACGCTTTTCACGGCGTAAACTAAATTTTTACTACGTTTTCAAAAGTTGAAATGCACCATTGTGTATACTTGAGGATTTGAAACGACGGTGAAGACACTTCAATAATTTGAGTTCGCAATAATGCAGTAATCATTTTAATTCCGCTAATACAAAATTCGATCTTTACAATAATGAAATGATAATAATGTAATTTTAGAATCTCAAAAGTAATAATAACAATAATACTGTAGTTTTATAAGATCAGTATTGAAATTGTTTTACTATAAAAGTTTGCATAAGAGCACAAAGAATAAATAATTGTACGAGTTATTAAAGTCCCGAAAATTCAGCGTTTCCAAAAAATCGTAATAAAAGTAAACTATACTGATTAAATTAACATTGACGCACTATACCCGCGGTATTAGTTTACACCTTACAATAACTCGAGATAATTATCATTCGATGCTGCGCCGATAGAGCAGCAGCAGCAGCAGCAGCGGAGAGGGATAATTGAAATTCTTAATAAAAAATGAGGGAACAAAGGCGGCGGGCGGTATATACACAAGCTATGAGCAGCAGCGGCGGCAACCGTCGACGCGCAGATACACAACGGCGTCGGATCGATTAAACCGCCAGCATAACCGCCTCGTCGTCGGTCTGCAGCAGCAGCGGCTCGATCAACATTTTGTACAGGCTGTCGCACAAATCGCCGGCTCGCTGGCTCTGTTTACACGCGGCCACGGCCCAGCCTCCCTTTATGTGCATCGCCTGCACACACACACACCCGGTTGACAATGGGCCTATCTAATATGCGCGATTTTCGCTTCCCTCCCTCCCTCCTCCTCCCGATCGTTTCCATTACGCAAGAAATGCACGGGAAATAATTGGCGTTGACGTGCGCGCAGGTAAAAATGTATTGGCGGACATCGGTTTTGGCCAGCGGCTGATCTGTATTGTTCGAGTGTAAACGGTGCGCGTCGCGAGTGGCTGTTTTATGTTTGGTCGTTGCGATGGTTAATGTTTTTTAAAGAGGGGACGATGAAGTGGTAGTGATGGGTTGAAAGCTTTTACTTTATTTTGTTTTGGATATTTTTTAGATTACTTAATTTTACGCGAAGCGAATGGATTTCGAGAAACGTTGCCCATGTGCATTTGATTTTAGCTGATTCTCGTGTATATTTGTGTGATAATTAACGAAATAAAGACTCGGTACAGTGACTTCATATAACATAAAATTTTGTACATTCCATGCTAACTTGCACAACAAAGCATACAAGTCCATTCCAAGCAAACCCCTTATCTTCAGACATTATATACAGTATACACATCGTATACATTAATCTTCCTTATCAAAAAAGCTCACACTTAATTAACAGGTCGAGACCAATTAAATTACTCTCCATCCACATTACAAGGGCATTATCCATAACTATAGCAACTCAACACGCGTCTCCCGCGTCTCAAACCTCCAGAGTCCCACATCCAAACGAGCCTCCGAAATTTCAACATTTCGTGCGCGTATACAACACAGCGAAAAGTGACGCACTTCACGACAGCCGGTCTCTCATTGTTTCTCATCAGCTGCCCCGCCGCGCCGTCGGTCACACGTGTCGAGAAAGTCTATGGGTTATGAGGTTATATGAAAATTAGTATACGCAAATTAGTTGGGTAATAATAAAGAAAACGCCGCGCGCACGTCATAGCGTGACGGCGACGAATGCCGCGCGCCATACACACACTCGGGCAAAAAGTACCGCATCCGCGCACACACGCTTCCTACGTATACAAACATGCTAACGCGACATTACCGTTCATAAAGCACAGCCTCGTCGTCGTCGGGCACTATATACCAGGCTCATTACTCCGAAATCGTATTAGGGAGTACAAAATGCCGTACGTATATTTCTAGAGTCTCCGAACGCTGTACTGTACGTATACCACACGTATATATACATAAACATGTGACTTGGCGTGTTTCTCGCGTAAAAAAAGGCGTGTAAGCAGACGGGCACGCAAACGGAATTGACAAACGACTCGACACTCGCATGCGAGCCACCTTATCTCGCCCCCCCCCCCTGTATTATTAAGCAATCGATGCGGCGCGCACATCCCTTTACGTCCGCGCGTCGCTGTACACTTGACTTTTTACCGTCTCATGCTCTCGGCACTCAAAGTTCGACGTCTCTTTTTTTTCGCCGAGCCTCTTCGCGAAGCTCTCGTCCGACATTGACTCGCTCTCTCCAGTTCTCGGCTGCGCGCGCGCGCGCAAAAAAGGCAATTAAAACACGCTCCGAGCTCGGAATAATTCAGCGCGGGAATTTTAAATCCGCAGCCTCCCGCCGCGCGCGCCCTAATCAGACGCTCGCTCTTTAAAGGAAAATTCCAACTCCGAAATTCGCTAAATAATTTGCCGACCCGCGCGTTAAAGCACACTCGCTGTGTATATATATATATACACACGTGATATCCCTCCGCGTAAGCGCAGCAGCTTTTTCCATACAGCGAGTATGAGGGAGAGGGGGAGACGCGGGATATATATTATACTCTCTCTTTCTCTCTCTCTGGGCTTCAAGCCCGTAGGACAAACTAATTTTACTAATTCAACAAAGTGCGACGGGCGCGCAAAGACACGCGGTGCCTCTTTTCCTACGCGCGAAGGGATCGGGAGAGCTTCCGCTTGGCGCAGTGTCCCCTCGCGAGCGCGTCTGGGGTATATGTTGTTGGTGCGGCGCGGCTATATCATGGGAGAGCGCGAGAGGGAGAGTGGAAAGTTGGAAGGGAACAAGGTGGCTCGTAATTTCGCTTCCACTTGAAGCTTCGTGTGTATGCGGCGATGAAAATTTTAGTTGGGTCGAAGACGAGTGTGTTTTCGGCCAAAAATTCGGATCGCCCTGAAGTTGGCTGCGCAAAGTTGGATGTTGGTATATAGAAACGATTGTGGAGGGGTAGGTCGAGTACTTTGGGTACCCTGGTAGAAAGTTTGCTGTAATATATCGGGTTGCGATTATAATATTATCATGTTTTATAGTCGTAATGTATAATGATATGATCATCATAATACATTATGATTTATGATATCACAATACCATTGCAATATGTGATGGAAGTTATGTAATTGTGCGCGCATGTTTTACACACATTATTATACAAATAATACATATCCATGAGTTTGGAATTCCATTGCTCTGTTTTTTGATTCTCTTGATATATTATTAAAGGGAGATTGCAATATCTATCAGCCATTGCAGCGTAAATATTTGGAAAAATAAAATGATAATCTGATCATAATTTATGAAATTATGATGAAACACTATAATATAATAACTGATCATGTTACCTTACAATAATATATCTGATCATATTTTGTACTAATGGGAGCAATGTTTACGCTGATATTATAGCTTATATTATGGTCATTCATGACAATAGCATATTATCACGATAAATCCGATCTATTTTCTACCAGGGAATCTGAGAAATTAAAACGTCGCAACGTATTTTATAGTATCTCGGAAATTTGAACTCCACACGGAAGCAGTATATACAAGCTTAACAGCTCATTTGAATTAAAAAATTACCACGCTTATTTTCCATTGTTAAAAAATTTTGTTTAAATTTTCCAAGTGTTTATCCCCCCCTGATTACATTTCCCGGCTCCTCCTCGCTCTGTAACCAAGGTCCGTCCGCTTTTGCGTATTTTAATTATTATCACATTAACGAAACGAAAACTCAACGGGCTAATGAATTAATAGCGGTCCTTTATTACGTTAAGTGACGCTCATGAATTTTTCCTCGCTATTCTCTACTCTTTCTCTCTCCGTCTCTCACTCCATGTACGCGAAAACTAATTAAATTAAGAAAGCCTACTAATCACTCGCCTCATAATTACTTACAAACAATCACAGCTCCCCCGACGCCGATATCGATCGACGCAAAAAGGCCTCGCACAAAACACACACACACACACAAGCGGATCTCTAATGACCCGCAAAAAGCCCGCATAGAAGTATCGACCTCGCAAGCCTTTCGCATCGCGCGCATCCGGTTCTCCTCCTCTCTCTCTCTCTCTCTCGCAGCTGCTTTTCGAAACGATTGCTATTTGTACGGGCCGCGCGCGAGACGGCGGCTCGCCCGGCGTTTCCGCATCTCCGCTGTACACAGTACGTTCCCGTACACACCCCCACACTCGCAATATACACTCGCTCTCCGCGAGGGGGGGTTGAAAAGCTACCGGTATACACACACGTGTGCACCTATGTGTGTATACGTGGGTTGGAAAAAAAGGAGTCTGCTTATACAGGGCAGTATACGGTGAGACCGCGGAATGCTTAATCGCCGGTCCGCGGCTTCATGCATTATTCAGGCCGAGGCTCGCCTCGCGCAAGAGAGCGAGAAAAGTCACAGTGTGTGAGAGAGAGAGAGGCTCTTTCGAAGGAATGGACTCTCGTTAAACGACACTGAGCGCGAGCGCGCGTGTGGGTGCCCCCGTCGCAGTTTTTGCAGCCCCGGAGCGCGGCTCGACCTTCGAAATTTGCTTTGGCGAAGGGTATTGGATGATTCCGAGAGAGAAGGCTTTTCTGCGGGCTGATCGGGGTTTTATTGCGCTGCCTTCTTCTCTCCTGCTCGTACGTCCAGAGGTATATACGGACGGGGATTGGAGTTTGGCGAGGTTTTTTATGCTTTCTGGCAGAGCGAGAGAGAGAATGAAAGACGACGTTTGCGAGAGCGATCGGCAAAGCTCGGCTTAAAGGCTGCCTGGTAGAAACTTAACGATAAATTAACTAATTTCGTTGTAAATTAGGTAATTCGTAACGAAATTAGCTAATTTATCGTTAAGGTTCTACCAGACCTTTAACGACCGAATTACGAATTACGTTTCGGTTGTGATGTATGTGTGAGTATGTCCAGGAAATTTCGGAAACCACTCGGACGGAAAGGTTGCAAAAAATTTTCTTGAAGGTACGCCTACCAGACCTGTTTTTTCTCGTTCCTTAGGGCATTCTGAAATATAAAAAGCTCGCGTACATGGCGGATCGTAGGGTATACATTTTTCTGGAGCAAAAACGACTCGAGAAACGAGAAATAATTAAAAAATAAGAATTCATAGATTTTTTCTCTCGAAAACTATGGACTAGTTTTAAAAATATTTCATTAAAGCAAAAATGTCTTAAAATTCATGAAAGAATGCTTCGAAATTTTTTCATACTTTTTAAGGACGTTTTTCGACATTTCACTTTTTTGGATTTTCGATAAATCAAAAACTGTATCGGATCAACCTGAAAAAATTTCAAGATATTTTTGTTATAACGCAATTTTTATAAAAGTCCATAGTTTTCGGGGAAGAAATTTATGCATTCTCTTTTTGTTAATTTTTCTCGTTTTCTCAAGTCGTTTCAGAATGGCCCAAGGAACGAGAAAAAAACAGGTCTGATATATAGACGTTCCTTTAAGAAAATTTTTTGCAATTGTTTTCGAAATTTTCTGGACATACTCATGTATACAAAGCTTTTTCAGACCGTGCTCGTTTTGAAATGGATGTAAATAAGTAAAACAACAACAAAAGCTTTCAAATTAATTCGTAAAATAATCCAGAGCAATAAGTGCAAGTAAATTTAGCATTCTCGACTTTTAATCGCACGATCCAGAAGTTAAAAGATACATCGAACGAACAACGTTTTTTCTTTATTTTTCAACCCATTTTTTTAAAACATCACGCAACAACACACAGGAAAACAACGCACACACACACGGGAACTCAAAGGCTGCTTAAAACCATATTATCTGCGTTACGTGCCTACTATCCGACTAATTGCAATCGCTCGAATTAAACACCCGAGCGAGAGAGAACCCGTATTTGTCCTTCCGTTTGCCGTACAGCAAGCGAGAGAGGATTCAAGTACACACACGTACACATGCGTAAACTCGCGCGCACTCGGAGATAAACCCGAATCGGTACGTCATTAGCCATTACATAAATCCGTAATTTTCCCCCCCGTCACGTAAGTCTCGGATATCCGCTGCGCGCGGACCGGCGGTGTGTAATACGCTCTTCATAAATCTCGAAATCACTCTCGGCATAAGCTACTGCAATCCACGTCTGGAGGAGGGGGGGAAAAAAATCCGCGCGGACTCGCTCGCGCGCGAATTTCCCTATCAGTTCCTGCATCGCGCCGCGCTTTCCGATGTACAGGAGGAAACATACAACACACGCATATAGCGTATAAAATATATACGTGCATTGGATGTATCTCAGCTGTCGATCGGTCTTATTCGCGTATAGAGAGAAAGAGACCAGAGTAACCAAATCCGTGAGCATATATACAAGCAGGTACAGAAAGAGGGGTGGGGGGGGGGGGAGTACGGCGAATATAGACAGAGTAATAAAAATCGGTGGAAGCGAAGGGATAAAGAGTAGTAGTAGCTGCTGCTGCTGCTGCAGAGAAAACGCGAGAGTTACGATGAAGCGTATTCGATTTGGCAGGATATTTCGCAACGGGGCTTTTCCAGCGTTGACGGCTGAGGAAGCGAGGAGGAGGGGGGGAGTAATAGTATATTACGTGCCTAGGGAGGAAAAAACTTGGAGAGTCCATATCTCGTGTATATTGATACCCGAGCCGAAGGCGAGGGTGGCAAACACGAGATATGGGCTGTCCGAATTTACTCCCGTGGTGCGTATACTATTTTTCTTCACACTAGCGCCGAAATTACCAATTTCGCTCCTGGCGCCCGGGAGCGAAAGTGGTACTTTCGGCGCAGTGTGGAGAAAATTTTTTTTCCCGCCTTTTATACGCGCTCCCGCTGTGCGCGGCGCACCGGGTCTAAGAGTTCTTTTTTTTTGTTTCTGATCGGCGGCACGTCGAGAGAGTGAGAAAGCTACTCTCCCTACTGCGCGAAGGAAGTTTATCAGAGTTTAGGATGTCGGCTCTTGTTTTTTGTTTCTCGCGTTATATATATACAAGAGGGATGGGAGGCGGCAACGATTTGCTGCGATCACGGAAGCTTTTACCATGGAAGATCGATTGAATTTTCTCGAGGGTGTATAGAGGGAAGTGAGAGTCGTCCAGTATATACATATGGGTAATTTAGGGTTTTTAGGTTGCAACGAGAAATTCGGCTTTGCAAGCTTGGGTAGTGGCAAGCGTGCAAGAAGTGAATTCTTCGTTTTTGTTACCAACTGTACGCGGAGGTAAGATTCTAGTAAGTTTTACACTAAACTGTCGAGTAACGCTGCCGTATAGTAAAAACTAAAAATATTCAATAAGATTTACTAAGAAAATTTACTAGACTGACACTGAAAATATTGTAATCTTTCACAGAACTATTTTCTCAACGCACAATTACACAGACAAGTATTAAAGACCTTTTTCTCAGCTACGTCAATACATCAGTGTCGTCGTTGCAAATTAATAATAATACCTTCGCAGTCAAATTAATATCGTTATAACATCGAATATTTTTTACTCTTCAGCTGCAATATCGCATCGGCGCTATTAATCGTTCCCAACGTCAAACTCTCGACTAGCATCAATTTTCTCTCTCTTTCTCTCTCTCGAGCCAAATCCATTTTTCAATCTTAATTTTCATTCCCTTCAATTAAAGCCAAATCGCCGAGCTCCATCGCGTACGACTCGCGTCGCAATAAACAACAGCCGCGCGCGTCACAACAGCACAACATATAGAAAGATATATAGGAGGCCGCGAGAAAAACTCGTCAAAAACATCTCGCGAACTTTTCTCTCTCTCTCTCTCTCTCTCTCTCTCTCTCTCTCTCTCTCTCTCTCTCTCTCTCTCTCTCGGCAAGAGTTTTCCCCTCAGCTGTCCGTGCGATTTTGCGCGATGATCGCGAGAAGAGAGAAGGTCTCTAACCCCCTCCCCCCCTCCCCCGTCGTCTATTCATATATCTATATAGGCTCTTGCGCATTCGCGGCTCGTCGTCGTCGTCGGCGGGACTAAGCCGCTATACTACTGCGCCGCCAAACTTCATCCTCCTCACGTTCCCGCATGAATTCTTAAGGGTAATACCCACCGCAGACGACGGCGGCGGCGGCGACGACGACGACGACGACTGTACTCTTCGATTTTTCTTCCTCCACACTTTTTCCGCGGATGCGCGCCTCAAGATAGTTCGGAATTCGCTCTTGCTCTCTCCGGTTCGTTTATTCTTTGTTCGTCCTTCATTTTTTTCCTCTCCCTCTCTCTCTCCTCCTCTTCGGGGGGGATTCCCCGGATTTTTTTTTCGAGAGAGTTCGAGAAAGAAATTTATACGAAAACAGCTTTGATTATAGTCGGATCGGAGCGCGGAAACTTTTCCCTCCTCCCTCGCACCGGAGAATCTATTAAGCGCCGTGGAATTGCGCGCGCGCGCGAGAGCATCAACGACAGGCTCAATTTGAGCAGCTCTACACTCCTTTGCTATTCATTATAAAAGCCACGGGAGATGCCGGCGCAGCGCCTCGATGCAAATTACGTGCGGTGAAGGAGGCGAGAGAGAGAGAGAGAGGAGAGTTTGCGGAGGAGGTGACTTTCCCGTTCGGTTATTCCGAGGCGCCAAAGAGAGAACGACGTATATACTCGCGTGCACGTGTACACGTGTGTGGGTATATATACATGTATATGGAAGCGCGTATTCAAACGCATTGGAAACTATAGTGGGAACGTGCCCGATTCCGAGGGAAACTTAACCGGCGAATGTGGGTTAATGCGCGGCAAAGTTGGCTTTATTAGCCGCGTCAAGAGAGTCGCCCCGAGATGCAGATGAGGAAGGCGCATTATTATTCCGCTCGATATTCTATATATATATATATCGTTATATACAAGCGATGCGGCTATATACGAATATTACTCTCGGTACAAACGCTGCCGTGAATAATGTGCCGATTCGCGAAACCGCGCGCTTTCCATTTTCTCGCATCGCCGCCGCGACCGCTTATATACTACTATAATACTACTGTATATATACGTATATTTATATACACTCGGGTTGCAAAAAGTGCAAATCTCAACAAGCCTATCGAGTTCCATTCAGCGAAAGAGGCTATGCAGCAGCAGCAGCGGCGGCGGCTCACGTGACTCGAGGAATTTCAAGATCACGCGGTGCACTTCCGAGTCATCCTCGGGACTTTTCAATGGAACTTGTGTATGTACCGCGTGTACTGTGTACCGAGAGCTCGTGCTATGAGCGCACGATGCGGCGCATTAACTATACCAAGAGTTTTCGTGTATATACGGGCAAATCCGTAATGGGTTTCGAGTTGAGATTCTATTTTTGAATAGCCTCTTTCGGGACGTAAGGAATATTTCCTTTGGATTGAATTTTTCGCGCTTTTGATTGGATTATACATAGTGGATTTTTCAATTTCAAACGACACGAAGGTGCGCGTAAACAGCTTCATAAAACGTAAAGTTCCTCGCACATAAAATTTGAATATCATTGCAGCCAATCGGTTCTCGCGCGAGTCGCACAAGTGTTTATCAGCTGTAAGTTTCAAACGTTAGCTTTCATTGCAATTAAACCTTTACATCGTAAAATTGAAATTATATGGATGTTAAATTATACAAATATATTTACTGCAACGTTGATTACGGCGGAGCGACTCATTAAAAATCGAGGGTCGTCGTACAATTAAAATTTAAAACCGAGTAGCCGGACTTCTGTGCTTCGTATACACGCGCCAACTAAGTGGCTACAATCACACTGACGTCATTATTAATATGCGCAAGAAAATTTATGTCTTACGAAATTATTTCTGCGCCATCGGCCATATACACACAAATGTACGCATACACGTATATTATACAGTGATACAGACGTTTAATTTTCCTGCCTCTAGTCTCACGACAGCGGATTAGCGATTAAGAAGAAAAAACGGGTTTCAAAACATTAAAACGTAAATTCGAAAGTACCACTCTATTATTGCGCGCGGATTTGCCCATGTGTTCGTCTCCGTTCGTACGAGCCTCGAGATGCGACGCGCCAACTCCCCGGGGTCAAGAGAGATTATAACCGCGTGCGCAGAACCGTTATGTATCAAGCCATATACTATCTCGTTCTCTCTCGCGAGTACGTATTCACGTATACGCATCGGAGAATTTTTAAGCAGCAGTTCGATCCCTGCAGAAAAGTTCCCTCCTCTCCCGCGAATATGCCGTTCGAAATTCCGCGCCCACAGTGTCTCGAAAACGTACTCTCCCCCCTCCGGGTGTATATAGCATTTTGCGCAAAATTCCTTTATACCCCCCGGCTGCGCATACCTCCTCGAAAGCTTCTATAAAGCTCCTGCCGCGGGAGCTTGCAGCAGCAGAAGCCGAACGTATCTTTCGACGCGACGTAATAAGAGCGCACATATACAGCGCCGAGAGCGACGAGGCAGCGGCGCGCGAAAAAAGAGGAATCCGCGCGCCTGCAACAGACGCGCGCGACGACGACGACGGCTCAAAGCGAGCATCGGCGCATCGGGATTCGCGTACCCATGTATGCGCTGCCATATATATATGCGGAGAGAAAATCCAGAGACGCGAAGCGCCGCGCAATGTAACGTGGGAATAAAAAAAGAAATTTAGCGGAGTTTAATTCGGCCGAGATTTTCACTCGCAGCGCTGTTTGCTCGGAGGGTTGGGTATGTATACGCGAAGAGAGAGAAAAATCTCGAGAGTAAACTTTGCACAGCAATTATGCAAAACTTGCCCGAGTATTATAAGGTTGCGCAAAATTTTTGGACAAGAGCGTGTGGATTAATTATAGGAATTGGAGGAAGGGGTTGGGCTGAAAGTTTGCGAGGTATATAGTTTCTTTCGAAACATTGCATCACACGCGAATCTTAGACAATGGGAGATAAGATTGCCGCGTGTTAAGTGTCGCTCTCGTACTTAGTCGTTATACAGATAATACATAAGTATAATACAACAGTGTGTAAACGTATATTATATGAAATTTAGAATCTAGACTTTTGAATCTGACGCGGCGTTAACGCACTGAAATTCTTATCGGAAAAAAGCTAAACTAACGTAAACTGCGCCAGCTTATCTAGACATTTTTCTCCATTGCTTTTTGTGTGTGCTGAGAAGAGCTTCGCTTTTTATTTCTTGCTAAAAGAGAGAGATAGCGACTGCTTAGCGCGTAAACGACGAAGCTCTCTCTCTCTCGCAGTAGACGGGAAATATTTTACACACCTTCCGCTCCAAGAGCCGAGCTTCTAATGAAAACGTGATAAATCCAGTCGTCGCTGCTGCTCATCCCCTCCGTACGAAAAAAAATCTCTTATAAGGTCGATACACATCGTGCGTAATCCAACTTCTAAGTATTCATCTCAGATACCGTATATACGGATTCTCTCTGAAATAAAAAAAAAGACGGCACACTACGCAGTCAAGAGTGCAAAATCCTCTCTCCCTCCCTCCCGAGATAAGCCGGTAGCGTATCCCGTCTATATACACTCAGTGTACCATACGGAAGGAGGGTATAAGAGAAAAAAAATTCCTTGTATAGACACGTCTCGGTAACAAGCTTATAACGACGTCCGCCTGCAGCAGCAGCCGATGAGCGATCGTGAATTCGAGTTTCGAGGTAAACACCGCCCGGCTCTTAATCCAAGCTATACACCGGCGAGCAGCAGCTAAAGCATAGGGTGGTGGGGGAGGTTGGGGGTCGTTGGTATATACGGCGTCGTCGTCGTCGTCGTCGACGTTTCACCTCTGCAGGAGAGGATAATCGGAGGGATTTCCGCGAGGAAATTACTTTCTCAACGAGAGGCTGCTGCCGCAGTGCGAGACACCCTCCGAAGGTCGAGAGCCGCTGATGCGCGAGCGAATTGCCTGGGATACACACGATTAGATAGCCATTATGCGCTACTGCTGTTGCTCCTCTTGCAGCTGCTGCTGAATATTGCAAAACACAACGCGGCACATCGAGAAACTAACTTTTCTCTCTTTCTCTCGCTCTGGTTCGCCTATAATACAAAAATCACGCCGCGCAGAGACCGATAGCCGGAACGTGCCTCCGGCTGTTCGGCCGTACTTTCGTGTGGGGAGGGAAAAAAAAGAAAAATTCTTTTTCTCTCTCTCTCTCGCAAAAATACAGGCCGTATCTTTCGAGGGATTGGGCGGCTCTCGTTGCGAAGTCGACGGCGGCACTTTAAAAAGGCCTATAGCTCCAAGTTGGATGAGCGCGCCGCCGATAAATCCCGCGGAGCTCGTGGAAAATCCTGCGCAGCGCCCCGACGAACGCATAAAGGCGCGAGTTCGCTCAGTTCGCTGTGTGTATAACGTGGGCGTAGAGAAAAAAAAGAGAGGCTGTGCGCGCGCGTGGCTGAATTACGCGCGACGCCGTTATCTCTCGCGGAAAATCGGTCGGATAAATTTTGGATTTGTATGCGCGGAGGGGATAAGAGAGAAGACAGCGTCTGCGGAGGGATGGAGTTGGATTTTTTGAGGTTTCCAAAAATTTTTGGAAAATAGACGGGGGAGGGAGGTATGGAACCCGAGATATGCCAGATTTTTATATGAATTTTTCAGCTTTGTTAATTTAGGATATTATTTTTCGTGGTTGCGTGCGCTGTTGATGGAAATATTGTAAAATCATCTCGTTGACGAGCGGATGATTTGAGGTATTTATAATCAATTGGTAATGCTGATATCTACGGCTAATAATGTGATAAATTAGCAATAAATTGAAATACACTAATTGCGAGTATGGCTAAATATATGATTTTGAAAACTTGAATAAACAAGCACATCATCAGTATTTTTCAAAAATATTCGCTACGAACTCTGTATCGATTTCTTTCTTTCTTCTATGATTTATTCATATTTTTCAACAATTTCGTATTCGCGTCTCGGTTCCTCTACCGGCGCAATCAACATTTTTTTTTTTCTGGTACATTGCACTCGTGGATAGAATAATAATTATCGTTTTAATGTTAATGCGACTATTATTATGCGCTGGTTTGCGGCTTTTTTATTTTTGCATTACTGTTAATTCGTATACACATAAATTTGTATACTCCCATGAATAAAACATTGTTTTCAATTGCCAGGAAATCACCGATAGCTCTGCGGCCGCACGAATGAATTATCATACTAATCCGAGGAAAACAATAAACTCTTTAATAACCATTTACCAGTGGATATATAATTCACGGTTGAAAAACAACAAAGTAATCATGAGAAGCAAAAACACGGTTTATCGAAGAAAAAAAAATAGCTAGATTATTTGTAACAGTTGTATTTAATTTCTTTGTACACTTAAATCATCGGATTATCATCGGAAATCGTTGTTCGCCGCATCCAAGTTTTAATTACCAAAGCATAAAATAGTTCTCGCCGCAGCGCGCAGTTATACTGCAGGTTTTGCGAAGGTTCCAACGCACCGCAGCTTCTTTCCAAACTGAAATATGCGCGTGTGGCACACACAGAGAGGAAAAAAAAATGCAATATATTCCGCGGAAAAAATTTCATCCACAAAGTAAATTTCATATTTCACCTTTCCGCCGCGCGTGTGCGGGGCCTGCGTAATAACGAATATTTTTCTTGGGCAAAAAAAAATTGCCGGCTCAGCTAAATGAAAAATCCTCGTGCGCTCTAACATTTGAATATTCAATTTCGAATTCTCAAGTCCGCGGGCGGGATACGCATCGGAAGATAAAATGCAGATTATGCCCGGTCCCGCGCACGTTTTAATCAAAATTTTCGCTCACCCGCCCCTCCCATATAATACACAGAGAAAACCGCATTTAAACCCGACGAAATTTTCTTTTCCCGTCAAACTAAATTCCGATTCGTCCGACCGGAAAACTCGTCGCTCTTTCGTGTATAGCGATATAGCGCCTGGCACATACGCGACAAAAAAAGTCACGTGCAGTCTCACCGCAAGAGCAGCGGCAGTAGCGTCAGAGGGTAGTTCGCCGCTCAAAGGCTGGACCGCAGCGCGCGAAAACCTGCGGCAATCGGCTTTCCGAGTTTGCGTTACGGGCGAATCGTCCCGCGTAACCCGGAATTGCGAGGACGATTAGCCGTGTAACACACACGAGTAGTCGGGGCGAGAGAATATTTAGCATAGGAGCGGTGTCGCGCGAAACAATTAAGCGTACCTTCGGAATTTACGAGCTGTGAGAGAGAGAGAGGGAGAGGGAGCGTAGCAGGTTTGCACGCTTACTTCGCAGGCTGATGGAATTTCGGGCAGAGTAAAAGTGTTTTTTTTTTTATTTTGGCGCAGAGACTTTATTTTTTTTAATGAAATCGCGAATGGACTTTATTTAAATTTTATCGCGAACGTGAAGGATAAAGAAATTGAAAACAATGATGGATGATGAACTGTACGTTTGCATTAATGGCTATGATTTTGTGAGATCAATAAAATATGTTTTGTCCTTAAATTATTTATCAATTATTTAGAAACTAGATTTTATACAGTGTGCAATGTGTACCTATTCCCAAGTAAGATGGTTAATAAAAATCTTGAACGCAGTCTCCAAAAAATGAAATATTGATTTTTATCCTATTAGTGGGTAAAACTTCGGTTCAAAAAATCGATTTTTATTTTTTAACGGCTGCAAAAAATTTTATTTGTAAATCGGAGTTCGTAACTTGGTTTGACTTGGTTTCATAAGTACTTATAAATTTTTTGGCTAGTCTAAATTGAAACCCAATGCGCAAGAGACTTTTTAAAGAAAACGTAATTTTTAACAATGCATTTACAATATTTCTGCTAATAAACTGTTAAAATTGCTCAAAATATACAAATCGTCCGTATTTTTCGTACCAAAAAAGAGTATAAAATTTAAGAAATTCGGTAGAACTCCAACTTAACACAAATTACAAATATTTTTGCCTTTAAAAGCAGTACAAAACAGCTGCTATATTTAATTATTGGAATCTAATTATCTGCAGTTAACATATTAAATTTTTATGCCCACGTGCACATAAGCGACGCTCTTAACTCGAAAGTTAAGCGACAATTAGCCCAGCGTACTTAACCGTTAAATTTTTTACCGTCGAAATCATGAATTATTTCTCGCAGTAATTTGATTCAATCGCGGGTATATAGTAAGCGAATCGATACGAGCCTGCAATAACCGTTAATTAAATCGTCGAAACTTTTTGCGCGCGGCTCTCCGCTGCAGACGGAAAGAAAA
This sequence comes from Philotrypesis tridentata, assembly GCA_018906965.1. NCBI lineage: Eukaryota > Metazoa > Arthropoda > Insecta > Hymenoptera > Pteromalidae > Philotrypesis > Philotrypesis tridentata. The sequence goes on from JACCIB010000022.1 coordinate 496,396, forward strand.
CGTCTAAATACTCGCTCATTATGCCCTCGGAAAACAAAGCGCCGATAAAAGCCGAAGAATTTTAAAAAAAGCCCTCGTCAATAAAGACACGGAATCTCCGCAGCAGCAGCAACAGCAGCAGCAGCAGCTTTCCAAAGTACGCAATTATACTTCAGCTCGAAACTTTTCCGCGTTGGTCCTTTGAATAATATCGCGCGCGGATCGCCCCCGGACTCTTTATCACCGGCGCTAATTCAAGGGACGACGACGCCGCCGCCGCCGCGAAGGAAGAAAAGACCTGCGCGAGAAGATCCTTTAAAAACGTCGACGGGAAGATTTTAAGCGGCAGCATAAATACGAGAAAAGGAGGAATTTCTCTGTACGCTCGGTCGCCTCCTCCAGCCGCCGCTGCAGCACACACAAAGGGATTTCACGGACTTTTCTCGCGCTCATTTCCGACGCCGGCGCGTCGATGGGAGGAAAACAATATAAGGCGACGACGCAGGAGAGACAGAGAGAGAGAGAGAGGCTGCTAAAAACGCGCGGGAATAATGAAAAGACAAATTTGCCCCGGCTGCCGCCGCCGCTGCTGCTGGTGGTCGATGAGGAATCCAAGCTGGAGCGGAGATAAGGAAGAGAGAAAGAGAGAAAAGTGGTGCGCGGAAACTCGCTTTTCTCAGACGGCTTCACCGCCTTTACTCTAAATATACGCCCCGACGAGGCTTTGCGCCGCGGCGCGCAAGGATTACCGATCGATATTATATCCTTTGAGTAGCTTACTAGCTAGTTTGCATCGTTTTTTTTGCTGAGAAGCTGTTTATAAGCTGCTGTTGCGAGGAGGGGCTGATGAAGACTGGTGCGAAATTATCGAGTTTAAACTGAATTTTGGTATTTAGCAACATATTGTGGTGTGCGCAGATACATTTGTGAGCTAAACTTCTCAGAGGGTTTATTTTCGATGATTACCTTTGCAATGATAATTTTGTGTGTTGTTCAAGCTCTTTTAAGACGTTTATTTATCATTTCATATCTTGAATGACATTTAAAAAATTTATTGACACTCAAAGCAAGAGCTTTAACTAATTTCTTAGAAAAGCCGGTAGGTGCTCAGAATTGAGGTAGTATATAAAATTCATAAACGCAAATTAAACTTTTAGACTTTCAACTGCTGTAAACGCTACGATTTTCAAAAGTTTAAATTATTGCCCGTGGTCTTAAAAAGTTTCTCTGGAATGGACCAAATTGTATCTGTTCTAAAATTACATTAAAAAGAACATGAGAAATTGAAAATTCTCCGTTGCTTTGAACATAAAACACAAAATCGAAAATAAAAACTTTTCCCATTTCTTATAGAACAGTTCACTAGATATGTAGGTTAATTTGATAGCTCATCAGTGGAATAGCGTTTCCAAGAAACAATACCATCGATTTTTACGTTATTCACACGAATGAAAAAGATCGAGAACTCAATTTTCGAGAAACATTGCGACTTCACGGCGCAGAAAGTTCAATTGTTTGCAAAATGCACGCTTTGTTTCTTCGTAGTGTAAGCCTAAAAAATATTGTGTTCTTATTGCATAGCGTATCTTTTTTTTCGATAATTTACCGACCTCTCGAGGGTTTATTCAGTCCTCGAGAAAGAAGAACGGAGCCCTGAAATTAGAGAGAGAGAGGGGGGGGGGGAGAGAAAGAGAGAGAAAACAGAGACGAGGAAATTGCGCAAGACGCAGTGGAGAAAGAAATGACGTGGTAATGATATAGAAGAGTATAAGAGAGGAGAGCGAGAGAGGAGAAAGGAACACGTCGAGCAATTGCGGCGCGCGCGGGTAGAGATGAAAAGAAGAATCTCGTGAGTGAAGAAAAAAGCGATATAGTTCTGTTATTCGCGATATGCTCGAGTATTAATAAATTTCTCCTTCCCCCTTCGTTCGCGCACACATCGACGGCTTGGAATTACAATTGGCGAACGCGTCTATCAGTAGGAAAAGAAAAACAAAGCGCGATGTGAATTAACAATCCAGAGAATAACGAAGATAAACTCACGGGTATGGATGAGCCATTGAATCGAGTTTTGAGTTGTTGAAAAGGTTCATCGAACGGTGTTCTATAAGCTCTAAAAACATCGAACGACTTGTATGCATGCTGCACATCATTTATCTAGATCAACGTGTCTTTGAAGGGCAAAATCCATGAATTTCACATTTTCCCCACAGCGAGTATAGATTTTCTTTGAATCTGGCCATTCAAAAGGACTGCTTTAAAGCCCCGCAGATATACACGAGAAGGTAAATATTCCAAACAAGTTAAAATAAAAAAGAGTAAGTGCTATATATCTAATCGTAATATTCGTTATTTTTAAAAATGCTTTAACCATACAACTCTACGAAATCGCTCGTAAATTTTAACCGACGACAAGAAAAACAAAGGAACCCCTCCACAATCGGCACCTTGACATATATACCTATTCCACAGCAGTGCGAGGCAAGGACACGAAGCAGCAGCAGCAGCGTGAGAATCGACTGCGAACAGCTCCTCCCTGCCGTCGAAGGGTATAATAAGGACACTTGTCAGCTCTCCATGGCTCTATAGCTAGTCTATATATAAATATACATCCGAGCCGCAGCATCGCTGCTCTCTCGAATAATTCGAGCGGTAGCTATTGCCTCTGCTGCTGCTGCTGCTCGATTATGGGGCCGCCAAGCCGATATTATCGCAGCCGTATAACGCCCGGCATTGATGTAGCTGTTAAGGATATTAATCCGCCAGAGGGAAATTTCTCGAGCTTATACTGCGCTTTTCCGGTTTTTCATGTATGTATAAATAAACTGCCCACACCGTCGTTTAATTTCGCCGCCGCCGCAGATTCCCACCGTCGAAGCGCGCGTGTGTGTGCAGAGATCGTTATCTAACCCCAACGGCATACGGCGAGTTCCACTTTACGAGGCTGGAGAGAAAGAGAGACATTCTTCTCGCGAGGCGGACTTTCTCAGCTGATAAAACGGTCTCCCGCCTGACCTTGTTCCTGTGTGTACGAGTGGGTCCGCAGTGTATATGAACAATTCTCCTAGATAAAAATGCACCTTTCGGGGGTCCAGCAATCGGAAATTTTTTTTTTAAAGCTAGAGGTTTCGGAACGATCACACTTTCTTCTGTAAGCTGAAGGATAGTCCAAAATGCAGAGGAACTTGGGAAACATGGAACATAAGAATTTAACATGGATCGGCTATTCGGATTTCAGTAATTTGACGCATTAGTTTTTTGTGAAAAGAAAAACTTAAAATGTCTCAGAAATATGGTTACTAGTAACTTTTCCCATGTTCTTCTGTACTTTTGACTATCTTCCGGCTTACAGAAGAAAGTCTCATCGGTCCGAAGCCTCTAGCTTTAAACAAAAATTTTCGATTTCTGGACCCCCGAAAAGTGCATTTTTCAAGGAGAATTGGCCATAAGCTCGTTCTACGCCTGTTATCCGTACATATATACGTATAGTAAAGGATTTGGAGATTCTCCGCTCCGAATCGCCTACGTATCGAATCGGCAGCGATTTTCAATCTACTCCCGCGGACACACGTACACTTGGCCAGAGGTATACGTACAGATATACGCGGTACTCGGGGAGTGTAGGACGAGTCGAGAGGCTGATTCGATTTGCCGCGCGGCGTCCAAGCGAACGGCGACTTTAATTAAATGAGCCTCCCGTCCGCGCGCGCGCGCGGCATTAATTGAATAATCGCTCTCCGAAGCGAGCGCGAGAGAATGAGAGGAAGGGGGGGGGGGAAGGGAGAGGGAAAAATTATCCCCGCAAAGAGCTTTGACAGAAGTTAGGCGGGAAGACGATTGCACGGCTGTTCTCGCGGTGGTTGTACGATTGGCAGATTTTTTTGTTCTCTGGAGTATAGTCGTATAATACACAGAGGAGCTTTATATGTATGCTGATGATTTTTTTCAAAGTTTGTTAGGAATTTGAAGCGTATTTTGGAAAAGTGAAATTGAATGTTTTTACATTGAGTGTCTCTGTGGGCAGGTTATTCGGAAACTGTTTTTCATTTTGTTTCCAGACCTTTGCTTTTTAGCACAATAGATGTTTGAAGAGTGTAAAAACACATCTGCATGCTTCTCAATAAAAGTTTACGTATTAGTTTATTCCAGGTTTTTTTTTCCCAATTTTTAAAAGTGCAGCGAAGAGAAGTTTGCTTTTTATGAACGTTTATGTACATGAGTTTTGGAAAGCATAATAAAAGTTTGAACTGAATAAAAATATCTATGTTTCCCGCAATGAAAGTTTTCGTATTACCCAATTCTATTTTGCTTTATATTATTGACAAAATAGCATAGTGTACATTTTTTAAAAACAGTCTTATATTTCCAGAACTAAAAGTTATAAAAAAAATTAGTATCTTTTTGCAACTTCAACTCATTCTCTTTATTATAGAAGATAGGACGAGTTAAATTAAATAAACTTATATATACAGTTTATTGAACAAATACGTCTCTAAAGCGACTCTGTAACAAATCGCAAGATTTCAATCCACTTAAAACTTTTTGAGTAAAACTATTTCATATATTATAGCTTCAAAAATATCCAAATTATTTAAAAAAAAAAATTTCTTTAAAATTCTGTACCATCGATCCCGCGATTCATATATTTTCCTTAAGTGTTTTTCACTTCATTTCACGAGATTAGATAGAGATGGACACTTTCGGGTAAACAGGCCGATAAGCTGTATATACGCGTAAAGCGCACAAAAGAGAGCCGGTATATTATGCGATAGTAAAACTAAACTAGACGACTATATCTCAACATAAATTGAAACGCAGAGCGTATATATATATAGTACTATATAGAGGGCAAAGCAAACGGTCTCTTTAAGATAAAAATAACGAAGGCAGCTCCTATGAAAAGGAGATTAAGCTCCTCCGGACCGTTAACTTCTCTCTCTCTCTCTCTCAATCCTAAGCCGATGCATACGCGCGACGCGCGATAAATTACCTTATCTCCCAAGCAGATACAGAGAGTCTCTTCTTCTTCGCGCTTCACATTTCCCTCTCTCTCTCTCTCTCCTACGCGATAATTCAGCTATCACCGTCGATCCCATTGTCGCGTTAGGAGCCGCGAACGAATCGAAATTCATCCTCGTTACTCAGCCATCGCAGCGCACACGTGCGTGTGCGAACGTGTGCGTCTATATACATATATATGTATACACACACCTGAGATTCCCGGGTCCCCCGAGAGGCAATTTCGCGGTCGCGCCAATCACGCTTCGATTCTCTTCCTTTATCGCCTCACGGCCCACTGCGCCCCGTACACACCTATATATGCATATATAAGAGAGATAGAGATAGAGAATACGGTGTGCGAGCGCATGTGTGTGCTGCTAGAGAGAGAGAGAGAGAGACGACGCGGCATACGGCAGGGGTCAAGTTGTAAATTCTCATCGGCGCGCGCGCGGCTGTGGCTTGATACCCGATAATCTCTCATTTATTTCCCATTAATGCCCCCCCGCGGGCCGGTGGTCCATTAAAGCCCCCCACCCCCCTCCTGCTCTCCCCGGGAGTAATTTATGCCTGGATGGCGTTAAAGTATCCGTGGCCGCGTATCCGCACGGACACATAGCCTCGCCGGTGGAGGGGTTTGAAACTTGGTGTACGATTTTTTTCTTCTTCTCGTCGTTCTCCTTTTCTATACATACCCGTAATCGTTTGCGCGCGAAAACGATCGACTCGATACTATCCGTCGCAGAGCCGGAACTGCAGTGCGCGGCTGTGTACACTGTATGATAATACAGCACAATACGCACGTGCGTTATGGTCGACGCGTAATGCATACCGCTGAACGAGAGAGAAGGGGTGGAGTGAGGCCCCCGAGCGAATTAGCCGGATTATCGCGATTGTTTCGTATCTGATGGCAGATGTAGGAGGAGAGAGCCTTATTCCGGAGAAGAAAAAGCGCGCGCGCGGGGGCGTGATTTGCATTTTATATATACGCGGTCATGTGTGCAGTGGAGTTTCTTGGCGCTGTGGGAAATATCGTGAGTGTCTGCACGCGTACATATGCAGTTTATATATATAGAGTTATAAAATTAACGAAGGAATTCGATAAGGACTGCGGTCGCGTAATATGTAGAGCACAAAGGTATTTTTCTGTTCTTCGAATCTCTGCTTACGGCGGAGCTGCGGGAAAAAAATGGCAGAAATAATTTGTTAGCTTAAGAAGAGGGTTATACGCAAGAGCTTTTCGAGGTGGTTCGTATCTTTGTATACGGATCTGTGTGAAAGAATACACGTCGAAGAGTATATATGGTATGAATTTTAAAATGAAGATTGTCGAGCGAATTTTCAGGGTAAAATCACTTGTAAATTACATTTTCGAGTCGACGACGTTACGTTAACAAGTGAATATGACACACTTATAAAGTGTGGTGAAAAGTTGTTTTCACCGAATAACGCTTGTTGATAACTTTCTTGAAAGACGTTCGTTCCTTTTCAAAATCCGTGTAAAAAACCCCGTCTTACATAAAAAAATCTGCAAGCTGCGCTGAATCTCTGTACGTAATATATCTATATGTACCCGTACTATAGGGTTCGGACGAATCGTTTCCCTTAAAATTTCCCGGTCGAACAGAACAAACGTTGACCCGTCGAAATCGGATCTCTAAAAAAACTTCGGTCGTTCTTTTTGCTGCCCCTCCTCACAAGCTTCTGCTACCACAACAGTCTTGCCCGCCATTACATAGAAATTTTTATAGCTCCGCGCACCGATAGAGATTCCCAGCAACAAATCAAAATCAAAGAAGAATCTCTCCTTTGAGCTCTTCTTCTCTCGCTCTCTCTTTCTGCCTCTCGCAAACTCATCCTCGAGACAATTACATTCGCTTAAAAGGGTAAGGAAGGAAGAGAGAGAACGAGTCGTACATCGCCATTCGTCTTGCAGCTCTCGCATCGCGGAGAGAGAGAGAGAAGACTCAAAGACGTAGACAGACAGTCGAGTAGAAATCTCTCGGTCGTTTTTTTTTTGCGAGCGAGCGAGGCTCCTCCAGAGCCTCTCCGTCGTGGTTTCAAACGCAAAAGCGAATAGTCGTCAAAAGACGTTTTCTCTCTCTCTCTCTCTCTCTCTCTCTCTCTCTCTCTCGGTTTCTCCCTCTTCACCTGCCTTTGCTCTCTCTCTCGTGTGCATATATACAGGTATATACGCCTAGGGCTCGAAGCGAGCGAGGGATATCTCTCCTTGGCGAAGGTAACCATTGTAACGAGCTGTAGCGTCAGCGGAAAGAACTCGAATTCTCGCGCGGCTATAAACGACCTCTGGCCGCCCGACGAAAATTCAAATTAGACGGAGGCTTTTTCTCCTCGAGCCGCGAGGGAGTCGCTAATTAGCAATTAACGGCCGGGGCTGGGAGGAGCCGCGGGATTTTTCTCATAAGCATGTTTTAAAGCTTCTTTGACACAGTTTCCCCGCCGCCGCCGCCGCGCGCGGCAATCAGATTCTACTCGCTCGGGGAAAATCAGCTTCGACGGCTGGGTACACCAGCGACGACTCGTACACGCCTTTCACGGGAAGCGTGGAACATGAGAATTCAACGTGGTGAGGTATGTGCAGAAAAAAAAAGAAAATCGGCTATTCGGATTTTTATTTCAGGATTAAATGACTATATATGCATCTCTTTGAGCCACGATATTTATTCATTTTTAGCCATTTTTATTTATTTATTTTTCTTTTTTGGATGGGCATAACTTTTGATCAGAGCATCGAATCTAGCCATATATTCTTTTGATTAAAGCGCTTTTGTAATTGTATTGTATTGTATAGTGCAATTTGAAATTTTGTTTGTACCTTGAGTACAGTCGTAGTTGTTACTATTCCATAGTGTTTTGACGTATAGCATTAAATTTTTGTAAACAAAAACGTAAAATGGCTCAAAAATATGGTTACTAGTAACATTTTCCATATAGACATTTTTGTCTATATCTTTCGGTTTATAAAAAAAAGTTTGATAACTCCGAAACCTTTAGCTTTAAAAAAAAAATTTTTTTTGTTTTCTGAACCCCCGACAGATGCATTTTTTAAGGAGGATTCGACGTATACGCGTATAATATACGCATTAAAATCGGACTCTAAAACTAATGAATTATATACATGTGTACTGTACACACACACTCGTATACAAGACTATCATCGAGGCTCAATCGCATTGCGCCCACACACGTTCTCCATAAATTTTCCCGCGCTAAATTAAGGAAGTTATTGATTAAAAGCACATTTCACAGTCGTTCGAGAGAGGCAGAGCGCAGAAATTTTTCTTTCTCCCACTCCAACAGCAGCATAGCTATATATATTATTATACGCATGCGTTTTGCAGCTCCGGATTGAACGCTCTCCGGGGAAATAACTCTTTATATACGGAATGCCGCCGTCCGTTCTCTCCCACCCTCTCGTCGACGCGCGCGCGGTTGTTAATGCAAAAATATCGTTTCCGCGAGCGCGTGCGTATACTCATTTCACTGCTGAAATTTTACACTCGAGCGTTTATTGCGTGTACCGGCCGCGAGAGATAATAAAAATTTTTATTCCCGGACGCGATACATTACCGGACCCCCCCCCCCCTCCCGCCTTTATTATGTGCACGCGACAAAAGCACGTGTTCTCGGCTCCATTATGTACTCGTTCGTTTCCGCGATTATTTTCGACGAGCGAGGTCGAGCGAGTTGTAGAACCGGACGATGCGCGAGTGTGTTGTGTGGCGATTTCGGGAAATCGCAATCGAATCGCGCACCGCTTACGGGATTCGGTGGGTACATTAACGTACTTGTGTAAAACGAGCCGCGATACGGTTAAAGATTATCCGCGGCTCGCGCACTTTCGGAATTTCGCTTTGTACCGCTCGTGAGAGAATAAATCGAAACGAAGTAAGTTCTTCGTTGACTTGATACAGCACTAACTCGGGTTACTCGGGTGTATATGTGCTAATCCACGAAATAGTGGAAACAGCTCCCCTGGTAGAAACGACGATAAATTAGCTAATTCATAATGAAATTAGCTAATTTATCGTTAAGTTTCTACCAGGGTCTCCTCAGAAAATTGTAAAATTTTTTTATTGAAAGCACACTTACTAGACCTATTTTTTCTCGTTCTTTAGATCATACTGAAAGCGACTCGAAAAAATGAGAAATAATCGACAGAAAAAAAGAATTTACAGATTTTTTCGCGAAAACTATGGACTTTTTTAAAAATTTCATTAGAACGAAAATGTTTTTAAAATTCATCGAAGAATGCTCTGAAATTTTTTCAGATTTTTAAAGAACGTTTTTCGAAATTTCGATTTTTTTGACTTTTCGAAAAATCAAAAATTGTTCCGGATCAATCTAAAATAATTTAAGAGAACTTTACTTCGATGAATTTTAACACATTTTCGTTCTAATGAAATTTTTATAAAAGCCCATAGTTTTCTAAAAAAAATCTACGAATCCTTTTTTTTTAAACTATTTCTCATTTTTCAAGTTGTTTTCGCTCCGGAAAAAAGTATACCTTACGATTCACCGTTCACAAAATTTTTTTTTTCAGTATGTGGTGAGTTGTTTCCACTATTTCGTGGATTAGCACATATGCATACGAAAACTACCCCAATGCACTACTTCGTTCTCAAAAATTTTGAATAATCAAAAAAAATTTAAATCACCCTCATATACACAGAGCCATTCGTTCGATTTACAGGCGAAGCGCAAGACTCGACTTACCCCTCGATTTACCTTGTCGCACAGGGAGATGCGAGAGGAGAGAGAAAACGGAGTCACGTATATGCAGAGCCATCGATGCACTACTGCGTCATCCCCTTCCGCCCGTGGATTTTAATGCGCGAAAGTGGTCCCGCGTCTCGAAATACGAGAAAAGGGGGACTACAGGCGAGAGCGAAGGAGGAGGAATTAAAGTAGAGAAAACCGTGAATGCCGAGTCGTGCACTGGAACATGTGCAGCATATATATATATAGTGCACGTACGCAGTACATACGCGTACACACGCGCTGAGACGAGACTCATAAAAAAGCATATACATCACGGGACGGAGAAAAGCCTCACAATGATTCTCATCAGTTTAAAAGCACTATATACTCCGGGACGGTAAAAAAAAAGGAAGAGTACAGAAGAAGGAAGTAGTACATATATAGAGAAACGCGGTGTACACGCGAGAAGTATACGCGTGTATATATACAGTCGACGGGACGCGTGGCCTGACAAATGCTCGCCTATTATAGAAGTATCGTCGACGGAAATGGCAGAGAGCTTTTCTTCTCCGCGGATATACACACAGTTCGATATATATTCGACGAGAGAGACGCGAAGTTCGGAGAGACAGAGAAAAGAGAAGATTGTAAAACAAAAAACAGAATCGGGGACGGAGCGGCTCTCTGATTTATCGTTTAATTTATACACTCGCGCGGTCCGCGTATGTGTCGTATAATATGTGTCGTGCGAGCGAAACGCACGAATTTGTCCTAATTTATTGTTTAGCCGTAGTATTGCGAATGTATACAGTCGTGAATCACTTTGCGCGCTCGCGAGAGGTAAGAGCTTGTATTCCCGAGTTTTATTATATATATAGGTAGCTATATATACACACGGGGGGAGGAGATATTTTCGAACGTGTCCCCCCTGGCGGAGAGTAATTTAACGGGGGCGAGGATTTATTTATATACAGTGCGCGGCCGTTAAGTTTACGCGTAGATTGTAAAATAAATTTTGAGGAAAGGGATTCGAACGCAGTATCCGCGCAGGAGTACAGCGTTCGATTCCGCGCGTCTGCAGCTTATCGAGGAAGAAAAAGCTACTTTACGAAGGGCGACGGGCGAAAAGGCGCGTCAATAAACACATATCTCTCGCGTTTTCCCAGCCGTTAACGCAGAAATAAACGAGTAAGTTGGATAACGAGAAAGCGAAGTGTACATATCCCGGGACGTGTAATAAAAGGCGAGCAGTCGAGCGGCGGCAGTAGCCGACCTTTTTTCTCTATTTCTTTCTCTCTCTTTCTCTCTTCCATACATCGGAGGCCCAGGCGCGCGCAAACTTGGAAATTGGCATCGAACAAAAGTTCCCGACTTCTATATACAGCTCGGCGCGCATTTCTCCCTGCATTACTGTGACTTCTGCTCTTGTAATTTTCGCGCCGAAAAAGAGGAGAATAGGCGGGGGGAGAGTTGTCCAACGCAGGGGTATAGGGGCAGTGTGAATAATTATGTGTTTCCGAGAGTTGGAGCGCGCGGGAAACGGCGCAAGTTTGAGTCGGCGATTCGATGCATACTTCTGATGCTGATAAATACAGATCGAGAGAGTAGGGCGATGTTGGCTTCTTAAGAAAGTTCTATATACTGTTGAATGTATTATTCTGCCAGTTTATTGCTCAGTTTTGGTGTTTTTGAAATATTGGCATTGTGCGTGTGTTCTCATTTGGGAGCAAGGAGATTTAAGGGCGCAAATCACCTTTAAAAATCAAACATAAACATTTTTATTAAATTGCCGTTTATATAGTAGTTAAATAAATGAATGTATGAACTATAATCTTTTTCACTGCTATGAGTCGTCTGGAAATCTCTTTGAACACCTTTTTTATTTTCATGTCCTTTTCTATTTTTTCTGTCCATTCAATTTTCATTTCCTGTATCCACACCACGAGGAATATCGTCAAGTATACTTGGTTAAAATTGGAGCGCATTCGGTCCATACCTTTTGAATCTTACGAGAGGAAAAAAATGTTTGAAGAAGTTTCTGGAGGACTTAGACCCTGCCAATTAGTAGAAAAGACATATTTATGTATTTAACCGTTACAAATGACAATTCAATAAAAACGTTTATACCTGACATTTAAAGGTGGTTTAGCCCCTTAAAAAATCGATTTTCACTCACACAAACAATACAGCCCGCACAATCCCATTCGAGTTTCCATCGCGTCATTTAAAAAAGAAAGCTTTCAAAAAGCTCCTTCGAATTGTCGCGCGCAGCCTGAATCTCCCCCCCCCCCCCCAATATACGCGTCGCTGTACGCATACACACACACACACACATCGGGACGATAAACCAAGCGACAAATCCGGGGTAAGAAAATCGAAGCTGAAAAAGCTCTCCGGAGCATTAGGATATCGAGGGAAGAAGAAGCTCCTCCTCGAGCTTCCTTCTTTTTTCCCCCCCGTCTTCGTCCCTCGCCTCCGCGGGAGCTGCGCGGGCTCGTCATTTAAATACATTATCCCGAAGCCTCCGGGTTGCCGGAGGCTAACCCGGATCGACCGTCAGGAGGAGACACGCCCGACGAGAGAGAGAGAGAGAGCTGCTGCTGCGCCGCCAACGACGACGACGACGACGATCATTTTACGAGCGCGCGAGAGAGGATTTCCGCATGCGAAAGTGTCCGGCTTGTTGCGATTACGTGCCCGGAATGCGCGTGCTTTGACGGCTGGAATTACAATTGCCGCGCGCTGGATTTTTCTCGGCTCTGCTCTCTGCCTCTCTCTCTCTCTCTCTTTTTCGTAGCGCGCGACTTTTCGTGCGCGAGGAGGGGGTGTAGGGAGAGACTCTCTTTCCCTCTCCGGGGGTTTATTATATTGGCTTCTTTGCCGTCGATTTGAATTTGGCGCGGGAGATCGAGTGCGCGAGAGCAGGACTGAATCTTTTAGAGAGAGGCGAAGAATAATTTATGGGCGTTGCGGAGCTTCGATTTGAGGGGATGTTTATGAGCTGTGTATATAGACGCGGGGTAATGCAAGTTTCAGAGAGACGCCGCAGCGGATTATCGGACTTCCGATAAATATATATATATATACAAGAGCTGGTCTCTGCCGACGACGTGTCCGTATCGGCTTTTTTTTCCTGCGGTCGAGCTTGTATTTACTTCCGATTTTCGTGTGGTCGCAACTTTTTAATTGAAAGTGTCACGCACTGTAACGCACACGTGCTGTTGAAAGTCAATTGAAAGTCAATTGAAAAATTGTACAGGAGTTGGTGAAAGAGCAATTGCGCTGAATATCGCGATAATCAAAGTGTAATATCTCGTGATAGCCGTAATTATACCCTCCATTACGTAACTCGTCCAACGGTTTCGGAAAGTTTCGAGTTTGCGAAGAGTATATGTGAACGTTTTACGTTGTTCAAACTTTGTTCGCTCGCGATAATACACGTTACAAATGTTAACTCGAAACTTTGTTAAATGATTATCGCTCAACTGCGTCGCTTGTATAACTGCGGTTACTTTTGGCGCGAAATTCGAATTTTTAATCGACCCTCACAACAACAACAACTACCGTCCACGCAATACACCCCGCGGAGCCGAGAAAAATGCTCGATATTCTCTACCATCGGGGCCTCGGCCATTATTATATGTTTCCGCCGAGCGTATTGCATATAGCCGCGGCTTTTACGCTGTACATATGCGCAACGCTTTCATTAGTCGGAATCACGCAAAAAACAACAGAGAGAGCCACTGCAGCAGCTCAAGCACTAAAATTTTACAACGACAATTAATCCATTCAAAGATTCCCAAGCTCTCTCTCTCTCGCTTCCCTTACACCCATCTGTCCCTATCTACATATATACATTACATACGAGCTCGTCCGCGTGGCTAAAAACCAGGAGGGCAAAAAAGCCTTTCGACAGCGAATAATTTCCAGAGAGAGAGGCGCGCATGCAGCCGCGCCGAGACTATATTCCCTCGGCACGATTCCCCGCCCGTCTGTCTCTCTGTGTGTGTACACACGTGTATGAAACGCTAGTGTGTGTGCGACACAAGAGCTGCGCGCTATAGTGCAGCGCTGCGCGGACGTGCACGAGAGCGAGCGAAAACACGCGCGGAGTGCCTCGCGGGAGCCTCGTGTACTTCCTCCTGCTCCTCTCTCCCTCCGCGTCGAGCTATATGTACAAGCGCAGAGTCCGCGCGCAGGAAAGGGAGGATCTTTAACGAGCCGATGGGCTTCTTATTATATATATACGAGTATATCCAGGAAATTTGGGAAACAACTCGGACGGAAATGCTGCAAAAAATTTTCTCGAAGGCACACACACCTACCGGACCTGTTTTTTCTCGTTACTTGGGTCATTCTGATAGAGAAAAAGCTCGCGTGCGCACGGAAAATCTAATTAGGGTGTGTATTTTTTTCCGGAGCAGAAACGACTCGAAAAAACGGGAAATAATTGACGAAAGGAGAATTCATAGATTTTTTTCTCGAAGACTGTGGACTTTTATAAAAGTTTCGTGAGAACGAAAATGCCTTGAAATTCATGAAAGAATGCTCTGAAATCTTTTCAGATCGATCTGGTACGATTTTTGATTTTTCGAAAATCCAAAAAAATCGAAATTTCGGAAAACGTAAAAGATCTGAAAAAATTTCAGAGCATTCTCTGACGAATTTTAAGACATTTTTGTTCTAATCCGTAGTTTTCGAGAAAAAAATCTATGAATTCTTGTTTTTCGAGTGGTTTTTGCTCCGGAAAAATTATACCCCAAGATTTTCCGTCTACGCGAGTTTTTTCTCTTTCAGAATGACCTAAGGAACGCGAAAAAAGAGGTCTGGTATGACGTGCCTTCAAGAAAATTTCTTGCAACTTTTCCGTCCGAGTTGTTTCCGAAATTTCCTGGATGCGCTCGTATACATCTACGTAGGCGCATTGAAAGTAAAAATAATTTTTTTTTGCGCTCTGCAGCGCGGAATTTCAAAAAAGTATGAGTAAATGGATATTGTTCGGCTCACGTAAGCGGCGTGTATACTATACACACTGTGTACAGTGACTTTGGGGAGACTCACCTGAAACAGAGAAAAAGAGAAGAGATATGTTAATACAGCTTCAGTCATTGTATACCTCGAAGGTTCACTGCGAGATTATTGTTATTACTTGTATACGCATTCCGCACACTCGCTTCGGAATAACCCGTTCGGCATATAATGAGACCGATCTTTCTCTCTTCGAAGCCACATTGGAAGAGTTAGAGAGAAGGAGAAGTAGAGAAAAAATTCTCTCCCGGAGAGAACCCGAAGGTAATGCACGAGGTGAGAAGGGCAAGCGTATAAGCCATCAAAAGCTTGCGTGCGCTGCACGAAAATACATTTACGTATACATATATGTACTTTAGAGGGTGGGAGGGGGAGAGGCTTCTATATACAGGGTGACACGCGCGAACCCGGGCATTGTCATGCCTCTTTCTCCGGGTACAATGCTCGTCGCGTCCGCGAAAGATTACTCGACTAGAGCGAGCGAGAGAGAGAGAGAGCCAGGATTTATGGCCTTTATTTCGGGATATTATTTAGACAGACGTGACTGGCCTGGCCGGCTCTCGATAACCGACGCCGGAGGCCCATTGTACAAGGCTCTCTCTCTCTCGCTCGCAGTTCACTATCCGAGTCTCTTTGACCGAGAGTAATTCGCGCGTTCTATGCTTTTATGACAAGTGTGTGTGTGTGTGTGTGTGCCGCTGCTGCTGCTGCTGCTGCAGTCGAGAGAGATTCCCGAGGCAGACTGATAAAGGCGGCTTTGATTAATTCCGCGGAGAAATGGCACTGCCGCTGCTGCTGCTGCTGCTGCTGGTATACGATATATACCTAAGCCCCGTCGCAGATATTCAGCAACAATCGCGTTCTGATATCTCTGCGAACCTCCTAATCCTACCCCCATCAATCCTATACAGTCACTGCTATATATATATATATGCGTACACCGCCACGTATTAGACTGTCCGAGTATCTCGAGATCTCTCTGTATTGTAATATCGAGCGAAAATATATACTTCACGAGATTATCGATTCTTACGCGGATGTAGAGCAAATCCAATCGTATAGAGCAAAGTTGAGATGCCAATTATCGCGGAAAAAAATTCGTGCAGCGCGCACGAATAAACGAATGTGTATATACATGTAATAAAAACAAAATTTTCTTCCTTCGCAAATTTCCAAAGCGCGCCAAGATCCTCGAGCGAAACTTATAAGGACTCGTCGGGCGCGTCCGGCTTCTAATAAATCGAGACACCGTGTATAGTACACACACACACACACACACACACGTGCCGGCGCGAGTCCTGATACGTAATACTCGATATCAGAGGAGAGGAGCGAGTGTATACTCGGAGTCACGGCCGGTTTCTCTCTCCTCTGCTCTTCCTTTTTCTCAGCGGAGAGCGAGAGAGAGGAGAGCGCCTATCTTTCTTCTTCACTTTCCTTCCATCTCTCTCTCTCTCCTCTCCAGCGTGTCTTGGCTATAGTTTGCGCTCGTAGACACACGTCGCAGGCTACACGCTACGGCGGACCGGCAATCGAGCGTACGGCTCAAATCTCGTCCCTCGTGTTCTCTCTCTCTCTCTCTCTCGCTCTCTATCTCGCTCTTTCTTGACTCTTGACTCCGCCGTGGCGGCGGCAGCGAGCGAGGGAAGTATATATACTGGTCCGCACGTACGTCGCTGCGGCTCTCCGGTGTGGATGTCGCTCGCGCGCTCGTCGGTCAGCCGCGAAAAGTCGCTAAAACGTGATTTAATAGCCTCGAGACGTTCGTGAAGGGACACACGAGAGAGAGAGAGAGAGAGATGGGGGGAGGGGAGGGGGAGAGATAAAATTAAGAGGACCCTTTTACTTTAGTTTGGCGAAGTAGAAGGGGACGAGTCTGGCTGCTGAGCTGCTGCGCGGTTTATGTGTTTGTTGCAACGGTGTCCCCCCCGGGGATCGCAGAGAGAGTGTCGCGGCCGAGGGTACCGGGGAAATATTTTGCAATAACGTACGTGAGTAGTTCTGTTAAAAATTTGCACTTTTCGGGGGTCTACAGGGATCGAAAGGTCGTTTTTTAAAAGCTAGAGGTTTCGGATCGGTTGGACTTTCTTGATTCTGTAAACCGAAAGATATAGGCAAAAATGCAGAGAGAAAAGTTACTAGCCACCGCATATTTTTGTGAGATTTTACGTTTTTCTTTTTACAAAAAATTAATACGTCAAAGTACTGGAATAGTACACTGAGAAAACAGGTCTATTCATTTTTACCATATATAGTGCTTAAATATTCCTAGACTTTCAATAAAATTTACTGGAGTTCTAATAAAATGTACACTAATTTTTATGGTCTTGACGCAATATGGCTAAGTTACTTCAAAGTATAGTAATTTTTATAGTCTGTATTGTAATAATTCATAAAACTGTTTTCTCAGTGTATAAAATTTCAAACTACACTACAATAAAGCACAACAACAGAGCTTTAATTTAGAAAAAAATATGCCTAGATTCTATGCTCTGATCATAAGTTATGCCTGTTCAAAAAAGAAAATTAAATAAATAAAAATCCGAACAGCCGATTTTCTCTCTTTTTCCTCCATATATACCTTCCCATCTTAAAGACAACTATATAATCATACAACCAAATTTCATTTAAAAAGAACCAAATCCCTCCGATAAGCCTATCGGCAGCCGCTATTATTTCCCCCTTTCTCCGCGCGAACCTACGATACAAAGGCAGAAAAAATGTAATTTCAAAAGAGCGAGAATATGTATACACAATACTCTTTTTCTTTTCGTATATATAAGCAACACGCCCCCCCCCCCCGCCCCTCCCGCCTGCATCGTCTCCTGTCTCGATACGCCGCGCCGCCTGCAGTAGCAGCAGAATAACGCAGTAATGCGTTCGCGTATATATACAGCACGCAAATCCAGGCCGGTCGTTCTATAAGCCGAGGTCAGCGAGGCGTGAGCTTTTTAAAAGGGTCTCTCTCTCTCTCTCGCTCCGCTCACCGACGCGGAAGATTTCGGCGTAGTTTCTACACGGGGAGAGAAAGTCTGCGCGCCTGTATACATTACTGTGTATATAGTATATACGCATATGTGTGTGTGTGTGTGTATATATATATATATCGGTGCGCGCACGCGCGCGTAGGTGTGCGCGCGCGTGTGTAGCTACGTGGATATAATGAGGCTGTTTGCGAGCTTTGTTTTGGAAGCGGGAGCTTTTTGCGCCTCGTTGGCTTTTATTTTCTGCGTCTGGGGTGTGCTGAAGAGAGAGACAGAGAGAAGTTGGTGGGGGGGAGGGGGAGAGGTTTCCACGAATGATATTTGGGAGTGCGTGACGTTTCCTTTGTGATAAGAGATTTCTGAATAATGCCAGACGGCTTTATGCATCCGCTCTGACGAATCGGCTTTTTAATTTTTCAAGCCGACGACAAAGAGAACGACGATACGTGTAAGGCGTATGTACAGCGATGCAGAGGGAATGAGTGTATAGGGAAATTTCGATTTTCTTTGTACAGTGGGAAACGAATCGCTTATAATAATTATCGCACGGGACGAGCAATTAAAGTTCAATTAAAATTATTGAAAATTATTGCAGCACGACTGAAATTACCACTATTAAAATTCAAACGTGTTCGAGCGTAAGATCGAAAATACGTCCACTGAGAGAATTATGCATTAATTTTTCCAACGTTTTGTACGAAAAGTTGCAAGAAATTATAGTAAATCATGCACAGACTTTCTAAACACAAACTTTTTTCACACAATATAGTAATTTTTATTTTGGTTGAAATAACTGTTTTTAACCTTTTATAATAGTATTATTTTATGATTATTATTAATCATTTATTGATTATTTACTGAATTAAATTGAAACATAGAAATTAGAAATTTTTGACTAGAATTCGAACCTGAACCTCTGGAACCGCAGTCAGTAGCGCTAACTACTCACCTAAATAGAATTGTTACGCGTAAATAACTTTGGATTCTAATATATAAATTGAATCTATTTATAATCTCAAACCAAAATTAATTTTACCATTTTATATAGTAAATTTTAATAAAAATAATTTTTACTATAAGTAATGCAGTAATTTTTTCTTCGGTGACTTGTAATATTCGAACTTAAAATAGTGAACATCAGCATAATTGTAGTAAAAATTCTGATAATGACAGTCTGCGCTCAGATCACTATAATTTCTTGTACTTTTTCGTACTTATACAGTTGTAAAAATTACTGATTTTTTCTCAGTGTCTAATTAAAATTAAAACATTGTTCTTTTTACAGAAGTTTCGCCCTATCAACTCCTGCGCCTTTGCGAAAAATGTCATTTTTCAATACAAATTCCAGCTTACCCCCCCCCCCCCCTCCAGAGACCGATTCCTCCAACGTCCTAAATTAACATTCTCTTCTTCCCTCAAACGAACGAAAAGAAAAAAGAATCCGAGCTCTCCCCATCTCTGCTACTCCCGCGACTCGTTACGCACGTGTCTGCTCGCTTATATATGTGTATACACTATACATGTATATATAGGCGCATAGACCGCGTGTACACGCGCGACGAGCGACAAGAAGTAAGTATACGCCGCAGTGAAGTCGTGTCACAAAGCCGTGTACAAGGCAAGCGGCGCGGAATCTTAGGGAATCAGAAACTCGCTAACGAGCCACTCTCCTCCGCAGAGAGAGCAAAGCCAAGATACGACCGCAAAGACGTTGTGTGTTGTGCAGTGTGTGCTTCGCTCCGCGATTCCGCAGCGCGAGAAAATCGATCCTCCGCGGAAGGAACAACGACCCCTTGTTGTATAAATTCGCTGTACAGTGTACACGTACACAATATACACATATATATTTATACACACATGTATACACACACAAAGCGTGTATACGTATGCAACATGTGTACGTGTATATATATATACACACACACACACACACACACACACACACACACACACACACACACACACACATATATATATATACATACACGTTATGTGTACGTCATGCAGTATACATATACACGGCCTACCAACCGAGAGGGCGAATCGAAAAACTTTTTACTCTCCTCCTCCCCGCGCGTTCCTCTGTGCCGTATACATATACCTACATAAGTCTCTGTATAGCACGTATATATATATATAAAGGGCTAAGCCAGCGTGCGCGCACGCGATGCCCGCAAGATTCCGCCGCGCTAATACGCGCTCACTTTGCGAACAATCCATTATCGGGGGGTGGCGGCGCGTAGCTGTTCGGTCTCTGCTTTATACGTATGTATATGTACGTATATATATATGGATACAGACGCAGCCTGCGCTTCGCTGCCTATTTACAGCCAATTACCGCGTTATCGAATAATCCTTGTTAATACGCCGGCTTCTGTCCTCTCTCACTCTGTCTCCCGAGCCCGGCTGTATATACACCTGTTTACGTATATATACACAAACGTATGTATATGAGTATGTCCAGGAAATTTCGGAAGCAATTCGGACGGAGAAGTTGCAAAAAATTTTCTTGAAGGCACACCTATACCAGACCTGTTTTTTCTCGTTCCTTATAGGTCATTCTGAAAGAGAAAAAGCTCGCGTGCACGGCCGATCGTAGAGTATATTTTTTTTCGGAGCAAAAAACAACTCGAAAAACCGAGAAACAATTAACAAAAGGAGAATTCACAGATTTTTTCTCGAAAACTGTGGACTTTTTTAAAAATTTCATTAGAACGATATTAAAATTCATGATAGAAGGCTCTGAAATTTTTTCAAATTGATCCGATACAATTTTTAACTTTTCGAAAATCCAAAAAACTCGAAATTTCGGAAAACGCCGTAAAAAATTTAAGAGCATTCCTTCATGAATCTTAAGACATTTTCGTTCTAATGCAATTTTTATAAAAATCCATATCGTTTTCCAGAAAAAGATCTATGAATTCACTTTTTGTTAATTATTTCTCGTTTTTTTCTGCGAGCTTTTTCTCTTTCAGAATGACCCAAGGAACGAGAAAAAACAGGCCCGGTAGGTGTGCCTTCAAGAAAATTTTTGCAACTTTTCTACTCATATACATATACACGGACAGAGGGAGACAGAGATACTCCGGATGACATTGGCTCGCACAATGCGCCGAGGGGCTAATAAGTGATTAAGGATATTCTCTATGTGCGTGTATTCCACGGAGCAGTCGAGGGAAATTGATGGAAACGGCGTTAGCGCGATTTCATTGATTTTTCATCGCGGCGCCGGTCTCATTTCCTCGCCGCGAAAATTTTTCGCACAGCAGCCGGGCAGGCTTCTGTGCAGCCCAGAGAGACGACTCGCGGATAACCAGGCGAGGAGAGGACTTTTTTTTTCACGACAAATCGCTTCGCAGGACGTCCGATTGGCTCGACCGTCGCCGCGTATACGTGTATATATACACAGAGCGTATCAGGAGCGAAAGAGAGAGAGAGAAACAGAAAGGATATGAGAAGCTGAATTGACTCGTTGATTGGCTTGTTTCTCCGGGGGTACGACGCGCTTCGGCCTATGAAATTCCCCGATATACCCGCCTCTCTCTCTCTTTCTCTCCCCTGACTTCTTTATCACGAAGCGCAGCAGGGAAATTAAATTTCCCGCGCAGACAATCGAAAGAATAAGAGGCAGCTGTATATATATACATCGAAATCGATCGCTCGCTCGCTCGCTCGCGAGAGCTTATTGTATTCTATTATGAGAGGCTAATGTTTATAGTGATAAACGGCGGATACGCGCCGCGAAAATTTATGCGCGCTCCCAGGAGCGGGGTAAACTCGAGGTCTGGTTAATTACGCCCGATCGCACGAAAGTTGACCTCGTTACGGAGTTGAACGCATTAATCCTGCGATTGCGCTTATGAACAGGTTATATATATACGCGAGGGATAATGTGTGCCTCGTGTACAACGCTATGATCTCCCCCCCATCCTTTTCTATATACGTCTGCATTGCGATACGAAGTACGGGTAATTAGTCGAGTAATTGAACGATCTTAGCTGCGGGAAAAGGCTCGATTACGAAATCGAGTGGATGTGATGGAGATTTTCGATGATCGCATTAATACTGAGGGGGAAGAGTCAAGTGTTCTCGTTAACGTATGGTGGAATTTTTATTGATTGTCGTTATTAGAAATCAAATTATAATGAAGTATCGAAGTATTATACGCTGCTCTCCCGTTATGCAATTATCCGCAGCATTTCGCGCAATTTTTTCAAGTTTGCGTATATCAATGCCCAAAGCGCGGCTTGAATAATGCAGAAAATTACGGTGATCGACGTTTATCCATTCGTCGGCCGTTAATAATACGCTCAAAGCTTCCCAGATAATGGTTTCGCGACAATTTACATTCTACACAGCAAATTGCGAAAAAAAATTCACTGATTTTTTTCTTCTCGTGTCCGCTGACGCGCGGCGCGCGAAATTTGAATTTTCAATTGGCTCTCTCGCGCGCGCGCAGCCCACCCCCCCCCCCGTAATTATTCGAACATTTTTTAACGCCAAACTTCGCGCGCTGCATCGCCACAGCAACGAGAGAGCAGCGGAATGCGGTGTATATCGCCCTGAAATATTCATCGCCGCGATCAAATCATTGCGGTTCAAGTGGCTTGAATAATGTATATTAATTAGGCCATTTCGGGCCCCGTATATACACTCGACCATCGGGGGCGAGGGGGAGAAGGGGGGGGGACGAGCGAGAGTATCGTCCGATATCATCTGCAGACGCCTGATGATACTCGGCGAGCAGGGGTCAGTTTTGAATATTCAGCAACAGTCGCGATGGAATTGTTTCGATGTATATATATACTATATATATGCATTAATATTATTCGAAGTGAAAGGTACGAGCGTTAATTGATACGTATTCGAAGTGAAATGCGACGGATTTTTCGTCGAAATCACGGGAAGAAAGAGTAAAATTCTATTTGTCGTCGCGCGTCCGATGTGAAACTGTCGTGAATCAGAGCGATGGTTTTTACGCTCGAGTTCACAAGTGATCAATTTTTTTTTCCCGCGCCATAGGCATTCATCTATTCGTATTCATGGAGATAGGTTTTTTTTGTAAGCTTTTTGTTCTCGAGGAATCGTCGCGTGTTTCGAGCTAATTCAGTGAGCGATGGTATTTTCGTTGGCAAATGTTTTTTACTAGTCGTTACAGATTTGTCAGAAACTAATGAATTTTTATATTTACTTTGCTTCTACTGATATAGAAATATTCATTGAAACTGCAGATACACATACGTATTTGAATAACATTATTGTTTGTCCTGTAAACAAAAGCATGCATACATATAGTTCAATAAAATTCGTGTTTCCAAGTATTTAGTTTACGCGAAATAATTGTTTGAAAACAGTACAAAGCTAATTGAATAAAACAACTGGTGCTTTCACGTTGTAACTACATTTTAAAATAATTTTTCTTTACAAAGGGCTACCCAGCTCTGTTTAAATTAAAAAAAAAATATCGCCTCACCTCTCAGGCAATCAACTCTATCCACCTATCCACAAAAAGCTTCACGCAACGTCCAACCATCATTTTTTCAGGAGCAGAACAAAGCTCATCCACTAAAAAAAAGAAACTATACATCCACACGCATATTCTAAAGCAGTCCAATCCAAGACTCGACGTGAAATTCCCCGGCATTAATTAGTCGTCCGACTAAAAAAAAAAAATCTCGCTCTCTTGATATCGCCGCGCGACTGCGCGTCTAACTGGCTCTTCACGTCTCTGTTCCGGGAGGGGTCCTCGACGCCGCGAATTTCAATGCGAGCCTGGTGTGCTCGCCGAGAGAGCTTCGGGGGGTGGGGGAGGTCGGGTACTCTACGCGAAATCTGCGGGAGGAGGCGTAACCCCGAGAGTATACGTGTGTCTCTTTGTGCGAACGATACGTAGCTCGTCGGGCAGATGTGATTCCTCCTCCAGGTATAAGTATATGTCGCGGTTCTTTGCTCCCTGTATATACAGCATGAGCCACGAGAATAACGTACTTTCCGAGTATACGCGTTGGTTCGCTGTAAAACTCTCGCGGGTCTTTCATTATCAACGTACGCGGCCGTTGTTGTCGTATACAACAATTGCGTTGCGTAGACAGAGGCGCAGCTGTGCGGAAGCATCATCGAATCATCGCAAAGCTCGTAAGCTCCGCAGAGCCGCGCATTTCCCGCGTAATAATCGCCGAAATATCTCGACTGCATTATTGCTCTGCGGAGCCTATCTCTCCCGTGTGTACGTGTGCGCGACCGCAGAGCTGCTCTTCACTTTATTGTGTGTATGCGTGTGTAGGCGTACATATAGATACGGAGGGTTAATGGAAATTATCGCCAGCGCCTATTACCTCGCGGACGCGCGCGCTGACCGCGTGGCACGTCGATTCATCGACGCATCGGGCTCACACGCGGAGATTTTGCTAATTACGAAACTATTGAGTAGACGGGGGTGGGGGGAGAAGGTTATATTGGCGTATAAGCCAATACGCAGGTCGTCGATCAAAATTTATCCGTAATACCCTGGATTCCGGACAATGATGCGAGGGATTGCGAGAAGATCGAGTGGAGGCTCGCTTTTATATAGTGAGGTTCGAATTCGCAAGGGCAATATATAATGCCATTGTTTTGGCGTTAAATAATTTTGTATAGCTATATGGGTATTTCAGAATGAATGAAGAATTTGTTGAAAGCTAGATTTTCTTCGTTGTACTTATATGCAAAGCAAAACAATATTTTTGTAATAACAATTATGTATACTCTCTAAATCTGAAACAGTAAAAATCCCACTGCTTTTTTAGTTCATATTAACAATTTGAAAAAGTTATAATGGTGCAACTGTGAACTAGTGAATAATCACAGTTTAAACAGGCTAAAAAATTGAACCAATTGAAAAAGTGTAGAAGGACTACCTGAAATATAGTAAATTTTTCTCATATTGCTAAACGATTAAGTCCATAAAATTTCACTTTTTCTGGCTATCGATTCGCCACTGGAATAGTGAATTTCTCGGATGTTAAAACTGTATATAAGTACCGAAAATTTTACTTCTCTTAAAAGTCATTATGAATCATTGAAAAAATAGTAATTTTTCATAATTTTTCTAGTTCACCTTTTGCTAAAGTGATTATGTACTGGATAATCAGTGTTCCAGTGACAATTTAAAGCAAACACTTTCTACTGTTTGAATCAGTAAATATTTACTAATTCCATGGTAAACGCAATGAAATGAGCAAAATGACAACTCATTTCATAAACAGTGACTATTCTCTATGTACTCAAGCGAATTATAATTTTTACAACAATGCACCGTATTAATTAGTGAATATTCACTAATTTGTAAAATGATATATTTTGTACTACGTGTAAATCGTGAAAAATTTCACTATTTGGGAGGTTAATATTATTTAACTATGAGAAATAGTAAATTTTTCGCTGTTTTAGATTTAGAGAGTAAATATACTTTTGTAGGGCTAAAACGATTTTAATTTATACATACATAAAACCAAGAAAAGAATATAATACAAATTTTTAAATTGCAGCGCTTTTCTTGCAGTCAGTGAACGCGAGTCTTTGGATATCACCTCGCCACCATCGACCAATCAAGTTTCTCGATTCGTTGGAATGACTGAATGATAAATTTTAAAATAATAGATTAGCTCGGCATATACGTGAGAAAATAAGAGGTATACATGCCACCATGAAAGTACACCTCTCGGACTTTTTAATTAACGTAAAGACATATATAAAACGCACGTGAACTCTGATCTCTAATCTGATCAGCGAGACAATGCATGGATTATGGCGGTTACATCAGCGTCCGGACTGGCGAAACGATTATTTACCGGTGTGCACACGCCGTAGCCTCAATGCTGTGTGTGCGTTCGAACTATAAATAAACTTTCTGTTCTAGTATCATATCTCTCTCTCTCGCAGGAGTAGACTTTCGTGTCTTTTAGAAAGCTTGTAAATCCACGGCAAATGATTACACGCAACAACGCATATCGATCCTCTCCCGAGGATTATTTTCCCCTGCCACAAGAATCCACGTATAATACACATCCGGACATCTACAGCAGTATACCCATCCCTCTGTATATAGCGACACTCGTGGAAAGAGGACGAGAAAATGACGCATATCGCACGAGGAACGTGACGATTGTGCACATCTCTCGCGCATCGGCGATGATCGTAAATTTCACGGTAGCAGCTCTCTCACTCTCCTCTCGCGGTGATACAGCCCGGGCTGCTGCGCACACTCGGGTGATTTAAAGAGCCAACGGCGCCGGTCGCATATCAAGCAGACTTTTCGATTAGCTCGTATTCGAATTTCGCGCGCAAAAGTGCTGCTGATGCGCGCGAGAGAGAGAGAGAGAGAGAGAGAAATTGGCCGTACCCCGGAAGACTCGTGGTTTTTGCCCGACGGCGCTATGTATACGATATACATATACACCGAGAGAGGGAGGGAGGGAGATTAATTACACTCTGGTGGATGATTTATATTTCGGCTGCGGCCGCACTATGCAGCAGCGCATATATATGTATGTAGGGATCGCGTGCGCGCACCCAAGCTTTTTATACGTGTTTATAGATATACTGCACACTGCACCTATACGACGCCTGATGCAGTACTTGTGTATTATACACCGTCGCGGATGATATGACGAAGAGGTGCGTATACATAACACTTTTTGGCTTTTTAATAGAGCCCCCCCCCTCCTCTCTTGATTGAAGGTGTATCGGATTACTCGCGGCGGGAACTGGAGCGACATCGTTAGTTGATGCACATACCGCATAAACGTGTAAAAAGAGAGAAAAAGAGAGATGAGAGGGATGAGTCAGCTGGAAGCGCTTTTTTTCGGGGTCACGCGTGCGATTGCCTAGTTTCATCGTTTTCTCTAAAAATAAAGCGTTACACATCGCACTGCATGCGCGTATGTGTATACGACCCGATCCCCCTCGAAAAGCAACGCGCGCATCAGTGTATACGCAGAATCAATTAACCCAGTAACAAAGAGCCGCAACTACGTCGTCATATACGTGCCATCTGTCTATTCTCCATATATATATGCGCATGTCCATCAATGTTTGGAAACGACTCTCCCCAAAAATTTAGCAAACTTTTTTTTTCGAAGACTGCCCCTATACCAGGCCTGTTTTTTCTCGTTCCTAAGGTCATTTCGAAAGAGAAAAAACTCGCGTGCATGGCTGATCGTAGGGTATACTATTTTACCAGAGCAAAAAAGACTCGAAAAAACACGAGAAATAATTAACAAAAAATGAATTCATAGAATTTTTTACTCGAAAACTACAGACTTTTATAAAAATTTCGTTGCAACAAAAATATCTTAAAATTCATCGAAGAATGCTCTGAATTTTCTCAGATTTTTCAAGAACATTTTTCGAAATTTCGGTTTTTTCTTTTGGATTCTCGAAAAATCAAAAATTGCATTGCGTCAATCCGAAAAAATTCCAGAGCATTCTTCGATGAATTGTAAGACATTTTTGTTCCAATGAAATTTTAATAAAAATCCATAGTTTTCGAGACAAGGAATCTATGAATTCTTGTTTCTTAATTATTTCTCGTTTTTTCGAGTCGTTCTTGCTCTGGAAAAAAATATACCCTTCGACCGGCCGTTCACGCGAGTCACTCTACTAGGTATACCTCCAAAAAAAATTTGCAACTTTCAAGGATAGTTGTTTCCGAAAATTGGTGGATTTGCACGTATACACGTTTATTCGGAATATATATGTAACGTCAACAATAATCTGGCGCCTCTTTCTTGCGGACGCCGCAAACGATAACAATAATGTATATAACGTACACACACGTGTCCGACCCATAACACCAGGGAACAACAACAACAACAACAACAATAACAGCAGCAGTATCCGCAAGCTCG
The DNA here is from genome assembly GCA_018906965.1 of Philotrypesis tridentata. NCBI lineage: Eukaryota > Metazoa > Arthropoda > Insecta > Hymenoptera > Pteromalidae > Philotrypesis > Philotrypesis tridentata. The sequence goes on from JACCIB010000022.1 coordinate 523,994, forward strand.
CGATATCCTCGAAAAATCGAGTGCATCCATCAATCAAACTCTCGCGGTGGATCGCGTCCTTCTCCGCTCTCCGCGTTTCTATCGTCTGTACACAACGTTATAATATACGCGAATTCGCCGTAGGATCGGTTTCGCGAACGGCGGAAGCTGGAGCTCGCGGGTGCCCGGGGTAACACATGCGCAAGCTTCTCTCGTCGCGCATTACACAGAGATCAATTACCAAACGTCTGCCGCCGCCGGCAATTTGTTAGATTAATCGCCGCGAGGAAGCAGCAGCGGCGGCGGCAGTGGTTCTCTCGTCTTTCTCTCATGCTGTGTATTGTATACTGTATACTACATAGCAGTACCACAACTACAGTTCGGTCGAGGGGGTCGTCCATATGTCGGGAAGCGACGACCAGGTGTTGCACGACTGTCCGTGTGTGCATGTACGTGTATACGAGAGAGAGAAAAAACGTTGGGGTGGTTGCGCAAGTGCTGAAGAGCGAGTTTATCATCGGCAGGATACGGAAAGCGAGGGAGAAAGAGAGAGACAGAGAAACAGGATGAATGTGTGGGACGAGTGGGCCGCACCGTGTGTTGTCCTACGTACGCACAGGGGAAAAAAATGCGAGAGGACGAGAGATGAAAGGGTTTTACGAGAGCGAAAAGTACACGGTGTATTGTGAGGGGCTACAAACGTAAGGAGAGCTGCGCTCCGAAGGAGAAACATTCTCTAACTGCGAAGGAGGCGCCCAATTTTTCTGTGCAGCCAGCGCATCCCTCGCCTGTATTTAAACGAGAAAGAGAGAAAAATCGTCGAAGAAGCAGCAGCTGTCAGTCGGACAAATCGACATACTGCACTCGATTCCCGGACGATACGCAGGCCCCCGAGAGCGAAGGCGCCTGTATAGAAAAGTAGTTGCGGGAGAGGGGGGAGGGGCGGAGAGGAAAACACGACAAAGCCACTCGACTCGAATCGTGCTGCAGCGCCCAACGAGAGACGCGTTGCTTCGCGCGCAGAAAAACAAAACACGAGAATATACAAGAAAGACGAAGCGCTGCAGACGCGTCGTGTCCGTCGCTATACGGGGCGGGCCGTATAAGACGTACGGCGCAAAAGGAAGAGAGCGAGGCTGAGGACACGGCGCGAGAGCTGCTGCAGCAACGCCGAGAGAGGACGAAGGCACGCGCTTAATCGAAGGGGTTGAAAGGGTCGAGAGCGAGGCCTGAAAAATTAATGAGAAAAGGGCTGCCACTGCTGTCTGTCCGCCGCTATTTTCAGAATTACGAGCGTTAAATTTCTGCAGCGCGAGAGGAAGAGTCAGAAAGAGAGAGGGCGAAAAAGCTTGATTATACACACGACGCCAGCGGGAGAGAATTGCGTTTTTAATTCTCCGGTTCTCTCTCTCTCTCCGACTCGGCGCGCTGAACGACCCGGAGATTATTGCGCGCTTGCTGTTTCCCTCCTCCTCCCCCTCCTCCTCCTTTTTTGTCCCTCGTGCGTGTCCATATAAGATTTTATATATATACACGTCCGAGGACGACGACGACGACGACGCGAAAAAGCGCTCGACTTCTTCTTTTTTTTTTCTTTTAACTTACCGCCGGGCGGTTTTACTCGACGAGAGAGCCCGCGCTCAATTGCAAAGTCGGCCGCGAACGCTGTGTGTATATAACGTCGTTTCCGCGAAAAGCCGAGCGCGTAAATTAAATGTGTTAAAAAATGTATAAGCTTCCCCGAGAGCGCTTAACGAGCTCCATTTCGCGTAATGTCCGTGGCTCCGCAGTTTTCCGCGGAACACACCGGGCTTTTAACCCTAACTCATATAGCCACTCTGTCTCTCGCTCTCGTACAAGTATATACATACGCACACACACATATACATTTGAATTCTGGGTGTACAAAGTAAAGTATAGTTGCGCTGTATACGACTCGACGAAATTGCTTCGAGTTTTTCATGACGACGACGACGACGACGAGTGGGGACGCCCTCAAACTTTTCAGAAATAAAGGATCGGACTCGAGGCTCTTTGCCACGTGGGGCGCTGGGGATATATACATATGGCCAATTCTCATAGAAAAATGCACTTTTCGGGGGTTCGGAAATCGAAAAATTTTTTTTGACGCTAGAGGTTTCGGACCGATCAGACTTTCTTCTGTTAGCTGATAGATATAGTTAAAAATGCAGAAGAACGTGGGAAACATGGAACATTCGAATTTAAAATGGGGAGGTATTATGAAAAAAAAAAAGAAAATCGGCTATTTGGATTTTTATTTACTTTTTTTTTGTCAAACGGACATAACTTTTGATCAGAGCATCGAATCTGGGCATATTTTTTTTAACTTATAGCTCTTTTGTTGCACCTTATTGTGGGGAAATTTTATTTGTGCCTCGGAAACATTCGTAGTTGTCATTACTCCAGTATTTCGATGCATTATTTTTTTGTAAAAAAAAAAAAACGTAAAATGGCTCAGAAATACGGTTACCAGTAACTTTTCCCATGTTCCTCGGCGCTTTCGACTATCTTTTGGTTTAGCAGAAGAAAGTCTTTGAAAATAAAATTTCGATTTCTGGACCCCCGAAAAGTGCATTTTTCTACATGAGAACCGCGTCATACACGCGCGCGTTTACTATATTGAAGAGTATCGAAAAGGGGTCAGGAGCGATCGTGGACCGCTCTGGCACCGGAGACTCTTACGCATTAGTGCTGATGTAGACCGAAAACTGTACGGACAAGCCCGCGCGTGCGTCGAAGTAGAGAGAGCGCATCGTCACGCCCGAGAGGACAATGCCCGTAAATTATTCGTGATAATTGTCAGGCGTGTGTCGATCGGGCGCGAGAGAGCCCATGATTTATTTATTCGGACGGCGCGCGGACGCCTGTGACACAATGTTTCTCGTCGTCGGTGTGTGCGGTGCACGGAGTGTACGGGTAAAAAATGCACGCTTTGAAAAAGTCGAATTTTCATATGCACTCGTCGCGAGCGTAATGAAAGTCGTCGCGTGTCTGAGGCCGCTGTATATATACGTAATTAATGCGGACAGTCGTACGCCCACACACCCACACGCGCGCGCGCGACGATGTAATATACAGTGTGGAGTAAGGAAAGCGACAAATCACCGCGTGAGCCACGCGCGTATTATACAGCCAATAATTATTTTTACGAGCATCAGAGAACGGAGCTCTATGGGAGAGAGCAACGACCGTGTGCGATCCTTTCGGAAATTCTCGAAACGTCAGCGCGGGGCGAAATTTCCGCGAGGAGGGGGGAGGGGGTACACAGAGCGAGCGCGAGAGAGCATCAAAGGGCCCTTTTTACAGCCGCTCGCGCGTCCGCTGTACTCTACGATATATATACCCTATGGGTAACGACTCGGTGTGTGCGGCAGGGGCAGCTATGCACACTATGGGCTCGCATTCATCACTGTATCTCTAATCAACCGCGAATGTTCTCGTAAACAAACAGCGCCCGAGAGAGAGAGAGAGAGAGAGAGAGAGAGTCCTGGGCCTCTATCGTTATCCGATCACAATTAAGGGCTCTTATCGGCCATCTCTCTTTCTCTCTCTCTCGCTCGTTCGCTCGCGCACATATGCAATTAAGAGCGTTTAAAATGGCCTGTGCTCTCCGCGCGCTGATGTGCGACAAGGCTGTATATATATATGCCCGGCATACAACTCTACGCTCCATACCTCGTATTTCAGTCGGTGGTTTTAGAGGAGCCCCGGCGTTTCTCTATGTGCAGTGTATATATATAACACGTGTGTCCGTCCGTATATATATGCGCACGTGCGTGTGCGTTCGAGGCGTTTGAATGAAACGGAACGTACGGACGATAAGAGCTGCGCGGGGCATAGATAGAGTTAGCCAGTATTAATTTGAACGTGTAATTTTTGCGATGGACGCGAGCGATACGCGAGACTTTTGTGTGTACACACGTGTGTGTGTGTGTGTGTGTGTGTGTGTGTAAGTACACAATGCACGGTGAATACGTTATATTACGAAGCGAGGAATTGATCCAGAGAATTGTGTGCGAGGACGTCGTTAAAGCGGCTCGGCTAAACGACGCCAATGTTCGCGGGCAAACAGAGAGAGACGAGAGAGAGAGTCGCTCAATTTATGTAATGCGACGAGCAAACTTGGCTTCGTTCGACAGTCGTTTTTCATGCGTTTAAGCGAGAGGAATTCCAACCCCAGCCGATGGTGCGCGCGGTCGATAATAAGTAATACAGCCCGGCTGTTTGTCTTCATCGAATACACATCGGGAACGCAAGAAATTCGTTAGAACAGATCGCCAACTTTTTTATGTATGTATATATGTATAAAGCGGATCGGCGGCTCGCTAAGATAAAAGCTACTCTCGCGCGAGCTACAGTCCCCCGTATGTACACTTGCGTACGCGCCGAGAGCTCTTTTTATCGGATAAAGTGTAGTTCGGCAGTAAACATTCTCGAGAGAGAGAGAGAGAGAGAGAGAGAGAGAGAGAGAGAGAGAGAGACCTTCTTACACAACTCTCCAAACACTCGAGAGCTGCGCTACTATACTGCTGCATCATATTTCACGAAACGAAAGCCAGACGATAAACCCAACGAGTCCAAATAAACGAAAAGCAGCCCTTCGTGTTTATGTAGAGCTCGCGCGCGCGCAACAGGGCAATACTTCCGCTCCTCGACTGTCGGCGCGCGAGTGCATTTAAGGAGGTTCCGCAGTGAATGGAAATAACGCCAAGAAAATTAGAAAAAAAATCGTATAGGTTGTCTGATATCCCCAAAAACCCTCGTGTAAAATTTCAGAACGCTAGGGTATTTTTTAAAATTTTTTTTTTAAATTTTGCTCTTGTTAACATAGGCTCTTATATGAAAAGAATGCGTCTCTAACCTACTTAACTTCATGTTACAAAGTGATGTCAAGATTGGATTATGAATTTTTTACATTATAAAGAAATATCCGACGAATATGTATTGATACCTCAAAAAACTCCAAGGGTACTCCAAGGGTACTACTCGAAACATAGGAAAAGTCATGCTCGCATCATACATACAGATATAACGTGTCCCGCGTACTGCGCAAATCAAAACAAGAATTTTGTTTTGACTCGTACAGTCGGTGTGGTACCTCCTTAAAGGAGAAAAAAACATTTTCGCTCTAATTCCTAAACCGGCAGGATGTATCGAGCGATTACAGTTTCCCATGATCGCCAATCCCCCCCTTCCTTTCTTCAAAAAAAAAAAAAAAATTCACACGCTTATATGCACGAAATTATTAATCGACAATCAAGACACCCGTCACCCCAAATCTCTCCATGACGAACAAAGCTCGCTCTCACAGTGTCTGCGCCACTCGCGACACACACACGCATTCACTACATACCATACACGTACACAAAGTATATATGTATACAGGAGGGGGGAAAGCGAAGCAGCAGCCGTATTATACTATATGCGCAGCCCTGCCAGGCGTCACGAGGCTCACCTTTTGTGCCTTGCAGGCGGCTGCCAGCGGCAGGACGTCGTGCGGATGGGCCGTGTGCCGGTCCCGCAGACAAAGCCCGCAGGCCGCGATCTTGCAGAGGGCGCAGTAGAGGCTGACCTGCTCGCCGGCGTGCTCGAGGCAGCCCGGATTCCCGTTGCTCTCCGGCTGGTTGGCAGCGCCGGGCCCGCGGCCGCCGCGGCCCAGCGTCGAGCTCGCCCAGCCGCCCTGGGCCGGTCCGAGGTTGTGGGCGGCCAGCGGGCCGCGCTTCGGATGGCACGACTCCCGGCAGCTCTCGCAGTACAGCACCTGCAAGCGTATTAGTTTTTCTTTTATTTTGTTTATTTATTTTTTTATTTTTTACTTCTTTTCGTGCGTTTCTATTTTTAAGAGAGGAGCGCGGCTACGAGTTGCCGCAGCAGCGGGATATTTTCCCGCCGCGATACAGAGCGGTAAAACTTTTCATCTCGCTCACTCGCGCGCTTCGAAGCCCGCAGCAGATGCTTTAGTGGCGTCGTTATGAATTGCTATAAAGCTTCGTTGTATGGTAATAAGAATAACGCGCGCGATTGCATAGCGCGCGCAGCTTTGCGGGAGAGACACTTTTCCGCTGGCGTGGCTCACTAAATAAACGTGTCGCATCTCTCGAGCGCGGGGGCGAAGTGAAACCCGCGTCTTTCCGATGTTTTTCCCTTATTTTCGCCTTTTAATTTGGCACAGCCCGCGGCGACGCGCTCTTTAAGGAAGCCAGTGTAAGCACACGCGGTTATACTGCTCGCTTTAAAAAACAAAAGAGAAAAATCGCGGGCTCTGTATTCTTCGTGATTATGCACGTCGTATAACAGTTTAATTCCTAAATACATTGCGATCCATTCTAAATACCGGGAGAGCGACGAGTCTGTCTTGAGGAACGACACGCGTATTTAACACGGGAAATTCAATTTAAACTTAACGACTCTCTCTCGCTCTCTGTACTCTGCCCGCAAAAATTTCACGATCGAGTATTGATTTTCCACACCTTTTGTGAATAAGGGGGGGGGGGGGTATAGCGCGGCAACTTTTCAAAAGGACATAATCGGCGCGGCGCACGCGTTTGCCGATTTGTTGACCTTCCCGACTGTGACAGCCGTCTCCATTGTCGCGTTTGCTTTTCCAGTGTGTATACCGGCGAATATATCGAAGGGGAAATCGTAAAAGTGTCCCGCGCGTATGGGGAGGGACAGACCGCCTATACGGAACGAGGCAAGTCTTTTGCGCTAACCTGGAAATCGCTTTATTCCCGGGTACATAATTCACCCGAGAAGTTAATTTGCTACGGCCGGTCTATATTCAGGATCGTGTTTCGGTAAGAGAATTTTTCTTTCCTCTCCGTTACAACACAAGCGAGATTTAATCTACGCGTGATACGAGCCGCAATAATACCTATCGTGCGTACATATTTTTTTTTGGGGTCGGTAAAGGTCAGACGAAAAAATAAAGGAGGTTACTCGCGCACTCGCTCGATTCGCCGAACGAAAGTATATTTATTTCTCTACGATCGGCGACTATTCGCTTTTACGAGTTTAATATTCGCGGCGTAAAATTACGCGAGCGCACAGTGTAAAGTCACGCAAAGCTATGGCAATAAAATTGCGGCGAGACGCCGCGGCGACTCCAATTGCGATATATATATACGCGCATTAAACGCTTTACTGCTCGGCCGTGCGCGCGCGTATACATAAGGAATATTTATATCGATTCGCTGTATACGTGATTTTTTCTTTTCTCATTCCCTCTCGCGGCGTCTCTTCCGCTTATTATTCAAGTGCATATTGATTGTCCGTTCATGAGACGGAGAGACGCGGACGCGCAGTATAAGCCTTTACTCGCTTAATTAAGAGGCTCTTTCTCACTCTAGTTATTTAAATAAACATCGCTCGCCGAGAAAGAATTCTCGCTTCGTAGAGAAAAAAAAAGCGCTGCCGTATGCACATTATATATACGTAGCGTCAAAAGATTCATATTCAACGGGCGCGTGTACTGCATATGCATTTGAGAACGAGGGAGAGAGAGAGAGAGAGAGAAAGAGAGCGAGGGAGAGAGAGACGCGGCGGGGAAAAAAGTTTGCGCGCGATTGCGGAATCTATCTCTTTGTGCAATAAAAGTACAGTCGCCGGTGTAGGATATAAAACGAAGAAACAGCCGTTAGAATCCCGAAACGCATCAACGCCAGCATTTGTCGCTCTCGCGTATAGACAGCGAGAAAGAGAGAGAGAGAGAGAGAGACAGAGACAGAGAAAGAGAGATCGACAATACAGGCACGGCGCAATTTCGCAACGAAAGGCGCGCGAGAGAGAGAACTTGACGCCGTTTATACGGAGCAATCGATTTGACGTCGTGTGAGAATAAAAAGTGTGCGTGTATATGCGCGTATTTATATGAGGCTTTTAATGAAATTGACGAGGCTCCGTATTCTGTTTCGAGAATTTACTTGAGGCAGTGCCTTTGTTTACTGAAATGTTATTCGGATTTTAAGGAGATATTGGTAAACATTGGCGCGAAAGGGAGTGTAAGTGTACTAATTAATTTTTGTGCTTTCGTTACCGCAAGGTTTCACTTATAGTTCAGTGTAGTTTATATCGAAGATTTGGAGCGTCAAATAATGCTTTGTACAAATTGCAATTTACTCATTGTCATTGAGAATTGTAAGAAATAAATGTATCTTGAATAATCATAAATATCCCTCAATGTTTGTTCATTTATCAATTTCTCGAATAAATGTGTAACATCATTACGAAAAAAGAAATAAAACTCTCGTTTACATTGACCACAACGCGATATAGAAAGTACATGCATACATCAACTCTTTATTATTCGCTGAACTGTGCGCAGGAGAGGAAATATTATTTTCACGGCTCGGCTGCTCTCGGGGGAGGGTCACACATTTTGTACAGTTTCGCGCGCGGACTTTCGCCGTATGACTGCTATTCGATGAATTTGTGAATTACCCGGATAATCCGGCGGCTCTTTTCCAGCGATTTTTATTCGCCGAAATACCGAAATAAAAACACAAGCGATTACTGCGCAGCGAGATTATACGAAGTGGATTTTTGGTACGTGTCTTTAAAAAGAAAATTATACGATATTTCCCGTACGCATAAGTGCGTGTGTGTGTGCGCAAGAGATATAATGGAAAAGGAAAATCGAAGGAAAACATTTAGCCGTAGAAACGTATTATAATGTGACCACACCGCACTTCTCTCCATATACGTATTTCTCCAGAATCATCATGTAAACAGAGATACATCTGTTGCTTTCTATTCTTATCGGTTCTCTCTCCTCTATACATACACCAACGCGTCCTTTTGAAAACTCCTCAACCGCGTACTATATAGTACACGCGCTCTTTCTCTCTCTCGCGCAAGAGTCACTTTCACGCGCCGTGTATATCCCGCCGAAATCCGAGAGTACAGCGTCAACATTACAGGCAACGTATACACAAAGCGATTTTTCATTGACGAACAGCTCAATCCTGTATATCGGTATATACACACACGTTCTTTACTCGCGCGCGAATTCGCTCGCTTCCACAACAAAGCTGAAAGTTAACAAAACTAAGTGTAATAGACACCAACGTCCGTGAATCAAACGCCGCGCACTGACACGCAATACACAGCGAAAGGGGATTATATCGAATTCCGAATTTCCAGCTGCGCAGCAGTAACGCTGTCTAATTTTTCTGCGCGAAATTCCGACTCTCTCTCCCCATCACTCGTGTCCGTCAAAGTTTTGCGCCGGCGGTAGAGAGGCATAATTCGATTGGTCTATTAACGTCACGCGAATTTTCAAAGGATATAGAGAGGCGAAAAGAGCTAAATGTAAAAACGTCCGTCAGACTCTCTGCCGAGTGAGCGATAACCGAGTTGGGAGAGTCTGCAGTCGCTGCGTCCGTATGTACTACACGTAGCTTCATTTTTCTTTTTTTTCCCTTCGTTCTCTCTCGCGAGAGAGAGAGAGAGAGAGAGAGAGAGAGAGAGAGAGAGAGAGATAACGGAGGAGATAAGCCGGATTAAACATTTTCTACGCCAGGATTCGAGCGTAATTAGGAGTCTAACGCGCGTACGCTTCTCGTCCGAATATAAGCCCGAGATAATAAGTTGATCCGAAGAAGTTATCCAGGTTTCCTCGCCTAAATTCTTCGAAGCTATAACCTCGATCGAGTCCGCGCTTCTTTTTATTCGTACAATTTTTTTCTGCTTGTAGACCGCGCGTAAAACGAAATGGACTCGAGACGCTGTCTAGAAAGTCCTTTTTATACACCGGGAGCAAAAATAACATTCCTCTCCTCTGCATTTACGACTTTTCACGCACCCGGATCCTCTCTGATTTTCCCTCGGTCCCCGCGTGCGGCCCGAATTCTCGCTCATTTCCATTTCCCGCTTTCCCTCCCGTTATAAAAACGCGCGAAAACTCAACAAAAGAAAAAAAAGAGAAAAATCAAAACAAAAAGAAACCTCACCTCGCACTGCTCGCAGGCGACGGTTGCCTCCTGCGGCTCCTTCTCGCACATCTGGCACATGAGCTTGACGTTCCTCGCCTCCACGTACTTGTCGACGATGCGCTGCATGGCCCGGTACTTGGCCAGATTGTGCGCGCCGCCCTCGTCGAAGAAGACCGTCTTCTGGCAGAGCGGGCAGGACAGGCAGAGGGTGCCGCCGCTCGGGGGGAAGCAGCCCCCGTTACCGGGCGTCCCGACGTAGCTGCCGGGCCGCGAGCCCGTTGACGTGCTGCTGCTGCAGACCACCCCGGAGTCCGTCTCCGAGAGGATGCTGAGCTTGTCGGCCTCCTGGTCGCCGCTCGTCCCGTTCGTCATGGAGTTGGTGTCGCCGACGCCGCTGGACGAGGCCGAGTCCGGGGGCGAGTCCGGCGGGGCCTGCATGCCCACGGCGCAGGCGAGGCATAGCGCGTGCCAGCAGGGCAGGAGGACCGGATCGCTGAAGAACTTCTTGCAGGCGGGACAGCGGAGCTCGTCTTCCATGGTGGGTTTTTCGCCGCGGCGGCGGGGCTGCGCGACAGTTTCTTCGTTCCTACTCGCGTTCCTTTTTTTGAGCGAGAGAGGCTGTGCTTAGCTTTGGGGAGTGTACAATGTGTGCAGTGCTTCGATCTCGGGGATAAGCGCGAGAGAAACTTTACGCACAGGTATACGCATTCACGACCTGACGCCGCTGGGGATAGAAGGAGGCGAGCGTATTTTCGGCCGGCGGCCGGAAGCGGCTCTCCGCATGCTTATCCCTTCAGGATTTTGTTTTCTCTCTTTCCCTCCGCGACGGCGACCGGCTACAGGTATAACGTATATACGCTGTATCACTCGCGTGGAGGCTGCAGCGCTTCGCGCTCGAAGTGTGCACTATACCTATACACACACGGGAGAGACTTCTTGCACACCTTCGGAGAATGCGAGTTTAATCTCTCTCACATCTTGAGCGCGAGCGGCGGGGCCATTACCGATTATAGCTCAGCGCTATATTTTCCACCGGCCGTGTGTCCTATATAGACCTACAACACGCGTACGAGGTTAGGCTCGATTCGCCCCAGGACCACGAGTCAGCAGTCTTCTTTGTCTCGCACCGTCGAGTTCACCGAAAATTAATCAAACGCACTCTCGCACAGCACGGCTGCCTGACCTTGAGCGGCCGGCACACACTCGGGCACTGAAAACTCCGCTATAGCGTAAGATCCCAGCCGCGCACTGTATACTTATCGCAATATTCTGCTGTCTCGATGGCGCAGTGTAATAATCGAGCTTTAAAAAGAAACACTGCGTATCGTACGCATAGGAAAAATACCGGTTACGTGCGTACTGGCAATGCAGTCGCCGACGTTATATACGGAAATTCTGCGGCGGCGACGAGGAGAACGTAACACCTATACGGGAGTGTGTATACGCGCGCAACACGTGAAACGCGGTGTAGCTCGGCAGCCGTCACCGGGTTGACTGACTCGCGCGCGCGGGGCCAAACGAGCGCGCGCCGCCGCGGAGTCAAGGAACTGGCCGCGCGCAGCGCTGCTGCCGAGCGGCCGCGCCGGTATACCCCGCCGCACTCGCCAGGCGCGTATCGCGCGATTCGAGCTTTTTCGCGTATATACTGCTTGTACCTGTGGGTATATCGCTTATATTACCTGTAGATTTTGAGCGGAGAAAAAAAAATGTTTTTTCTTCGGGCAGTCTCGCGACTCGGGACAACATGTGCGAAGGAACGAAGGCGACGATCTCGAGGACGATGGAGGGGATTTACATCTCGCCTTATCCGAGTCAAGGTCTTCCGACTTTTTTTTTAGACTATACGCGCCTTCGAAAACTAAACAGTCGTATGTATCTTGGGTGTTGACTTTTTGTTTTAGAGAAGTGTTTCGCGGAAGACCGAGAGCCACACGGCTCCATAAGCGAGTCGTGTTATTTCGTTATGTATAGTCGACGGTAGTATAGAGGCTCGCGCAGAAATGAAACTAGCGCAGAAGAGCCAGCGACCCGAACGGATTCTGGCAAGTTACCCGAAAAAATAGACGGGCCGATGTAAACACACACAGCGTTCTCGCTCATTACCTCTTTCGTATTTATAGGTATTACTGTACGTACTTCCGCGTATGAAGCTGCGAAAATGGCTTGATATTGAGAATAATAGTTTGCGATATAGATTATATAACCTTATAAAATTGACACGCTAAATTGGACGGTTTTTCTTGACAAAGGAAATGAGTCCGCAATTGCAAGAATTATCCTTCATATAAAGACGGCCTTTCATCTCGCCGAGGAGTCTTATCAAACAATCGAGTTTTATTGCACGGCCTGACACTCGCGATATCAGGTTCGCGTGTGTAATAATCGAACGATCGGAAACGTATAGTTTCTAAAATATCCCAACAATAGCGAGAGACACGAAAGAGCCAGTCGACTCTCAATGTCGAACCGAGCGGTTTTCTACATTAACGCACAGTCCCAGGGCGACTCTCCCGACTACTCCATCCCTGCGCTGTTTTTCACGCGGTGCGCGCTGCACTACATAGGTATACCGACTATGCTACAGGGGCATCTCTCTCTCTCTCCAGTGCGCGGCCGAGAGGCCCCGTGTATAATATACTCCTGCAACTGCACGGCGGATACCCTCGAGTTCACGCTTGCACACAGTGCTTGCATGTATAGTGATATACAGAGCCGCGGGAGGGGGGGGGGGCACCAACACACTCGCAAGGATTACGAAAAAGAGTGTAAGCGTGTGAGCACGAAGTATACACCGCTTGTGTATAAGTATATACAAGAAGTCGGAGAGAAGGATCTACAAGAGAGACGACGACGGCGCGGCGGAGGAGAGGAGAGGAACAAGGTCGATTGCGATAGCGAATCACGGGAGAGAAGAAAGGATGCGCGTTGTGTGTGTGTGCAATAATACACGCGCTTTGCTCGCTCTCCTAGAAATTTATTCGTGTCCTACATGAGCGCGGGAGACGCGTGTGTGTAAATAGTCGCCGATTCCGCGTTACGATTACCAGGAGCCGAGGCAGCCGATCGCGTTACGTAAACTTTCGATTGCTCGCGAGGCGACGCGATGCTTCCTCTTTTATACTGTACACATATAGGTATCTTTTATTTTGTTTCCGACCAAAATAAAATCAGTTTTGTAAGCAGTTTTCTGATGCACACCAAATATAAGCAAAATGGCATATAATATTATTAAAATAAGATTGTAAAAAAAAAAAAATAAGATTGTACAGCGAGCGTTGATTCACGACCATTCTGTACCATAAATCAATAAGTAAATAGTTTTTTAAGCGTTTCTAACCTATGTATATCACTAACTGTAAATGCTAATCTAAATAAACGTTTTATACAAAAAAAAAAATCTTTTATTTCTCATTTCACACTCGCGACTCCATCGAATTCGTCGCGCGCGTTTGTCGACGCCTCATCCGAGTTTTAAATTTTAATCCTCGTTATGCGCGAGCGAGCGATTGTGTGTACACAGTTCGCGTCTCTGCAGCCTCGCGTATCTATACCTTATGTATATGTACAGTACAAAGTACAGACGAACCGGTGCGCGACGCGTATTTATAAACGCACAAAGAGAGGAAAAAAAGCGCAGCGGTCCAGAGCCGGGGCTCCAGGTGCTCGCGTATATATACGCTTTTTTTCCGGCGCGCAGCCGGCCTTTCCGTGAATGGCTCTTATTAGATCCGCCGCCGCCGCCGTCGTTTGATCGACGTGAGCGCATATAGCTCAAGAGTGGAAAAAGTGTCCCGGCGATTACGCGCGAGCTCGCGCGACGACGAGCAAACTGAAAACTGCGGCGGCGATCGAGTGGCTGCACTGCTGCCCTTTGACTACTCTCGCCCCCCCCCCCCCCACACGCGAACACACGTGCCCCCATCGAGCCTTCATTTGATTTGCCTTTGAAAGGCGAATTGAGAGACTCTTGGCGCTCGAATGCCGCGGCGAGGGGATTTTTCGTCTGATTGTTGAGAGAGAGAGAGAGAGAGCGTTTTTTCGCTTTGAGCGACGCAATTAGCTGGACGAGGGTGTTTTGTTTGCGAACGGCACGAGGTTTGCGCATCGAGTTCTCTCTCCTTTTTTTTCCACTTTTTATAAAAACAGGAATTTTATTCGTATACGGCTTTTCACAAAGTATTTACAATTGCGGCTTTTTACATAGTGTGTGTGACATTACGTCGTTCGTCGTCCCCCTCAGTCAGCGGGAGTTTCAAGGGTCCTTCTTTTGGAAAAAATCGTGGATCTTCATCTGGCTGTCCTTCTTGCCGCAGGCGAAGCTTTTCTTCGTCCTCGCGGGATTGGCCGTGCTTTTGGCGGAGCTGCCCTCCTTCTTCTCGATTTTTATGTCGATTTCCATGGAGACGCTCTTCGGGGGCGCTGCGCCCTCCGGAGCTTCCGACTCCGATATCAGAAGCTTGTCCAAAATGTCGAGGCTCGTGATTTTCTTCTTGGGCGCGTGCTCGAGCGTCTCGAGCTCGCCGAAGAGTTCGCCGAAAGTCTGCTTCTTCTTCTTGTTGGGCGTCGACGTGGGCCGGCCGCTGTCCGTCGTGGTGTCGGTCTTGTTGGTGTCGTTCGTTCCGCTCGACTCCTCCTCGACCTGCATCTTCGCCTCGTCCTTGTAGGCGTCCTCGCTCTTGTCGCAGGACTCCTCCAGAGGCTCGCTGTCCTCCTCGACGTTCTCCAGCCACTTCTCTATTTTCTCCTCCAGCTCGTCCTCCTTCTGCTTCGCGATGCTCGCGTGCTTCTTGAAGTCGAAGTTGAACTTGAGCTTCTCCTCGGGCGTTTTGCTGTCGGCGTTGGACTTCTTCGTTGGACTTTTCCGCTCCGCGTCGAAGTAGTGCGTGAGCGGCTTTATCTTGCTACGGTTATATAAGAAACGGTAAAAATCCGAGCGATTTTCCGGCGGCGTTTCCTGATACTGAGAGATCAGGACGAACAGACGACCTGAAAGCAAATCGATACGGCGTTGACGCATCGCTGCGAAACTTGGCGCAGACGCTGGATTAATTTATTTCAAATTGCACACCTATGTCGACGTCGTGGCGTATGAGATGCCAGTACATGTCCGCGACGCTGTCCCTCAAATTCGTATCGCCAAAAGTGAAGTACACCATTGATCGGCCGGCCACCGCGGCAGCCATCAATTGAACCAAAACCTTCAATTGAGGATTCCCGCGAAACGCTCCGCAACCCCAATTGCCGGTTGCGACGGCCGGCATGTTATTTGAGGCTATCTCCGAGCTGAATCCTACGTAGGCCTGAAACGTGAAAACGCGATAATTGAGAGGTTGCTTCGCCTTTAGAATTGTACGAAAAAAAAAAATAGTCAAACGATTACCTTGTTTAGTTCACGTATCACATTGCCCATGTTGAACTGTACATTCGGCTGTTTAAAATACAACGCGTCGATCGCAACGATACACGTGATCAGCCTTCCACTGCTGTCCCGCGGGGTTTCGTCAATAAAATCGCCAGACCATTTAAAGCTGTTGCTGTAACCCTCGTATCGGCTGTATCTTTCGACGCCGTTGATAATAAGTGCTTCGGTGTCGTCCAAAGCTTCTGTCACTAACATTGTGACCAATAATTCCGGGCAGATGACAAATCGAATTTCTTCTTGAACGCAGCCGTAATTTAAAACGCCGCCACCAACGTACCTGGACAACGTTAATTTCAATCGATAATTGAAATTTGACAAAATTTAATTGTAAAAATTTCGAATTTAGGAATCTCGCTCACTTATTTGCAAAGTCGACTTGCAAGAGGCCAGCTCCTTGCGACTCAATGGTTCCTTTGCTAGTGATGTGCAGCGGTGGTAATTTAGCGTGCTGCTTGTCCCATCTGGGACAACTCTTTTTAGGTATAAACCTCCTCTGTATCGTTATTGTGCCTTCAGGAGCTAAATTTTACAAAATGATAGTTTACTACCGTTAGAAATTAAGCATTTTAATGGAAAACATTATTTATGAGAAATTATGTACTTTTCGTCGTTACTCTTCTAAAATAGTGAAAGATGCACTTCAGTTTTTCCATTACAGATTGACACCTTGAATGTCTCTCTTCTCTGAAGGATGAAAACAACCTGAAATTTAATGACAATTACTCAGACTGTTTGAGACTTAGGTGAACATTTTTTTTACACAGAAAATTTTGAAGGAAGTATTTACTTGTTAAAGTTAATGTAAGGAAATGATCCATATTCTGACTGTGGATTTGTGGAATTACGCCTTGGAAATGTGCATAAAAATGCATTGGCAAGCAAAGAAGCTACTTGCAGTTGACTTAAACTGATTGTCTTATTCACCCGACATTTTAACAATGGAATTGGTCCAGTAATCAAGTCCGGAAGTTGAAGAGCAAGCTGAATTATTTTTGGCATTAAGGAGCCCAGACACATTTTTGACTCTTCTTCATCAATGTACTAAAAAATGTTTGTAGTTAATACTTTTGTATTTTACATAAAGATAAAATGAAGTAAATTGTGTACCTCATTAAAAAAATAATGTAGTGCAGCAAAATCCCATCTTTCAGCATACTTATGATTGTAGGATAAAATAGCAGCTTCTAATTGATGACTGGACATAAAATTTTGTAACAATGATTCTTGTATAACTTCCCACCTTCGCCTAAAGCCTCCTGTTGTTTCGTTCTCCTGCAATAAATGCTGAATGTTAACAAGTGGTTGTACTTTGATTTAACCATATATATTTTATTATACGTACTGGATCAATAGGATAAAGACTATGAATTGAATGAGGCATGCGAACACAATTCTGATTCCACTTGTCTACCGGTTGCACTGGATGAGCTTTAGGTGGACCACGATTTGGAAGAGGTAACTGCAACCATCATATTATTGTTATTTTACAAAGAAACATTGATAATGATTGTGATTATGATTACAGTAAAGAATTTGATTTCTTACTTCAAATAAAATTGTATGTGAAGGAGAGGGATGTATTGGTGGAAGATGGTGCCAGGCGAATGGTCCTTGGTGTTTATAAATTTCTTCCATACTGATTCCCTTCCATTCGGGATCATCGCTAGCATAATCTGGCTCAACATGTCCCGCTGACGATGAGTTTGCTACACACAAGCATACACTGAGTTACTGGATCGTTCAAGAATATGTACAATTTGTAAGTAGAATCTTACTTTCATCAGAAGTTCCTGCCACAGAAATGTTTGTTCCAATTTCAGGATCTGAGAACAAGTCCGGAGACGGCAGCTCTTCTTCCAGTGACAATTTCAAGTCCGACATTCTTACCTGTGATAGAAGTTAATTTTCACGCATACTTTACTTCCAAACAGCTGAATGCACTACAATGTTTTGATAAAAATATTGTTATTTTGATCGAGCATAACCACATACTTGCAAGAAAATAAAGTTGTACTCACTCGTGCTACATGTGGAGAATATTCAATAAACAGCGGAGTTACAGTAGTCGTAAAATTGTAGTATTTCTTGCAATAGCATCATTTCACATAAAAAAATAAACACTGTTGCTCGCGTATAGTATTTTCGGCAGAAAAATAGAACTACAGTTCAATCGTGTATATATATAGTTAATGTATTCAGAACGACGTGACGTGAACTTAGCTTCTGAGTCGACAGTACCGCCACGGCGCCAAAATTATCGACAAATAGTTCTCGTACGTATAACAGATGGCAGTAGCTGATTGTGACTGTCGACTGAGCATCTGAAGTGCAATATAGGTATAGATCTCTGCATGTAGAGATATTTAAAGAAAAATGAAAACCAAGGAAGATTTTATTTTAAAAAATATAGTATCGCGAATTTGTGATTTCTATTTTATGTTATCTGTAACTGTAAAATTTGTGGAAAAAAAAATTATTTTATACAGTCAATTCCGAAATATTCAACTTATCAAAATTTCTAAGAATCGTACCTTTACAAACTGTCACAAGGAGAGTCCGTAAAAAAGACAAAAAACTGTCAATCAATGCAAATCGTAGAACCAAATTTTTCATTCGTCAAGCAACGACGATATCTATCTAATTACCCCTAAAAAAACTACCCCACAACATCTCCCGCCCTCAACAATTTCGAATTTCCCGCCGACCCGAAGTCAGCCGCGCTGCGCGCCTCCCACGCGCAGCGCCACCGCCGCGAGCGGTGGGAGTCACCCCCCCTCTCGCCCCTCCAGTCGTCCCGTCCTCCACCAACCGCGTAGGAGCGAGAGAGAGGCCGCGATTCCGGAGAAGGTGCGCAGTACGAGGTGGGGGTCGCCGTCGGGGAGACGCGCGTGTACAGCTACACTATAGCCCCACTGGGCTCGAGCTCTCGACATATATATTCAAATGACAGGTGGTGCGGCCCGACTGTTTTGCCGTGCGTGCGCTCGTGCAAAGTCGAGCCGCTGCTCCGGGGCAAGTCCGTTCGTGTGAGAGAGAGAGACTCCTCTCTTCTCCCACGATTACGTGCGCACACGCGTGTCTCTCCCTCCTCGTGTACTTGTACACACGTCGCGAGTGCTTTTTTACGCGGAAATTTCGGTGACATTGACAGTGTCGTTGTGCATACATACGTATATACGCTTACGTATACGCGTACACAGTGCGGGGGGAGTGTCTGTGTGTATGTTTGTGGATTGATTTTGTGAATCGCGCGGAATACACGTATATATACGGGGAGCCGCCCTCGAGGGCCCGATAAAGAATACTGCTCTCGCTCCCGATCTCGGATACTGTGTGGCAGTGCGCTTTCGCGTGTGAACGACGGCGCTGCTTAGATCTTAACTATATACTCGTAGAATTTAATCGTAAGGCGGACTCGACAACAGTGCGTGACATGTTGAGGGGTTGCCGCGCGACGCGACGACCTTCCTAGTGCAGCCCGTCGCCGATCGTTCTATGATGAGTCCCCGGGATTCCACGCGCGCACCGCCCGAGAGTCTTGGCTGCATAAGAAAAGGTATGCGTGCGACGATGATGCCCCCGGCTGTTCCTCTCCCTCCTCACTTTATATTGGCTCTGCGTCTCGTTTCTTCTCTTCTCTGCTCTTCTTCTCTCTCTCTCGGGGGAGCCGAGAGAGAGAGAGAGATAGACTTATCGGAGGAAGTGTGGGATATATAGGTGTACACGGGAGGAATGCGCGGCTGCACAGGGGCAGAGTGAGCGAGATGAGTTTTTGGTATACTCT
Source organism: Philotrypesis tridentata (assembly GCA_018906965.1). Classification (NCBI taxonomy): domain Eukaryota; kingdom Metazoa; phylum Arthropoda; class Insecta; order Hymenoptera; family Pteromalidae; genus Philotrypesis; species Philotrypesis tridentata. The sequence continues at coordinate 543,132 of JACCIB010000022.1, forward strand.
ATATATCCGGGGATCTGTGCGGCCCTTTTTCGCGGAACGGCTTGGTAACAGAGCCCCGACGCTTTTTTTTACGGACGCGGAGAGATCTTCTCTCTCTCGGGATGTCGGTATTGATCTCCGCGAGTCTTATGCGAGTTTATACGAGGAAATATGACGTTCTGTTGTATGCAGTAACGTTTACTTTTGCGAAGAGCTTTTTAAACTCTCGATGACCTATGCGTGTATATGTTAAGTATATTGTATACGTTAGACTTCGCTGCTTAATGGATTGTACGTAAACCAGCCGTAAATAGCTCGTCACAGGGAATCGAACCTGCGTAATAAACAAAGCCGCCTGCTGCGTGCCCCGCGCTATCTTCGTTTTGTTTTCGTCCATTATATATACTTACACTTCCTCCGAAACGAGATAAGGCAGCCTATAGCATAAGTGCTACGGTAATCGAAGAAGAACAGCTGATTTTCCAAAATACACCTTAATGCCTGGAACTACTCGTGTCTGTGTGTCGTGTAATCAGAGTGTCTATATAGCGATCCCTGACCGTGTCTGTATTGATTTCGAGCAGTCGATATACGTATGTTATACATACGTATATACACGGCTGGGAATTTCGCACGTGAATTGACCGCTTTTGCGAATGAGTTATATACGCCTTGACATGTGTTTCTGTCGCAGTGCTTGATTGTTTCGTTATACACGTCGTTGAAAGCTGTGTAATGTCTGTCTCTCGATGTGTCTCGTTGTTCCTTTGGAAAATGTCCGTCTCTATACAACGTATGTGTTATTCGTCGCAATAATAAGAAGTGTCTTTCTCTCTCTGTGCTTTATCCACCCGGTGTGATGTAAGGACTGGCCTTGACGAGGTCGAGCCGCATAGCAGTCGTATCACTGAGCGCACGTTTTGCTTTGCGCTTTCATTAAAAAAAAAAAAAAAATTCTCTTATCGCAATTCGGAGTCGTGTGCTCGCATTGTCTTCGGTGCGCGCACGTTTCGGAAAAAAAAGTATATCCAACATTCTCCAGAAGGCATTGAACGCGTATACACAAGTATAATGAAGTCGTGTCGCCGGGGGGTTTATCAGCTTTGCTTATCGATGTGCGGAGATTACGTATATACGTGTACACGTATATACGCGCGCATTGAATTATATATGCAAAGCGCAGCTCTTACGCTCGAATGCGCAACTACCTGGAATTTGCACGAAAACGAAAATAATCGATGGTGTAAGTAGCGCTGTATACACACGTAGCGGCTGCTACTTCGTGGCAATTGCTTTTCTAAATTTACGAAAGCTCTCTCCTCGCGCGCGCAGTCGATCGACTCGTGCTTGAAAAGTCGTTCTCCCATTAAAACGTCGAAGGTCTCTCAATGCCAGTCATTTTCTCGCTCAGCCTTATATACACGTGTACGTACGTGTTGTAATACGAGGAATGCAATAACTACGCAAGAGCATCATCCCCAAGCTCGAACGTGCGGCTGCGGACGAAAATGTGAGCCAGTGGAGCTGCTTCGAGTGGGAATATTGATCGCGCGCAGCATCGCGTGTGTTTGGACCAGTCCAGGGACGTCGTCGTCGTCGTCGTCAACGACGACGGGGCTCTCTCCGCTCTATCTGCGTCTGTATGTGCAGTGCACTGTGGAAACTAGACGACGCGCGCGCAGAGAGAGAGAGAGACTGGGCGAGTGACTCTTTGATTTTCTCTCGAGCTACTTTAGCGTTGGCTGCGGCATTCCGTTGCCTGCCAACTGTAATTTTTCCCGACGCGATATACGCTCTCCGCGGCGGCCGCCTCGAGGAGAATAAAGGGAGTCTTTGTGCGCGGCGACGAGCGCCGGAGAGAAGGGCTTTGTTCTTCGGTGGACTGGACGATGGTCGATCTGATTAATCGATAGGAGATGCTCGTGATTATTTTTACAGCGCGGAGAGCTTTCCTCGTTTGTCAGAGACGACGAATTTGAGATGGATGGCGTTGTAACAGCTGTGGCGATGGGGATTCATGGAAGGATTCGAAAAATTTTCGATCGTGCGCGAGCTCAGATGAATTTATACGTACACGTTTTTACGTAGTTCTGGGTAGCTGGAAATTTGCTGTGGTATTTAGTCGAAATATTTTGTAATTTATTGGCCGAAGATAGTGGTCGGAAAGATTAATGAGGATCGAAGCTGAACGAAACAAAGGGCTTCTCTTAGAAGCTCAGCAGGGGGTGCGAGCCACCCATAAATATTTTTCGTACCTCCACGACAGTTCAGGTAAACAGAGCAATAAGCTCGTCGCCCCTTGACTTCCAGAAGCTCTGTCTTTTTTCTCGTATTCTCTCTACAATTTCCGTTTTTAAGTTTATTAAAGATCGTCTCACAGCCTTAATCGTTCCAGTCCACGAATTTCGTGTACTTTTCAAAATTATACAAGTTTGCGCCGGCACTAAATTAAGGGCCGTGAAACAACGAAATTCCAGAAGTCCGCTGACAGAATCTTCTCTCGCAATACGTCATTCATTACACAGCGTCGTCCGGCGAGACGACGACTGAACCCACAGAGAGAGAGCCCATTAAGCGGAGCGCGAACAAAAAGCATCGGCAGTCGTAATCGAGCACTTCGTCTTTTCGGCCGGATAAGGATGACGCTGAGAGAATCTCTCCCGCGAGGCGCGCATTGGACCAGAAATATTGTCCCTTTTTTTCTCTCTTATTTACAGCTTGCGCAGGAGCCAAACAGCAGACCTGCAGCAATAGGAGGAGGAGCAGGAGGGGGAGGTGGTGTAGGCGGCCGGAGGAGGCGCAGCAGCGCAGATTTTCGTTTTTGTGAGTAAAAAGAAAAAGGAGTCTCTTTGCGAGCGGGAGGCTCGGATTTAAAGGCTTGTGGGAACTGGGTCGTATGTAGAGGAGGACGACCGTCACGAGTCGTCGTATGAGTTTCTGTGTGTGAAATGCTTTCGATTTCTCGACTGCTAGTTGGATATGGCTCTTTCCCCATTGTCTGTAAGGTTTCTGATCTTTCGGTGACGGTGATGGTTTTTTTTCCTTTCTGGTGATGGACTTCTTCTGGGCTCTTTAATTTTTCCTTTGGCTCTTATAACGTTTTGACTTATACATGTTTACGACTAATCTGATAAGACTTTCTGGGGATGGGAAAAGGAGAGACTTTGTGTTTCACGAAATTCCTTTCGCACACTGTGTGAAGCTTGTTTTAAGCACTGATTAGCGTTGCATTGTAATTTTTTAATTTTAAGCTCTAGCAAGCTAATATACATTTTTACGATGTTGTGTAAGTATAAAGAGTTGATTACATGTCAATATTAATTTAATAAATTAATAAACATTCTATTAATTTAATACATTAACGTATTAAGTCTAGCGTGTAAGCAGAGTGTTGTAAAAAAAAATTTGCGAATACTTCAAAAGTAAGGATAATATCACAAAAATAAATAGATTGTCGCGTCGCAATCATCGCTAAATTTAAACGTTCAACTGATCGGATCGCAGGCACAATGACTCCGATAAATCATGAACTTAACATTGCAAAGATAATGTTTAAAAAAAAAATTGCAATCAACATATATGCACTAGACCTCAAATTCCAAACCCAACACAATCGATCCCTCGTACCTCCTGCCAATCCAATCTAATCTCAACCACACAATTCCAATATCTCTCTCTCTATCCACATACCTTCCACAACTCACCGTGTAAGCACTTGTTACAAGGCGCTCGCGCAGCCCATCGAGTATATACCAGCGCGCAGTTTAATTCTTTCGCAAGGCCTTCGAGCTCCAGCATTTGCACCTATATATACCGCCGCAAATGGTCTATCGTTCTCGCGTCGTACAATAATAAACGTCGCCCACGCCTCCTCAAAGTCCGCATTATGCATTCGTGCCTATAAGCTGCGTCGACGTTTTCTGCGCGATCGAATGTCGATCGCAGCCAAAGATACATTTCCTCGCGGCTGCGGCGGATTTGCGTTGCGCGATTTCGCTTTGCGAGCCGTTATAATGTCGCTCTATCTAGGGGGAGAGGAGGGGGGCAAAGGGGCAGTGAACGCTAATTTTACAGGCCACAGTTATATTCTAACAATTCCGAAGTCGGATATCCTGACGAACGCGAGAAGAAGATATTGGGGGCGAGGAGTAGTGTAATTTGCGGGATTTTTTGTCAACGGCGGATATGGGATCGATTTATTAAGCGCCGCACACTCTCTAAATCTAAAACAGCGAAAAATTTACTATTTCTCATAGTTAAATAATGTTAACCTCCCAAATAGTGGAATTTTTCACTATTTAGGCGTAGTACAAAAAATATCATTTTACAAATTGGTGAATATGCACTAATTAATACGGTGCATTGTTGTAAAATCTATAATTCGCTTGAGTACGTAGAGAATAGTCACTGTTTATGAAATGAGTTATCATTTTGCTCATTTCATTGCGTTTACCATCGAATTAGTAAATATTTACTGATTCAAATAGTAGAAAGTATTTAAATTGTTACTGGAACACTGAATATCCAGTACATAATCACTTTAGCAAAGGGTGAACTTGAAAAATTATGAAAATTTACTATTTTTTCAGTGTGTCATAATACAGTTTTAACATCCGAGAAATTCACTATTCAAGTGAAGAATCCACCACCCAGGAAAAGTGAAGTTTTATGGACTTAATCGTTTTGCAACATGAGAAAAATGTAATTTTTAAACTGTGATTATTGACTACTTCACAGTTGCAGCATTGTAACTTTTTCAGATAATCAATATGGACTAAAAAAACAGTGAATTTTCACTGTTTCAGATTTAGGGAGCAGGAATCGGGGGGAAAAGCGGGATGCGTCTCTCGTTAAAAAAAAAACGTTCTCTCGACTCCCGCGGACTATTGCGACGCGATAATAATTCTCCAAATGGCCGCTTACAAATAGCAAGCATAAATAATTCATCGACGCAGCCGTTCCAGATTTGCCAATGCGCTACTGCAGCTGCTAGAAAAAAATTGCATTTCAATAAACAAAAGCCGTCCCGTACCCGCGTGTCGATTCTACATTTACACGCAGCGCGAAAATTAACATATTCAATTACCCAAGCGTCGCTCAGTTCTGGCGAACAAAGGAGCATCGGAGGATGTTGCTCTTTTTTTCGAAAAACGAGCCAGACGACACAGCAAGTGCAACAAGTGCAGCCATACGCGCATACCGAGTCGCGAAAGGAAAACGCACTCTCATCTCCGAGTTTCCTTTTCAACGCGGTAGCCGTCGAGTTTCTCGCGTAACGCTGTATACACCAGCAGCAGCAGCTCTCCGCTGTTAGAAGAATAAAAATATGTATATAACGCGTAACGTAGAGTCAGGCGGCCGGTGTAGATCGGCTTACGCGCTAAATAATTACTGAGTCGTAAAAGTCGAATGCGCTAATGCGCGCGGGATGTATATATACAGTCGGCGAGTTTTGCACAGTGGCGCTTTCTTAGCGCTGTAATACACGTAAGTGTCCATAGGAGAGCTTGTTGAGCCGAGAGAGAAAGAGAGTCCTTGGCGAAAAAAAAAAATAAATAAAATTGCAGCGGCATCGTTACTCGCGTAACGACTGTTTTCGATGGTTTTTCTTTTAAGCGCGTAGATAGGGTATGAGTATATAACTTTTTTTTTTATAGAATTGCGCTTGTATAGGCAGCGTTTTCCGACAATTTGCGCATCGATAGAGTGTTTGCTCAAGGCAAAAGCGAGTCGCTGGTTTTGTAAATTAAGTATATGCGCAAAAAAGCTGGCGTTTCATCACTACGAATTATACCGATATATCGTAAAAGCCATCCGGTATATGCAAATTAAACTAGTTCAAAACGAGCTTCGTGAGCTGTCGGTGTGTATAGTATATATATGGAGAGATCCGAATTTTTCACTTTGTTGCGACGCGGCGCGGAAAGAGGGGGAAATAATTTTCTGATGCATCTTTGCGTTTTTTTTTCTTTTTCTTCTATGGTCGTTAGGAGGACAGAATAAGACATAAAGCGTTCCCACGACTAGGACGACTTGAAGCTATTTTTAGAATTTATGTGAGAGATAGTGTCATGGCGAATAGTAAAGTCGGTGCGGTAATTGAAAAGGAAAGAAGAAATGAGGCTTAATTTATTAAGAGGTTTAGGAAATTTTTCTTATAATAGACGCAATTTTCGTGGGAACACTATATTTTTTTCCTATTTCGTGCGTCTTGTAGAACAAAAGATTGAGAGAACGAAAAATTGAGATTTATCCATATAGCGCTTGAGCATTTTTTATACACTTTATATGCATATATAGAGATGATTAAGTGAAAGAGCGTCAAATAACTTAGAAGTGCAGACTTGTTTAGCAACGCCGTATCTCAGAATTGAAAACGACGTATCTCGGCCGCGAGTTAAACTTAGCCCTAAGCAAATTTCCAATACAGTTACTTCGTAGACAGATTAAACTTATAAAAGTCGTATGTTTAAAATTCGCTTAAGGCTACCTCCATTGAAAATTTTTTAAACGTATAATATAAAAACATAATTCTAGGATACATATATGATGTTCTTAACAAGATGTTCTGGAAGTTAATTAATATTTTTAAATTTCGCGCCGTAACGCGGTAGAAAATAAAAAGCAATGAATTCGCTTATAAACTACGTAATAATAACTAGTACTAAAAGTCAGCTTCGTTGCAGTTAACTACTAGATATATACATGAACAAGAAATTATTTATTAAGTGATAAATTAATCCATTGCAATTTAAATTTTCGTCTTAACCACAAGTGTAAATTACTGTTTATTTCACTCTCTACATCATATTATATACGGCGCGAAATTTAAATTTTCATAATCGACTCTCAAGAAGCCCCCCTCGCAAGCAACTTTTAAAACTTCCGAACACTCCATCGCTAATCCACTCAGTCACATCCATACTTATAAGTCTACATAAAAATCCATCGCGAAGTCCTCTCATTCCTAAGGATTCTCAGTCTGTCTCCGCGAGTTAACGACCTTCACCTTCTCTCTCCCCCTATATAACACCCCGGGGGTCATCGATTCCTTCCTTTCTTTCAGAAGCAATTTAAACACTCCCCCGTACGCACATCGCGCTCATAATCAATAGTCCATCCGCGCACGCGCTCGCTCGCATTTTTTCCCCCGGAATATTAATCCGCGGGAGAATGTTTCAAGTCGATCGAACCTCACATTATAATACGCTATACGCTCCGCCGGTCTTAAACCGAAGTAATTACTTATCGAGCGTCCGCCTCGCGCACGCGGCTCTCGAATAATAAACCTCGTTTTGGAAAGGCATTAGCCCGTCGCGGCGGCTCTTCCATGCGTGCAAAAAAGTCAACAAAAGCGATATCCTCGCGGGACGAGAGAGAAAAAAAAAATGATGCCTTCCTTTTCCTCCGCGCTCGATCCCATATAGAGACGGACGGCTCGTCGCGGATGGTTTTGTTACATGCGGCCGCGCTATACAATAATACTCGGGCTGTTTAACGACTTCCGGCGTTGCGCGCCGACTGTAATTTCCACGCGCATACGTGTGCGCGTACATTGGGCATTACATATCCCCGGCTGATTAAAAATCCTCACGATACATCGCGTTTCTACGCGGCTCTCGCGGAGACACGCGCGCGAGAGCGATAGTGAAACGCGACGGCGTCGCGCCGTTATGCGCATTGCGCGAGGAGCTGCTTCTGCTGAGCGAATCATAGTACGCCGCGTTGGGCTTCGGGATAATTGGATTAGCGTTTTAGAACGCTTTTGCCTTTTTGTCGCCGCGAATCGCGAGTGGATTGAAAAAGGAGCTGGTGTTTCTTTTTGTTCTTTTTCACGAGCTATTTTCGCTAATTTCTGGGAAAATTATTGTGCGTTAACGAATGAATAGAATTTTTAAGAGGTGTAAGAGTGATGGAAAGAAAAAACTGCTGCAAAAATGTCTGTTTTATACGAGTATGCATTTTGATGGCTTTGCGTTTTAGTCTTCTGAATAATATCGAAACAGTTAGATTAGTAAAATTTAGATTTGGCACGAAATAATGGATAAATGATTTTACTTGTTATATTTTGATGTTCTTTCAATTGATAAAAATCCATCGTATTTAAAAAATAAAGGAAAAAATAGTGGAAGAAATACTATGCTAGAAAAAGTACAGAATTCTCAATATAATATTGCTGTTGGGCTATTCTATAAATAAAGAAATTATAAAATGACTGCAGATTCTTTAATTAGAAATTTATAAAACATTTTGAGTTTAATCAAAAATTCAATGCTAATATAAATTTTAATAGAAATGGAAATGACTATCACTCGCAGATGCATAACATTGCATAAGAATTTATTTTACTCGTGTAAAATAAATACATGACGTACAAAATAACAATTATACATAACGTATAAAATAACAAATACATACAACCTGTAAAATAAATAACTCGTATAATAAATTTTAACATTCATAAAATTAATCCGCAATATAAAAACTATTCTAGCACTACCAAACGAGTCACCAAAATTACCAGCACGAGAACGTTCCAATTCTAAAAAAAACAACCGCTCTCGATCCAACTTTTTCTTTCCCGACCAAAAAAAAAGAGAAAAAATAAATTGCAGCGCGCGCTCGTTATTATTACAATAATTTGCGTGAAATCGCACAGGAGCTCGCGCACGCGAGTATATAATGCACAATAAAAAACATGACGCGATGCTCGTCAGCGGGCGTTTAATTATAATTTTGAAATTTCTGCGCTACTTGTCAAAGAGAAATTGAGAGTAATCGCTACTGCTTCATTCATGCGCCATCAAGCGCGCGCGCGTTTAAAAACGCGTGTCCGCAGAGGCCTAACAATGCGCGCAATGCGGGAGAAAAATTAAAAGGCATTAACGGTTCTCTCCGCGCGCGCTTTTTTTCTCTCGTTCTTCAATTATCCCGGTCACAGTACACCGGCTCCAATCAATTATTATAATATTTTCGCAATACAATGACTCCCTCCCCGTCGCCATTCATTATTGTACACTTGTACGTGTACAGTTCGATGAAAATTCTGGAGTAGCAGCAGCCGTTACCCACTGCGGAGATGTAAAAACTGAAAAAAATATATGAGTATATCCGGGAAATTTCGGAAACAACTCGGACGGAAAAGTTGCAAGAAATTTTCTCGAAGGCACACCTACCAGACCTCTTTTTTCTTGTTCCTTAGGTCATTCTGAAAGAGAAAAAGCTCGCGTGCACGAAAAATCTTGGGGTATATTTTTTTCCGGAGCAAAAACGACTCGAAAAACGAGAAATACTTAAGAAACAAGAATTCATAGATTTTTTCTCTCGAAAACTATGGACTTTTAAAAATATTTCGTTAGATAACAAAAATGTCTTAAAATTTCATCAAAGAATGCTCTGGAAATTTTTCAGATTTTTCACGGCGTTTCCCGAAATTTCGATTTTTTTGTATTTCTGAAAAATCAAAAATTGTACCAGATATATCGACCTGAAAAAATTTCAGAGCATTCTTTCATGAATCTTAAGAAATTTATTCATGAATTTTTAGAAAACCTATGAATTCTCTTTTTGTTAACTATTTCTCGTTTTTTCTAGTCGTTTTTGCTCCGGAAAAAGATATACCCCAAGATTTTCCGTGCACGCGAGCTTTTTTTCTTTCAGAATTACCTATAAGGAACGAGAAAAAAAAGGTCTGGTATAGGTGTGCCTTCGAGAAAATTTTTTGCAACTTTTCCATCCCAGTTGTTTCCGAAATTTCCTGGATACGCTCGTGTACAGCAGACTCCAATTTCTTTAATTTCAAGCCTCGGTCGGGAAAATTGACCGCGTGTACGCGCGAGAGCTGCGGTTCCTTTTTTTTCGCTGCCGTTGTTTCTCCACTATTCACTCGACCTGTCCGCCACTATATATACATTCGCGTAGCCTTCCGTGTGCGTATACGCACTGTAGCGCTTGTTGTGAAAAAAAAAAAATTTACGAAATCGAACCCCTTTCTCGAGCCACCGGGCGTTTTACGAGTCTCCTTCTCAACGGCGCTGGCGGCCAGACAACAACGGCGCAATAAAGAGTATAGAGCCTTTTACACACGGCGGGACCGGCGGGCGGCTCGCTACAAAGTCCGAAAGCGCGATCGCGGAACATATCGCTTGATTTATTCCGCTCGGCATTATGTGCCGCGGTCCCGAGCGCATTGTTACTTACGTAAAAATTATTCGTGTACAGGCCTAAAGTTACGCTTTTACGACCCGTCATAATCCCCGCTTTTTACGGCTCCGCAATTGGCGGCTCTCTTCGGTCGCCGGCGCGTTAACAGCCACTGAGAGAATGGATTTAACGTATTCCGTCGCGGCGGCGCAGTGTACACACACCGGGGCGATTTTGTAAAAATCAACAGTCCTGTATATCGTATAACAGCGGGTGCCTATATATATATAAATCTCTGACTCGTGTCTACATATTGAAACGGTAATGACTATCGCGAGGTTTCCATCTCGAGTATTTGATTGAACTATTCTCTCTCTCTCTCTCTCGGCGTCGGTCTCGGTTGGCCAAGAGATCGAATCTCGTGGGTGGAGAAAAAAAGGAAGGAAAAGGTAAAATCCATTCTGTACCTATCCTGCAATTGAAATAATTAATTCAAAAGCCTGGCGTACCATCTGATAACGCCTTCTATATATATACAGCTAACTAGCGCGCGCCGGAAATTCGCAGAGTCTAACACGTCGATATCTTCATCTAATGTGCCGCGAATCGCACTGTGTGTGTGTTGTCTGTGTGTCGCAACAGACTCTCCTCTCGTGGCCTCTATACTGCACATAATATAATATACAGGTATATTGTATATACCTTATATATATATTATTATATATATTATTATATATATATATTATATATATATTATGTATTGGTATATTGTACGTATACGAGAGCAGCGTTCGAAAAATCTCCGACGGGATAAGGCTACCACGCGCTCTCTCTCTCTCCTCTCGGGCCGTTTAAAATTACAAGCATCCCCCTCGTAAAAATTCCACGCCTCCTCGAAAATTCCTCCGGTCGTCCGGTGTGTGCAAAAAAAAAAAAGAGTCGACAGCAGCAGCGCTCGGCTATGTATATACGCGTATACGTATGTGCGAGAAACCAGCTCTCCCTCGGCGGAGTCGTTCCTAAAGAGGCCCTCGAGGCTTCGTACGCACAGGTATATATATATGCGCGTGGCGTATGTAGTGTAAAATCGCGATCGCAGAATGAGATTCTGTGCGGGGAGAGTAGCCGATGTGCATCCTCCTCTTCTCTCGCGGGAGCTCTGCGTTTGCAGAGCGAAGAGACGAGCCGCTCGCGGAATTATTCCCGGGGAGATTGATCGTGGGAGTCATTAGGAGCGAAATGAAGAGAGAGAGAGAGGGGGGGGGAGGAAATGGTTTGTGGGAGGAAGGGCATACTTAATTGGAAAATGGGACGTTTTGAGAAGGAATTGAACTTTTCCTTTCAGGCGTTAGGTATATTGCAATATCAAATTTTTACGCGAAAGGTTGATTGATTTTATGATGAGCTTCTCGAGATTTATATCTTTGACTTCGCGGGTTAGCGGAAAGTTTGGAGATGTGCGCGTGCGATGGGGAGATATGGGAAATTAATTCAGTTTTTTGTGCGGGGTGCCAAAATTAAAGGAAAAAAAATACGTTACACCTTTATGGCCAGTTATACACAGAAGATGAAAAAATAGAAGGTCCAACGTCGATTTTTCAAATTTACGCGCGCTATAATTACAGAAACATAAAAAGTTGAATTTCGTGGGAACACATTTTTTTCGCGTTCACATTTTTTGTTTTAATTGGAGAGCCCGAAAACTTTATTCATTTTACGGATATTCCCATGATACACTTTTTAGCGATATTTCGCCACGATTAAGAATGAGATATTACAATAAATTATTGCGAGGCAACGGAGAATGCAGTAGAATTCCACAGTTTTATTCGAGCGGTGCGAGCTTTCTCAGCCTGAGATTCGACATGGGATCTTTTCAGGCTTATTTAATTCACAGACAAATGTAATCAGATAATCATCTGTAACTGGATTCTTTTTTTTTTTTATAACACAGTAAATTACTTTTAGGAATATAATCGGAATAAAAAACTATTAAAATTCTTAAAAGATGTATTACATTTTGAAACATCTTGTATATAACGCTAATGTATCTTCCTCGCGATAATAATTAATTTTTTATTAACTTAATTTTTAATTACATAATTTTTCTTAAAATTTTAATAACGTAATTTTTCAGGGATAAATTTAAGTTTCATTTAAATAATTTATAAATATAAATATGAGTATTTCAAAGTCGTACATTTATTTTTTACTACAGAAAAAATGTTGAGATTTACTTCATTTCAATAATGTATTTTTAATATGCGCATACACGAAAAAACAGGCCAAAGTTTTAGTGTAAAAATTACTCAAAAAGGTTTTGGAAGATAACATTTTTGTTTGCAGCTGTAGCTTTCGACTTAAAATATAAATTTACGTATTCCGTAACCCTGTAATACTTTTCCGAGGCAATTAATTTGTAATCACCGTAAAACGTTGCCAACAAATTTATTACTCCAAAATTTTCTAAATAAGGCTCTTCCGTTCCACGGAGACCTGGCCGAAAAGTTATTCATCAGAAAAACGATCAACTCTGCAAAGACTCGAAGTTGCACTCGATCTCAATCGACTTGAATTATCAATATCCAGAACGCCAACCTACATTTCAACAAAATTCGTATCCCCCTCAGTTCAGTCCAATCGATCGCAATAATGCATCGGCAAATCGTCAGAAAATTTTCTTCTTTTTTCTTTTTTTTATGTAATATATTTTCACAGAAAGATACGAAAGCCCAGATATTGCGAGCCTGTATATAATGCCACAAGATTCTTTCCAGCTATAATCGGCAGCACTTTCTACAGGCCTGTGCAAGTCGCCTCTCGCTGTTACAACGAAGAATTTCACGGCAGCGATGAACAGCAACTATACGACTGCATAATCACAATAAGCAATTGCAGCCTCGCGCCCGCGAAGGAGGCTCTCTATGTGTACTAATTTAATTTTCATGTTTATTGCTCACGACTACTGTTAGACCTCTCTCTCTCTCTCTCTCTCTCTCTCTCTCTCTCTCCTTGTGGCCTGAGGAGGAGGGAGCTTGTTCTCACCTTTGTGACGCTGTAACCGTAATTTAAGAATGGGCACTTTCACCACTGCGGGTTTCTGGTTTTGGTTGCACGGAGATGGGAAACTTGAATTAGATATATTATGCACAGCTATATGTATATATTGTACACGTATATTGTACGCGGTACATCCACAAGTGTACACGCGGCTCAGTCTCACTTTCAGCCCGTGGCGCCACATATAACATGCCCGCAAAATAATCCGATTTGTAATGTGATCTATATAACAAATCTCTCTATGTATACACGCGTACGTGTCTGGGGCGCGCGGTTTGCGATTTTCTTGTGCAAAGAGAATAAAATACGTATATTTCTATCTCCGCGTATACTTTTCGCGAGGCGATAATCAATCTCGGTATTTCGTACATGCCTCTCGTTTTTCTATATATGTATATATCATCAATTCGCATGTATACATAAAGCCTGTAATAAATGCGCTCGACTGCGCGTTTCCTGATGTATATACACTGCTGAACACTGAAATTGTGATTAATGCCCTCTTCCTTTTTCTTATCTCCCGTCTACCGATATAGACGCGTATGCGCAGACTTCCTCGTCACCGTAACGATAAAAGTGAAAAAGAAAATCAACGCTCTCTTTGGCGCACAAAAAGAAAATCGCCCCGAGCACTTAGCACTACGTGTATGCATATAGGTATATATATACGCGGATACCCGATCGAACGGAATTACCATCGCAAAATATTCTCCAAACTGATCGACGCGCAGCTAATCATCCGATAAACTTCTGTCGGCAGGTTGTGCTCGGGTGAGAACGTCAGGCCTATATGGGGCAATGCGTATCCCGTAAGGCGGGCGCCGTCATCGCAGCATCCGGCTACTCGCCATCTTACCGCATCATGGAAAAGAAGCCCTCCAAGAATCAGGTGAGTCGTTTATTCCGCGGGTATACCTCATTGTTAACCAGTCGCACGCCGAGGGAAGTGATTGTTTTTTTGAAGCCAAAAGTTTAATGGCGTAAAATTTAAGGGGATCCGATAGCCACAAATGACCCGTCACTAACGGTACGATCAAGAAGTGCTGAGATCGAATAAATATAAGGAATTACGCAAATTCAAGAGATACTTGCCCTTCGTCTCGGTATTACCTATCGGCATACACGGTTTGGAATCAAAATGTTCAGGTATTGGGGAGAAAAATGCGAACGAAAATCAGTAGCCGTAACCTGACGTAACTGATTTTCGTTCGCATTTTTCTCCCCAATACCTGAACATTTTGATTCCAAACCGTGTATGCCGATAGGTAATACCGAGACGAAGGGCAAGTATCTCTTGAATTTGCGTAATTCCTTATATTTATTCGATCTCAGCACTTCTTTATAGCACCGTTAGTGACGGGTCATTAGTGGCTATCGGATCCCCTTAATAATTATTTGTCATGGCCTTGATTAAGCTGTTCGCTATATCACTTCCTTTTCGCTTCAAATAGGGCATTTCCCTCGGGTGTATCGTGTGTATACGCCAGCTTTTTATCTCCGAAAACACACAATGGCTTTCCTTTCGCGATATGACGAGACGAATGGCAGAACAAAACGAGAAATGCAAGATGCGAAGGAGGAAGAACTAGGAGAGCGTGACGCCAGCTGACTTAGACGCTGCGCCGTGTGCTTTATTATATAGATGCATGTATATACATATCTGCCGTTCGCGATGAAAGTGACGTGACACACGAGACTTCCTGCTTCTTTATGGACGGTGTCTAACGTCTGCGGACGCGATTTGAATTTATGCGTCCTTTCGGTTTCCTGCAGAGCTGTTCACTGCAGTTTGGCGGGTGTTACGAGATACGATATACAAATTGTATTGCCGTGTGGCTCTTGTGGGACGGAATTTTTGGCGTTGAGCTTAGAGAATTATTGTGTTAGACGGGAATGTCGGACGTGGGAGCTGCAGAGGAATTTAACGGCTCTTTAGTATACCTTATACACAGACGGCTCCTGTGACTTACACAAAAATGTTTTAATATTTATGAAAAGTTTCGCAATCGACGCGATTGGTTTTACTATCGATTGTGTATATTTGCACAGAAAATAGTCGAGGTGTATAAATATTCATCTTCGTATATTAAAATTGCAAGACACAATGAGGAAAAAAGCGCTGCTAGTTCGTTGACACGGTGGCTTCGTTAAAATTAATTTATTGTTTCTACATGTCGTTATAACAGAATAATGTTATTTCGATATTTGATCTTTTTGTAATGATCAAATGCTATACTTTGTGAAACGACTTTAGATGTGTATCAGTTATCATGATTTCTTTTAAAATGTTCCGACTTTTAATTACATTTCCGTATGGTAACATTATCACATTATATGAACATTAAATTAAATCTCAAACTAAAATTAGAGCTCAAATATCAAAAATTCTATAGTGGGGTTAGTAGTTCCTATACAGAATCCTATAAATTCTTTTTTTCAATTGTACTTTCTATTTTTCAATAACTCGATTTTTTATTTTTTGTTTTTTTTTTCGCGAAATATGCACTTCATAGAATAGTTAAAAATACAGTGAATGGATTTTACAATACTCTATAGCACTTTATTTTATCAATAGTTTTCATCATAAATAGCTATTAAGTGATACAGTGCGTAGTATTAAAAAAGAAACTTTTTATCGTACAACAAAAAGCGGCAATGACATTCTAAAAGCTACACCGTGAAAAGATACGTATTTTTATCTATCAAATGCAATTTCATGGTACTGATTATTCGAGAGGGACTTGTCTAAAAAACTTTAAAAAAAAAATCAAATCGCCTAATCAATAATCTTCGAATAACGGAACATTTTTTTCCAAATTTTCTCACATAAAAACAAAAGAAACGAACTCCCATTCATTGAAATCAATCACGTCAACAACACACTATCAAGATTTTGTCTAAAAATATACCAAACAAAAATCTATATAATTATAAACCGAAAAATTTTCCTCATCCGCCTTTTCCCTGCCAATTCCAAAACTCGCTGCCGTATATATACTCCATCAGGATCTTCCTCTCGCGACTGCAATTCAGGAAAAAAGAGAGCGATCCCTACGAAGGAAAAGTCAATCGCGCTCCGACGTTATCCTCATCCGTATCACCTGCGGCTCGCTTCCTATCCAATTTCACCGGCTAACGCGTGCGTTTTTTTTTTGCCTTCGAGCCGCGCGCGAGAGGCGCATATACACGCGACGGAAGAAAGTTCGCTCGAAAGTCCTGTATATATATCTGTGTATACACGTGTACACGAGCGCAAAGTCGCAGACGCACGTCCGAAGCGTCAAACTAGAACGGCATCGAGTATAGGCTATGTCAACGATCGGCATACTTGGCCTATCCTCAGTATATATATGTGTATATTATGTCGAATTTCAAAAAATAAATGCACTTTTCTTTGGTCGAGAATTCGCAAAAAGAAATTTTTAAGATAGAACTTTCTGACCAATGGGACTTTGTTCTGTAAGCCAAAAGATGATGAAAAATGCCGAGGAACATGCGAAATATATATATATATAATATATAGAACATGAAAATTTAACATAAGGATAAGCATATATGAAGGAAAAAGAAAAAAATGTATTTATTTGGATTTTTATTAATTTTTTTTTAATTAAAGCTCTTTTCCAATACTTTATTATAGTGTCATTCGAAATTTTGTTAGTACCTCAGAAACATTCGTAGTCGTTTTTATTCCAGTATTTTGAAGCATTAATTTTTTGTAAAAAAAGCGCGGCTACTAGTAACTTTTCCCATGTTCCTCTGCACTTTTGACTATCTCTCGGCTCACTGAACAAAGTCTAATCGGCCCGAAACCTCTAGCTAGATGCGAATAAAATCGGCGTAAGTACACACACACACATAGACGAGGAGGTGGGCGATCCGGGCGCAGCTCTTTCTCCCTGGAATGCGGCGCGTACTTTTCCTCGGGAGGCAAAAACTCGTTGAACAGCTGCGCACAGCCGCGAGTATAAATCTTGATTCGCGAAACGCGGCGGTATTACAGGGGACGGTCGGACTAATAAAAGTGGACGATTTGCGTAAGATTGAGCGCGTGTCGTTTTCGCATGTATACGTGTGTTATCGCTTGTAATTGGATGTAGAACTTGGGGTTCGCACGTTCGCTCATTGTTTAAACGAATGTGCCACCGGCTGCGACTATTATGTACACGTGCTTCGCGGGCTATTTTATTTTCTATGGAAATATAGAGACTCTACACGTGTAATGTACGAGGGAGAGCCAGAGAGAGAGATGGAATTTATTGCAGGATTATGCAACGGTGTGCGAACTCGTTTTTGCCATTGTCGTTTTGCAGAACGGCAAACGTCGATTGCGCAATCGCCGCTTCATATACTTTTTACCGCGAGCTTCGGAGAGAGAAATAGAGAGAGAGAGAGAGGATGTCTTCCAGTGATTGAGATCCGAGGGACTCTGTAGCGCTCGAAGCCAGAGAGAAAAAAAGCTATGTATATATTGTATAATACAGGACTATATAGCTATATCCCGCGTGTCGAGGATAATTATCGAAAAGATCGTTAACCTTCCAATGAGCCATTCATGCTCTCGGTCTATTCGATTTTCTTCTGCTCGCTGATCTATGTGCCTGTGTATATCTACGTCTACACATATATACATGTATACACAGCGTATACGTATATGTACGCGTTACAAGCGTAGCTCACGAGGATCAATTTCTGTACACGAGAGTTTAATTCCTCGAGGTACACCAGACAGACCAGGTACACACATACCTGACGCAATACGACGATCATTCGAGTGGCTCTCACTTTCAACGCGCTCTATTCAGTCTATCGCGAGATTAGCTCTCGTATTATTAAAGGACCTTTTCGATCGAGAAGATTTGTGAACGATCCCGCCGATAAATGATTAGCGCATTGAGTTGTCTGGCGCGGCGTGAGAGCTTTACGAAATTTACGCCAAGATTACCTTGAGCGCGTGTGAATTGCTCTGAAAAGGGCTTTGTATAGACGTACATGTGTGTTTGAAGGGCACAATGTGAGAATTGCCGGGGCATTGAGCTGACGAAACTCGTCTGGTATGCTGCGAGCAATTAGAGCGAATTTCTGCCGTACGTTCGGGAATAGCTTCTTTCAGGGGATGCAGTAGTGGTATTTAATACACCTCGTGTGTAAGTCTACGCGTAATTATTGCGCTTGTGCAAAAAAACGCGAGCTGTAAATCGAGATAATTTTTCACGATTATGCAAAGCGCGTATATCGCAAGCGAAAAATTACAAGTCGATAGCCGATATCTCCCTCTGTAAATATACACGCGATAGAGAGCCGAGAAAGACGAGTTTTTTTTCTCTCACATATAGAAAAGCGATTTCTTCTGCAGCTTTGAGAATTGTTAATGATGGATTAACTTTCGAGCTCCCCCGTGGTTTCTTCGCATTACAATACCAGTCTAGGAGCAGACGACGTGAGATCGACGACAATTATCCAGAAAAAAGAAGCCTCTGATCCACATTCTCCAGACACATGATGTATACCGGTTTCGTTACAGGTTTTTAAATACGCCACTCACAGGTCTTTGTGGTGTACGAATGCCTTTCTGCGTCGATACCCATTTTCTTTTCTTTTTTTCTCTTCTTTTGTCGAGCTCGACCGTCGCTCACCTTTTCTACAAATTCTTCGAGAAAATTGAGGTGCTTTCGAAGCGCTTCGTTTGCAAAATCTTTGGGAATTACTCTTCCGACGTGGACGTACGCGTCGCGGGTAGAGTTGACGGGAGGAGACAAATTCTTGTTTTCTCTGCGTGTGAATATGTGAAATGCGGTGAGTAATGCGCGTAGTTTCTCCGTTTTGCGTTTCTTAACTTTCTTGCGCGATTTGTAATGAAAATATAGTGAACTTACGGCGGATTAGAAATTTTGGCGTAAAATACGGTCGTAATTTATATCGAGTGTTATTATAAAATAATGTAATCTTAACTGATCGCATTATGATATACCGTAACGTAACTGATCGCGTTTTGTACTAATGGGGGCAGGATTTATAATTATTCATTACAGACTATATATTATGATTATACAATATAAAATGTAGTATATTATAATGATAAACTCGATCTTTTTTCTCTATCAGGGATTACTGGTTTTATGATTTTCATATTTAAGTTCGTTGTGTATATGTGCTAATCCACGAAATAGTGGAAACAACTCACCTCAGAAAATTGTAGAAATTTTTTATTGAAGGCACACCTACTGGACCTATGTTTTCTGGTTCGTTAGACCGTATTGAAAGAGAAAAAACTCGCGTGACTTTTTACCGGAGTATACTTTTTACCGAAGCAAAAAACGACTCGAAAAATGAGAAATGATTAACAAAAAAAAATTCATCCAAGAATGCTCTCAAATTTTTTCAGATTGATCCGGTACAATTTTTGATTTTTCGAAAAGTCAAAAACATCGGAATTTCGATAAACGTCCTTGAAAATTCTATTGCTCTAATGACATTTATCATTATTGTTCTAATGACATTTTTATAAAAGTCCATAGTTTTCGCGAAAAAAATCTATGAATATTTATTTTTTTGTTAATTATTTTTCTCATTTTTCGAGTTCTAAGGAACCAGAAAACATAGATCTGTATAGGTGTGCTTTCAATAAAAAAATATTGCAATTTTCTGAGGTTAGTGGTTTCCACTATTACGTGGATTAGCACATATAGCTCAAACTTTACTCTGCGAATCGTCCTTCGAAGGTGTAATCGCTCATAACGGAAAAAAAATACCTTCCAAACAGTCGATCGTTCCTTAAAATTACGCTGTTTCAAAAATTCCACAAAACAAAATAATGTAACGCAATCTCGCCGCAATAAATATTCGCTACATATTTCAAATTCCATAGAAACTGTGCTACGAGGATACAATGCACAATCCTTCGCCGTAAACAGCCGTGTAAAATCTCATCATTTCACCTCATGATAATTAAATCCCACGAACAGTCCCATCTCCAAAAGCGGAGAGAGTCGCACTAAGCGACTCGTAACACACATATATAGGTACATTGTGTCAAACCGAGAAACGGAATAATACCCGGAGAGGAAGCGAGAGACACAAAAAACGAAAAAAGTAAGCCAACTGCCTCCACACGCGTTTCTGTGCATCTATACACAAGGATGAGAAATTCTTCTCTCTCCTATGCGTCCACTCACACAGACACCTACCCGCGGCGCATACAATTACGACAAGAAGCACTTTCTACGTATACTCCTTCGTAGAAGAAGGTGTAGCGCTATTGCGCCTCGAATTCCTCATTAACAGCGACGAATTACCATCCGCTCACCCATAGACACCCGTGCATATACCTATATACATTGCCGCACGCGAAGCGCGCGTATAATACCCGCGAATATGGGTCATATTCGAGCCTCGGAATTTCTCGACACACCGTTACATTTTTCTTATCAAAAATTTTTTGCCCCCCGCGCGCGCGCACCACAAATCGAAATTGCCCCGCCGGCGCAATAACAATCTCCCAGAGAGCGCTCGCCTCTCTTATACAAGCGAGCGAGTCTCTCTCTATCCTTCTCCCGGCAAAAATGTAGCATAATACGCCCGCAGAAGAAAAAGCCCGGGCGATCGTGCGCGCAAAGATAGTCCTTTCGGAGAGAGGCTTTTATACGTCTATATACATAGGTATATATATATGTGTATTGTATATAGATGACGGAGGCCCGCTTCGTTAAACTTTCGCTCTTTCACCGCTCACGAATATTCGACGTGGGGCCCCGGCGCTCCTCCTTCACTTCTTTCACGCTGTATATTGATGGCTCTAGCATTGTGCGCGATGTGTTTTTCTCCGCGCGCTATGTGTGTACTCCGGGGCCAATCAATCGGGCCGATACAGCCGCTCGATTGTGACGAGTGCGCCGCTTGTGATGTGTACGAGCGGATATTGCCCGGCGATTTTTGCCGCTCGGCTATTAATAAAGAGCCGATATATCGCTGTTTTTGTCTCGCGGCTGTGTTATAAGGCGCGAGCGCGCGCTCGGTGTATATAGAGACCGTATCGCGATTGGGGCTCGAATATTATTTCGAATCGCGAGCGGTTTAATGGGGCTGAGGATATATATGTGTGGGGTCGCCTGTTACGCGAGCGCTAATTTGTATTGAAGTGGGTTTTTTTTTGTCTTCTCGTACGAGAGAGAGAGAGAGATTTGGGTGATTATTATTTTTTTTCGTTAGCTGTTGATTTGAGTGCGATGAAATTGAAGGATTTTAGTTATGGTTTATTCAAGGTGATTTTTAGAGAAAAGCGTAAAAATGCTATGAAGAACGATGATGCTTGGTGTTCACTAAAAATTATAATGAAAAATAAATAAATAAAAATATGTAATTATAAGTACACTATAAGAATTAAAATATAGAAATATATATGATGTAACGTTCTAGCTACTTCAATCTTAATTTCCTTTAAAACAAATTTGAAGTTTTGAAGTGTAAATATTTTTTAAATGCTATAATCACGGAATAATTTAACATTTTTGTAAATAAAATGAGTTTTTGAAACATTATCATCAACAATACTAAAATAGGTTTCCTACAGCGTAGATTCGTTTTTCCATCGTACGCAACAATTTTCAGAAAATTACTTTAATTTTTAAAGCAAAAAAAAAATTCCATTCAAACCTTTCGTCGGCCAGAAATCACTGGAGCACCGCCTCATACTGTGTCTACTAAATCAATGCGGCAGCGCCGCGGCTCGAGCGCGAGATATCGAGCAGAAAAATCTGATTTACGGCGCTTAAGGTCAAGAGTGCCGAGCGCGATTCGAGATCGGAATGCAAAGATGCATTTTCTTATCTCTCGCGCTGCCAGAGCCCGAGGTGGCAATACCACTCCACTGAGAAAAAAATAAGTAAACACTGCTCTCCTTTGCAACTTTTTGTTCGATTGCAAAGTATAGCGACGAAACGTGACCTTGCTATATCCACACGCACGTACACACACTCAGAGAAATATGTATTAATTTTTCAAACGTTCAGTACGAAAAGTTACAAGAAATTATAGTGAATTGTGCACAGACTTCCCGAACACTAAATTTTACAATAGAATATCGTAATTTTTATTTTGGTTGAAATAATTTAAAAATTTATTTTTTATTTTATCTGTTTTTAACTTTGTAGAACATTATTATTTATTGGTTATTTATTGAATTACACTGAAACGTATAGAAATTAAAAATTTTTGACTTGGGCTGGATTCAAATCTGGACCTCCTGGACTGTAGTCAGGAGCGCTAACTACTCACGTAAACAGAATTCTTACGTGCAAAGCTTTGGATCTAATATATAAATTTGATCTATTTATAATCTCAAACAAAAATAATTTTTACCATAAGTAATATAGTAATTTTTTCTATTGCGACTTGTAATATTCGAACTTAAAACAGTGAATATCAGCACAGGGTTGCAAAAATTTGAATTAAAGGACAAACAATTCACGATTCATTTTTGAATTGTGAATTATATAACAAACAATTCACAATTCATTTTTGAATTGTGAATTATATAACAAACAATTCACGATTCATTTTTGAATTGTGAATTGTTTGTCGTATAATTCCAAATTCATAAAAATGAATTATGAATTCTAGTACAAACAATTTACGATTCACATTGAATCGTGGATTATTTGTCGTATAATTCACGATTCAAAAATGAATCGTGAATTGTTTGTACTAGAATTCACAATTCAAAAATGAATCGTGAATTAGTTATAGAATAATTCACAATTCCTTATTTAATTTATTTATCCTTTTATTCCTTATTTTATTCCTTATTTAATTAATTAAGTAGTATAAAAAGGAATTGTGAATTATTCTATAAGTAATTCACAATTCATTTTTGAATTGTGAATTATAGGACAAACAATTCACGATTCAAAAATGAATCGTCAACTATACGACAAACAATTCACTATTCAATTGGAATCGTGAATTATACAACAAACAATTCACAATTCAAAAATGAATTGTGAATTATACGACAAACAATTCACAATTCAAAAATGAATTGTGAATTTCATCGAATTCAATTCAAAATTGAATCGATTCTTTGCAACCCTGTATCAGCATAATTGTATAGTAAAAATTCTGATAATGGCAGTCTCTGCTGAGATTACTATAATTTCTTGTACTTTTCCGTACTCACAGTTCTAAAAATTACTGCTTTTTTTCTCAGTGCACACACACTTCGTTATACACATACAGGTACAGTATCTCAAAAATTTCTCACCGAGATCGCGCAGTGGATATCAACAATAGGCGAACCTGCGAGGCATATTTTCTCCTTATTAGAGCGGCCGTGAAGCGGAGATCGCTAATTACAAGGGCGTGTGAGAAACGGTACACACGTCCACATAGAGTTATTACGCAGAGAGTAAAAGACGAGCGACAGCATCCCTAAAATCACCGAGCCGCTCTCTCTCACTCACTAAAGTTTCTCATGAATATTCAAGTCTCCCCCTCCGGGCGTCGATCCCGACTTTTCCTTCATTGTTCGCCTCGGCTGTATTATCGCTCGATCTCCAAAGCGCGGCGCGTATCAGATTCCGTTAATTAACGTCGTTCGACCGTACGTTACACGTATAAAGAGCCGCCCATTCGACTCCTTAAAAAAAAAAGCCGTCGCTCGTCGGCGCCCTTGACTACGTCGGCACACTTGCCGATTTCTCGACCGATCGCCCGCGCGGGATTCCCGTGAAAATCGCGGGAAAAGTAGGCCGCTTAGCGCGAATTTTCCGGTCTGTCTCGAGTCGGCTCGCCTCTCGGCCGTTGTCAATCGGCATCGCCGCGGTGTATCCCTATATATGTGTATACAACACACGTATAGTAGCAGAGGGGAGATCGGCGCGTGGAATGCCGCCGCCGGCGGCAGCGATCGGTAAAAGGTAAAAGGAGATCCTTCGTGCGCCGTATGACCCGTTTTCCTTCCACGCTGCACCGGCGCGCTGCAGGTCGAGAGAATGCCCCGCCGGTACTTACACGCTGTGTGTATTATAGACAGCCGCGCAGTCTTTCTGCCTTTTTTTTCAGCGGTGTGTCGCCGATTTTTGTCGGATCGGTTCGTTGATCCCGCGGTATTGCACACATATATATATGGTCTATAGCGAGTGCGGTGGGGTGATCGGTATGCTCGGAAAGGTTATCGGGACGACTTGTGCCGAGTGTGATGATGAATGGCTGGATGCGCGTAGGAGGAAAACAAACACCGGGGGCTCGGGTAATGGGGCGTCCTGTTAACACGCGGAGGAAAGCGAGACCGTATACTTCCGATCGTTATTTTTTTTTCTTGGTTATGGATGCTGTTGGAGCAATTACGGCTGAAAGCTCGACGCCGGTGGTATGCACGGCCTTTCTAAATGCGTGTGTGTGGCGGGTGTATCGTGACGTATGGGAAATTGAGGATTAGTGTTAATACGGTTTTTGTCGGCTGGACGTTACGCTTAATTAGAGAGTAAGCAGGACTCGTTTCTTTTTCTTTTTTTTATAGTTACGTGGAGGACGATGGGATTCTGTGCCGTCATTATTTTATCATCGTCGGCGCGATGTGTGGCGTACGATGTACACTTTAACAGCAGCTGTCGTAAAACGAGAGATGTAATTGATATGTACGCGGAGGCGTATAGAGGAAGTGTTTTACCTTCTTGGACTCTGGAGAAAAAGGGATTGCGTTGCGCAAGTTTAATCATCGCCAAGTTCCGCGATGTTGCGAGTTAAAACTTTTTCGCGTTGATGCATCGCGCTCGATCTTCGGCGAAACTTTCATCTGTGTAAACAAGATTTCGCGCGCGGTGTACGAAAGAAATCTTAATTTTTCATTCGCTCGAATGGCTTGACAGTTTAAAAAATTTAATTTCGTGCTACATGCGTACGCTGGCCTACTTTTTTTTTTGCTTTCTACAGGATGCACGGACGAATTCGAGATACTTAAAGAATAGTGTTCCTTTTGTACGAAAGAGAATTAAATTATATCGAAGAAAAGGATGAATCACGCGGTGGCGTGAATCTTTCCTTTGACTTATTGAACGCGAGGCCTTGTGAAGAAACAAAAAATTCGAGAAAAATTGTTCACATTAAAAGTTATCCTTACAAGTCTGAAAGCATAAATGAAATCGGCAGATTTTCACTCCTGCAGCTGTCGATTTGAATGGCCTTTTTTTTGAATTACAGCTCGTCGTTTCTTTTACTTTCTCTTCGATCGATGATAAATAATATTTTATCACGTGGAAGATGGTCAATTAGAGCTGGCTTTACGACGCGCATTTACAAGGAAATGTTAACGATCCAAGTAATCATTCGTATATTCAAAAGCAAAAAGAACTTTTAATCGCACAAAAAGAATCGCTCGGTCAGACCAGTTGGATTAAGAGTTCTGGACATTAGAAAAATCGTTTGGATTTTATTAAAGGAATAAGCTATGTATATACGTTTAAAATTTTAAAAGATTTAAGTATGTCGGAATTACAGTGTTTATTTTGCATGAAATCGTAAAGCCGTTTATTAAAAATAAACGCATTCTTAACTCGGTATAATATATTCAGTAAAAACACATACTGACGAGATTCGCAGACTTTTGCATCTCAGCACACTTATACTGAAATTAAGTCTCTAAAAAATCGAGACTCCCCCGCTGCATCACCGCTACATAGATTTATCTCCTCCCGATCGAAGATATAAAGCCGCACGACACGACCAATCGGCTCGTCGCCTAATCCCCGTCGCGACGCGCATATATAAATAAACCTGCAGCGCGCGCGCCGTTCGAGGAGTTCAACGATCAGTAACGAAATTATGTAAAATGAAAAAAAAATTGCGCGCACAACCGTTATGATTAATAACGCTCGCGTTATTATCTGCATGTTACGCGCGGCGCAACACGAAAACCGGTATGCACTCGAGCTCACAGCGTGTGTCTTCCATATACCTATTCGCGTACGCGTATCCACGTATCTATATTAGGTATATGTCGAATTTAAAAAAAAAATGCATTTTTCTTTGGTTTAGAAATCGAAAAATTTTTTTTTTAATACTAGAAGTTTCGGACCGATTAAACTTTCTTCTGTGAGCCGAAAGATAGTCAAAAGTGCAGAGGAACATGGGAAAAGTTACTAGTGACCATGTTTCTGAGCCATTTTACGCTTTTTTTACAAAAAATTAATGCGTCAAAATACTGGAATAATAACAGCTACGAATGTTTCCGAGGCACTGCAATAAAATTTCAAATTACACTATGATAAAGTATTGCAAAAGACCTTTAATCAAAAACAAAAAACAAATATGCCGAGTTTCGATGCTCGGATCAAAAGTTATGTCCGTTAAAAAAAATAATAATAATAATGCGAATAGCCAATTTTTTCTTGTTCCTCCATATGCCTCCCCATGTTAAATTTTCATATTCTATATGTCCCATGTTCCTTGGCATTTTTCATCATCTTTTGGCTTACGGAAGAAAGTCCCATTGGTCCGAAAGCTCTACCTCAAAAAATTTTTTTGCTAATTCTAGACCAAAGAAAAGTACATTAATTATTTTATGAAATCCAACATATACGTGTATAGCGGAGCTTATACAGGGACACGGAGCCGTATAGAATTCTATTCGCACTAGCAGACGGTGCTCACAATGGCAACGAGAGAAAGACAGAGAAAGACGCGGTAATTTCAGGATTTTATTTTCCGACGTCTTCCCCCCCGAATACGTACACACACACACACCACCTTTCCCTTGTCTCTTTTTTTCTGTGCCATACACGGGAATGCTAATTACCCGCGAGGTCGCGGCTGCAGCTCTGCGCGCGCGTGTGAAAATTTTAAACTGTCGTAAGACGCGCGACGCGCTTATAATACACATGGGTAATGTGAGCGAGGTCGGAATATACACAGACGCGGAGTGTGTTTTACGCGAAAATAAACGGGTTTTCCGCTGATTTATCGTATATATACATAGAGAGGCGCTCGCGCGGGAAATTCGAAAAAATGCGGTTCGACTAGACGGATATAAGGAATATTGAGACGTTAAGGCTATTTATCAGGTGCTTTACGTACACAGATACCGATAACGCGAGCTGCAATAAGTTTCTTAAGTAACTGTGAATAATCGCGCGCAGGGCATTTACACACGCACACAAGCATGTACTTGAACGTATAGGTATGATGGGCAATAAAGTCTTCAACTCACCGAGAAAGTTTTCATCTCGCGAAGCGCGGCGTAATCGGGTAATTGATTGATCTGATCGCGCGGATATCGGCGCGGAGTCGCGCGCGATTATACTGCACGTATAATACTGCACGGCGTGCGAGCCACGCGTCTGTTGTGTACTTATATATACGTATATTGTATATAATTACGGGAGGAGTAAAACGCGCGCGATATGCCGTAAGTGAAAAGGCGCGTTGAAAATAATCTCGGTTTATTTGTCGACGTCGCCGAAGTCCTGTGTAACGCCTCGTGCACGCGTGTGTATATAAGTGTAGATATATATATGGGAAAATCCGGCAAAAATAGTCAGATAATTGGTTGGAGAATTTAGAAAAAAAATTTCGTGCTACTCCTCTGGGATAGCGCTTTTTTAACAATTTTGATTTTTAACAATCAAATTTAAAATCGAAAAATGTTTTCTTTACTTCTTGCATATAGTTCTCGAGGACCTAAATGTTTTTCATGTACAGTCGGTATTGAGTAGGTGAAGAGAGCTTCAGTTTAAGGTATAGAGCATTAAAATCGGATAGTTAAATTGCGAGTTATATTGGCACTTAATAGTAATAGTGCCTGAAATTCAAATTCTTCCTAAAAGCATCAATAAATTTTTAATTGAAAAACTGTACATTCTCTAAACAAATTCGTAAGAATGAGAAGTTCTTAAAATTGGCCAAAGAATACACCTATGAATTTTTTCAGATCGATTTAAGCAATTTTTCAATTTTGCGAGATCACAATTTTTGAAAAATTAAAAAAATTGCTCAAGTGCACCACCCGATTTTAATGTTTTATAGCTTAAATTGAAGCTCTCTTCCCGTACTAAATAGCGACTATACTGTGTGTAAAAGAACATTTTTCGCTTTTTAAATTTCATTGTTAAAAATCAAAATTGTCTTAAAAGAACAGTGTCACGCGACCGTTTTTGTGGAAACACTATTTTTCCCTATTCTGTGTGTCCTGAAAGAAAACGCTGTGCCAGAGGTACATAATGAAATTTTTTTTTTTGAATTTTTCAACCAATTATCCGAATATTTTTGGCGGAATTGCTCGTATACACACACACAACAACATAAATTCGCCAATTACCGCGAGTATCTCGCATCAATCCTCTCAACCCCCTCCGCGAGGACACATAATACATTTTCCTCGACGAAATCGACTTTTTGACTTTCTAATCTCTCGTATTACATGTCAACTCTCTCATCGGCTCTCTGCGTGTAAATCCGCTGCGCGCACATAAATCCCGCGAAATTTATGCCTCACCGTCGATCGCACACACACACACAAACACTACGCCGGATCAACATCGGGTAAATTCATCACCCTGCGCTTGATAGGAGCACACAAAACGCCTACCACGGCACTCCAGAGGTCAAAGGTCAACACACACGTGTGTAACGATCAAACTCGCGAGAGAAAGAAAAAAAAAGCTCCGGCCATGCATGCAGCGAATGTCTCTCTCACGCACAGGTACACGGGTATGTACACGCGCGCACGCGACGATAAAAAAAAAGAAGCGAATCCTCCCATGCAAATCGAGTCCGCGCCGCATATACGAGAGCTGAGAGCGAAAATTCGCACGCGACGGCGAGAGGGAACGAGGATCGCGTGCGTAGGCGCGCCCGTGAAATTTCACGCTCGATTTCGAAATATTCGAGCTCCTCTCTCTCTGCGCAAACAATGGCCCTTTTTCACGGCGACGCGCGAGTAATTCTCTCTCTTGTTTGTTTTTTTTTTTGTTTTATTTTTGCCCATTCTTCCCTGAACTTTCTCACTGCGCACTGGTACCTATATGTATACACACAAACACCGCGTGTAACGGATTTCGCGTGACCCTCTCGCGCGGCTCGCATCAGGAGTTTGAGTTATCGCCGGCAAGAGAGACGCAGTTGGCGTAACGGGATGTGGGCTCGATGCGCCGCTGATGTTTTTGCTTTTTGGAAGAGAGGAATGTCCTTTCGGTGAATCGATCGCTCGGATGATTTACGCGGAAAGCTCGAGCGCAGCTGTTGCGGCTGATTTTTCCGGGGAAGGGAGAGAGAGAGAGAGATAAGCTGGTTTACGCGGTATTTTGAAGGAAAGTCCCAGAGATTTACACCGGCGATACGCGGAATCGGTTTGCTGCTCGAGTCTTGATGAGAAGCTCGTTGGATAATTTGCTCGTTGTTTTTTCTTCTCTTTTTTTTTGGTTTGTTTTTCTGCGGGACCTACTTTGCGAGCTTCTCCGTTCGCGTAAATTCGTATATACGCGGACAGCGCAATGAATAATTGGAATCGCTCGTTAAACGTAAATACACGTTTATACGGCCATCATAGCGCGTCGTCGTCGTCGTCGAGGTGGGGAAAATAATAGACGTTGATTTCATTATAGCGCTGTGTGTATATGTACACACCAGACAGAGGGTTTAGGTTACAAAAGTACCGTAATCTGCCAAGGAGGACAAGTATACATTCGTAACTCTGACCCACGTGGCTAATTTTCACACTGCTTATGTCAGCGGCTTGAACCATTGACCGCGAACTATACAATGAGGACTGACTTGAGCAATCTTTCTTTCTCGCGCACAAAATCATCGCCTTACGTAATTATTCTACTTATACTCTCATTTAATTTCTAATATATAGTCGAAATTTCGTTGTTCGTGGTATTAGTGACCTTATTTCTCTGTGCGTCTTGGGAAACAGTATAAGACGATCGCAGCGCAATTAGTATAGCGATAAAAAAATAATTATGTTTATATGTGTCACAGTGACTGTTCACTACTGATGAAGCTGCATTTTCATTAATATTACACTTCTCTCGGCTGTTTTTTATGTGTTGGGAAAATTTATTATTGCCGAAGCAGTGTATACGTTCGCTGTTGACTCGGTGCATTGACTGCATGTAAGAAAGTGTTTTTGAAACAGATTTTTCCATTACATTTTTCTCGATAAGATATCAGCATTAATGATTGCTACACTATGTCTCAGTGAAATTTCTCAGTTCAAGTATCTACCGTTTTAACAGCATTTAATTGCGTACAATTGAAATTTTTCGTGAATTTAATCGGCGTTCTATCGTATATACTTTCAAAGATTAGTTTATTTATTATTGCCTCGGCGTTCACTATTCTGTTTAACGCATTTCTCTTACAAATCCTGCAAGTAGCGCCTTGGCCTTCGAAAAACTCTGATTTTTCACTGTTAACAGCCTCATAACTAGCTCGCCTCGAGAGTCGTTATCATGACTTTCCCACAATTTACTTAATGCTATCAGTAATCAAATTGGCAACTGTTTATTATTGTATACCGTTACTTCGTATCCTTTAATTATCACTGCAAAATTTTGTATACCAATTCTTCACTCTGTACATATACACAGTTATAATTATTCGCGATAATCGAACGTAATTACTAATAATTTTAATTACCGCTTCACGATTACCGACACCACACGCGTACGCCTATACATACATCATCAAGATTCTCCTCGTCATTTCCAGTACATCCCACAAAGTTTCGAAGTCAACCCAAAACCATCTCCGTCACATTCCCAATTAACCAACCTTTTTTTTCTCCTCAACCAATTTCAAAACAATCTCACGCACGCACGAAACCTATAACCCATAGCCGCAACTTTCTACATGTAAATTTCCCCTCTCTCCCTTTCCCCCCCATTCGTACCCACGCGATTATAAGCGCACTGCACGAGACGCGAGCGAAGAAGCAAAACGAGCATCAACACAGCGCGAATGTGCAAGTATACGTGATCGCGTCTAACCGCAGGGAAAAATTCAAATCTCCGATCGTCGAAGCGCACACGATTTCCACGAAGCGCATATATATATATACTCAGTACGTGCAGAGCTCTCGAGATCTCGTAAATCACGTCTCTCTCTCTCTCGCTGCTTCTGTACACACACCGGTATATATACAGTACACACATATATATACACGGCACATCGGTCTCATTAACGTTTTTCCGCGGGACTCGCCGAGGCATCAGGTGTCATCTTCGTCTCTTCTCTCGCGCTTCGCTTCGTGACGGCCGCAGACTTTCGCCGCGGCTCTCGCGACTCCTTATGGGATCCTATATATATATGCGCAAGTACACTGGCAAATGTAAGCGCACGAAACTCGGCGGAACGATGACAGGCGATTTTCACACGGACGAATATCGTTAGACGCGACGTCGTGGATCGAATGCGCTTGTACGTATGTGTACAGTGTATAAATGATTGACGGAAATGTAGGTGCCGTGATTGCTTGGCTCTCACTCTCTCACGTCGTGTTTTTACAATATTTGCCTGTGTGCTGATTATCATTTCTGGCTGAAAAAATCGGCAAGAAGTAGCCATTGTAATGTAACAGCCGGTTGAGAAACCATACGTGAGTCGTCGCTATATGCTTACACTATACACATAATATTCGCGGAATTATACGGCGGACAGACTAATTTCATTTCTCTGTGTTGTATGTATACGACCAATTCTCATAGAAAAATGCACTTTTCGGGGGTCCAGAAATTGAAATTTTTTTTTTAAAGCTAGAGGTTTCGGACCGATGAGACTTTCTTCTGTAAGCGGAAAAATAGTCCAAAATGCAGAGGAACATGGGAAACATGGAACATCAGAATTTAACACGGGGAGGTATATGGGAAAAAAAGAAAATCGACTCGAAAAACGAGAAATAATTAAAAAAAAAAAGGATTTACGGATTTTTTTTCTCGGAAACTATGGACTTTTAAAAATATTTCGTTACAATAATAATAATTTAAAATTCATCAGAGAATACTCCGAAATTTTTTCAGATTTTTAAATGATTTATTTTAATTTTTGAAAAATTAAAAATTGCGTCCTATCAATGTGTAAAATTTTGAGAGCATTCTTCGATGAATTTTAAGACGTACATTTTGGTCTAATGAAATTTTTATAAAAGTCCACAGTTTTTGAGAAAAAAATCTATGAATTCACTTTTCGTTAATTACTTCTCGTTTATTTTTTCTGAGCTATAAGGAACGAGGAAAATCAGGTCCGGTATAGGTGTGCCTTCAATAAAAAATTTTTCAATTTTTCCGTCCGAGTTGTTTCCACTATTTCGTGGATTAGCACGTGTATACAGAAACGCGAGGCGTTTGGCAACGAAATTCTAACGCGAGACCGGCGCGCATTCTTTTTCCCGGCCTTCGCGCGCCGGGAGCTGTATAGGCGGCAAAAAAGGGGTTTTAATTCTTCACACGCGACTATGCGAGCCGCTCGAGCGTGGCTTTATAATGAATATCACAATTGCGGGCAATTTTAATCACGAGTATCATTATGTACGCGTCAGTACGGCGTGTAATTCTAGAGCCGATGCTGAAAGTGCTTTATATCGAGGTGTACACGGCGCTATACACGGGTTCGTATAAGAAACAAATGTGGTGCATGATTCAAGCCTTTAATTAGGAAGCAGGAGAAGAATAGCCCGAGTTTCTCTCTAGGACGAGTTTTTTTGCTTCTTCTTCGTCTTCTTCTTCTTCGCTCGCGTTATATAAGACGCTCTACAGTGCAAAAGCTGCTTTGCGGTATTTCTTAATCAAGATCTCTCTCTCTCTCTCTCTCTCTCTGTGTACCTGACGTTTACAATGGGGCATATCTGCGAGAGCTTTTTCAAGCGTACGCCCGAGCAAAAACCGTGGCGTGTCTTGCGCAATGTTTTTATTGTGCCTTCTATATATAAATTTTCATTTCTCGCGTCTCTATATTTCTCGGGCACGCGAGCGAAAAAGCGCATCGTTATTGTAGAAAAAAACATTTTTGAAGTCTCATCACTCGAATTAGCGCCACTTGCTCTTTTTCAGCGGGTTCCGATATAAATTACGAAAAATTCTTCAGAATCAAGGAACAAAAGCGTAGAAAATCCTGGTAATTAAGGTCGAGCGCTGCGGAGACGTATGGCCCCGAAAATTTCTCACCGAAAGTGAAGGCTCCCAAACCGCGTATAGAAAGAAAAATATTTCTAAAGAATCGACGCGTGCGTGGCGCGTTATACCCACCGGCGCAAAAAAATTTTTATTTTCACTCTCGACGTCGCGTCCCGTCCGTCGCCGCCTATTATATACACCGTGAAGCCGGGCAACTTTTACTACTTTTGCGCGGCTGGTTATCCCCGTCGCCGTCGCGTATCACGGGGGACTCGAGCGTGACGGATCGCCGTTACAATATTTTCGACGGTAAGACCCAGAGATATAATCGGCCGGACCCCGCGATTATGAGGTTGTTTATGGAAAAACGCGACGATGGGACGTTCTCTCCGCGCTATACTGCCTCCGATCGACGCGGTATCCTCGGCCTGTCCGCGCCAGGCGGAACGATTTTTAATTTTTCATAATTCGCACCGAGATACGCAAGAGCGTAATTAAGCAATTAGGCGCCGAAACGACAAAGTCGTGCACCTTTGCACTTTCTAAATTGATCGCTGCGCACAGTCGGAATTGCATGTCTCTCTCGCTCTCTTGGCTCTGGATAATTGACCGTAACACACGCGGAGAACGTATGTTTACGGATCAGCTGATATGTTCTAGGCAAAAACAAGACCGGGTGGTATATATACGTATATGAGTATATCCAGGAAATTTCGGAAACATAACTCGGATGGAAAAGTTGCAAGAAATTTTCTTGAAGGCATACCTAGAAGATCTCTTTTTTCTTGTTCCTTAGATCATTCTGAAAGAGAAAAAACTCGCGTGAACGAAAAATCTTAGGTTCTATTTTTTTACGGAGCAAAAACGACTCGAAAAACGAGAAATAATTAAAAAACAAGAATTCATAGATTTTTTCTCAAAAATATTTCATTAGAACAAAAATTTCTTAAAATTCATCAAAGAATGCTCTGAAATGTTTTCAGATTTTTTACGACGTTCTCCGAAATTTCGATTTTTTTGGATTTTTGAAAAATCAAAACTTGTATCAGATAATGAATCTGAAATAATTTCAGAGCATTCGTTCATGAATTTTGAGACATTTTCGTTCTAATGAAATTTTCGAGAAAAAAATTCTCTTTTTGTTAATTATTTCTTGTTTTTTCGAGTCGTTTTTGCTCCGGTAAAAAATATACCCTAAGATTTTCCGTGCTCGCGAGCTTTTTCTCTTTCAGAATGACCTAAGGAATAAGAAAAAACAGGTCTGCTAACTATTTTTTGCAACTTTTCCGTCCGTGTTGTTTCCGAAATTTCCTGGACATACTCGTATATATACTTAATATAACCCGGAGATTAATATTTAAATCTCGAGCTATACACGCTGCATATCTCGGCCCGTCGCGAATCGAAAATTTCCCTTCACCCGCTCGTTTATCCCAGGCTCCACTCCGCGCGCGAAAAAGCGCTCTTATAACGAGAGAGTGTAATCCTATCGGGAGAGCTGCGCTTTCACCCTTTCAACTCCTCGGCGCGCGCGCACACGCTCTCTCGGTGTAGGTGTATATATGTGTGCGTGTGTGTGGATGGTTTATTCGGAAATAAAAAAAAAAAAATCCAGTGGTCGTAAGTAACCCGATAAGCTCAGGGCAACGGCGGCAGCTACTCCTGCACGCTCAATTAAAGGCTTTTATACGATACGTATACAGCCCGGAGGGAATCGGCAGACGTGAATTTTTTTTAGTTTCGGACGCCTCGATTCGCGCCCAATCTTATCTCTCGTTAGCTCTGCTTGAGCGGCCGCTGCTTTGAAGATTTTTGGAGGGAGCACTCGATGTTTAGTATTTTATTGAAATAAAAAAGTTTTTAATTTAATTTTTATAAATAAATAAACGTGCGTTTTTCCAATGCTTTTGTCGCTCGATAATGGTTAATTAATGAAGAAAACAAGATTTTTTTCTGCGGACGTTTCGAGCCATTTACGGCTCCTCTTCAGGGCTGTACAAGGCTGTGGTTTTTAGTTTTGTTTAACTTTAACGTTTCTGTTTTTAACTTTTATGTTTATTTGAGTGATTTTTAATCTAGGTTTGATTTGTATTTTAGCGCCGGTCTTTCCGGTTGACAAGTTCTTGTGTCTAATGTTTTAAGTTTTGAAAAAATGTATTTTTAAGGTATTTATTTTGTATTATTTTTATTGTTTGAATCTCGAAACTTTTATGATTTTAAACGAGTTTTTCTCATATTGTACAGCCCTGAAGAGGAGCAGTAATGGCTCGAAACGGCGGCAAGAAAAATATACGTAATTCGAAGTGATGCATAAAATGTTATTTTCTTCATTAAATAAATGTGTGCATGAAAAGTTGTAAATAAAAAAAGCTTATAATTAAATGCAAACTTTAAATGAAAAAATCTAATCCTATTGCTCTGTGTCAAGTAAACATTTTTTCATTTCATTTCAAAATATTATAAAAAATCTAAAGTTTTCAGCAGATCCTCGCCTCAAACCGTATCGAGAAATCCTAGTCTTTCAAACTCAAACTCAAACCGAACTTTACGACACCCCAACTTCATCCGCGTCCCACAACAGGCCTCTCTCTACCCATAAATCTCTCTTTCGAATAGAAAGCCCCCCAACTTTCCACACGCCATCACCTCATTTTTCACGATTTTCCGGGATCACCGTGATCATCGGGATCATCATCATCACCATCACCATCATCACCATCATCATCATCATCATCATCATCATCATCATCTCCGTCATGATCGTCATCGTCTCCCGCGAATTTCCAACGCCTCCCTCCCCCGAGGTGTACCGCTGTTTGTACGTAATATACATAAAACCCGCGGAGATAGTGTGTGCACAGTTATACGCTCGCCTCCGGGGCTCTCGCGGATAATGGATGCGCGCGCTCTCGGTCAGCTGATTGCGACTCAAGTTCAAAGAGGTTCAACGGCCTCCCGCTCCTAAGTAGCCATATTATTAATACCTGCCCGCCGTCGCCGCTGCTGCGCCTCCTCCGCACCACTTGGCAGTCTCGATTTTTCGTCTCGATTGTCTCTCGAAGGGGGGAGGGGGGGAATGTGGGTGAAAACGCGGTCTCGCGAATTGGGAGAAATTTTCGCGGCGGCCAACGCGTCGCGTCCGCGGCATGTGGGTTTACGAGGTGTTTCGCCGTAGTTTTACGGTTGTGACTCGCGCACGTGTACATGATTCATTATGCCGTGTTGTATATTGTATATAAGTGGAAAAATTTCGTTCGACCGCACGAGGTGGTGTCCGTTAAAATATGAAAGTCGCATCGTCGAATTTCGACGCCTATACGTCAAATTAAAAAAAAAAATGCACTTCTCTTTGATCTAGATTTTGAAACAATATTTTTTAAGTTAGCAACCATTTTTCTGAGCCGTGTTACGCGTAAATACTGGAATAATAACAGCTATACGAATGTTCCCGAGGCACAAATAAAATTTCGAATTCCACTGCAATAAAGTACAACCAAAGAGCTTTAATTTTTAAAAAATGCCCAAATTCGATGCTCTCATCAAAAGTTATGCCCGTTTAAAAAACAAATAATAAAAATCTGAATAGCCGATTTTCTCTTTTTTCTCCGTACGCCTTCCCAGTTTAAATTTTCATGTTCTTCCCATGTTCAATATATATTCATAGTTTACGATATCAATCGTAAACTATGAATTATGCTAACCATAACCAAATTTACTTATAGCATCCCTTTTTTGAAGAGGATACTTTGCGCGCGATGTTTTGTACTATGAATCATGGTAACCATACTCATATTTACTTAACAGCCAATCAGAATTTCGTATATTAAATGCTTCACAACAAAGGCCATTACTTTTTTAAAAGAGTATCTTTTGGCTTACGGAAGAAAGTCCCATCGCTCCGAAAGCTCTAGCTTAAAAAAGTTTCATTCCTATTTCTAAACCAAAGAAAACTGCATTTTTTTTTAATTGAAACTCGACATATATATACACACAGGCAGAACAATATAATATCGAGAGAGAATCCGGCGGCTTTAATTTCAAAGCACTTCGCGCGCGCGCGAGAGATCGTTCCAGGTATTATTAAAGTTTCTTCCTCTCCAGAAGCAATTTAAATCACACAGCGCGGCTCGCGCGCTCCGATCTCCATTTTTCGCGAAACGCCAAGTGCGCGCGCGCCAAGTGTGCAGTATATACTTTCTCTCCGCGGCGAAATCATCGACCGATTAGCCTCACCGATAAGACTCTCTAATGTAGCGCCGCCGGTTTCAGCATCTTTTTCATAGATCCGCGCGTGTACATATATCCGCCTCTCGCGGCTATCTCCCCCCCCCCCCCCCAACGGCTGACGGCTCTTATCTCCGAATTTCCGCGAGGAATACGTAGATATATATATGTATAGTATACCCACTAGCTCAGTCACGATCGATTCCATATGGTGTGTAGTATGCTGTGTATATATAGCGTATATTCGCTCGTGGCTTTACGCGTTCATTCACGGTTGAAGAGCTGCGGGGCAGCACAATGGCATTGTGCGATGTGCTTCCTCGTTTTCGCGCGCGCGAGCGCGAGCGAAGAGAGCGTGGCGCGTCCGTAGAAATAGAAAAATGAAGATGACTGCTCGTTTGTTTTGCGGAGGAAAGACAATTGGCTACCGCGGAATTTATCGCGCTGATCGACGGCACAAAGGAGTTTAAATGCCGTTCTAAAACCGGCTGCTGCTGCTGCTGCGCGGGCAGAGGTATGGTTTGAGTTTCTGGAGGGGAATACGCGATATATTTAGACGCGAGATTCATTATTTTATTGCGTTGAGCATTCGATTGTTTTTTCGGAATGAATTATTGAAATTGTCCATTGTGACTTTGCTTGATGGCTCGCTAATGGCTTCTGACGATGCTTTCTGTGCATTTGTCGGTGGGATGCATTGTCGGAAAATTGTATTTTCGAATGATTGATTTGAGGGGAATTTAACGGTCGATTCAGCATTCGAATTTCGCGCCACAGCGTATGATAACCGATGAGACAGTTGATTTGCCTTTTACATTGAGATGTACAGTGTAATATAAATCGCGGGTTTTTGTTATTTATTTTAAAGATGCAAATAAAATTTTATACCGTGGCGCGAAATTTGAATTATTACCGAAGCTTTATTAATCTGCGTATATTGATAGATAGATACATTATAAGACCAAAAGATTTTTCACAAGTATATAGAAAATTAATCGAGCGCTGCAAAATTTGCATTTGATTGCGATTATCGCACCGCAGTATCCAGTTTTCAATTAATAATTATGTCATCGAACTGAAATTAATAGGTTCTAATTAAAAAGAAAAAGTAATAATAACTCTCCGAATTCCTCGGCCACACTTCTACTATATCCATTATCCATATACCAATTATAACGAGTTCGTTGTAGCAACGCGACTATAACGAGAAAAATAAAATCCGATCCCGAATTACACAACGTCGTCGCCTCCCTCGAATCAGCATATCCTTGCGCAATACCGATCCAATATTATACCAGTCCGCCTAATTAAGCCATCATCAGCGACCACACCGCAACGTATACATACATACTTAGCAATAAAGAGGAGCACATGCGATTCCTCGTCACGCCTTCGTACGTCCCGGGAATTTCGAGCTTCCGCCACTGGTGCACACCGCGCATACTTTCATTCTCCGCGATCGCGACGTATATATATAGGTAAAGCCACATAACGAGACACTGCGTCAGGATTTTTGAATTCCGCGCGGTTCCTACATGTATACTCGTAGCCGGGGACACTCGCGGACGTCGCCGGCGGGTGACTTTCTCCGGATGTGCGCAAATTGGACTGCGCGCTGCGTTTAAATTGGATGTCCGACAAAAAGAGTGACAAGTTTACAGCTGCTGCTGCTGCGGGGGGAGACGAGGAATTTTTTTTTTTTGTTTGCGGACTTTGTGTATTGAGACGTTTGATAAGACGCGGAGTTTTTTTCAATTTCTTTTTTATAACTAATACACTGTTATTCGACAGCATTGACTGACTCTCACATTGGAAAGTTAAGCGTGTGTACGGCGTACATTGCAATGAAAAAATTAACGCTCGTAAATTTACGACTGCCCGATGTATTTAATTTGTTGTATCTTACGCGTGTGTACACGCGTGTCCCGTTGGAAAATTGACTTGGCGCACGCTTTTCTCATCGGATGAAAGTTCGATGTATCGATGCCCGCGAAGAATTTTCTTCTTGTCCCGTATGATGTATGTACTGCACACCGTAAACTCGAGTCTTCGGCAAACAATTCAAAATTTCGATTTAGCTTTTACGGCCGTTGTAAATCTTTCGTGTAGAGAGGCTCGGCTATTTTTTTTTTCTCTATACCAAGAGTCTAATTTATTATCACGTATATTTATATATGCTTTCTAAGTTATGGACAATGAAATCTTGAGTATTTCGCGCACAATCAGCAATTATCGGCCTGAATTGCGATCGATCGATTAGAATTTTCCCCTCGAGAATGCGCGGATCGAAAGGGAAAGTGACGAGAATTAGCGACGCGAGGAGGTGTGTTTCTGGCTCACGCCTCCCCGTGATTTCCGCTTTTAAATCGTATCCGTTGCTCGTGTGTTGTATACGTTGTCTATCATTTCATCGGACACCTCCGTCCAAAGACGTGGCATTACGCGCGTCGCGGGAGGAAATTAAGACCGTATTTTTACGAAAAAATTTTTGCATTAGACACCTGGCGAGAGCTACGGAGAAAAAAACCCGCGTAAATACAGTGCGACCGTAAACACGGACGAGAAATCGAGCCTCGAAATCCACTCCCAGAAACGCTTCGCCTATTGATTTACCGCCGTTCTCGGGATGTGTGACTCATCGCGCTACTCCTCTTCGCTCGACCCACCTCTAGGCTGCCACCCTCGGGGCTCTCCTCCTCCTTCGCTCAACGAATTTCTCATCCCCTTTGACGCGCGCGCGCACGACTCTTGCAGCGGATCTCGACATTTTTTTCTTTATTCCGCGACGTTGTTAACCTCGACCCTGATTTTCTTGGCTGATTTCACGTTTTTTGGTTATCAGACTGGCTTTAATGCAGTTTAACGTTTTATGGGTGTAGAGGACGTTGATTTACGAAGTGGAGATTGCAGAAGAAGCCATGTACAGGAATTATGGCGGAGATTAGCCGGGCGAAACACGAACGCGCGTGGATTTTACGAAAGGACTTTATATGGAAATCGGCTCGTAAAAGCTGTAGGAAAATTTTATTCGGTTGCTTTGGAGACGGTACCGTTGCCTGTGCAACTGAATAAAATTTTTTTTTAGCGACGCGACGAGCTCATTTCTTCGTTATGAAACGATGTTATGAAATTTGTAACTAAATCAGGTGAAACGTGTTAGTTCTAAAAATAGACAATAATTTTTGTAAGTTTAAACAGGTTTGATTTTTAATGTCACTTTGATTACCGCTCGTATTTCACGCAACTTAGATTAGTCAATGAATCAATCAAACAGAAACATTTTTAGTCAGTGAATCAATCAAATATACTTAGCTGCGAGTGATCATTATTAAAAAAATATATCTGCAAAAAGTCGGTTTTTCTAAAAACTTTTTAAACACACTATATAGTTAGATTTTTCATTATCAAGACTATTCAAAAAAGTTGATGTTAAAATTAATTTATTAATTAATCAATTAATTGAAATCTCCTTTTTCACCGCTATCCTAAGCGTACGATTCCGCATACTAAAATAGCCGCGAGTAGGCGGACGGGATGTCAAGAGGGAATAACGACAACATTTGTGTCGACCAGATACACTTATACGTACGTGGAGTGGAAGCCATACCGGCGATTTCGCATTGGCTTACAAGATTATTTCACCCGGAAGCGCGAGCGCACGTTGCAAATTGACCTCCTGTAAGTATAGTGGTTTAGCGTCTCTTGGCGCATACTTTCGTAATCGGGTTTTCTTATTACGGAGCATCGACTGCATTTAAATGCCAAATGAACGCCGCCAAGTGTGAGCTTGGGTTACGTCGCGCAGCCGTTTTACATTTCGTTCAATAATTTACGTCTTATTCCCGGTAGATGTCGGGATTAACCGTTTTTGCTGGTCAACATCTGGGTAATTAAGTAATGGGGAAGCGTTTTGGGGTAAAAAGCGATTTTGAATAGAATG
The DNA here is from genome assembly GCA_018906965.1 of Philotrypesis tridentata. Taxonomy (NCBI): domain Eukaryota; kingdom Metazoa; phylum Arthropoda; class Insecta; order Hymenoptera; family Pteromalidae; genus Philotrypesis; species Philotrypesis tridentata. The sequence continues at coordinate 584,580 of JACCIB010000022.1, forward strand.
TATAGTCTTATGGAACAATGGGACTTCTGATGTGATGGGAATCTGACGTTTTTATCCTCGAGATTAAGGGGATCTGAAGTCTATAGTGACCGGTGAGTAACGACGCAGCAAAAAAATACTTAGATCTCAAATAATATAACGAATTAAGCAAAACTAAGAGATACTTGCCTTTCGTATTGGCATTATCTATCATTATGCAAAGTTTTGAATCAAAATATTCAGGCGTTGGAGAGAAAAGCTTAACCGAAAATCAGCAGCTGTTAGCAGACGTAAGTTACGTCAGATTACAACTACTGATTTTCAGACAAACTTTTCTCTCCAGTGCCTGAATGTTTTGACGCCAAACTTTGCACAATGAGAGATAATGCCAATACGAAGGGCAAGTATCTCTTGGTTTTGTATAATTCGTTACATTATTTGAGATAAAAGCATTTTTCTGCCGTACCGTTACTGACCAGTCACTATGGATTGGGTTTCATACCACCTTAACCGAAAATCAATAACTTTCTAATTAGGGCAAGAAATAGAGAGTTCCACAGAGTACACCGGAAAAATTCTAGTCCCACTTCGTTTATTTACGAGAAACTCGATATCAAAATAATGGAAAAAGTTAATTGATTCCGCTGCGCGCGGGAGCAGGCCGCTAATTAAAATCGAGAAAACCAAAGTTTGGCCGAGTTACACGATCGTTCGTTTATAAATCTTCCAATTAAAACGATCGCTACTAATCCCAACGTTAATTAATCGGTACACCATTATCATCTCAGAACCACAATTGGCATGCAATTCATTATTTCAAATTACATGTAATTTAGGTGTACAGCCATGGCGTACGTTCACTTACGAGAACAACAAAAAACAGAGCCTGTATTCACTCCTGTCAAATCCCTCTCAAATCCGTGCACTAGAAAATTGGTTTCCTATCTGTGCTACGGCGGGATTCCTTTCGAAAATGCTCAATGATGAAAATCACCGGGAGTAAGTACACGTTTTTCAAGAAAAAGGAATTCTCTCGATTTGCAAGACAATTCGCTTGTAACAAAAGCTGAACCTTTTTCTGAAGAAAGAATCGTTTTCGCCTCCGAATAAGGAGAGGAAGGCGATTGGCGGAGAAAATCCAATGTGTTTCGGAACACCGGGAAAGAGGAGAAAATCCTTTTGCTACAAAATTTCATCGCTGCGACAAGGCCGTTATCTCGTTATTTTCAAACTGCATCAGAAATTTTATCAAAACTTTCGAGTAACAGGGGAACGTGTACGTATAAGTTTTCCGAACTTTTAGCTGAAGTTACTTTCTCAGATCAAACTTTAAATCGCGTTCCTACTGAGTCAAAATAATGTTGTCGAGGAGAAAATGAATACAAAAAGTCTGATTCTCTCACCGAATTAGCTCGTTATCGAACGATCCTTCGACATCAACAAAACTCAAATACTCGATTCTCTAAATTCCAACTCGCTAAAAAATTGAAACAAAAAAAAATTCTCCCAAACAATAGAACAATCATTGGGCGTGTACTTTCCCACCGATCGCGAAAAAAACCAAATTTTCCCCATATACCTCACCACACCAGCATCGAACACCAAACCTCCATTATCGTCCGCGCAAAATAATCACCCTTCAAAAATTCTTTATCATCATCGAAAACCGCGTACCACACGCAACTCTCCCGCAGAATCACCTTCTCCTCTCTTTCTCTCTCTCGCAGTGCACCGATTCATTCGGCCGCAATAATAATACACGACCCACTCCGCAACGAGAGAGACAGGTCAGTTCCGTCGTCGTCGTCGTTTTTTTTCTCTCTCTGCCTCTCTCCTCGCCCATTATTCGTACAGCTGTATTTCGAGCGATCCGCGCGATGGTACACGTGTGCACCGCGCACCAGATCTATATTCGTCTCCCGGGGGCTCCTCTGGAGAGTCGGGCGCGCGAAACTCATACACAAATGTATATACTTAGTTGCTGCCTCGACCCCGAGTCGAGAGCGCGCGGAGATAAGCGCTCGTCGCTTTGCGCTGCGGAAGGAGAAAAAAAAATTTTCTTCTCGCCGGACGTGCTCGAGTGCAGCGTGCGGATACGTAATACGGAGTGCCGAGAGAAGAGAATAAGAGGAGGAGGAGGAGGAAAGAGCATTTTTGCGGGACTCCAGCGAGAGAAAATTGGATTGTGCGCCGCTGATTAGACGCGAGTGTGTGTGTGTGTGGCACCACTCGGTTCTCGGTAACGCCATTATTGAGACCAGTCGGCCTGGGAATGGGGAGCAGGTGGTGGGTATTGTGTTTTTTTTTTTGTAGATTATTGAGGGAACATCTGAAATTCGTCGAAGTCGAAGCTATTTGCTTTGTGTGGGTGGGAGAGTGTTATTGTGAAAAATAAAAATTAGAAGCATTTCTTGTTTGTCCAATTGATTTTTTCGGCTTGTTTTTTAATTGACTCGATGATTTATAAAAGTATAATTTTAAAACAGAAGAATAGCAGTTCCAAAACAAGTAGAAAATCTTCCAATATTTTCGGGGTCAAGCGCAATTAGCTGCAATTTCGACTAATATACGCGAAATCGTTTCCTGCCTTCGGTCGCAATTCTCATGCGGGACAAGAGCCGTAATAACTCGAGCAAATCCCAACCACTTTTCCCAACGAGGCGATTTGAAATTCCGATTTTCCCTTTTCTCGCCCATAACGCAAAGCCATTTTCTCGGCGCTGCGCCGTGAATTATTGAAAAGATGCGGCTCTCTGTTCTCAAACAGCATGAAGACCCGATACTACAGCTATAGCTGTATATACGAGTCGTGTAATTGCGAAAATCAATAAATTGATGCAGAGCAGCGCGTATACGAGCGGTATATAGTACACAGTGGTTATTCTCTCATGTACAATCATCTTTATACATAATACCCCAACACACACACGTTATACACACGGCTCTCTTAATAACCCACTGACGTCTCGTCACAAATCGATCAATAGAAAGAAAAAAACAACAGAAATTTGCCTAAACACGCAAATCACGACGAGATACGGATACACACAATCTCCGCACAATCATCCCGCGATAAATCCCCAAGTATCCATATATCGATATCGATATATTATCGGCGGCTCCGCGATAAGCAGCTCCGTCAGTCTCTCCGCGACGATCGCGGTACAACGACACTATCCACAGCAGCAGCAGTACCTCCGACGTTACAAAGCCCCAAGCAAGAATAAAGTATCGCACCCTCTCGCGCTACGTCCCTGCGCAACCCTCCGCTCACTGCGACTCGCCGCGCCTGCGCAGCCCCTCGGATCAATCCGCTCCGCGGAAAGCTCCGAAAAGCTCGGCGCGGAGCTTGCGCAGCTCCTGCAAGCTCCTCTACGTCGCAGAGACGTGCGCCGCACCGGCGCAGGACACACCGTCGTCTTTCGTCGTCTTTCGTCGTCGTCGTCGTCGTCGTCATGTGAGTTTTCCTCGCCGACGCGACTCGCCGTACAGTGTCTTCCTCGTCTCGCTCAGTGTCGACGCATCGCGAAACGCGGGGGAGATGCCGAGCGAGTGAGTCGGAAGCCGAGAGGGTGAGAGAGAGAGAGAGCTTTTTTCCAAGAGGCAAAATGGCGAGGCACAGGCCGCACTACGAGGACGACGAGGAGCTGCGCTACGGGCTGAGGTATCAGGAGGACCTGCGGGAGAACGAGAAGGGAGAGTCCTCGAGGGCTGCGGTAAGATTTTCCGGCTTCGCGAGCGAGCGAGCGGCGTTATATATGGATATAGCGTTCGGGAAAAACGCTCGCGACGAGAGAGGATGCGGTCGATCGTCAAGGTTGAATCTCACGATTGTGGGGGGGAGAGAAAGAAAGCGTGTGTTGCATGTGTGTGTATGTGTATGAGTACATCCGGGAAATTTGGGAAGCAACTCGGACGGAAAAGTTGCGAGAAATTTTCTTGAAGGCACACCTGCCAGACCTCTTTTTTCTCGTTCCTTAGGTCATTCTGAAATCTTAGGTATATTTTAGGTAAAAACGACTCGAAACAATACGAGAAATAATTAACAAAAAAAGAACTCACAGGATTTCATTAGAACGAAGATGTCTTGAAATTCATGAAAGAATGCTCTGAAATTTTTTTACACCGATCTGGTACAATTTTCGATTTTGCAAAAATACAAAAAAATTGAAATTTCGGAAAACGAGAAAAAAAATCTATAAATTCTTATTGTTTTTTAATTATTTCTCCGTTTTTCGAGTCGTCTTTGCTCCGAAAAAAAGATATACCCTAAGATTTTCCGTGCACGCGAATGACCTAAGGAAACCTAAGAAAAAAGTGGTCTGGTAGGTGTGCCCACAAGAAAATTTCTCGCAACTTCTCCGTCGCGAGTTGTTTCCGAAATTTTCTGGATATACTCACATGTGCAGGGCTTCGTGTATAAATATATCATCGCGAATGATTTTCTTATCTCGGCGCGCGCCACGTCGTTGTTGCGATTTGTATCGGCCACTGCAGTGCCTGTATATACATACAGTGTGTACGTGCGGCCGGTGGAGCTTACGCAATTTTCGAGAGAAAAAAATTGGAAAGAAAAACGCGATACACAGCTCCTCGCTATCTATACGTATGCGTCCGCAGAAAAGAAGAATAATCGCACAGCGACGTCTGCATACAACGAACCGCCGCGTGACTAACGTCCCTATCTCCGATCCATTATACTATACACTTCTCGACACTGTATATACACGATATATTATATACTTTATCTCATCCTTGCGATAAGCCACTGCTGCGTTTAACTGCGGCCGACATAGAAGTATATACGCGCGATTTCGCCAAAAATTCTCTCCTCGCCTATAATACACTCCATTGCCAAATGCTTTAGGACACATCACACATCTCGTACATAATCGGCCCGGAGAGACTGCGGCAGTTCGGGAAGTCTGCCAATATAGGTCGACGATCCGCTCGTGCAGTACACAGTGTCTTTTACACACACACGAGGCTCTTACTTCTCTGTCCACCTATACACACAGCAGTACATACGTATAAGTACTGGGCGACACCGTCGAGGTGGAGGGGGATCGATCGCGTGCGTGTATATATACAGGCGCAGCGCAGGTCGAGCTTTTTTTGCCGAGATGAACTTTCTCGCTGCTGCGCTGCAGGTGCGGAGAGAGCGCGGAAATTCGACCTTGGCCGTTTCAGGGACTTGCGTGTCCGATGATCGTAAGAGCGCCGAATGAAGTATGCGTTTGTATTGTCGTCGTGGGGGTGGAGGTGGGGATGTATGCGCCTCGTGGGGATTGAGTTTCGAGAGGCTCGGTTCGTTGATCTAATTGGGAGGGCTGCGTGTCCCGCGCGTTTCGACGTTGAGGAGCGGCTATTTTTGAAAGAATATAGTTTCCGCGACTATTTTCAGTGGGCGGGAGCTTTAATGATTTTTTTTCCTCGCCTTTCGTTGTTTTTTTTTTCTTTTGGCGTATAGCGAGAAAAGTGTTTTACACGGCGATAATCGTATTCCGATAGTTTCTGTTGCAAATGAAAATCGTGTGATTTTTGTGCGAACATTTCTTTTTAATACACTTTAGAATCTCGCGTGAATTGTAGTTATTTTTTATGTAACGATTTTCTCGGATATCAAAGTCTCGCTGACGGCGAATATGTATAAGCGTCGGTGTGTGAAGGAGAAAGGAATTTTTTTTTAAATATAAAAGAATATACTCATTTAACTTTATTACGAATAAATAAATGTGATTTTTGCGGTAGTAATTATGTATACGTAATTATAAAAATTGTACAATATTTTGAAAATAATATATGCGTACATGTATGTTATACAAAACTATAAATGTGTTTGAAATAATATACTTCACGTGTAGGTAACGTAACAACAAATTTTCAGTAAAGCTGCATCATACTAATGCTACCATTGCCGATAAAGAATAATTGAAAAAATTTTTATCATAGAAATAATCTCTTTTATACAGAGATTGCAATTTCAAACTCAAGGTTCGTATATCCTCCTCGCAATTGCGAAAGGAAAGCCATTCCCATCAATCAATCTATCAGTCGGTCTCACCCCCTTCATACACGCCACCTCCGCAATAATACCTCATACATATATATATATATGTATACAAAACTTAACTTCCCTTTTCTCTCTGCAACGCAGGGCGATAACAAGAGCGCGTCGAAGAGGGGCGCGCCACACACACGGGGCACCGCCATATCCTTCGGCTTCCGGCGACGTGGGGCAGCGGCCACCGGCATCCCCGTGCCGATAGCCAAGTACCCGGATCAGCTCGACGCCGCGGCTCACCAGCGCTCCAAGTCCGTCGGTCCGGAGCACGAGTCGGCCCGTCGCCGGCAGGCCGACGAGGACTTCTACCAACCGTCCTCGCGCTACCAGCAGTACTCCTCCTCCGGGAGGTCAACCCCGCGACTGGCCCCGCCCCGCAAGGCCCAGGAGTCCAGCGGACTGCCCGTGCGGACCAATCGCTTCGGCTTCCGGACTCAGCCCCAGAGGTTCACCGACAAGGTCACCGACCTCTCCTTCAACGCCCACACCGTCCGCGAGTTCAGCCACCAGGACGAGCCGGGCTTCCGGGCCAGGCAGAGCAGGTCACCCGCTCAGCCCAAGCCCCGGCCGTCGCCCATCAACCAGCCGAACTACAACAACAGCAGCAACAACAACAACAACAACAACAACAACAACAACCACAGCGTCGACGCGAACAGGCGGGCCTCGGAGCAGCTCCCGGTCCAGGGCAAGTACACCCTGCACACGTCGCACCTGCCCCTGCCCCAGTTCGCCGTGAGGATGAGCGACAACAGCTCGAAGAGCGCCAAGACCGTGACGAACCAGAGCCGCAAGGTCGGCGTCTCCTCCGCGGGCAGGGCGGCGGGCACCTGCAGCTCCAAGGAGGGCTCCGGCACCGAGGACTCCGGCGTCGGCAGCCAGCACGGCGGCTGCTCCGACGAGAACGGCGCCGGCGGCAGCTCCAGCAGGTACGACTACTACGAGGGCGCGAGGCGCCAGCCCAGGAAGCTCAGCGTCGTCGTCAGCGGCAAGAGCTTTGACGTGCGCGACGTCGACGACGAGGAGCACACCGTCACCGAGATCTCCGTCATACCCCTGCCCAAGAACTTCGCCCAGCAGCAGCTCCAGCAGGCCGCCAGTGCCCACCACCGCAGCCTCGGCCACCAGCTCAACACCGGCCTCGTGCGCGAGCGCACCAGCCAGTACCAGCGCGCCATCCTCAGCAAGGACAACCGCTACACCGACTCCACGACCTCCATGTCCACCACCTCGTCCGAGGGCTACGACGAGGGCCTCGGCGAGGAGAAGGCTTACAAGGACAGGTCGCGCACGGAGAAGCTCGCCGCGGCGACCTCCTCCTCCTGCTCGTCCTCGATGATGATGCGCTCGGCCGACCTCAGCCCCCCCAGCTCCGACGAGCAGGAGTTCGGCCACGGCGGCGAGGCCATGGCCGACGAGTACTCCTTCAGCTCGAGCGACGACTACAATCACCGGCGGCTCGAGGGCCTCGCCATCAACACCTGCACCCAGACCACCAGCCAGCACATCAAGGCCATCTCCAACGCCGCCAAGAGCGGAGCCCTGCCCAAGAGCGCCCTGCGCTCGGTCATGCTGACCATCGAGGATCCGGCGTTCGCCGCCGTCGCCGCCACCACCACGACCCTCATCGACGACGAGACCTCGCCGGTCGACAGTCTCTTCGACAGCCCCACGGCCAGCGTCTCCCAGTCGGACGTCAAGCTACCCAAGAACAAGGAGACGGCGGCCAACAACCCGATGGAGAGGTCGGCCAACACCCTCGACGACGACAGCCCCGGCACGCCGACCAACGCCTCCAACTCGCTGAGCCTGTCCGAGGGAAGGGAGTACTTCGACGACGAGATCGCCGATCAGCCGGGACTCGTGTTCGACGAGACCCTGAGGGACGCGTCCGCCGCCAACACCGAGCACAGCCAGACCGTCCTCGAGACTCAGCCCAAAATTAGTGAGTGCTCTGGAAGCATTTTTTTTGTTTTTTTTTGTTTTTTTTGGGAAAAGATCGAATTCGCAGTCGAGTGATCGATGGGTCTTCCTTTTATTGTTAATTGAAAATTTAAATTTAATAATGTAGACGACTGTATTTCTAATAAATGATAAACAGATTTTTTTTAATTACGGGGGTCTGAAGCCTAAAGTGACCGGTCAGTAACGACGCAGCAGAAAAATACTATAATATAACAAATTACACAAAACCAAGAGATACTTGCTGTTCGTACTGGCATTATCTATCGCTATGAAAGGTTTGGAATCGAAATATTCAGGCGTTGGAGAGAAAAGCTCGTCCGAAAATCAGTATAGCAGTCAGCAGAAGTAAGTTACGCCAGATTACAACCACTGATTTTCGGACAAGGTTTTCTCTCCGACGCCTCAATATTTTCATTCCAAACTTTGCATAATGAAAGATAATGCCAATACGAAGAGCGAGTATCTCTTAGTTTTTCATAATTCTTTATAGTATTTAAGATCAAAGCACTTTTCCGCCGCATCGTTACTGACCGATCACTATATGATTTTTTAATCAAGTCCCAATGAAAAAAGTGCAATCAAGACTCAACTCATACATTTCAATAGGCTTATTTTTAGAGTCGATCGTGTAAGTCTGCACAATGAGACTAATGCGCTTTGTTTTCGTATTCCAGACGCACTGCAAGGCCGGAGCGTGGAGAACAGTCCGATGCACGGGCGCAAGATCAATCGTGCCGGCAGCGTCAGCACATTGTCTTCCTGCGAGTCTCTCGCCTCCGACGATCTCATGATGGACTACGAGCGCAGCGACGCGAGCTCCTTCGGAGAGCACAATACGCGGTACATATACAAACGAATTTCGCCACTACGTGCACATGTGTATGGGTGATTCTTCCGAGAGTGGTGTTTTTCGTGTCCGCAGTCGAAAAACGGACTTTTTCGAAGCTTCTTGATTCGAGAAGCGGATAAAATACTTGTGCTGAATGTACTTAACAAATGAGTTTATAAGGCTAAAATGTCACTACCGTAATGTGTCTCCTAAGAGAGTTACGCTAATAACAAATGCTGCTAGACTTTGGATATGCAAATAAACATCCGCCAAGCCGCGTCGGGTTTTCAAAAGGAACATATCGTTAAAAAGTTTATATGATTTTATGCATCTCTGTAGCCGCGCAAACTTAAAAACTTAATTTTAAGCGAAACCGATTTAGGCCAATAGATTTTAATTTGAGCCAACTTCAGGCATATTTCGCGCACTTTTTTCCCAGTGTTGTACGAACAGTTTCCATGTAGACTTATTTGTTGAGGTAGAAAAAAATAGTCATTAGCGTAACGCAGGCTAGTGCGTGGTAATAAATATATATATAACGAAAATGATCGAAGAATGTTAATAACCTTTAAAAAAAACAAAATTTATGTAAAGAAATTTTTAGTGGTCGAATGTCATTACCGTAACAACCCCTCCGATTGCCTATGTTAATCTTGTGGATAAAACTTAATCACAGCTGTAGTATTTTTCAAATAAACTATGTTCTCTTATACCTTAAATAACAAAAAGCCACCATCGATCGCCCTAAAATCGGTCTTTTTTTTGCGGTCCATTATTTAAGATAAAAAACACCACTTTTAGAAGCATCACCCATGTACGTGCGGTAATATTTTGTCACACGAAGTGAGATTGACGGGCAATGTTTTCTGTCCGCAGGGGAAATTCAGCGTTCGTCATGCAAGACCTCGATGACGCAACGAGTCTTCTGGAGCTCGAAATACAGGGGCAAGAAGTAATGAAGGAGTGGAACACGCTGCTAGGCCAGTCGCATCAGGCGCTTTCCAATTCGACCAACAATAACATCAACGTCGGCCTCAACAATAATCAAACTCACGCGGACACGGGGTGTGTATAAACTCGCCTTCTATCTGACAAAAAGCTGCGTTGTGCAAGAAAACTGGATGGATTCTGACGGAGCAAAGAGTTGCGTGACATATATAGTATATAACGTGCAGTTTTCTCGCAGAACAACAGATCTGTACACTCTGCGGGCTGTCGAGGAGCCGAGACGACGATTAATCTCTCGGCGTGTAATGGGAGCAGAAGGTTAATCGGCGTCGAGGTCTCCGATGACAGAAGCTTTATATCTAATGAAAAAAAAAATCAGAGAGACGCGCGTAGTGGCACTGATTCTGCAAACAAATGCCTTTCTTCAAATTATCTTCCAACTGACAGCTTCTTTCTCACTTCTTTGTACTCGCTTCACTTTTTTCTGTTTCGTTTGCGCCGCATGCTTATTGTTTCTGCGATTATCAAGTTTGTATACCACACAGTTATGATTTTCGATCGTTTGTTCTCCCAAAATATTACGTGCTTCTATACCAATAAGTGTGTTTTTTTTTTTGTTTCTATAGTCTCTTGTGTTCTGTAAACTGCGAATTCTGTATTTCCGTTGTCAGATACGATAAGCCCCGACCATGTGTGTGTGTGCGTCGCTGAAATCCACGACGTGACGGAGCGTGGAAGGTATTTAACGATCAATTTCGTCGACGTCGAAAATTAACGAGGAAAAAAAGAAACGGAGCTAAAGTACTCTCGTAATCAGTAATGATCACGATGATTCACGGCGTCGCGCCGAGGCAATGCGTAGATTAATCATTCAGGGCTGTAGCACATGTGTAACGCGACGAGAGCAAAAGTTTCTCGCACCTTTTGGCGAATTGCGTGTCCTCGCGGCATGAGTCAGCCGCGTCTGCGAAGTTCGTCGAGAGAGATCGGACCATGCAAATTTTTCCCATAACTCGTAGCGGCTATCTTTCCAGTTTTATGGGCCTGCAGCGACAATTTGCGTGCGAACGAACTGTACGTCTTTGTGGGGGGGAAGTCGCGCCAACTTTGAGAATTACTGCCGGCGCGTCGCAGTGTATAAGTGTCGTCGTCGGGGCGTCTCCCGCTACTTTATTCTTACGTGATTAGGTGGTAGTTTGTACGGTTTTTATTTTCATTAGTTATTTTGCTTGCTATATTCTTGTTTCATGAAATTATATACTTGTGTATTCTTTGTGAGCGTAAAAATAGAATAATTGTCACACGTACACCCTTGTATTGTGACACGCAACTACGAGCAGTCGTTATACGAGGCTTCGACAAATGTATTTTAATATATTTAGCATATTCGCTATATATCTCTGCCGCATTGTACAGTTGTTATCATTCGCATCAATCTTGTCAGCCATTCAAAGCTTTCTGTGTTCTGATAAAATGTTTAACGAGAAGCGTATACGTAGCTGAAAATTTGTTCCGTAAGTAGACTGCAGTTTCCACTGTACATACACAAATATTAGCGTAGGCCTGTCGATCGACTCATATACAAACACGCAGCATAGAATAATACGCTAGAAACATATTTTAAACAATAATCCAGCTCTCGGACTAAAGACATCCGAATTATCGACGCTCGGCACTCTAGAACTTGTAAAGGAGCGCAGGAAACAAAGCAGCGTCGGTAAACGTACAGTGGATGCGCCTTTCACCGGGTGGCAGCACATTCTGCGCTCGACGAGGTGAATTGCAATTGCAGCGGCGTATATGACTCATTGTATCGCAACAGCATTACAATACTCTACATTACAATACCGTAGTTTTCCATTATTCTCACAATAAAAACTAGACTCTGCGTCTCCTTCGTCTCGTGTGCGTCAACCGAACGTCGTCACATTGTCATTGTCAATCCCGTGCACGCAGTCCTCCTTTTCACGTAATCGTCGCCTTCGATCTGCGTATAATGTAATACGCTATTATTATTCCTCGAAACGACGCGACGCTATATGTATCGCGCTCCCGATTAGAATCGCCTCGAACAATTTAAATACCAGCCGCGTATCGAAGTAAGCATCAGGAGGTATATATAGGCGAGAGCGGCGGCGAAGCCTCGAGATCCGGTGTATCGGGTGTCGCGCGAGCGGCTGCAGTTTATTAAAGCGTTTTGAGCTTCCGTCTCTCTCTCTCGACCTTTGCACTTTTGAGTCATCCTTCGCGGCCCCGAAAGGAACTGGCCGACTTGAAACTGCATAAGTAATGCACACAAGGTATATAGCCTGCAGGTATACGATTTTCTACGTAGGCGGAAAGTCGATTGGGAAGTCTTCGCGTGACGCTGTGTATTTTATAAAAGAAGGCGACGTTCGTGTATCGCGCGATACGTGTATACCACGCGAAAACGGTGACAGTAGGTCCGCTCGATATTATCGACTGTATTTTTTCTACTCCACTCGACGAGTCTTGTAAAAGACGTGTATTAGAGCCGCCGGCTATAAACGCCCCGCGAATTCAGTGATTTGCGAATATTTAAAAAAGAAAAAAAAATTCTGTGTGCGTACGTATACGCAGGAAAAAGAAAATTACGAAAGAATTCGCTTAGACGAGGCTTTAGCGCAGCGTCAGCTCTCCTACTGCGGCAATAAAGCCATATTCTCACCGGAGCAATTCTCTCCCTCTCAGAGGAGCCTTTATGCATTCCTCCGTCTCCGTTTCGCGCGCGAGGCACGGACGAGCTTTGTCAGCTTTTATGCCCATTAGAGCCGCGTAGAGAGAAGCGCTTGGCAACGGGATTACGTCCGTCCAGTCGTCCGATGCCAATTTTATGACTGTTTATGTATACCTATATATACATGCGCGTCTACGAGGCACTATACTCTACATCGGGGAATTAGCGTTTGGCTCGTCCTCTCTCCCGACGTGTTTGGACTTTTGTCTCTGTCTCTACGATCCAGTAATCCAGTTTTCCAACTGTATCGCCTACAATACGCCCCTGATGTTTATGGCTCCGTTGACGCTATGATTCCCTTGTCGTATATAATTTACAATTTACATACCTTCTCGCACCCCTCGATCGGATTATACTCAGCGTTTCGAATAGCCCGCGCTAAAGCAAGCTCTCTTGCAAAAATTCGACGACGGCCAAATCTCGCAGTACTTATAGGCTCAACCTTCTCGATATACATACTATAATGCTATATAGATACCTGCGCGCGGCGGCGGCTCGATCCCTCGGCACAAAGTCGTCGCCCCCCTCCTCCTCCTCCTCCCCATAAAATCAGCCGTAATACCCCCTCGTACGTATATACAGGTATACAAGCGCCGCAGTGCGGAAAAGGTATAATCCGCCGCCGCGGTTCAGCGCAGCCGGTGGTTGCGAGCGCTGTTGTACGTATAGGTATATACGTATATACGTATATATACACACACAGGCAACGGACGTTGATACGCGCGCCTCAGTCCGGCAGCCGAGCGAACTGCCAGTCGGCATCGCACCGTCGCGTCGCGCGGACGAGAACCGCTTCGCGCGCGTTGTTGTCGCTGCTCTCCTATACTATAATATACTCCCCGCCGTGCGATATACGCGCAAGTGATACATAGAACCCCGGAGGCGGAAATTCCACGCGATTTTCGCGCTTTCGGAGGAGCTGCTGTGTTATAAGGTCGCGTCGCACTCGTGCGACGGAGTGAATTTTTGTGTGCAAGCCGCCGAGAGAAGCGTCTTTTAGCGTATAGTATACGGTGTGCGGTACACGCGCTGTGTTTTCGTATATATATAGCAGCGCACGCGAGTGTGGAGTCGCGGCGATCAGCTGATTTTTTTTCGAGTGTCGCGGAGCCGAAGGTTCGTGCGCGTGAGTCATTCTTCGATAAGCGATTGCGCGACACGCATAAAACACGAGAGGAGAGTCACGAAAGTTTCGTTTTGTGCGCCGATCGAAGAATGTCTCGCGTCATCAGTGCGATCGTGAATTTCCCGATTTTTCTGCGAGGAGGTGGGGGCATAAGGCTTTTTTGCGCTTTGTTTATAAAGCGGAGAGTCGTGTATACGGTCGGGGGTGCAGGACACCGAAGATTTCGTCTGTATAGCTTTGTGGGAGGCAGCGGAAAATCGATATATGTATAACACGTCATGTGTCGCGTCCCCCCCCCCCCCCCTATGTCTATGCTCATTGAAATTATCGCTTGAATCATCATCACACGTATATACTCTCTATTCTATTTTTTTTTTCATTTTTTTCTTCATTGTTTTTACGCAGTCGTACATACGCTTCTTTGTCAAGATTACATCGCATGCGATACGTTTATAGTTTTCTGTTGATTTCTGTTGCGAAACGTGTCCCAGAAAACTTGTCTTATATACCACATATACTTTCCCTATATTTTAGTAGGTATTTGTAATAGTCCGCAGACCCCCCCCCCCCCCCCGCAAAATTCCAGCAGTTTTTTTCCCCCCTGTCTCAGTTTCTCTCCAACACCACCAATCCGTGACTGATGTACGGTTAGATAATTATGTAAATAAACTATGTAGATCACGCTTCCGATTATTAAGACGCGCGCGCGCGCGCTTTTCTTTTAATTCATGTAACGAGGACGTTATAAGTATAGTCGCTCTCGTGTGTACGACGACGACGACGATGAGCACGAAAATTGGCCTCTCATCACGCGATTATACACTCCGACGCGGGAAATTCATTACAGAATTACAAATTTTATCTCGGAGCGTTGCGCGTAGCGGCGGAAACTCCGGCGGCAAAAGTGCTACGGAAAAATTGGGCGCGCGTAAAAGTTTTTATTTCGCGTACTGATATAAATATTCCGTTGCGCATTACTTTCTAAAACGGCGCGCACAGCAGCGTTCCTATACAGCCGCGGGTACAAGTAGTCGGCGCAGTTTTTAACAAGAAATGATTATTCACCGCGTGCGCGGTGTAGTTCTCGCGCCAAGTCGTGGCGCGTGTTTTTGAAATCTTATCGAAAAGCTATGAACGTGACGAATTTTTCGCCGCTAACGCAGAGTTTCGTAGGAAGTGTGATTTGCATATGGGTTAGATAATGCTCAGTCTAGATTTTAATGCTATACCGATAGTGTGTAAAGGTGAGCCTATAACCGAGTCTGTACGTTTTTACGGATAACACGAGGTTAAGAGTTTATAGTACAATTTTTGCATAACGTTTGTGCAGCTTGTTTAAAAAATTATATTGTATATCCGTAAAAATAAACGTTTTATTTACGATCTTAGCTCTTTTCAATTGTTCCTTTTTGTTTGCATTTTTTTTTTTGGTCTGTATACTTTTTCATCAAAAATTTTATCCTCGCTTCCGTTCAATTTGAAGAAAAGGGATGGAACGTTGATTTTGTAGGTTTAGTGCTAACTCTCATAATAATCGCGGCTGTTCAACTCGCGCTGAGAAAGAAAAGAAAAATTAGAGCAGATTCTCCATACCGATAAACACGTCAGTGGCACTGAACCTATCGAAACTCAAACTTTACAAAGAATTAAGCGGCCAGATGTGTCTTGAAGCGTTAGAAAAATTCGCCTCGATTTGTTTAAATTACTTATTAAACAATAGCATGAGCTTGAGAATATACTTTAAATCAATTTTCGAAGATTCAAAGCATTCTATGAACATAAAAATAAATGGTAAATATTCGCGTTACAATTATCGCCAATCTTTAATTTACAAATTTCACAAACGTAACATTATTGTTTAACAATTCAATGCCGTCGTCGAACGCATCACTTCAACGAATTAAAGTCGAATCATAAAGAATTAAAAATAAATTTTCAATTTCGTTGCCTCTATACGCACTGAGAGAAGAGAAATTTAACCGAAAAGTGGCATTGTAACTATTACAATGTACATTGTAATAGTTACAATGCCACGTTTCGGTTAAACATGCCACATTTCGGTTAAATATTCTCTTCTCTCAGTGCGTTCAAGCCACATCTGCTCGCCGCAACAGTAAGAAAACCATGTATACTCACGCAGTTCTCTCTCTCTCTCTCTCTCTCTCTCTCTCTCTAATCGAATGCTCACGAAATGACTTTATCGATTACAGGCTCCCCTTAAACCCTAGCAGACCAAGCGAGCTTTTACATGTCGTACCGTTGCGTTTGCAGAAAAGACTCGACGGCAAAAAGTAAATATAAGCCTCGAACTCTCTTTCTCTCTCTCTCTCTCTGCAAAATGTCCGCACGCAAAATGAGAAAGCAAAAGAAAAAGAAAAATACACAAATGCATATAGTCGAGTGAGAAGAAAGAAACATGTGTCGGTGAAATTTTGTGTTCTAGCGCGCTAGTAGACGAGGACGAACGGGGTGGGGACTACTACCAGCTGACCTTTCCTAACTAGCTCTGTAGGCATATTATAATCGCCGAGAAAAAGAGCCTCGCACGACCGAAGGGACACTTATAAGACGCGGAGCAGTCTCTCTTTCTCTCGGTGCGTCTGATGCGCGTACGAGCCGTCCTATTTCGGATCGCTTAACCGAAAATAGGATTCGGAAGGGAGAGAGACCGAGAGGAACTGTGCGCGCGGTGTACTTTTTTTTAGGGGGGTGAAGAGGGGGGACTTTCGACTTTGGGCTCAGTGAACCGACCGCCGAGAGAAAGAGTATCGTGAACTTTATCTCAGCGACGGATTTTCGCGCGACGATCCTCTACTTTTACGTCGACGTGTACTTATAGCGAGACGATGGAGAGTTAGAATTCGGGAGTCGTTTCCGGCGCGCAGTTCTCGGCGATTATTGCTTCCGGCGCGGATATTCCAGACGAGATGGCAATTTTCTTGGACTAATACAGTGCACTGTGTAGCAATATTTTGAGATGCAATATCTTTTTGTACGGTAGAACGATTTTTACGACTTTACAGCGTGTAAGGCGGCTCGCTAATCTTCTCTCGAGTCGCAGTCGGTCGACTAATTGCAAACTTGGAAAATTAACATTCGATGTAACCGATACTCAATAGTCTATCGTATTATACGTATAATGTAATGTAATTCAATCGCTGTGTATCAATGAAGTCTATATACGATAAGTACGCAGTGGAAAATTAAAACACTGAAAAATATTAAAGAACTCTCTCGTGTAATTACGTGTTTCGTCCAATGTCAATCTTACATAATTAACAAATTTTCGCGTGAATCATTGTATCGAACGATTAAACGGAGTCGATCGCGTTCCCGGCCATAATTTAGCGCTCCCGCGCGGCGAGTTTTACGTAACGCGCGCGCGCGTAAGTACACAAACCGTAATTACAAGCCTAGTCTTCGAAAGAAAGCACGCGCGGCTCTTCCCGTTCTTTTTATAACGAAAACTCGAGCCACAATGAAAACCGAGACCGGCAATTATTCGTTCTCGATAAACTTTTAGCTCAGGCGATTTCGCTCGTTCCCTTGCGAGTTAAAAAGAAAATTTGTTTAAGTACATATAGACACACAAGCGAGACCTCCGTATACTTACGGCGAAATACACTCTCGTATAGCGAGTTGTCTGTCGTTTAGACGAAAATTTACATAATCTAAGAATGCGTATAGGTATGTTTAACAAGTATGTACTCTCCTGCATTTATAAACAAAGCGATAGAAAGGAATGACTCCGGCGTTAAGTTGGAACTCTACTGGATATTTTGAATTTTCAGATTTGACGAGAAATATTTCTTCAAATAACAAATAAATATTTTTAAAATATTCCATGTATCGATTCGGTTATGAAATGCTCCAGGCGCATAACGATTCGAGTATAGCGCGTTCAAATGTTTGACAATTTTCCACTTCAATTACAAGCGTAATAAACTTATAGAATTTTCTAATAATTACATTTACAACGCAATCTTGCCGAGTATCTTTATATCATAGAAATAATTTGAAAACTAGTCAGCTCGACTACTTTTTTTATATTTATTCATTTATTTTTCACGCGCAACTCGTCTTTCTCAATCCGATCAGACTACTTACTCGCGAGACAATCTATAAAAATTAAAAAAAAAAAAAAACAGTAGAGCTCTCCCTTAATCGAGCCAACGCATAAAAAGAAAACAAAAAAATTGCAATTTTCCTAGAAAAGAAACGGACCTAAAGTGCAAACAATAAGTGCGCGGTGTGTTTACTTCCAACGGCTGCATCGCCTGTACGCATCGGCAGCCGCAGGCGCGAGCGAACCGCCGCGCAGGAAAACGTTCGAAGGAAAGAATAAAGAAAAAGACGCAAGACGGCCGGCAAGAGTTGCGCGGGCGAACTGGAGCTGGAGAGCGGGAGTCGGCCGCGCGAGAGGAGCATCAGTCGGGGACCGATGGTGAGACCGATGAGGAAAGGCGACGAGCTCGCCGAGGCGAGGAAATCCGCCAGCTGCAAGAGCATCGCCGCCACCTCGCCCACCGGCGCGACGACGCAGACCTCCACCATCAGCGGGTAAATGAGATTTTTTTTCTCTTCGAATTCTCGAAGCAACAGCTGTTCGTAAGCGCGTCGACGATGTATACGACTGGTTCTTCCGAAAAATTGCACCGTTCGGGGGTTCAGTAGGCTTTATTCTGCGAGCCGAGGGATGTGGTCGAAAATGCAGAGGAACATGGAAAAAGTTACGATAGTTACCGTAGTTTTGAGGCATTTTACGTTATTTTTTTTTTAGAAAAAATTAATACGTCAAAGTAGTGGAATAGTTAAAACTAAGAATGTTTCCGAGGCATCACAGATAAAATTTCGAATTACACTGTGATAAAGTATTACAAAAGAGCTTTGATTAAAAAAAAAAATATACCGAGTTTCGATGCTCTGATCAAAAGTTATGCCCGTTAAAACAAAGAAAAATAATAAAAATCTGAATAGCCAATTTTTTCTTGTTCCTCCATATGCCTCCCCATAGCCCCCATGTTCCTCGGCATTTTTCATAATCTTTTGGCTTACACAAGAAAGTCCTATTGGTCCGAAAGCTGTAGCTTAAAAAATTTTTTTCGAATTCGAGACCAAAATAAAAGTGCATTTATTTTTTTAAATTCGACATGTGAACAGCCAATTTTCTTTTTTTCTTCATATATACCTCTCCATGTTAAATTCTCATGATCCATGTTTCCCATGTTCCTCTGCACTTTTGACTATCTTTCGGCTTACAGAAGAAAGTTTGATCGGTCCGAAACTTCTAGCTTTAAACAAAATTTTTCGATTCTCGACCTTCGAAAACTGCATTAGATTTTTAGGAGAATCGGTCATATACATTCAATATGAGTGAGAGTTTTCGAGAACCGATACATATATATATCGAGAGAATGTAATTGTATTGCGAGCATTGCGTACACCGTACCGAAGGATATGTATTTATGTAAGCGTATAGTGGAGTATACGTAGACGGTTAAATAGTCGTATTTTTTAGAGGCGAGGAATATTTACATGACACTTTTTGATAAAAACACGAGGCGAGGCGTACATAGCGAGTTTCGTACCGAGTTTGTTACCGACGGCCGTGCGCTAGTTCATTATTTGCAGTATACGAGCGTGTGCATATCTATAGACACGTGCGCATAAGGAGAGATTACGTGTCAAAGAGATTTTTAGCGTATAGTTACTTATTACATGTACCACGTGTGATTTAGTTTATCATTCCGGACGTGCGATGGATAGGGATATTTTTATATAGCGATTGTTCTGTTATATACCTCGTTACTTTATGTATAAGTATACACATTTTGCGTATATATATCAAAGAGAGTTTAAGCGCCGAGGAGAGTCTTGTTGAGTTGATCTTCCGTTGATTCTGTACAATTATTATATTGAATAGAATATACGATGCGTATAATATGTTACATTGTGTACGTTAGGAGTAATACAGGTACGTTAATAATTCATACGGTTAAGCAGAACGAGATTATATATTGCTCAAATATTTATATTATATTAGTATACGTATCATATACGATATAATTTTTACTTTACCGAATTACTGTATTTTAAGGATAATAAAATAAATATCGTTTGAAACGTTTAGCGCAACAACTGTAACACTGCGTTTCAATTATTTATACAGCGTAGACGAGTCTCCGTACAGCATATAACGCTTTCGTATCATTTATGCATGCGAGGAAAAATTAGTTCTCCTGCTTTTTTATTCGTTTTCGTAGAAGATTACGCACACCGCACTATAAGTATTGCCATATTGCAGATTATTCTTTTTTTCATTTATTTTCATCCATCAGTCCGCCACGTGTTTCTATTTTCTTTTCTCCGCTTCAGCCCAGTCAGCAGCAGCAATTTTATTTCTATTATCCAGCCAAAGCCTCTTTCGTAAACGGCTTAACGGCGTCAAATGCGATCGCCTTAGGCGAAACCTCGCACTGCGCCGCGGCCGAGGGATTTGCTTTCAAGAACACGCGACGAAAGGTGTAACGAGAATCAAAAAAATTACGCACGCAACTCGTTTCTCCCAAACGACGATACGAAACAGAAAAAAAGGAAAAAGTTGCATAACATTCTTCGGTCAAGGCTTTCTTTCCCGCCGATCGAGGGACTTCAACGTATTGTACGTTGTTTCACCGTAGCGGTATAGATACATTGTATACGAACTTTTTTTTGGGAGTCACCGAGAGAGAGCATTGTTGACATAATTTCGATTGCGAGGCACGTCCGATTTTATCAAGCTTCTCGCTCGATACCGTCTGAATTTCAAGTGGCGGGGGAATCACTGCTGCAATGTCCGCAAGTGAATTGTTTTAAATTCAATCAAAACATTAAGCCAATGAAAAAATCGATCTTCGATCTTCATGACTTTGATGCATTATTATCGGAAGATACTTCTCTTAAATAGAAAGTATCTGCACCAGACCTACACTAAACAAAAAAAAATCAACATTATGTTCCATACCGCGAAAAAACATTTGACCGCCCGATTTCCCACGCAAAAAGAAACGAATAGCCCAACAACACCAGCACAAATATACACAGCAGCGAAATTTTCGCCATTCGAAGCTTAAGCGAGCACTAAGAATATTACAATTAAGAGCCAATCGTCTCCGACGCGCCGCAATCCATCGTCGATCAAGTTCACTCGAGCAAAGAGAGAACCGATACGTATATACACCCAACGAAAGCTCATCCAATTAGCTAACTCTCCTTCGATCCGCAACAGTATACCCGATGCACAATTTATACCTATACGTATAACGTATGCGTAACACACGCTCAGAGAAAACTAACAACAGCCGACAAGCAGACTATACGTCTCGAGACTCTCTCTCTCTCTCTCTCGCGGCGTCCGATATGGTAGCGCTCCGGCAACCGGTTCAGTATACAATCTCAACCTTGACTCGTTAACGATTACGCGGACTGCATAATTCCCGCGCAGATGTGGTTCTGCGCTTACGTATAATACAATACGGTCGGCGGCGACTCTCTGTGCCACTGTATAATAATCCGCGGGAGAGAGACAGAGATTATCCGCTCGATTCGACTGCCGCGGCGTCGAGAGAGCGTCGACCTTGGCTCGTGTTGTATACCTATACATATACTCGCGTCCGAGCTGCCGAATAGAGATTTCGTTTGTGCTTCCCCGAGCGAAAGTGTGCGCGCGGTTCTCTACAGTTGCCTTTTTTTTTCTTTTTCGCGAAATCTCTCGTGTATAATACGTTATACACGAGTCTCGGAGAGAAAATTATGAACGCCGCTGGTTCAGCGTGAAATAGGGAAATTCCGCGCGGAGAATGTTTTTTTTCTCTTCTCTCTCCGCAGTCCACTATTGCTATAACAAGTAACGCTCTGTTTATGCCGCGAGCGCGGCTCTTCGGGGAATCAGAGGATTCGATCACTTTCCAGTGTAGAGCTCGACGCTAATCCCGTATGCGTTACATTTTTTTTAATTTTCTTCATAATAGCGTCGCGTCGCTAAGAAATTTCTCTCTGCCTTCTGTTCTCTATATATATGCACTCTGTTTTGTAGGATAAAAAATGGATCTTCTGCATACTATGGCGCAGATGTAAGATCGCGTGCGGTCCGACAAAAAAAAACTTTCTACGTGGTGCATATACGTTCGATGTGGTGAATATACGATAAACTTTCACGAAAAAAAAAAAAAAAATAAGATTGAAAATCGGTAGTACACGTGGTGGGGGCTGAATTCCAGATGTGTCTCGAGTCACGAAATTTTAATTTATTTCTGTCGACTCGAAATATCATCTTCGTTCGACGAAATATCGTCTTATACCCAAAAAGTGGCAAGAGATACATCTACACATCTTGATTCAAGTAACATTATACATTTCGCGATCTGAAAAATAATATTTTACATTTTCTCCTCTAAAATTCAACAAATCACTTTCGGCCAAACTCTCTCGCCCATATCGCGGCAACACCAGCTGTATAAACAAAGGCCTCGTCCTCGAAAAAAAAAAAAAATTCTCGCCAATTAACTCGCCGAACGCATAGGATTTCAACATCATTAGAGCCTCTCTCTCGTTCCCACAGGAACTTGCAGCGCGCAACGTCGAAAGCCACCGCTGAATTCACGCTCTCTGACCCGCGAGAGCCTTGTGTGACGCTTCTATGCGCACAGCCAACGACACACCGGACGCTCCCGTCGCCATTTTTCCCGGCGGCATCTAGGATTCCTCGCGGTTTTTCTCCTTTCCTTCGTCCTCTCCTCTCTTACATCTCTGCGCCTCTCGTCGTCGGCGCACCGCGAGATGAACGATCGATCGAGGCCTTTTTCATTTACGAGTTTGCGGAATCCCTCGATCCCCGTGTCTCCAGCTCTCCCGCGAGTAAATCGCGTTCGCCGCGCTACCGGCCGATCAGAAATGCAAATTGGAGGCTCTCTCAGCTGATCGGGCGCTTTTTATCGTTTATTTCTCTCTCTCTCTTTCTCTCCTAACGTTTCAATTTGCAACGATAATTTTTTTTCTCGCTCCTCTCTCTCTCTCTCTCTCTCTCGCTGTGGAGGAATTTTCTTCGGCTGTCTCTCGAGATCGGCTATTCAGAGCGCGACGCGCGGACTTTTTTGCCGCGAAAACGTCGAGAGGTGATTGTGCCGCCGCGCGCGGAGGACAGTGTTTATAAACGATTTTTGCGAAGCTATACACCTTTCGCCTCGGCGATCTTGCGGAGGCGAAAATTCACCGTCGCGGATATATACATCGTTGTGTTATAGGTATACGTCTCCCGCTGACCTTAGCGATATCGCCTACTTCCATATGTGTATTACAAGGCGAGCAGTATATACACATGGCTTCACAAGACACACGGCTCTCTGTACTCTATTTGTGTACAATGGCCTGCAGTCGGCCCCGACAACTATATACTTCGCTATTGCTGCTACTTCCTCGCGCTGCGGTAATTACGAAAATAACGCTCTTCCGCCACGGCGAAATAGAAAGTTCATTCGCGCGGCAGAGCCGAGAGGAGGGGCTGGCCGCTGTTTATATATACGCATCGAATCCGTGTATATATTTTCGACGTTAAGGACACGAGGGAAAATCAATGATTAAATTAATCGCGATCGCTATCGAGTCTCTGGCCTCAGCAATAATTCATGTGTCTATACGTATGTCTCGACGAATATTATTACTCCCGTTTTCACAGCCACGTGGCGGATATCAATCCTCGCGCTGGAATCTCCGCGTCCATCTCGTCTCTCGACGCTTCACGCGTCGCGCACGCGAAAGACTTTCTCGCACGCGACTGAATTAAATCAGGGGCGTGCTCCAGATTGCACCGCGAGAGAGAGAGAGAGGCTTCCTTCTTCTTACTCGCGAGGTTCTCTCTCTGTACGCTCGTTACGTGCGGGTGTACTGTATACGTGTATATATCACGTGTACGCGTATTGCGCAGGTGTCTTTGCGCTTCGACGGCTCTGTCTTTCTCGGGCCATTGTTTTGCCGGCAAAGTGGCGCAATCGCAAAACGCACGTTTGCTTACAGTTTCTTAGATCGATCGGGGCTGAGCTGTGGGATGAATTTTTTTTTTTTTTTTTGTCTATTCGGAGTATTAGTTTGTACGAAACGGTCTTGTTTGATAATGAGCGTATCGCGTGAGCTGTGTGTCTGTCGTTGCGATAAAGCGACTCGCACGCGCGTCTCTGATCTCTGGTACGGGTTTATTTATACACGACGAAAGTCGCGCACGAAGGCTCGTATTTGCGCGGACGAGAGATATTAATAAGTATTAGAGCAGGAGCTGGAGAAGAATTATTGCTTTTAAGTGAATATCGTTTCTTGGAGCGGTTTTCTTGGAAAATGCGCCGATCGAGAGAACACAGCGATTTGCCGATGAATTTTAATGAATAATAATTGGGGTTTGCCGTTTGTTGTTTTTGCGTGCGGTGTGTTGGGAGGCGAAAAAAAGAATTATTTTGATTGCGACGAGAGGAAAATGTATGATTTCGATTGGATTGTTGAGAGGCGGTAATGATAGGCTCGAGTGGAAGGCGAGGAAAGGTGAAAAGAATTTTAATAGATGCAAAAATTTATCGGGTATGGACTCGAAATCATTTTTTCTAATAATTGCTTAGGAGAAAATCATTTGAGAGAACTTTCTCGGTTAAAATAAAAAAGAGCAGTATTTTTTGATTAAAAATAACAAGTATATTCTTTTACTACATTCAAAATGATCTTCCTTTCGAATAGAATGAATTTATTTTGCGAAATATTATTACTTAAAAAAATCCTTACATTTCGTAATAGCACATTGTCGATTCTACACTGAAAAAAAGCAGTAATTTTTACAACTGTAAGTACGAAAAAGTACAAGAAATCATAGTAATCTGAGCACAGACAGCCGTGTTATCAGAATTTTTACTACATTTATGCTGATATTCATTGTTTTAACTTCAAATATTACAAAAATTACTGTATCACTTATGGCAAAAATTATTTTTAATAAAATTTACTATATAAAATAGTAAAAATTATTTGTGTTTAAGATTAGAAATACATTCAATTAATACATTAGATCCAAAGTTTTACGCGTAAAAATCCTATTTAGGTGAGTGGTTAGCGCTCGAATCCAGCCCAAGTAAAAAATTTTTAATTTCTATGATTCAATTAAATTCAATAAATAATCAATAAATAATAATCACAATGATAAAATAATAATGTTAAAAACAGATGGATATAAAAAGAAATCTTTAAAATATTTCAACCAAAATAAAAATTACTATACTATATTGTAAAAGTTAGTGTTTGGGAAGTCTATGCATGATTCACTATAGTTTCTTGCAACTTTTCGTACTGAACGTTTGAAAAACTAACGCACATTTCACACACAATTTCTGACATTTTATAATTTTTCTTTTTAAAGCCAACAAACACATCATCTCAACAGACAAACTCTGCATAAATACAATATTACTCTCAATTCCAAGAACAAATATAATCCCCCCCTGAGTCAAACCCACGCCATCAATAATCCAGCCGAAAACTCTCTCCCGTCGCAAATATTCGTACCGTCCGTCATGCCACTCTCCTTTCATCCCATCAGTCGGCAAAGTATCGACTCCTCGACGTGTACACAGAGCGCACACACAGTCCCGCGTAAATTTGCATAAAACATTCGTCGGCGCGCCCCGCGCGACCGGAAGCTTTGAGCCACGGCTTTCGCGATGTTTTCTTTTTCTCTCTCTCTCCTTTTTTTTTATATTCCCCCCGCAACTTTTGGCAGCGACGCGATAGCCGCAGTGCAGCGAACGGGAAAGAAAAAAAAAATTCGAGCCCGAGAGGCTAGACGAGTGCGGGGGAGGAGAAAGCAGACGGTTGAGAGAGATATATGTATAATGGGAAAAGAAGTGGAATCGTAAAACAAAGGGAGAGTCGAGTGCCGGGCTGTGTGTAGTGCGACGTCGAAAGTAAGGGTTTGTAAGAAGTCAAGTGGTCGAGCGAATGTACAAATGCGAGTCGAGTGCGAATTTCATTTTTATAATTCCTTTAATTGCGATGGGCGGCAACAACAATTTTTTTTTCGGTACACACTCGCCGAATTTTACTTTCCCGTTAAAACGCGCGATTCGAATTGCTCCATTGAGATACGTAACGATTCACTGTGTAAAATTATGTTCTACGTATACGTAATTATACCCTCAAAAACACTAAAAGTCTTCTGTCTGTAAGAAGAAGGCCGTATAATAAAAGTAAAAAATCGTAAAAGGAAAGATAAGTATCGAGAAACGCATCGCAAGCTTACTTGCAACCCCCATCGGCGTACGTCGAGTGCCAAAAAAGCCCGACGAGATATAACGGACGAGTGTAGTGCCTGTGGCAGTGAAAAATGGCCGAAAATCAGTCGCGAGGAGACGCTTATACACTCGGGACAAAACGACGTCTAGACGCTTAACTATATAAACGTCGAGGAAACTATATCTCCGAAAGCTTTATGTACGCACTGTACGTCTTACGCTTAACGCGAAAACCTACGACACTGTATATACGAACTCGCGGCCTGTTTCTCCGCGGGAAATTGAATTCTAATTATAGCCACTGTAATTCCACTTTTACGTTCAATTTGAGAGCAAGTAAAATTGCCGCAGACGTGCACACGTGATAATATATACGACGCGCGTAAAGTCCGGTAATTACAGCAAAGTACAAAGTCCCGCGGCCGAACGCACCTAAAAAGGGAATCCCCGATAAAACCATCGCTCGGAGCGCGTCTAGACGCTCGTGGGGGTGGAGGAGGAGGGGCGTCGTCATCCCTCATGCCAGAGACGTACTCTCTCGTTTAATACGGCGCCTAAAACTTGGCTTCCGTCCAGCGCCCTGTGCTTTTTCTCTCTTTTTGGGCGATACCGAATGCATAAAGCCAGGACGACGATCGATCGGGTCTGCGAAGTTTTATTGTATATATATGTAGGGTTAGCCGAGAGTGTATATCTATGTGTGTGTCGAGAGTCACGCCATCGGGTGTAATATTTTATGGGATTGATTTGTGGGCCGGAGAGATTGCGGAGAGCCGCTATTATACGGGTATATCGGCCGCGGAGGATCTTGCGGGGTGTATTTCTTCGCGGCGGACGCGTTTGCGACTGTGAACTGCTGGGAGAGATACGGAGGCGGTGGCGATGAAAAGGTTGATATTTAATTCTGATGGCGGACGTATGGCGAAGAGCGATATTAAGTGATTTTTTTTAGTCGAATGAATTTTTATAATAATGGTTTTCATATAACTCAATGCGGGGGATATTCCGAGATGCACTTTGCAAGTGAATGTACTGAACAGCAGCCAAGTGCATCGTAATTGCGGAAAGAATTCGTTTTTTTTTTTAAATTATCATAATTTTTTTATTCGAGTGGCACTTTGTTTACAAATTGAAATTATTTTCTCGTGCAGAGCCTTCATGTAAAGCAATACCGTAGATACACATCGAAGTCGGAGTGTAAAAAAAAAATCTTTAGTTTAGAAAAGGAAGCTTTCTTTGCGAACGACTATAGTTTGTGGAAAAGCCGTAACCCGAGGACTCGAAGAAAAGAAAAGCTTCGCTCAATATTGAGAGATCTTTACGATTCGCTGCTATTTTTGAACGTGTTTTGCTAAACTTTTTGTCTCGCTTTTCTTATGTATATACTGTCGAAGCAGCGTCGATCTCCTCATCTGATATAAGAAAGCGGCCGCAGAGTTCCCGAAACGACAACGTGTAACGCGACGACGAAAAACAAAAAGCTGTATCAAGGTTTACCAGCTGTAACTCTATGCGATTGAAATATTGGCATCCGATCAATTGTATTTTATCTCCGACGTTTCTGCTTCCGAAATAGCCGGCAACGATATTAAAATCCAGCTTAAAAATCCACTCGTGCGTCGTTTTCTCCGACAGGAGCGACGGAATCGTATACTCAAAGTGTTGCATCGGCGTTCAGGGGCGTCTTTAGGGTTCATGTGGAGGCCCGGGTTACTTTGGTGCCCTTTGTTCATAAACCACTATGTGTCAAGTCTTAAATGCATAAACTCGCTATGAAACCATAAAACCACAAGAATAATTTAAGAAATACGTTAACTTCAGAATAACCTCAATTATCTAATCTGTTATGTTCATTGAATCTGATGTGTATTAAATTTGATTTACGTTCGATAAATTAAGTTCTATATGATTTTGCAATGAAAGAGTCAAGAAAAAAGTTGCAGCTGATTCGATGTGCTCTCTTTTTATTTGTAATAAATTAATTTAAAAAATAAGTATATGAATTTTGTAAGTAGCACATGAAATAGTATACAGTTTAAATATTTTTAATATTCAATTGTTTTTTATTGGCCCAACAATATCGTTACAGGAATTCATTTTTGCCTATAGTTCTGGGGGCCCCTTGCAATAAGACTCTGTACAAGATCTACGAATCCAAACGTATATACTCGTTGTAATATTCGAAAGTCTATACACAGCGAGAGCCTCTTCAATCTCCACACTCGATCTCGAGTCGTAAACCTATTCTCGCCCAAGCCCTCGACTTCCTGACGATGATTCATCTCCTCACTCCTATATATATATCTGTATACCTTTTCAATATCAAACGGAGCTTTTTCCAATCGCGGCCTTTCGACGCACATCTCACCACCACGCTGAGAAAACAGGTCTATTAATTTTTACTATATACTGTCGAGTAACGCAGTCATACACAGTGAAAAAACTAAAAATATTTCTAGATTTTTAATGAAACTTACTAGACTAACACGTAAATTTTACCTTTCAGTATAGTAATTATGGTTTATGGTTTTGACGCTACACGCAATAAAATTTACTATAGAGCTCTAATAAAGTTTACTATAGACTATAACGCGTAAATTTTGATATTCACTTGATATCGCTCTTTATACCTTTCAACTACAGATAATTCTTGATGCGGTTTTCACGCTATCCGTCTGCGTCGCTCGAAAACCCAGTATAATGTATAATCTTTCACGCCACTCTTTCCCCAGTGCTTCACACCAGTTACCTCAAAAAACAATTCTCACGTCTCCGAAAGCTTCCCAATTCGTCGTCGACGCCTCCCGCGATCTCGTCTCTCTCTCTCTCCTCTCGTCCCACGCGTCGCGCGTGTACAAAATCCACGCGGCGCTCACGCAGTGTCGTCCCTTCCCCCTCGCCCGCGTCTTCCTCGAGAGACGCCCGCGCTTCTCTCTCGTCGTCGTCGCGGCTGCGCCAGTGCCGCCGCGCGCGCATATCGAGCTCGGAGCCCCGGCGGCTGGCGCCTGCGCGCTGCGGAGCTTTCGCCGCGCGCATCGTCCGTCCGTCCGTGTTATACGTATATCGTGTATTGTCGTCGACGAGAAAGAGAGAGAGAGAAAAGCGGAGCGTCGCCACACACACACACGACACATTTGGCCAAAGCGTAGAAGCACAGTAGTGTCGCGGAGGCAGCAGTGCGTCGATGGGCCCCATCGGGCCCGAGTGTCTTGTTACTTCGCGCATGAAGTTCGGTTCTTCCCGAAGTGTAATTATTTCCTCCGCGAGTTCGCGCAAGGCTCGCTGCTGACACGGGGGGAGGAAAGAGAGATCGATCCGACTGGTGGAGACTGTATACTACCCCTTCGCGGGCAGCTTCGCCCTGAAACTCCGTGTGGCAGTTTGTTAATTTTCTGTTCTTCGACTCCGCGTTACATATAGCTGTTAAGTGTACACCGCAGTGCGATAATGTGACGTGAAAAATCGAGTGTCCTACGCGTACGCGAGCTTCCGTTTCGGAGCTCCCTACGCGATTCTAGGTTATTCCAGGGGGTTGACCTTGGGTCAGTCTCTTCCGACTATATAGCTTTGTCCCCAACCATCGATTTTCCGAGTGCGCTTAATTGCAAAAGCGAGAGATGACCAAGTGCAGGACACGACGCGAAGTGCACGGAGAGTCGCGCTGGTGAGTCGAGGGCCTCTATCGATTCGAAGGGCTCGTCGCCTCCTCCGAAGTTTGCTCGCAAGTGTGTCAGAGATCCACGACGTATATACACCGCAGCAGTGCCACGACGCGCTTTACTTCGCGGCCGAATAATATTCCGAGCTCTGCGCTGTGTACTTATTACACTCGTGTATTATTATATAGCCTCGTTTTGCAAATGTCGACCTTCGACTCTCTCTCGGTGTAAGATTGATTTTAACGTGTTGCGCGCCATAAAGCTCGCGCAGCGAGCTTTGCCGCAGCGCAGCGCATGAGTATAGTGCGCACTGTACACAATGGGCAATTGAAAATTTTGAAAGCCGCAGCTGTGCACGTCCAATGGGCGCATTACGGGCTTCGCCGAAGAAATGTCAATTAGCCCGTCGGTCCGGCTCTCCTCTTTCGCCGTGGCGCGACGAAGATTGTAGAATATATAATAGAACGGCTTTTTCTGCGTCACGCGCGTTTCGTATACGACTGCAAAATTGATTGTGTATTTTTGACTGCAGCGCGGCGGCTGACTTCTAAAATTACTCGATTTGCGCAATGTCGAAGCGCAGCGAAACTGCGTCGCGACCGCGAGAGAGAGATATGGATTAATCGCGTTATTTTTCATTTTTTGGTTATTGAGTATATATATATATATATATATATATACGTGACGGGCTTGCAGCTGATCGTAAGGATAACGGGAGAGAAGGAAAAAATTAAAATCCACTCGCCGTCTAATCGGAATTAAGCGAGTGAAACATTGTGCGTCGCGGTCACGCGGTGAATAAAAATAATTCCCCTCTAACTCTCCGTCTCTTTCTATAACACAAGCGCGAGTAGAGCAAAGATAAACCCACAGACAGCGCGTACTGTATATAAATATACAAGTCTCGCAAGAGCAGAGAGAGAGAGAGAGAGAGATAGAGAAGGAGAGCACGTGGTCGCGTCCATCCGGAACCGAGAGAGACGGATAAGACAGCGGTGCATTTCCCACGAGAGTGACTGGTGTGCATATACGCTATATACGCCCCTCGAGCTTTTCTATTCCGGCGGTGTATAGCTATATATATACACAAGACTCCTTGACTCTTTTTCTACCTCAGCTGCGAGCGGCTATTTTCTGCTGTGTCAACAGAGACGCGGGCGTAATTACTCGTGACTCATCGAACGCTCAATTGCGAGATAGCCGCGTTTTCAGCTGATAATTCGCTCTGAGCGCGCGATTATCTTGTGCACTTTCGAGCGAACTTCGAGAGGCGAGAGCCGCGCGAGTCGAGATATTATAGTGAACGTTTGAATTTCGCGCCGTGATGCGGCGGATGGGATAAACGGGGATATACTTGGTGTGATTCTGAAATAATGTAGGTAGTTTTTGCCTTGGTTGTTTGGACTGTTATTTTGCAAATGATTTTTAACAAGGCTTTACTAGTTAAAGGGATGCTAACGTCAATTAAAAATTCAAATTTCGCGTCGTAGTGTAACGGACGAAAAGCAGCGATCTTGCTTATTCCATTAATAGTAAAAATATCATATCGGGAAGTGGCAAATTTGATTTTATTATTTGTTATAAGCAAATCAGCTGATTCCTCATCGTCTACCGTCGTGGCGCGAAATTTGAATTTTTACGAACGATCCATCAGTCGGATCGCCAGTCCGACTATACACAAAAACGTTTTCACCAACGCGTCACGTTGCACTACGTAATTCAATTTCCATCGCGCTCCTCAGCTCATCCGCCACATTAGAGCGCGAAATTTAAATTTCCAATCGGCCGTGTCGAAAAAAGAGCCTCAATCCCATTTTTCTCGGCGTTCCAGAGCGCGGCTTCCCTCCAGAACCATGACTCGGCTCTCTCGTCCATAAAACACCTGTAAAAAACAAAACAAAAAAAAGAAACAAACGAACAAACTAGAAAATCAAAGAACCGAGAACATGGCTTCGTCGCCGAAGGACGGCGCGAGAGGCGCGAAGCGCCGCAGCGGCATCCCCACGATGAGGGCGGCCGGCACCTCGGGCACGGCGACACCCCCGCGTGTGCCCGAAATGCGCCGAGTCGCCGAGGACCCCGGCAAGGATTCCGGGCTGTCCTCGGAGTGCACGACGCCGACCAACGGGTCCCCCCCGCCGAGGCAGCCGAAGCCCGAAACTCAAGTTACCCCGGCCAGCACCGGCATACCCCGCCGGCAGAAGATGGTCGACATTATCGCCGCCTCGAAAGCCCGGCTCCAGGAGTCCGAAAGGTTGTCGAGCGAGATACTGTTTGTAGAATTGTATTACGCTTGCGTAATTTCATTACGTACAATTCGTATACGTATAATTTTATTGAGCTTCGCGCGATCTCTCTGATTTTTGTATATATATATATAGCACAGTTATGCGCTTATAAAAAAAACAACCAGAGCAATAACAATTTTTCCAACGACCAATTCCAGGCTGAACAACCGGACGACGCGGCTGCTGCACAGCAGGTCGAGCACGGAGTCGCCGCGTTCGCTCGACGGTACCCGGGGAGGAGGAGGCAGGCAGGTGTTCAGCCCGCTCCGGCCGCCGAGAAATGTGAGTTTGCCTTGCGTTTATTCCTTGCGCGAATCGCGCCCGCCGTTACACGCGTAATTCCGCATCTTTTTCCCTCGTCTCTATGCCCCCGGGCAATTATGCATACAGGTGCAGTCGCCGAGCATGGACGGATCCGGCGACGAGGGCAGCCTGAGGCTCGAGCGCGGCACGTACAGCTACATGTTCCAGGACATTGTTTCCATAAAAACGATGCTTCTGAAATTGAAGAGGGTCCTTCAGGAGGTGAGCGCGCGAGATTAGATTATTCGTCGATAGGATAAGACAATTTTTTTTTTCTCTTTTTTGCACCACGAGATTGTGCGATTTTTCGAAATTTTCGGAATTTTTGAATGATTCTATTTGAAGCAAATGCTTGTGGTACAGAAAATACGGTGTGTACCTAGGGCTTGTTGATAAAAACAAATGAATAATTCTACTTTGCGCCCTAGGTAAACACGCTATATTATATTTTCGTCGCTTAAGAACGATGCATCGTATTGTCTGCTTCATTATTGTGGAATTATACTTTCTTTCACTTTTGTGCATCGTGCCGAAGGAAGACGATAGTCGGAAAAGGCACGATTTTTCTTTTTTTTGTCTGTGATCGACACTGCAGCCGGCTATTATTAACACGCTTAATTTTTCTGTTTATCCTTTGTTTGTTTTTGTTTCGTCCACCTTGATGTGTTGCACTCGCAGTCAGGAGAGAACGGTTTGACGAGGGTACGTTCTGCTTTACGTTATTTTTACTTTGAAAGCACACTTTGTCTTATTTGACATGTTTAGCTCTCTCGAGAGCCCCCGAGGCAGTTGCTCTAATCGCTCTTTTATTTTCCACTTGCAGACAGAAACTCTCAACCCATTCGATAATACTTTAAAGGTGAGCATCAAAAAGATACATGTATATAAGTATAATTTGTCTGTAATACGGTCTGGTGGAACATGAACTGGAGATGTTGAGGAATATTTTTAAATTTCGAATTTTGCTGGTCAGAGTACAAAAATAATGGAAGCTTCTTGTTTCCAGACGGAAATAAACTCATGCGTGTATAAAAGTTATAAACAGAATACCATTTTTAATAAAACTTATTATGTATTGAAGAAAAAGGAAATAAGTGAAAAAATGCACGATCTTCGAGCGAGTAGCTTTTATTAGATTTTCATAACAGTCTATAAACTGTAGATTTTGGAGAGTATTTAATAATTGATAGCATTTGATAATATTTATAAATCTTTATTAGCTTTATTAGATTTTATAAATGTTTTTAGGATTTTGAAAATTTTGTATACATAGAAAATGTACAAAAAGTTATTAGCTTTTTGAGTTATTAGCGTTTTCTGATTGTAAAGTATCGAAAGCTATAATAAAGACTTACAAAAGTCAATAATATCTCAAAATTATTACATATAAATATAAAGCTTATTAGTATAGTATTTAGCATTTTCAAAAGTTTGTAATTGTTAAATATTGAAAACATAATAAAAACGAATTAAAGCTTAGAAGAGTTATAAAAGCTAAAAACAATAAAACTATTTTCTAGCGTCGAAAATCTACACTTTATAAATTGATTGCAGAACTCATTAGCTTTTATTAGCTTTTTGTAGACAAGATTATTTCCGTCTGGTTTGACATGTTTAAACTCTGTTTTCAACGTAGTCACAAAAAACAGATCATTTCAAAACACGATAAACATTCGCTGACTTGACAGCTTCTTATCTACTTTTAATTCGCTTCTCAACGCGTTTCTCCAATCGAAATCTACGCCATTAAAATCAATCTACAATTACAATCGCGCGTTCAACCATCACATAGTATACAAGCTTTACGGAGAAAAATTCTCGACGAACTCGCGCGCACTCGAAGAGCAATTTTAATCAGAAATCCGGAACGCAAACAAGCCCAAGAATACGCCAGTTTACTAACAAAGCCATCTCTCCCTTCCCAGAATGGTCTCTTCTACAACCTGAACGACGGCAGCGCGACCACGGACTCGACGGCGTCTCCCAACGACGGGAGAGACACCGTCGCCGACGAATTGGCCGACCTGCGCCGGCAGGTCGTCTTCCTCCAGGGCCAGGCCGACGACAAGGATCGCACGATACAGACGTTGCAGGTACGCGTCTGGGCCTTATATCACAGGCCCACGTATTCTCAAGGTTAATTCGCGTCATTTTTCCCAACGATATCGTCCACCTCCGTAATGATAGTCCCCGCTATCCTCTCTCTCTCTTTCTCCGAGCGCTGCGAGAAAGAGATGCAATTATCGTCGTTTATGCTGCTCTTATACGAGGCTTTGTTGCTGCTACGTGTGATGTATGTATGTATACACGTGTGCGTCTGTTGCAGGCGCAGCTGGCCAAGTATCAGAGCGCGAGCGGCGCCGAGCTTGCCAGCGATTTATCGCCGCAGCTCAACGGCAGAGCCGAGGCCCGCGAGAGCTGCAACGCCGCCACGCAAACGGAGAAGGTACGTTGTGGATCACATTTTTTCTTCTTTTTTTTTGTATACTTATATAGCGCTCGAGCTTGTGGCGGATTTTCGCGTGGAGGCTACGTTCACCTGCTCTCGAGTCGCGAGCTGATTCTGCGATGCCCTGTGTGTACGCTGTGCTGCAGGTGAACGTCGTCTCCGCGATTATCATTTCGTATTATATGCGAGACGAGAACGGAGCTTCGAAGTTACAAGCATGAATTTAGATATATTATATATGCATATAGTTTATTTTGAGAATGAGACTACACTTGATTGTTTAAATGTTTCTATATTATACATTAATGTTTATCCAGTAGAAGACACAGTTTTTTTTTCTGAAAAGGTCCTGCTTTAACGGATAGTACAACGCTATATATTCTATAGTTGTGCATTTTATGCTCTCTGAATCTAAAACAGTGAAAATTCACTGTTTTTTTTAGTCCGTATTAACAATTTGACAAAGTTATAATGGTGCAACTGTGAACTAGTGAATAATCAGAGTTTAAACAGGTTAAAAAAATGAACCAATTGAGAAAGTGTAGAAGGACTACCTAAAATAGTAAATATGAACATTGCAAATAGTGAATAAAAATAATATTTGGATAGAAATATACATTAGATGAAATAGTAAAAATAAACTACCTACAATTTTGTAAATACATTACTCAAAATAGTGTGTGGCCCTAGTAACAGGAGCTATAAAGGGGACATAAATATTCGCTTATTCTACAAGTTCATGTTGTTAGCTAATTAAAATGTAAATTTTTCTCATGTTGCAAAACGATTAAGTCCATAAAATTTCACTTTTTCTGGGTGGTGGATTCTCCACATGAATAGTGAATTTCTCGATTGTTCAAAATGTATAAGTACCGAAAATTTCACTTCTCTTAAAAGTCAAATTATGACTCATTGAAAAAATAGTAAATTTTCATAATTTTTCAAGTTCACATTTTACTAAAGCGATTATGTTCTGGATAATCGGCGTTCCAGTGACAATTTAAAGCAAATACTTTCTATCTGTTTGAATCAGTAAATATTTACTAATTCGATAGTAAACGCAATGAAATGAGCAAAATGATAACTCATTTCATAAACAGTGACTATTCACTACGTACTCTATAGCGAATTATGATTTTTACAAAAATGCACCCTATATCAATTAGTAAATATTCACCAATTTGTAAAATGATATTTTTTGTACTACGTATAAATAGTGAAAAATTTCACTATTTGGGAGGTTAATATTATTTAACTATGACAAATAGTAAATTTTTCGCTGTTTTAGATTTAGAGAGTATATATATATATACTGAATTTATGCTTCTATGCTGAGCTTGCATTCAACCACCGTGAAAACGAAAGCGCCAATAAAGTCGATTTAGGAAACACTGATTTTTTTTATTTATTTTTTTTTTAAGTTGCGACCAGTGTCGGCAGGACCGTCGATATTACAGGGACTTCCGCAGGATAACGGCATGGGTCCCCTCGTTAGGTAAGGATGCAAACAACTTTGTTTCTCATACTATAATCATAATCAATCATTGTCATTCCGTAACAACGACACTAAATCCATCGCCCGTGTACAATGCGCTTTGCGAATACTTACATATATATTATATACGTATACGTTCTCAGAAATAAGTGTACCGTTCGGCATAAATTAAGCGGTAATTCGCGTGCACTGGTACTGCTTATTGGGACTTACATCGCATTTGCAAGCTGATCGGTGACTTATTGTTTTCTCGCAAGAACGACACCGTTTTTGCAAGATTGCAGGTCCGATCTTTCGCGGTTTTTCTATGCACAAGTATACAATCAATCGTTACTCTCAACCGTCATATCGCATAGTCCTGTGCACCGAACCACATTTTCTCCTCATCATCCCCCTCATAATATCGATAATGTTAATATAACGCACAAATACAATTATGAACCTGATTGTTGTTGCTGCCCTGGCCCTTACCATCCGTCACGGCGAAACAGCTTCAGGATCGGGAAGGTAGAGTGCGTCAGTCTGTGTGACATACTATTGGGATACGTACTACTTTGCGCGTTAAATGCCCTTATTTACATGCACCTGATGGAACACTTGCAAGCCATCTGTTCCGCTTTTTATTCGTTTACGTAGTATAATTTACAAAGATTTTGCTTGTATCTTGTTTTTTCTTTTCTTCTATAAAATTACGTATGATATATAGTTTCTCCGAAATATCTGCATGGATTCGACGTTATTGTCTTTTGTACAAAATCCTACATGTACTATATACTTATACATACATATAATACTGTAAATACTTACTCGATGTTGGACAATTTAAAAATTTACAACTTTCAAAGATATAAAATATTTTTGCCGGTGCGCAATCGAATCGACATTATATAATAAGCTCGTAACAATAAATGCTCTATGAAGTAGTTTTGTAATACCTCGATTGTTTCAAGTTATTGCGTTATTTATGTTTCGTAGACGAGTAATAAAACGAATGATTGATTTTCATTGATTTCCATGATATTCCGTGATGATCCAGCATGAATTCTAAAAGTAGCTTATGTGAATTAGCAAAGTAGCCCCCATTTTTTTTAAGTTTAATTTTTGTTCAGAATTAACTGTTTTCTTAAAATGTAATGGATTGACATTGAATAATGTTTCATGCTGCGATGGTTAGCCATGCGGGGTGAGTTTGATTTTCTCATTCTACTGCAATTATATACCTGAGAAGTAAAGGTGCACTTTAACAGAAAATGTTCAAAGAATCCGTTCATTGAGGGGGTACTCCGTCTTTAAATTCTGAAAAATTACAAAAACAAAAATTGGAATTAACAAATCCTAATGAAACGACAAATTTTAATTGAAGTCAGCTGTACGCTTAAAAAATTAATTCATGAATTAATTAAGAGGATTGATACACCTTTAAAATGTTAAAAAATGAAAATTTCAATTTTATTGTTTTATTAACTTGACATTGTTTAAATAATGTTTTTTATAATGGTATTAGCTTATAATTAATGTTATCAACATAAAATAATTTTTTTATATGTCATATTCCAGGCACATGTTTTCGAAGGCCAAAATCAATTAAATCCATTTTTTCATTCACCGCAGACTTTAGTTAAATCTGGGCATCGAACAATTTATTACAAAAATTAATTAAAAAATGTAAATTATAAATATTCTTCTTATTTCATTCATGGATTACTTGGATTCATGGATACTTAATTCATGGATTTTGATGACATGTTGTACCTGGAATATGTCACATGTTGATAACATTAATTATAAGCTAATACAAAACATTATTTAAACAATGCCAAGTTGATAAAAAGTAAAATTCAATTTTTTTCATTATTTAACATTTTAAAGGTGTATCAGTCCCTTTAATTAGAACTAACCATTTCATTAGAATAAATATGTTATTACCAATTTCCACACATTTTAATTTTTTCGAATGCAAAGGCCAGTGCCTCCCGAAAATCTATATACAAACACTCAAACTTCTACCAACGATAAGCCAATGTCAGAATGAACGTCTCTGTACAAAATTACAAAACATCCTGCACGTCAGTGTCACCCCCAATAGCGTCAGCCCTCACATCTCGCAAAACTAATTCTTTCCCTTTCTCACTTCAAACCAGCAGCTGGAATGATCCGTGGGGCAGTCAACAGCAGCTGCACCAGAGTCCGAGCCCAAGTCAGAGGCCTGAGCTGAGCTCCTCGAGCAGCGCCAGCAGCACCACCAGCAGCAGCAAGTTCTCCTCGAGTAGACGATCTTCCTCGGACCCCCACAACAACAACAACAGCAACAGCACTAACAACAACAACAACAACCACCACCACCACAACCAGCAGCAGCAGCAACGGCCGTCCAGTCTCCGGGGGCTGCGGCTGCCCAACGGCCAGTCGTCGCCGCCGGACTCGCCCAAGAATCGCGCTGCCCGCACCAAGTCTGTCGAGAGCGACAATTCGTCGCCCGTCAAGTCGGCCATCCCGACGCCCAGGAGGCTCGCCACCCCGACCCTCATACCGAGGGCCGCCAGGGCCGTCTCAGCCACGGGCCGAGCGCACAACTCCTAGCAATCACAGATCTTTTTCGTTTTCGAGATTTAGTCCTTTGTCTTTTCGTTTACGCCGGTTTTTTCTGTATAGTACGGCGCACGTTATCAAAACGCGCGATGACGAGAGCTTTTCGCTGAGACGAGAGTCTGTTTTTTCGCGCGGACGATCACGAGGCTGCGTCGCGAGAGAGGAGGGGTTGTTTGAATTCGTAATACTTGTAATCTAGTACTGCAAATCGGTTACTTGACGGTAGTGCCTTTGACGTAGTGTGAATGTTGAATCGCGTTTGCGAAAGCGAGGCTGCGATTAGGTGAGCTTGACGAAACGCCCGAGTAACTTTCGAGAAATTGAAATTTTTTTTCCGACGTACGGCTGAGTACGTCCTCGATGAACTGGTTCGTTTGATTTTTAAACTACGAGGGCCGTTCTTTTTTTTGGATTTTCTGTGTTATTTATTTTGGTACTGTTTTTGTTGAAAGAAAATCGTTCGGAATTGTTGTACAATTTGCAAATACGAAAATAATGCGTACAGTAATAATACTGTTAAATTAATTATTTGAGTCTGGAGTTTTAATCGGGTCTGTTGTTAAATGTTAATGAACACGAATGTTACGTTGTGAATCAAGTTTCAGCAAAGAGTTTTCGTCATCGATTTGAAGAAAAACGTAGATTGCGCTAGTAAATGCTCAGGAGCGTTTAAAGCGAAAATTTAATGGTTTTTGTCTACCAGCGAAAAATTGGTTGTGTATACTTTACATTTTCATTCGGTTTTCAGTGTACATTTTCATTTTGCGCGAATCTTATGTATATATAGATGCAAGGCAGAACCGCAAGCGCTACTTTAACCATATTTCATTCTGCATAGCATTCGAACCGAATGATCTTTTAGTTTATCTTTTTTCTTAGCTTTGTGAGAATATTGTAAATAATTTGTTTAAGATGGATTTTTTTATTTTAGCTGGATGATACAGATTCCTATTCAATAATTTTAAGTGCAACGTCTTTTCATATTGTTTAAGCATTATCAATTACATTTCAACGTTGTTTGCAATTATTTTTAAAATTATACATTGTTCTGCATCAAAGAATCACTTTGATCTGTTAATCTTCACTTTTATATACTGCTAATTAAACGGTGTGTTATAATAGAATCAACGAGTTTAATCAACTGCTTAAACAATATTAAGAGAAACAATTCAACAGTATTTCTGAGATGAGAGAGATGCGATAATGCAACGTTTAGAAAACTAGAAGGGTTTGTACAGTCTAATTTGAGCTTCGCTACTTTAATAATAGTTAAATGTTTAATTTATTTCTTTGCATTGTGTTGGTGCTATAATTTTTCGGTCGTGTACCAGATGCATAAATATTATCAAGAAGAAATGAATTTCATTAATGATCTAAAGTTATTTTTCTATTATTTAGCTTTCTTGCAAATGTACTTAACAGCTGAAAAAAATTGCGTAGTGACAATAAATTCAAGGTAATGCGTTAACCAACTACCTAAAACTTATTTTCAACTTCAATTTTTGGAACACATTTGTAACTGTCGTCTGATTCATTGATACTGATTCGAATGATGACCGACTTTGTGTGTAATAACAAAAAAGAAATAATGGGATTCCGCTTGATTGTAACCATCGCCCGAGATTGAAGGAAACTGATACAGGTAAAGATGAATTTTGTACGAAAATACTATAATGACGTTAGAGACAGTTTTAGTGGGACTAGCTAAATGCGAAATTTCATATGGGTTGGTCCTCACACTACTGAAACAATAATTAGGAATCGACCGGAATTACTGTTGTTAATGTTACTTTTTAACGGAATATTAATTTACAAGTTCCGTATTTCCAGTAAGAGGTGTGTCAAAAAAATATCTGCGAGATACAGTCAAAAGTACTAAAATTTCCAACGAGTGCGAAAACTTTTATAAACTTACTATTTATCAATTTACTGTTTCATCACTTATTATGGCTTGGACTCATAATGACAAGACATAAATTAAAAATATGAAGAAGATCGATCAGTCTACGTAACAATTCATTTAATCCAAGTTCCAAGTAATTTAATCCAAAAAATATTAACCAAATGCTTTAATTACTTTAAATATAAAATATGAATTTACATACACTTGAAGTATGCAAAATTGTCCAAAATTAATTTATAATAAGTCCAGCCTACATT
Source organism: Philotrypesis tridentata (assembly GCA_018906965.1). NCBI lineage: Eukaryota > Metazoa > Arthropoda > Insecta > Hymenoptera > Pteromalidae > Philotrypesis > Philotrypesis tridentata. The sequence goes on from JACCIB010000022.1 coordinate 625,491, forward strand.
AGTGATATAACTGAGAAAAATATTCTTTTTTCAACTGTGCCCAGTTATTGATGGATGGAAAAAATGTCCTATTTAATCTTGGATTGCAAGACGTAGCACTTCCGATAGCAATGCCATTTGGCATCGTCTCGAGGCTAAACTGCGAAAAACAGTAAATAAAGTGTATTTACTGATAATACATTGTTTTACTCTTTATTCATCCTTCCCAATGTTATTGTTTTTTAAAAATTTCTCTGTAAACAGTTTTATGCATTATATTTTTATTGAAATTTTTTTCATTTCATAAATAAGAAAAACAATTAATAGAATTGAAGAAAACAATGAAGGCCCTTAATTTTAATAATTATAAGTACATACAAAACTTTTAATAATCACAAGTTTAAAAAATTATATGTTACCAAATTAAAGTTTTAAACTTGAAAATTGTTCAAACCATTTTGATATACATAATTGCGAAATAATATCATTTTCTAATATATTTTATAGACAATAATACAACTTTTCAAAGTAATACAATAATTCGTCTTTACACTCGTATTTTCACTTTCATTAGTTTATAGTTTCTTTTCTTGAAACAACTTAATATTCCTTGAATATTTAACAGAGCCACGAAAAAAAAAATGGAAATCGAAATTGAAAAGAATAATTCACTATTTATCGACTTTTTGAAATAAAGCTGATTTTGATACTTTCATTGCAAAGCACACGTGTAAATTTTGGCTAAAAACAGCGCTAATGGAAACGCTGTTAGCTTTCGGTGCATTTTTGTAAAGTATAAACGAATAAATACAAACTATTACGGACGATCATTTATTTTTTTTCTTTCTCGTCCTCCGCAATTTCTTTCTTTATAATAACTTTATTGTCACACTTTTTATCTTTCTCACATTCATTCAGCTCTTTTTTCACTGTGACTTTGCTGTCGCTCCATCGAGTATCACTCTTGGACTTGCCTTCTAACTGTGCCCCATTTATTTCAGTGCTGCCCTTTTCATCTTGAATCTCGACTATTTCAACTCGTTTCGTGTCGTTTTGTATACTCTTAGATGCTATGTGATATATACTTTTGATAGAAGTAAAATATGAGTGTGATTCAGTCTGTAAAAGAAGTATTAGTATTAGTATCGATATTAATATATTAAAGATACCTCAAAATATAACTTGACATGACTTGACTCACCGTTACTTTTTTAAGCTTGTCATCTGCATTCCTCAGTCTATCTTTGTACATTTTTAAGTCATCAGAAAGATCTTTAATAGTATTGCTTTGTTTAGTCGATTTTTCGCTGACAACAGATAACTCTCGCTGCAGCTCCATCATTCGCGTTTCGGTATCAACGCGGGCATTTTCGGATCTTTTTAATTGACTAACTAATTTTTCTATATCTAACAACGAGCCTTTAAACATAATGAAGCCTTCAGGCACAGATTCACCTTCATCTTGATCTGCCGAAGAATTTTCTCTACGTGCCCTTTTGGAAGCAGGTCCACCCCCAACAAATACTGGTAATAACTTTTTGTTACCTGTAAAATTATTAAAATGTTGAAAGTATTCGATATAGAAGCAATATACCGCATAGTTTTAAACTAAATAGAGAGCTCACCCAAGGCAAGTGACTTTAGAACCTCTTCTTCGTTTTCAGCCTTAGAAGTGACTCCATCTACTTTTTCTTCATCCTTTTTAGCATCATCGTCCTTAGTTTTATCGGTCAATTTGCGGTAGTGCAATGAATCTCTAGTTACAACTTTTTGCACTAGTTTTCGAACTTGAGCTCGAGACAAGTTTAATCCTAGCGTATATATCAATTCTTCGATGTCTTTATCAAAAATATATCCGCAATGAGTTTGATCAAAGTATACGAAAGATAACAAAAGATATGGATCGAAGGTATACAATTTCATCCGTTTTTTCTTTCCATCCTTATCACGATCCCTTTTGCCATCCTTTGATGAATCATCATCCTGCAATCACAATACATTTACTATTCGCATCTATTATTTCACAGAAAACCGTGATTTAGAAACCTTACCTCAGAATCATCATCATCCTCGTCATCTTCATCGTCGTTCTTGTCCTTATCCTTATCATCTTTAATTTTGGCATCTTTATCATCTTTCTTGTCCTTACTGTCATTCTTCTTGTCGTCTCTTTTGTCATCCTTTTTAGTTTTTCTGTCGTCATCTTTTTTCTTATCATCCTTTTTGTCCTTTTTCTTGTCCTCCTCTTTTTCCTTTGGTTTTTCTGGCAAATTACATAGGGAGCGATATATTCGAAATCCGAAATCGCGCATCAACATTTCATTGAACAGTTCGGCAAATAATGACACTTCAAACGAATGCTCCTGCAATGTGACAATTTAGTTAATTAAGGTACCCTTAAATAAGTAATTGCATTCACCTGATAGATTACCTTTGTGTCTTCTGGTCTATAATCTAACAAAACACTGAGGGACATGACTGTACAATCGAATTTGCCGCTTTTAGCGGTCCTCGACGGGTGGACTATGATATGTGAGGCCTCCGGCAGATTATACCTTTTCTCCAGAATAGCCTTTTCCCTGTCGTACAATTTTTTCTTGTCTTCGTCGTTCTGAAATGAATTCACGCGCAGATTTTTACAATTCGCTGAAATACCCCGCGAATAAAAAAGTATAATCTTTCACGAATAAAAGGAACGCACCTCCTTGACGTCTTTAGATCGCTTATCGTCTTTTGGCTCCTCTTTGGGCGACGGCATGCTGTCCTTATCGTTTTCCTCCGCTTCATCCTGTCTGCCCTCTTCTTTGGCCTGCTCCGACTTAATAGCCTTGGAAAGTCTCGCTTGAAGCTGAGATTTCAAGCCTTTGGCGTTGAGATTGCGCGCCACCAATTCCAGTCGCAGATCGTTCACCTGTGCAGATTGTCAAATTTTTAAGAAAGGCAAACGACGAGAAGTACTCGTAAGCGGGGAAAAAAGAATCGCAACTCACGTTCATATTCTTTGGATCCAGCTCGGAGTAATGGGTCGGGTCCTTCTTCTCCGGCACTGCATCGTCCTGAAATGAGAAACGGCAATTTAGTTGGGCTGGAAAGGCGAGAGCTCGCAGAGTATACTACAAAACTGAAGCAGCCCCTATAACCAAACGAAACTACTTCCTCGTCATCAACGTACACTCGTCCTAGCACTCGGCATCAGATTCATTCGCATTCTCACGGTCTATGTACATGTTATAACATAACAACGAAAATCATCTTCGATTACGATGGCCTTTCAAACACGAGACAAGAAACTGCTAGACTCTCATAGTGTCCTGGCTCTGGTGTCGGTGTGGTATATACGTGGGTTTAATGCATAATAAAATCCATAATTACTAATGTGGCAAAATCGTAATAAATAGTATATAAAAAAATGAAACTTTCTCAGCGAAATCTTAACTCGACGTTGACGACTTTTTCGGAAACGGAAAATTACTCGGCTGCACACTTCCCCGAGCTATGTGGACTTGCTCGCATTGCGCTCATTAAAAATTTATGTAAAAAACGGCCAGTACGCGCTGGCTCGTAACTGTCGTACATGCTAATTGATCGGCTGTACTCGGCAGACGTCGTCATTGACGCTTTGCGATCGTCTCGCGATTAATCGCGCCTTCGCCGAGGTCGCACAGGGCCCCCGCGCAGATGATCGACGAGCAGGTACGACGTGGAGAGAGAGAGAGAGAGAGAGAGAGAGAGAGAAAAAAGTTTAGTAATGGGGAAACAGCTGTACGATTAATTGTAAACAACAAGAACAGGTACACAGAAATAATCCAATCGAGAGAGGTGAAAAAAAGGTAATATTTGCATAAAATATATATATGGTATGGTGACGATATATATATATTAGTCGTAAATATGTATATATGGGATGATGATAAGGGCAGTGCCTTTTGATCAGCGACGCCGCCGGCAGCCGCGGAGTTACTCTCGTCAGCAATCGTCTCACTGGCCGCAGCGACAGTAGCAGCAGCAGCAGCAGCAGCAGCAGGAGTAGCAGGAGTAGCGGCAGCAGCAGCAGCAGCAGCGGCTGGAGGAACGGCCTCCGGCTCGTCCGACTCACTGGTACGCAGCTTACGCTCCAGTTGCTTTCTGTAGCTGAGGTGCAGGCCGTCCCATTCCAATCTGGTCGGCACGCAGCGCCAAACATCTGGGAGAAATAGTATGACGGTTTCAACGCGAGAGGGTACCACACGGCCGGACTTGTGGGTCGTCTCCGCCCGCCTGTAGTAGAGCTCCAGGAAGCGGTACCTGCGCCGCAAGGAAAAAAAAAACAATACCCAAACGTCAGCTCTTGGAGGTTAATGCGCCCGTCTGTGCCTCGATTCTTTCCCCTCGCACAACTTTTTTTCTTTCGTTTTGCACCACTTTTCGCACCTACGCATATGTATATGTACAGTACACGGCGCCAGTATACGTATGCCTCTCTTTATTCGAAAGCAGCCTCGACTCGACACCCCACAGTGTGTATCGTCGCCTCGCAGCTGAGATTTATCGAGATGAGAACGAAAGTGTTTGTCTAAGTGTCTCTAAAGCGAGAGTGAAAAAAATAAATAAAGAGATAATTCGGTCGATCGATCGGTCGAAGAGATAATACTGACACGGTCCATATTTGCGCTGCGCAGCATACAATCTCACACACATAGAGATAGAGAGACAGAGAGAGGTGACAACCGACGGCGCAAACAAAAATAAAAACTGTATTATGGTAAGTAAAGTAATAAAACAGAGAGAGAGAGAGAGAGAGAAAATAAGTGAAAGCCCGGCTATAAGCACTGGTTCGTTATCATCACACGTGGCGCCCTTGCTGCTTTCTTCGTTGGTTGATCGTTACAGAGCCAAGGTACGCAAGCACATACGTACCTCAGGGCGGTCTGTCCCCGCAGCCTTTACACAGATTCTTAGCCCCGCGAGTCAGAACTCGCTCCGAGCCCATTCAAGCTCGTGGACGCCCAATTATTGCATTGCCTTGATGAGAGCATCTTACTGAACATAATTGCGGAATGAAGATTCCATGTGTTCCGATGCAAATTATTTTCACCGAGATCTTCCCATCAAGTTCACCAAGGATCCAGGATATCAAGCGTCTAATTTCACCGCGTTAAAGTTAAAGATACAGACTTTACACTGGTACTTGTCTAAGTCTTTTCGGTACATTCAGTTATTTACAGTGAGTAGTGCATTAACCTCGCAGGTCCACTAATTATCAGAAGAAAAAAAAAATGATTAATTGCAAGTCTAATCTGGAATTCATACCATTGAGTGCAGTTGGACAGATCGATTCCGGTCAGGGCTTTGCACGTTCTGATCGCCGTCTTAATGAGCACGGATGGGTCCTTTTCAGGATTCGCCCCGTCTAATGAAGGACTCCACGGGCCGCCGATTGCCATCGTTTCGTTTTTGCCACGTAATCCGACTAGGAAGTTGATCAAACGCGTCGGGTGAATGTAGTCCCGATCGTTATCGCGATCTTCGGTCACGCCGCAGCAGCGCTTGTAGATCTCTTCCATTTGGGGCATCGAGATGAGCATGACCTATAGTTTTGCGTTGCATTTTAAAAAATCAGATAATTCGAAGGTTGAAGAATTTAAATAGTAGTTAAACACTTGTTTTACATAACAAGTATAGCTTACCTTTGCCGAGAATAAATAATCTGCATCCGGAGGTTCTAGAACAGCTGTATTTTCGACACATGAATCGACATCTCTGTGCATGACGTGAAAGGAACAAGGTTTGTTGAGAGTAAACGGCATATGAGGTGGGAATGCATCAACCCATCTAAAGTTTGTAGAAAAGAAATCGCTGGGAATGTACATGTTTTGGTAACGTCTTTTGATTTCCAGAACGTCGGCTTCCGGTCTGCAAAAAAATGCAAAAAAAAAAAATATAAGTGCATCAGTTGGAGTACAAGAAAGCAAATTAAATATTAAGGCACTCACAAATCAAGTGCTATCTTTGGTATCTGAACCATATAACGAGGTACTACTCTTGTTCGTCTACGAGGTCTCGGTGATTTACTTCTTCTTGTCCTGGAAGGACTGCGCTCTTCTTTCTTCTCACGTTCCCTGATTCTCTCTTCTCTACGTCGTTTACGTTCAACTTCTTCGTCGTCGTTACGTCTGTCACGTGGAGATCGTTCTCTGACTCTTGCAGTTTTATTGCGATTCGCCACTGTACTTGTGGTAGAATTATTTGCACTAAATCTGTTATTTGAACTTTCACTGGGAGGTGGGACTGCATTGTAATTCCCAGATGTTCTAGTGGTTTGGTTTGTTCGATTGGTTGGAGCAGCTGGTTGTGTATTAGCACTGTTATTATTGTTTCCCATGGCAAGCACTTGAATTCTAGTTGCATTCCATTTGAATGGCATAGAAGGATTGTAAGATGCTTCAACTAGAACACGATCCCCTACAGCTGGGTTCGAGCCTTTGGCACAAGCACTGAAATATTTAATTAAAGCGTGAGTGTTTTAGTTTTTATATATCATTAATTTTAAAGAAGAGAGAAAGAGTAGAAATTTCTTACTTTGTTTGAAAAAATACATCTTCATCAACAAATCCAAAATTATCATGGACTTTGGTAACTGTACCCGTAAATACTCTTTGCTTAGTTGACGAAGGAGGCACATTTTGCTGGACCTGTTGAGTTACTCCAGCTACTGATTGTGTAAAAGCATTAGCGTTAAGTGTTCGTGGAGTTGGATATGAAACTGTGGCTACTTGAGGATACAATTGTCCAGCTATTCCGGAAGGTAAATTTGAACCTAGCGTTGCCATGGATGCCATGGTTATATTTGGCTGCAATACAAACATTATGAAAATTAAAGGTATTAGCAATTATTAACTCAACGAACGAAACGAACGACGTCATGTATACTCACTTGCTGTAATCCCAGACTTTGTTGATAAACTTGCTGATTGGGTTGCTGGTACTGAACCATTGGTTGTCCGCCCATGCCACCCATCGCTTGTCCCAGCATTTGCTGCTGAATGTTCTGAATCCCTTGACCTTCAAAAACATAACAGTGAATGAGCAAGTTGATCGATAAGTATTTATCAACAATGAGACCTTGCGTTCCCCTCGCACGACACTCAAATATCTTTAAATACCTACATTGTCAACGAGCGCAATTGCTGACGTAACTAAAATGTATATTTAAGCAAGTGACACGGTACGCTCGTTTCTAAAACCACATTCCAATCAAGATAAACCCAGTACTCACTGAAATACATGTCTCGGTCAAGCTTGTCTCCTATACCAATCAACAAAATCTATCTTTGTACATGATCGAGCCTCCCAATCCCCACACCGTCCAGCTCGCACAAGTGTGCAAGGTGCAGCGTACACTCCAATAAAACCCAAATCTCTCCTCAGTGTTTTGTTTCCTCATCGGCCCCACAGCTGCACATCGGAGATGGCAAAAGAACTCGTGAGAGACACAGCCAGCAGAGCGAAACTGCAGGCCAACTCGACCGACTCGAATAAGCTCGTCTCGACTACGCACTACACGCATCCGAAATATACCCCCTTATTTTCCCCGTCCTAAATAGCATCTCTCTCTCTCTCTCTCTCGCTCTCTCGCGCGCGCGACAGAAACACAGCCGCCGTTGCGACACTTTGGCACCGATGCTCACCTGCATTGCGGACCCAGGGCGGATTTTTGCCGCCGCCAAAGGGCGATATGTTGCTCATGGCCGTCGCTCCTTAGCCGGTCTCGGCCTCTTCTCTCACTCTCTCTCCAGCTTTTAAATAGCGTGTTTGGTAACTGCGCGCTGGCGGGCGGGCGGAGGGGGGGGAGGGAGACGATATATCCTTGGACGACGGGGGTGGCTCTCTCTCTCTCTCACTCTGTGTCTCTTCCGTCGTCCCGGGGGTGCGGGAGACGAGGAAATTCCCGCGTCTCTCTCACTCTCTCTCTCTCTCCGCGCGAGGCTTTGGCTCTCGTGTCTCTCCGAGGAGGTGCAGCCCGCGGCGCCGTGTGTCGCTCGTCGCTCGTCCGGATGCGCGCCGAGAACGGCGAGAACAGCGTCCTTCGCTATTATAATACACACACACACTGGGCTCTCTCACTTCGGCGCCATGTTTCGCCGCACTCCCCCGGATTGCGCTGCTGCACGGCCGACTACGTGTGAGGAGGTGTGCTTCTGTGTGTATAGATGTATATGTATGTGTGTATACGGTTACGTTAATACGCAGCGAGAGAGAGATGGACAGCGTCTGCTTGCATGTGTGCATATATAGGTATAAGACGTGGTTCGTTGTAGCTTGTAGGTGTGCGATATCGGGGGACTGCCACTATACTGCCAGTGTCAAACGAGGGAGTGTTGTGTTTTTGTTTTTTTTCGGTTCTCGGGGGGGGGGGGGGGAGACGACGATGTTTTGGGATATTATTGCCGTCTGTGTTATATGACGATCGCTGGCGAGCTATGCGCCGTTTTGAGTTTGCTTTTGCAACGAACCGCTGTTTTCGGGGATTTCGAGGAGAAAACAGCGCGCAGAGGTTAGAAAATGTACCGACTGTGATTTATTACCGACCTTTTTGGAGCGGTGCAAGTGCAATATACTTGCAAGTTACAGTATTGGATTATTGCATTAGCGTTTTTTTCGAAGCAGTATCTTTACCTACATTTTTATGCAATAAATAATTAATGATAATAACGTTTTCAATGAAACTCGCTTATCGCGTGCAAATATGTGAATTCTATTATGTATGTACGCGAGACAAACGTAAATTGCAGCTTTGCTTCAGAATGCACGAAAACTTATGAAAAAACAAATTTTATTATTAGTCAATTTTGAACAATCGATACGTCCATCGTTTTCGATTGCTCTTTTTGCGCAGTGTAAAAGCAAACGAGCAAGTCGCTAAAAGCGCGACTATATTATCAATATGGATATATTTGCTCACAATTTGTTCACATTATTAATGGACACGTGCAATAATACACATGTGCCATAAAACTATTGCGTCCAATCAATAAACGGGTAAAACTGCGATGCGATTTTAAAACGGAAGTCAAGCGAGAGTTTGAAAGCGCCGTGAACGGCGTTAAAAAGGAAATAAAAAAAAGCGCTGCCCTTGTATTTTTTCTGCCCCCCTCCCCCCGGCGTTACCATTGATTTATTTTATGCATTGAAACTCGAGTATTACTGCACGTGTCGAGCTATACTTACAATTGAATTATTCAGGAGACAAAATTAACGCTTTGACTTGAAAGAAAAAAAAATATATGTTCTTTGCACATTTTTTAACCGATGTGGAAATAAGTGTACGTTTATTTACACACACAATACATTATTCACCGGTGCGCATTAGGCTGTCACGTAAAAATAGAGTCTATTCCATAAATTAAAATGTAAATACATCATGATGAAAATTGCCTTGTTACTATTTCTCGAAAGCTCGGCTAATTGCGGCGAGTAATCATTTAAGGCGACTTTACTTTCGCTTCTGGAACGTCGTTCTCGCAAGTTTGCAATGAAAACAAAAGCACTCTTTCCTCTAATTTCCTTTAATTTTCCAAACGCCAATCAATACCAATCACTTTACCGGAAAACTGAAGGTAAGGTCTCGATAAATAAAAGCGTGACGTCTCACGTAAAAACTTATGCATTTACACCAATAACAGATGTATTGTATATGCACAACGACAAAAAAATCTCGCTTTCGAATTTCGCGGCTCTCCCCACGATCCCCCCGTCCAATAGGTCGAATCTCCCCCTTCGCCGGATCGACTCGCCGTCCAATCCCGTCTCCTCCCAAACGGAACTCCAGGCATTACGTAAGCCCTCGACGTTCTATCTCTCTCCCTCCCCTCCCACTTCTCTCCTCCGGCTCCGACGCGAGAAACACGTGCTTGGCATCGTCGGCACGCGGTTCCTCTCGACTATCGCCGAGAAAATACGCCCCTTGATCACCGGATCCTCGGCGAAGACGGCTCCGCTACCGAAACCGAGGTGTACGCGATAATACGCGAGTGCATCGTGTATATATATATATAGGCTAGCGCGCCTGAAGTGCATCGGAGCATAGCTGTCTCGTGTGTTGGTGGGGCTCTATATAGCTCGTTGGTGAAAAATGGCGTTGGCATCGATCTGCCGGCGGCTGACAATTGATTCGACCTTCAGCCGAGCGAATCTACAGGCCGCACACTCGGCAGCCGCCGCCCGGACGAGTAAGAACTTGCTCGCGAGTACGGTGAGGAGCTTCGTCGCCGCCGCAGCAGCTGACAAGATGGGCCTGCCCCGCGTCTACTTCGACATGACGGCCGACAATAAGAAAGTCGGCAGGATCGTCATGGAGGTTGGTTTTTTTTCGTTTGCTTCGGTTCGTGTTTTTTTTTTTGGTCGTCGAGGAGATTTTGCTTTTGCTGGTCCAGAAATTTGCCGATTTTTCGTTGTTTCTCGCGTTCGCGAGATAGTTTCGAGAGATGTTGTGCTCGCGGTTTGCTTTCTCCGGTCGCCGTTAGGTGTGCGACTACTTCCGGTCCTCTGTTTACGCGCAGACTTTTTTGAATTTCGCTTTCGCGCTACTTTGGCTTTTCGAGCCGTATAAAACGATAAGAATTTTTTTTGCGCCTTGCACCGCGAAACGAACGAACTTTGTTACGGGCAATATAGTTTTGTAACGAATTAACATTTTTTTCGAACTATTTTAAATTTCGATTTTCGCGCTCAACGATCAATGGCTCAAAAATTAGCGAGTCGCTGTAATTTTCACCGAAAAACCGAAAAATGAATGAAAAAATTGAAACAAAAAAGTGAACATATGGTTTTTGAACGATTTAAAATGTTGTATGTACTCGCAATTGTCTTTCGCTCAATCGCCGAGAGAAAAAGAGTTCGATCAGAACTGTTTCGCTGTCGAGATTTCCAGTAGCAAAACGCTTGTAAATCACAATCAAACACCCGCAATAAAATTCAGCGCTATGGTATTAGGCTTTTATGCGACGCGTGACTCTTCTTATCGCTTATATTCCAACATTAAACGTGCAACCGCGCAGTAAGTACTTACAATGTGTCTCGCGCATAAAAAATTCAAGTTCGAGCATATTTTAAGTTCCATTTCAATATTACGTAATTTACGCTCGCCTATGTGCATTATGCACAAGGAACAGGAAAGAGCGTTAAATAAATAATTTATAAGATATACGTGTGGTAAAAAAAGAACAGACTCCAATTTGTCAAGTTATTGAAAGTTCGATTGCATTATTAACGCTAAACAAACGAGAGTCCATTTATCGCGATTATACTTATAAACGTACGCGTAACGCCGTAATACATATATATAGAAAAATTTGCAACGTCTCGTCTACATATAAGTATACATCAGCGTGACTTTCGTTTTGCGCGCGCGAGTCGCCGCCGCCGCGGCGCGCAGCGCAGTAATGGAAAGTTTTAATTGTCGCTCCTCCGTGTAATTAACGAATTTGATCCCCGGGACAGTGTGTAGAGCGGCTTTGACAACTTCTTTACATAATTACGCTCTAATTAAAGCGTCAGTTTCAAACTTGCGCGCACCCGATGCTCTCTCGGAGCGAACTTTTGTCGTCTCTCGTCCGCTGCGCAGCTTCTCCGAACAGTACACTCTTCCCGCGTGTGTGTAAACAACTCGAAGATTGCGAGAACGCGAAAAATCTCGGATTTCGCGTATAATACACAAACACTGCGTAATCCGAGAAAATCCAGAAGTACGTGGAACGCAGGCGCTTACATATCTGGAATCGCGAAATTACACGTTCATAGCCGCGTCTGCTCGGCAATTATCGCTAAGTGCAGCGTTGCCGCGCGTATCATCGTATATTGTACGTACATCGTACACATATATACGTGTATACCCTGTAATATCCGAACGTCCGCGGAATATAGTCCACGTATCGCGTTTAGTGTATACGAGAGCCGCGAGAGACGGAGTATATATCGTGCCAGTTTCTTTATTATCGAGCGGGAAAACTAGAGTTTTATGAAACTCGATTGGGTCTTGAATGCACTCGGGGCACAGGTGAGACGGAGAGAATAACAGTGACACCGACTGCCGCGGGATCTTTGTGTATATATAATGCACCACCACCACCGGCTGACCCTGTCCTCAAAATGCTATTTCCTTCTCTCTAAACTGTTGCGGTGCAAGGAGGTCAAGTACCATTATTCCGGCTAATCTTGACTCGTTAAAATTTCTTTAGATCCTCGCGCTCTGTGTATATAAGCGGCTCGAAGATTGCGCGCGAAAATTTACAAATTGTACGTAATGGTATTATATAGACACCCGCAGAGAGTCTCCTTTTCGCGATTTTCCATACGATCTCTCTCGCGGTAAAATATCTATATATGAGACTGTAAACGGCCCTCGCCTACAGCACGACGGCTGTAATCACTGTTTTAGCAAATTACACCTCTGAATAATGTAACCTTTCTCGTCGTCACTTCTCCGCTAAATCCATCGACTCGGCCTTATTATGTATCGCTTCGGTGTGCACATATATATAAACCGCCTCCGATCGATTCACCCCATATCGAACGGAGAGCAAATATTACCCGTATATAAGGTATACATATATATGCATGTATGTTTATTGCAGCTCCGTACGGACATCGCGCCCAAGACCGCGGAGAACTTCCGCTCGCTGTGCGCCGGCGAGAAGGGCTTCGGCTACAAGGGCAGCAGCTTCCACCGCGTCATCCCCAACTTCATGTGCCAGGGCGGCGACTTCACGAATCACAACGGCACCGGCGGCAAGTCCATCTACGGCACGAAATTCGAGGACGAGAATTTCCAGCTGAAGCACACGGAGCCCGGCATCCTGTCGATGGCCAACGCCGGGCCCAACACCAACGGCTCCCAGTTCTTCATCACCTGCGTCAAGACCAACTGGCTGGACGGGAAGCACGTGGTGTTCGGCAAGGTCGTCGAGGGCATGGACGTCGTCAGGAAGGTGAGGTGGCTTTCGAGCGCAATTAAAGAGTGCTCCACCGCGCGATCATCGAACGCCATACCTCTAAAAACGTTTTTTGTTTATTACAATTAATCGATCAAGTTTGGCTCGACAAATCGAGTTTGGCCATTTGCCTTGGATATCAAAGAACATTTTTGAGAAAAATTGTATTTAATAAAATGCGATTCCCAAAGTCTCCGCGAGTCGTATACAAATTTGTCCGACGAAATAAAATTTTAATTTTGACTTTTATGCCATAATAACGATTTTACCGCATTCTTAGATATCTGTTACAGGTGGCGAAACTCGGTTAGACTCGTTGTTCTTTCATTGACTTTGTTATAAAATAATGAAAAAAGATTGAGGTGTAGTGGAGGTGGAGCACTCTTAAGGGGCTCCGATAGCCGTTAATGACCCGTCACTAACCGTACGACAGAAAAGTGCTTGAATCTCAATAAATATAATGAAACACGCAAATTCAACAGCATATAGCTGCCCTGCGTCTCGGTATCATCTATATCAATATTCAAAGTTTGAAATTAAAATATTGAGGTATCGAAAGAAAAAAACGGTTAGTGACGGGTCATCAGTGGCTAACGGGACCCCTTAAAGCACAATCGCGAGCTTTCGAGGATTCGACGCTCTGCTGCCGGAAAGTGATAGAGAACGAAAGCAACAGCAGTAGCAGCAGGTGCAGTTTAAAACGATATCGTGTCCCCTGTGTGTGCATTTTTTCGCGGCTGCGTTTTCTCTCCTGAGCGAGATACGAAAATAGAATCGGCGCGTCGCCACACGTTACATACGCTCTCTCTCTCTCTGTATCGTGTAATTCGATAGCCGGTCCACCGGGGCCATTATTTCGAGCTATAAAGCTCTTCCGGACGTTAATTACCGGGTTGCTGCTGCTGCTGCTGCGGCGCTGATCGTCGAGATTCATCTCTTTTTTTTTCGCTTCCTTCTCTCGCGCGATAATTCCCGCGCAATTAAATTATCAAGCCCCAATTTTCCCGGCCGCTGGAATTAAGCGCTTCATTGGAGCCGATTAAACGCGTCGTACATTGTGTGTGCGCACCTGGCGCCGAGTCCGGTTTCGAAATTTCCGGAAAGCCTCCGTATATCTCGGGTCTACCGCACAAAAGGCTCTGTGCGCGCCTCGGAATAGTCTCGAATTGCAGCAATTTAATACACGCGCACATGTATATATAGAGCTAATCTCCATTTTCTCGTTACAGCTGGAGGCGATGGGCTCCCAGAGCGGCAAGACGGCCAAGAAGATCATGATACAGGATTGCGGCGAGATCAAGTCGTAAAAAGGAGACACGCGTATACATCGTACTATATATGTGTATACCCGCACACGCAATTGTAAACGCGCACAGAGAGAGTGAGCGAGAGAGAGAGAGAGAGAGAGATTGTCGTCGCACACCATCCGTATACACCGTTGCCCTCGTGTCACCACCCCCACCACCACCAGAGCGAGATAAAGCTTCTCTCGAGCGCGAGAATTTCCGCGACGGCGGATCCATCCATCCATCCATCCATCCATCCTCGTCGTCGTCATCGTCGTCGCGGTTCCGCCTCCTCTCGCGCTTGCGGGATCTCACGACATTGCGTCGACTTAATCATCGACCTTCTTTCCTGATTTAGCCGACGCGGCGAGAGCTCTCGGTTGTACACGACCACTGTTTTATCCGTGTATACGTTATGTAATTTGTGTGTGTGTGCGTGTATCTGTGTGTGTGTGTGTGTGTGTGAAAGAGAGATGCGCGACTCTCTTTCTACGCGGAGGAGCCGCGAAAAGAAGCACGGCGTGAACTCGCACTGGCGCACTCTTTATTCTTGGATCAGCTTGTGCGTTAAGAGAGAGGCCAGCAGAGCTTTTTCTCGTCCCATTCCGGTGTAACGATTTGCTTTCCCTCTTTGTATATTTAGTGCATTTTTCTTCTCTCGCCGTTTGTTTTTCGTCCCGTTGCGCGCCGCACTCGTCGACTATATATACGGTGTATTGAGTATTGAGGCTCGATTGCGCGCGAAGTGTCCATAATATGTATGTAATGCGAGGCACTGGTTTGCGAAAAGTGCGGCGGTAACGAGCCATGTTAACCAGCGATCGATTTCTATATGAAATAAAAGTTGTTTTCAAAAATCAAAGCACGCGAGTGACTGCAATACACACACACCACTGCGCATCCCGATTTGTCAATAAAGATATAACTGGGGTTGATGCATAAATAAAAAGACGCTTTATTTCCAACATTCAAGATTTATTTTGGGCAACATTTGGTAATTCTTCTGTACTCCGTTTTGTTTGTTTATTTTTTTCATTAAACGTCACTTAAATACAGATTAGTCGGATCTAGCGATAACATCGATATCTCTACGGTTTTCGTATGTGTTTAAAGGTGTACACGTCGTCTCGACGCCGTTTTTGCGCGCGCCTTCGGCGCAACTGTCGCTCGATTTTAGAATATGCAGCTTAGAACCGCACCGTCCGGCGACGCGTGCCACTTAATTAACGAGTTAAATCACGCAAGTAGCGCGCAAAGATGTGAAGATTTGGTGACTTTCCAATGTGCGGGTACACAAGCAATGTTTCTCTCGTCACTCCACCGACGGCTTTACTCGAGGAACAAAATTCATATTTTTTTTTTCAAATCAGAAGTTTTGTATGTACACGACAGTGCTTAGAGGGTTTTTTTTTTAAATTCGAAAAACTCGGCTATAGAACACGATTCTACGATATCAGAAAATATTGTATCATTTCTCTCGTACTGTTCGTCCTCGTACACACGGTCGGGATGGTTGTGCATAATCATCACCAAATATTAGCATCGATGCAGCTCTGTCTCTCTTGTAAAATTATCGCTCAGCGCTAGACGACGAAGCATAAGTATACGTATTATCGAGACGCGGCGAATTGAAAAATCGATAATCGAGATGTGAAGGGTTTCGCGTAAAAAAAACCTTCGCCTCGATCGTTACCCATCTTTCTCTACGTCTCTCCCAGCCGAGCGGCGATTATATTGCTAATTGCGTTTTTCTCCCGCGACTTTCCCAGCTCCGAGACGCTTCCTGCTCGCAAATAGCCAATTTCAATTCTCGAATGGCATACTCGATCTCGTCGTCTCTTTTTTTTCCCCGACGCCTTTCTTCTCCCTCGCGACTCGCGCGAGAAATTCCATTCGGCGAGCGAGACGTAAAACCGAATATATATATATGTAAATACGTATATGTATATGTATATACACACGTGTGTGGTTCCGCACTGTATGGCTGGTGCGCGACGCGGAAATCTGCGATTATTACGCAATCGGGCGATTATGCCTTTGTCGATCGGTGCGTCGGCCGTACCGCCGAGAGAGGAACATTCAAAGCGATTCAGTGTCAAATTTATTTACAGTTTTGCATCGCAACGAGCTCGTATATATTATTGTGCCGTTCTTCTTATGATGCTCATCTTCGCGCGAGCCTCCGATGTGTCTATACATATGCCGAATTTCAAAAAATTACACTTTTCTTTGGTCTAGAATTAAAAAAAAAATTGTTCTTTTGAGGATAGAACCGATCGGACTTTCTTTGAAGAATACCAAGGAACATTTTTCTGAGCCATACTACGTTTTTTTTTACAAAAAATTAACACGTCAAAATACTGGACTAATAACAACTACGAATAATTCCAAGGCGCGAATAAAATTTCGAATCGCATTACAATGAGGTGCAATCGAAGAGCTTTGATTAAAAAAAAAAGAAAAATAAAAATATGCCAGTTCAAAAAAATAATAATAAAAATGCGAATAGCCTCCTCGTGTTAAATTTTCGCGTTCAAAAAATTTCAAAAAATTTCGTTCGAATTCCAGGCCCCAAAGAGAAGTGCATTATTTTCCTCTTGAAATTCAACGTATACGTATATACATATGTTACGCGCCGTTAAAAAATCTCGCGAGGAAGAGTCTCTATTATTTTTCGATTAATTACGAGGCTATTAACGAGTAAACTTTGCCGTAATTTCTAAGTTTCAGAGCAGAGTGTTATTAAAAGTTTCGAACGGCTCCGGGGGCGCGCAAATGAGTTATCGCGCGCGCGCGCGAGGCAAAAACGGAAAAGTTATCATTTAATCTTCTTATATTTTTTTTTTGCCCCTCCTCCTCTCCCCCTCCCCCTTCCCCGCACTTTCTTGCGCATCCGAGGCTGCGAAGAAGTTTCCTTACACACACACATGTATTACGTATACTCGTATATACGCGCAATCTTTCTATACTTCGCACCTTTCTATACGCCGATAACTACACTCGCTTTAAACGACGGAGTAACGATTACACTTTTTTGCAATTTTTTTTTGTCTTACTAACGATTGTCTATACATTCATATAGAGAGAGAGGTGGTCCGTAATTTTTATTTGTTTTCATTTTTTATTTCAACTGCCATCGAGAAGAATTACACTTTATTTAGCGTTCTATATCGACTGAGCTATATATGTGTAACGCAATGATTCGTTAACAGCTTTGCAAACGAAGACATTTGTTTTTCTAACTGAAACTCTATAATATATATATAGGCTGCGCAGATATGCTTCGACAAAGCGCATACAGTACAGCAAATAAATAAATAAATAAATAAATACTCTTCCAAGTTAATTAACAAAGAGGAACTTGTTCAAGTTAGAATATCTATATATCGACGAGGACACGCTAGACTTGTACACATTTTTCTTGAAAAAAGAAGACCTTGTGCGCCTGGATCCTCACATAAGCGTCGCAATAATAATAACGATGTAATTACGGATTACGGAGCCCGAAGCGCGCGCCTTGACTGGCGCTCGCGAAATTACAGAATTACGTCGTTTAATAATCGTCAATACTAATATTAATCAATGTCATTATTACATATACAAACGTCGCGGGTCATGGATAGCGGTGGCGTATTATTATTATATATATACTTTTCTTTTTTGGTATATACGGGAAACAGGGGGTAAAATTTTTATTTCCGAACCATCGAATCATTGTTCGCAACATTTATAAAGTTGATTATTATAATAATTATATATTACACAATTTTTGCCTGCTGCTTTATTATTAGATTATTGTTGAATTAGCGGAATCACGCGCATCGTCCTTCGACCAGCGAAGGATGATTGCGCAATCCGTTTATTTAATTATTTTTATTTTCATCTTCTCTTCTGGTTATTCCGTTATATCGTTCTGGCTTATTGTATCTCTGAAAATTCCTTTGTACTATATTTTTCTCATCAATATAGCACGGCTTCCTCTGCCTCGTCGCCTCTCGTCTCTTCTTTTTTTTTTTTTAATCTTACATATATTTTTTTCTCGTTAAATCATCTGAGTTTTTGCGCTAGAAAAAATAATTTATCACTATTGGAGCGAGCCTCTCACACGCATCGCGTCTCGAGGTTCTAGGCGATTTACAATATTTTTTTTTTGTTTGTTTCCTTATACACGCTTCGTAATAAGTGTAGATTTTTGGTTTTTACATGATTAACGATCGTCACAATCTTTCTGCCCCCCCTTCGTTTACGCTCGCAGCGAAACAACTTTTCTCAATCGAGTATAATATACCTGTGCGCGAAAGGCATATGTGTCGAGATTCAATGAAACGATTCCTTGTGCGCATTTATCAACATTAGAAAAATATGCAGCAGCCAACGAAAAAAAAATTATATCTTTTACTCGTGTGGATAACACAGTCAATTAATGAAAGCAATTTCATACTGGAAGCTGTAAGCAAAGTTCAGAGGAACTCGATACTTCGTCATCAGTTCCATCGAATCTCTCCAGCCCATGGACCGGTCATCCCTTCGATCGACGAGTCTTGTGCAGTGTACAGTGTATAGTCGAGTGCTTGACTTTTTTTTTTGGCTCAGTAGTTTCCGTATAAAACTTAATTATATACTAACGTTTCGTTCGTCCTAACAAGTATTATTTTTTTTTTCGTCCGCATCGAAGGCAAACAACGATGTGTACGACGTCCCGCGCGCGAATCATATTCAATCTCGCCTCCGTGAAAACACCGCAAAGAAACCGAACGGAAAATAAAACCATGTAAAGACGAACTTCCCTCCATCTCGTCGGTACCCATCCGTTATATGCATGTACAACGTGTAACACAAGATATCGCAAAAATTGGGCGCAAGCGGAGCAAAGCGAAACGCGTATTACGCCTTGACGATATCCCACGGCTTTCACTTGACGAACAGATCTTTCAGGGACGAGCAGATCGAGGGCTCGCACGAGTCGGTCTGCTCGTCCTCCTTGCCGGTTTGGCCGGCTGCAGAGGTGGCGCTGGCGGCGCTCGCTGCTGCTGCTGCTGCTCCGCCGGTAAACCAGGCCGCCACCTTATCGGCCGGCCCACTCGAGATGCTTCCGCGAGGCGGTTTTCCCGATGGGGATACCGCCGGCTTGCTGCTGGTGCTCTCCGAGGCTTCCGAGGACTCGCTTGCCACACCGCTGCGCAGAAATTTCTCGATGGCGTTGCCCAGAGCCTGCGGAAGTTTTGACGTTAGATATAGTTCGAGTGAGAATTCGATCGATTTGGAGGTTATGGGAGTCTGGAAGGGTTGTACTCATGGAAATTCGAATGATAAAGCTGGTGGAGACAGTAGAAATTGTCAACTTGCAAAGTTTCAAGCTTGTATTGCAATATACTCAACAAATAAGGTTTCAGCAATCGTGCGGTATTTTGGAATTTAAATTGTTATTATTGGAGATAATCTCGTATAATCGAAGGCAATTGTCTCGTCAGTCGATTACAAGTGAAACAGTATAATTTTTTGCCCGTTGAATTTTGGCGCGACATTCGAATTTTTAATTTACATTTAGCTTAACAATAACATTCAGTGAATGCAAGGTAACGAAGCAGACATTTCTTTCATTAAATTTCTCGCTATCTGGAACGAATATCTTATCGGAAAACGTTTTTCTTTATGCATCATAGAGGCGAAAGCTTTTTTCGCAGAACTCAAGTTCGCTCGAGTGCACGTAATGGAGTATTTCAAGTACAATCCCACGTTCACCGGTAGGTTTTCATTCAACGATGTTATTGTCATTTATTTTCTCATATCGCTCGCGCGTGTATACACAATTTTTATAAGAAATGCGAAGAAACGTAGAATATGGATTTTCCAAGCCGTATATTTGCACACCTGAACTTTCGCTTATGGAAGAACAAGAGAGAGAGGAAATTCACGGGGTAGAGCAAGCATTATGACTTTGAATTATTTAATGAGAAAAGTTTTGCAGTTCAACCTGCTGTTGTTACGTCATTGCATTAAATTCAAATTTCGCGCATCGCACACTTTTCCTCGGACTCGGCGGAATATAATTTTTTGTTACTTTGACTTTTTCGAAAAAGAAGTGCAATTAACAAAATCCGCTCGCGCAGACCCGCGCAAATCGAATCGAGCGATAATCGAATGTTGGACAGCTGTACGCGGAGCAATTACAAGATTATCCCGCGGTATAGAGACGATACAATCGGCTTCTGGAAATCAATGAATCCGGAAATACACACCGACAGAAACTTTTAGTAATTAAACTTTCGCAATTAGAAAATGTTTATTTTCAGTTCTATAGCCTGGGTATATCTGTACGAGTTTTACACGGTACGCGGATTACAGAAAATATAATCCTGTACGGGGAAAAAAGTATTGCGAAAAACCGTCGGTATCTGAAGCGATCAGTGGAAAATAGAAGAAAAATGAAATAAATAGAAATTCACGATAAAGAAGATAGAAAATAAAACTAAGCACTAAAGTTAATAATTAAAGAATACCGCTATCAATTTTTATAATCAAGTAATTAATATTAACAGCAGTTTCATGGTATAGACATGTTTACCAAAGATAAAGTAATAGAACGAACAAAAACATCTGTACAATGTATAATATACCTGCGCGTCGACTTTGGTACCGCTGGTGTCGTCCCAGACGACCTTATGCCGTGCCCCCGACGTCTCCTCCTTCGTCGGGGATGTCTTGGCCAGGTCCTTCACAGCCTTCACCATCCTCGACTTTTCGAATTTGAAACTGAGCGCGGTCGAGGGGGACTCGACGCTCTTCTGCTTCTTGGCCATCGGCTGGTGCCGCTTGACGAACCACGACGAGGGCGACATCACCGAGGCGTTGTTCGCTTGGTTCAGGCCCTTGATTAACGATGCGGTGCTCGACTGCTTCCCGTCGCCGCCGCAGCCGTGGAGTATCGACACGTCGAAGCTGTTCGACCGGCTGCTCTTCAGCCTGAGGGATTTGTTTTGATATCTTAGAATCTTTTTACTTTTTGAGGTTAGAATCTAGGATCACGCGGGGGAAAACGAATTTCTAATCTTCTCTCTTTAAAAAAAGTGAAAAAAAGTGTTGTGAAGCATTTGGTACGAAGTTCTGATTGGTTGCTAAGTAAACATGACTATGGTTACCATCATTCGTGATATTGAGTGCAAAACATAATCCAAATCGCGCGCGAAGTGTCCACTTTAAAAAAGTGATGCTAATAAATTTGATTATGGTTAGCATAATTCATAGTTGATGATTGATATACATGGAGCCTAAAACATAATCCGAGTCGCTTAATTCCTTGTTAATAATAAAAAAGAATGCTAGGATTAGATTGTAAAAGTGGAGAAGCGCGGGAAATTCAAATTTCTAACCTCAAATCCAGGAATAAAACAAACTCACCTATTCCTCTTCTGCTCGATCGTCTTGGCGAGTTTAACGTCCTTGTCGTCGTCAGTGCCGCATCTGTTGATTTCCGTGGCTGAGGAGGTGAGCGAACTGAGTATCGATATCAAATCCGTGTTCGTGCAAACGATCCCCGACTGTTGTGGCGGTCCGGTCAGTCCGGCTCTCGGTGGTATTGGCGGCGGCAGACCACCGATGATCGGCGGACGTGGTGGCATCTCCGAGGCTCGTCGACGAGTGGACGCCGCTCCCCCGGGAGTCGGTAACGACGGGATCGTCGTCAGGGCGAAATCGGAATAACGACGGTTCTGATGGTGCTGGGTGTAGCGCTGGGGTTCCGACGTCGAGGCGTTATCCCCCAGAGGTTGCACTTCCCACACACGATCGTGCGACGGGGTCTTCAACATTTTTAGCCGGACCTGTTTTACGAGAAAGAGGATTTAACAATGTATACGCTGTGTAAGTGCAGCGCTTATACTTGTCATCGTGGCGTTACCTGAGTTTTAACGATACTATATACTAAAATTACAACGTATGCTTCTATTGTTTGTGATTTATTCATAGGCTATAGTCTAGAACAGAATCTATGCACAGCTACATAAAACGATAATTCTACATTCTACTTACACAATTCTATGAATCTTAATAATTTATGAGAAATTATGAATTATGAATTTTTAATTATTAATAATTAATGAATAATTATTATATTATAATGTTTTTGAATGGTAAATAATGTTTCTTACGTGTTCAGTGAATTAGAACCAAAACTTTACGTTTTAATATGCAACAATATACTTAATATAGCAAATTAAAAAATGCTTACATTTCAATAAATACAATGGATTACGCAAATCCAAAAGATACTTGCATTTCGTCTTGGAACCATCTATGATCATTATACAAAGTTTAAAATCAAAATAATGAAACGTAGGAGAGAACAATGGTTCCGAAAATCACTAGCCAACAGCATAAACAAGTGATGTCTTGTGTTTCCACTGATTTTCGAAGTCATTGTTCTCTCCTATGCTTGAATATTTGGATTTCAAACTTTGTACAATAATAGATGCTTTCAAGTATTTCTTGGATTAGTATAATTCAGTTTATTTATTAACATGCAAGCATTTCTTCATCAGCCATAAAAAAAACACCAGCTAAGCAGCGAACTGTTTCCACTGTGAAACTCCCAGTGTACACAACACACTGTCCAAATCTATCGATCCCCTCATCATCACCTCTATACATTTCCAAGGATATCCATCGTCCTTACATTCAAATGAAACCTCCTCCCCCCTGTCCGTATTTACACCTGAACTCAGCCAAATCGATACTCAGCTCACACCCCAACAACGAAACATACTCACACCCCCGCACCAAAAAAAAAAATGAAAACAAACCCTTCCCTCTCACCTTTCTGGCCTTGATCTCCGTGATGTCGTCCATCATGTCGAGATAGAGGTTCAGCTGGAGATTGTGGGTGCTGCCGCTGTTGCTCGGCGGTCCCGAGGTCAGTCCCGATGCCGATTCCCGCCTCGATCCGAGTATCCTGGTGGCGCCTCCCATGGGAAAGGCGGCGATCGACTCCCTCCTGTTGCGGCCGAAGAGGGTCGCCGGTACCCGGGAGATCGTGACGACCGAGTGCCTCCTGCCGCCTGGCTGCGGCGGCGTCGACTGCGACAGAGTCGCGAGGAAAGCGGCCTCGCGGGGCGACGGTCCCGAGCCCTCGCCCCCGCGCTCGCTCAGACGCCGCACCTGCGGATGGGGCAAACATAGCCGCGCGCGTTACTACAAGTATATATAGGGTGTAATGCGTCGCACAGGTGTACGCGAAGGAGTCACGCTAGGCCTTCGATCGCATCGATCGCCGCCTGCAGCCGAGAGCCGCGAAAAGGGAGCGAACGCCGCGCCAGGTGGGTGAGCGCGGGGTTGACGAACCTTACCACCCCCTACTCCCCACTTGAGGAGGACGAGGCTTTTGTTCGCGAGGAATTTTAGGGGGAGGAGGGGGATGGAAAAATTGGCGAGGGTACAATACGCTTGGTTTACACGAGGATGGGAAGAGATTCGGTGAACCGATTTTTCGGCACTTGTTGTGCTTACGAGGAAAACTAGCACAGTTCAGAAAGGTGGATTTTCAGTTGTTAATTTTGGAGTGCTGTTGAGGTAGTACAACGTGATGTAAGTCTATTCGCAGGTATTCTGTACACCGTTGAATTTAGAAATTTTTTGAACTGTGCTAGTCTTCGTTGGAAGCGACGATACATGGTTTTTAATGAAACCGATTCGTTTGCGCTTGTATACATACGCAAATTGAAAATGGCTTGGAGCACTGGTTCCGTAACGTAAATAAATATCAATTAGAAATAATCTGTCGAACGTTAAATCAATTTATCGGTTTGATTACTTGAGCGACAGATCGATTTAATTTTTATTCGTGAAATACCGTGTTTTCATGAGTAACGAGTTATTAATTTTGTTTTTCGCATTCGATTCGCGATAAAACGGGAAGATGATAATTCTCATATTTCATTTGTTTAATAAAAATTAAATTGCAAATTATTGCTCGTATATATCTCGGTGTATAGGTGTACTAGTTAACGGTTACTAATATTTAATATTGCAGGATTATACACTAGGCTATTAAAATTGAAACTATGCATGTGCTTGTAGTATTGCATTTAATATGCAACATAATTATTTCGAGGTAAATAACCGAGGCATAAATTGTTATTAAAATTAATGCGTCGTAAAATAAAGTGTTTCTGCAATTTTCATGATAATTCAATTTGCCGTAAGTACATCGACAAATCAAGTTTGCGTTCAGTGCACCGCAAGCATTTTTTATACACTGAGTATAGTGTTAAAAATTATCTGATATTCAAAGTAATTACAATTTTACAATAAAACTATATTTACCTGAAGTTTGATTGGATTTCAATAAAAAGTGTAATAATGTGTGCACCAATTATAACTTCAATACTTAATTAATGCGACGTTATAAACAATAATTCACGTTTGTATACGGAAAATTTATTAGCTGGTAAACGAGATGCATCATTAAAAATTCTTGAAGCAGAATTTTTAATAGTTTACGCGCAGGTATAAATTACAGAACTTGTATATTATACCGACGATTACAGAAGACTCATTGTTGCGCGCGGAATTTCAACTTTATTATACTTGCGTTACAGCACAATCTCGAAAGCTTCTTTTCCTATACTATTCGCTTTCCAACAAAGTTTGTCAGTTTCTAATAAGCCATCGGTACAGCCACACACGAGTAATTATTATTATTCTTATTATTCTTCAAATAGCGAGCTTACGCGGAATTGGCGGGAAATTCAAGTGAAATTAGCCGCATAGAAAATTTATCAATTGCAAAGCGTCTCCGCGCGAAGAGTAACTCGTCGAGATTCAAAGCGATCGGCCCTCGAATCGCGTCGTATATATACCGCTAAAAAGCTCCCATCTCTTTAATCAAAGGCCCTTTCAGCTCCAACTTTTTCCGACTTTTCAATCCGCTTTTTTCCGCGTAACTCTCTCTCTCTCTCTCTATCTTTCGCTTCGGTGTCCGCAAGAAACTTGCGGCGCTGCAATCGATTTGTCAAAGTCGGCCGCGATGCAGCCCGCCTCTCTTTTATTTCCTGTTTTTTTTTTGTGTTTGTGTACGTGTATACGCTGTGTACGTAGATACGCCTCGAGTGCATTTGTACGAGTTAATCCGCGAAATTGCTTGCAAGTGCGGTTTTGCAAATAAATTAATAAACCGCGAAAGAGATAAATACAGTGGTGTATATATGTATAAACACGGAGGGCGGAAGATACGAAGTTTGATCGAACTTTGCTGTACAGCGATAAATCCGTGCTTTTGAGTGAAATTCGCGTTCGACAGTCGTACGGAAGCTTAGTTGAGAGCAGAGTTAAAAATTTAAATCTCTCGGAGCTATTGGAAAGTATGTATATTATAAGTCAAACTACTGCGGATACACGCATTCAGAAAATTGATGGTAAAGTACATTTATTTTTCTCGAAATGGGAAATGTATTGTTTACAACTGATTATAAAAGTAACAAGCTTTTGAAAAATTTCTCGCAAAATAATTGTACAGTACCGCACTTATATATATATATATAATTATCGTTCTAATTAACTGCTAAGCGGTGTTCGCGTTTTTTTTGTGTGTTAATTGCTCTGAGTCCGAGTTAATCTTTCCTCTTGTATAATGTACTGTTTACTTCTGACCAGATGAATCTATGCTTTAAACGCAGTGCACAGTAATATAATTAGTATTTATGACAAACAGTATTAACTGCGCGAAGTTTTATTCTGTTTTAATATAAACATCGAAGAGCTGTCAAAATGAAGTCAAACACAGTTGGATCGGTTATATATTACACGGCAGACGAAAAAAATACAATTGATTTGCTCATACAAGCGATAACGAAAAAAAAAAAAAAATAATAACCGCGAGATGATTGGATCCCTCGTTATGTAACAATAATCCATCATTTTACGAAGTTTCAAATTTGCGCTGTCATAACCCAATAAAGAAATTCGAACAGCGTTATTTTTTAGTCGCTTTTTAAAACTTTATTCGGATTTAGGTTAAGCAATGTAAATTGTAATCTTATACTTGCAACCCGATACATTATTATACACTAGACAAAGAGCCTTTTTTGATTCATTGCCGTTGAATTTCTATATCGCTATTTATATATAGGTATGTGTATATTTGTAAGCGAATAACGGCGCGAAATTTGAATTTTTTAAATTCGACTGCACCAGTGCGCATTGAACTGAAAATCAACTATATATTCCGCTTCCCTGTCGTCAAACCCGTATTGAAAAACAAAAGACAATCTCAGATCACCAACTGCACAAATGTACACCCGAGTGCAACAAATTCTGCACAACTGACGGTTACAAAAACGTATTTGGGGGAGTTTACATGTAATATGTTGAAACGAAGAAAGTGGGAACGAGAACGCGCGAAACATAATTTTTGAATGGTATAGTATGTTTATGGACTAATGACGGGCAAAGCAGTTGCATTTTTAAACTTAAAAATAAATGTTCTCTGTTCACGATTAGTCAATAAACATACTCTACCATTCAAAAATTCTCTTTCGCGCGTTCTCGTTCCCACTTTCTCCGTCTCCACATATTACATGCAAACTCCCCCAAATACGTTTCGGTGACCGTCAGTTGCGCAGAATTAGTTACACGAGCGAAAGTGAACCTACATATAACCAAACTAAGCCTAAAGAAACAAAAAAAAAATTGCCAGACTCACCTGGGAAGCGGTGATGCCGGAGGTGCACTGGGGCGTCGGCAGGGAGTGCTTGCGCGCCTCGCGCCACGGCGAGAGCAGGTATGGGTTGAGCGACGGGGAGTCCGGGTCGAGGCAGCGAGGCGGCGACTCGTTGCGCCGGCGCTCGGCCTCCTCCTCGCCGAGGGTGCTCTCCTCGACGACGATTAGCGGCTCGGCCGCGCCGCCGCTACCGGACGACAGGCTCGACGAGAACGACTGTCGTCTCATACTGCTGCTGCTGTTTTTTCCTGCTGCTGCTGCTGCTCTTGACGGCGGTGCTGGCGGTGGTCCTCGTTGGGGCAACAGTTTTGCGCTGTTTCGCGAACGACGGGTTGAGTGACGAGGCTGCGCTGAGGCGGCTTTCTGCAACAGGGTGTAAGGAGGGGGAGATTATTATTTGGGCTGCAATTTACAATCTCTCTAAATTCTAGAACAGCGAGAAATTTACTATTTCTCATTTGTGAAAATATCATTTTACAAATTAGTGAATGTTCACTAATTAAAGTGGTGCTATTGTTGTAAAAATTATGATTCGCTGTAGTGCGTAGTGAATAGTCGCTGTTTACGAAATGAGTTATCATTTTGCGCATTTCGTTGCGTTTACTATCGAATTAATAAATATTTACTGGTTTAAACAGTAGAAAGTATTTGATTTAAATTGTTACTGGAACACTGATTATCCAGTACATAATCGCGTTAGCAAAAGGTGAACTTGAAAAATTATGAAAATTCAGTTTTTTTAATGAGTCATAATGACTTTTAAAAGAAGTGAAATTTTCGGTGCTTATAATACAAATGTTATTTTAGGTATAGCTCTCCTACACTTTTTCAATTGGTTCATTTTTTAAACCTGTTTAAACTGTGATTATTCACAATTGCACCATTATAACTTTTTCAAATTGCCAATATGGACTAAAAAACAGTGAATTTTCATTGTTTCAGATTTAGAGAGATGATATTAATCAACTTATTTATTTATTTAGTTATTTAGACGGGAAAATGCCCTCGAATACAAAAATCACCCAAAATCAAATTTAAACTAAAAATGAAAATTAAAATGAATTATTATTTTTTGGAAAATAGTTTACGAAAATTCGCGAATTTTCCGAAATGTTGTAACTGTAGGGGGGGGGTGGGTAATTTCTAGCTCGAGTTATTACTTCAGTGATAAATTTTGTGATAATGGGGTGATAACTAAAGTCATCTCGTCCACGCGCTAGGCACACGACCCATTTCCCTTGGTACAGTCGTACAATATAGCCCACATTTCCGTACTGTTTTGCGATTTTTAATGAGGTATAATATTCGTCGCTCCCAACGAAGACTGTAGCACGTTTCGAAAAAAGCCTATTTTTATTTACAATTTTACGGTCAAATAATTTATTTTTGATTGTTTACTCTTATTTTTATTTACCATTTTAGAGCCGAATAATTTATTTTTGAAATATGCTGTAGTCTTCGAACAAAAAGGAACGATGAATTACGTTAGCTCCGACAATTAAAAATCCAGCGATTAACATTGATCCAGTAAGCAATCAAAAACCTCTTGACCAACCACTGCTCCAACTCATGGCCAATAACCCTGTACGAACAACCCCCTCGGGGGTAACATTTCTTTCGACTATAATTTTTTCTCATTTGGAATGCAGTGCTTGCTTCGCGCTGGCGAGCTAATTGTGCCTGGGTGATACGGTTAAATTTGAATTTGGGCGGACTATACCCCCCCCTCACCCCCTCCCCCTCGTCGTGTACAATGAAAAGTTCAACGCACCGGATCATTAGAGCTTTCACGAGCTTTCGTGCGCTATGACTCAAGGGAATTGCTAACGAAATCGTCGTCGGCCTCGTGTCTCGACTCTACTCGCGCAGATATAGCGCGGGGGACGATTAAAAGAAGAAAAAGAAAAAGGAAAGGAAAGAGACGACCGGCCGTCGAGTTCCACCCCGACACTGGACTTGAACTGTGTGTATATATATATATACATATAGTTTCTACCCGCGTAATATTCATAGAGTTGAAAAAAAGCCCGCGTGTCGCGCTTATCAGTTGCAGTGCGCGGCTGCGTTGGTGCGAGAGGGAGGAAGAGAGAGAATAATATAAAAGACCGGCTCTCGCTTTTGGCGGGAAATTCATAAATTCGAAATTAAGCGCGGGGTATAACGGAAAAACTGAACAATACGAAATCTCGGCTCGCTTTGTTCCTACAGCTGTCAACCTTTCATTGTTGAACATATATATATATATTTCGATGTAATACTGCGCTCTCGACTATGCAGTGTATTCGTAGTCTCGGGGCTGGGGTTGTATACAACGAATCTCTTTCTCTCGTGTAACTGTATGCATTGAAACGGCGCTCGCTCGCTTTATTCGGCCTCGTTGCGAGAAGATACGGCCAATAAGATCATTCTTTCCCGTCCGCCGCAGTCCCGCCGCGGCGGGGAAATTCGCTTTTATTATTCAGAGTCGGGAATGCCGTGCATAGCGCCCCCCCCTCCTCCCCCCCCAGAATCATCTCGCGCAATAACGCAAAGATCGGATGCAGAGGCGTGAGTTTTATATTTCTGCCTTTTATGAACGTCTTGCGTTCTCTCTCTCTCATTTTCTTTCTATTTCTTTATTCCTTCTCTCCGTTTCCCCGCACGCGCGGCGCCACATCGGTACACGTATACGGCCTCTTCGGCAAATGTATATTCCGCCTTTGTGCGCGGGTGTGAGCGTACAGAGATTGCTGAATTTCGCTCCTTTTGTTCCCATTGTTTCGGCGCGCGCGAGAAGCGTTCATTAGTATAATGCGAGAAAAGCTTGAATTGACTCGAGACTCGTGGCGGGGGGGGGGGGGGGGGGAGGAGAAGGAAATCGAATCTGTTGCTAGAATTCCTTTGATTATTTTCGTGAAATTTGACAATTAGACTGTTGTGGTGCCCTCTGCGTTTCTTCTCGGTTATTTCGTTTTAGTTTTCCTTTTATCCTCTGCACTATTGTACAAACGTTTGACATTGTAGACTGTCGCTTTTAATTGATTATATCTGCCGAGGACAAAACTATGTAAATTATAGTCATATTTCTCTGGTGTTTTTGCATATCATTGTAAATGACTTTTGTGAATTAAATTTATTTTTTACTTCTCACGTTCATTCCTGAACTAGCCTTGGTTAGGAGAGCTTTTCCATCTCCAGATTAAAAGTAATTTTGTGGTTCTTTTGAACTTGAAGATAATAGATTTTGTATTTTGAACACTCGTGTTTGTGTCATACATTAAAAGAGTACATCAAACTATTTGACAACTTAAACTGATTAGATCCCTTTAATTTGTGTTACACTTTACAATCCTTCCAGCAAACGCAATATCCTCTTATCAGATAAGTTCGTAAGCTCAATAAATTCAATCATCGTCCTATGTAAAGGTAAAATTTCGTTATCTTTGAATCACCGGAAATCCCGTAATCTAATCGGTCCGCCCTTGTTGACACTGCGGCACAAGTTTCGCGTACGGTAAAGATACTACACAGTCACACACAGTTTTACAGCAAGAATGGCCGTGACTAAGACGTCTTGTGTTCTTACTGCCCTTGTTTCCTGTTTCGTCAGTGCGGGTGTAGTACTGGCTGTTTGGGTTTTCAAACTGAGGATTCGAGAGTGTCGCTCCGTCTCCTCGACGGCTATCGTCAGGACTACCTGGCCGGTGGAATTTCACTCAGGGCTCATAATCAGAACTGATCACAATGTTTATGCCTACTCGGAAAGCAAATTGATGCACCTTCTATCCAACGCCACGTCTTACGTCGACTGTTACGAAAATAAAACGCTGTACTACTTAAGTCCTGATGCAAATCAACCGATTCATTCAACATCACGTGAACATACTAGTATCAAGTATCGTCCCAGAGACATTTGGTATTTTACTTCATTGGCAGTTGATTCTTTAACCAAGAAGATATACGTATACAATCAATGGGTTAACCAAATCGAAGTGTACGATTTGGAGTGGGAGCATGTGGCGGTAGTCTTTTCGGAAATCGGCGATGTTAAAGACATGATAGTGGATCCAAGAATCGGTGTTCTGATCATCTTACAGTCTTCCATGGTGAGTTTGTGGTGATTGCTATTTTCATGTCAAAGTATCGAATCTGTTCATGTCTTTCAGATACGCTTGACAACCACGGATGGTAAGAGATTCAGGACAATAGTGCGATATGCAAATTTAACAGCATTTGCTGTAGATCTCGACTATACTTTATTGTATTACACCAAGGGTGATAGAATCATGGTTTGCAACTATTACTCTACAGTTCATCATTACGAAGTGATCAAAATCGATTCGCCTCTGTTGGGTTTGGCAGTGTCAAAGGGTACTCTGTACTTTTTGAGTAAGAATACTAGCACCTCGATTACAATGCTGACTGCCTGCAAATTCACCACTCCAGTTACAGTCAGGGAGTGCTCGAAAGAGATTTCCACAATCGAGGACGAAGAGCCTCGTCAGATCAAGGCTTTCGACATGTTCAACCAGCGATCGGGAAGCAATCCTTGCAAAAATATGAACGGCAACTGTGATCATCTTTGCTTCATACTTCCAAGTTACAAAAAGCCTACGAAAGAAGTGACCTGTGAATGTGATTTGGGTTGGCAGTTGAGCTTCACGGGGACCAGCTGCTTGCCGGTCAAAGCTTTCCTCATGTACGCCAGAGGCATGTATCTGAAAGGTCGGATCCTCGACTTGGACAAGACGTCGTTTGTCGACGTCATCGATCCGATCCATTTGAAGATGAACCAATCACATCGGATCGACTTTGACTTCAACGCGTACGCCGGCTACGCCATCTACACCACCGAATCGTATCTATTGCAAATTTACTTTCGACGCGTTAATGGTAAACGGCTGATTCTACTGGACCAAGTCCTCGATTATGAAATACTATCCCCAGCTATCGACTGGATAACCGAACAGCTTTATTATTTGAGAAGACGCGTTGACAGTTACGCCAGTTACCTGATGGTTCGACGCATCGATGCTACGAGCCACGTGGATCAGAGGGTCATCTACGAGTTCGCGGAAGACGAGCAGCCCCGAGCTATGGTCCTAGTTCTAAAATTTGGCATTATCTACGTCACGGTGCGCAAGACCAATGACAACAGAACTGCAATTTACAAGATAAATACGGATGGCTCGGGACTAGTCGAATTCTTGGTGGAAGCTCCCGATTTCAGCGTCAGCGAGTACGATCTGGCGTTCGACAGTGGCGCGCGCAGGCTCTATTGGTTCAATGAGAACAGAACTCAGGTGCAAAATGCAGCGTGGACCGGTGGCACGGCTCTGAGAACAGTCGACATCTCCATAAGGAAGGATCCACTGACGATCAATGTTTACAAGGGGTGGATGTACATTGGTTACAGGTAATGTCGCTCGCGCAATTTGCTTAAAGTTGACAATGTGCACTTTCACGAAATGAATTCTCTCACCAGGAATACCGTGTGGCAATTTGACAAAGAGACGGGAGAGAACGCACAGGATGTCTTCCCTTCAAGGGCTGGGGAACGCGATGAGGCCACATCGAGGATAAAGGTATTCGACCAAAGTCTGCAACCCGTCGGTTCTGAAAACCCGTGCTTCGTCAACAACGGAGGCTGTCGGGATTTTTGCTTCGCTATACAGTCTGGACAGGATGGAAAACTCAAGAGCGTTTGCAATACTTTTAACAGTAATGGGACCGAGTCGCAAGAAGAAGAAATTTATGAAGAAACTTAAAGTATAATTTATGTCGTAGAAAAACGAAATTTTTAAAGCGGGGGGATTTATCAATTTTCTTTTCTGTATTCATCAAAATTCTTTTGAACAATCTTCTAATATCAATATGAAGCAGGAGGAATCGAAATTTTAAAATGAGTTTTTCGATTTGTACGGAGACGAAATTGTCCAGACATTACCGGTGACCTACATCCAAATATTGGATTTTTTTTATTCACCATATGGTGAAAAAATAGTACTAGAAAAATGTACTGCTCGCATAAAGCAAAATTGTATAATTCGATTTATAACACTATCGACACTACGGGTGCGGTAATTATTCATAAAATTTACAGCAATTTTAACCGGTACTTTTTTCCGTGTTATAAATTATCTTATTTAAGTTGGTGCATTATCTATTGCAAGCTTCTTCGTGGAAACACCAGGAAATAGAATCGGCTCTAAGCTTGCGCTTATCGAATCCCCTTTCTTATAAATACTACATTTATTCAAACGTATGCCATGATCTGTAATAAATAAAAAAAAAAAATAAAAAAAAATAAATACATAAAACAAGATATGCAAGTTAAGGTATTGGCGTTAAAGCTGTAAATTAAGCAATTGTCAGCCGACGGAAAATCCGAGTACGGATAAAAGTCCGTTTTTTGCAATTCGCGCTGATTTCTTATCGCTTACTTTTTATTTCGATACGGGAAAATGTTCTACCCGTTAAGCGTTGGACTTTTTATGGGTCATCGTTAAGGTTCGTTGATTTTCGAGGCTTTATCAGCACGTCGCAATGTCTGAGGGGAGGTCCAAAGTCAATTAAAAATTCAAATTTCGCGCCATAGAGTATAGCAGACGAACACGTAGTTGTATTTGCTTATTCTATTTCATGAAGTTGATTAATATAATATAATCCTTGTACAATTCGAATGCATTTTGGCAAAGTGGTAGACGTTTCGTATGTCCTGACTTTTCGAAATTTTGTTCTCACGAAATATATACGTTACAAGCAAATTATGGCGCGAAATTCAAAATTTTAACTGACCTCCGCATCCCCTCGGTGGGAAAAACGATGGTCGTTTCAATTCAGCGCAACACACCTGCGCTATAAAATAGCCTATACGAGTTTCTACTATCCGTTAATTCTTCTGGAGTAAAACTCGATTCACGATTCGATTTTACGGAGGTGAATACACCGGCCGATAATTTTACTGCTCGTATCGCTTTATTTTATTAACAGCATAAGCTTCCATAACCGCGTATCGACTGTTGCAGATTAAATTAAATTTAAGGGGGTTCTAACCCCTATCACCAGTAGTATATTCACTATATGCACACGTATTCCATACAATAAATTAAAAATCAATAACAAAAATCATTCATTTGTTCTTCCAATAGAAATCGCTCG
Organism: Philotrypesis tridentata; assembly: GCA_018906965.1. NCBI lineage: Eukaryota > Metazoa > Arthropoda > Insecta > Hymenoptera > Pteromalidae > Philotrypesis > Philotrypesis tridentata. Next base: position 659,576 of record JACCIB010000022.1, read on the forward strand.
CTATATCGCGAAATATGCAAACCTCGATCCGTCCCATCGACGATCAACAAAAGCGTCGCCGAATCGATAACAATCAAGCCGGAAACGAGAACTAATAACGCAGTTGATCATCCGCTGTGTTTTGGGGAGCGCATTAATAAGCCCCGGAAGCTTTCCTCGCCAAACTTCCATCCTTGGCGCTATTCGTTCTCGGGAGGAGTATATATAGTAAAAGCCGCGCGCAACATCTTTCCTCCGCAGCGGCTCGTTAATAAGCGCCGGAGCGACAAGGCGTCCTCGCGAAAAACGAAAGCTTCTCTGTCTTTTAATGGACGCCTAATGGTTCCTTCTGCTCGACAAGTGTACACTTGGGTGTGTATATTATACCGGAGTCTGGAGGCGAAGGATACGACTGGCTCTATGTGTATAGTATATGTATACGAGTTGTGCCGACGGAGATAAGAGCTTTATCGCCGCGAGGAGCTTGCAAGCTCTTCTTCTTGGTTTTCTTGTGTGTACGGCGCGGAAAAATTTTGCTGGGTTGGGGTTTAGTTTAGTTTCTCTCTCGATGTGTAGTCCGGATGGTCGTTTGTTATCGTACCACGTGTGCGATGCTTGACGGACGTAAACGGCGATTTATATTGCGATGTATCGATTGATGTATAGCGTATTAAAATTAATGGTCGATTATGTTTGATGTTTAATAAAATTACAAGGGACTTTATGCAAATTTGCTTTTGTTATTGTGTACTTTAAAGCGCTTGCATACGTTAATTTTGACGAGCGGCACGTAAACGGGCACAGGTCAAAATTTCAAGATTGCCTTTTAGGTGATTTTATCATTGTCGATTTATGGACGCGTATATCTTTGCGCGGCTCGAGTAAGGATTTCCGTGTTTTAGGCAAGGCGAGTAATGAGCGGTGAAGCCTTTCAAATTTTAAGGAACGAAGTTTTCTAATACTGTTATTGAAATAATTTACAAACATTTTTGATAAGTCTTTGCTAGAGTTTCTCGCAGAGTTATTCGTTTAACTTCAATTTCCTGTCTATGAGTTATTGTAAAAAATACTTTCTAAATCTAAAACAAAGAAAAGTTTACTGTTTGTCGTAGTTAAATAATATTAACCTCCCAAATAGTGAAATTTTTCTCTATTTGCACATAGTACAAAAAATACCATTTTACAAATTAGTGAATATTCATTAATTAATACGGTGCATTGTTGTAAAAATTATAATTCACTATAGTACGTAGTAAATAGTCACTATTTATGAAATGAGTTATCATTTTGCTCATTTCATTGGGTTTACTATCGAATTAGTAAATATGTACTGATTCAAATAGTAGAAAGTATTTACTTTAAATTATCACTGGAACACTGATTGTTCAGTACATAATCAATTTAGCGAAAGGTGAACTTGAAAAATTATGAAAATTTACTATTTTTTCAGTGAGTCATAATGACTTTTAAGAGAAGTGAAATTTTCGGTACTTATACATGTTTAACATCCGAGAACTTCACTATTCAAAAGGAGAATACACCACCCGGAAAAAGTGAAATTTTATGGACTTAATCGTTTTGCAATATGAGAAAAATTTACTACTTAATTAGCTAACAATGAACTTGAAGAATAAGCGAAAATTGATGTCCCCTTTAGCCTCCTGTTACTTACATATATTTACTTATTTATATATTATGTATATTATATATTTACTATTTTAGGTAGTCCTTCAACACTTTTTCACTTGGTTCATTTTTTTAACCTGTTTAAACTGTGATTATTTTCCAGATCACGGTTGCACCACTATAATTTTTTCAAATTGTTAATATGGGCTAAAAAGCAGTGCATTTTATTAATTATATATCAATTATAGTCTTATTAGTTCATAAATTTTTTCTTATATATTAATGACCAAACCCCGCAATTCATTCATTAAACAATAGAGTCAAAAGCCCAAAATCGCTTGAAAATTACATGATTAATTATTTAAATTCTAAAAGCTCGATTCTGGTTCACCGCATATAATTGCAATAATTAGCTTTAGATAATATTTGACCTATATTGTAACGATACCGACGTCATAACTGATAATGAGCAAATATATATACAAATATAATATTATAGCACTCCACGACCACACACATTTTGTAAAAATCTACAAAATACGCACAAACAAAAATTTATTTCAGAATTGCACATTCCAAGTATATGTACCTCTCTTTTTCCCACAAATAACAAACGAATGCTACGTATATCTCGTTAATTTCCCACTCGAATCCGCGTACCGGAGAGTAGCGCATATCTAATTCATCGATTCCATTCTTCTCGCAGCAGTTAATCAGACGCGTCGGTCAACGTCAATCTAAAATTAATCGAACCCGCACAGCCCCCGCTATATACGCACTGACCGTCGGAAAGATTTCCCAAAGGCGGCGGCCAGAGAGAGAAGAAAAGCGAGTCAGACGGAGTGAGAGAGAGAGAGAGAGAGAGAGAAGTGGATAAAAATGGAACAAAGTCGAGGTAACTGCGCGAAAATCAGTTTCGCTCGGCAATTGGCCGATTTCTCGATTCTTCGCGGTATATAGGTGTAAATCCAGGAAATTTCGCAACAATTCGGACGGAAAAGCTGCAAAGAATTTTCATGAGGACACACCTACCAGACCTGTTTTTTCTTGCTCCTTAGGTCATTCGGAAAGAAAAAAGCTCACGTGTACTTTTTTCTGAAATTTTTCAGATTTTTTAAGAACGCTTTTCGAAATTTCGATTTTTTTGGATTTTCGAAAAATCAAACATTGCATCGGATCAATCTGAAAAAATTTCCGAATATTCTTTCATGAATTTTAAGACATTTTTGTTCTAATGAAATTTTTATAAAAGTCCATAGTTTTCGAGAAAAAAATCTATGAATTCTTTTTTTGTTAATTATTTCTCGTTGTTTCGAGTCGTTTTTGCTCCAGAAAAAAACCATACTATCGGCGATGTGCTCGAGTTTTCTCTGTTTCAGAATAAACTAAGGAACGAGAAAAACGGATCTGGTAGGTATTGCCTCCAAAAAAAAAAATTTTACAATTTTTTACAATTTTTGGAAAAAAAAAATTAAAATCGCTCAGAAATATGGTTACTAGTCATTTTTTCCACGTTCCTCTGATTTTTGACTATCTTTCGGGTTACAGAAGAAAATATGATCAATCACAAACCTCTAGCTTTAAAAAAATTTTTTCGATCTCTAGACCAAAGAAAAGTGCATTTATTTTTTGAAATTCGACATATACGTATAGAATACACAGCGGCTCGTTATATTTATAAAATAAAAATCGCCGCGTACCTTTTATTGCCATTCTGGAGACTCGACGAAGTGCGCGTCGGATACACCACACGACGTGAACTCGTGTATACGTATAGTACGTGCACTATATACCCAAGATTAATGGAGTTATTCGTCGTTGGTTATACATAGACGAGAAAATAAACGGCCCGCGCGCGCACATTCGTTCGTTTTTTTTTCTTCCCGCGCGGGACAAAAAAAAGCTCTCGACTCGTCCGAGAAAGACCAGTTGCTCGTCGCGTCTCTCGCGAGCTTTTCTTTTGAAATATATCTCGGTCTCTGTCGATAAATCTATATGGAGTTATATAGGAGGGGAAAAAAAGGAGCTTCGGTTTCTATTGCATCGATTGGCTTCTACGCTGTGCAGACGCCAGGTAACAACGTGTACAGCGTCGATGTGGTGCGTCGGAAACGAAGTGCGGCTGTTTTATCGGAGTCTGTTTATTGCCAAGTCGCAGGTAAGGGGTTTTATGCGTATACGTATAGGCGCAGTGTGTGCAGCTATGCGGAAATGAAGAAAGAGAGCTTCGATCGACTGGTTTTACAACTCTATCTTTCGATGTGCGTGTCTCAGTACCTTAAGATCGAGTGTCCTCGGTTGAAAAATGTGCGGCGAAGGAAGTTTCGCGCGAAAGCTTGAAATAAGATATAACGGTATGTACGTCGCGTCGGAGGCGTCGCGGAGAAGTAAACGGATATAGGCAAAACTTGCAGTGAGATGCATTAATAAATTTTTTTTTATAGTAACGCTTTTTAACGCAATTTTTATTTGTATTTATTTCTTTAAGTATATGCGAGAGAAAGAAAGCTTACGTATTAATATACTCTCTATATCTTAGATAGTGAAAATTTACTGCTTCTTAGTCCACGTAAACAAAATTAAAAAGTTATAATGGTGCAACTGCGAACTAGAGAATAATCACAGTTTAAACTGGTTCAACAAATGAACCAATTGAAAAAGTGTGGAAGGAGTACCTAAAATAGTCAATATGAACATTGCAAATAGTGAATAAAAGTAATATTTGGGTAGCAATATACATTAGGTGAAATGGTGAGAATACACTACCTATAAAATACATTACTGTATGTATGGCCATAGTAACAGAAGATTAAAGGGGAGATCAATTTTCGCTTATTCTACAAGTTCATTGTTAGCTAATTAAATACTAAATTTTTCTCGTGTTGCAAAACGATTAAGTCCATAAAACTGCACTTTTTCTGGGTGTTGGATTCTCCTCTTGAATAGTGAATTTCTAGGATGTTAAAAATGTATAAGTACCGAAAATTCCACTCCTCTTAAAAATCATATTGACTCATTGAAAAAATAGTTAATTTTCATAATTTTTCAAGTTCACCTTTTGCTAAAGTGATTATGTACTGGATAATCAGTGTTCCAGTGAAAATTTAAAGCAAATACTTTATACTGTTTGAATCAGTAAATATTTTCTAATTCGATAGTAAACGCAATGAAATGAGCAAAATGATAACTCATTTCATAAACAGTGACTATTCACTACGTACTATAGCGAATCATAATTTTTACAACAATAGCACCACAATAATTAGTGAACATTCACTAATTTGTAAAATGATATTTTTTGTAATACGTGTAAATAGTGGAAACTTTCACTTTTTGAGAGGTTAATATTATTTAACTATGACAAATAGTAAATTTTTCGCTGTTTTAGATTTAGACAGTAGAATTTGCAATGACAAGAGTAACTTACGAAATAATATCAAATTATAAATTAAATTAAATCGATACCCTTTAATAATCGAGGTCTAAAAAAACGCAATTACATAAATAATTAAAATTTCCTCAATAAAATCCCTCGAAAATATCGCTCTATACTTGCGTCATACCATACGGAAAAACATTTCAAAATCGGATTCCACTTCATCTTCAACTCTTAAAGCTTCAGCGGTCGACGCGAAGGCCGCGAAACTTTTCGTCGAAGTCGAAGGAGAGAAAAAAAAATAGTAGGGGACTCTCGCCCCCCCCCCCCCCACCAGACTATAATGCTGTTTGCGCTCCATTTTCTCCTGCGTGCCTTCAGGCCAAGCACAAGTGTTTTTGATGCACTTTACGAGCGGAACTAACTCGTATGTGCGCGAACGCGAATTTCGTGCGAAGACATAAGCCGCCAAATAGTTGGGGAGGAAATTTGTCGATAAAACAAGTGGCCGCGTACACGACGTCGTGGTATACGTCCGTATCGCATATGAACTCGTTCGATTCGATGGAGAGACACGCGTGACATTTTTACTTAGGGTATTCGGCGTTGACGTCGGATCCTGGAGTTTCGAACTCGACTTTTCGGAATCGTTGAACTATATAACTCGGATTAATTCGAGCGTTTACGAGGCCGCCGATAAATTCACGGCCACTTAAAAACCGTCTGCAAAATAACTTACCGAGATCATAAAGCGGACCGTCGTAAATGTCGAGAATCGCTTTGTAAGTACTGACGAGCTCATGGGCTGGCGGGAAGCGATTACAATCAAAATCGTCTTTACGTCTCTTTCGAGAACAAAGTTTCGCTCGGACTTGTTGAAAACTCTCGCGTTCGATGGTCCTCTTGGAACCAAAGAACATTTTTTTTCTCTTCTGAGGATCAGATTTTAACTCCCCTATAACTATGCAATGTCACGTATATTGATGATGTATAGTGCCACAATTTATCACGAGTACAAGAATTCCCAGGAAAATTTTATCGTCTATACGGAAATCTAAGGGTAAGACGAAACATAAAATAGAATGTCACATACGCGCGTGACAGATGCGAGAAATTCACATGGCTGAATTTATAAAGCGTCCCAGCACTGCATATATGGCTTTCGTTCGATCACTGAGTTCGATATATACACGCACCTATATGTGCATCAGCGTCGACGGTTTCCACACCTGCGACTGAGATGATTGAACGCATATCTCCTCTCGCGACCTTGAGATGTTCTCAATTTTATTGAGCTGTATGTATTTTCGAATGCTTGTTTTTATCATATGCTCGCGATGCAGTTGTGAATTATTTGAATTTTCGATATACGTTTATTCAGAAGTGAACGAGCGATTCGAACAGCGCATAATGATTTGTAAAGTTTGCTTTATCGTTATACCTCCGTTATTAGATTAGAATCGTGCTGTACCTGAACCGTTCGAAGAATATTTTCTAGAGGGTTTAAATTCGAACTCGAGGGCACCTAGAGAACATAGCCGAGGAGCTTTTGTTCGATATTAGTTTCTACCGCTTCAAGATATTTCGGTCCATTGTATTCTAAACTTCTTCTGCCGCATCGATTCTTGAAACTGATGAAAAGAAGCGCAATGCATTTTGCCTCCGAAGAATATACATCTATCGAAATCACAATCGGAAGAGTTATGTGAAAATTCAAAAAAATTTGCATTATTCCTAAATCACGATTGCCGCGAATAGCATCTATAAAGTTTGTTGTTATTTGTGAGATGTGCAGTATCATCCATTCCTTTTTGTACTGTTTTTCTTTCTGGCGTAATCTCTTTATTACAGGTATTGGTATGAATACATCAAGAAGTGTCAGAAGACGTGTGCAGGTATTTTCAGGATTTGAATTATGCATGAGACGCTTGACGTAAAACATCGCTGTTCTGGGTACGTACGACAGGAAATCTGCGTGTTAGACTTTGTTGTATGCCGTGTGATCGTTTTCTTGAATGTTCACTTTCTCGCGTGTATACGATCGGGTCATTCTCGTATGTACAGGTTCGCCGATAACATCGGCATCGATGAAATACACATCAGTTGAAAATTGTGCTATATTTTTGGCGATATTTATCGGATTTAGTTTAACAGATTGACTTTAATTTAGTGTAGTTTCAACTTTAACTATAGCTTTACGTATATAGCATATACTACTTTTATATACTTATTAATTTTCGATTCATCTGCAAAATAAGACTATTTAACCTGCGTAAATATGACTTTTTGTACTTCAAAATGTATATATCGTACTTTATTTTGGTTCACTAAAGTTGTCTATATAGTGCTTCTTGGCCTCAATAAGGCTCATTGTTTTAAACCTTAAATTTCTGCCAATGAATCGTTTTTTAACAGACTTAGGCTTAAAATTTTCTTTGTGAATAGTGCTATAGATATTATAGATTACTTTTTTGAAATAATCCATAGTTTTATTTATTTGGCAACTTATACGAGGTATGCAAATAATATAATAGTAATATATCTCATATAAGCGTATCAAATGCGTAAAAAAATCAATATTTTATAAAAGTAATACGTAAAGTCTATAGCGCTATTCATAAGGAAAATTTTAAGCCTAGTCTGATGAAAAACGATTGGTTGGTTGACTAAAATACCCGTAGCAAGTGACTCAAAATGCAGAAATTGAAGGCTTAAAATAATGGGCCTTATCGAGATTCGGAAGCACTATACAGACAACTTTAGTGCGCCAAAATGAACTATGATATATATATTTTCAAATACAATAAGTCATATTTAAGTAGGTGAAGTAATCTTATTTTGCAGATGAATACATCATTTTCCGTTATTTTCAACGTTTAACTCAGGCCTACCCCCTTAACTATTAAAAATAGTACCATATAAAAAACTCTCATTTCAAGCTCTCTACAGTTAACTTCTGGTAAACGGGTGTCCAATACTAAAAAAATTGATGAAATTTAATTTTTTTCTTATTCTCATTTATTAATTAAAAGTGTAATATAGTAAAAAAAAATATTTTACGCAGTGCATTACAAAACGGTGTACACTGTGACAGCAGTAAAAAACTGAATTTAAAAAAAAACAATTATGTACAAAATACTGTTAATTCGTGTGTTTCATATAAAATGATTATAACTTCCAAATATTTACTGTTTTACAAAACTTATTTATTTAATAAAAATATAATATACAATACGAAATAATAATATTTTACACAGAGCATTACAAAATCTTGCATTACTGGTACGGCATCAGATAAATTATTTCAATGTGAAATAAATTAATAATTATTTAAGTTATACATGAAATAACGATGATTTTACAAATTTCTAGCGGCAAACGCAGACTCCGTTTTGACAAGATCCTCCCTTGCGTTTCTGGGCCAAGCACCTGATGGCACAGGCCGCGCCATTCGGCGACAAGTACAACGTCTGGAAGGATAGGACATCGCAGGTGACGCGACGAGCTCTGAACGACGGCTGCATGTTCATATTTTCGTTGCTCAGAACATCGAGAGATCGAACCGGTCGGGGCTCGATCACAGTACCATCTGACAATACAAAAGAAAAATTTTTATACTTCCAAAAAAACGTTTGCGTTATATAACGCTGAATCTAAGAAAGATTTTTTTTTCTTTAAATTTCAGTGAAAAAATTACCTTGATCGAAAATCGGATCGTCGTAAATATCGAGCGTCGCTCCGTAAGCACTGGCCACTAGGGCGCAGACAGAGAAGAGAACGAGGAACTTCATGTTTCAAGCTGAAAATTGCAACTGATGCCTCTGCCAACTGCGCCGGGCTCTTATATACAAACATCAACGCACAAGGAAATGCAGCTTCTTTTCCTCGTTAAGTATTCGATGATTCAGATGAGGAATCTGCTTTACTATAAACGGTTTTGCTATGAATTTCCCGATCGTATACTAATCGCAATTGCTGATCGTTCGATTTGCTACGACGCCGGGGATTCCCCGCGCTGTCGTCTGGCTGTGTACTTTAATTAGGTTTTTTATGACTAGTTTAATAAAAGTATCGAGTTGATTTTTGATCTATTTAAATTGTGCATTTATTCTTGCACTTTTATGGTGTTATTTATTGGCGTTTAGTCGGTTTTTATGTATTAAGGGGACAAAAAGTCTATACGATCTCAAAAGTTTAATGTATGGAAAAATTACTGTTAGTTTTTATAAATAGATTCCGATAAGAGCAGTGATTTGTTTACTAAATAGTATTATCTTCATTTAAGTTTGAGATTGTGATATTTACGAGTTTTTGGATTATCCCTAGGATTTCAGACAAACAGATAGATGAAATTAAGTTATTTCTTGCGAAGAATATTTTAAATACCTGTCAATTCCAAATGAATGTAGAAATCTGGATTTCTGCGATTACATTTTTGTTATAGATGTGTAAAGATTGATTTAGCTTATTAAAAATTCAGTATAATAATTTTTTTATATAGTTAACAAATCTTCAAATATTTTAAATCCAAAAGGAATAACATGATTTCATCTATCTATTTTTGTCTGGAATTATACGGTAGCGCAAAAATCCGCAAATATCTCAGTGTATTTTTAACAGATAAGTTATACCGAAGTCCTAAATAGGTATTTATCCGATAACTGAGTTAACCGCTTAAAAAAGCAGTTATGCCTGAGTTAACGGCTTAAAAAAGAAGTTTTATCTATAAAACTATAAATATTCACCAATTCAAGCAATAATAATGAAGATGCATAACGGTCTCATTTATACTAATAATGAACGTTCTTTTTATTTTAAAGTATTTATTTAAATCTTCAATTTAAGGAATTGAACACTTCAAATTAATGATTTTGCGTTTCATGTCAGACAATTTTTTTATTGGCTCGCAGAGTCATGCACGATTCTGAGCCTGTTTGATGGAGGAGGTTACATCAAAATAAATCAATATTGTAATAGATAAGCAGTATAAACTTCCGTTTATACTTAAATGTTCGATTTCACTTCCAGACTTCTTAGAAACATGATTTGAGCATTTTTAAGCAAATCTTTAAAAATCACTGTAACATAGCTTCCTGTAAGAGGAACCAAAGGTCACTTTGAAAATTGAATGCATAACTTCGATGTTATTATTCATAAACTGTAGACTTAAATAAAGTATGGTTACCTATATTTCTAGTTTTTTTGTATGATTTTCGGATATATTCTAGTCTCGATTCTAGTTCAATGAATAATTAGAATTTCAGTTTGATATTTGATTTTCCAGGGAAGTTATAGCGAAAAAGTAAAAAAGAATATGAACATTATTCTATTGTATCTATACTTTTACGTGATGACTGAACGTCTATTCTATCTTAAACAGGTATTAGAAGTTAGTTTAATGAAAACAGTACTTTCTTATCTAATTTTTCTCATTTTTTTTTAAATGTAAGACATTCAAATGTATAGCGAACAATCTCACAAAGTACTTTGACCATAAGCAGCTTTTTTAAAAGTGAGTTTTTTTATAGAATGCCAAAATTTTTTAGTATTTTTAATGCTGGTAATCTTTGGTTTCTTTTTCTAGATCTATAGTGTAAGTTCAGGTAAAAGTGTGCTTAATACGAAACAAACGTAATTATCAAATAGCTGTTATTTTAAAAATCTCATTTATTAAATAAAATTATAAGATATAATATTTTACACAGAGCATTACAAAATCTAGCATTACTGGTATGGCATCAGAGAAATTATTTCAATGTGAAATAAATTAATATTCATTTTTCAAATTTCTAGCGGCAAACGCAGACTCCGTCTTGGCAAGTTCCTCCCTTGCGCTTCTGGGCCAAGCACCTGACGGCGCAGGCTGCGCTATTTGGCGTGAACCACAAAGTCGACACGGAGAGGACATCACAGGTGACACGACGAGCTCTAAACGCCGGTTGTGCATCCAGGTTTTCGTTGATTAGAGCATCAAGAGATCGAACCGGTCGGGGCTCAATCACAGTACCATCTAATAAAATAAAAGGAAAATTTTTAGGTTTTATTGAGTTCTAATTTTAATTATTCTTTTTCAACAATTGTATTAAGTTAGAGTTCAACCAATGTTTCGTTTAAAAACGATTTTTGATTAAAATAAAGTTCAGTGAAACTCTACTTTAATAAATTCGTAATCTAGCAAATTACTTACCATGATCGAAAATCGGATCGTCGTAAATGTCGAGAGTCGCTCCGTAAGCACTGGCCATTAAGGCGCAGATGGAGAAAAGAATGAAGAACTTCATGTTTCAAGTTCAAGATTGCAACTGATGCCTCTTCCAACTACGACGGGCTCTTTTATACAAAGATCAATGTACAAGGAAATGCAATTTTTCCTCTCTTATGTGTTGATGATTCGACGATAAATTTACTTGCTGAGAATTAGTAGTGCGTATGCGTTTGGATAAATGCTTCGATTTGCATTTCCCGATTATACATTCACAATTGCTGATCAATCAAATTCTCTGCGATACTGGGGCTGCCCCATTTTATCTGGTGGTCGATTTGTGTTTAATTACTATTCTAATACAAGTATGGACAATTTTTTAGTGTATTTAAATTATACATTTAAGTTCTTGCAATTTTATATAGTTATACAAAATTTTCTCATTAGTAACTTATTTATTTAAATTAATATTTTCTAAAAATTTCGTGCTCGTATTTGATACAAAAAAGATGAAGATTTGTAAATTTTGGTTTCAAATATCAATTTTTTATTTTTTAAAAAGTATTAAAAAATTTATTTTTTAATATTAGAGCTCTTTTTAATTGTGTAAATCTTTAAGTATTTATCTTTATCTTTAAGTATTCGAGATACAGGACAAAGTTATAATTATAGTTTTAATATAACTTTTTCACACTTAATGTGCTATTTAAATAGGTGCCGTAGAATTGAATCGTCAGTAGTCATCTTCATCAGAATTGTTATATAGGTCACTCCTATCTCATGCGGCATTCAAAATTTATATTCATTTTTTGTCGTGCAAAGCAATTCTCTCTGCTATATATTTTATTTATCTTTTGTGTATTTTTGTAGTAATTTATTTTATATTTATTGCTGGATTTCTTTTAATTTAGACTCACTCTATATTGAATAGTCGAGTATGCTTAGAAGTGGATTCTTTGTTAAATAAATTCCAATATTAGGTAATTTTCAGTTTTTTGAGTGTAATAATACGTTTTGTAATTTAAAAAAATTGTAATGTATTATTTTCTTTTTTGTAAAATTTTAAAAATAGTGTCTTGAAGAAGAAGAATAGGTGTTTGTAAAGGATTCAGAAATGCATTCATTTATCCAAAAATTAGAGTTTACCACATTTTTGGTTTGGTTGATCTGAAAGTTTGGTACAAATTTTTTGGTTGGATTCTGATGGGCAAGAGCCTTTTGCAAGAAATTCCAATTTTTGATAATTTGTTTGTAATATTTTAAATACTATATGAAATATTTTAAATACTATAAAATAAAGCTATATAATACTATAAAATAAATATTTAATATTTTAAATACTATATGAATATTTTAAATACTATAAAATAAAGAAGTTATAACATTTGGAATAACTCAACTTTATCACATAAAAACGTGGAAGAAGAATCATTTTTAAAATTAATTATGAAACTTCAATTTCATTCATAAAATGCATACTTAAATAGCATATGATTCTCTATATTTCCGTATTTGTTTCCTATACGTTAGATGCTGTACTTAAAAAGCATTGAAACAATGTAATTCTAATGTTTGGATTTTGGTTGCATCAAAATAATAGTAATTTTACTTTGCTTACAATGCTGTTAAAGGAGAACTACTTTTTGCTTTACTTCTCTCATCTTATTTTGAAATGTAAATCATTGAGCTATGTAGCAAACCGTGTTCAAAGTACTTTTTTATCCCAGAATATGAAATGATCACAGTTTGTAAGTTTTAAGTGAATGTTTCTAATCTTTGCCTTTTTCAAATGTAGATGACCTTTCACCATGAACTAGTGCATTCAATCTAGATAAACTTTATCTTATCAAAGCCATTTTTCGTTTGTATCGAAATGCTTAAACAGATTTTTCGTCTTAGATCACGAGACGTGTAGTTGATCAATGGATTTTTTTTAGAGTATAATTTCAGGTAAGTGTGTTTCATATAAAATGATTATAATTTCCAAATATTTACTGTTTTATAAAACTTATTTATTTAATAAAAATATAATATACAATACGAAATAATAATATTTAACATGGAGCATTATAAATTCTTGCATTACTGATATGGCATCACATAAATTATTTCAATGTGAAATAAATTAATAATTATTAAAGTTATACATGAAATAACGATAATTTTTCAAATTTCTAGCGGCAAACGCAGACTCCGTCTTGGCAAGTTCCTCCCTTGCGCTTTTGGGCTAAGCACCTGACGGCGCAGGCTGCGCTATTTGGCGTGAACCACAAAGTCGACACGGAGAGGACATCGCAGGTGACACGACGAGCTCTAAACGCCGGTTGCGCATCCAGATTTTCGTTGATCAGAGCATCAAGAGATGGAATCGGTCGGGACGCAATCAGAGTACCATCTAATAATACAAAAAAAATTATTATGTTTCATTGAGTTTTAATGTTAATTATTTGGATTTAATAAATTTTAATAAATTCAGTAAAACTCTACTTCAATAAATTTGTAATTAAGAAATTGCTTACCTTCATCGAAAATCGGATCATCGTAAATTTGAAGCGTCGCTCCGTAAGCACTGGCCACTAAGGCGAAAACAGAGAGAAGAATTAGGAACTTCATCTTCGCAGAGATTCGATCTGGCTCTGAGCTCGTACAGTTTAGATGGAAGACCAGGACTGTGAGTGATGTCTTGTCCAAGAATCATCCGAGCTTTTATATGCGAAGATCGGCGTGAACGCAACTATTGTCTTTATCATTCAGGAACATTTTTTAATTTGCCATCTTGAGAATTAATTCTGTGCGTGTGCGTATTTATCGATCAGGCTTTTGTAATTACTAATAAATTAATCTTCCGCGCATCGTCGGGAATTCCCCTTTTCCTCCATTCGCCGATAATAATATTCCATTGAGGCAAGTTAATGTCAAAGCTACTTTTTTTGTTAAAACTACTGTTTTTCACGTTTATTAACAACAATGCAGTTTTTTAAATTTACTATATTGAGAATCAATTGTGTTATACGTATGCATTGAATATCTAATACTCGATGGTGCACATTTGTAATTACTGATAAATCAATCGTTACTAGGGATTATCCTTTTTTCCTCTACTAATTATAATAATAATTATTATTATTATATTTCAATAAATTAAGTTAACGTGAATATGAATCTAATCTTTGATACATATACCCACAATATTGTGAGTCAATTTAGTTTCGGTAATATTATCCTAGGAATATCGTGTAGGTACATGAACTTGTAAATCTGTGGACTGATAAGATTTCCTTGTACTTATAGCAAAACGCGAGGCGTATAGTACATTGTAAGGATCTTGATTTTTCTATCAAGTTCATATTATTATTAAAGAATATCGTGGATTTACATGCATTTTTTATGAAATCAATTCAATGAAATTTGTAGAATTGTGTCAATGCATATCATATATAGATACGCAAATATACAGTAGATTTGATTTCAAATCTGTAGTGATTTCGATATAGACAGGACAATAAAATTTGTATTTCAGAGTTTATAGTGGTGTGAGCGATCACTCTCTCGAATATTCAATTACCTCCGGTCGATCGGGTGGTTCCTAAATAGCTAATAAATGTATCAGCGTCAAAATTTCGCCAATAACTTTGAAATTGAAAGGAATAAAATTTCTTTCAAGGCAGAAAATTTCCCACTTCTCCATCAAAAAAGAGATATGCGCTGTGCGATTGGTTTTCCAAAACGGCGCGAAATTTTTAAATTTACCGAAAAGTATGTAACGTACGAAATCGAAGCGTGTCAAGTGTCTACGTGCAAAATGAAAATGATAGTCGATAAGTGGAAATTTGCAAACGCTTGCGAGAATTAATTAGCTCGCTACAAACGATTGAAAACTTAACGGTATAAGATAATCTAAGAATAGCTTCAACTGCGTAGTGCAACAGCTTGTGATTATTTCTTTAACGATCTGCATAATGCGATTGGCGTCAGCGGACTTCCCGCAGCTACACCGCATTAAAGCATGCGTTTCGATAAGAGGAAAGTGCGTCGGAAAATCCTGAGAAAATTTTATTTTAGCGACAAGTATTCTAATTTTTAAGATACAAGAGACCTATTTCAAGCTCAAAATCATCGAAATACCCATCGTATCGCAATATTTCCCAGACGATGCTTGAGATGATATTCTGAGACCACTTGTTGTAAAGCTCATTGTGGTCATTGCGTCAATATCTTAATATTTTTTAAAATTCAATCCTTTTAACAATTTATAAAGAACTATTAGATCCCTAATGATACGTTGTACATTATAAACTTTTTCATTCTACGATGAGTTGTCGTTATTCTATGCTACGTTTTCTTGCTATAATCCCGTTCGTCACAAGTTAATAACAGCTGGATTACAAAGTTTTCGCAGATTCGTCCAAAAGTGTATTTCCACGATGCTACCGCGCAGTACACACAATACTCGGCTGGAAATTATCGCCAAGTTTGTAAGCCCGGATGAAAATAACTATTTTCAAGATAGCGCCAGTTTCCATATCGTTAGGCACGAATACTGTGTACCCATGTCAGACTGGCTGGCGTTTCTGAAATTTTGCGAATGCATTCGCTGCAATAAGTGCAAGAGCTCATAATCCCACTCGAGACTGTTGACGCAAACACGACGAGTAAAGTGCCAGCGTCCAAAAGATCAATCGTTAGTAAGTCGAAGAACGACGGGGTTTACGCGTACTTTCGTCGTTTGAAAACTGGGGGTTTCGAATTCGTTGAGTTGTTATTCATTTGGCGTTTGCTCAGTGCAAGTAAAACAGTATACCTTTAGATTTTCAGATTAATTGTTGAAAGATTTTCGTGGGATGAATTAATTTCAATGATTGTAGTAGGAACATACTAATGAGTTGACGGATTAAAATATTATATTAATATTGTTATTGGTTATTAAATTCAATTGCGTATGTCATTATAATTCCGAACAATAGAACATATTGCCATCATTACACGTATCGGTACACTTGATGCGGTTTTAATATATTGATTTCGGTCGCGACAATGCATCCATTCACGTCAGGCTAATTTTCTAATGACCAAATAATTTTCATTAACTAATCATGATAGTTCAACAAATAGTTGAATAGTTATAGTGTATTCAATTATCGATAGTGGCATTATAAATACTAATTAATACATAAAAACAAAAGGATGATCTTGTCGTGCACGTGAGGTTACAGCAACAACGTTGCAGATAATTGCATAATTTATTCTTACTAGGAATAAATCAGCGCAGGCATTTACGTAAATGAAAAATTGTTTCATTCATCGCGCTTAACAGCTGGATAAATATCTGCACAATTATGAAAATTTCTACTAGGAGTTCCGTTGAAATCAATGAAACATTGACGCACTAACGATCAAGGTGCAGGAAAATACGAATACGTTTCCTTGTCCGATTAAGTATACAAAACGCGTACTTGGAAGTGTTTTTACGCATCTGTCGTATACCTGATGCTATTGTCAGGTAAACCGAAAATTACATTGCAATAGTATTTAAAAAAAATTGTTCTACGCGTGATTTCGTTGAGAAATTGTATCGTAAACTGACTGATTTCTTATTAATTTTTCAGCTTCACGCGAATTCACCATTCGTTATATGGGTGATTTTCTGTGAGATCGACCAGCTAATCTAACTATCCTAAATCTCGTCTACTTGGAGAAATGCAGCTCCCCAATTTTTTTTAGACTTTTCTATCAAGACCCTTGCAGCTACCGAGAGTCAAATTGGTAAAATCAGCATTTTTCATTTTTTGCAAATTTTCAAAAATTCATAGCCCCTGAGGGAAGCGTCTTTTGTCAAAAATGCATAGAATACTTTTGCAAGGAAATTTTTTCGAGTCTCTACGAAACATACTTCCAATGTGATATATATATGTTTCAGAAGCTTTATATGCAATTTCGACCTTTAAATTCAAAATTTTCAAGGTTTTATCCTACGGATTCAGATAAAATAATTTGTAAAGATAGCTTTCTTCAAACAAAAGTATCTGAATATGTCCCAATACGTGAATAACAGTTTAAGACCACTTAAAGAATCAAAATATCACTTGTTAAAATTAAAAAATTGGATTTCCTATCTGAACACATACATTTAAAAAGTAAAAATAATTCTAAAACGAAAAGTATTCTTGACATTTTTCAATTTTGCAAAAAAGTTGATTTTACCAATTTTGATTCTATTTAGCTCGAAGGGAGTTGATGGAAAAAATCTTAAAAAATTTGGGAAATTGTATTTCTTCGAGTAGAAAAGATTTAGGATAATTTGAATAAAAAGAAAACTTTTAGTCGGTCGATCTTACAGAGAATCGCCTATATATATATAATTCTATCATAAACCGATATTAAACGTTACTTAATGAAAACAGTAGTTTCTTGCTTACTTTTCCTCATTTTACTTTAAAATGTAAAACATTCAAACGTACAGCCAAAAATGTCACAAAGTACTTTGACCATAAAAATTAACTATTTTTTTTAGTATTTTAAGTGCAGATAATCTTTGACCTCCTTTTCTAGATCTACAGTATATAAGTTCAGGTAAAAGTGTGCTTAATACGAAACAAATGTAATTCTCAAATAGTTGTTATTTTAAAAATCTCATTTATTAAATAAAATTATAAGATATAATATTTTACACATAGCATTATAAAATCTTGCATTACTGGTATGGCATCAGAGAAATTATTTCAACGTGAAATAAATTAACATTCATTTTTCAAATTTCTACCGGCAAACGCAGACTCCGTCTTGGCAAGTTCCTCCCTTGCGCTTCTGGGCCAAGCACCTGACGGCGCAGGCTGCGCTATTTGGCGTGAACCACAAAGTCGACACGGAGAGAACATCACAGGTGACACGACGAGCTCTAAACGCCGGTTGCGCATCCAGGTTTTCGTTGATTAGAGCATCAAGAGATCGAACCGGTCGGGGCTCAATCATAGTACCATCTAATAATACAAAAGAAAAATTTTTATGTTTTTTTGAGTTCTAATTTTAATTATTCTTTTTCAACAATTGTATTAAGTTAGAGTTTCACCAACGTTGCGTTTAAAAACGATTTTTGATTAAAAAAAAGTTCAGTGAAACTCTACTTTAATAAATTCGTAAACTAGCGAATTACTTACCATGATCGAAAATCGGATCGTCGTAAATGTCGAGCGTCGCTCCGTAAGCACTGGCCACTAAGGCGCAGATGGAGAAGAGAATGAGGAACTTCATGTTTCTAGTTCAAGATTGCAACTGATGCCTCTTCCAACTACGTGGGGCTCTTTTATACAAAGATCAATGTACAAGGAAACACAATTTTTTCCTCACTTAGTGTTGATGATTCAGACGATAAGTTTATTTGCTGAGAATCAGTATAGAGCTTATGCGTTTGGATAAATGTTTATTAATTTTTCAGCTTCACACGAATTCACCTTATATATACACACACACAAGGGTAACCGTCAGCACGACCACATATTTTGTCCGATTTCCCACCGAAATTTATTGCTCGTAACGCATTTACTTCGACCGAACAATTTGCATGGCATCACATTAAACGAAATTGTTTTCAATATTTCCATCTGCGTCGCCGGATCTATATCTATTGCCCCTCGACCCCCTCCCCCCCCCCCCATCGCCCCGAAATATCTAGTGAACCGAGCGCGAAACACAGAAATCAATTTCGTAGCGTAGGTTTTCGATAAACGAAATAAATTAAGTCGCCCTCGCGCGCAATGGGACGTCGCGCATGCGAGACCAGGTCGGAAAAGTTATATAACTCGTGAAAATGATGTATGTATAATATATAGGTATACCGGCTGAATTTAATTCGTTGAAACAGGATGAGTCGACAGGATTCTCGATGCTGATTCGGCTACTTTTTACGATCCGAACAAAGATTCGCCGTTTTCTTTACGCACTTTTGAAAGGCAATCGATGAACGCCAATAGGGGGATTCGATTCCGATTGTGGAGTCTTTCTATCGTGTTCAAAAAGCAAAATTGTAAAATCAATGCTACACACCTGTTCTTTCGTTTTTTTTTCTTTGCCAATGGAAAAGAATATTTCAAGTACGATACTCGCAATAAAAGCACACAAAGTATCCGCGTAGTTGCAGCTTATACTTCTTGAAAATTTGATCGCAGCCAAAGTATCGCGAAGATCGTCGGGCCGTGAAGTTAGTTTGGCGAAAATGGACCGAGTTCGCAGTGACTGAACTGTAATATTAACAGACGTCTTGAGCACAGTTGTTGTAAACTCCTTGTAAGTTCTTGACATTTTGATTTGATTGCTCTTATACCCTCGACTCTCGCCCTGTGCGCGAGTATAGGCAAGTTTCTGCATAAAATTTACAGCGTCCCGTCTTTGTAGAAACTATGTAGCTAGGATTATTTGTGTATTATTCATGGAGTGGAAAAAAGTTTGAATTCTTGGTAAAGACCCGTTCTATTGAATTCCGTCGATTATTAATTACCCTGCAAGTATCGTTCCCCATATACTAACTACAGAATGCCTTATTTTATCGTCTGTCGGTAGATTATCGGGAAAAATATCGTCAGAAACCCCGTCATCTGGCGACGTTTTCTGGGTACGCTATGCCGAATTTATCGTCAACGATATATGTAAAGGTTAAAATATTATGAAATTAACGATGATTTAACAGTTTCTTTCATTAGAATACAAAAAATAATTTCATTTAAATTAATTCATAATTAATTTAAATTAAATTATTTTTTCTATTATATATATCAGGGTACTAATTTAAGTATTGAGTACTTCGGAAGAAAGTGAAGGGAAAAATTTTTGTTCGCTAAGATGATTTTGAGGTATATTTCAATTAGAGCTTATCTTAATGAAAGGAAGATCAAAGGTGGCGGTCTTTGAATCCTTATTTGCGTCCGTGTAAAAGAAAGTCTATTAATCATCAAGTTTCCCAAAAAAAATCAAAGCTTATGTTTCAGTTTTCCAGCCTTTTCATCTTCAGTAAGTCTCGCCGAAAATCACGACTTTGATGCTCGAAAGTTTCGCGCAAACAAAGTCGAGTCTCTTTCAGAGAAGTAAAATAAATCATAATTCCTTAGTTGTAAAGTGTCTTTTTAGCGAAATTCACTGACGATATCGTCTGCGAGGATATGATCTGAAAAATTTTTATTTGTACACCACGCCGCGAAAATTTCCAAAGCAAGCAATTTTCAGACAGAGATGATCGCTTTAAATATTCAAAAGTTGGAATTGAATTTTTCTATTTGCATGTTGAAGAGATCGCTCAGCTATTACTGACCTATATATCGAAAATTGGATCTTGGTGCGCAGTGCTTTGAGAACCATCCACTTTAATAACGTCATCATGGCGATGTCAGTCTACGTATTGATTTGTAGTGATAATTTCATTTTATTCACGCGATATTTTATAAAAAATCACGTCTGCTATTGGTGAGCGAAAACTTGAATTTTCATTCTCGCTTTAACGTAAAGTTCAAGGCTATTCAATACATTTTTTGATGAGTATTAATTCTGAAAGTTTTTGCGTAATATGCTAAAATTTTGGAATTCATTAGTTAACAAAATTCTATTATTAAAATGTATCCTTTTAAATCTAAAACAGTGAAAATTCAAAGTTTTTTTAGTCTATATTGGCAATTTGAAAAAGTTATAATGGTGCAACTGTGAACTGCTGAGTATAATCACAGTTTAATCAGGTTAAAAAAATGAACCAATTGCAAAAGTGTAGAAGAACTACCTAAAATAGTAAGTAGGAACATTGCAAATAGTGAATATAAACGTTGCAAATAGTGAATAAAAATAATATTTGAGTAGCAATGTACATTGGCTGAAATAGTGAAAATACACTACCTACAATTTTGCAAATACATTACTTAAAATAGTGTGTGGCCCTAGTAACAGGAGGCTAAAGGGGACTTAAATTTTCGCTCATTCTACAAGTTTATTGTTAACTAATTAAATAGTAAATTTTTCTCGTGTTGCAAAACGATTAAGTCCATAAAACTGCACTTTTTCTGGTTGGTGGACTTGAAAAAATAGTAAATTTTCATAATTTTTCAAGTTCACCTTTTGCTAAAGTGATTATGTACTGAATGTGTTATTATACTGTTCCAGTGACAATTTAAAGCAAATACTTTCTACTGTTTGAATCAGTAAATATTTACGAATTCGATAGTAAACGCAATGAAATGAGCTAAAATACACAGTGACTATTCACTACGTACTACAGCGAATTATAATTTTCACAACAATGCACCGTATTAATTAGTGAATATTCACCAATTTGTAAAATGAATTTTTCTGTAGTACGTGTAAATTGTGAAAAATTTCACTATTTAGGCGGAGGTTAATATTATTAAACTATGAGAAATAGAAAATTTTTCGCTGTTTTAGATTTAGAGAGTAAACAATCATCAATGTTATGGATTTCTGTTTTCAAAAAGGAAAACATCACAAAAGCGTTTATCCGCATCCGAGCCTGTAATCAAGAAGCTCAACTCTTGCGCACATCCAATTCAAGTTTGCCGCATCGACTCAGTCTCTGACTATATTTACACGTATATACTCACGTGTTTCCCGAGTCTCATCTCGATCGTCCGCAAATAAAGAAAACGAAGCTACTTACTTGACCGCAGATAATATTCGCGCTAAAAATACATCGATCGCCGCGTCAAATGACTCAGTGTACAGGAGGAAGGAAATGTTTTCGGTCCGCGCAGCGCTGATTTATATCTCGTCTCGGAGGCGAGTTTAGTTTTCCTCGTACTTTTGATTATACGAGAGAGAGAAAGAGTCGCGATTACCAATTCTTTTTTTTCCTACTCCAACGCGACATGCTCGTCACGTTTCGCTCGCGCCTATATTTTTCTAATCTCTTTACGGCTCGTCATCTTTTTTTCCAATTTTTTTTTTCAGGGGAGATTGTTTTTCTTTATTCGCGAGTGTGTTTGTGTATATACACGTAGAGGCGAGAGAAAGAGCGCGATTCAAGGGGTGACTCGGTCATTTTTCTAAATATTTCATTCTGGATTACTGTGATCTCTCATCTCGAGGCAGTCGCCAGCCACATTAATAAGATTTGATGTATCGTCTCAATTTTTCTCTCGAGCGCAAAAGTCCATCCGATAAAAGTATATATATATACACACGCGCGCTCGAATTTAATCGAATTCTATAAATTCTTTCCTAGCTCCACATATTTCATCCGCATATCGTATGCTTGGTACATTATGTTTCGTTTACGATTATTGATTCGCCATTCGTTATGCCCTTTATGTATATTGTGCAGCCGATATCTCGATCTATTTATTTGACGATTTTTAAGTTTGAAAGCGCGAAATCCGAATAGTTTTCGTTTATAAATAAAAGTCTTCTGAGCCTATACGTTTACACCTTTTTAATGACATATGTAGCATAATAATATTTTCATTGTACGTAGAAATTAAATAAATATCATTTTACTCGAGTTGAATGTGATAATTAATTTTTTATTTAACTCGAGCAGAACGACATCGTCATTTTTTTCTATTTTTATTAATTTATTTAAATTTTATATTTTCTGTTTGTTAAAAGTGACGCGTCCCTCGAAAGCGGGTCGCATTTCTCCCTTTCGATTTTACAAAAACAGTTGTACACATACTTTCGATAAAGTAATCAATTGCGCGAATTGTTCGGTAATTGTGCTGAATTTCAAAAGCCACGCATTGCGCGTTGTAATACTGACTTTTAAAATATTCCAAACGTGCGCGTCACCCCGAAACCCATCCAAAATTCCCTTTCTAGGTCGCAATCGTGCGTCAAAAAAAAAAAAAAAAAAACAAGCCGAACACCCGCAATGTGCAGCTGACAAAAAGGGAAGAAAAAAACAACATTATTTCCATCGAACTTGCAAAAAAAAGTACAACTCTATACGTCCGTGTTTCTGCGAACTATTCGCCTCTTCCATCGGCGATTGCCAATAACGCTTCGAATCCTCTCTCTCACCCCCCACCCCCACTTACCCCCCCATATCCCTACGAAAAAAGCGGCTTTCAGACCAAAGAGCTCCGCTACTCTCGAAATCCAATTCGCGCGCGGGAGAGTCAAAAACAAAGCCGCACACGCGCGTCTCTATACCCAGAGAGGATCGTATCCTTCCCGACTATACAGAGACGAGAAATTTCGCGCAATGGAGCAATTGGCCGTGCGCTACTAGCTGCAAAGAAAATTGGCTTCCGCCGTAGAATTCGCCACCCTCTATTGCCGGCAGTCTTGCCGGAGCGCGTCAATTTCTCCTTTACATTCCGGTCCCCGATAATTCCGCGGGCGCCTCTCTGAGCTGCTACTACTATACCTACTACTGCTGCTGCTGCGCGCCTCGTTAACGTCGCTGCTCTGCACAGCTCTCACGGCTCGTCCCGCGAGTCAAACGCCCTGCGGAAAGGAGCGCCAGCCTGGAAACTTTGCATCTGTTGCGCTCGCGAGAGAGAGAGAAGCTTGCAGCATAGGGGGGTGGGAGGGGGGGAGAGTTGCTGTGTATTTCGCTCAGTTAATTCGAGTAATTTGACTCGAGGCGCTTTACGAGAGAGACTCTTTGCCCCCTCGAGGAGGGGGTAGGGGGTGGATACGTGAGGGTATACGCAAGTGTTGGAGAAATCTGCGAAAGTAATACTTAGGTAATTGAAGCGAAAAAGGATGGGGGGGGGGGGGAAGGGAGATAAATTTTGGGACAACGTTTTCTGTGTCTTGGTACTCTCTAAATCTAAGACAGGGAAATTTCACTGTTTTTTAGTCCATATTAACAATTTGAAAAAGTTATAATGGCGCAAGTGTGAACAAGTGAATAATCACAGTTTAAACAGGTTAAAAAAATGAATCAATTCAAAAAGTGTAGAAGGACTACCTAAAACAGTAAATATGAACATTGTAAATAGTGAATAAAAATAATATTTGAGTACAAGTGTACATTAGCTGAAATAGTGAAAATACACTACCTACAATGTTGCAAATACATTACTTAAAATAGTGTGTGGCCCTAGTAACAGGAGGTTAAAGGGGACAAAAATTTACGCTTATTCTAATAGTTCATTATTGGCAAATTAAATAGTAAATTTTTCTCATGTTGCAAAACGATTCCCTAGTAGAATTCAATCTATTTCTTGGCTAGTACTAGTTATAAACAGACTATTAAATCGTTTCAATGCCATTTGTTAGCCTGTAAATGGCTATAAGAATGGCTAGAAATTAGATTGATTTCTACCAGGGATTAAGTCCACAAAATTTCACTTTTTCTGGGTGGTGGATTCTCTACTTGAATAGAGAATTTCTTGGATGTTAAAAGTGTATAAGTACCTAAAATTTCACTTCTCTTAAAAGTCATTATAGCTCATTAAAAAAATAGCAAATTTTCATAATTTTTCAAATTCACCTTTTACTAAAGGGATTATGTACTGGATAATCAGTGTTCTAGTGACAATGTAAAGCAAATACTTTCTACTGTTTGAAACAGTAAATATCTATTAATTCGATAGTAAACGCAATGAAATGAGCAAACTGATAACTCATTTGATAAACAGTGACTTTTCACTACGTACTATAGCGAATGATAATTTTTACAACAACGCACCGTATTAATTAGTGATCATTCACTAATTTGTAAAATGATATTTTTTGTACTACGTGTATATAGAACTTTTAGAACGCGAAAAATATGGTGTTTCTACGGAATCGAAGGAGTGTTTTTTTTGTCCCCTCCCCTTTACCTTTCAATCATCCGATTTATTTTCGCGGATTTCTCCATATACACACACCGTACAGGTACATGAGTATATAATGTGGGCTCTGATTGCCGAATTTTTTCGTTCCAAAGCATACGAAATCGGAACGTTTCGCGCTCACCGCTGAAATTTAGCGCACGTGGCTCGTTCCTACGTACATAATCTACATACGTATGTGTATACATGTATGTATACAGCTGTACACACGCAGACGCGAGGTGCGGGCGGAACCGACCTTTTCGCGGTTTATGCGCCATACATTTTAGGGATACGGTGCGCTGACACGTGCTGGCCTTTGGCTATACGTTTATTTTATGCGACTGGCCGTGAAGTAGTCGAAGGCTACTCGTATACAACGCTGCTATTTTACAGTTATCGCCCGGAATTTCAGATACACACAGACCAGATAAACGATCATGGCCGGTGGGCTATTGAACATTTCGGGTTTACACCGGGCTTGTGAATTTCGATTGAACTATGAGAGATATGACTGAACTAGGACTTGCTTTACAGGACGGATAGGAGGGTCGTATTCTCGGGACGGCTGCGCTTGTAAAGATTTACTCAGTGCGATTTGGGCGTATCTGGAAGTTTCGCGAGGTAATGTCGCGGTTAATTAGTAGGAAGCATGATTTTTTTTAAACATTCGAATAATTGAATTCGAGATTAAAATATGTGTGATATTGAAAAATTTTCGATTCTTATATATTTGAAGGTTTATTTCGAAAGTTTGAAGAAACGCGTAAAATTCTTCGCAAACATTTTTACGTTGGGTTACGTTTATTTCGTTCAAATAAAATAACAGTGATTTGGAGTCTTATACGGCCGAGGTTTACTGTCATGAAAAGAATTCACGCGGTTTACGAGAACAACTCCTGGCGCGAGATCCCTGCTTTTTTTACCCCAAAATAAAGAAAAATCCTTTTTCGTATTTTCAGTCGAATGCACAACCTTCGGAAGTCATTCTGTCATGCTTTGTACAGAAAAATCCATGAAATTAATTCAATTTTTGGGATACCAAAAAAATAATGATGTACCCTATATTTGGAAATGTACAAACGTACTCTATTATCATCAATTTTTATACTTAGATTTATTCTCTCATCCAGAAATCTCATACGTAAGCATACGCGCAATTTATCATTTGGTAAGTAAGTATCAATTTTCTCACGTGTCGTTCGCTCGACGAGGATTGATGCAGTGCAGCACCTGATTCGCAGCATCAGAGTTTGTATATATACTCGGTTGAGCGAAAAGCGTCATTCTCTCCCTTTTCCCTTGTTTATATTTACACCGTCACAAAATACGTGTAAATTACGTCTGCTCAGAAACGCCAAAACAGTTCGACTCCAGAGTCATTTGCGATTGTTGTTCAAGGCTTCGCTTTACTAACTCGGAAATCTCGAGTTCATCGAGTGCGAAACGCGAGAAGTACGTTGTATATAACGTATTTTACGAATTTTACGAAATCCGACGTTACCTCATTACAGGACGAGAGAGCAATTACCAGATGAATTGTAAATTAAAAGTTTAACGGGTAGTTTAGCATCGGGCTGCAGCTACGCGCATTAATAATTCATTAGGGAATACCCGCGATTACGCGCACTTTCATCGCGATTAAATATCAATTTTCATCACTGCGCTGCGCCGCATATTCTACCAACCTATAATTACACAGCCGCGTATATATATACATATATACGCGAAACCTTACCGTATAGTCGCCTACTTTTTTTTTTTGCTTCGAATTCGATGTTGATTAACGACGGCATTATTTTACAAAAAAAAAAAATTGGCAATATCCATCGTATCAATTCGCATCGGTTCCAGTACGCTGCACATCCCCGGCATTACAGCTATTTTTAACGCCTCGCGCATATATCTATACACATGGAACGTACGCGCGCGTGCGTTTAACCGCCAAAAATCCAGTCAATTTCCTATATTACACCGGCTTACGTATCTCCCAGCAGCAGCTACGATCGATGTTCGCATCGAACGCGCGGCTGCACAACAGGGCGCGAATGTACATATATATATATATATATATATATATATATATATATACACACACACACACACACACACACACACACACACACATACACACACACACACATATGTATGTATGTACGAACGTTATTACAAACCACAACATTATTCCCATTTCAACTCTATATCATTGTGATTTAGACAGCTGTGTTTCGGCGCGCGCAAAATGATATAATATTATTCAAATATAATTATATATATCTCGAGCGACGAGCATAGCAAAGCCGTCTGCGGAGCTGCGGTTGATTGAAAAATCGGGGAATCAAAGCGATCCCTATACGCAAAGTCCTGATGTATACGGAATAGTATTTCGTCGCGGTCCACGACGTGAAAAGCCATATGTCTCTCGTCGTGTGAATCAATACGCGGAATTTCGAGGTATCGCGTATATAGGTATAGACTATATAGTCTATGTATACAGATGAAAGCTCCAAGACCTTCGCTGTCGAAGCATCAGTCGTCAGAAGGGTTTCTTCCCTCCTGTATAGTGTCTCCGTGTAACCGTGTGTCCGAAGCGAAAATTTATGGAATCGGGCGTCGCTGATAAGGAGTTAAGGCGTCGCCCCCCCCCTCCCCCCTACGGCTGCCGACGAATAATAAAGCGGCGTGAGAGAAAAAAAAATATTTCGGGGAAAGCGTCGAGTGTGCGTCCGATTGATTTTTCCCTTCGTCGCGGGAGATTTTCCGATCTCGGCCGCCGTCTGCGAGGCTCCGAAGAGATAAATATGCTGTGTATATATATATATAGGGAGAGCTGCTGTACATTGCTGGCGAATGGCGCGATGGATTGAAAGTTATTTTTTGTGCGAATCGATGGTTTGTCCACAATATTTTGCTTTCTCAAGGAGGAAAGCTTGGTAGCGGTGAAAATTTTGAAATTGAAAATTCAGATGAATTTCCACGGTTTACGTGCTTTTCAGTGAGAAAAATGTATTCTTAAAAAATGTATGTATATGCATGTATGTAAGTATGTACGTACGTAAAATTTGTTCAGACCATATCTCTGGAACGAATTGATAGAATAAACTCAAATTTTGTAAAATGATTGGGTCACAACTTAGATCCTATTAGAATTTGGAGACAATTGACTACTATTGTCTCCAAATTTTTTAAAGATTTTATACGAAATTTTGATATTTTTTTCAAAAAACTACATTTTTCGTCCATGTATACCGTAGATGTACAAAACCTAATCCCATTTTTTGAAAGATCATTAAATTTCCTTCAAAAACATGTCTACTTGTTACCATTTGATCATTACTGTTGGCTTTTAACGGCCACGCGGACATTTCACAGTTGATTTATATTTTGATTTGTACAAGACGTAAAATTAACTAAATATTATTAAGAGCAATATATTCTTATGTAAAAATACCTGCTGTTTCCGAATCTGAGGTCAGATTAAACAATTTGCCACCAAAAATTAAATATGTTCCCGTAAACATACCTAAAGTTCAAGCATTGATTTGTGAACTTTTAAATTTAATTTTGCCTATAAAATTTAATTTTTTGTTTTTTCAAATAAAGCTTTGTAACGATGCAAGCAATAAAGTATATATGCAATTTCATATATTTTTAATTCAAAGTAATTTGCAATATTTAACAGTTAAAGGAACGCGTTTTCTTTGAGAAAGCATATCTGCTGTAGCAGCGTTTTTTTCTAGTCTCGATGCATGTATGTAGCTAATTATTATTAGGCGAGGGCCCGTTATTAAATTAGTTAATTCGCGTCGAAACGTTATTCTTAATAGAAAAGCACTAAAGCACTGATAAACCAATTGATCAAACAATCCCAAATTAACAAATTTTTTCTCCCCTTATTAACAATTTTTTGATAATATTATTTCATTAATTTAATCAGTACTAAACAACAATAATCAATTTTACTAATTTCACAATAAATCAAATAAATCACCAATCTCCCCTTATAAACAACTTTTTAATTATATTATTTCATTAAAATAATCAGTATAAAACAATATCGATACTATCAATTTTACTAATTTTACAATAAATCAAATAAATCACCAATCTCCCCTTATTGACAACTTTTTTAACAATATTATTTCATTGTTCAGCCTCTGATACCACCGACTCATCTAATTCCAGCGCTAATCATCCAATTTTTGGCTATGCAATTCAGCTTCGGCAGAAGAACTTTCGTTTCACGAGGGCATTTTTCCGGCATCGGCTTTTAAATTCGCGATACACATTTCGTCGGCTATTTTCGTTTCGCTAAAACTCAAGCGAATTGGCCTATTATGCGAAACGCACACGCGGACTTAGCAATTCTAATGAGCTCGCGATGTATACCCGCCTCCTACAAAATTAATTCCCTCATACAGTCCGTAATGTTGTTGCTGTAGTACATACACAACACCAGCTGCGAGTTACATCAAGCTTTCATTGTGTACAGCCGAAAAAAAAGCGTTCGACATTGTTAATTTCAGCGGAGGCGATTAATTTACTTGAATGCGCGGCCTGTGCCCGAGTTATTGCCGCCTCTGTCGCGAACGACTCGATACGTATATATATATATATTTTTTATTATCGCATCGATGTTATTGAGGAGAAAGCGAGCGCTTTTTTTTGAAATAAAATATCGATAAAAAAATCGCGCGGTTCGCCGCGCATTTTGTCGGAAAAATCTCGCGCCGGTGTGTTACTTCGAGGTGCGCTTGTATATACGTATATGGGTGTCGAGGTCGTTCGGAAATTCAAGTCCAATTTCCGGCGAGTCGTCGTCGCCGCCCGGCACTGAATCAGCCCTGGACGGCGGTTACGAGGGTCTGGACTTTCCCGGCGATTTTCGCTTTTCGAGATTTACGCCGTATACGGCCCGGAGAGGCTGTCGGCTCTTTTAGGAACTACTTTCGAGGTGTGTTATTTCTAATTTGGAGCTGAGTTACGTACGCACGAATAAAATGGTGGGTCTCGCCGAGAAGGACTTCTAAGGGGGTCGCGAGTGGCAGCGGGAAATTTAAATTTCGCGCCATTGTTCTGCCGTGCAAAGCTATACCGTTTGGCGGGTAATTATTGGGATGGAAAATTTGGTCGTTCGGGTAAAGCGAGGTAAACTTGATATTTTGGAAAAAATCTTTATTATTGTCGTTTACGGTCTACCATGTTTTATACATATACCTTATGCGTACTACCTCTGAACGAAAAAGTTTGCGATTAGTTTACAATCTTTAAATTTTGTTTAAGATGTACTAACAATGTCAACGTAAAAGTTTGTAAAACGATAAATTATTACTTGGCACAGGGCAATTTGGTTTTTATTACTTGTCACGAACAAGCAAACTCTTCATTCTTCGCGTCTGCTAAATTACGGCGCGAAATTTGAATTTTTATTCGAATTCTGACAAATAATTCTTTCCCATACCAGCAAAGCTATTTGTTAGTTGTCTTTGTTTTTTACGCTTCTCTGGATCCGACGTATATGATTGTGCAGTTTTGGATAGAGAACATTTCAGGTATTTCATTGCGAGAGTACAGCAGGAAAATTAAAAGAAAAGTTTATTTTCAGTTAAAACTTGTAATTTGAAACAATGTTGGGAATACACTGTTGTAATATTTGTTTTCAATTTATTTTGAAATAAAGGGCATGCGGTAAGCGATGAACAACGATCAACATTTGCATTCGTAACACACGTACATTGCGTTTGCGCAGAGAACATTATATACCCTTTTAGATTACTGCAAATTTACCGAGAGCGAGTGCCGTGCCCGTGGCGTCTTTGGTCTTTTTTTTTGGTCTTTCGCTCTGACGTTGACTTTGAACTACAGTTTCGTTCGAGATTAATTTTCCAACTTCCTTGTACAGACGGATGGATAAAAGTCTTGGTACAGAAATATTTAATTTGCTACTACGTCAATTACTACACATTTGTAAAATTACTGTAATTTAGTTATTAAGAATTTTACTTTATAAGAGCAGATATTTTGTCCATGCTTAGATAATAATTATATATAATTTTTATACCGATTTTCACGGAAAACGTTACTGTGGTGGCTCTCCGCAGAAAGAATTTTTTTTTATCTGTTTTTTAATACATTTTGTAACTTTCAGGTTTTAATTGTAACTATAAAAGACAGTTTTCTGTAAATTTTGAGTACTTGTCTTTCATGCGTAATCGAGTTACGATAAAAAAATCAATTATTTATAGCATGTAGTCAAACCTAAAAATTTGCACTTATATTTTAAACAGCACTAAACAAAACATAATATTCATTATTAACAATTTTCACTTCAGCCCTTACTATAAAAGAAAATATTATCGTTTTTTAACGATTCATGAAATCCCTTACGCACACAATTCTTTTGAAATTTTATAAATCACAACTCCCTAAAATAATCAAACAAACATTGCCTGTTAAAATTGTTTGTATATTTTAGAACAGAGATAAATCTATCTTTCAGAGCAAAAAAATACGAAAGGTCCATATCGTTGAACACATCAAGCAACAGGAAGACACATAATTTTCTTCACTTCTACATGACAATGTAATCCCTATAGCGCAAAATTCGTTATACACGGCTCCAAGTGAGCCCCGAGTGCAATCAGTTAATTTACGGCGAGAAAAGCGGCAGTATAGAGCCGGAATGGAGCTTTAATTACTTTCGACTATTAAAACAAATGAAAGTAAGGAGAAAACAATTAAGCCCGACCCTCCACCTCCGGGAAACTGAAACTTCCTCGACCCTATATATACGACAAAGGCACACACACGTGCGCACACACACTCGCACACACGTTTACGAGATCAGTGTCTTCTCGTTTTCGGCGAAACCGTCGTATATACCAAGTATACGAGAACAAGAAAGAAACTATATATATACGACGGCGAGGAGGAAGATACAACGGGATCGTAATTAACGGACGTCCTTTCATTTTACAATTAGACCCGAGAGACTACGTGCGTGGCTTAACTTACTGGGGGCTGACGTGTGTTTTCCCGTGGTTTTCGATGTTTTTTTTCCTCTGTTTTCACTTTTCTCGCGCGCGTGTATCTCGAGGAGGGGAGGGGGGCAACGCGATGATGCGATGTTTACGGCTTTACGGGATACTTGCGTTATATACTCTCTAAATATAAAACAGGGAAAAATGTACTATTTCTCACAGTTAAATAATATTAAGCTCCCAAACAGTGAAACTTTTTCACTATTTACACGTAGTACAAAAAATATCATTTTACAAATTAGTGAATGTTCACTAATTAATACGGTGCATTGTTGTGAACATTAAAATTCGCTGTAGTACGTAGTGAATAGTTACTGTTTATGAAATGAGTTATTATTTGGCTCATTTCATGGCGTTTGCTATCGAATTACTAAACATTTACTGATTCAAACAGTAGAAAGTATTTGGTTTAAATCGTCACTGGAACACTGATTATCCAGTACATAATAATCACTTTAGCAAAAGGTGAACTTGAAAAATTATGAAAATTTACTATTTTTTCAATGATTCGTAATGACTTTTAAGAGATGGAAATTTTCGGTATACTTATACATTTTTAACATCCGAGAAATTCACATTCATATTCAAGTGGAGAATCCACCACCCAGAAAAAGTGACATTTTGTGGACTCAATCGTTTTGCAACATGAGAAAAATTTACTATTATTTTTATTTATTTTTAAATATTATTTTTATTCGCTATTTGCAATGTTTATATTAACTATTTGCAATTTTCATATTTACTATTTTAGGTAGTCCTTCTACACTTTTTCAATTGGTTCATTTTTTTTAACTCACTAGTTCACAGTTACACCATTATAACTTTTTCAGATTGTTAATATGGACTAAAAAGCAGTGAATTTTCACTGTTTTAGATGTACGGAGTATATAAACGTGTTTATCTAACGATTTTTTAATGAAAACGATGCCCTTATACACTTCGCGTCAATTTTCATTCTGCTCCGCGTTGGCTATTTCCTTTATATACGGCAGTAGCGGAGTAGGTTCAGGAAAATCCCTTGCGTGCTTCTTAAATGAAACATTGCACTGTTAAAAACGATTTTTTTTCCGCCCCCAAGTTTACTCGCACTTGAAATTCGATGCGTAAATTCATAATAAAGTCCATTCGCGCAAAGGTGCTGTATACACACAGGCTCGTGTAACGAGCTTTATAGCGCGGCGAAGTTAAACCGGCTGGTAATTTTAATAAATACTATAGTTTCTCTCCCCGTCTCGGCTTCCCTTCGTGTTAATACGGCTCCAAGAACTTGAAGGAAATGAATTATTGGATTAGTCTTTACTATCTTGGTGGGAAGGAGGGGGGGGGGGGTGACTTGGACGGAAATCCACGCGCATTTCTAATAAAGTATTTTCCAAGAGAGAGTAGCTTTCGAAGCAAAATCTTCCTCATAACTTTGCGAGAGTAATCCCATTCATAAATTCCGAAAATATTCTTCTCGCGCGCCGGGGAGTTTTATGGATCGGCGACGAATCCATAAATTGATTAACTCTTGAACTTTCGAAAATATTTCGAAGGCGATGATTTTTATCGTGATATACGCTTATCCGATTTTACCCCCTCGAGCCCCCCTCCCCGCCTCTTCGGAGTTGGACTAGGGGGTAAAAATCGAAAGAATTTCTTTCTTATCTGGCCCCCCCCCCTACGTTGCAAGAGATAAGTCGCAAAAGTCTGGTGGTAAACGAGCATTTTCATTTCAATTTCTAATCGACCCTGAAACTACCCGAATGAACCGAAGTAACGACAGTTATCATCGAAAACGCGACGACGAGTGCGGCTAAGCTTTGCCACCGTTAAATCCCTTCGGACCGCGTTGTAAAGGCCACTTGTTGCGGTGTGTCGTGAAAAAAAAATTGGACGCGTGTCCGTGCGAAGAGCAGCGAAAGCTCTCGAAAAGCTCCCGCGACAATCCAGTTCCCCTCGAACTTCACCATACCTATAGGTCAAATTTCAAAAAATAAATGCACTTTTCTTTGGTCTATAGAAATGGAAAAAATTTTTTTTAAGCTAGAGGTTTCGGACCGATCAGACTTTTTTCTGTAACCCGATAGATAGTCAAAAATCGAGAGGGGAACATGGAAAAACATATTTCTGAGCCATTTTACGCTTTTTTTACAAAAAATTAATGCGTAAAAATATTGTAATAATAATCGTAACGAATGTTTCCGAGGCACCAATAAAATTTCAAATTACACTATACAATAAAGTATTTTTATAGAGTTTTAATTTACAAAAACGACACCAAGATTCGATGTTCTGATCAAAAGTTATGCCCGTTTAAAAAGAAATAGTAATAAAAATCCGAATAGGCGATTTTTTCTTTTTCCTCCATACGCCTCCCCATGTTAAATTTTCATATTCTGTATTTCCCATATTTCTCAGCATTTTTTATCATCTTTTGGCTCACAAAGTGTCATTTGTACGAAAGCTCTGGCTTAAAAAAAAAAACTTTTTTCGAATTCTAGACCAAAAAAAGTGCATACATTTTTTGAAATTCGACACATATCTACCACCAAATAATATTTCCTCTCGATAACGACGCAGAGTCTACCACACACACATATACACGCACACGGCGACGAATCGACTTTTCATTATTACAGCTTCGCCGCGAATTCGCGAAACTTCCGCGAGTCTCGCGGTATAATTCGCTCCTCCGACGAGGCGAGCGACGAGAGAGGCGACGAGGGAAAAGGCGAACCGAGAGGAAGACTCCGATGGCAAGAGCCTTTTATGCTCCTCGGGCCGCGTAATCTAATTAGCGGACGACGAGGGCCGGGATTTGAGACTTGGAAAGTTTAATCCGGCCGGAGAGAGTCGCTCCGGGATATTTTCCCGGGGCTGCTCTTTATTATTACATAAATTCGCCGCGAGATATAGTCGGAGGAATGTAAATAGCCGTCGATCAAAAGGAGGGAGGGGGAGAAAAGCGCCTCTCGCGTTTTATCGGAAAGTCGTTACTCGCGAGCTTCGGAAATTTATTTCCCCCTCCCTTCCCCCCCTCCTCCTCTCGTTATACGCGTGTGTGTGTGTACACGTGCATTCCGTCGACGCGGAGAGAGAAAAATCGAAACTCCATGCGCGAAGTGACGCGTAGACTTTTTTTCTCTCCGGCGTGTATGTGTGTGTGTATACGTAAAGCGGAAAAATAAACGCGGGCAAACTTTCCATTCGCGATCGGAGCAAAGATCTGAGAATACACGTATTCACACGTGTAATGGTCGGCTCGTTAAGATCGAACGTGTGCGTAATAAGCTATCCTTAGATAATTGAGAAAGTGTGTGTGTAGAGGGAGATGACGCGAGCTTTTTTTGCGCTTTACAATTTTATCGATCGCGCAATGCTTTTTTTGCCCGGCTGGAGAGAGAAAGAGAGAGAGAGAGAGAGAGAGAGGAGAGTGGAAGGTGGTCTTTTTATAGAGACACAGACGAGCCGACGTGTAAGTAAGTACGTATAGAGGATGGAAAAAAGGCGGCAGTTGCGAAGTGTGCGCGATGCGAGTTTTATGCGCTGCCTCCTTTGGAAAGTTTGTGGGAGAAGCGCGGGATACGGGGGTCTTCGAATTGTTGACGCGTAAACGTCGAATTTCACTGAAAAATGGCGCTTTTCTTTGGTCTTAGAAATTGAAAAAATTTTTTGAAAGCCAGAGGTTTGGGACCAATGGGACTTTCTTCTGTAAACCAAAAGATGATGAAAAATGCCGAGGATCATGCGAAATATAGAATATGAAAATTTAATATGGGGAGGCATGTGGAGGAAAAAGAAAAAATTGACTATTCGGATTTTTATTATTATTTTTTCTTAACGGGCACAACTTTTGATCAGAGCATCGAAACTGGGCATATTTTTTTTAAATTAAAGCTTTTTTGTAATACTTTATTATAGTATTATTCGAAATTTTATTGGTGCCTCGGGAACATTCGTAGTCGTTATTATTCCAGTGTTTTCACGCATTAATTTTTTGTAAAAAAAGCGTAAAATGGTTCAGAAATATGTTTTTCCATGTTCCTCTCGATTTTTTACTATCTTTCGGCTTACAGAAGAAAATCTGATCGGTCCGAAACCTCTAGCTTTAAAAAAATTTCTAGTCCAAAGAAAAGTGCATTTTTTCCGTGAAATTCGACAAATTTACGGTGCAGTGGAAAAAGACGGCTCTGGTCAGACGACTCGGTGTTTTAGCGCAAAGTAAAAAAAATAAGGAATGACACTCTCGTATATAGTCGAAGCGAGAGCTTTTCGTTCTCGCGAAATTTCTTTGAGATCCGATGTCCAATCCGGAAACTGGGGGGGGGGGGGGTGAGAGCGCAATTTTTTAAATTAGCCGTGTAGTTTCGAGGCGCGTAAAAAAGCGAGTTACATAAATTGCCGGCTATAAAGTTACGTTTTATTCGCGCTCGAAATCTCTGTCGCTCTAGTCGACTTCGTAAAAAAAAAAAAATCGAGAAACTTTTCACCTTCGAAAAGTCGCGTTTCCAAATCTTTGAATTCGAGAAAGCTTTAGAATTTTCAGCGGAGCGCGCAGTTTGAAAAGGGTTTTGAATTTGGGGTTTATTAAAAATTCTATCCGCGCTGACTGATATTTAATTTACGCTATTAATTTTTTTTAACAATAAATTGTTCACGCATCACAGATTCTCACTGCATTTACGTTACAATTTTGTTTTGCATCCTATCAGCTTAAAAAATATATAGGTACCTACCTGAATAAAATTGTTTAACTCGTGCGGACCACATGAGCCTCTATACATATATAGATGCATATCCACCAATTTTCGGAAGCAACTCTCCCAAAAAGTTGAAAATTTTTTTTTTTGGAGGCACACCTACTAGACCCACTTTTTCTGGTTCCTGAGGTCGTTCTGAGCGAGAAAAAATTCGCGTGCATGGCCAATCGAAGGGTATAATTTTTTCTGGAGCAAAAGCGACTCAAAAACGAGAGATAATTAGAAAAATGAGATTTTTTTCTCAAAAACTATGAACTTTTATAAAAATTCCATGAGAACAAAAATGTCTTAAAATTGATTAATGAATGCTCTGGAATTTTTTCAGATTTTTAAATATCATTTTTCGAAATTTCGATTTATTTGGGTTTTTGAAAAATAAAAAATTGTACTGGATCAATCTGAAAAAATTCCAGAGCATTCTTTGATGGATTTTAAGACATTTTTTTTGTAATGAAATTTTTATAAAATTCCCTTGTTTTCTATGTTTTCTATAAATGTATGAATTCATTTTTTGTTAATTATTTCTCGTTTTTTTTTTGAGTCTGTTTTGCTCCGGTAAAAAAGTATATACCCCACGATCGGCCATGCAAGTGACTTTTTTCTCTTTCAAACTGACCAAAATAAGGAGAAAAAACAAGTCTGGTAGGTGTACCTCCAAAAAAAAATTTGCAACTTTTGGAGAGAGTTGTTTCCGAAAATTGGCGGATACGCACATGTACACTTCAATCGCAGAGTGGTCTATAACCATTTTACATTTCGACAATATTCCCAAGTACGACGCGCAGATGACAGGTGCAGACTAGTATCATATTTTCTTGCCTGAAACAATGGGCGGTCGTCGCTCTCTCTCTCTCTCTCTCTCTCTCCCCGTGAAATTGCAAAGCGGAAGGGGAAGTCGGAAAGACACGTGACGGAGTAATGGCGCGAGGGAATGAACTGGAACGTCAACGCGCGGCGTGTGCAGGAGAGAAATGCGCGAGCGACAGTAATGGAGAGGAAGAGCCGGTGGGAGGAGCGATTAGATGTTGGGCTTACCTACACAGCACAGGCGAAGAGAAAAGGACAGCTCTCAGACGGGCGGAGATCGATAGGTAATCCACAAAGGCAGCACTCTATATAGATACGGTCTTCTTCGCACAGACGTGCGCGCTTTCGCAACTGATTTTTCCGTTTTCTCGGTTCACGACGTTCCTTTGATTTTCTTTTGTACACGTGGTCCGTTCATTGAAAATTTTTGGTCCAATTATTTATTATTGTTATTTATTATTTATTATTTATTAAATTTATTATAATTATTGATATTTTTTAAAGTACTGCCGTTCTAATTTCCCGCTATAACCTAGCGCTCTGGTATAACTAATTTCGCCTGTTCGCCAGCTTAATTTTTTGGCGGGAAAATTTGAATTTTGAATTGCGAACACCCGCAATCAGTTCGTTCGAAGCCAATCGATCGACGGCATCTTCTCTCAAGCTACATTGGATACGAACTGAGATGCCCGTAATCATCGCTTCGGATTCAGCTTTAAATTATTCCAGTTCAGCCGAGTCACCAAAACACCTTACCCTAGAGACCCCTAAGCACAATTACGAAATAACAATCCGTCCCTTTGATCGAGATTAGATCGGCACTGCAGCGAATTCACAAAGGCCTCCAGCTGCAGCGTGTACACCCCCTTACGCTCCTGTCCTCGTCAATTTTCCCTATACTTCCTATCTACGTACAGTTTATATATATATACCGATCGGCTGATCGTCAGTTGTCAGGCTCAGACCTCCCGGTACGCGTATATACACAGCGTAACGCTCCGCGCAATTCTCTTCCGCGCCTAGAAATTCCCTCTCGTTATTTTTCCTTTCCGCAAAGCCAGACCGTCTGGTATATACACGCTGTATTACGCGCGAAAGGACAGACACACCGGCGACTGACAGTTTTCCAGTGGAGAAAAAAAATTATTTTTTTGTTTCCGTCGTTCCCCTCGGCACAGGCCTCCTATATATATGCTCGCATTTTAATTTCGGCGCGGAAAACTGCGAGAGCGCGCGATGCTCGCAACAGTATAGGCGAGTTCTCGAAAGAGTTCGTTGACTGCGAGGAGGAGGAGGAGGAGGATGACGAGTGCGGAGAAGTCGGAAGAAATCTCGCTCGTTTTTATCTCTCGAAAAATTTTTTTTTCCTACTCCTCCTCGACGGTGTGTGTATATAGCACACGCACGCGGGATTTTCATGCGGTTCTCGCGACGAGCGAAGTAATTTTGAGACGGATAGTGTTTCGCGCCGCGATTTTTTTTTTCGCTCGCTGGTTTTAATTTAGACGCGCAGTGGGAGATTTTCTTTTTCGCCGCGACTGCGATCGTCGAATATCAATCGCTGAATTAAGTCGATTATACACTAAATGGCGAAATCGCGACAATATTTGCCGTCGATTCGCTTGAGTACGTCGAGAGGCGGATATACTGTGTAACGTGAGCGATATGGAAAGGGAAGCCGATGGAAAATTCAAATTTCGCGCCGAAATACAGCGCGGACGTAAAGGATAAGTAATAATTCGCTTAAAATGTGCATAATGATAAAGGAAAGTTTGAAAAAGTCACGAGATGCTTTGCCCTCTGTTGTGCAATTCTATCCATCGGAAAGTTGTATTACAAAGTTTATTGCAAAGTCTGAAGTTTGCGAATAAATATCTCGCGGTGGAGTGGCGTATTTGAATTACATGATTTCGAGTCATTATTCAAACGTCGTGTACCACGAGATATTTGCGCAGATAAGTTTGAAACTTTGTATATAATAGTGTCTATACGGTTTTGCTTAATTTGGTTTTTGTCCTTTGTTGCAGGCGTATATATCTGTCGCTCTTTCGACTACCAGGTTTTGGCGCCCGATTTGAATTCCAGCACTCTATTCCCGTTTCCACTACTTCGATTGTTTATTATTCATACGTCCTCTCTTACCATCGCGTAAAAAGCAAATTCACGCGATCCTTACGGTATTAATAAGTTTCTGCATCTGCGAACTCTTGGCTGTCACTCAACAAGCCTGACTTGACTTTCCGAAGAAACTTCAAAGTAATAAAATTTTTTTCAAAATAAACGTATACGTCGTTATTTTTCAAAATAAATAAAGTATTACAAAAGAGCTTTAATTTAAAAAATTCGATGTTCTGATCAAAAGTTATGCCCGAAAATTGCGAATAGCCAATTTTTTCTTTTTCCTCCATATGCCTCCCCATATCGAATTTGCATATTCTATACTTCCCGTGTTCCTCGGCATTTTCCATCATCTTACAGAATAAAGTCTCATTGGTCCGAAAGCTCTAGCTTAAAAAATTTTTTTGCGAATTCTAGACCAAAGAAAAGCGCATTTATTTTTTGAAATTCGACGTATATACAATGCAACCGAAAAATACGATTCAAGGTTGTCTCTCGGCTCTGAAGACAAATCGACAGGGCCGCGCGAATATATGCAATTCCGCGCTATTATCCGGCGTTAGCTCTTTACCAGCAGCTTCTGTCTGCGGTGTATGACGATCATTATGCAGGAAGACGTTTGCCGGCAATTACCCGCTATACACACACCCACGTCTAGTCTCATTCCTTTGTTTGCCCCGTCGTCGGCTTTTTCATTTCCTTCGTCCTCGGATTCATTTCGCGCCGCTTTTAGCGATATAGCTGTGGGTGTCCCCCGTCCTTTTCTCTCTCTGTCTTTCTCCTTCTCTCGAGGAATTCCATACCCAATGAATTAGAGGAATTTAATCCGGCGAATTTGCGTATTTATGAGAGGTAATGAAGATTCGATTATCGCTTGCATTTCAAACGAATCTTTTCTTCGCTATACTTAGTCCGCGAAAAATGTGTTTTAAATTTTTGGTTACAAGTTTGATGTTTCATTCGCGCGATTTTTTCAATGAGTTTTCAAGTACCGCACAGAGCCGAGATCTGAGAATTAATTCAAAATTCAAAATGCGCGCCATAATGCGTTTTAAATCCGAGGTCACGTTATTCAAATTTTCTTTCGAGTTTAAAACGCATATAAATTTGAAACTTCAAGAAATCCAAGAGTAAATTATGAATTTTAATTTTTACTTCGTTATACACATTATACAGCGCGGGAAATTTGAATTTTGTCTTTCAGACCAAATGATCTTCTTCGTCCACCGAACGACTATAAATTCACCGTCTACCTTTCTTCGTCCAAAAAACTCCCAATGTCCACATCGTCCGCACACTTTCGCGATATCGCCTCGTTTTCATTTTAAACTCGCTCTCTAAATCTAAAAGCGAAAAATTTACGATTTCTTATAGTTAAATAATATCAACCACCCAAATAGTGAAATTTTTTACTATTTACACGTAGTACAAAAAATATCATTTTACAAATTAGTGAATATTCACTAATTAATCTGGTGTATTGATGTAAAGATTATAATTCGCTATAGTACGTAGTGAATAGTTACTGTTTATTAAATGAGTTATCATTTTGCTCATTTAATTGCGTTTACTATCGAATTAGCAAATATTTACTGATTCAAACAGTAGAAAGTATTTGCTTTAAATTTTCACGGAAACACTGATTATCCAGTACATAATAATCACTTTAGCAAAAGGTGAAGTTAAGAAATTATGAAAATTTACTATTTTTTCAATGATTCATAATGACTTTTAAGAGATGGAAATTTTCGATGTACTTATACATTTTTAACATCCGAGAAATTTACATTCATATTCAAGTGGAGAATCCACCACTCAGAAAAAGTGAAGTTTTATGGACTTAATCGCTTTGCAACATGAGAAAAATTTACTTGTACAATAAGCGAAAATTTATGTTCCCTTTAGTCTCCTATTACTAGGGCCACACACTATTTTGAGTAACGCATTTACAACATTGTAGGTAGTGTATTTTCACTATTTCAGCCAATGTATATTGCTACTCAAATATTATTTTTATTCACTATTTGCAATGTTCACATTTACTGTATTAGGTAGTCCTTCTACAGTTTTTCGTTTGCTTCATTTTTTAATCTGCTTAAACCGTGATTATCCACTAGTTCACAGTTGCACCATTATAACTTTTTCAAATTGTTAACGTGGACTAAAAAGCCAGTGAATTTTCACTGCTTTAAATTTTCGAAAGCGGACGGCAGCACACGCGGATCTCTCCCTCTCGCGGTGTGTTTTCTCCCGAAACTACGTCCGGTCCTTCGTCGTCACCGTCGTCGTTTCCGGCAGTAAAGCCGGTGTACAAAGTGCGCGTCTCTCTGCAATTGAAAAGCGCGCGAGACGAGACCGAAGTCCGGCGATGATGGAAAGCTCGCTTAATTTCACTCGATCAGCCGCACGCGAGACGCACGACGGCGAGACTCGCTCGAGTCAATCTCGAGCCGAGCTTTCCGCCGTGTGCCAGGGATCTCGCGACCTTGCGGGCTGAGTCGAGAGCTTTTTCTTCCGTCTCTGTCTCTCTTTCTCACCGACGCCGCGCGAGATGACATTTTTATCGGGTTAAGCGCAGAGCCTCGAGGTTAAGGTGCCGCGAAGGTTAGCTGTACGGATATAATTGAAGATTAAAAGATTTTAATTAATATAGAAAAGAGACGGTTTAAGCTTTGACACGGACATTCGAAAGAGAGAGGGTGTGGGGATCTCCTGTGGGGGTTGGGGGTGACTGATTTATGCGTCCCACTCTCGCTCTTTCTCTCGGCGTCGAGCGAATTCTTATTCTCGGGGCGAATCGCCGCGCGGGAACGACCTGGTTTTTATTTTATTTTCTGCCTCGTGTTATTTTCGCGAGTACCATTGTCCGCGGATTTTTCTGTTTTTTTTCTTCTTATTTAATTCGTCGACGAGAACCTCTTCGAGAAGTTCCAGGGGGTCGGCGTTCCGTCGAGCGACGGGTGTGCGAGCTGCTACAGTGAAAAATAAATTTGCGGAGTGAAAATATCTCTGCGGGATGTGTACAAGGCCGAGGCGGAGATAGATACGCGAGGCTGTAAAAAGTGTATTATAACTTTCTTCATTCGTACGTGAGCGGCACGGGTAATGCATTTTTTTACATTTGTATTCAAGATTATGAGTTTCTATCCTCTTACGCTAACCTGAGGAATATCTCGAATCTACTTGCGAGATATATGCCGCTGCGGGAAAAATACTCGACGCGCCGTGTATAGGTACGCGCGCGGAGTACAAAAATTTGAATCTGAGAAAAATGAATTAATGAATCGCGTGGACGTGAGCTGATACGCGTGTAGATTTTTTTTTATTAAAAAAAAATTTGCCGTTTGAATGGAAAAATTCGACGGAAATATTGAGACGATTGGTTGAAAAATTAAAAACGCGTTTTTTCTTCTTCTGTAGGATGCACAGAATACGAAAAAATAGTGCTGCCGTAAAACGGTTGTGTGACGCTGTTTTTTTAACCATTTTGACAACAATGAAATTTAAAAAGCGGAAAAGGTTTTTTGTGCACATTCTCGAGAACCTAAATATTTTTTACATACAATTGTTGTTAAGTAGGGAAAAACAGCTTTAAATTAAGTCATAGAACATTAAAATCGGGTTGTTAGATTGGGAGTTATGGGCTCTTGAGAAATTTTATTAATTTTTCAAAAATCATTGTCTTGCAAAATCGAAAAATTGTTCGAATCGATCTGAAAAAATTCAGGTGTATACTTCGGATAATTTCAAGACCTTTTTATTCTTACCAATTTTTTTTTAGAAAATGAGTTTTTCAATTAAAAATTTATTTATTAGATTCTCAAGAACTATGTAGGTACATAAAAAAGCATTTTTCGCTTTTAAATTTTATTGTTAAAAATAAAAATAGTTAAAAAAATTCTGTGTGTCCTGCAGATGTAGAAAAATTTTATTTTTGAATTTTCCAACCAATTATCCGAACATTTTTGGCGGATTTTCCCATATACGACGACAAGTAATTTTCAGCGCAAGTACAGCATTCGGAAGTACAGAAGTAAAGTGAATTTTACGCTGCGAGCTTTTGCCCTATCCGAGCGTTGTAAAGTACGCTAATTTTTGATGAAAAAGTTCGCCGGAAAATTTCGGGCTTCCCCCGCGCGGAACTTTGGACATTTCGAATGCGATTGCGCGGGCATTAAATTACGGGTTTAAAGCGCGCAGCTTTTAAATTTAATTGCACTCCAAACAAAACTTTTTGTCGGGGTGTATACACAAAAGCCGTTGACGCGTGTACGACCCAATTTCGCGTAATATTCCTTGAAACTTGAAACGCAGCAGCGGAGAATCGCAAGATAAACCCCAAGGATGAAGGCGAGTCGCGCCCGGCAAAATCGTCCCGACAATATTAAAACTTCCGATTCCACTCCCCCTACCACCCCGTAAATCGCTGTATAAACTCAGCGACGCGCGATAGCATTAAAACTTCCATTTGCGCACGGAAACCTTAAATCTCGACGATATTAGCCTCCCGAAATTTCTCCTACAACTTTCACTTTCGCCTCGAAACTCGCCCCATTGCGCCCTTCGATAAAGAACAATAAGCTTCCCTCCACCACCCCATCCTCCCTCCTCCTCGAAAAAAAGAAGAAGAAAGAGAGAGAGAGATAAATTCGGTCTAGCTTTCTCGCGTCACGTCGCGTCTCCTCGACGAGCGCAGTCGTACGATCTTTCAGTCTGCGCCTCTCGAAAATTTCCGAGAATCTCCCGCAGACAATACGCTTCGCTTCCGGAGCGGTTTCGCGTATCCGATTCTCACATACCCCGCGCTGCACGACTCGTCTCGCTGCGGTTAAGGGAGAAAAGGCGAGAAGAGAGGCTGGATAGGTATACGACGTCTGGATTCGCGTAACAAGTAGTCTGCACTTATCGTGTACACGCACACGCGCACGTACTCTCTAAATCTAAAACAGCGAAAGATTTACTATTTCTCATAGTTAAATAATATTAACCGCACCCAAATAGTGAAATTTTTCACTATTTACACGTAGTGCACAAAAATATCATTTTACAAATTAGTGAATATGCGCTAATTGATACGGTGCATTGTTGTAAAAATTATAATTCGCTATAGTTCGTAGTGAACAGTCACCGCTTATGA
Organism: Philotrypesis tridentata; assembly: GCA_018906965.1. NCBI lineage: Eukaryota > Metazoa > Arthropoda > Insecta > Hymenoptera > Pteromalidae > Philotrypesis > Philotrypesis tridentata. The sequence continues at coordinate 704,354 of JACCIB010000022.1, forward strand.
AATGAGTTATCATTTTGCTCATTTTATTGCGTTTACTAATGAATTAGTAAATTTTTACTGATTCAAACCGTAGAAAGTATTTGCTTTGTATTGTCATTGGAACACTGATTATATCCAGTACATAATTACTTTAGCAAAAGGTGAACTTGAAAAATTATGAAAATTAACTATTTTTTCAATGAGTCATAATGATTTTTAAGAGGAGTGGAATTTTCGGTACTTATACATTTTTAACATCCGAGAAATTCAATATTCAAGTGGAGAATCCACCACCCGGAAAAAGTGAAATTTTATGGACTTAATCGTTTTGCAACACGAGAAAAATTTACTATTTAATCAGCTAACGATGAACTTGTAGAATAAGCGAAAATTTATGTCCCCTTTAGCCCCCTGTTACTAGGGCCACAACTATTTTGAGTATGTATTTGAAACATTGTATGGTAGTTTTTCACTATACTTCAGCTAATGTGTATTATTGCCACCCAAATATTATTTTTATTCATCATTTGCAATGTTTATATACATCATTTGCAATGTTCACATTTACTGTTTTAGGTAGTCCTTCTACACTTTTTGAATTGATTAATTTCTTGAACCTGTTTAAATTGTGATTATTCACTAAATGATGATTTTTGCACCATTATAACTTTTTCAAATTGTCAACATGGACTAAAAAACAGTGAATTATCTCACTGTCATAGATTTAGAGAGTACCCATGCAGATACGTACAAACATACACACACACACACACACACACACAGTAGACACATACATACATATGACACACGAGCACACACACGAGTCCCTGTCTCGGTTGAAGGGCTCCTTTCCTCGATCGCGTTTCCTCACCTCCTCCTTCGTCTCTCGGCCACACCGCAGCGCTTTCTCTCGTCGTACTCTGACCCTTTTTCCGCGCCGCTTATTACTCCCTCGCAGCGGCCGGCTTTCGCTTTCCCTTCTTTAGGATGTGCTAATAGCGCGAATTACTCGGCGCACTCAGACCGTTTTAATTGTCGGACGTGAGAATTTTACGCTGCTCTGTTTTCCGCAGTCCTCTCTCTCTCTCTCTCTCTGCACCTGGCTTTTCGCCGAGGGGTGGAGGCTGCGCTTTGCCGCGAGCGCGTTTGCAATAAAAAATAAAACTCATCCCCCCCTTCCTAATAAAAAACGTCGGTGTGGACGCAGCGACTGGTTATTCGGCTCTTGAACGCGTGCGAGTGTGGGTGGGTGAAAGCGAGCGCGTTGATGAAATATTCAAATTTTTTTACGATCTCTCTCTCTCTCTCTCTCTTGGGCGCGAGGAGCTGCTGAAAAATTATTACTGTCATCCGCTCGTAGCTTCTCGTTCGCACTTGGGGCCGAGAATCGCCTCGTTTCGCGCTTATGTATACGCGTTTCTATGTGTGTGTGTGTGTGTGTGGCATCGAACTGTGTATATAGCGCTATAAACACCGTTTAATCGGGCCCCCCAACGTCGCCCTTTCAATAACTCGCTCGAAAAAGATTCGTCTATAAATACAGGCGGGATAAATTTATAAATCCCTAAAGGTGATTAATATCTATTATTAGTGGCTCGATTGGTATTTATTGCGCCCATCGCGGTGGAGGGGGGGGGGGAGAGGATACGCTCGTGTACGCATTTACGAGGAGGTCATAAACACCTTTAGCGGATACATTCCCCAGTGGAATAGTCGCTAGATCGACTCGCACAAGGTGATAGTTTGGTTTAATCTTCCTCTCCGTACGCCGGTGTACACACGTGGAAACGGCTGGGATAAGGAGTATAGGGCCGACGAGGCAGCAGCTGCTTTCCAGAATTGCCTTCCGGTCGAATTCGATTTAACTGCGCCGCTGCTGCAGTTTAACGATTAGACGCGGCGAGATCGGATTGATTAGATTCTATTTTTTTTTTTTTTCGTTGAGGTTTGTCGAGTGTCGTGTGCGAAATTCGTTAAGTATACGTATTTTTTGCCGCGGACGCTCGTTGGAATCGATTAATTAAACTGCAATTATCGCGGAGAGAGAGCAGATAAACAAGGGCTAAAAAGAGAAAATAAGGATGGGGATGGTGGAAACAGCAAATAAAAGCGTAGCAGTATAAACAGCAGAAACGAGGGATAAAGTAAGAAAGTATCTCTCTCTGTTCATATCGTATTCATTATATGTACATTAGGTTGTAAAAAGAGATATGTAGACGTCATGAATATTAAAGCAGATGATGGTATTGGAAAAACAGGCAAATACAAAATCGATTAGAAAGATAACGACATGATTAAATGAAGTTATTATAGTGAAGTAATTAAAATCATAAAATATAATTAACGTTAAAATATTGAAAACGTACTAAATGATATAACAATGCCTCTATATACTTACGCATAAAAAAGAAAAGAAAAATGAGGAGAAAGAGAGAGAGATAGAGAGAAAGAGGGATAGAGAGATATTGACTAATTGATCAATTGATTAAATGTACTAAGCCCAGGGATACAATCTCATCTGGCAGTATAGACAAGTGATTTACAGTTTGCTGAGTATTAGCGCTAGATTAATGCATTACAATTAATGGATTATTAAATAAACAACGACCAAAAGGGGAGCGCGAGGCGATATCTATGTATTTTTTTTTTGTAACGTCGATTTATTGAAATCCCCTAACCCACTCATCACTGGTTTTTCCCCCTTGTTTTTTCGCCGAATCCCCCCCTTTTAGAAAATCAACTCACACCTCTCGCTAATTTTTTTACAGAATCTCCATCAGCCCTGGATATGAAATATCGCAACGATATATATATATATACACTTCTCCCTCCCGCGTAAACAACTCGCCTCCGATTATTTCGGTAAGTAATAGGCGCATAAGTGTTCCCATAGATCAGAGACGAAGAAAAGCATACGAGGAGCCTCGGAAGTTATCGAGCGCGAGAACGTGTTTCCCAAGGGCTGCGTCGGGGACGGGGAGGGGGGTGAAAGTGACACGCGCCGCATGAAATACCCTCTTCCATATTTTTCGAAGAGAAAAAGAACCCCGGAGATAACTGCTGGAAAAATTTACGACGTAATCTCGTCGCGCAAAGCCGTAATTGCTCACTTCCCCGATGGAAAATCCCGTGTGTCTATGTGTATACGCGTCGTTCGTTGCACGCGTGTGTATATACCTATATACAGATACGTATACCGTCGTTTCCAACGAATCGTTAATTTCGGAGTGTTGCAGTCGATTCGAGCTTTACTGCGCGATGTGTGTACATCATTGAATTCAGGCCGACTCCCAAGTTTGCTCTATACAGTCTTCGTTTGGAAGAGCGACGACACACAAGTACTCTATACACAACGTCCGAAAGAATCCACTCATCCACGTGCATTGTATACACAGCGGAAAGCCGATATTAAGAGAATGAAAAAGAATCCCATTCGCGCGACGGGGATTATGCTCTTCTCTCGAGCTACAGCTGTGTAATTATTTGGACGGTTCTCGCACGCGGGGGGTGGGATGGGACGAGACGATTGTGTGCATAAGGGCTTAATCGGCGTGGATGAACAGGCGCGCAATATATATATGTATACCTATATAGCGCGTGACCCAGTTCTGGAATTCCGTGTATGGTCGATTTGGCGGGCGCGATGCGTGAAGAGACGAGCGGCGGGGGGAAAAAAAATGAACCGCTGCAGCTCTGGGTTATTTGTTTCGCGGAGTTGTCGACGCGGCGATGCGCTGAATACACGTATAAATATATAAGTGTAATAATCTGCGGATCCCAGGGCAGGACGAGACAGTTGGACGGGGGTGCATTACAATCGTATTTTCGTTTTTAATCTTAACTCGGCGCTGGGCTTGTGCGATGAATGGCTTTCCGCTTATTGGATGCGAAACGCGGTTTATATATATATATAACCAATTCTCCTGAAAAAATGGACTTTTCGGGGCTTCAGGAATCGAAAATTGTTTTTAAAGGTATGGAGGTTTCGGACCGGTAAAAAATGTAGAGGAACTTGGGCAACGTGGAACATGAGAATTTAACACGGGGAGGTGTATGGAGAGAAAAAAAAAATCGGCTATTCGGATTTTTATTTAATTATAGTTTTTTTTAAATAGATATAACTTTTGATCGGAGCATCGAATCTGGGCATATTTTTTTTTAATTGAAGCTTCTTTGTTGTACTTTAGTGTAATGCAATTTCAAATTTTATTTCTGCCTCGGCAACATTCGTAGTTGTTGTTATTCCAATTTAATTTTTTATACAAAATACGTAAAATGACTTCGAAATATGGTTACCAGAAACTTTTCCCATATTCTTCATTTTTGACCATCTTTCGGATTATAGGACAAAGTCTGATCGATCCAAAACCTCTAGCTTTATAAAAAAAATTTCGATTTCTGAACCCTCCGAAAATTTTTTTGCGGATATAAATCCAATATAATATGAAAGGCGATTAACATTTCAAATTGCGAAGTTGCCGCAACGCGGTGTGTTTATACACAAAGCGCGGATGATTTTGTTGCTCATCGGGGCGCACATATCCCACTAATAAAAAGTCATGACCGGATGTTTTGAAGCCGCTGAAGACGAATTGTGATTGGTTAATGTTGTGCGCATGCGTCAAGACTCAATATGTTCATGTGTCATGGTTCATGTGTTTCCGGTGAATGCGTTAGTTTGAGCCTTGAGGTTAGAGCGCGCGAAGCCCGCTGATGTTGATCTAACATTCTCGCCTAATATAATGGCAAAAAAGATCTGCGTGCAAGCAGAGTGCAGGTACAAGAAATCGAGAAAGATTTGTTTTTATTTTATACACAATAGAATCGACAATGGGTTCATGAGTTCTTCATATATAGATATACCTATGCACAGTTCGATAAGTTCTTTTTAAAAACTGTACTTTAAAAAATAACTTTTAAAAGAGAAATAATTCTTCAAAATTTTCAAAATAAAAATCGAATTTGATTATTTTAAGTATTTCTGAGTACTATTAAATTATGAACAAACTGCAAGAAAAATTAGAGCGCGCGAAGCGCGCTGCTCTTGGTCTAGTATACAAGAAAGCACAACGTACATTAGGAAATTTCCCTTGCGGCGCGCTAAAAGATAAAAGTGTGTATAATATGAGTATATCGAGGAAATTTCGGAAATAACACGGACGGATAAGTTGCAAAAAATTTTCTTGAAGGCACATCTACCAGACCTGCTTTTTCTCATTCCTTAGGTCATTCTGAAAGAGAAAAGGCTCGCGTGCACGGAAAATCTTAGGATATATTTTTTTCCGAAGCAAAAACGACTCGAAAAAACGAGAAATAATTTACAAAAAGAGAATTCATAGATTTTTTTGTCTTAAACTTCATGAAAGAATGCTCTGAAATTTTTTCAGATTGATCTGGTACAATTTTTCATTTTTCAAAAATCCAAAAAATCGAAATTTCGTAAATCTGAAAAAATTTTAGAGCATTCATTGTTGAATTTTAACACATTTTCGTTCTAATGAAATATTTTTAAAAGTCCATGGTTTTCGAGAAAAAAAATCTATAAATTCTTGTTTTTTTAATTATTTCTCGTTTTTCGAGTCGTTTTTGCTCCGGAAAAAAATATACCCTAAGATTTCCCGTGCACGCCAGCTTTTCCTCTTTCAGAACGACCTAAGGAACGAGAAAAAAGAGGTCTGGTAGGTCTGCCTTCAAGAAAATTTCTTGCAACTTCTCCGTCCGAGTTGTTTCCGAAATTTCCTGGATACACTCATATATTACGTCAACGCCTCGGGACAAACGCGGCTGCAGCAGCTCCTGTAATGAAGTTCGCCTTGAAAAAACAGGGCGAATTGCGTTACTAAGCTTCTCTCTTCCCCCCTTCCCCTCCACGTTTATTAAATCCTTTCGAAGCCGTGCGTCTGCGTATTATTCTCCGCCTCCCGGAAAGAAACTCAATATTTCACCGGCTGACCCGCGCATGTATCGCGCGGCAATCCGAATCTCTCGGAATGAAACACATGCCACGCGCAGGGACGCGCATACGTGCGTACGATAGATCAACCGGGAAAACCGCACGAGTTTTTCTCTCTCTCTATTTTCAATCACGTGCGCAGTGCGCGTATCCGAATTATACACCGTCACCTCGACCGCAAGCCTCTCGGTCTTGACGTGAGTATTATATACCCGCAAGTGGAGGTATATAACGTCGAAATCCGAGCTTTTTCTAATGAAAAACGAGTGAGAAACTTTCACCCCCTCCCCCGATGTTCTCTTATTCTTCTCCCCCCCCCTTCTCTTTTTTCTCTGTATCCTCGCCGCCGGTGCTCGTTATATACTCGCAGTTTCCAACCACCTTCGGCGAGAGTTATTTTCCGCCGGATTTTTCACGAGAGCGATATATTATTCAATTCTCGCGCGCGCGCGAACGGAGATTTCACGGACGTGCGTACAACAGCGAGGGGAGGGCTCTAGTAGCGAAAAAAGAGGAAAAATAATTCGAAAACTTTTAATTAGTGACGGGAGTCCGACGAGCTCCTCGCGACGATAATCCAATTGATGGCTCATCGGAAATAGCTTGTATTGTAGCCACGTATAGAGGGGCAGCAGGTGACGCGATGAAAATCCAGCGTCTCGGGGGTTTATGAGCTCCGCGCGGCGAGTCGAAAGTTCAGGTGGCGAGAGGCTTGTCTCCGGAGCTTGCGACCCGATTATTATAGCTGACGTGTGCCCGTGTATTACATCGATAATTAAATTCGGGCCGCTGCTGACGCCACTGTGTACTGCAGGTTGCCACCCCCCCAACCCCTTCTATGTAGAAGCTATACGTAATAAGCACTGCACACATACGCTGCTAACGATTTTAGGCTTTTGAGTCGCGAGATAGGCCCGTTACGTCGTTACTGCGGAGCTTCATTCAATTTGTCAATTACGCTGTACATCGACGTATTTATTTACGGGGTATTTTTAGCGCGCCTCATTGAGTTTCGATTGTGTATTGTATGCTTCGCTTCTACGTTATCTCGTATAGGTACGTATATATATATATATAGGAATAAGTGTAAAAGCCAGCTGCGTATACACCATTAGTTATAATAAGCCTTGGTGTACACGGTTTTATCAACAGCAGCAGCAGCAGCGGCGGCGTCGCAGAGCGAAAGTACATAACTAAGTCAAACCGCGACCTACTCGCACGTGAATACACGTGTATAGATATATCTATTAGCGTAAGTCTATATGCTCCGTTCGAATTTCCCGCCCGAAATTTGAATGTCGAGGTGGAGATTGTAGCCTCGAGGCTCTTTGCTTTCGGGCGCGCGTATATATATATATACGACGACGTGATGCCAAAGCCGCGTGTGCCCCGGGATCTTCTGTGTACGTTTGTATGCAGTTATGGACAAGAATATACATAATATATAGGTATATGTGCATATCCGCCAATTTTCGGAAACTACTCTTCCCAAAAGTTGCAAATTTTTTTTTGGAGGCACACCTATTAGACCAACTTTTTCTCGTACCTCAGGTCATTCTGAACGAAAAAAAATTCGTGTGCACGGCCAATCGAAGGGTATGCTTTTTTCCGGAGTAAAAACGACTCGAAAAACGAGAAATAAATAAAAAAAAAGAATTCATAAATTTTTTTCTCGAAAACTATGGACTTTCATAAAATTTTCATTACAAGAAAAATGTCTTAAAATTAATCGAAGAATGCTCTGGAATTTCTTCAGATTTTTTAAGGACGTTTTTTGAAATTTTGATGTTTTTGGATTTTCGAAAAATCAAAAATTGTATTGGATCGATCTGAAAAGATTTCAGAGCAATCTTTGATGAATTTCAAGATATTTTTGTTGTAATGAATTTTGTTATAAAAATTCACAGTTTTCGAGAAAAAAATCTCCGAATTCATTTTTTGTTAATTGTAAAAAAGTATACCCTACAATCGGTCATGCACGCGAGTTTTTTCTGTTTCAGAATGACTTAAGGAACGAGGAGGTAGGTGTGCTCTCAAAAAGAAATTTGCCATTTTTGGAGAGAGTTGTTTCCGAAAATTGGTGGATATGTGTGGCTTACAGGAAGAACCACTTAAGTGACTTTTTCGTGTTTTCGAGAAAAAGCGATTTCAATGTTTCGAGTAATACGTAAGATCGAAATGTCAGAGAAAAGATCTAAGTATTGGCTCATTTGATTAGGTATCTAATACGAATACAACCATAGTATTACATTTGTAAATAGTTTCTTTCTCGACGCGCAAGCTAAACAAATTACTCGAGTTAAGTGGTTCTGCGGGAACTTTGCAGATAAGTGCTTATTGCGGTCACTCTCTTTCAGGGCTCGTAACTAATGCAATTTGCGATTAACAAAATTCGGGCGGGGGATATTTTTAAAGTTTAACTCATGCCCATTTCTAATGGTGTAATTGGGATTTTCGAAATTTGTTATTAACAATGAGAAAAACCGGTTTAAAGGAAAAAAGCATAGTTTTTCCAAAATTTTTTTTTTAATTCGAGATTTCAAGTACGTTTTCATTTGCAATGTATCTAGAACCACTCTAACCAATGGAATAAATATCCAAAACTTAAAGGTACGTGATTTGAGGGTTGACTTTGAACCTCTGTGTTGGTCAAACTGGCGCATATTATAATTGAAAATTTTTTACGAAGACTTTTACGAATTTTTTATTCAGATGCCACGCACTTTTGTAGACAATTTTCAAGAGTAATAAGTTCTTGGAATCAGCTAAAGAATACGTACGAATTTTATCAGAGCGATTTCAGTAATTTTTTGTTTTTGCAAATTGACAATTTTTGAAAAATTTAAAAACATTAAAAAAAGTTTAAAAATTTTAAAAAAATCGACGAATATATCGGTATAGTTAATTAGATATGTATTATACAGCTTTAATGTACTCCATACGGTGTATCTCGCACAAAAATAAAAGAAACGAGTGCACTTAAGTGGTTCTGCGGTAACATTTTTATGAGAGACGCAGTTAAGTGATTATGCAATCGGCTGTCATTTAAAATATTTGTGCATTTCGGAAATCCTACTATTGTACAATGAAAAAGGGTACTAAGAGCACCTCGAATTCGACATAAAAAAAATTTTCACAAAATGTCACTTAAGTGGTTCTTCCTGCAAGCCCCAGATATAGTGTATAAGTATCTTGAATATTATATTTGTGTACTATTCAACTCTATAGAAACTCAGGTATCTAGATGATTGTATATATCTAGTACTACTATTAGATACTCGTTCATCGATATACCCATACGGATTTATCCTTGTAAAAATTTATTTTTACAATCATGTATCCGCATACTCATTCATCTAGATCCTCACTTAGCTGCGTATACTTATAACCTAGATATCTACAACTTTTAGATAAAATATTGTACCTGAGATGAAAGCACCTACATGAAATTTTGTAAATACCGCATTTAAAACTAAAGCTTCCAGTAATAAATACTACGTCTTTCTTCAAAAAAGTTTAAAACAAAAGTCGGCCCCACACACGTTTTCGTACTTACAATCAAAAGTATCTCCAACTTTTGTAGATCCGACAGTACATCTACTATCTTATCTCGCTCAAAAGATCGCGAAATCCCCCCGAGTGCTCGCACCCAATATACACATCCAAAGACTTTGACATCGAAGATCACACAGCGACGATCGAATCCTTTGAGGTAAAAAGCTCGAGCTTGCGGGAGAGAGAGAGAAATAAAGGGAGAGTCGCGGCAAGCAAGACAAACGAGTCCGTCGTCGTCGTCCTCGTCGTCCTCGTCGTCCGCGAGGTCGACTCCCAAACATCTCGAGGAAATCCCCCGCCGACGCAGTCAACGCTCGCGAGAGATAAAAATTTCTCGCAAGGCCAAGCGCAGAAATCGAATTCCCCGGGCAAATCCTCTTATTTCCTAATAAATAACCCGAGCTCGCGCTTCAGTGCGAAAATCCCGCGTCTATACGCCTGTATACGTATATAGGCATCGGCGAATTCCAAATCCATTTCGGAAAAATAAAAGTGACTTTATACGCCTCGGGCCGGCTATTGTTTTCTCGAAATAAAAGCCGAGCAGCGCCGCCCCGTCTGTACACGCGCGACGCCGATGTTTTATGCAGGGATACCGCGCGGGGGGAGTAACTAAAACCCTCCCCTCCCTCCCCCTCCACCGCCCCGAAAAAATACACTCGGCTCCGGGGCGACAGTCGAAGACAAACGAGAAATTCCCATTTGCATAACGCACTGTAAACTTCGCACTTGTCCTCGACAACGTTTCAACTCTTTCTCTCTGTCTCTCCCCCCTCCCCTACCCTCCCTGCCTCGCGATAACAAAAAAAGGCCGATGCGCGTCGTCGCATCTGTGTCAATGTCTTTTCGCGCTCGTATATCTCCGCGTTTACAAGCGCGATTGTTCGCGCGTCGCTGTTCTTTTTTTACGCCCTATGGACCGTCGGACGCGCGTAAATACGCGGATCTGACGGATATCGCCGACGAAGGCTGGTGGAGGGGGGGAGGGGGTAAATAAAACGCTGTACTCGTTTTTTCGTCTTAGCCCGAGGCTCCCGGCGCTATTGCATTATGCAACGCGCGCCGCGCTCCTCGACGGTTCAAAACGAGGGAATCGTCAGATTTTCGGAGACGAGCTTTCGACTCGTTTTCTTGGCGGAGGAGCGCGAGAGAGTATTATGCGTCGGTTTAACGTTTACGGCAGTTGCCGCGCGCTCGGAAAATAGTTGGAGTTTTTTTTCGGGCGAAAGACATAGTTTTTTTTTTATTTTTTTTTTAACGAAGAATTCCCAATGCTCGCCAGTTTCGGACGGAATTTCGCGAGCGAGAATCCGAACGATCGAAGGCAAATTTCGTTTTCGGCGAAGCTCGGCGAATCTTACGACGAACGGGAAAGAAAACTGCGCAAAGCCGCGAGTCTTTTGCGCGTCTCGGGGCAAAAGCGAGTTGGAAAAAAGTTCGCTTCGCTGCCAGTGACGCAATGCGAGAAAGGACTTTACATAATTAGTCCTTCGAGCTAACGAATCAATTATTTCTTCGTAACGCAGTGTAGTACAATGGAAAGCTTCGCGAAAGAAATAAAAATAAAATGAAGAATCACAATAATAAATCAAAGACTCCCTTTCTCGCGTCCGTCGCGATTTTTCTATAGCTCGCGCGCCTGCATCTGGCCGTTCCGCAGCAGCGAAGGAGAAAAATCCGAGACAAAAGCTCGCGGAAACGATTTTCTTTCTGTCGTTCGAGTAAGTAGCGCACAATTAAACGAAGTTCGCTTCTGCCATTACATTTCCTTCCCAATTTTTTTACAATTACATTATCTTCCCCCACTATATCGATCCCTCGTCATCGACCGATTACTCCACGTGTTATATATATATATATATATGCGTACTACAGTATAGTAGGTATACGTACACTCCTACATAATTCAAAGGCCAATTGTGCCCAGCCGAAAATATACGCCCGCTCCAGTGTAATTCCACGAGGACAAAGAAAGTCGCTCCCGAGAGTAAATAGCGCGTGCACGAGTCTCGACGTTGAAATTCGGCGACCGGAAGCCAACTCGGCGCAACAGTTGGAGAGCCGCGCGATTCGATTGTCTGCGGCTCCGAATTCGCGTGTTTATTATCTTTGTACAAGCCCACGAGCCGCGAGAGAGCTATCTCTCGCCGAATCAGGCGCGATTTGTTTACGGCTCATTGTTTTCGGGCTCCTCGCGCGTGTATACAGAGGCGATTCCCTGTGAAATCGAACGATCGAAATTCGAATTTTTTTTTCCAACCGTATTAAATCGCTTCGCGATTTATCGAATTTTTATGATGAATTTTATGCTGAAATTCTGCGAGTTCCATCGAGGTTTAGCTTGGAGACGAAGCGAAATCAATTTTTTTTACTATATTTAAATTTTGGTTTTGACAAATAATTTTTTTATTTTTAGATTATCAGAGTAGCTCCATCTTGTTCTAGGAGTTTCGCGGGAACTTTTATACTGAAGAAAGGTATCTTCGGGAATTTTTTGGTAGTGGTAGTCCGGAGCGAATTTCACTTTTGCTACTATTAAGGCATAAATGAATTATAACATAGTATCAACATGTATATCTGACTTTTAAAGTGTTTTTTTTGAAAACTAGACAAAATTTTCTTTAAAAAACTCCTATCCATGTCTATAGTGAAAAATGCTTCCCTGAGAAGCTACGAATTTTTGAAAATCAGCAAAAAATGCAAAAAAGAACCTGATTTCGCCAACTTTGACCTCCTGCAGCTAAGAGATAATAGATGCGAAAAATCTGAAAAAATTCAGGGAAGTGTATTTCATCAAGTTGACGCGATTCAATGTGGTTGAAAAAAAATTTTTAATTCTGTCCGGTCGTTTTCACAGAGAATCACCCGTATGTACACACGACGCGCGCGAAAGTTTATCGAAATACAGGCGGACGCCTTGAAACTCGCGCTCGCCCTTCGAAAAAAGGAGAGAATCTTTGAGAAAACTTTCAATTAATTCCAAGAGTCAGTCGGCTGTCCTTGACGCCGAACTACTGTGTGTGTGTGTATATATATACACGTTACGTACTAATGTGCGCGCACGTGTCCCACCATTCCGTACATGTGTATGTATGTATATATGTGTTCGTTGGTGTTTTATTGGTATGTATGAGTATATATAGATAGTGGAGCACTATACTCGAGGTTTCCCTCCCCTTTAATAGGATTACACTTTCTCCCGGCGAGTATGGCGGGCGTTCGGGCGCAGACGCATCGGTTTCGCGCCTGATTTCCCCTCCGCTATACATGGCGGATGTATAATTTGTACAGCACTTTCGCCCGGGACGATAATTAGAGGGAATGTTTGCAGTCGTCCGATTGGCCTTTTCTGTCCTCGCTATCGATCTCTCTCACGATCAGCGAGGCTCCACGGGGATGACAGTATTTTACGTTGAAACATGTAGACGTTATGCGGACGATAAATTAGCCAGTCCGGAAATTGAGTTGGATTATTTTTCCGTGAGATTACATCGAAATTGTGCGGCTCATGCGTTAATCAATTGTGGGAGTCAGCGAGCTTCGTTATGAATGCGAGTTGAATTATTTTTCGATAAATTTCATTTCTCGCTGGATTGTGATCTCCTAAATTAGTTAAATTCAGAGCGAACCGGCGGATTTATCGCCAAGCCTTATATTTATTAATTTCGATAAAATTAAACTGATCGTCGTGAATTTTAATACGAATTACTTTTCTTTAAGCCTGAAAATTACTTAATTCTGGTACAATCACCTATACTATAGTACAGTAGCAGTTTTAATAGTAGTAGTAATAGTTAGTAAACATATCTACTAAGACTACTGTTAAAATCAACTAATTTTTGCCACAGTAGACACAAGCTTATTAATCTTCAGTTCTCCACCAAAACCATAAAAATCGGGAGATACCAGCCCGTGCGATGCTGACAAATCGATTTTTGCCTGTAAAAGGGAGGTTCACCCCTCTCTCCCTCCAAAAAAACCTCACAATTCATAACTCCTGATCACCTCCACCCCTATAAAATTAATCAATAGCCGTTTCAGCCCCGACGAAAAGTTTCTCGCTCTCTCAGCTCCTATTTTACCGAGCCATCCCGACGACATTTATTTTACTTAACCCCCGAGACGTCTCTCGGTGCCTATATCCGCTACAGCCGACCAACCGAGACGCGAGCGATTCCGTGAAATTACGCATTATTATGACTTCTATCGCGGCAGTCGGCGACGGGTTCGCCGAAACTTTTGGCTTGTACATAACGGACGGACGACGACGTGTGTACAGTCGTCTCGTGGGGCACGTCGACGCGAGTTCTGTACTCGGAATTCAACTTTTCTATCCGCTTCGCGTCGCGGAGGGGTGGGAAAAACGCTTTTGTTTCTCGAACGCGTGTTTGCTCGCGATGCGGGTCAAGGTGGATCCTCGTTGTTGAAAAAATTTTTTTTTATCTCGATCATTAATAAACCCCTTCGGACGGCTGTATTACGTGTACACGGAGCTGTGCGTAGGCCTCAGCGACGCCGCGAGAGCGTAAAATTTTACTGGGAATTCGATCGTAAATTTTCGTTTAATTAAAATATCTCCTCCTCCTCCTCCTCCTCTGTGTAAGCCCTTGTGTGCCACCGCCCGAAATGGGATATTCCGAAGAGACTCGTATTACGCGGACGTTATATGCGTGTATTTATATACGGGGGAAAACAGACGATGCGAAAACTCATATACCCCCCCCTCCCGCGCAATCAATCGCGGATGAATCAAAAGCTTTCGGAGAATGTACGTATAAACAAGCGAGTCGATTAATTTGATATGTATGTCGAAAAGCATTGCTCTCTCTCTCTCTTTCCCTCCCATGAAGTTCCAAACTTTTCTGCTATATATCTGCGTATGTATACGCACGTACACATAGAAACCATTTGGCTTTTGAAGCGCACGGGAAAATGAATATATACGCGTATATATATCCGAGCCGCGCGCATATCCTTCTCTTTCAATATTTGCGGTTGAGCTCGGGCGTTTTATTCGCGCGGCAATTTCGACGTGATAGTCACGCTCTCGGCGGCGGCGGCCGCCGCGAGTCGCGACGGCGCGTAATTGGGATTCGGCGCGATGAAATTTTTCGTCCCCGCTGTATATAGGTACACCCTGCACGCTCAACAGTCACGTCCGCGGCTGTCCGAATTTTCGCGTGTAGTTTACCGTTAAAAGCGATGATTCGCGATCGTTACGGGGATTTCCGATTTTCCCTTTGCCCCGCCCTTCCGCGTCGGCCGATTGGAAAAATGTTGATTTTTCAGCTCTGGCGCGTCGTTTTATTACTCTCCGACGTGTGTGTGTGCTGCAGATAAAAAAAAAAAATTGAAAAAAGAGAGAGAGAGAGAGAGAGAGAACGAAAGTCGTCCGTTATCATTCGGAAAGCGACTCTTGCTCAACGTTCGCGGGAGTGATTTATGGCAGTGGTAAGTACACGACGAGCAGTCGATCGGAATAGTATATGGGCAGCAGTGTTTGCCTCGTGTATAGTTTCGACGTCTCAATCCGCAATCAACTGCGGCGCTTTGCGATGCTACTACGTGATTTATGAGCTTTTGCGGCTTTTAGCTTGCAAAACAATACGCGTGTATCCTGCTCCGTCAGCGAGCTTTTCGGTACGAACAATACTGTTTTTTGAATGCTGTTTTTCAAAGTTGAAATGCTTTAGAATTGCTGGGAAAAAAGTACAATGAAATTGATTGCATGCAACGATTCAGTAGTTACAGACAAGTTCGGTCGGGCGCGTCTGATTTCTAGTTTTTTTCTTCTTTTCTTCATTAAAATTCGTTATGTCAATCGATTAACTCGAGTATTTAATTAAAAGATAACGACTGCACCATACGCGGTGTATACTATAGAAAAAAAAAAAGAAAGTCGTTCTAACCGCATGAGACGTTACACTCAACGATAGAGAATTTCTAATTGGCTATATCGGAATACGTCGTTCCACAGCCGTATTGATTTTCAATAATGAAGAAAAGGCTAAATTAATGCTCGACACGGCTCGTCGTGGGATATTCGCGTAACACGACTCTAAAATTAAGAAAATTCTGGAAAACAAGCCAATAAGTTCTCGCCGTAATTAACGATTGAAATCGTGGAGCGTCTCCCTTATTCCTCTCGGCGACGCGAATGCGCAATAATTGATAAGCAGTATTAACACCAGCTTCTCAAGGCGACGCCTCGCGGTTGCCTCGTCTTGGCGGCATTCAACCGCAGCCCGAAGGGTAAGCAGCGGCGTCGTCGGGTTTGCGAATGAAAAGAAGAAAAATGATCGAACGAAGTGCTTTAGAAAAATTAATCGATTTTACTAAGAGTTGAGGAGAAACTATTCAATGCATAATAATATGTTGGAAGTAATTATTACTCCGTTGAATCATTACTAGCTATTAAAAAACTGCTAAATATTGAGTAAATATTAGGTGCAGCTAACATGCTGCGACGATTACTCAACATTTAGTAAGGTTGACTCAACATGCATACATCACTTCAGTTGCTCACTTACTTACTCAACATTTACTAATGCTTACTCAACATGGATATAGCAATGCTTATTCCTTACTCAACATTTAGTAACGTTTACTCAACACGCATACAGCAGTGCACACTCCTTACTCAACATTTAGTCAAGCTTGATCAACATACACACAGCAATGTTGACTCCTTGCTCAACATTTAGTAAAGCTTCCTCGATGTTTTGCAATGTTCTCTGCAGCACTCGACAATTCATTCCAATTCTCGACCATCCACGAGCTTGTTATCAACGCCGACTATGTCTCGCGGCTGAAAGCGCGTTTGACGAGCGCGTCGAGGGTGAAAGGGAAGATGATTGGAATCAGATGTGAAGCCTCGCAATAACCGCGCGATAACGCTCGCGACACAAACGCGGCAGCCCGGTTCGCCGCACAGTCGAAACGTATGGCTCTCGAAATACACTGCGCGGCTCCCCTTTGCGTACGCATCCGTACGTATAAGCGAACAAAGATCCCGACAGCGTATTGCGCAACTGGATACGCGCGCGGACTGCACCTCGCCGGTCTTGCTCTGAAAATTCCCGCGTATCTTCCGATTGGAAAAAAAAAGAGAGAGAACGCGGCAGCAGTGCGTTACGCGAGCCCCGCTCGACCTTGAACCAATGACACACATCTTCGATTCCACGCTCCATTGGAAAATTCGGAAAATGCCGTGTGTGCAATCGAAGCCAGAAGTGATGTGCAGAGAGACGCGTTCGGTGCACAGGTATGATAAACGTATATATATACGGGACGGACATTGTGGAAGAGAGAAACTATCGATGCATTTCGTATACAATGATTATCACTTCCAGAGCAGCCGCAGAGCTATTTCGAGGTCCCGTCGATAATTTAGCCGAGCTATTAATTTATACGCGGAATCGATCGATTATTATCGTATATATACATAGAGCGCCGGTGCGAGCGGAATTAAGCAGCCCCGCGCGCCTCTCGCGCGCGCGTTCCTTTTCTCCAATTTTCCTTGTCCCAGGATTTTCGATTGGCTTCAATTTGCGCTCGTCAATTTTTCTGCGCGTAATACAACCCGAAAATTATCGCGAGAGAGCCAAGTGAATTTAAATTCTCTGCTCGCGCACAATCGGTATTTTTCGATATCGACTGCAGCAGCAGCAGCAGCGCCGTACACCCGATAAACCGATTGCATTTTCCAATTCGCACTTTCAGCTCGAATTTTCCCCTCGAAACCGCGAAGCTCTGCTCGCGAAGGAACGAGAGCCCCGGAGTATATTTGCCAGTCGACGCTCGTCGACACGCATATATATATACGCTGCAAGAGCATTTCGCGTACATACGTAACGCATCGCGTCGGGATAGCGGATTGATTACATTGACGTTGTTAACACCGGCTCAGCGGAATATTACGAACGCGCGCACGCGAGGTTGGATTAATTATACCAGCGAATTGCGCTGGGGATGTATAATATATAATCGCTCGCGAAGCGCGCGTATGTACGATTCAATTGTCGATCCAATTGCTCTTGAGGTGACACTTTGCGTTTCATCTTTTTTTTCTCTCGCGCACTTCCCGCGACGCAGCGAAGATTCCACGCGTGTGCGACATAATGACTTCCCGCCGTCGAGTCAGCGATTCTTCAAAACGAGCCTTTGCCTATATATGTACGTAGACATGTATACATACGTGTGTATAGACACACATACGCGTCGCGAGAGTAGTGCAAGGTCGCGTTGCACGTGTGCAGCTCTCTCTCTCTCTCTGCGAAGCCGAGCAATATATTTCATAGACAGGGCAAATCTAATTGATACAGGAGGCGAGCAGCTCGTTGTTTGCGCGGAGGTCGGTTTTCATATTTCGTTCCGATCGAAATTTCGAGGAAAGTTAGCGGCGCCGACGATGCGCCCGAGCTGATGCGTGAAAGGCGTTTAAGTAGATTACGGCGGTGTTTGGCCAGACGCGCCGTTCAAATTGCATTACATCGACGCTCGCCCCGGGTATACACTCCGCGGGGACGAGTTCGCTTATTGCCCGGGAAAATTCGAAGTTCGCGGACGTTTCTCTCTCTTTCTACGACTCGGCGCGTGTGCAAACGAAGGCAGTGTATACGACCAATTCTCATATAGAAATTTATTTATGCTAGAGGTTCCGGACCGATCAGACTTTCTTCTGTTAGCTGATGGACAGTCAAAAATGGAGAGGAACATGGTAAACATGGAACATTGGAATTTAACATGGAGAGGTATATGGAAAAAAAGGAAAATCGGCTATTCGGATTTTTATTTACTTTTTTTTTGTCAAACGGACATAAATTTTTATCAGAGCATGGAATCTGGGCATATTTTTTTTTTAAATTAAAGCTCTTTGTTGTACTCTATTGTGGTGTAATTTGAAACTTTATTTGTGCCTCGGAAACATTATACATATAGTTGTCATCATTCCTGTTATTACGACGCATTAATTTTTTATCAAAAAAACGTAGAATTAATCAGAAACATGGTTACTAGTAACTTTTCCCATGTTCCTCTGCAATTTTGACCATCTTTTGGCTTACAGCAGAAAGTCTCATAGGTCCGAAACCTCTAGCTTTAAAAATAAAATTTCGATTTCTGAACCCCCCGAAAAGTGCATTTTTCCCGGAGAATCGGTCGTATACGGACGATACATCCGACAAAGTGGAGAGTAAAAATGAAAAGAGGAATAGAGGGAGAAAACAAGTCAAGGTAATGAATGAGAAGCGCAGCTCGAACTGTGTGTGTATATGTGTGTGTGTGTGTGTGTGTGTGTACCAGAGACTAGATCGATAATCGTCATGATTGCTGGGGACGGCTATATTGACATCCGGAAATAATGGGGCATATAACGGGATCGAACGCGCGCGTTGGATTCACCGCCAGTCTTGTGTATAAGTAGCGCAGCTCGGCTCGCTCTATCGCGGCAATTGCCAGCAAAGTGCCACTTTCCATCTTCAAATTGACTCGGAGGGTGGGTTCTTTTTTTTTTTATCGCTCGCTTCTCGCTCACGTGTATGCCCACGTGTAGGTGTATATACACATATATATATATATATACGTATGAGTATATAGCGGCCGTTCTACAAATGAAGATCCTTTTGTTTCGATTTTCAGCGGGGAAGTGGCCAGAAAACGTGTTTTCCCGGCAATTTTCCCCGGCATTGTTCGCGGCGCGATGCTTATGCTCCACATATATATATATGTATATATATATATACACACACGGTTTTTACGTCGAATAAGAGAGGTGGAGAGAGAAGCGACGCGCGTACGTCGCGATGACGTCAGCTGAGAGCTGCTGCCGCTGGCTGCTTTTTGCGCCGCTGTATATGGACGTATTATCCGGGAATTGGCTTTTCGGGGAAAAATTTATGTGCTTGTTTGGGACACTGCGGCTGGATTTATATGCGGATACACTGCGCTAATTGAGACATTTTTCGATTGTTTTCGATCTGTATCGTTTCGTGCGGGGTACGTCGTGTATTTACACGATACGCGGACGGCTATAAAAATTACGCCTCTAAACTGAGTTTTCGTGGGTTTGCTTCGGTCTTGCCGCGAGATATTTTTCAATTTTTCCAATATCTCGCGCTAAAAATATCTAGATATACGCACGATGGACGGTCCTTCATTTTTAAACTTCCTAATTAAAATACAAATATTTTCGTGTTACCAGCGTAATACCTGTAGATAAAAAATCTTTTAGATAAAAACTAAAGTGTACAGAATCTAAAAGCAAAGCCTAAAACGAACCGTTCTATAGCTAAGGGCACTTCTCGACTGTCGAATTCGTCGGTCACAATAGAAAAATCATTCGCTTCGTTTTTTACTCCGGACAATCGAGTATCCACTGAGTCATCTCGATTTCAGCGAAATTTAAACGACTGCGAAAAAAAAAATCGTCGCGCGCACTCGATACCTTCGATTGCGCGCACTGCAGCCTAGATCGTAAAACGGATTTACGCATCTCGCGTAAAGTCTCGCCCCGCGAAAATCCAGCTCTCTCTTTCCCTCGCGCGATCCTCCGAGCCAATGGGATATCGAACATACCGGCGCTCGCGCGACGGGAGCAGTGTAAAAAGAAGCGGGTACCCCCCCCCCTGCCCTCTTCTGCCCCGTAAAAGCCACTCACTCACTCTCTCTCTCTCGCTTCCTATAAAACTAAAAAGACGTAAAGCTCCGCGCGCGACTGCTCTTGCCGAGCGATATGCCTTTTAATCGACGCTTGTGCTATACTGTAGACGCGAGAAGGGGTTCGAACGGCGAAATAAAACGACGAGACCTTCGACGGGACGAGGCATATTTCCAAAGTGTCTCGAGGCGAGGATATTGGGAGGGGGGGGGGGGAGGAGGTGTAAAACGGCAATTGCTGTGTGGGATGCAGATTGGGCAGAGCGAGCGTATAGCGGTTTGTTTGCTTGTTTGTCCGTGGAATCGCGGAATTGCAGGCGGCTTTGCCAGGGGATGATTGCGCTGGAATTGGCCGGATGTGCGAGTCGTTCGCGTTGTTTTTTTCTCAATCGGCGCTGCTGCGGCGCGGCCGATAACTTTGTGGGTTAGCGCATTTTGGGCAAGAAATACCGTTGCTGTTGTATTATCGTTATTTTTATCGTTATATCGTTATTGTTGTCAGTATTTTAATGTCGGATTAATATACGTCGATCACTGTGAACGTACATATATTTCACAAACAATTCGTGAAATATCAATCCGCTGACTAGCGAGAAATTTTCGCGAAACGCACGACGAGAAAGTTAGAACTGCCTGAAATTTCGTTGATATTCGCAGCGAATTATTAATCCAATTCTCTCGCTCTCGCAATCGAACGCGACCACAGACGTTTTGAATATTTACAGTTTTCTCCGCCGCGTAGAAGCCGTCATTAAACTGGGACAAAGTGTTTCAAGCAATGATCCCGCATCGGCTGAAGAGGTCGTAAAACTCGAATCCCCGCCGCATGAAAAATGCCAGAAGACAATAAAAGCCCGCGCGCGAATCCCCCTCCACGTGAGAAACGCGCGACGCGCAACAGGGGGTAGATTATATATAGCGGTGTATAACGGCGCCGGCTAAATGCCGTTTGAATATTTAATTTTTCCCGGGTTACGCATAGCCACGAGAGAGAGAGAGTCGGCGACGCGTCTCGAATAAATTTCGAGCGATAGCGCGAAGCACGAATTAAAGGTGAGGGGGTGCGGGGGGGAGGTAATCAATTGCCGGGTATTTCGTACGTGTATTATCGAACGAGCGACGAAACGAGTGCGTCGAGGTCGAAAAATCGCTGGTTCTCGATTGAAATTTCTAGTCCCCTTATGGAAACATCCTGCAGGATATTCTGCGGGAAATCCTGTAGGCGACGCGCTGCATGCAGAATTTTCTGTTTGATTCCCTGCGGGAAAATGTTATGAACAACGTTTAAATATTGCATTTAACATAAATACAGAGATATCTATAATAAAATTCATATTTTGGTTGACAGTACTGGAAATTACATCCGGATGGTAACACCATTCATACGTCACATGCCTATGTTATCTATCATTTTACATTTTATTTGCAATAGATTATTTAAAATTTATGCTATTAACTAAAATAAATTGAGTAAAAGGACAGATATCACAGGCACGTGACATATCATTTGGTGATATCACCCGGATGGTACTTCCATTACTGCCAATCAAAATATGAATTTTACTACTTATTTCTATATTTATGTTAAATTCAATATTTAAACATTTTTTTCTAACATTTTTCTGCAGGCAATCCAGCAGAAAATCGCAGGGCATCCTATAGGATGGCCCGTAGGATATCTTGCAGGTCTTTTTTCATAAGACTCATTTTTTTCTTTTAGTGCGCTTTTAAAACGTCGCGCGAGCCGTCGTTTCGCTTCGTCGGACGCTTCTTGGAAGGGATCGAGCTCGAGAGACGTCTGCGTATATATTTGTCATTTTTACGGTACGGCGCGCTGCTCTCTCCTGTCGATGCGGCATTGTCGCTTTGGCGGGAAGTCGATGTTTTGATTTTTTTTTTTCTTTGACTGGCCGGGTTATTTATAAGGTTTGATTTGCATTACCGCGCGGGGAGTGTATTGATTCCGTATTGACACACATCGCGTACGTTAGCTGCGCTAATGAATAGAGTTTCCACTAATTGCATTTGCATTAATAAGCTATGAATTATAGATGCGCGACTCGGGCAATATTATGTGAGTACATATACATAGCTGGATGTATACTTCGTTAGTTTTTTTTTATGCCACTCTCAGTTAAGGGGACTGATATACCTTTAAAATGTTAAATAATGACAAATTGAATTTTAATTTTTATTAACTTGGCACTGATCTAAATATTTTTTTATATAATGGTATTAGCTTATAATTAATGTTATCAGCATAAAAGAATTTTTTTATGCGCCACATTCCAGGCACAACATGTCTTGGAAAGCCAAAATCCGTGAATTTAATTTTTTTCGTTCACAGTAGATTTTAGTTAAATCTGGGAATCGGAGAGCTCTCTGGCAAGTAAAGATCTGCTTTAAAAACGTGTAGTTTCCAGATGATTGTGGGGATTTCCAAATAATTAAGATTCATTAAAGTTAGATACAATTTTTTACAAAAATTAATTAATAAATGTAAAAAATTATAAATATTCTTCTTAAACTGTTTAAAAGCTACATGTTTTTAAAGCAGATCTGGTCCTGCCGGAGAGCTCTAGATGTACAGATTCAACTAAACTCTGCGATGAATGAAAAAAATGGAATTCATAGATTTTGGTCTTCGAAGACATGTTGTACCTATAGAATATGGCATATGTAAAAATTGTTTTATGCTTATAATATAATATATAATGTGGGGATTTGAAAACAATTAAGATTCAAAAAGTTATAAACACATTTTTTAATTAATTTTTGTAATAAATTGTATCTAACTTTTTTGAATCTTAATTATTTCGAAATTCCCACCCTTATCTGGAAACTATATGTTTTTAAAGTAGATCTGGAGTGTTTTATGTTGATAACATTAATTATAAGCGAATACCATTGTATAAAACATTATTTAACCAATATCAAGTTAATAAAACAATAAAATTAAATTTTTCATTTTTTAACATTTTAAAGGTGTATCAGTCCTCTTAACACAATTTTTTTTAACTCTCGAGCTATTTTCGTTCCAATCGAAGTGCGAAGTAATATTTTCGGCTAAAACGATCGTCTACCTTAAAGTACAGTCTGTAAAAATTGCTTTAATCGTAATGCATTTTTCTCGCACGCTCATTTCGAATCGTATAACGCGCGCAGTCACTAAAATCCATAAAAATTCCATTTGCACGAGATTCCTTGTAATTTTCCTGAATATTAACGCGAACGATCGTTCTTTGTAATGCTCGTCCGATGTGGCGACGCATAAAGCGCAGTCTTTTGTATCGCGGAAATTCAAGTCGAAATTTTTTACAGCCGATATCACATACGAATGTAAAAGCCGATTATTTTCACTGTTAGCCGCAGAACCAGCGCATAACGCTCAGCGCGGGATTAATTTCTATCAAAAGAATTATCACCGACGCGAAGGGATTTTTCGTATTGCGCATATATATGTGTATCCTGCAAGAATATATTTCCGCGTACAAACGAATTCTGCGCGCAAAATTCCGTTTGATGAAATTCTCCGATTGATGCGCGCCATTTACATTAGCGCACGAATTAATTAAAATAATACGACTTTATAATATATACAACGCGTATATCTATAACGTAGAAAGATAATTCCAACGGTATACATATATACGCATTATGTAAAGGCGCTTTTCATACTCCCTAAAATCGATAGCGAAGCAAATTAAATTCATTCGCCCAAGTATTACAACATTAAAGTTCACGAGCTCGGATGATACTCCTAATGTTCTCCCCCCCATTCAATTTATTTCCCCGATGCATTTTATAAATATTCATCGGTTGGCTGGACGAATATATTTACGCGCAAAAGCCGCTTCCTCGCATTAATAACGTTTCTTTTCCAACGCGCTGTAACGCAATCTCGACGCCACACTCGCGCGCGGCTCTCGAAGGCTATTCCCCTCCTGTATACCTATATACACAAGGCGACGAAAAAAAAGCAGCCGCGCATCAATTTTGAAATTTCCCGCTTCCGTGTGCCGGCAGAGGAAGAAGAAGAAAAAAAGCTTCCACCCCCCCCCCCTCCGCCCCTCGTACGCTCGCTATTTTCCACGTCGCACACACACACACACACACACGCGCGTACACACACGTGCATACAGCGCCAAAGTTTCCCTCCCGAGTGACCACTTTTACCTCCGGCAAATCGAATCGGCCCCTGTGTGCATGCACTACTGCCTCGAAGCGCATCTATATTGGAAGTTATCGGTCTCTCGCCCGTGTGTGCGCGTCCCGGGCTATATTTACGACGTTCACGTCAGCGGCGACGAGCGCCTCGGAGCGGGGTCCACGAAAAAAATTTAATAAGCGAGAAAATGTATCACGATATACGCTCGTTACTCACATTTCCATCAATAGCCCTACCGTATGCACATGGAACACGAGAGAGAGAGAGAGAGAAAGCGACGAGGCCTCGGGAAGGAATGAAATGACGGAGATTTATCGTTTGCGCCGAGCCGAAGACGCGTCGACGGGGGGGGGGGGGGATGGGGTGTTCGTGTGTGTGAAAAACGCGGAAGTCGGAAGAGCGAAGAGCAGTTCGTTAGCGTATATACTTACACATAGGCGCGTACGGAATTGTTCGGGAATCCAGTGGAGCGATCGCGACAACGTCGCCGCGATTTATGAGGGCGAATCGCTGCGCGACCACGAAATTATTTATCGCCGCCGATAACGATAGCCAATTCAAACGTGATAGAGAGAGAGAGAGATTTTCTCGCGAGAAAAGCTCGTCTAAACTCACCCGTACAGACGTGCACCTTCGCTTACGGGAACGCGAGCTTTAAGCTCGACCGCGAGAGCTTGAGAATTGAAAAGCTCTCGTGACCTACACACACACAGTCCTCCCCTCGTCTTCGGAGAGAAAAACAAGCGAGAGTTTACACAAGAAAAAGCTCCCGCGCTACACCCAAGTGCCGCCGGACGCAAAAAGCCGGGACACGAGCTTGCAAGCTCGACTTTAATTATTTGGGTTTCTCTCGCGGCGGGGCTGACAAAACAAAACTCTCGCGGCGTTGGCGGCGAGGGGGCTCGTAAACGTAATTGGTCGAATGTGACGGGCGGCGAAGGCTGTAAAAGACCGCGGGGGGCGGGGGGGGGCGTCTTTCATTTCCGCGGTCCGCGCGAGCTTAATTTCGAACGAGACTCGCCGCTCGCGCTTCGATTGTTATCGAACGCCGTATAAAGAGAGAGAGAGAGAGAGAGAGAGAGACACTCCTGATATGATTGAATGAGATGGAATTTTTTACGCTTGGCATTGTAGCGGCGATGCCGCTGGGATGGCGTCGGCTCCCCGCGCTGCGGAGATATCGGGGATCATTTGGGCGGGAAGAGCTTTATTCCTATCGAAAGGAATACTAAAATCGAATTGAGATGCGATAGCGGCTGTTGATGCTGCGATGCGGTGCGTAAGCGAAAATCAATTGTTTCTCATGTGCATAGAAGAGGAGGCGAGACTGTAACGAATCTTCGCTTATAAGAGTGTATCTATATATATATATACACTCTCTTTTATATATATATATAGAGCGCGAGTGTGATTTATTAAACGAAAACGTCGATCCGAGCGTCGATCACTTTCAGAAGATTATGGGTTCTTCTTCCCTCGTGACACTGCGATAATTCCGTCCACGTGTGTGCCTGTGTGTGCGTCTATAACGATTTATGAGATGCGGAAACCCGGCGCACGTGTCGATTCCCGGCAATATCGAAGACTAGCACGTTTCGCAAAGAATGCGCATACAGCTGAAGTCGTGGCTTTTGAAAGCTTTGCAATATAAAATGAAGTTGTAGCGAGGGCTCGCGTCGCCATATAAATGTGAAGTGTATATATATATATATATATATATATACTATACACATATATATACATATATACATACACACACGCGCACACACACACACACACACACACACACACACATATATATATATACATACTGATGAAAGCGCCAACTTTACGAGATCCTCGATAAATTTATGTTATTATCAAATAAATCTCCTGTGGCGAGAACCTCAACGCTCGAATCGTCTCTCGCTCTTAAAAGAAGCGATGGCCATCGTGTTGTGCTGGAGCCTTTAGTGCGCCAGCGCGGATTGTCCGTTGATCTGTATTATGTGTGATATACGGTCGTTTTCAAGAAGGCGATAAAATTTTAAATTTATATATATATTTGATTTACGAGAAATCAAACGAATGCGTGTGTCGAACCAGCCAAACGATGTTTCAACGACGATCTCATTAAACTTGTGTTATTCAAAATAAACTCGTCCTTTCGAAACAATTGTCCACGAAACATTCCGTTTCTTCCTAAACCTTCGCCGACTGTAGCGTCAAATGTATTACCGAACACTGCATTGTACCAGTATTATCGAACGCTGTAGTAAATCGTTATTGAATGTCGTTATAACAAGGATAGCACTATTAAATACCGTTATAATTAGGCTATTTACAAAAATTAATTTATTATATTAAGAATTAGTAAAAAAATATTAATATTTAGAAAAATCATAGTAGTAATTGTATAGTAATTCTAGTTTCATCATCGATATTATGCAGTTTGCATTAAGATTCCATTGCCATTCGGTGATACAGTCCCCGTTCGCTTATCCCCCTCGCGCCCAACAATATCGCGAGCGTCGTAGTCGAGCTTTACAGAAGCGCCAGTGTAAGCTCGGCCGAGAACGAGAAGAAAAGAAAAAAAACGTCGCCGCAAAGCCGCATATCTCACGTGCACTTAAAGTTTTTATTTGTACTCCGCCATATCGGTGCGGCTAGAAGGACGACGACGACGACGAAAGACGGCTCGGCGTACAGTAAAATAAAAAAGCTCCGCAAGTCCGTAAATTCAGTCCGACCCTTTTTACGGGGCAATTTTAAAATCGTATACACCCGTTATAAGCGTCGGCATCGCCTGCCATTCTTCTCCGTAAAAACTGTCCTTTATATCGCCTGCCGCTGCGCCGGGAAGAAAAAAAAATGTATCGTTGCACGCGTGCGGCGAGAGGAGGCGAAGAAGAAAGAAAAAAAAAACAAACTATCGCGCGCTTCTCGTCGTCCGAAATAAGCGTAACCCATTTCCCGCTCGCCCGCGGAGCTAACGAAAGGGGACAGCTTGTCAACTACTACTACCTCACTTTGTACGCGCGTAAGTATGTACATCCTAGGGGCGACGCGCTGTGTAATTTTTGCGAAACTTGCGGGTAAAAAGTATTGCATAAACAGAGGGGGGGGGGGGGTTGGGTAGCATAATTTGAATTACGGAAAGTTTCATAAAAATCGTCTTTGTTTTTTCGAGAACGTCGCCGGGATGAATTTTCATTTTCCGGGGGGACGAGCTCTCGCGGCCCCGGCAATTTCGCGCTACCGCCGCAAGCTCGCCGCAAGCTCGTATATATGAACTCGCCGAGCGAAGATAGAGCGAGAGGGGGGGGGGGAGGCGTGTTTTTTTTCTATTACCGCGAAGGTAACGCGATAAGCGCAGCTTAGACGTACAAATTGCCTCTGCGGTCGGTGTTTTTTTTCCCTCTCTCTCTCTTTCGACCCGCAATATACCGCTACTTAATCGTTTCGCGTTAAAGCTCGTCGCTGCTCCGACCGATTTCTTTTACTATTACCGTTTTCTGATGATGCATCACGGGATGCGTAACACGTGATCTTTACGTGACACACGACGAGCCGCATCTCTCGGGGGTATGTAATTCAAGGCCGAGCTTTCGCCAACTGTCGGCGTCAGTCGCGTCGAAAGCTCGGATAAACTTGCGGCGAGAGAGCTTATGCGCGTGGCGCCAGAAATTAATAACGAAGAAAGTTTGCGACTGAGACGACGACGTGTTATTATTCGCCGCTCGATGTATAAATCTGTCGGCCGCAGAGAAAAGTCCGGCCGAAGAAAAAGGAAAGCCGACATTTATGTGTGTGTGTGTTGGCGATTAATCACCGGCCAACAGCAATTTGCATGCCACTATGCCGAAAAAGCTCGTTTTCCTTTCGGCAACAATTTATCGTGTTTAGATGGAGGGGGGGAGGAGGTTATCTCTCTGCGCTGATGTCGCCTTTTTCTGCGACGAAGTTGAAATGCTTCTGGAACTTATTCCGTCGTAGTAGGCGAACGTTCCCACTTGGACGTATACTCGCGTGTACTTGGTACACGAAATTGGAATTCGTAGAATTGTTTCGAGACTTCGCATACCATACCTGGAAAGATTAGACGGCCGTAAGCTCTCTGCGTGTATATGCGTATAATTGATAATTTATGCACGAGTTGGGAAATTCGGGAAAAGTACGATTATTATTTCGAGAATTTTTTTTTTTAATATAGGGGGAACGAAGCTTTGAAGCTCGCAAGCTTTCGCGCAGCTGTTGCGCGAGCTTCAAAATTAATTTCAGGCAAAATGTACGTGTCTTATCACACGAAATGTTCGAGCGTCGGCGCATATTTATTTATTTATTTATTTTCGTCCGAGTTTATTTGCGAATGTGACGTTCGACGGCGGCGCGTACGGCGCTGGATTTCGATTAACGCGAAATCACTCGCAATAAAGCTGTCTCTTAAAAACAAACAGCGAGAAGAGTCATTTGAATATTTTCAATCGACACAATCCGAAACTGCGCGACACGCTGGCTTTTACGCGACTGGACAACAAAAAGCTTGAACGGGGATGTGTACACAAGCCGTAGTGTAATACATTGGGGGCGACCCAAAACACGAGGCGTTACGGCGGGAAATTTGAAAATTTACGATGTAAACGTATAAAAGAACAAAAATCCGCACGCGCGCTTGGACGCAATCGCTCGAGCTCGACTCGGAGGACTTTAAAACGAATTAAGCCTTCGATCCGCAATTAGTCACGTACGTAAGGGGGCGACTTGGCGCGCGCGGCACCGCACCCGCCTAATTAGCGGCGTCAAACTTTAGCCGGTGACCTTATATACACAGCTTCCCCTAATTACCCCCGGAGCTTTATTGTTTTGCGGGATACATCGCAAGCTCTCTGTCTCTTCCGGGAGAGATATCGTTAGCGAATTAGATCACTCGGCTCCCGCGAGGAGCAAGTTTCATCCGAGGCACAGTGTCCCGACTATCCTCGCCATGTCGCATATACATTGAAAGGAAAAGTTTTTCGGGAAGTATTGTGCGTTATCGCGGGGGAAAAAGTTTCTTCATAAAAGGAAAACGAGCTTTCGATTCTCATCGTCGCCCCATGAATTTATACGCGAGGCAAATTATGATCCTCGTCGCAATATCGCCACTGCGAATTTTTCTCTATCTGTAGCCGACTTGCTGTACGCGACGGGTATAGTAAGGCGAAATTGATAATTCAAGTTAAGAGGACTGATGCACCTTTAAAATAAACAATGAAAAATTCAACTTTATTTTTTATTAACTTGACATTGTGTAAGTAATGTTTTATATAATGGTATAAGCTTATAAATAATTTTATCAACAAAAGACAATTTTTATATATGCCATATTCCAGGTACAACATGTCTTCGAAGGCCAAAATCTATATGAATTCCAGTTTTTTCATTCATCGCAGACTTTAGTTAAATCTGGGCATCGGAGAGTTTTCTGGCCGATACAGATCTGCTTTAAAAACATGCAGTTTCCAGATGAGTGTGGGGATTTGAAAACAATCAAGATTCAAAAAAGTTATAAACAATTTGAGAAGAATATTTATAATTTTTAACGTTTTTTAATTTATTTTTGTAATAAATTGTATCTAATATTTTTGAATCTTAATTATTTCAATTCGACTAAAGTCTACGGTGAACGAAAAAACTGGAATTCATGGATTTTGGCCATCGAAGACATGTTCTACCTGGAATATGGCATACGTAAAAATGGTTTTATGTTGATAACATTATTTATAAGCTAATGCCATTTATTTAAACAACGTCAAATCAACTAAAGCGCTAAAATTAAATTTTTCATTCTTTAACATTTGAAAGGAGTATCAGTCCTCTTAAGAACTCTCGCCGAGTATTGTATACCTATATGTGGAAGCCTCGAGAGCGAAGTTGCGCGACGTGACGGATGCAATGGCT
The DNA here is from genome assembly GCA_018906965.1 of Philotrypesis tridentata. Classification (NCBI taxonomy): domain Eukaryota; kingdom Metazoa; phylum Arthropoda; class Insecta; order Hymenoptera; family Pteromalidae; genus Philotrypesis; species Philotrypesis tridentata. The sequence continues at coordinate 734,584 of JACCIB010000022.1, forward strand.
CGGCCGTCCTGCGAACCGACGCAAGAACAGCGAGTTTCCTCTCTTTTTCTCGCCGTGCGGCTGATAGATTGATAGTTGCGCGAGAAAGGGAGCAAGAGAGTCGCGGGGAGAAAGGAACGGAAAAGTCGTTTCTTTTCCAGGGGAAAACTCGCGAGTGAAAAGCTCGATATTAGAAAGCTCCCTCTCTCTACGTCTCGTGTATTCCCGGGAATAAGGACGGCATTATAATCGGCCGGAGATCAAAGCGCGCAGGTGCAAGCGGATACAGCCGCCGCGCAGCCGCGGACTAATTAAGGAGCCCGAGTCCTCGTTAGGGGAGGTTTAAGGATGAAAAATCGCGAGACGTCAGTCATGCGCTCGGAGCTGCTCTGCTCCCGCGAAATTAGTCTTATCGAATTAATGAGCGTCGGGCTTAACCAAAATGGGAGCTGGAAGTGTAATCTATATACACAGGCTGAGGGGTAAATAGAAAGCTTTCGGTTAGTTAGTCCGGCGGGAAAGTTGTCTCGGAATTTTCCGAATAGGGAAAGTTTCGGTGTTTATTTTGTAAGCGAAATTATCGGCGCTCGGTTGGCCGAGTGAATCGTCGAAATTTATATAGCTATTGAGATGTTCTATATACTGTTGCGCAAAACTTAGCGGTAAAGCTTTCGTTTCTACAGAAATTCGATAAGAACGGCATTGACTATGGATTGTTAATGCGAAAGGCAATTTTATTGTAAAAGAAGAGTCATAATTTGTCACGTACAATATATTATTTTTCAGCGGTAAAAAATTACGCAAATTCAAAGCTTTACACTGTGCTACTGGCTCGCAAGCACGACGCTTGTAAACAGACCACTCGGCGCTGCGCCGATGCGCAACGCGCAGCGAAATAGTGATGTTTGACAAAGCCAAGATCCCAAATCAAGCAGGGTGTAATCGATAGCTGCGAATTCAATTACCCGCGAGCGCCCAGGCTCTCATTGTTTATGTACACTCGAGGCGGCTTGGGAAAAACGGGGCATACCTGCAGAGCAATGGATTCCGACGTGCTTGCGAGCGATCGAGCGATTCCACGTCGGAGCTAAGCTCTCTCTATTTCTCTCTCTCTCTCTCTCTCTCTCTCTCTCGCTGTGCGTTGGCGGGAAGATCGAGTGAGCCAAGTGGAATTATCTGAGCCTGGCTTCGAGAAGCTCCGGGGATAATTCGATATCCGAGCTCGAGAGAGCTTGCAAGCTCCAACGCGTCTCTTTCAGCGCGCGAGAATTTTTCGCTATTACGGATGATTTTCCTTCCCTCTGACTTCATTGTTGCGATTAGTTTAGGTGCAGTTCGCATGACTGAGAGAAAAAAAGCGGTAATTTTTACGACTGGAAGTGCGAAAAAGTAGAAGAAATTTTGGTGATCTGAGGACGGACTAACATTATCCGAATTTTCGCTACGATTATGCTGATATTCACTATTTTATGCTCGAATATTACAAGTCACAGCAGAAAAAATTATTGTATTACTTATAGTAAAAATTATTTTTGTTTGAGATTATAAATAGATTCATATTACAAGTAAAAATTCTGTTTAAGTGAGTGGTTAACACTACTCACTGCAGTTCCGGAGGTCCAGATTCCAATTCAGCCCAAGTAAAAACTTTTAATTTCTATGTTTTAATTTAATTCAATAAATAATCAATAAATGATAATAATAATCATAAAATAATAATATTCTATAAACTTATAACTATTTCAACCAAAACAAAAATTACTGTATTGTAAAATTTAGTGTTTGGGAAGCTTATGCATGATTTACTATAATTTCATATAACTTTTCGTACTGAACGTTTCAAAAATTAATGCATATTTCTCTCAGTACAGACGGTGACAGGCACTGCGAGCTGGATGAATTAAGAGGAGAGTCTTATAGTACGAAAAATTTTATAAACGCTATTTTTATTCTCACTTCGGAAAGCTTTCGGTTACAAAAACGTACAGCGTGTCGTGAAAGCAGAAAATTACAACTTTCGAAACACCGTAAATAATTCTTTAGCTGTAAAAATGTCAAATCGTGCATTCCACTCCAAACGAAAAGTCGAGCTTTTCCCGACAATTTTTTTTTTATTTCATTTTTGGATTTCGCGAATCTCCATCTCCTCCCTCCGAAACTCGAAAGCGCCTAAAATGCAATTTCCCGGAAAATCCATGTATATAATACTATCGTTGGTGCGCGAGAGGCGTACGCTAACTGCATCTTTATTACGGCGTCTCTCGCGTCTCGAAACTGCGCCGCCTATACAAGTCGAATTTCTCATTTTTCACGCGCCAGCGAAATTTGTCACCGGGAAGAAGAAAAAGTTCGGGTCGCGCGGTCGTGAATGCATAATCGAGGCATATATTTCCTCCGCTGTATGAGCGGCCGAATCGAATTCGTTGAAAAATTATCCCGCATTAGAATTTTCGGTGCGGGGGGGAGGATCTCTCTTTTTCGGGCGAGGAGTTATGGGGGGCACTTTCGCGGAAATTAATACGTCGTACGTGTGACGATTGCTAATACACGGTATACACGTTCGAGCTCTGCACACGCGATATGATTAATTTTAATTGCGCCGCCGCTTCTCCTCCTTCTCTTTTTTTTACAAACGGAAATCGCAGGATTTATTAATAATACACGTACCTCGCGTTATGTGTTTCTCGCTAAAGTATGCGATTAATTAAATCAACCGAATTCTCGCGTATATATATAACTTATACATCTGAATTTATTTTCTCATTATTGAATAATATCGGTTAAAGTGTATGGGAAAGAGAAGAAAAACTATTTCTTTTACTCTAGAAATAATTCCTTACTCTCGATTGTCAAGCTCGACGCGAGTCAAGCTCCAATTAAATCTCGCGTCTATCGGTTATAGCCACGCGTATATAGTTATAAGCACTGCAGTGGCACGAGAAAGCTTATACCTAAATAGTATTCGAACTAAATCGATGATTAAAGAGTTCACGGCAACAGGCAGCTCTGACACGAGGTCTCGAGTCTCGGGGTTGGCCTGTGGCGAGGCTGAGGTCGTCAGACAGTCGAATAAAAATTCAAACTTCGTAGTATATGGGTCATTATTCTAAAAGAGGTCTTTTTCATGTGCGCAATCTAAAAAGGGACTTTTTGGAAGCTTTTCGATTCGGGAAACGGATAAAATACTTGTACTAAATGTACTTAACAAATGAGGATGCATATATAAACATTTCCTTTAAGGGTGTATCGTCGGTTGCAGTTTATAAGGCTAAAATGTCATTACCGTAACATGTCTCCTAAGAGAGTTACATTAATAACAATGTTGCTAGACTTCGGATATGCATATAAACACCCGCCAAGCCATGGGATTTTCAAAAGGAACATATTATTAGAAAAGTTTCTTCTAAAAACTTAATTTTGCATCTTTGAATTTCGCGCCTATTTTCCATCAGTATTGCCGTCCTTCATCACGAAACCGATTTAGGCCAATACATTTCAAATTGAGCCAATTTAAGGCATATTTTTCATAACTACTTTTTCGCACTGTTGTTTTAACAGTTTTTATGCAGACTTATTTGTTGAGGTAGAAAAAAATTGTCATTAACGTAACGCAGGCTAGCGCGTGGTAAGTAAATATATATATAACCTAAAAGAGCGAAGAATGGTAAAAACCTTCTAAAGGAAATTTGATTATTTATTAATCACTCTTTACAGCGCAACATTTAGTGGTCAAGTACCAGTAACGTAACATGTCATTAACGTAACAACCCCTCCGTTTGTCTATGTTAATCTTGTAGAAAGAACTTAATTACAGCTGTAGTATTTTCCAAATAACAAAAAGCCACTAACGGTTACCCTCATACTTGTTCTTTTTCATGTGGTCCATTTTTTGAGATAAAAAAATACAACATGACCCTGTATATAGTGTATCAGGCGAAAAAAAAACTATCCTTACAAAAATTACAATAAATCTGTCATTCAACAAAGTTTTAACTTTACGTTACGATACCTCAATCAACAAGAAGAATAGCCTAGTAAATGCAAAACAAACTCGAAAAAGTAATTACTAAACGATCGTTACGTCCCCAAGAAAAATCGATCACCTGCACTCCCACCGTACACACCTCCGGCGCGAAATTCAAATCTTCGATTGGCCCACCTCCTCCTCCCCCCCCCTAAATTCTCGTAAAATCGATGCGCACGTGTGTATCCGCACATCCCCAACTCCGACTTCGAGAACTTTCGCCCTTCGCTAACAACACACACACACACACACTCTCTCTCTCACGTGCGCGCAGTAGTCCCGCTATTTTCCACTCGACACAAAGGCCAACTATTTATTACGCTCTCGGTAGCAGCAGCGGCAGCTTTTCCAACTTTTCGACGGACTCTCTCTCTCTCTCTCTCGCGAAGCTTTGTCTCGCGCTGCAGTCGCTCGTCCGATCGTCGCGTTCTACGCTATATATATACGTTCTCCGATTTGCCGAGACACGAGTTCTCGACTCTCGTCGTTGGAAAAATAAATAAGAGAGAGAAAGAGACAAAGGAAACGCGTCTCTCATTATTTTTACATCAGGGCGCGCGCGTGAGTGTGTGCGTCTGAGGGGTTGAGGGCTGAAGCAGAAGCTTTTTCTCGGCGTTGTTTATACGCGTCGTTTCGTATTTTATTCAGCTTACTCTCTCTTTCTCTCTCGTCTTTCGGTCGCTCTTTGCCGAGGACAATTTTCCTTCGCGTCTGTATACAGATCGGTCCCCCGCGGAAGGGGGGGCGCCTATCTATATACGCTATTTCCCGAAGAAACTCGTAGCTATGCGCTTATTTATCGGCTACCGGCTCTTATTCTTCCCGCGAGCGTATACGAAAATTTTTTTTTACTCTAGAGGTTTCGGACTGATCAGACTTTCTTCTATTAGCTGATAGATAGTCAAAAATGTAGAGGAACATGGGAAACATGCGGAGCGTTAGAATTTAACATTGGGAGGTATATGGAAAAAAAAGAAAATCGGGTATTCGGATTTTTATTTACTTTTTTTTGTCAAACGGATGTTTGACAAAACAATGTTTTTTTTCAAATTAAAGCTCTTTTGTTGTACTTTATTGTGGTGTAGTTTGAAATTTTATTTGTGCCTCGGAAACATTCGTATAGCTGTCATTATTCCAGTATTTCGACGCATTAATTTTTTATAAAAAAACGTAAAATGGCTCAGAAATCTGGTTACCAGTAACTTTTCCCATGTTCCTCTGCACTTTTGACTATCCTTTTGACTTACAGAAGAAAGTCTCATGGGTCCGAAACCTCTAGCTTTAAAAATAAAATTTCGATCTCTGGACCCCCCGAAAATTGCATTTTTCTATGAGAATTGCGGTCGTATACCTATATATAGGCATATACATTATACCGCGAGGAAAAAAATGAGAGGAGTATTCGTTAGCGAGCGAGCGATCGACTCCACTCCGCGATAACGAGTCGGAGAAATTCTTTTTGCCGCGCGTATACTTTATATACACGTATACATGTGAAATTTCTTATGCAGCTGCAGGCGCGCGCGAGCTCGCAGCTTTGGTATTCATAAAGCGGGGGCGATAAATTTTTTATACGCGACCACGAGAGAGCGCAGTACGCGAAATGAAAGAAAGTTAATTTTAACTAGCTGCCGCGCAGCTGGCGGCTTGGCTTATAGAGCTGCTGCTGCCAGGGGGGGGGGGGGGAGGAGGGAAGAGGGTAAGATTGTCGATGCACCACACGGTACAAATATTTCAGCTGCGCGCTCGGGGGCGAATTTTCCGGATTTTCGGAGCATTTTTTTCTTCTGGACACACGGGTCGCGTTTGGCGGATTCCGCGTGACGACGAGATATTTCTTTTTTTTTGGGAGGCGGTACATTTTTTCGTCCGTTAATAAAACATTTTTCAGATGTGCGCCGCAGCTTTATTATTATGGAATTTGTTGTGGCGTTAAATTTTGCTGCTGATGTCGAATATTTACGCGCAAACGTACAATAATTTATAAACATCGCAGCTTATTAGCGTCCGTTAATTTTCTCGCCTGCGCCGCGAGTACGAAAAATTCGATGACGCTAACTCGTCGTGCTTTTAATACGACGTTCAATATTATACACAATAACGCGAAATTGAATAATTAACGAATGCTAATCTTTATTAATAAAATACGCGTCGACGTATTTCAGTCCAACTTTGTAGTCATTCGGTTCTCCAGTCGACCCGAAAAAATCCTACCGATCCACCCCATCCGACAAAAAAAGCTTTACAAACTCCAGATCCAACCCCCAAGTTTCCCCTGTAAAAACCTCGAATTCCAAAAAAGCTCCCTCGAAAATTTCCTCGAAACTCATTCCGAAGCACGTGTCGTTGAAAAAAAAAACGAAAAAAAATCGCCTCTCGTGCCTCACGTGGCCTCTTCGTCCGATCGACCGAAATAACTCGGCCCTTTCGTTCTCCCGCGCACCGCGCACGTGTATATATATATATATACACCTATGGGGTGGTGTGCGGGCAAGCAGACACTGCAATCGATACTCTCGATATACACATTATGGGAGATAGGGATGGGAAAGCGATGGAGGCAGAGTCTCGAGCGGCGGTACTTTCTGACCCTGATTTACACCTCGATGTTTATCGTTTCTTGAGTCGCCGAGTCTCCGGTAAATGTGACGGCTTGATTACGCGGTTATATACGTATACCGTACGTGCGGTATAATTGCTCGGGACGATTATTGTTTTTGTTTTTTTCTTTTGGCTATTGCGAAAAGATAAAATCGAGGTAGCCGAAGAAACTTTTTTTTTGAGTTGGAGGATTACGGTCATTTCTTTTATCCTAACGGCATCGCATGTTCCCGTCGCCTCATTAAAATATATACCTGTACAGAATATGTAAACTGATTGTTCGAGGAAAATTTACATTGCAACTTACTCCACGTCTTGCGTTTCTGATTTATCCCGTGCGGAGAGCGAAGTTCTCCAAAATTGTCTACCGTGTACGCAGCTCTTGAAGGGATGCGCAAAACGAGAGCTGAAATTTTACGTGCATCTAAGACAGGCATCCTCTATCTCGAAGCGACTCGAACTTGATTAAATAATTTTGGAGTCGAGTATGAGCGACGACATTGATGCCTTTCCCGAACGACGAAACATTTTAGCGCGAAAAAAGGGTACTTAAAAATGAAAAGTATAAAATAAAGTTAATAACCGACTCGCTTTCTGCCAGAAGACTTATGCTGCCTTCGCCCCCGAAATCTCCGCGATCTCGGGGAAAATAAGCGCTGTATACTGACTGCGTATTTTCTTTCTTGCCCCACTCGGCCGAGGAGGAGATTGTGGAACAGGTGCCCGCCCCGGATAGCATCGAAGCAATTCCGACTGTTTTACATTACGCGAGATAAAGCGAGATACGTTATTTCTGTTCGTTGCGAGTTTCTCAAGTTTGGCTTTCAGCCGGTTTCCACACTAAATTAACTTGTATCCACGAAACCTGTTAGCGCCAGGCTCTGCTTTCCCTGAATTTTTCACCGCTTCATCGCAAAAGTGCGCAAGAACAAGGCAAACATCCTCTTCCCTCTTAATTTCCAAAATCTAAAAGTTACCCTCAAGAAGCGCCCGAAACACGTGCTCCCCTCGTTTCCCTGCGGAGGGAGACAGAGAGAACGGGAGAGACTCTTTCAGGAAGTGCCTCGCCAATTCACTTAGCGCAGCGATTTTCTCCGAGAGCGTCGGCAACATTCGGTCGGTCGTATCCTCCCCCTTCCCCCGCGTATATAACAATAGCCTGCAGCCGCGCACACGCGTCCACCGACGCGCATGTACATGAGCAAATCCGTATTTTTCATTCACTTTCTTGCCCCCGAAAGTTGCGAAAAAAAAAATAGAACAAGAAAAAAATAGTGTACCCACGAAATCGATCTTGTGACGCACTTTTTTGGCCATCTTTGTGATTACGCATTTTTCAGTAAAATATTCTGGAGTTTTTTTAATGCAAGGCTAAATTGGCATATAGATAGCTTCAAAGTATGGTAAAAGAGCTGTCATTTTAACACAAATTTGTCCAGATCGGATGCATTGATAAAAAATTGTGTACTATTTTGAAATAAACAAATTTTGCTTCAGACTCCCTTCAGACTGTTACCAAAATTCTCATTTAACATTTTTTTTTTTTTCATTCCTCGCAACTTTTGATAATAGCTCAAATTAAAGCTCTTTTCTTCTACTTTTCTATCAATCCGTCTAAATTTATTAAATTAAATTATTAAATTTATTAAATTTATTTTTTTTTAATGTTTTCAATATAGCGAGCTACATATACGGTTTCAAAAAATGATCTGCACGAGAAGCATACGTATAGCACACTATGTAAAAAAAATTTAATTTAGACGCATTGACAGAAAAGTAGAAGAAAAGAGCTTTAATCCGCGCGTTATGAAACGTTAAAATCGAGCCGCTGAAAATGAGTGTAGCCCGAGATTTTTTTTCGCAACTTTCCGGGCCAAAAGCGCGAATGAAAAACACGGACTTCCTCGTGTACACGCGCACGTATACACGTATATTTATACACAGGCTGCGTTCACGAGGAATCTCGTTATGCGCGTGTGGCGACGTTATAATATACTGCATATGTACGGCGACGGCCGGCGCGTCCCGTCGAATTTCACGGCTCTCATTAAAATTGAAACGGAATAGCGCGCGCCGGGCCGTATGGCCAAGGCTGCGGTTCGCGCGCGCGCGCGAAGCTCCCCCTTGGGCGCCAGAAACCTGCGCGCGTATATAAACGAGAGACGGAGAGAAATCAGTCGGATATTAAATATATATATAGGAGATGCGCTGCTTCTCTCCCTCTACCCGTACACGAGTATTGTCTGTATGATGGGAGAACAGCTTGCGCCGAAAGAGAGAGAGAGCGAGTCCGACGTTATATTATTATCGCTCGAGCGTCGAAGCTATTTCGGCGGGAAATTCAATTTCGGAATAAAAAGCTCGAAAATCTCCGTTTCGTTTGCCGAACCTCGACTGGCGCACTGGCAGGCGCGAGTGTTTTATTTTTCGTGCGCGTATATTGTTTTTTTTTTTTTCGAAGAAAATATCGAAAAAGCTCGTTTTACTATACCGTATACATATATATATATATGTATGCGCACACCGAAAGCAGAGCAGCGCCAGAGTGAAAAGCTGGCTTTGGACTTTTATTTCGCGGAAGCGACTGAAATGTCGGCGAAAAGTCGTTTATTTATACGTCGCTCTCTCTTTATATATATATATATATATACATATGATCGCGTCTGTATATATATATCCCACTCGTACATTAGGCAGGTCTCGCGCGATCGTATAACACGATTTCGATCGTCAACGAAGCATTGTGAGTCTCAATCGCGAGAATTAATGGGCTTTTCTTTCTCGGCTTTATCTCCCGCGAATTTTCGATTGTATACGCACAATGGGAGACACGGGCGGATCTTTTTTCATGGGGTCTGAGCGGCTATCTTTGTCGATGGGTGTAAGGGATGTATTTCGTCGATTCGGTTTCATGCGACTTTTCGTTGGCTCTAAGAGACTCAAATATCTGAATATATGGTTAATCGTATCGTACAATAAAATTATAATTATACATTTTTTAAATCAAGACGATCTTACATCTATTTTTTATATCTTAATTTACGCTTTGAAGAGTTAGTCGCAGCTAATTTTGATAACGTAAGTCGTCGCGCTATAAAATTCCATTGCGACCACTGAAACCGAAAGTAGAAGCAAACAGCTCTAGTCTGCAAAGCCGTATCGCTTGAAAAGAAGCCTCGATAAAACAGTTGCTCGAATTCTCTTGAAAAGATGCGCCAAATCAGTAAACATTAATTTGTCCCTCGAAATTCGATTCAAAACCTTCGAGTGTACCACGGAAAAATCTCGTCCCATCGCATTTTCCTCTCGCCCCTCCCCACTTTTCCCCCGCGGACAAAAGAAAGCCGTGGAAAATCCGAGTCGCCATTCCAAAAGAATATCCACGCGCACTTATCGCACGCATTCGCGATACGGAGAACAAACGCGTATACGGAGGGTCCGACCGTACTTGGGCGTAACCACTGATAAAACTTTCCGCAAACGGTACTCGCTGCATAAACTCAGGAGGCAACAGGCGCTTGTTTGCCGAATCGATACGGACCGACCTATACAGACTCCGCGTATACATACATATGTATATCTATACAGCACCACCACCGCGCATGAACTCTCGGCGATGAAGCGATGAAAATAAAAAAAGGAAAATTAAGAACCCATACGCTCATGCGAAGTCACGCTCGTCGCGCAGAAATCAATTTAGCTCCGAGCGTGTATATATTCGCGTCCGCGCGAGAGAGATTTCGCGCTTCGAACAAACGGTCAATTTGCAACTGATGTTCTCTGTCCGTCTCTCTGCAGCGGGGGCGGCATTGAGAGCTCTTTGTTCGGTGATTTCGAACGAATTGTAGGCGCTGGGGCGCGAATTATTTTTCCTCGTTTCTTTTTGGATTGCCGATGTGTGTACGGTTTCTTCGAATCTCATACCGAGCGGTTATACGAGTTTATTAGGATTTTTATTCGAGGCCCCGATTGCTCTGCTGGACGGAATGAAAAATTCAACGATTCTATTCTGCAGTGCGTCGAAGAGTGCCGCGAATCAACCTGACCTCGCGAACACATCGACAAAAAGTAAAGGCTTCGTTGGTACAGCCGAAAATCCCGTCCGAAATTCATGAGGTATCCGCGGTATTTTTGCTTTTAATCAACGCGATGGAGCGACCGCGCCAGAAATACACGATTGCCCGGCTAATTTAGTCAAGTGCGCGAAACGCGTTGTGTATTTTTTATCGCGATACCTTGATACACAGACTTGCGTCACGCGCAGACGGATATGCTTCGGTTGGCAATAAATTTTTTTTTAATAATCAGAACACACGTATTGCAATCGTTCCGCGCTCGAGTCCGTCAAACACCTTCCAACAGAAATACCGCGATAAAATTGATTTACTCGAGCAACGTATGTGTTGGCCGCTGCGCACAAAGTTATAGAGTCGAGCCTCGAAATACATAGCCGTGTGTATATACTTGATTTCATCGCTCGCGCATGAATATAACGAAGCGAAGCATCAGTTGGATTGAATTCGGCTTTAGAAACGCTCTGAGAGAGCGTAGCACAGTTTCCAAGTGAAAATACAGCTTCATCTCGTTACCAAAAGCCAATCGGCCCGCGCGTAATTGACCGTCAAAAAATGACGTAATATATGTATATATGTGCATATCCACCAATTTTCGGAAACAACTCTCCCCAAAAGTTGCAAATTCTTTTTTTTGGAGGTACCCCTACTGGACCTACTTTTTCTCGTTGCTTAGGTCATTTTGAACAAGAAAAAAATTCGAGGGCACGGCCAATCGAATCCGGAGCAAACGACTCAAAAACGGGAAATAATAAAAAAAAAGGAATTCATAGATTTTTAAAAATTTAATTAGAATAAAAATGTCTTAAAATACATCAAAGAATGATGTGGATTTTTTTCTTTTAAATGACGATTTTTGAAATTGCGGTTTTTTTGAATTTTCGAAAAATCAAAAATTCTGTCGGATCAATCTGAAAAAATTTCAGAGTATTTTTTGATAAATTTCAAGACATATTGGTTCCAATGAAATGTTTACGCAAGTCCATAGTTTTTGAGAAAAAAATCTATAAATTCTTTTTTCGTCAATTATTTCTCGTTTCTTCGACTCGTTTTTGCTCCGGAAAAAACTATACCCACCGATCCGCCATGTACGCGAGCTTTTACTCTTTGAGGATAACCCAAGGAACGAGAAAAATCAGGTCTGGTAGGTGTGCCTTCAAGAAAACTGATTGCTCGGGTGAGTTGTTTCCGAAATAGGATGGATATGCACATATATATATATATATATATAAACACTAACACGCGCGAACGAGAGCTTGCAATTGTTCGAAGCCCCTGCCCACGAGGTTACACACGTCGAATCGATCGCCTAACTTTCGAATTCACCCTTTCGACGGGCGGCAGCAAACGTTACACGCGCGCTTACGCTCAGATGCGCGTATATACAGAGACATCGCGTAGGGCCGTGGATTAACCGCGAATCAAATGAATGGTTGTACAGACGAAACTCTCTCTCAACGCGGCTTGGGCGCATTGAAAACCGATCCGATCGCAGCGGTATCAGCGGCGCACTATGGCGATGCGAGAGAGAGCAGTCCGTCGATATGAAATTCTGAAATTGAATCCATTTGAATTCCCATTGATTTGCGGTCGCGGCGTGTGCTCTCCGCGCTTGCATATAGCATATATGTATATATATTGGAGGGCGGTGGGGCAAAGAGAGTTGAGAAGCGCCGCGGCGACGAGACTCTCGCCAGTTGAATTATCGGCGTTGGGCTTTTGCTATCGGTTATCGACGTTCGCGAGCTTTAACAATCGCTGTAAAACGTAATGGGGGGGGGGGGGGGGAGAGTTACAAATTAAAAAGGCCGTGCGCGTATAATTTTGATTTCTCTTTTTAGTTCCAGCGCTGCAGGCGGTATTGAATTTTCCGCGTACACTATAGTTCGCGCAGTTTCGTTGCGCGAATGCCTGTACGTACGCGTGTAAAGTTTCGAGTGTCAGTAGGTTTTGTTTATGAAGAGGCGTGTCACAAAGTTTCGAAGATTTTATCTGATCGTACGTGATTTCGCTGTGTATCATAGGCGTCGCAGCGCCGTTACATAAAGCGGTATTTACGGACTCGGTGTAATATTGCGCGATATAGCCCATTCTAATTGTGCAGTAGTCGCAGAAATTGCTGATAACTTTGGCTGACACTCGGCGCAATGTTGCCTACAGCGCGACCTTTCGGCAATTCCCTATTAACTATTAACAAAGTTTCATTAAATCGTCAACTTTCAAAGTTATATTAAAACTGGGTACGAATACGTCTGCAAGTTTAATAAAACCGTCGCTTCCTGATTAAAGATGTCCTGTGAAAAATGTGCTTTTCACCTTCTAACGCAAAACTTTTTCGCTACGCGAGATCAAAGGTAAAAAACGCGTAACAATGCCAAGCTCCTTTCGCCCCATGCGTTTATGAGCTTAATATTCTTTTCAATCCCTGTTTCTCCCTCTTCTACACACTTCAGCAAACAAGACGCGCGCGAAAGCTTCCTTTACAATTCGTTCGACTCATTGAAAAGCTCTCCCGCAGCCCTTGTATACACCCGCGTCAAGTATACACATGTATATGTATATATATATACATACACGGGAGGCAGCTCTCGAGGCATTTCGAAAAATAAGCTCTTTCGCTCTTTCTCGCTTCGAAAAGAAAGAGAGCTATCTCCGCAGCCAAGGTCAGCCTCGGCTTCGAAAATAGCCCTCTCCCGCCGCGCCGACAAACAAGCAATATTCGAAAAGCGCGCCGGCGCGAAATTCAAAATCTCGCATTACATACACGACCACACCCGAATGTGTTTGCCCGGTGGGGCGATCTGGTCTTCGATCTTTTCTCCCTCGTACAGACACAAAGTACATACACACATACACGAGTTCTGTACAGTCTTCGACACATTCGCGGGTCCGTAGAAAATGAACCAGTTCGAAAAATCTCGATTTCAGCGCGGCGAGCTTTAATTCACGGCTCGAGGCGTCGCGACGACGATCCGCATCACGGCTTCTTTCTTTCTCTCTGCCTCTCTCTCTCTCACTCTCTCGCGCTCAAAGGAACATCCAGGGCTTTCAAAGCCGCGATGAATATTCCGAGCCGACGCTCTGCGTTATATATATATATATATATATATTCGCGTATGTAAGTCTGTGGCAGCTTTCGCGAATATGTATTCGCGCTTTTCTCCCGAGCACTTTTCCCCGGCTTATTTGCGCTGGGAAAATGCCGCGTCGGCGGCGCTAGAGACGCGCGGAGGCCGGTGTATTTTCTTGTACTGCGCGAATGTAAATGAGCTGCCGTCGTCTTTGACGCTGGATTCGGCTGGGATTTGGGTGGCGCGCGTGTAATTGCGCGCGTGCCGAGGAAAAGTCTTTGTGCGCAACCGGCTGCGGGGAGTCGTGAGGTAAAGGGGAGCTGTGAGGGTTTTGTAAAAAAATTCGGGCCGTATTTAATTTTCAATGTTTGCAGAAGCGATTGAATTTTATTGTTTGTATAAATTTAACGATGAATTTAACATGCTGATTCCGCATAACAAGGAGATATACCGAGAAAAAATCTCTCAATCCTGTTTATCAAAAATAATTGAATTTCCATATCGCCTGACCCGATTATACCGAGAAGCTCGGCGAAGGATCTTCTTCGAAAAATTAAAATTCACCATATTTTCCCTCCCTCCCTCACGCAGACTCTCTCTCGGCATTTGCATGAAGCGAGATGAGATTTTGAAAAAGCGGCGAGCGAGCAACAAAAATAAATATAAAAAAATATATATACATATATCCACATCGCCGCGTTTGTGCGTACTTTATAATATGCGAAAGCGTACACAACAAAACTTTCGTCGCGCGCGCGTCAAATCTGGACGCGAGGATTTGCCCGCATTTATTTAGCGCTTGTCCTCCCGTATTTGTCCCAGGGAAAATTCATTTCTCCGCAACTTTATGTACACAGAGAGAATTTGCATGTATCGCGTTTGGCCTTTTGATATTGGAAAATTCCACTGGAGATTCGAAATTTTGCTTGAGAAATTTTCTTTTCGCGACGATGCTCTCCGTATTTCTCGCTCCCCATTATTATTTATGAACTGATACGTAATCTTCTTTGCAATCGTTATTTTGCGAGAGAGAGAAGTCTTCCGCTGTAGGTCGAAGCCTTGCGCGTATATATAGAGATGAGAGTTAAAAGCGCCCTTTCACCGAGGAAATTGAATTATTTGAAAATAAAGTGCTCAAGCTTGCGCAATAATGATAGCAATTACGGTCGGCAGCCTTGCGCAAATATTTCCCTGCACAATAAATTGAAAATTTGATAATCAGCTGAGAAAAGCTCCGTGTGGCTTTCGGACGAACACCGGCCAACTGTCGTAAGTATACAAATCCATCTCGTAACAAATAAATCTATAAATTAAAAAAAAAAAAATACACATGTGTCAACAGCCGATGAAAATTCAGTACCTATAATAAACCACTCGGTGTAATTACTCGTTCATCCGGTGTCCGTCGCGCTCGCTCGCACCGAGAAGAAAAATTGAGCTTTAATATGCGCGTCACGGTGCGCGCGCGAAACAAAACGAAAGCTCCACTCGAAGCACTTCCATCAAAAATCTCGCTTCGCACGCTCGACGTTTACTCGATTATCCCTGGAATACACCATCTCTCTCTCTCTCTCTCTCCGTCGTGCGCGCGTCTATTTTTAACGCGGCCAGTCGATGGAAATAATAATAAAGACGCCGGTAGGTCATTTTACTTTGACACACACACACACACACACACACTCGTCGAGGAGAGCTTTTATACGCAGACATGGACGCGCGAGCTCTTGGCTCGGACGCGTCTCTATATACACGTATGTATAAAGTGTGCGCTGCAGAGATACACTGCACACACACGCGAGCGCGTCGACGCTTATACGTGTGTTATATAGGTGCGGAAGGCCTCGAGGCTTGAATTCACTCGGCTGCGCTACGTTGCGGGCGCTCAAATTGCATAACGTCTCGAGTGCAGCGCGACTCCGGCGTGTATTATCAGCGCAGCGGAGAATACGAGAATATATATATATATATATATATATAAATGGGCTGCTGATCCGATGAGACGGAAATCGTGCGTGCGCGATAAAAAAAATGCGGGATATGTGTAAGTAGCGCGTTGAGTTGGAGGTCGGGATTAAAAAAAATTTCGTCGAGCCCGCTGGGAGAAGGTGAGCGCGCGCGCGGATGATTTATTTATCGGGGGTTAAGTGTCTTTCTATCGGGAGGACTCGCGGGGTTGGAAGTGGTTGAAAAGAGTATCGTTACAGGGGGGGAGGGGTGAGTTTGCGTTGAGGGAAACGGTGCGGAGGGAACGATGAAATTGGTAGTTAGTCGGGGTAGTATGAGTTTCGACGTTGAATTTCAGTTTGGTATATAATAGTGTGTACTCGGTTTCTGGGCCAGGATTGCTTGCTCAGTATGTTGAGCATTACTCTTGGAAAATATTTTTTTGACACGGCCGAAACTTCGAGCCTGAAAATCGGTCAACCGATTTAAAATTTTCGTATCCAGTATAAGGATCGCACGTCTACGGGACTGAAGAAAGATCAGCAGTAACGCAAACTAATTTTGCACGAGAGAATAATTTAAGCGCTGTGCCGTACGAACGAGCGTAAAAGAAGTCCGTTTTAAATTTATTACACATGCGCACATAGCGCAAATTTTTTTTCCCCCATCCGCCAGTCCCGCAGTTTTATTATAGGCCAAGCATTACGAGTCGACAGCCATGTACGCTCTTTTGTTAATATTCACGGGTCGATGCGCGATGGATTATCACCTTTTTTTTTCTCCTCCAACTTATAACAACGTGTGCATTACCCCGTCGAGTAATATCGATTTTTAAGGCACTTGCACGAGCGCGACGACGACGACGGGAGATGAAGCCGATCATTCGAGGTATGTAATCGCTGCGTCAAAGGATGCGCGGGAACAATAGCGTATCGTAATATTATATTGTTAGACGCGTACGGCGTCGCCGTCCGTGTATACAGCGAGGGATGGACGCGTCCCGTTAACAACCACACGTTAACGCGGTATTACTGCGTTATTAACGCTTCGGGAGCTTTTCCGCGGCGACGGGTCAATATGGAACTTATTATCCACCGGGAGTTTTACACCGCACACCGCGACTCTCGCCGAGCGATTGCGGGCAGCGTTTCGCGAAAGCTCGAGAGCTTTTTTCGTTCCAGCTCTCGAGGCGAGATTTTAATTCCGTGAATTAGACTGGCTCATAGGAGCTTGCAAGTCCAGGCCGGAGCTTAATACTTGTGTACTTGAATTTTTCAGCTATAGGGCTACTTTCGTTAATGCCGAGTTTCGTTTAACTTGAAATTAAAGCCGGATATCGTGGCTACAACCGGGTATCTTTCAATCTTATCGGACTCTTTCACTACATAACACGGCGTATCGCGATAAGTGGGCTCCGCAGTTGCGCTGCATTATTTCTCTTATTCCCGCGAGGATCCACCGGAAAAAGTGAAAAAAGAGAGATAGAGAGATGAGGGGAAAAAAGACTTACCTTCCAAAGAATGCTCTCGACTCGCTCGGAGGGCTTTGATTTTTCCCCCTCGCGAGCTTTACATCTTCCGGCCAACGGTAATGAGAGTCACAAACTTTTTCTGTTTCCAACTTTTAACTTCGGAAATCATACCACACTGCAAGCTCGCTCGCCAACCCGATCCTCCTTCGAGTACAATCTCGCACAATAACTTTCACCTTTTTTTCTTCTGCTTCTTCTTCTTCTTCTTCTTATTCTTCCTCCTCCTGCTCCTCCTTCTCGATTCGGATGCTGTTAGACGCTGGTATTCTCGGCGCGGATTACTCCCTGCTGCGATTGCAATAATACAGAGGACGTGTGAAATTAGCGCGGCATTGAAAGCCACTCGTCGCTCCGCGAAGCTTTTGTTTTGCGACGCCGATATATGACTCTCTCTCGCCGTCGCTTCGCTACACAAATTAAAGAAAAACAAGGCGTCGACGTCGAAATGAAAAAAAGCATCCGACGATAATTGCGAGCTTCGACAATCCCGTCTCGACACGCCTCGAGCAGAAAAGCTCGCGCCCAGAAAAATCGCCTCGAAAGCGCGTTATCATCAGCTCTCGACGGCCGCCGCACGTGTAAGCTGCCTCGGCCCGCGGAAACGCAGCTGTCCGCCTTAATTAAATCGCTCGGAGTCCGCAAGCTCGCCGCGCGCCAACTTCCGCCAATCGTCCCGAGCCCTTTCGCGTCCCGCTCGCAAAACCGATCGTTCCCTCACCCTCGAAACACACCCCCTCGACTCGACCGTCCAATCGTTCCTCTTCCCCTGCAATCGGAAAGCTCGCAAGCTCAAGGCCGGCCAATTATTTTTCGTTCTCTTCCGCGCGCGCTCTTACATAAAGCGAATTGAATTTTCGCTTCTGTGCGCGACGTAATGGATTTTCGCTCGACGTATATGTGTATAATTCGAGCCCGCGCGCGTCCCGCCGCCGGCGGAGCTGCGTACGCGCGCGTCACAAAGGGAATCGCGGCCGCGGCAGCGAGCACTCGATCCAATCAACTAAAAGCTCGTCTCTCTCTCTCTCTGTCTCTCTCTTCGATTGCTCAACAAGTGAATATACACGCGCGCGCGTGTGTATATATATATATATATATATATCGGTGCAGTGCGTCCCACACGCGCCGGTCCCTGCCCCCCCCCTCCCCCGCCGGCGGGGCTCGACACTTGGACGCACTGCACTGCGTGTTACAGGCACACACTGCATTTAATTATAGCGGAATCCCGGATGCGTTTCGCGTGCGCGTACTCCCGCGGTATTTACATCGTCACGCACAATGCCAGAGAGAGAGAGAGAGAGAGACAGAGAGAGAGGAAAGTGTACAGGGAGAGGAAAGAGGAGAATATCGGAGGCGTGTGTGCGGGAGCGCGAGCGGCTGCAGTATTGCGCGAACTTGAAAAGCGGAAAACGAAGAGCCTTGACCTTGGGAGAGGGGAAGGGGGCGGGGGGGGGGGGTGCGGGTGACAAGGGGGCGGGAAGGAGGGAGGACAAAGGAGTCCGGGAGAAAAAAAGAGTTCCATCCATCACGCGGCTAAAGGCTAAGCAAAACAAAAGCTCGCGCGCGAGCTTGCGACGAGTGTGTGTCGGTGCTACGTGTACGTATGTATATGTATGTGTATGCAAGTGGGTATGCGCTTGCAGGGCCGACGTCGAGGCGCCGATAACACCTGAGGCACACGTGCACTCTCTCGTTATTCTCGCGCTTTCTCTCTCGCGGTCTGTGTGTGTATGTGTGTGAGCGTGTGTCTTCTTATTATTATTATTGTTATTATTATTATTATTATTATTATTCACCTCTCGCCGGAGGGGGTCTCGATCACCCCGTCGCACACATACGCGCGCGTTTCTTTACGTGTAATATTACACGTAAGTGTATAATAGAACACCGCGTGCCGGTGTCTCTCTCTCTCACTCTCTCTCTCTCTCTCTCTCACTTTCTCTCACTCTTTCACCCACTCTCTCTCTCTCTCTCTCTCTCTGTGTATATAGATATACAGACGTGTGCAGGCGTGTGTGAGTTATAGAGGAGTGAGTCGAGCGCGCGCCGGCGGTGGTCGGATCGTAACTGAGAGAGCGAGTGCGCTGGGATCGGAGAGCTGCGCCGCGTGCTGTGTATCCCTTGCGCCGCGCGCGCGGCGGCGGGGACGGCGGCAGCGGCGCCGCGTTGCGCTGCTCCGCAGCGTTTGACCGAGAGAGCGCGAGAGTGAGAGAGATAGAGAGAGAGAGAGCTGCCCGGACGTGAGATTTTCCCTGGTATGCAAGTGGGAGAGAGAGAAAAGGAGGCGCGGGAGAGCTTTTCTTCTTCCGAGCTTTTTCCACATGGGGGTGCAAGCTCTGGTCAAGAGGACTGATACACCTTTGAAATATTAAAAAATGAAATATTGAATTTTAATTTATGTGAACTTGACACTGTTTAAATCATGTTTTATGCAATGGTTTTAGCTTATAAATAATGTTGTCAACATAAAACCATTTTTATGTATACCATATTCCAGGTACAACATGTCTTTGAAGGCCAAAATCCATGAATTCCATTTTTTTCATTCACCGCAGACTTTAGTTGAATCTGGGCATCGGAGAGCACTCTGGCAGGTCCAGATCTGCTTAAGAACATAGTTTCCAGATGAGTGTGGGGATTTCCAAATAATTAAGATTCAAAAAAGTTAGATACAATTTTTTACAAAAATTAATTAATAAATGTAAAAAATTATAAATATTCTTCTTAAACTGTTTAGAAGCTACATGTTTTTAAAGCTAAACTCTGCGATGAATGAAAAAAATGGAATTCATAGATTTTGGTCTTCGAAGACATGTTGTACCTATATAGAATATGGCATATGTAAAAATTGTTTTATGCTTATAATATAATATATAATAGTTAATACCATTATATAAAATATTATTTAAACAATGTCAAGTTAATAAAAAATAAAATTCAATTTTTCATTATTTAACATTTTAAAGGTGTATCAGTCCCCTTAATTGATTATTTTTGGGGAGAGGGAGAGGGAGTGAATTTCGATGAAATTAGTACATGGAGACTGTTGCGGAGCTTGCGGAGAAAGGAAAATCATGTCGGAGTGAGAATTTTTTGGAATATAAATATATCTGAGGAAAATGGTTTTTGAGGAAGAGAAGAATTTTCCAGTCGAGAAGATAATGATCTTGAAAGCGTTTGTTCAAACGTAATCTTCTTGAGGTGAAAGGAGAAAAAATTTTGAACGTAGATGATTTTTAATTCGATTAGAATTTATTGCCTTTTTAAACAAAGTAATTTTGTAATTGAAGGAAAAGAAAAACAATTTTTGGCGCAGTAAAAGCGATGGATTTAGAATTAACTTTATTATTACAAAAGTATTATTTTTCTGAATGAAGAGGATCAATGGATTAGCAATAGATGGGTTGAGGACAACGCAATTCTCAAGGATACATAGTTTTTATCCGTATGATGATCATAAATTGTGCGGTTCATTGGAATCAACAGAATTACTAGTATTCCATGTCACATACAATTTCTTCGTTTTCCAATAATATTTTTTTTAAATCTGGGATTTTATAAAATGGAATTTTCATCCAATTAGTGTTAGAGTCTCGAAAAATATGAGAGCTGCGATTTCTGTAAAATATTGTTCTCATCTTCGTGTGCGGTTAAAAATATTAATCAGAAAAACGTGTAATCATAAAAAATAAGTAATAATTGTACGACTCAAAATTATTTCTCGAAAACCTATATCGAAATCGGATTTTAATACAAACTGTATAACAAAAGTCTTTTTGCACAAAGGAGAAGTACTTTACTTTTTAAGGCGCTCCATCTGTTTCTTTCCTGCAGTTTGAAATTTCAAGCAATACTCTGCAACTGCCGAAGCATCCCTGGCTCGCTGTAGTTTAAACTATTCTTTCTGCGGAGTTCGTTGAATTATCGTTCGATGATTGGCGAAGTTTCGGGTTCAGTTTGCGGGTCGAGAGTTTGCTCGTAAAATTTATTAGGTGATGTTCGAATGTGTTACACGGTTAAATGCCGCAGTTTCTAAACGGCGCACAATCAAAGTGACATTTCAACTGCATTACGTTGCTCCATTCGTCAAAACTAGCGAACTGCCGTATTTATTGGCTAAACAATGTAATTGCCTTTTGAATTAACAAAATAATTGTATATTATAAAAATTCAATTGTCTTCTCGGAATATTTTCACATTTCTCGTTTACGCCCGTAGAAAATAGGCCCTACGTACGAAGTCGTGCGTCTCAAGAATCAATCGATTATCCACGCAGTCGAGCCCGTATTGACGCCGCGTCTTCCAAATTCATCGAAATCCATCAAAATCTTCATCATCAGAAGGCTCTCCCCTCTAATAACCGGTCGAGGAAAACTATATGAGAATCTCACCCCAACGCCAATCGCACCCTCCCCCCCCCCAAAAAATAATTACAGCGAGAAATCTCCAAACGAATCTTAATCCCCCGAAAAGTAAACCCCGTTCTTCCCCATTGGGCATCTGGAAAAGGGCTATACAGCGTGTTATTCGGTCCGACAATTCCGCGTATACATAGCGGACACCTACACACGGACTGTATATATATATATATATATATGCGCTCGTGTGGGTGTGCGTCGGTAAGAGGAGATTTTGCAATAGCAGGCGATCGTCGCTCGCAAGCTCGAGCACGTACTTACACTCGAAAACAGATACGGTGCAATGCTGTATAGTGGGGGGGGGGGGGAGGGAGCAAAGGTTTGAAGGATGCGATGACGAAAAGGGAGATCTGGGCGAGAGCAGTGCGCGCGAGTGGACTGCATATATATATATATATATATAGCCCGCGCGACGTTCCATACGTATACCTATATATATATATATATATATATAGGTATACGTATGGAACGTCGCGCGGGCTACATACATAGCGCTGTGCTTTTGGGATGTTTTATGGGCCGGTTAGCGAATTTTCCCGGATAGTCCGCGAGCATTTGAGATTTATTGCCCTCCGGGGCGGGGAAGGTCGCGAGCTCTTTTTGCGCGGCTCGCGGTCGAATTGTAAATCTCTCTTTCTCTCTCTGTGGCAAGGTTGAGGCTGCGGTTTGAATGGGTAATAATTTTTTTTTTTGTTCGACACGTGTGCGCCGCTTCTGTGCGTTTAATAAACGCGCGTTTAGTGAGCAGGAAAATTCGAGAGGGAGTGGGTATACAGCGAGATCTTCTTTAATTTTGCGGGGAAGAGGTGGACGGTTTTGTTCTTTTGGTGGACGAGTTGAGTGGGCGAATGAAAATTTTTTGGCGCGCTTGCATTTTTTAAGGAGGTGTGGCATAAACTAGGCAAGTCAAAACAAAACTTTTGCGTTGACTCGCGTAGTGGTTGTACATACGATGTATCTATGACGTCTAGAAATTTACTATGGAAAGTGTAACTTTATTCAATATTTTGTATTTTTTACCAATTAATTGTTGACGAATCGACTTATTTGAAACAACAAAATAAATTTTAGATATTTTGCTTGGTATTATAAAAATTTCAATAAGATCTCATCGTCATGGTCTAAGATATGAGTAAAAAGTGTTGAGTCACCATAAGAGACTATGTCAAAAATAAAAAAATAATATTTTTAATAATTCGTTTCAAAACCAACCCCAACTCTTGAAATTTTAACCAAATCTTTTTTTTTATGCATACCTAATGATACATCCAGTTTCATAATTTTGTCATCGTTAATTCTATTCACTGTCATACCTCCTTAACTTGGTTTTTTGTGCTTGCTCTTTTGCCGAGAATGCATCTAATAATGTATTGGATGTATTTAATTGATTTAATCATTATGATTGATTTATTTGATTGATTAATGAAACACAAGCAAATCAATAATAATCGTTCCATCGGTTCGTCAAAATTTCGACGACAGCTCAATATTTTCATCGAGGCGAGTTCTTTCAACGTAATAATAATTTTTCACGAGAGTTACTGAAACAACGCTGTGAGCTCAATTGAACAGCTGCTCGAAATTATTGAAAAAAAGTTGTCTCTTTTAAATTTTTGATATTTACAGAAATACTTAAAGAAACAATGTTTACCATAGCACTGCGATTGCTTCGCCACTAATTTATTCCAGTAGACTCTATTTGCTCGAATCCACGTTTTCTTCCAATCCCCTGAATCTACGCTTTTTGTCATGCACGATCGCGGAACACCTGTTTGAATCGAACCGTCTATTTCAACAATATATTTCAGAGACTCGTAGCGGAGCTCGCTGCAATCTTCGCCGGCAAGGACTGTTTCATCGATTCTATCGACGTCGTAAAAAAACCGTCTCCGCAGAGTAAGTCGGCAGCTGGAGGCTCTTAGATGGGGATCCAGCCTGTCCTCAGGCGGTAGGGTACCAAGTCACTGTATTATCGGGTGGAATACGGGCCGTACACGGAATATTATTTCTGCGAGATTTCTGGACGTTTTAAAATTCAAGTTTTCGCTACGAGACAATAAATTATTCGACGCACATTTGAAATTTCGCGTTGACGCCAATAATCAATGTTGTTTCTGCTCGAAGCCAGATCACTTTTTCCGAGTGATTTCCATCTGTTGTTAACAAACGAAACGGGAGTAAAAATAAACAAATAAGGTACTACGAGAATAACATTTATTACCTGTAACCGACAACTGGATGAATTCGCAGTTTCAGCCAACAGTTTTTTTTATCAGTACCGAAATAATAATCAGTAAGAAATAATAATAATAACAGGATAAAAATTGTTCTCTCCTCAGTTGATAATCAACGGAACCACTTAT
Organism: Philotrypesis tridentata; assembly: GCA_018906965.1. NCBI lineage: Eukaryota > Metazoa > Arthropoda > Insecta > Hymenoptera > Pteromalidae > Philotrypesis > Philotrypesis tridentata. The sequence goes on from JACCIB010000022.1 coordinate 758,585, forward strand.
AAAAACTATTTAATTCCGACAAAGTAACAAAATTATACTTTTCGGACATATAAACATGTAACATTTTAACTAAATACGCATCCAACTTCAATCATCCACGGGATGTATTACACTCCAACCCTCGAAGAATAAATAAATAAATAAATAAATGAGTAAATAATTGTATGTTCAAATGGAAACGATGTCGGTCACAACCGACGCCGTTTCGCGAGATATGGAGACGTGTAAAGGGTGCATTACCGGACTGCGCTAATTGCCATGTCAGTTTTTTCGAGGACTTTTTCAATGCTACTGCGCTATCGAGCGCTGTTTTTATCTCTCCGCCGACTGGACAAAGTCCTCCAAGGTATATCGTTCTTTTCTTTCGGTTTTCATTAGCTTTACTGCCTACAGCGATACGTGGCTATGACGACAGTTAGATCGTCGGTTTAATGCTGATATTCGACGTCAAACGGGACTGTCCGTAGTCAGGGTGGGGTCATTTTTTGTTATTTTTTAGAGATACTTTTTAAACATTTTATGCGACTTTCCCGTCCGTATTGCAATGCGTATTGGACAAGATTTATGCAATACGGGAGATCCACCTGGGAGAATGTTCGATTTGTGTTGAGGAGCGTTTCTTTTGTTTGGTAAAAAAAATGTATAGTGCAGCTCCTGTTTGGACAAGTTTTTTAAGCGAATATTGGAAATATGTAGGAGATGGGTTTCGCATTGACATTTTTATTTGATATGCATTTACGTATTTTTAAAATATTGCGGAATTTCGATTTACTGCCTGAAATAAAGTTATTTTACAAAATATGAAACATCAATTCCGTCTGGTAGTACAGCTAGTTTCGCTGAAATAACGATTGGAAATTACGCGTGGTTTAGGAATAATAAAAGAAATTTGATTCTAAAAATGTTGGTTTACAAGCGTTTATTTTCGTACGGCCGTTTAGTGTAATTTGAATTTTGTATTGTTATTTGCCGTTTCGTTCTCTAATATACGTGTTATAGAGAATGTTATACGTATCTCGTAAAATTAATCTATCATTTTTACGCGAAATATGTGATTCAAATGCAAAATTTATTGATTCATATTTTATTTTTGAAGTACAAAATTCAGAAAATAACGAAAATGTACATATTAAATTAAAATATGTATTTTTTTTAAATACGTATATCGTATATCATTTTCGGTTTGGTCCAAAAATAAAGAAATAATAGTAATAAACAGTAATGATAAAAAATGTCTTTCTCTCCAGTTTTGAGTCAACCGGAACCATTTTATACTCAAAACCTAATTTCATTCCGACAAAAATAGACAAAAATTTATGCTTTTCGAGACATAGTGGCGGTATATTTATTGCGATTGGAACTTCTAATATCTCCAGGGATGTTTTAAAAAACTTCCAACCACTCGAAGAATAAATAAATAAATAAATAAGTAGATAATTGTATGTTCAAATGGAAACGATGTACAATTGCGTTTACGTACTTAATTATATTAACGAAAAAAGATAATAAAAATAATAAATAAACAAAACAAACCCAAAAATTTCAGCGCTCAAAATATATATAATACGAACGTACGTACATAAATATTGTAAACTATGTAAAAGTGTACCTACTTCTCAGCCCTTGTTTCTCAATAAAAAACGACCTCATTCAACGCAAGGTCACAACACCCGCATAGCACTACTCGGACACATCACTCAGCCCATAACTCGTCAAGACGCCCCGGCATTTTGTCGCCGCTCGTTTCTTTTTAATTTGGTGTTTTCGAGTTCCTTCGAATTCCTGCGGGGGATAAAAAAAAAGGAGGCCGTATAACGGAACTTTTTCCGCGCGTTCATTTCTGTACAGATTTTAAACTCCACATTAGAAGAAACTGGGTTAAAGTCAGTGACACTCTCGGAGCCGTCCATAAACAGTCGCGCGAAAAATTTAATTAAAAACCGTTACTCGCGTTTACAGGAAGACGCCAACCTCTCGTGCAATCCCTCCACCCCCCCAAAGTCCTTGAAATTCGAGCTTATCGTCGTTTCTTACAATTGTCGCGCATACCGGCGCGCGTCGAACTTAATGAAAAAAGACCGCGACTGCATTAATTCCTAAGCGGTAATCCCCGGACTAATAAACCCATCACGTGCCCCTCGTATTTTTCCTCGCGCCACGCGACACGTCTCGCGCAAAGTAGCCATGATAAAACGCAACACGTACAAACACTCCCCCCTTCCCCTCCACTTTCTCATCCCCGAGAAGCATCCAGGTCAGGAATCGCGAGATGGCATCGCATCGGGGAATACATGCGCGAAGCTTCGCTTCGTCTTATGGGTCTCCGGAGCTGCGGGAAGCTCGACTTTTCGGTATCCGAAAGGTGGTGGGCGCCGTGTGGTATGTGCGTACGTCAAAAACTATTCGGGCGTTACGTGGACAAATACGTGGGCGCGAAGTGGGGAACGACGAGGGCGACGCCGAGAAAGAGAAATAGAGAGAGGTTCGAGGCACTTCGGTCCCTTTCTCGGGGTGGCAAGGACACGTTCGGGTCTAATATTTTTATTATTCTTTCATTTTTTTTTTGTTTGTTCGAGGGGCTGCTCGGAAAGTGATGCGCCATTTCTTTTTTAAAACGTGTCCTAAAGTTTCGAGAGAACTCCTGCGGCGAAGGTTGGTTTTACACACTAGCAGTGAAACTTAGTTAAAGAAATGGCTTTAGCGCGGGGAGGGATCGAATGAAATTGTAAGAGGTAAAATTCATTATTCGTATGGTCTTTATTAAATTTCGCATCAGGAAACTGGGCGAACTTTCGGTAAAGTACACTTAATAACGAGTGTATATCCCTTAAAACCGTAAGTGGTATTAAGTATAAATTATCATCGGGATAAGCTATTCGAGCTTTCGCCTATTCGTACGCGGCAACGCTGACTTATTCCGCGTTCACAACGTTTTATTACATTTCATTAATTTCCCCTTATAAATTGCACGTCACGCAGAATCATCGCAAGCGCCGTTTCTTCTTCAAACGTTTCCGCGTGATCGTCGTACGTTTCGTGTTCGCGATCGCTCATCTGTTCGCGTAACGAGCCGACATCACGCACCTGTTAACGACAGGAAAGCCGTTTGATCCAAAAACAGCGAGTCGAGCAATCCAGCCTTTCGAATTTTCCCGCCGATTTGTGCAGCGTCGAATTCATCCCCGAATTCAGGTATAATATTAAACCTATTCGCGTGAGCTTCGGATGCAAAGCTCTCCGCGGGCTTTCCCGCAAATCTCTCGCGCAAAACGAGTCGCGGATTTCGGTGCAGCGGTTGATGGAAATTTCGAAATCCGGAAAACCCGAACGGCTGTTGAAAAGTTTCCGCATAGCGGAGCTTTGGGAAAAACGAGGTTTGATAAGCTTTCGTTCGCTTCAAACTGAAGCCGAAGGTTCTAGTGGTGGTTCTGTGAATAAGAGGTGGTTTAAATTCAAAATTAAACAAATTTTTTAATACACAATAATAGAACAACTATTTTCAACGACCTGTGTTTATAAACCCTGAATAGGCAGGAGATACATAAACAAATTCAGGTAAGCTCCTCAACTCAATTGATTGCCAGGTCTGGAGCGGTACAGTTCTGCTCATAAGATAAGTGTGTATTCATTTTTTAACTGGTCCGCATATTTTCATAAATCTTAAAACTACACTTTTATTTTGTAATAAACATTATTTTCGAAACATTCAATCAGTGATAAATTTGCTAATGTAAAGCAACATAAGTAAGCAAACTTTTGTTTCATTATAGAAAACCTGAGGATTATCAGCATATTTTGAAGAGAAATAAAAATTTAGCTTGACGCAGGAACAATTTTTTTAGTGAAAGTTACTTAAGAGGACTGATACACCTTTAAAATGTTAAAAACTGAAAAATTGAATTTTATTTTTTTATTAATTTGACATTGTTTAAATAATATTTTATATAATGGTACCCTAGTAGAATTCAATTTATTTCTTGGCTAGTACTAGCTATAAACAGATTATTAAATCGTTTCAATGTCATTTGTTAGTCTGTAAATGGCTAAGAATGGCTAGAAATTAGATTGATTTCTACCAGGGTATTAGTTTATAAATAATGTTATCAACATAAAACAATTTTTATATATGCCATATATTAGATACAATATGTCTTCGAAGGCCAAAATCCATGAATTCCATTTTTTTCATTCACCGCAGACTTTAGTTGAATCTGGACATCGGAAAGCTCTTTGGCAGGTCTTGATCTGCTTTAAAAACGTATAGTTTCCAGATGAGTGTGGGGATTTCCAAATAACTAAAATTCAAAAAAGTTAGATACAATTTATTACAAAAATTAATTTAAAATGTAAAAAATTATAAATATTCTTCTTAAATTGTTTATAATTGTTTTCAAATCCCCACATTCATCTGGGAACAACATGTTTTTAAAGCAGATCGTGAACTAAAGTCTGCAGTTAATGAAAAAAATGAAATTCATGGATTTTGGTCTTTCAAGACATGTTGTACCTGAAATATGGCATGTATAAAAATTTGTTTATGTTTATAACATAACATATAAGTTAATACCATTATATAAAACATTATTTACACAATGTCAAGTTAATAAAAAATAAAATTCATTACTTAACATTTTAAAGGTGTATCAGTCCCCTTAAATGACCTGAAAAGAGAGAAAAAAGGAAGATATTCGATATTCTCCAAACAACACGACTCACCTCAGAATCTACAATTTTTAAATCAAAAAAAAAAAAAAAAAATCACTCCAGCGTCACCTCGACAACAAAACGACCGGCGAGCACGAGCCAATCAGTCTCCCGTCGCAAAAAATCCCAACGCTCGCCGCAGAGCCGAAAAATTCCCCGCTTCCGTGTCGCGCGTCTCTCCGCGTCCGCGTTTCCGAAAGTCACCCGCAGCTCGTTTGCGGCGCGTCATCAATTACCCGAGCTCGCATTATTCAGCGGCTGAGCTCGAGCACATTAGCAGCGCAGAAAGAGAGAGACAGAGGAAAAAAAGACTATAGCGAAGCGCTAAATCTCGCGAGAGTCCGGCGCGCGTGTGCTCGTGTTCTCCTTCCTGCATCAGCGCAGTAGCAGAGCAGACACACTGTCCTCTTTTTTTTTTTTTTGTTTCGTCGCGTCTCCGCGAGCATCGATTTTTTTCCTTGAGGGAGAGAGAACGACGAGCGGCCCTCGGGGCTGTTCACCCCTTGTACACGAGGCTATACCTGTGCATAGGTCGGGAGCACCAGCGAGAGATCGTCGAGAATTTCGTTCGCAGGGCTATAGACATTGTGCGTTACACACAGAGTCGCGGGATCGCCTCGAGAGTTATGCTAATGGCAGCGAGCTCCGAACTATTTCTTTTCTACGCGGGAATTATTAGGTGGCGCAAATGCGTCTGGAAAGTTTATAAGCGAGAAAGAGGGAGAGGGGGGTTGGGATGAGGGAATATTTCTTGGGGGGGGGGGGGGGAGCGGTTCATATGGGAGAAAAGTGGCGAGTGGCCACGTGATAGTTGTGAGGGGGGTCTGGATTCTATTTTTTATGGGTGTGATATATCGAATTTTGAGTTGGAATTTTTTTGCGATTACCCGAAGAGTTTGACTGTCGGCGTGGCCGCGTATACAATCGAATTTTATCGTCGAGTTTAATATGTGAATCGAATTTTTGGGACACACGAACACGGTTTGCAATTAGAATAATTCAACAGTATTATCTTGGCACATGGTGTATAAATAAGCTTTTTAGCGAACTGACAAAGAGAGTCGCTGAAAAAAAAGAACATGTGCTACTTTTTGCTTTAATAAATTGTATATAACTAAAATGGTCTTTTATCCTATGTGCACAGATGATGCAAAGAATCATCTCCCGTATTTTCACCGAGATCGATGACACGGGTGTGGACTCGGCTTATCAGTAATAGACAGTAAAAATTTGCTTTTTTACTTTATATTAAAAAATCGACGTTTTCTGTTTGAGAATATTCCTCTCCGTGCCACACGAAACTACATTCTCCAGGTCAAATTTATAGTTTTCTTGGAGAGAAATTTTACGGCATATTAACCATGTGCAGCTTGAGAATCGCGCATTAAATATATATATATATATATGTGTGTGTATACATACATTGTAATTCGCGCGAAATCCAATACTGCGCAATTAGCGCAATGTGTCGCCGTATAGCTCTTGGTCAACCAGCGCAGCTGTATCAGGAAGCCCAACTAATATTTCGGAGGTGAAAATTACCGTCTGCTGCGTTATCTATATCGCAGGGGATTTCGCGAAGTCTTTTTAACAAAGCAAATTCGTGGATTTCCCAGTTCCTCGTTGCATAATGCTGTTGAACAAGCTACGGCTGGCTAAGCACTAATGGATGAGTTTGTGACGCGAAAATAAATTAATGAAGCATTATAATAATGATTTATTGTTAACGAAACTTACGAAAGATTGTTATGATTGTTAAGATTCGAAAACGGAAAATCATTATTTACAGTCGTCTGGGCTGTTTGAATACATTCGGAACGGAATGTTTGGCGATCAAATATGCTTTTACGACGTCAATGAAATATCTGTCGTGTCGCAAAATTAAAACGATTTCCAGTTATTGAAAAAAAAGTGAGTGAAAATATAAGAAAATTGCGTCTGCTGTGTATGCCAATGTGCCGTAACTTTTTTTTTTATCAATGATTGCTTATTTTTCCACTGAAATTAAAACAGTTATTCAAGTGCAAAATCAAAGTTGAAACAGTGTATAATGAATATTATGAATTAATTATGAATGAAATTATGAATAATAATCTAATTTAAAAGAAGCAATTGATGATTATTAAAATTTCGGCGACTACAAAAGTAGAAGCGACTGTCAATTTGCTTTATTTAATCGAACAACGTTTAAAGTATTAACAATGAAGAGAATATTAAGTTTTGTTTGTCTAGTGTCTGTAATTACGTCAAGTCATGGTAAGAATTGTCCCACTTTTAGTAATAAAATTTAATAACAAATTCAGCTGGCAAGATGGGGACGGTGTTCCAAATTTCGGGCACCATGAACTTTATTTTTGATATAAAAAAATCCACCAAAATAATTCAGATATATAATTGCAGCGAGAATCGACCAAAAAAAATTTCGTGAGACTCGTTTGGGACAGCGTTTTTTTTGTTCTATAGGATCTCCAGAACACGAAAAAAAATAGCGTTCGAAATCGAATGAGTGTTTTTTTTGGGTATTTAGATATTTGTGTAAAATTAAAAAAAAATCGTTTTCTTAACCCTTTTTTTAAAATCCGAATTTAGAGGGAGAAGGAATTTTATTTTTATTGTCACAATTGTGCATAACGTTCAAAAAATATCTGAGCTTTTCAAATTGGTTCAGCTTTTTTGTCTATGATTTTTTTAAATAAAATTACGGCGGCTTTTGTGAGACAGCGTGATGTTAAACTTTATTGTGAGCGTAATGTTAACATGATTTTCTTCTCTCGAGAAATATGAAAAAACGAATACGTATGAAATTTTTCAAAAATTTTTGAGCAAATTAAAAATGTTTTTTAATTTTCACAAATTTTGAAAAATTTAAAAATGGCTCAAACATTTTTGAAACAATTCATACGTATTCTTTGAGTAATTTTAAGCATTTTTTATTCCACAACATTTTTTCGTTAAGGTCATATTTCTCGAGAAAAAAAATCATGTTTAACATTAAGTTTATAGCAAAGTTTAACATCACGCTGAACATTGAAAAAAAAACGCTTGAAAAAACTTTTTTTTAATTTTTACATAAATATCTAAATACCCAAAAACACTCATTCCATTTCGTGGGAACTATACTTTTTTCGTATTCTGGGGGTTCCTATCGAACAAAAAAAAAAAAGCTAGCCCGGACGAGTCTCACGAGAGTTTTTTTGGTGGATTTTCGCAATTATATGAATTAATTATATATTCAAGTACGTATACAGCTACATGTACAGCTATATATTTATACGTGTTGTTTAAAGTTAATGCATTTTTAAAAAGCGACCTGTTGAGAAATAAATTTAGGTTAAATACGATTGTCAAAGTTCCCCGAATGCCATTTGGCTTATATAATCATCCAAAAGTACGAGTTGTTGCAACAATTAAACGAAGCTTACAACTTTCGACCCTCAGGTCTGCAATCGCGAATATTAGGAGGAACAGACGCTCCCGAGGGATCATTCAAATACCACGTGTTTATATCGGCTTCCAGGGGCAATCGTGATTTCTGCGGTGGTTCGATAATCCACAAAAGATGGGTCATGACTGCTGCTCACTGCATGAACGGGTAAGTCTGGGCAAATAGAAATTCAAGTTATCGGTAGTTGTCGGTTGGTAGTTGCCATCAAATGCATGAGTCGATCTCCGATTTTTCACATTCAGGCAGAACATCCGAAAGCTCTTGATTCAAGTTGGCAGTGTAACGCGAGGAGGACGTGGTGGTACGTTTTACCGCGTTGAAAAGATCGTGTTACACGAAGCTTTTCACAGGGAAACATTCGTAAATGACATTGCTCTGTTGAGGGTCGATCGAGACATCGAATTTAACGACAGAGTTCAACCGGTTGTGTTGCCTGCGAAAAACATGAAGATAAATAACAACGATGACGTCGTATTCACTGGATTTGGAATTCAGGAGGTAAACAAATGCGATTGAAAATTCTGAACGCATAGTACTATTAATTTTGAACTTTTGCTAATTAATGTGTAACATTTCAGGACAGCAACAAGTCTCAAACTCTAAAATATGTTTTCTTGAAAGTGTTTGATCATCATCGGTGCAGACAAGTAGAACCGCGCATCACTGAGACGCAACTTTGTACACTACAAAGAACTTGTGAGGGTCCTGCTCCAGTAAGTGGCCTTATTCAATTTTATCGCATTCTTTAAAATTACAAATTTATTAACGTTATCTTATCCTTAGGGTGATTCTGGTGGTCCTCTTGTTAATAACTACGGCGTCCAAGTCGGCATAGACTCTGGTGCATATGCATTTCACTATGAGACGTGTGCTACAGTTCCTGATGTCTATACTCGAGTGTCCTGCTTTCGAGATTGGATTGACGAAAAAATTAGTCAACATTGACATAGCTACAACACATTTTTTAAGCGCATAAGATTAAAAGAGTTTGGTTTTCAGTAATTATGTTTATGATTTGACTTAAAGTTTGTGGTAAATCTTTTTGGTCTCATGAAGTTTGTGCCATAATATTGTGCCATATATATACAAGGTTTTTTTGCCATTAAACTCTATATTTTCTTCTTTGTTTTGTTTTTAAGCGAAACTCACATGTTTTCTAGTTTGTAAGTACAATCGTAGTCAGTTATTTTATCTAATGTATCGAGATTTAGAGAAAAAACATTTTTTCCTGTACTTTTACAATACGTAGAACAGAAAAGGCCACTTTTCACAGAATAGACTGGTTATTATAGATAAATATATGAATAAATAATGTGAAACTGTGCATTTATTCGATGTAAAATTTAAGAAATTCATATAGCAATAAAATAAATATTTTCGCAATAAAAATACGTTCATACTTTATTTTGCAAACATCCATCTTTAAAAACATTTTGATTTTTTGAAGATGATTAAAATGTTACTGCAATTAGTCAGATAACTAGTTGATTAGTTTCGCGAGAAGCACACTTTATATCACTTAATTTGTAGGAGTTCAGATTCAGACATCAAGATGCCTCAATTTTTCTTCTTTCACACATGTGAATTCAAATTCAGATGCAAGATATAAAACTCGTAATAACAAGATCAAATTCAAGTACAAAAAAAAACTTGCAATAAGAAGAAGAATTCACGAATCTCGACTTTTGTACGTGAACACCATTACACATTTTAGTAAAGTCAGATTAAATTCTAGTATTATCTACTTGTTAAAGTATTTTGTACTCGCGAAGAAATTGCAGGTTAAAATTGAACAATTGTGCGCGATTCAATGATCATCGACAAATAACGTAGAGAAATGAATTTTGTGTCCCCGACGGGGGAAGCCTTTTTTGTTTTATTATTGTTACGCATGGGAGGAGTACAATAAAGACATATGTGTACGTAAGCATTACACAAACGCACACCAATGAAATATTCAATGAAGTAAAAAATTAAAGAAGGAAAATTCTCTTATGAAACAGCAAACAATGTGAATACAAAGTCAAAGAAGTGAAAAAATTAACGTATTTTGAATGCTATAAAAGTTAGACAAACTTAAAAGTGCTTTATTCAACTAAAAAGACCTGATCTGGAGATACTAGCAATGAAGGGAATAATACTTGTCACTTGTTTGCTATCTGTAAATATACATGGTACACATGGTAAGAAAAATGAACTTACAATTGATACGATTAGATAAAAGTAACTAGTTGTTGGGGTAATATAACAGAGCTTAACATTTTTGACCTTCAGGTTTAAGAACTCGAATTTTTAAGGGAATAGATGCTCCCGAAGGTCTATACAAATACCACGTGCACATTACCGCTAAAAGGGGCAATCGTAATTACTGCGGTGGTTCGATAATTAATCATCGATGGATTCTAACTGCAGCTCATTGTTTCGAAGGGTAAGACTATACCATTTTATGCATTATTTTTTTTTACATGGTGAGCATTGCTGTACATAAATCTTACTCTCTTTATTTAGAGAGCGTATTCGAAATATATTAGTCCAGGTCGGCAGTACAACGCGATCAGGAGACGCTGGCACGTTTTACCGCGTGGAAAAACGAATACCTCATGAAGCCTTTATAAATTCAATTTTCGCAAATGATATTGCTCTACTACGTGTTGATAGAGACATCGTATTCGACGACAAAGTTCAACCAGTTACTCTGCCTGATGGAAGCACAATAATGAGCAACAACGAAAACGTCTTGTTTACTGGATTTGGAAGAACGCAGGTAAATTATTAATAAACAATTTAGTAATACATTGTAATGTTAGCAATATATTGAAAAAAATTCTTATAATTGAACTAATTTTTCAGAATCTTGAGCAACCTCGGAATTTACAATTTATTTATTTGAAAATGTTTGACTATCAAACATGCAAACATTACGAACCACGTATCATTGAGACGCAAATTTGTACATTGCCAATTCATGGAGAAGGTCCTTGCATGGTAAGCGTTTTTTATTTGCCCCTATTATATCCGTCAAAATTACAAATATGTTTCATAAATAATGATTTTAGGGTGACTCTGGTGGACCTCTCGTTAATGAATATGGTGTCCAAGTGGGTATAGATTCAGGTTCATATGGTCTTACGTACTCGTGTGGTGTTATTCCTGAAATCTATACTCGAATATCCAGTTATTTAGATTGGATTCATCAAAAAATTAGCGAAAATTGATGTAAACACCAATTAACATATTGGTAATTGAATCACCACAAGGTTTTCACTTTGAAATTCGTATTCTAAATTTCATAACTATATTTATTATATAACATGTTTTTTTTTTCATTCATGATCATTTGATCAAATAAAGAATTTTATGTTATTCAAACGTAAAATTAGTGCTTTATTTTTTGTGGAGTCGTAAAGAAAGAGCTATACACTCATTTTTTTCGAAATATTTTTCAGTAAATTTTAAAATAAAACTTTTTGGTTCACTTATAACAAAAAAAAGTTGTCTATGGGTGATCTCGCCAAAAGTCGTACCAAATCTGAGCACACAAAAAAATTCGATTTGAGAGTAACTAATGGTTGTTTTTAGTCAAATGTACTATAAAAAACATAGTTTGTGCGGAAACAACTACAGATACAATATAAATTATTTGGTGAGCAAATTACTATTGTTGGCGCCACAGTAATACGGTCACGGTAATAATAACTAAATCGCATGGTGTAAAGAGCGCTTAATAAGTACGCAAATATCCTTAGATATGGTTGTTAGTGCTTCTATTTGCTACATTTTTCAGTACATATCTGAATCTCAGCTGAATTGTTATTAAAAATATTTTCGTTGGTGACAAGCCACGATAATTACATTTTGGCTTTATATTCTGCAATCATTTATGCATAATCGTGAAAAATCGCTTAGATTGTATCTTACTTTATTAGGCACATTTAGTGCAACAATTTTATCTATTTTCCGAGTTCGAAAAATTATAATAAGGCAGTTTTTAGGGCGGCGACATCAAATTTTCCATTTTTGGTGAAATCACCCATATACGTTGCCATATACTTGTAAGTATATAGATAAATACAAATATTTTGTGTGTATATATATAAATATATCTTTCAAGTTTCTATTACTTTGATTTCGCAAGCGTTAAAAAAAATATCCCTTAAGTTTTTATAATTTGAATTGCGGATTTAATTAATTTTTTCCTGGCAAATAGATGTTTCCTGACATTCGATTTTTTATTTATTTAATCAATTCATTATGGCCGTACAAATTGTGAAATTTTTTCAAAATAGTAATGAAAATTTTAATGTAATGTATTGTAATCTAAAATAAATAAGATGATTAATGATTATGAATATTTTGGTTCTATAAAAGTATGAGCAGCTGCAAGATACTTCATTCTATTAGAAACATTCTGTGTTTAAAGCTTTGAGAATTAAAAAAAATGAAATATATTCTATTTTTGTTATCTGCAGTCATATCCGTTCATGGTGAGTAAAATAAATAAAATTCACACACTGTGGAGCATGAACTAGTTCAGTCGAATTAATGATCTACAACGTATTGGCAATTTTTGAAAGTTATCATAAAATCCAAGTAATCAATTCTTTAAAAAAATGTGAACCAATTTGAAATCTTTAGGTTTTAGAACGCGAATCTTTAAAGGACTAGATGCTCCCGATGGGACATTCAAGCATCATGTGCTTATCACATGTGAAAGGGGCAATCGTCACTACTGTGGCGGTTCAATAATTGATAAAAGGTGGATTCTAACTGCTGCCCATTGTTTTAAAGGGTAAGATTGTACTTACTTATACCCAAATCATCAACGGGTTTTACGGAACATATGAATCTTATACTTTTATATGCAGAGAGCGCATTAGAAAGATGTTAATTCAGGTCGGCAGTGTCAAGCGATCAGGTCGGGATGGCACATATTATCGTGCTGAAAAATTTTTACCTCATGAAAATTTTGACGCATATACAATGGCAAATGATATTGCTCTATTGCGGGTTGATAGAGACATAATATTTAATGACAAAGTACAACCAATTGTATTGGCTGACAGGCATACTGCAATAGATAATGGAGGAAAAGGCATATTTACTGGATTTGGACGACTTCAGGTGAATAATTTAAAGATGATTTTTGAAAACAGCAATATCACTTACACGAATTAAATAAAATTACTATTAATAATTGGAATGATTTTCAGGATCATTCGCAGGCCGAGATTTTACAATACAGTTTTTTGACTCTGTTTGACTATCGTACGTGCAATGAATTAGATCAACGTATTACTGAGACACAAATTTGTACACTTCCAATAGATGGCGAAGGTCCTTGCGCAGTAAGTACATTTTCTTCTATCATATTTTTCAAAATCTCAAAGCTATATCAGCAAACAATATTTTTAGGGTGATTCTGGTGGACCTCTTATTAATGAAAATGGTATTCAGATCGGTGTCGATTCAGGTTCATATGGAATTTACTTAGTTACGTGTGGTAAAATTCCTGAAATCTTTTCTAGAGTATCGTACTATAGAGATTGGATTGATGAAACAATGAGACGGCATTGATGTGAATTCTGAATATAAATAATCGGATTAGTGTATATAGTTAATGTATTGTACATTTATTTATTGTAAAAAATATATTGTCGTTGATGCTGCTCCGCCGTCTTTTCAATAAGAGGTAACTGTGACGGTTTCCTCTATATGCTATTGTATCTTCAATTCTGTAATTTTCTAAACTGTATGTTTCATAATTTAATAAAAAGAAAAAAATAAACAAAATTATAATGATGATATTAATTTAATTATGGAAGTTAAAAAAATTAAATTTTTTTACTCTTTTCCAAGTCACAGAAGTAACTTAAAATGATGTTTAAGTTAAAACTTTATAGAATTCATGAGTCTTTTCAGCTTTAGAACTTTGTTTTAAAAGTTTGTTCTATGTGTTTATAAAAGTATTTTCTTCCCCCAAAGAAATTTGTCCAAATACAGTGTATAGAAAAATGTGGATTGTGCATATAAATTTTTTTACGTTTACAGAATGGAAGAGTTAAAAACAGTATAATAATAAATTATTTTCTCTTGTTCTTTTCAAAGTTTGTTTCCTTTTCAAAAGTGGATTATTTTGAATAGCTTAAATGAAAATTATAAAAATATTCACACGTGCATCATGATATTTAACTTAACATAGAACTCCATTCATTTTTCACCAGAAATTTGAAATAAAAATTCTTTGCTCTAAAAGTTCAGTTAAATTTTATTTCAAAGAATATGACACTTAACAATAGTAACAAATAATAATTACTTCTACAAAGAAATTAATTTGAATATTAAAAAAACAAATAATAATGTATGATTTTTGTAGTAAAATATTGCCGATAAAAAGAAACAAACGAGACCAGTTAGACAAAGAATCACTGAAAAACATTGTAGCTAAATCTTTTGCATAAATCAATCTGTTTATCTATGATAAGAGCGATGTTTGTTTTACTTTCAGTTTTATACAGTGTGTGCGTATATATATATATGGGTGGTTCTCTGACAAATCGAGCGGTCGATTTTTTGACCCTATCGAAAAAAATTTTAAAAATGTTCCTAAGAGACGTATGAGTATCCCTGAATTTTTTCAGATTTTTTGCATCAAGTACCTTCGAGTTACAGAGGGTCAAAGTTGATGAAATCATGTTTTTTTGCTTTTTCTGGCTACTTTCATTAATTTGTAGATCCTCAGGGAAGCATTTTTCACTATAGAAATATATAACATTTTTTTCTGCAAATTTTCTAAACTATTAAAAAAAATATTTTTGATGTCGTATATATATGTTTTAAGAAAGTTATAAGTCATTTAAGCTTTAAAATCAAGTTTTAGGAAAGTTCGATCGTCCGTATCATAACCAAAAAATTCATGAAGATATCTTATTTCAATTCAAAAAAGTCTGCGAAAGACACAGAATGTCAGAGGCCTTGGTTTCTCTGTAAAAAATCATTATATCCGTTCATATATGAAAAAATTTAGTTTTATTGCTATATCGAAGCATTTCACTAACCTTATCATTTTTTTAATGATTGAAATTATTATAAAAAAATTTACGTAATTGATAAAATTGGTTAAATTCTTCGATATAGCAAAAAAACTAAATTTTTTTCATATATGAACGGATATAATGATTTTTTACAGAGAAACCAAGGCCTCTGACATTCTGTGTCTTTCGCAGACTTTTTTGAATTGAAATAAGGTATCTTCATGAATTTTTTGGTTATGATACGGACGATCGAACTTTCCTAAAACTTGATTTTAAAGCTTAAATGACTTATAACTTTCTTAAAACATATATATACGACATCAAAAATATTTTTTTGGAATAGTTTAGAAAATTTGCAGAAAAAAATGTTATATATCTCTATAGTGAAAAATGCTTCCCTGAGGATCTACAAATTAATGAAAGTAGCCAGAAAAAGCAAAAAAACATGATTTCATCAACTTTGACCCTCTGTAACTCGAAAATACTTGATGCAAAAAATCTGAAAAAATTCAAGGATACTCATACGTCTCTTAGGAACATTTTAAAAATTTTTTTTGATAGGGTCAAAAAATCGACCGCTCGATTTGTCAGAGAACCACCCATATATATATATATATATATATATATATATATATATAAAATATTGTATATATACATTGTTATGTCTATCCAGACGTTCACATTTATTGATGTGACCACATTGTGTCAAATTTAGGATTGAGCATCCTTCCGCGTCGCGCGAGGGTACATAATTTTTAGTATTGAGACACTCTTTAAGTCATGCAACGCCTCGTTGTTGCTCAGAGTCACGTGCGTGGCTCTTAGCATTGGTTCGAAAATTAAAAAAAATAATATTATGTTACATCTCTGAGGCAGCGTTCTTCTTATTTTATAGGACACACAGAAGACGAAAAAAATTGTGTTACCACGAAAGTGGTCATGTGACACTTTTTTTTTAACCATTTTGATATCTCTGAAATTTAAAAGCTAAAAATGTGTTTTACGCACTGCATAGTTCTCGAGTACCTAAATATTTTGCTCGTATAATCGTTATTTAGTAGGGAAAAAGAGCTTCAATTTAAGCTATAGAACATAAAAATAGGATGGTTAGATTGAGAGTTACTGATACTTAGTCATGGTAATGGCGCTTCAAATGCTTTTTTTCAAAAAACTGGAAACAGTAAAAAGTTCTTAAAATCAGCCAAAGAATACACCTGAATTTTTTCAGATCGATTCGAGCAATTTTTCAATTTGGCAAGGTAACTATTTTTGAAAATTTTTTATAATGTATTAGTTTATTCAAGTGCCAATAACTCACAATCTAACAATCCGATTTGCACTGGAAAAAAATATTTTTGGATTTTTAAATTTCATACATAAATAGCAAAATAGTAAAAAAAAAACAGTGTTACACGCCCGCTTTCATGTCAACACTTTTTTGTCTTTTGCGTGTCCTATAGAACAAGAAAAACACTGTCCCAAGGTGTAAATACGATATTTGTTTTTTGGTGGATATTTTTGGTGGATTTTCCCATATACCAGTACGTTCTCTATACCGGCACCCGGGCGACCTTGCCCTGTCTCTTTTCTCTGTTTCTCCTTGTTATGTACAACATAATGTATATTTTTAAAATAAATTATTATCTATCTATCTCGTAGTGTGTGCGATAGTGCAGTCGCTCGTACGAACAAGCTTTCGTTTAACCTTTAAATACTGAGTTTGTGTAAACCCGGCTGAGTTCGGCGATGAGACTACTCAATAATAAACGTATCTCTAGAAGCCACTTAATCGTTATAAATTGCACCCTAACCTTAATGTGGCTTTGATATTAAGTAATTGGATTACTATTAAATAAATTTATTCAAATAAATGATTCATCTCGTGTTCAGTTTTCGCAATATTCATATTTTTTTTTATTGTTCTTGTTACGTGTCTCTAGAAGATACGATTGTACCGCGTGCTAAGTGGTACTGAGAACCGCCACTGAGCTGTTACAGTATATATTCCTGTAAAAAAGCACAAATAATAGAATTTCGCAATAATCTGTGTCTTTATGTAACTCCAAACATAATATTTACGTAATATCACAAACAAATTAAATAAAAATTTAAATAAAAATTTAAATAAAAATGATTTATCGCAAAATAATCAATAGCAATTTTAGCAAATACACAAAAATCAAGTACTAGAGTAAGATTAGGAATTTTTTGAATCTTACAAAAGTATGAACAGCTGCTAATTTGGTTTATTCGGTTGGAGTACAGGCTGCTTCAAGTACCAGCAATGAAGAAAACGACAAGCATCATTTTCCTGCTATCGGTAATCACGTCAGCTTATGGTAAGAATAATTAACACATTCATCAAAAAATTCAGACAGTTTTAAGTGTGAATTTGGTTAAACATTAAAGAGACAATTATCGACGAAAAAAAAATGAATATCGTTATGCAATGTTTTGTTTCGTGGGTTCTACTACTTGAGATGTAGATACGTGTGTATATATATTTAACAATGAACGTATAGGTACAGCTTAATACAAGTTAAAAAGTTCATTTTTCTAAATACAAGGCTCATGATAACAAATCCTCGTCTATGTTTGTTTTTCAGCTAATGAATAATTTTGCACGGTTTTTAGTCGTATAGGTGATTCAAAATATGTTGATTCTCCCGAGTAAAAAACATCGCTAATACGTGTATAAATTTCAACTTTCAGGATTTCAAACGCGAATTTTTAAAGGATCAGCGGCTTCCGAAGGGGAATACAAATACCACGCGCTTATCTCCGCTGGCAGAGGATCTGGTGTATACTGCGGTGGTTCAATAATAGATAAACGATGGATTCTAACTGCTGCACATTGCTTCAAAGAGTATGAATACAAATGTTTATGCTGCAATTCGTCATTAGGTTGGACATAGGTGAATGTTAAGTATTAATTTTATTCTTTTACCTTTAGAGAGAATGTCCGAAAGTTGTTAGTTCAGGTCGGTGCGACATCACGATCGGGACGAGGCGGTGCATTCTACCGTGTGGAGAAACGAATACCTCATGAAGACTTTCACGAGTTATCGTACACAAATGACATCGCTCTATTGCGCGTAGATAGAGATATTGAATTCAATGACAAAATACGACGAATTAGACTAGCTGATAAAGACACAAATTTGGGTGATACGGAATACGTCGTATTTACTGGATTTGGTCGAGATGAAGTAATTATTTAGTAAACTACTTGTTTACACATAATTACAATTCTTATACTTTGAGAAAAATTATTTTTGACAATAACTCAACAAATTTTCAGACTCTCGCCCATTCCAGCACATTGAAATATGTTGTATTGAATATGCTCACCTTTGATAAGTGCAGAGAAGTAGAACCACGTATCACTGCGAAGCAACTTTGTACATTGCCAATAAACGGTGAAGGTCCCTGCAAAGTAAGTATTTCTTATGTGTTTTTGTTACATTCTTTAAGACTATGAAGATAATATTCAATAAATAATATTTTTAGGGTGATTCTGGTGGACCTCTTATTACTGTAAACAGTGTTCAGATTGGAATAGATTCAGGTGGGTACGGAGCTTCTGTGGAAACATGCGGTCAAATTCCTGAGATCTATACTAAAGTATCTAGCTACAGAGATTGGATTGATCAAAAAATAAGGCAATATTGATGTAGATACAAAGAAAATTGGCTCATATAAAATTCATGTATTTTTGAATTACGTTAATGTTACGCTTTGAAATACGTAACGAATATTCTTTGTTCTATATAATTGTATTTTTGATAAGACAAAAGCGGAATCTACGATTTTATGTACCCATTATGTAAACTATGCTAAGTTCAATTTCATGGTTTATTTACGAAAACTACTATTATAACATCTTTTAAAAATATTATCGTTACAATAATAATTTTCTTGTGTAAATAATTTTAAACTGTGTATTCATTGATAATAGTTGAAAATAAAAAATCTACGCAGTATTACTAGAACAATTTATTGTTAACAAAATACCCTTATAATTATTTTTATGGATATTATTTTGTTTAATTTGATTTAAAACTTGACTTGTAAAGATTTTATAAGTTGTATAAAAATTGTTTGCTGCGTATCGATAAGAAGAAAAGCACGACTGAACGTATTGGTAATAGAAATTATGATTTTAAATAATTTCCAAGATCAATAGAGGAAGGCAACCTTGAACTCACGGAAAATTAATTAAATATAAATAAAAATTGCAACATTTTAATTCAAATCCTGGTGACGCTTCGTCCTATGGCGCGAAAATTTTCAAGTCAATAAATAATTATTACTAGTAATCGCATAAAAAAAGAAGAATATTCCGAAAATCGGCCTCGTATTCTTCTCATATCAAGAAAGTGGGCCACACAGGACTTAAATTAAGTCATGTTGGGATTTTTATTTTTTTTTAACGGATTAATATTCCGTGAGTCCAGGGTTACCTCCCACTATTGTTCTTGGAAATTATTTACCATGTTGGAGAGGAGTAATAGCGATAATTCAATTGTGACTTTACCTACGCGTGACTAAAGTACGACTTTACACTTTACAGTCGAGATGGCAAAGTTGTATTTTACGACTACAAAACCGTTTTTAAAGTTATTAATTACGAATTTTGTAACGGAAATAACTATACTCTACGAATGTGTATAAGGCTTAAAATTGTGGAGATATTTTAAAATTTTACGAATTTTTAGTATTTTATACTAATTAAAGCATATTTTTTTTCGGAAAAGCTGTCCAAATATAAGATGTGATGTCAGCATACAATATATGCTATGAACGTAGAATCTTTATAAACATATTTTACTGGATATGTACACTTCGATTATGTATTATTGTAATGCTTGTCAATAAAACATGTTTCATATTGATAATTGTGCAATAGTTCTCGACGCTATAAAAGAAAGTATGCATAAAAGGAAAATTGGTATAAAATTGAAATAATGAAAAAAATCGCATCTATCGTTTACTTGCTGTCTACTCTCATATCTGTTCACGGTAAGAAAAATCTAATTTAATTAATTATTAATAATAATTAAAGGGTTATGACGGTCGAAAAAATTTTTTTTTGGAAAGCTATAAAAATGTCATTATTTACTCAATCATAATGGAACTTCTTTTATTTTAAAGCGTTCATACAGGCCTTCAAATTAAGCTATTGAACTCTTAAAAAGTATTGATTTTTCATCCCACGAATCTGTTATTAACAGGACATGTTTTTCACCGAAGTTTTTTTTACGGCGTGCACGATTCTAAGCGTTTCGGTAAACGAAATTAAATTTTTAATATCTCATTTTACTCCTTAAAACCTACACTAAAACTTAAGTGGAGCACTTTTTTAATACAAATTTTTTTATCGTTTTTTCAAACAAGCTTATCTAATTTTTTTCAAATTCGTTTTATTTATTTAATAAAAAGTTACATAAACTTGTTTGAAAAAACGAAAAAAAAATTTGTATTAATTAAGTGCTCCACTTAAGTTTCAGTGCAGGTTTTAAGGAGTAAAATGAGATATTAAAAATTTAATTTCGTTTACCGAAACGCTTAGAATCGTGCATGCCGTAAAAAAAATTTCGGTGAAAAACATGTCCTGTTAATAACAGATTCGTGGGATGAAAAATCCATACTTTTTAAGAGTTCAATAGCTTAAATTGAAGACCTGAATGAACGCTTTAAAATAAAAGTAGTTCCATTATGATTGCACAAATAATGACATTTACAATCGCATTTACAATCATTTACAACTTACAAAAAAAAAATTTTTTTTTCGAGCGTTAACCCTGAAATAAGCCCTTAAGGTAGTTCACTTGCTCCATAGGTGCTCAACCTTGGTTTAAATTTAGAAACTTGATTTCTGAATTGTTTTATACCATTTTATAATGAAAAATGTTTACAACTAATACTGCAAAACATAATATTGTAGATAAAAAATGTCTATAGTGGCAAACATTAAAGAAAGTTGCAAAAACGAGAACCACTGCGACAATATATAGATATATGAATAGCATATGATTCAAACTTTCAAATGCGGTATCTTTTGAAAAAGCACCGCTTGCTATGTTTTAAAAAACGGAATCGTAATCTCAGTCGCTCAGTTTCTTAAAAGAAAGGAGTTTTAATTTTTTTAAACCCTTTCTAAACCATTGCCTCGGAGAGATCGATAAGAACAACAAAAGAATTCAGTCGCTTAATGTTTAACATACTAGTTTTTTAAAAATTCAGCAATTAAATTCACCAAGCAGCTGATGAAAATATAATTTTCGAAGCGTGCTTCCCATATACTCGTATACTAAAATCTTAAAGTTTAGACTTTAATAGCTTAAAAACGAGTACCGCTTGCTTCCTAAAAAAATACCAATGCACCCGTTGAGATGTCAACTAAAAAGTACTTAAAAATGAAAAACCCTAGCCATAAGTTGCTTTTTCGAGTGAAATACCTTAAGAAACCTTAATTAGTGCAAAAGTAGTGTAAACTAAAATTTTTTTATCTTTAGGTTTCAGAATTCGAATTTTAGGCGGATTGGATGTTCGCGAAGGGGCAATCGCATATCATGCTCATCTCAGTACAAACAGGGGCACACGTGACTACTGCGGCGGTGCTATAATCCACAAACGATGGATTTTAACTGCTGCCCATTGCTTCAATACGTAAGTTTCTGTATACAATTGTATACATTTGTAAAGAAATTACTGCCAGATCCATTATAGATTTTTAACAATCTTAATCTCCATAATTTAGCGAGAATATCAGCAGGATATTAGTTCAGGTTGCTAGTATAAAACGATCGGGACGAGGTGGTACATTTTACCGCATAGAAAAACGAATACCTCATGAAGCTTTCGACTCAAGGATATTTGTACATGATATCGCTCTATTGCGCGTCGACAGAGACATCGCATTCAACGACAAAGTGCAGCCGGTTAAACTGCCTCGCCAATATGAGATACTAAGTGACAATACAGACGTCGTATTTACTGGATTTGGAATTATTAAGGTAAATACTTAAGAAATTAATTATTTCTTTAATTTAACATATAGCAATGATTTTTAGACTTCGTGTTTTAAAGAAAAACAGCTTTTGATAATTAATCGACAAATTTTTAGGATATATCGGATCCCGAAAATTTGCAAATTATTTCTTTGAAAGTGTTTAATTACCTTACATGCAGAAGAGGGCAATATCATGTTTATCCGTCGCAAATTTGCACAATGCCAAAAGAAGGCAGAGGTCCTTGCTTTGTAAGTAATACTTTTTTATTCTACTATATTCTTCTAAATAAATACAGAAGTATTAAATAATTATCTCTTAGGGTGACTCTGGTGGACCTCTCGTTAATGAATATGGTGTCCTAGTGGGAATAGATTCAGGTTCATATGGAGACGGAGTTAAAGATTGCGGCCATGTTCCTGAATTTTTTACTCGAGTATCCAACTATAGAGATTGGATTGATAAAACAATCCAAGCTTATTAATGATGTGGAAAACATTTTTATAACACTCTAACCTAAAAATTGCAACTTCGTTATTTAGTTTTAAATACTTATGGCATAAAATATCATATGGAACTGGTATGTAAAGGGTTTATACACAAAACTCGTTACAGCTAATCTCTCGTTGCGTAAATCAATCCTTTGCGTACCCGTTGCATAATACACTATTTTAGTGTTTTAATGTTTTAATTCTTAACTAACCAGTTAACATGTTTGAGTCTGATAAATTTTTCCTGTAAGTGAGTTTTAGTAAACAATAAAAGATCTTTAAAGATTATAAAATTTGTAATCATCTATTTTCTGTAATCTGGGAGAAAAGATGAGAATTCGACTTTTGTTTTTAGAAAATTTTATTTTTACAAAAATTAACATAGTAGAACAATAAAATCATTATGAGTTAGATTTTTATATATTATAGGTCAGGGGAAAATAAAAACCAAAATAGTAAGTCCTCTTTTACTTATTCAGGACATGAACTCAAATCTGTTTAAGATTGCAAGCCGTAAAGGATATCTACAGAATTAGATATCTAGAAAGACTATTTTGTGTTGGTACTCCTGAAATCGATAGTTAGTTAAGATAACGATTCTAATTTACTGGAAATTTATAATATGTAGTCAAATAACCAGCTGATTATTTTCTGGAAAAATTGTGCTATGTCATTACTCCGTTTGAAGAAACTATACCACTTAGATTCGAGTATATAAAGAAGTGAATAAACTTTATCTATTTTTAATTCTTTTTTTAAATTATTTTTAAATTATTTTTAAATCATTCCTCAACGGTCGCTTAAAAATTTTTATTAAGAATTCATCGATCTTTCAAAGGCAGTCGACAAGATATATATAAAACTAAATCTTCTTTCATTTTGTCGACGTTTTTTATTGACTGAATCAACTTTGATAGTTTCTTAATGCGAAGACGATAATATTCGCTGACACATCGAACAGCGAAAAAATGTTTAGGTTTTTATATTTTTCCACTGTTGCTTGGAATGAATTCTGAATGAAAATTTTTTTTATTCATATTTATATATGTAAGATCAGAGACAAAGCTTATAAATATAGACTCTGGCAATCCATATCAAATGTATAGGTTAATTATTACGGTGTGACTTCTTGCGTAATAATTCATTTTATCTATCACCTGTGCATACTCCTATGTGATCTAGAGCATATACTATAAAAGCTTGGTTAACTGAGTTATATTATTCTAAAAAAAAAATTAGCAATGAAGGGAATAATATTTATTGCGTGCTTGCTGTCAGCACTTATACAAATTAATGGTAAGAAAAATTATAAACCTAATATTTCAATTAAAATTATACGATTTAACAGAAGAAAATTAATGAAGTGTTTAAAAATCTAAATAGATCTTGTGATTCTGTAATTTTAGGATTACAAAAACGAATCTTTGGAGGATCAGATGCACCTGCTAATATGTACAAATATCACGTGCATCTAACCTCTAAAAGAGGCTCAAATACTTACTGCGGTGGTTCGATTATTAACAAACGATGGGTTCTAACTGCTGCTCATTGCTTCAAGGAGTAAGTGGCTACGCGTTTGCGTAGAGACGAAAAAATTTCATTTTGCGTTGTGTATTGCATTGTACTCTTCTATATTTAGAGAAAATATCAGAAAGATATTGGTTCAAGCCGGTAGCATATTACGATCGGGACAAGGTGGCACGATTTACCGCGTTGAAAAACGTATACCTCATGAAGCTTTTGACCTGGAAACGTTGGCGAATGATATAGCTCTATTGCGCATTGACAGAGACATCGAATTCAATGACCAAATTCAACCAGTCGATCTAGCTGGTCGTGAAACGGTAATAGGCGACGGTGAAAGCGTTGTATTCACTGGATTTGGTCGAACGAGGGTAAATATACTGAAAAATTATCGATCTTTTTGTACGCATGGATATTCTAATTGTTCATCAAATATTTAGGATTTCACTCGTGCCGAGATACTGCAATTTATTTCTTTGAAAATGTACGGTTATTCTACATGTCGACTCAACGAGCCACACATCATTAACACGCAGATTTGTACATTACCAGAGAATGGTAATGGCCCTTGCATAGTAAGTTATCACAATTTTTTGTACTGGATTTTTCGAAATCATGGAAGTACTTGAGGAATCATATTTTTAGGGTGACTCTGGTGGACCTCTTGTCAATAGATTTGGTGTTCAAGTTGGTGTCTATTCCCATGAATTTGGGTTTATGCCGTCGACATGCGGTCAAGTTCCTGATATCTTTACTCAGGTATCTAGCTATCGAGATTGGATTGATACAAAGATGACGGAAGGTTGAGGGGGTGCGATACTCAGGATTTACCGGCGGAGCCAATAATACGAGTGCGTTGTAGAGAAATGCTTGTAACTAAATAAATACAATGAATTTCATAAAATTAAGAGAAACCATCTATCACTGTGCGAAGTTTCAAAATAGCCAGGCATTATACTTCAAACAACGGTTTCGAAATTCATTTACTAGAGCGTACACATGTTGGAAATTTCGAAACCGTTGTTTGGCTCAATACTTGAATGTAATGACTTGGAACTTTGCACAGAAGTTGATAACTATTGAATAAAGTGCAAACATCTTTTGATTTTTCTTTATGTAAAAAAATGTAGTTTTATTATCTATTGCGTATATTATAAACGCATGTAGCTATAAATTAGCTGTTTATTTATTTACTGAATGTTCATTTATTTAATGAATTTGTAGTTGCCGGAAAAGCTGGCGCGCGCGTGATCGTATATAGAGCTGGGTTCGGATGCTGTTATTATTATAATTAATTGAAAACGCTGTATTCTTTTTAAGTAAAAATAATAAAATTTTAAAAACAATATATTTAATGTTCAAAGAACAGACTTATTTTTTTCTAAGTACGCATTAAACGGGTTCTACACAAATTGTTTTCTTTTCAAGTACAATACGTATTTTACATTTTTGATGATTACATTTTTGAATAATTTTTCAAGTCATTTCGGCTGGTTTCATTTTTCAAATGAGGTACTTATTTCTGAATGACTTTGCGATACTGATTATTGTCCAACTAGTTAATGGAAATGTGGCAGAAAATTGTACTGATATGCAAATGCAAAACAATTATGTATTTTGTGTTTACTGTGCCATTTGTTATTTTGCAATATAATTCAAGTATTTCTTCATGTGTAAAATAACAATTTAAGTTCAAATGTTCACATTGCAACGACTTAATCCCAATCGGAATTCAAATGTGCTTTCAGACTCTCTATTTATGAGCGCGCATACAAGAAATTGTTATAAGGTTTATGAAATGCACTGTGAGAGTCCAAGCGCATTTAGAAATATGCGACTACAGATCTTTATACTCTCATTTTATGATCTTGAAGTATTTCGCTTCCGTAACAACAGTCTTTAAAGTTATTTTATTATATTCATAGATCCAGATTAAATTTTTTATAACTTGATTTAAATCTTAGATTAACAAAAACCAGAATGTGATAGTCATGTGAAGTTGTTTAGAAATCATGTAGAAAGATTGATTTTAACCAAATAATAATAAACTAATAATGACATATAAAATGGAACCATATGAACATTACCTGGAATACTGTTTTTTTCACTGATTTGTTTAAACATATTCGAAGATTCGAATTCAAAATATGCATATAAGAATCGAGATAAGGATTGTACATCTGGATGGTGACTGTCTGAACGTCTATTGCTTGTTGTTATATGCAAAGATGAATTCATTCACCGTACATTATTTGTTACTTATTTGAACACATGTACTTAGTATATATGCCAGTACAGTTAGCTTGTTGGTACATTTTAATAAAAGTTTAGAAAGGTGCCGTTTTTCAAATTTGTAATTTCTTCTTGTAGAAAGCGAAACTACACAATTTTTAAAACATTAGCTATGAACAGAATAGTATTTACTATTTTTCTTTTATCTATAATTTTATCTATTGATGGTAAGAACAATTAATGTAGAACTCTGGTAATAAAACAAATGCATTTCTTTTTATTCTTAACATATAACGAATATCTACGTATATGGTTATGCATATTGATGGAGGATACTTACAAATATAATTTGTATTTTTAGTACTAGATTCATATCTTAAATAACGAATCGTTTCCCCATACTTATTTCATTCACATCCGTGACTAAATGATCGTGAGTTTCTGCGTCAACCGATCAAAAAAAATTAATCGTCGTTGAATTTTTAAATTCACAGGCTTCAACACACGAATCTTTAAAGGATTAGATGCTCGTGACGGGGAATACCCATATCACGCGCACATCACCTCAAAAAGAGGTTCAGAGACGTATTGCGGTGGTTCGGTAATCGGTAAACGATGGATTCTAACCGCTGCCCATTGCTTCGGAACGTAAGTGTCTAGACGTTGACGCAGAGGTCGACAGATTGTGCATACATCCCACTCTTTTGTACTCAGCGAAAACATCCGAAAGATGTTGGTTACGGTTGGCACGACATCCAGACTAGGACGCCGTGGCACCAATTACCGCATTGAAAAACGTATACCCCACGAACACTTCGACCCGATGACCCACAATAACGACATTGCCCTACTGCGCGTCGATAGGGACATCGAATTTAACGATAAAGTGCAACCAATCAGATTGGCTGACAAACATACCTTAATTGGTCACGAAGAAAGAGCTGTATTCACCGGATTCGGAAGGACTGGGGTACGATTAGCTCTTATATTCATCGAAAGATCCCCATATTTTTGGAAAAAGCTCTTTTGACAATTGCCAAACAAATTTACAGCTTAACGGTCGGGCTGAAACATTACAAGTGGCTCTTTTGACAATGGCTGGCTACGGTACCTGCAAACAAAACGAGCGTCGTACTAAGGAAAAGGAAATTTGCACGTTGCCTACGAATGACGGGGTAGGCCCTTGCTCGGTAAGAGATTTCATTTACTTGCATTATAATTGTTAACAATTTGCAGGCATAACTTTAACAATCAACAAATCATCATAAAACAACGAATAATCTTTTTAGGGCGACTCCGGTGGAGCTCTCGTCAATTCATTTGGTATTCAGGTCGGTATTCATTCGCATGCGTATAGCAATGACTTGGCGATGTGCGGTAGAATTGTTGAACTCTTCACCCGAGTATCCAGCTATCGAGATTGGATCGATGGAAAAATTAGCTAGTATTGATTTTAATGCACGTGGAAAGTTCATTTATGCGTGTATGGCACGTTTGCAACTTTATGGATTGCGATGCATTTGTACCATGATTTTTTTTTGCACGAAAACATTGAAAAACGATGTACCCTTCAACCGCTTGAGAAAAATAATAAAAATACGGAGAACCGAGTTGTTACGAAGATGTATTTTTTTGAATAACTGCGCATTGCACGTGAATTATGCTACGAAATAAAAAAATTTCACCGCGAGTCGAGGCTTACAGAGTCAACACGTGACGGCCTAACTTTGATAAAAGTTGCTTTACAAGCTTCCTATCAATTTTATTACTGGCAAATAATGCGGGTCGGCTGTCTTTGCAAAAACCTTGGTTATTTCGTCACATTATTTGCACATATTCAGACTCTGCAATTAAGAATGTGCGTAAGAAAAATTGAGATTACGTTTATAAATATCAATGCTGCGTGATGAAATCTCAGTTTTATTTCGTAATCGCGAGTGAACGTGTGCAACATGTCGAGAAAGGGAATAGGACAGAAGCTAATGAAATTTCCAACTTCGGATATTCGCGTTCGAAGTCAAAAATAGTGTATTTGCTCGGAAAATGCACATAAAATTTATTTGAAATAATTTATATTATGATCTCTTATTAACGTGCACAATTGAAATAACTCTCTTGCATAATGAAGTCAAAGAAATATTGTGAATATTTTGTCTGTTCGATTAGTAACAAAATTAAGTAAGCTTTTCGGAAATTGCTGTACGTGGCTGAACTTCCAAAGTATATAAATGATGAAGAGAACAACCATTATTATTTGCTTATTATCTTTGATCGTATCGATTCATGGTAAGAAAAATCCAATGCAAAGACAACGCGAGATCCTGAAGTTCGGGAGTGAAAATCGTTCTATAATTTTCCACGTTCAGGCTTGAGGACACGAATCTACGGAGGATCGGATGCTCCTGAAGCGCGATATCCATACTACGCTTATCTGAGCTCCGTAACTAAGGTGGACGCCGCGTTTTCCTGCACTTATTGCGGCGGTTCAATAATCGATAAGCGATGGATACTAACAGCTGCCCACTGCTTCCAAGGGTAAGGTTGTGTAAACGTTTGTCGGGAAATCGACGGCGGTTCAACGATGCTTACGCGTTTATTACATCTAATCCTCCCCAGGATCGATTTCAAGACCATAGAAGTTAAGGTTGGCAGCGTATTTCGATCAGGTGCGAGTGGCGCGATTTATCGCGTCGAAAAGCGCGTTGTCCACGAAGCTTTTAGCGAGGATACTTTTGCAAACGATATTGCTTTGTTGCGCGTTAACAGAGACATCGCATTCAATCCTAAAGCACTACCGATCGCACTGGCCAATAGAGACACCGTTATAGAAGACAATGAAAATGCGGTGTTCACTGGATTCGGGCGAGTTGAAGTAAATTATTGATAAACAATGCGCTAATGTTTACCGACAGAGCTGAGAACATCTTCTTGATTGCCGGACGAATTTTTAGGATCAAAGCCGCCCTGAAAGACTGAAGTACGTTACGTTGAAAATGCAAGGCTACGGTCAGTGCAAAAAAGTTGAGGCACGAGTGACTGAATCGCAAATTTGTACGATTCCAATTCAAGGCAGAGGCCCTTGCGTGGTAAGTAATCGTTTGGTTCAATTGTCAAACGTAACAAAAGTGGACAGGTAACCTTAGAGTTGTCTTCATACTTTCAGGGCGATTCTGGTGGACCTCTTGTTAATGAAAATGACGTTCAAGTCGGTATTTCGTCACATTCGTATGACAACGGGACGCCAAAGTGCGGCAAAATTCCTGAAATTTATACTCGAGTGTCCAGTTTTCGAGATTGGATTGATCAAAAAATTCGACAAAGTTGACGCGTAAATGCGAGGACAAAGCGTTTTACAATGAGGTATTATCGATAATTAAGTATC
Source organism: Philotrypesis tridentata (assembly GCA_018906965.1). Classification (NCBI taxonomy): domain Eukaryota; kingdom Metazoa; phylum Arthropoda; class Insecta; order Hymenoptera; family Pteromalidae; genus Philotrypesis; species Philotrypesis tridentata. The sequence continues at coordinate 788,407 of JACCIB010000022.1, forward strand.
TTAATACTTCTGACGTACGTCTTCGATTTCGCAACTTGTTAATGTAAATTTGTAAATAATAGTCATAATTTATTTATGTATAGTGTTATGCAACGTGCGTTTGTTATATCATTTTCTGGAACACTTCAAAATCTTCTTTGTATTCTACGATGCCTCGAACTTAAAGAATTATAGAGCTTGCAACAAGTTGATCAAAAATTTTTCATTCAACGATTTCTGACGTCTTCGTGACTGGGACCATAAATTAACGATTGAACAAATATCATTCGGCTATGCTTACTTTTATCAAAACTTTCCACTAAACTCTAGCAGCCCCTAAAGCAACGAAAACAAACGATTCTCATCGACGACAATTCCGAACTCGATCCTGAAAATAATATACCCTCGTCTACGAGCGCACATCATCGTCCACCAACGCGCAATTAAAAGTAATTGTAAAACAGTGCGTTACATTTGGGTCAAAGAGCAAGTATACGTATACCAAGTGCGAAGGATCTCGCCGTAGGTGTATACACGCGGGCGTACATACACATATAGTCGTACTTACCATCTGGTCGTTACATCCTACCCCCCCCCCCCCTTGATATACGTCTGGAGGTGGCGTTTCATCGAAGTTTCATGTTTGCCAGACGCTCACGCGCTCGTACGTTAGCATCGGCTTACATCGCAATATTCTGCCTCGACTTGCGCTCCCCTATGCATAAACGACGATGTACAAATTCTTCTGGTCTCGAATCATTAATTCAGAAGGGCAATTTTCGCGGGTGTTTCGTTACACGAGGCTCCAAGTATGCGCGTAACACTTCCTGCAATTGCGAATTCGGTGGTTTCGACGCTTCGTGAATCGGGATTCTCTCTAATCTCTGATGTGCACGACGTTTGGCCTTGAATTTTCTGGTAAGCCGGATCCTCGTAATTATTCCGATGGATCGGATTCGACGTTATCCCACATTATTTTTCGTGCATAAAGACGCGACTTTGCATTCGAATGGCGAGATAGAGGGACGAGCAACCGCACACACGCTGTATATATACGAGAAGCTTCTCGATTCTAAAACGCGGACGATATTTTATACACGGCCGAGAGACGTCGGCGATGCCGTATCTAATATGCCGGGCGGAGATTCGCCGCCGCGTGTGTGAATGCAAAGCCGGTGTGTTTTGACGTGAGGGCTGTGCGGCTGGCTTTGTTTGGGCCAGGGGTGTGTTCGCCTTAGTAGGTCAGGTCGCCTACGTGGAGGAGGCGAGATTTTCCATTATGGCGCGGAAAATAAATATGAACTTCGGCCTCCGCACGTAGAGGGGATTTCGTGGTATTTTTCATTTTTTTCTCTCTCTCTCTCTCTCCCCCTTTTTTACAGCCGGTGTGTGTGTGTGTGTATCACAGGATAATACGCGATATTGTTCAGGGGTGATGGGGGAGGTGAATCAGACGGTTGATTGCAGGAGTGTGCCAAACAATGGGACTAATCGAATTTCCGCAGCGGTCGATGCTCAGAGCATATACACGCGGGATCTAGCTTGGGCCGCGCGCAAAGCTGATTTGGCGGTCGCCTTTGACGCGCTCGGATTGATTTGTCTCGCGCATACGCTGAATTTGACCATACGCGCGGAGTTTCTCGCGTAATTCAATGTCGGTCGCGAATCGCCCGCGGAGAAACGAATATACAGCTTATACGTTCGTCGATGATCGACGCGAGATCGAGACGATCGGTTCTCGATCCTCGAGGTGGAATATTAATTGTGCTTCGCGTAAAAGCTAATCAAGGCCTGTGCGTCGGTGCACTCGCTAACGAAGTGCACACGGTGTAAGATATTGGCGGTGTACACAGAGCCGGCTGGCGTAATTACGATAATCCTTCATAAATCTTCCAGCGACACGAGAGACTATTATATATAAGCGTCGGATGAGAGCAGCCTGGTATTTTCGTGCAGCTCGTCGTTCCTCTCCTCCAAGAGGCTAACGGAGCAGTAGCTCATCAGGCTCGTTGTATACGAGCCTTTGGCGAGGGTTATATCTCCCGAGATACGGATGCGCACAAGGGGTGGAGCTTTCAGAGTCGTCCTACACGCGCTAATCCACGAAATAGTGGGAACGGCTCGCCTCGGAAAATTGAAAAATTTTTTTCATCGAAGGCACACCTAATCTGGACGTACGTCTTCTGGTTCCTTAGACCGTAGTGAATGAGAACAAACTTGCGTGAACGGCGAATCGTATAGGGTGTACTTTTTCTTCGAATTTTCGATTCTTTTGACTTTTCGAAAAGTCGAAAATTGTACCGGATCGATCTGAAAAAATTTGAAAACAATTCCTCGATAAATTTCAAGACATTTTTGTTCTAATGAAACTTTTATAAAAGTCCATAGTTTTCGCGAAAAAAATCTCTGAATTCTTTTTTCGTTAATTATTTCTCGTCTTTTCGAGTCGTTTCTGCTCCGGAAAATAGTATATATACACACTATGTTTTCTAGTCTAAGAAACCAGAAAACATAGCTCTAATAGGTGTGCCTTCAATAGAAAATTTTACAATTTTCTCAGGCGAGTTGTCTCCACTATTTCGTGGATTAGCACATATATATACCCCCGATAAAAGCTCGACCTGGTAATAGCCATCCAGGCGAAGGAAACCCAATTCTCAGTCATGGAAAGGATTACTACCCTCCAGCCGAAACGTAATAAAACTCCCATCGACAGGAGATTATAAGGGAAGTCAGGAATGCCGATGAAAATGCAGACATTGTTTTGACCCCCCCGCCCCCTCCCTTCGGCACAACCGAATCCGCGGGCAGCTGTGAAAGCCAGTGACCACATCGAAGCGCAGAGAAATCATGGGTCGCGCATTGTCGGAGGAAGAGCAGCGAGCGAAATGCAGATGATGCGTTATTGCGGTCGATCCGACTGTCCGCGCAACACTGCATTGTCAAACGGCGGAGTCATTGTCGAGGGGGGGGGGGGGGGGGGTGCGAGTCGCGTAATCCCGGGATTATGAAATTTCCAAGCGCCGTTCGTGCGCGCGCGCCAGCAGAGTACTGCGCGCGAGTGTAACAAGCTTGCGGTCTGTATGCGGCCTTCGCCGATCGCGTCGAGAGCTACGTATATCCATGGGAGAATGCGCTCGCGCGCGGGGGATTCAATTATATCGCGCTGCGGACATTCCTCTGCTCTCTCGCTCTTTATCCCGAAGAATTCCCGCGGATGAAAAACTTGCGAAGGACTGGCGCACTGCATGCAGTATACGGCGCTGAGGCGAATATAATGTAAACGTCGAGCGAGTGGGAGAGGATATTCCTATAGCTGTTAGGGATATATATATATATATATATATATATATATATAAAATATATTATATATATATACCCCTTTTGACGGAGAATCAAGTGGGGTGTTGGCTTTGAATTCGAATCGAATGTCGATCGATGCCAACGATCGAAATCGGAGAAAAGGGCGATCGGCGTGATTTTACGATGGAAGGAAAATCGCTTGACTTTGGCGTTGCATTATGCAAACGATTTTTGCGTCTTACACTTGACGTTTTCGCGCGAGGAATCGGAAAATTCTTTTTGACTGCGATTTCGACAGAAAAGTATTGTTACAATAATAATAATAATAATAATAATAATAATAATAATAATTACAGTTAACTATTATTATAATTATAGTTAATTATTATTATAATTATTATATATAATTGTTATAATTATTATCATCATCATCACCACTATCATCATCAATATTACTATTATTATCATAATCATAATCATCATCATCATCATCACCACTATCATCATCACCATTACTATTATTATCATAATCATAATCATCATCATCATCATCACCACTATCATCATCACCATTACTATTATTATAATAATCATAATCATCATCATAATTATTATCATCATTATCATCATTATCATTATTATGATCATTATCATTATGATCATTATCATTATGATCATTATCATCATTGTTACCATCATTATTATCATCATCATTATTATTATTCTCATTATTTTCATCATTATTATTAATTATTCACTTTAAAGTTGCCAGCACAAACTACTAAATGCGTATCCTTTCCGTTTCTCCTATGCGAACATTCAAGATTATCTAAGTACACGTCAACCACAAAGTTTTCGCTCGCATAATATATAACCAAAGAAGCTTTTTGTTTAAAAAAAATAAATCCTCTTTCAACTCCTGCGATAAATCTGCGCGCGGTGTAACGCTCGTTAAAAATCTCCGAGTAATTATTTTGCAAAAAAAAAAAGAAAAAATGAAGAAGAGCACAAGCTCTCGAAAATTATTTGAGATCTCTCGTTTATTTTTGATTTTTCGCCAACGTTTCTCTCTCGACAAGTTGCAAGTCCGACCTCTCCCCCCCGAGGTTATAAAAATAAAAGTAAATTCTCCGCAAGCTCCCTCTCGTCTTCTCAGCCGCTGCAGCTCTGCAGCGGGAGGGGCTTTGAGAAATTTTCATCTCGCCAAGTTCATATCGCCGCGGCGGCCGGAGTCTGCACAGGCGGTGTAGAGCGCGCGGCGTCCAGCATCCGATGAAAAGCGTGTTATAGCGCGGCGGTAAAACAAAAAAAAAAAAAAAAAAAAATAGAGCTGCACCGGCTGCGATGCAAAAAAAAAGCGAGTCCTCCTCCCACACGCTGCTGATGCAGGCGTACACGTGAGGCTATTGGAAATACAGGTCACGTATAGCAAAGCTCGCACGTCCCGGGCAAAGTTCGAATCAAGTCGTAGTCCCGACGACGACGACGGCGATCGGGCTGATGCGAGATGGATCGCGTGTCGTGGGTCACGGTCGATTTTCTCCACTTTCCCAACTCTCGGCTGGCTGCATAGAGACATGTAAATTTTCTTTTTCGGGAAAGTTATAGGTGTCTGCCGGGCACGACGAGAATAATGCGGCGGGAATACGGTATGAGGTCCTCGCGAGCGGCTCGATTGGAGCGACGCGTTTTATCGAGGGTGTTAATTGGAAAATTGAACGTCGAAAATTTTTTTCGCAAAAGCTCCTTCGCCGCCGTTTGTTTCGCGCGCGACGATCGAACTTCGTCGCGAACTTTGTCGTGTATCCGTAAACTTGAGGCTTCCCGAGATACGATAGATTGTCACGTACTGCAATAACGGAGGGTAAAAAAAAGTTGCGGATTTTCTTAATTTTCACTTCGGGGTACGTATATAGCTCGCAAGAAAATTAATCAATTTCTTTGTCGGTCAAACCGCGCGTGGCGCGAAATTCGAATTTTAACTTCCGAACAACAATATTACTCCGAGAAGAATTCGCCTGCTCATACGATATAGTCGACAAACTTGGAAGACTCCCGTAAGCCTCGAATTATCCGCAATCTTCCGATATACTCTCCTATACGTATGCGTACAGTCTCCCTCGAAAATTCCCGCGATACATCCGCGGCTCAAGAGGTAACCCCGCGAAATCATTCTCTCCGCGACATTGTACACATACACACCCACACGATCAGCCGGAACTTTCTATATAATCAAGTTCCTAAGCCCTAAACCCCGCGTTCATTTACCAGCCCCCCCCCCCCCGGGGGGGGGGGTATAGATCGTCGAATTCTGAAAAGGCCGCTCGCCTCTTCTACCGCGTAATGCCTGCCGTTCACGAGAAATCCGTTATCTATTCCATTGTACGCGCTATAAGATGATAATGCCTACTTCCCGAGGAAATTAAAAGTATCGCGGTCGTTTTTTTCTCCGCGTTTTACGACACGTTTAACGGTACCCTTTCGCGCGTGTGTACCGCTATAAAATCGCGCAGGTTTATCGATCACTTCATTCTCTCTCTGCCGTCGCGTCTTCTTCAACGGTATATATACGTGGCTTTGCTCGAAGCTGCAGCGCAGTGTGTTACGATCTTTTAAACGCGGACGTGCGCAGCGAGATGGATGGCTTTTCGCCCTTCCCCCCCCCCTCCCCGCCCGTCTCCGCACGTGTCGAGCTTTCAACAGGTATACGCAAGTCTCGTGGAAGTAAGAACTACAGGAAAACGTCCGTGTATTACGGCTTTGCGAAAGCTCCAAGCTTTATATTTTACGAATAATTTTCGAATACGATAAATTGCGTAATAAATTTACGTTCCAAATCAAAGTGAAGAATAAAATTTCTCTCCTCGGTCACGATCTCTCGATCGACTACTGCCACCGCGCACTCGAGGCTTTTCCGCGGCCAAAACCGCGTATATAGTGAAGCTCCTCTCGGGAGCCACTTATGGGGAGTCTGGCAAAAGAGCCCCGGCGACTCTGCGAGACCGAAAGTTCGAAATACCCGTGTGCGTATATAGAGCGAGAGACAGCGACAGTCAGCGCGGGAAATTCCGATCGATAATCTCTCTTTTGCTCGGCGCTCTATACTAGAGATAGACGGCGCTGGTTTGCTCTCCTCTCCGGAATGAACGAATCCTCCCCCCCCCCACCCCACCCTCGGCGTTCCCCCCTTTTCAATGCATACACGCGTACACACGGAAATGATCTCGGGAGCGAGAGAGAGAGAGAGAGAGAGAGAGAGACGGAGAAACTCGCGCTCGTAGCGCGTCCGGATCCCGGCCGAATGAACCCGCGCGTCTACGGGAGGGAGGGAGAGAGAGCTATGGGGGAGAAAATCGATTTCCGGGTTTCTGGAGCAAGCGGCTGCCTTACGCTCGACGACTGCAACTTTCGAAAGCTCTCACTCTCTCCGCCTTCCGAGAAGATCCGCAAGGGAAAAGCTCCTCGCGACGCGGGTACTACTCAGTCGGCGGAAGACGGGAGAAGTGGGGGGGAGGGAGGGAAAAAAGCTCGTCGGATCGTCCGGGTGAGCACCGCACACATAGACGCGCAGACAGCGTAAAAGGGTCGAGGGGGTTGCGCGCGCAGCTTCTCTCCTCTGACGTATACAGTCGAGCGGAGTGTCTCTCGAGGGGTGTCCCGCGTGCAACATGGCGCCGCGTAAGCTGCGAGCCCGGGCTGCCGCAGGGATGGGCCATTGTTTTCGTCCGCCAGTCGAGGCAAACAACTGGCCTTGATTCTCTCTCTCGAGGGAGAGTGAGAGGGAGGAAGGGCTGTCCTCGCGTCCGCCTCGAGGAGCAGTACCCGCGTCGGGAGCTCTGGTAATGACAGAGTCGCCGTCATGCCGCGAGAGGAGTACGGACTGCTGCTGCTCGTGCTGGTGACGATTTCGTTCGGGAGCAGCTCTAGTGGTAAGTCTATACGTGTGCTACTTTGCAGTTTTTTTTTCTTTTGGGGGGTTGGGTTCGATGGCTCGTTTCGTCGACGCGGTTGGAAGCTTCTGGATTTCGGGTACAGAGGGTGTGTTTAATCGACGAAACGAAGCGATCCTGCTCTTCTTTTCCGACGAGGTGACGTCTCGCTCGGCGTACGATAAGTGAGTCGCGGTGAAAAAAAGAGAATTTAGTCGAACGTGTACTTTCAGGTCAGCTGATGTCAAAGGAGCACAGGACTCACGCGGCATCGGAACGAAAGGATGATTTATGGTGCTACCAGTGCGATACCATTGGCGAGGGCGACAGCTGCGTCAACCTCACCGGGAACCACAGCTCCCTCATACAGAAGTGCAAGGACGACAAGCGTATATGCATGGTACGTCGGTGACGCTCTCGCGAAAAGTACGCTGAGAGAGATGGAACTGTTGATTAGGAGCTGTTTCGAAATCTGTCCAGTATCGTTTAATTTTCAAAGCCGTTAAAGTGCGTATCTTCGAGTTGACACGGCTATAGTCGGTTTGGAGTATACAAAGTTAGCTGATTATCCTCAAATACGTGTTTTAAAGTAAATGTATCTTTTGAAGGGTTTTAAAATTCACTGTTTAGAACGCAAGCTAATTTACTTTCGGAATTTCGGTCTGAAAATTCGAGGAGATTATTGCTTTTGAAAAATAACAATTTTGATTGATTATTGCATTTTACAATAAGTAAGTACACGCAAACATAAACGCGTCCATCCCACATGTCCAAATTAATCAACACCCAAAATACCATAGTCAACACCAAAAAAAAAACTGAAACAATAAACAATAATTAATAATTACAAATATTATAATTATTATTATTACGAAAGTACGAAAAAGTAAAAGAAATTATAGTAATTTGAGCACAGACTGAGATTACCAAAATTTTTACTACAATTATGCTGATATTCACTGTTTTAAGTTCAAATATTACAAGTCGCAGCAGAAAAAATTACTACATTACTTATAGTAAAAATTACTTTTATTAAAATTTACTATATAAAATGGTAAAAATGATTTTTGTCTGAGATTAGAAATAGATTAAATTTATATGTTAGATCCAAAGTTTTACGCGTAAGAATCCTGTTCAGGTGAGCGGTTAACGCTCCTGATTGCAGTCCTGCAGGACCAGGTTCGAATCCAGCCCCAAATAAAAATTTTTTAATTTCTATGTTTCAATTTAATCCAATAAATAATAATAATTGACGACAAAATAATAATGTTCTACAAAGTCAAAAACAGATAAACATAGAAAGAAACAAGTTTTTAAATTATTTCAACCAAAATAAAAATTACGATATTGCATTGTAATTAAAAGCTAGTGTTTGGGAAGTCGGTGCACGATTTACTGCAATTTCTCGTAACTTTGCATTACTATTATTATTACTATTAATTCAATAATAAAATTCTCCTCTCCGTGCCCACGAGAGCAGGTGAAGCGTTTCTCGTACACGACGAGCACGGAGAACTCGACGTCGGTGCCGATGATGTGGGGCCTCGAGCGCAACTGCACGAACAAGTGCGAGCCCGGCTGCATCGTGATCGGCGAGCGCACCAAGCTCTACGCGTGCACCGCCTGCTGCGAGAAGTCGCTCTGCAACAGCGGCACCGGCACTGCCAACGACCTCACCGCCAGGGAATCCGAATTCTTCCTCGCCCTCGGCCTCCAGATCGTCCTCACCCTCACCCTCCTGCCGTCGTGACGACGCGTCGTCCGCCAGCCTTGTAATATAATAAAGACACGTTGATCGTATACGCATTGAGTCTTGGCTAAATGTTTTCCTTCGAATCCCGCACACTGGGCTTCCGCGAGAAATTACGAGGGACGCGTCCTCTCCGGACTTTTCCTTTTTATTCGTTTCGTTCGAGCTGCTTTTTTATATATATACGCTAGAGGAGAGAGAGAGAGAGAGAGAAAGTTTTACGGGGGTTTTGCGAAGAATGGCTTGCAGCGAGGATGCGGCTTAAAATCGCGTTATGGAATTAGTTATTCGCGGTGCTCTCTCGGGAAACGGCGATTTATCCAGCGAGCTTTTTATCCGCCGTAGTTTCCGTCCGAGAGCTGCGCACTTAATTTTTTGATAAGCGAGGCTCCTCGATCGTTTCTTTATTTTTCTTTGTTAATTTCGCTTAGCTGCACAGTATATAGCCGAGCAGGATTTATTTTTCGAATGAAATGTGAGCGATACTTTATATCGATCAGACAATTACTCGCCTTTTTTTGTTCAGTATTTTAAGCATAAACGATATGTATGAAAAAGTCATTTTTCAAATAAAAAATTTTATAATAGGTATGTCAATATTGAATATTCTTTTTATACTTGAATATTATAAGTTTCCGTTAATGTTTGCCAATTATTGGTTCGTTTATACACTATAGAGTCGTTAATAAAAGGGATTCACCAAGAAATTCATGTATTTTTCACCACAGAGCTCTGAAATGAAACTAAAAAAAATAAAAAAAAAATTGAAAATACTTCTTCAAAATTGCGATCGAATTCGTTCGCCAGAAACCGTAAGAGTATTGCATCGTAAATTGCGCCTCATCCAGTTACCGAGAGAGAGAGAGAGACAGACGTGTCCCTGAACCACGCGAGAGACAAGTCAGTTTCTCTTGTCATTCGTCGTTCAGCTTTTGCGGCTAACGAGATAAAAAGCGTATCGTGTCACGTTAACGAGCCGAGATCTCCTTTTACCTTGAGGAGACGTTATTCCCAATTAAATAATTCACCCGATTACGAAGATTCGTATAAGGATCCCCGAAGTCGGGCGTAAGAAATGGTCGGCCAATCAATTCCTTCCTCTCTATTTTTAGAAGAAAAAAAGAATCCGTATACGAGTGAATCGAGCTTTTTCTCCTCTCGCGGCTCTCGGAATTGATATGAGCATTGTGCGCTCGAGAAATAAAAACTTGAATTCCATATTTTCGCATTGTCTCTTCAATCTTCTTGAATAATGCATTGGAGAGTGGTGTGAATTCGGAAATTGTGTGGGTTGCATAATTCAAGGAATGTGTAATGATGGGCTTTCGAAAGATTACAGATCCATAACTGTTTTTTATCGAAGCAGATTCGATCTGTATGCGTATGATAAAAAATTATAATTTCTCGCGGAAAGTTTATGAAAAATTAAAATTATGGCAGAGTATTAAAAAAACTTAATTGCTTTGCTGATAACGCGTATAAATTAAATTTATTCAGAAAAAAATTGACAATTTAAACGCGAAACATAATTCTGAGTTACGTATAACATTTATAAATTGAGTTGATATATCTTTATACGCGAATTCAATTTAATTTTACGCAAAGTTAAAAAATACGCAAACTTTACGGACTAAATCGATATTAGTTTGAAAAGACTTCGAACGCACGAATTGCATTTATCAAAAAATTAACAATGTTCATCATAACAAAATTACGCCTAAAATTCAGCTCCTAGATTTATTTTTGAATTCATAACAATTATGCGCTCTCGCATCTTCGCGGACTTAATCTATTTTTATGAAAGAGGCTGCTTCCTAGCCCCGATTCCAAGTATAAGTCTGCCCTGTACCTGCGCGCGAATAATACGAAAACACGAATTTTCATCTCGCAGCCCAGTATAAGTATATGATCAATTCTTCTAGAAAAAAGAAAAAACTTTTTGGGGGTCCAAAAATCAAAAATTCTTTTTTAAAGCTAGAGGTTTTGGATCGATGAGACTTTCTTCTGTAAGTCAGAAGATATAGTTAAAAGTGCTGGGGAACATGGGATAAGTTACTATAGTAAACATCTTTTTGAGCCATTTTATATATATTTTTCCAAAAAATTAATGCGTCGAAATACTGGAGTAATGACAACTACGAATGTTTCCGAGGCACAAATAAAATTTCAAATTACACTGCAATAAAGTGCAACAAAAGAGCTTTAATTAAAAAAAAAAATATGCCCAGATTCGATGCTCTGATCAAAAGTTATGCCCATTTAAAGCAAAAAAATAAATATAAAAATCCGAATAGCCGATTTTCTTTTTTTCTCCATATACTTCCCCATGTTAAATTCTCATGTTCCATGTTGTCCGATACCTCTAGCTCTAAAAAAAAATTTTCGATTTCTGAACCCCCGCAAAGTGCATTTTTCCAGGAGAATCGCTCGTATACACACCACCGCACGCTCTCCATCCCGTACAACGCCTTATCATTCGTCCCAAAAATCGAGTGCCGCAAAAACCTAAAAATAAAACTTACCACCACCGATCCCCCATACACCCCGACCATCCACACTTTCTCCTCCCGCAAACGCGCCATCCCCGCTTGTGTGCGCAGTGTTCGCCAATCGAAGAGTGGCAACGTCTACATAGCCACTCTGGCGTCTCAAAGGAAACCGTAAAGCTCGAGAGCCGGTGCACTTGCGGGCATTAACGCGTCGGGAAGGAGTCTCTTTGCGATCTGTATATACTCTGCGGGTATGTGTGCGAGTGTGCGAATGTATATATATAGTATGAAAACGGGAGTTAGAGAGAGTGGGATTGACAATTGGCTTTGTCGTCGCACATGTGCGCAGTTGCTCTCGACGCATGACGTGTTTTAGAACCTGCTTATTAAACGTAATTAAGCGCGAGGCTTCCGCGAAATTCTGCGAATTGAGAGAGAGAGAGAGAGAGAGAGAGAGAGAGAGAGAGAGAGAGAGAGAGAGAGAGAGAGAGAGACATGTGGGGATTTTTTAAGTTTCGCTTCGTGTGGGAACGACGAGCGTTTGATCATCGAGGATTTGATTGGCGCACTTTCAGCGCGGGATTTCGTGCGGAGCGAATTATATAGATACATATATATAGTTGGGAAAGTTATCGAATTCGCTGCGCCCGGAGTAGGAGAAGCCGTTAATGTGGTATTGACACTTTTGCTCGATTTGTATCTATAAGTATGCAGAAACAGGAGTAAAGCAATTAATGTATGTCTTTTATACTGTGCGCTACAATCTTGATATAGAGACGTCAAGTTTGTCTCTGCGATTAATTACAAGTTTGGTTGATTTTCATGCCGAAAATTTCACGTTATTATTTTGGCGCAGTTGTAGCAAAATATCGTAATTTAACTTTCGTTCGCTAGAGCGCAGATTCTATTATCCGCAGCGACCGAAGTAGCTTTTATAATGCAGTTTTTACAGCGACTTTGCGCGTAATTTATAGCGTTGACCAAAAAGGAAAAAAAAAACTTTTAATACACTTTTAATTTGCAATTTTTACGTAAACATACAAGATAAAACCCGGGAAAAAAGCCCCGAGAACGCTCACGATCCCATCTATATAGTTGACATTTTTAAACGAGTCTCCGACGTTCGCTCGCAGTATTATATGTGCATATCAGCAAGTCGCAAAATTTTTTATTGAAGTCACACCTACCAGACCTGATTTTTCTCGTTCCTTAGATCATTCTGAAAGAGAAAAATCTCGGCTGATCGTAGGGTATACTTTTTTCGCATCAAAAACTACTCGAAAAAACGAGAAATAATTAACAAAAAAAGAATTCTTTCTCTAAAATTGTGGACTTTCATAAAAATGTCATTAGGACAAATATGTCTTAAAATTTATCAAACAATGCTCTCAAATTTTTTCAGATTGATCCGATGCAATTTTTGGTTTCTCCGAAATTTCGAAAAACGTCATTTAAAAATCTGAAAAAATTTCACAATATTCTTCGATCAATTTTAAGTCGTTTTTGTTCTAGTGAAAAATATTTTTAAAAGTCCGTAGTTTTCGAAAACAAATTTTTTTTTAATAATTTCGCGTTTTTCGAGTCGTTTCTGCTCCGAAAAAAAGTGTATCCTGCGATCGGCCATGTACGCGAACTTTTTCTCTTTCAGAATGACCTAAGAAACGAGAAAAATCAGGTCTGATGGGTGTGCCTTCTACAAAAAATTTTGCGACTTGCTCGTGCGAGTTGTTTCCGAAATAGGATGTATATGCACATATGACTAATTCTCCTTCTCGAAAATGCAATTTTCGAGGGTCCAGATGTCAAAATTTATTTTTTAAAGCTAGAGGTTTCGGACCGATGAGTGTTTCTTCGGTAAAGTATAGCCGAAAGATAGTCAAAAATGTAAAGGAATATGTGAAAAGTTACTAGTAAGTTACTAGTAAAGTTAGTAGTATATTTCTGAGTCATTTTATGTTTTTTTACTTAAATTTAACGCGTCAAAATACTAGAATAATAATAACTACGAATTTTTTCGATGCGCAAATAAAATTGCAAATTGCACTACAATAAAGTACAGTAAAAGAACTTTAATTTAATAAAAGTTATGTCGGCTTAAAAAACAAATAAATAAAAATCCGAATAAGCCGATTTTCTTTTTTTTTCCTCCACATATCTCCCCATGTTAAATTCTCATGTTCCATGTTTCCCATGTTCCTCTGAATTTTCGACTATCTTTCAGCTTACAAAAGAAAGTCTGATCGGTCCGAAACCTCTAGCTTTAAAAAAAATTTTCCATCTCTCGATCCCCCGAAAAGTGCATTTTTCTAGGAGAATTGGTCATATACACGCCTATAGATCGCAAAGTATAAGTTTCAGCGCTGAAAACGCGTGAATTTAATGCAGTCCACGTGTGTCTGCCGCCGCGGTGCGCAGCTCTTAAGTCGCGGGGGAAGAAAATAATATAAAACGCGTCTTTGTCTTTGACGATCATTTGTGCTCATGATATTGCAGCAAGCCAGAAGGAGTATGAAGCATTTTTTTATGAGCCTTCTCTCTCTCTCTCTCTCTCCCGTGTTATAGCTGCTAATAAAATCTTGATATATTCATAGCCTTCGCCGGTGCGCTCTGATTAAATTAACTTTTCTATAGCCCTCGGGAAAGAAAAAAAAAAACGATAGAGAAAAAAAAAATACAAATTCAAATACATTCATTATATTCTGAATTAGGTCAAACTTTCTATATCTCTGCAGCGCTCGCGATCGCGTATACGCGCTGTATATCTTTTTTTTTCTTTCATTCCTGCATTTTTACTCGTTATCTAGAATGCGCGATATTAGCCGAGTTATTGTACGGCGGGTTATCGGGGGAATTCAGTTTATGCGAGTGCGTTTACACACTTACCAGCGCGGACAACTTTCCGTCTGGCTTATGTCGGACTGTATTTTTAATTGTGCTTTTCAAACTTATAAACGCGCGCGCGGCATTAATTATCTGACAAGTATATCGCTGCGGCTTTTATATACTTACGTATACTTACTCGTACGCGGCGCTAATCTCGTAATCCCATTCGGGAATCCGCGTCTCTCTCTCTCTCTCTCGAAGAAAATTCTGATTTATTGAAACATAATTATACAGTATCTTGCAACGGGCGGATTATGGAATGAAATATACGGGAAACGCGCGCGGCCCGGCATACTTTGGCGTATGCATATATATACATATTTAGACGATTATGCATATCGAGAGCAATTAACGTTTGCTCAAGCTCATCGATCATTGCGAAATAGGACTGAATTCTGAGATTTTTTCTCCATTAAGCGCTCGGACTTAAGAGCACATTTGCGCGACTTTTCTCGGCTTGAGTTTCGTAATGAATAATCGGCAAGATTGCGCGCAGCTATTTTTTCTCTCGCAATTCTCGCTACGATAACTTGTGCGACAGATTCATCACGTTTGAACCTACACACGGAGCTTCCTCGATAAATTCGGGGATAATACCATTCATTCATTCATTGTGTTCCACGCATTCGTTTGTTTGTCTTACAGATATACGTATACGCGCGTCGCAGCGTAACATCCGCGGAAGTGATCGATCGCCGCTGTAATCTGAAAATTCGCCTCGTCGAGCCGATCCCGTAAATACATCGCGCAGAATCTTCCTCGAAAATTAAAATCCTCGGCTCCCGAGTCGCTCGCTGTATAACGGCCCCGACAGAATAAACATTCGCGCGGCATCGTCGACGCTCCCATTATAAATATTCGCGCGCTCTCGCATCGATAAATCGAAGCTTGCAAGCTCTCGAGTTTCTCGAAAGGGAGCTCGGCTCGTAATTAAAGCTCAGCGGCGGCGTACAACGCGGCCGAGAGAAGAAAAAGCAGAAGAAGACGCGCGTCGCGATGAAAATAAACAACCGCGTCGTGAGAACACACGGAGAGAAAGCGAAAAAGCGCAACACAAGCTCTCTCTCTCTCTCACTCTCGTCTCTCCCAACAGTCTGCGGCGCAGCCACGACAAGATCCCGAGTGTATATATATACCGGGCCGAGCGGCAGCAGCAGGCACCGCATCGTCTCGTCTGCCTCTCCGCACATATAAACGCAGTGCGCGTACACGAGAAACCCGAAGGGATCGCGCTCGGCTGCCAGAAAGAGAGGCGGCCGCCTCTCCGCTCTCTCACTCCCGCAAGAACACTGACCGCTCTATGCTTACACGCACACTCTCTCCCTCTCTCTCTCTCTCTCTCGCGGCGCTCACGCATAAAGCTGCCATTATTAGAATGCCGAGCTCGCGCGCGCGAGCGAGTCGGGCGCAAGTGTATGAGCGAGAAAGAGAGAGAGAGAGAGAGAGAGACGAAAGTCCCTCTCACACAGACGCGTATAGATAGATGCACGGACATACGCGCGCGAGAGTGTAAGTATAAGCGCGCGCGACTCGTAGAGACTCTCTCTCTCTCTCCTCTCCCGAGGCTTAAAATTCTCCCGCAGTCGCGATCTCCGTCTCGCGCGAGAGAGACTCGCTGCTATACACTGGCTAGAGCGGCCCCCATAGCGCCGAGAGAGTGAGAGAGAGGAGCTTTCGCGCCATGTGCCGCCCGGCCTAATTGCGATTAACGGCGTAATTGGGCTGAATTTTCGTCGCCGC
Organism: Philotrypesis tridentata; assembly: GCA_018906965.1. NCBI lineage: Eukaryota > Metazoa > Arthropoda > Insecta > Hymenoptera > Pteromalidae > Philotrypesis > Philotrypesis tridentata. The sequence goes on from JACCIB010000022.1 coordinate 804,480, forward strand.
TTCTTTTTTTTCTGTGGAGAGGCTCTCGAGTGGCCGCGTCGAGTGCGGATGGACGGGAGAGGTTTTCTTCGCGTCGCGCCGAGTGTGCGTTGACGCGTGTGCGCAGCTGAGTGCGAGTGCAGTTCGAAGATCGTGGACCGAGAGATGATGCATTCGATTGGCGAGCCGTTCGACGAAGACGAGGACGAGACGTGCGATTAATCGTCTCTCGCCAGAAGTGGCTCTTCGCGCGCACTGGAGTTGACGCCGTCACGCGAGAAATACAGAGGTTGAGTGTTTTTCGTCCCGTCGGGCAGCTGCAACACATACGAGGCACAGGTCGCGCGATGAGAGCCCCGTGAAGCCGAGGAATCGATCGAGGAAACGATGATCGGCCCGGCCGCAAGCTCCCGCGGCCTCCTCCTGCTGACTGTCCTGCTGATCAGCGTCAGCGGCCAGCAGCGCTACCCCCGAGTCGTCCGTCCCCGCGTCATCCCCCACGCCGAGCTGTCGCGCGACCGTCGCTCGGCGGTGCCCCGTCCCGACGACCGCAACCTCCAGTTCGTCGCCCTGAACGACTGGATCCTCCGCACCGAGCCCAACTCCCACCTGCGACTGTCGCCCCGACTCAACGTCCAGTGGCACGGCGAGTCAACCTCTGCCCGGAACCTCGAGTCCTGCGAGTACCGGGAGGGCGAGATCCACGGCGAGGAGGGTAACTCCCGGGTGCTCCTGACCCGCTGCGGCGACGACTTCTTCGGCCTGGTCAACCTCGCCGACAGGACCTACCTGGTGGAGCCTCTGCCGAGCAGCCGCGAGCACCTGCTCTACGAGGCCGAGTTCTCGCGGGCGAGGCGCGAGGCGGCCGCGTCAACGGCTACCGCGGCCTCGGCGGTTTACGAGGCCAGCCGGCGCTTTTACAACCTCAGCGGCGACACCTTCGACCCGGAGAACTACGAGGAGAGCCCGGAATTGCTGAGCGAGCGCAGCGAGCTCGGCAGGAACAACGAGCTCGAGCGGCCGCAGGACCGAGGCCCGAGGAGAGAGGAGGACGGCCAAGACGTCGGCTATTTTTTCGACAGCAGTTGGCAGAGGGAGAAGCTGCCGAGTAAGTGCGCGGTGCGGCGCGTTATGCGCTTATGCGGAGAGGATGTGCGGTTTAACGAGCGCGAGGGGAATGTAAACAGAGATGGATATATCGTGGCGTTCTTGGCTTGTTGTCGGGATGGACGCAGCGCCGTAGCTTTCTGTGGGAAGAGGTCGTGGCATTTTTTAAAAGTTTTTTTATTTCCTGGCTGTGGAGTTTGCGTTACGCGAATGCAAGTGTTGAGCGCAGCTGTAGGCACATAGCGTTGCCGGGTTAAGAAATATACTGACGGTGTTCCTTATTCTGAAAGCGGTTACTCGGTTTCTTATTTGAGGTGACTGAGTGAGGATGTATTTCTGAAATATGGATTGTTGCTGCTATTTTAACGGTCGTTATGTACTCATTGTTATTTCATTGATCCTTTTAACATTCTGGAAAATACGTTTAAACAAGTTACTATTATCGGATTTACTTTGTATAAACTGATTGGCATGTCGTCTGTTAAGAAAAACGTTCAAACTAAGGAATCTTGCTTTACGCATATATAATCGCTATGAGCCGATAAAATTAATTACTTCATGTTTGTATGAACTTACCACAAGAAAATTACTTTTAAAATTTACCCTGACCACTCAACCTCTACAATCATTTGCATATAAAAAAGCCATCGATCATTGATTTTCCAGCGAGAAAAACCGTGAACAAGTACTCCCCGCCGAAGTGGCTGGAGCTTGCGATAGTAGCCGATCACTCGGTCGTCGATTTCCACGGCTCGCGCGTCCAGCAGTACATCCTGGCTCTCCTCAACATCGTAAGTACACACAACATCCCATCAGCATCCCATCAACCCCAAACTTCCGCTCGAAGCAGAACCGAACTTCGCCGAGATAAACGCAACGCATAAACTATCCAACAGGTCAGCGCGATCTACAAGGATCCGTCCCTCGACGCGAACATGCAGCTCGTGGTCGTCCGCATGATATTCTACACGGAGAAAAAGGACGGGATGGTAACTATCAACTCCAAGCGCACACGCTACAGACTGACGTGCGCGCAACACGTCGAGCCCCCTCGCCACAATAAAATCGATGTCCGTCCCGCAGGTCCAGCAGGGCAACGCGCGTCGCTCGCTCGAGAACGTGAACAAGTGGAACCGCAAGCTCCTGTCGCTGAGCAACGAGACGCAGTACGACGTCGCGGTCTGGCTGACGCGTCTCGACATCGGGGGCCCCTCGGGCTACGCCCCGGTCTCCGGCGCCTGCGATCCCGGCCGGTCCTGCGCCCTCAACCGGGACGAGGGCCTCACCAGCGCCTTCATCATCGCCCACGAGGTCGCCCACATGTCGGTAGCCCCCTCGTTCGTCCACGTAAACGATGTCATTGCGTCGCATTACGCGTAACGCCACGGCAGCTTTCAACTCCGTGCATTGTACTGTTCGCAGACTGGGCCTCTCGCACGACGGCGACAAGAATTCCGGGAACACGTGCGCCCGGGAGGCGGCGCGCGGCAGTATCATGGCCCCGATGGTCGCCGCGACCTTTCACAACTTTCACTGGTCGACCTGCTCGCGCAAGGAATTTCACCGCAAGACCAAGTGAGCTCGCGCAATTCAGCATTGCGCGCGATAGTGTTATATCGCGCGCAACGCAATGCCACGCGCTGTGTCGAGCTCTCTTTAACGCCGCGATATCTTGCAGGCACTGGTCGTGTCTGCTGAATCGGCCGAGCGGAGCGGCTGACTCGCCGATCGTGCGCGGAAGTCCCAACGAGGTGTTCAGTATGGACGAGCAGTGCAGAATGGAATTCGGTGAAGGGTGCGTATGCAGACGTCCTTGAGCCAGGCTGCCGCTGGCGACGCGCGCAGCTTAACGAGAGTCATCCGCGAGCGCGTGCCCGGAAAATTCTGCGATTGCGGTTCTCGGCATTGAGCGCGAATCGAGGCTTTTACGGTGAATTCGGAGCGTCGATTCGGTCGTTCGTTGGCCGTTAAAGGCGGGGAATCTGGGCTTTAACGACGAGGTGGAGGATGTTTTGAGGCGCTATTATGGGCGTTACGGTGATGGCTACGTGGATTTTCGGAGAGTTTTCGGGGACATTATTCTGTGCTTGTAACGCACGCGTTAAGTCCGAGTTAACGCGCCGAAAAATTGTCGTTATTGTGACTTTACGCCAATAATTAACGTTATAGGGTTTAACGCGTGCGATAAAGAAAAAAATAGAATGACGCTAGCGTTAACGTCAATTAACGCTTATTAGCACCGGGGGCATTATTCTGTATTTGTAACGCACGCGTTAAGTCCGACTTAACGCCGAAAAATTGGCGCAAACGTGACTTTACGCCAATAATTAACGCTTAACGCTGGCGTTATACGGTTTAACGCGTGCGATAAAGATAAAAATAGAATAACGCTAGCGTTAACGTCAATTAACGCTTATTTTTAAGCTCGGGTCCAAATTTGGCTTTTATAACTTCTGCGCATACTTCAATCAATGATAATGCTTGTATAACGATAGAAATCCCAATTTTGACGATTAATGCTAGCGCTAATTAAAATAACGCTAGAGTCAAAAAATCTATATCGTAAAAAATGAAAGAATTTATTTTTACGCTATTAATGCGTAAAATTTTTTTAACGCACTAGCGTTATAGCGTAAAAATAAATTGTTTCATTCAACGCTACTAGAGCATAAAATATTCTTTTTTAACGCTATAATTTCTATATAATTGAAATTAGCGACGTTGCATTTTCGCTTAACGACGGCGTACATTATATTGTAAATTTTGATCGTTACGAACACAGAATAATGCCATTGAGTTTCGATTGTGGCGAATGTTGGTGAATATGCTTGAGTTGGGTCCGTAGAGTAGATAAAGTAAAAATTATTAGTTTGTCTCTGGGAAAGTATGAATCTGGACTCGAGTGATTAATTTTTACGATTTTTTGAATTATTGTTTTCTTTACGTACTTTCTTTTTTATTAGCAATAACTTGCATTTTTACATGTTTACAAAAATGAAATGTATATTTTTTATATATATTTTTTATAGACTATAATGTAGGTAAAATGAGAATTGTAATTTTAATAAGTTATATGGTTCCGTTAAAAGCAAGCTTGCTCCTCGTAGATTTTTACCTGTTTCTGAACTGACGTAACTATTAATCAAAGACATCATTTTCGACGATTGCCTTTCAAATTAAAGCTCCTCTTTGCTAAATTTCTTATTAATTATCAACAATTTCATATTTCCCACGCTATTAGTTCTTCACATACCTATACCTTCAAGGAATCAAATACGTGATTTTCATAAAATATCTAATTACAGAATTTTCTTCAAACCGGTTTTACAATTTAATCTTGTAATAAAGAAGTGAACTCAAGTATTATTTCTTCTAAAGGTTAAAGCTATAGTAAGTTCTTTATTTCTCATTTTCACGAAAGTTACTGAACTTTTACTGTTCGAAGAAACTATACTTCCATTCTTACATTAAATTATAACTTTATAATTAAATTTAAAAAAAAATTCATAAAATTTAATTACCTTCGCGTAAAAATATTCCCCCACGCCAATTCGCAATTTTCTATAGAATATCGAATAGCACAGCCTGTCGAGATCACTCCAAACACACGCATACGCGCATCGAATGCTATCATCGAAGTCCTGCCCAATAGCGCACGTCGCGGCTGTAATTAATTAACGCGGAGATGCGCGTAGCACAGCATTCAAACTCGTTCTATGCGAAACGGGGAAAGGGGGTGTCCGGAACAACTGCTGATTAGACATTCGGTTCGGCGAAAGTTGTTGCGCGTTAACTCGGTCGTTCTATATACAACGTGTGTACGGCGCGAGAAAAGACGCGGACTCTTCCCGCCGCGAAAATACGAGAAGCCAGTCGTTAAGCTCGAATTTAATGAGGCGACGAGATAGTAGGATATAAAAATATATATATAGGTGGTGTTGCACTTTATAGCTCTTTATTTATATCCGAGAGAAAGAGAGAGAGAGAGAAAGACTACGCGCTGTGTATCTAACGTTATAATTGATATATGCTCGGCTTGTCTCTGTAAAATTTCGCGTAAAAATAGAGCCGCGCCGTCGCCGCGCGTAGTTTCTGGGCGGGCGACTACTTATGGAGCTTTTCGAAATCGCGGGGCCGTGACGGGGTACAATACACATACGCAAAAGTGGGAGTCGTTTCGAAAATTCTACTCCCAAACGCAAGTGCATGTTTATGCAAAGCTCGCCCCGGGCGTCTCGGCTTGATGCACAGCAGTTGCGCGTCGATTCCCTTTGTACTTCTTGCTCGTCGGCGTTGCATTATTTTCGCTTGGTCCGCGAGCAAACGAATGGAAATGACTTGTGCTTGTTTTCTTTTTGTGAAGAATAATGGACGAGAGAGGATTTAAGGAGAGATTGCGCAATCCGAAGTTTTATTTCTGGTTTGTTTTATGCGCGTGTCCTCGTTGGTTTGTAAAATAAAAAATATTTTTGGTCAATTTCATTGCGCGCTGCAGCTGAGGACGAGACGTCTTTTTAACGGATAAGTAATGGTTCTTGAGGTGGCACTCCGGTTGAATTTTGGCCAGTGAATCGAAATGTTTTAAAACTATATTATAGTTTCTTTAAGGGGGTCCGATACTCATTAATGACGTGTCACTAACCATACGATATAAAAGTGCTTAAATATAATAAATATAACGAATTACGCAAATTCAAAAGATAGTTGCCCTCCGTCTTGGTATCATCTGTCAATATGCAAAGTTTGAAATTGAAATATTTAGGTGTTGAGGAGAAAAATGCGAACGAAAATCAGTAGCTGTCAGCAGAAGCATTTACGTCAGGTTATCGCTACTGAATTTCGTTTGCATTTTTCTCCCCAATCCCTGAATATTTTGATTCCAAACTTTGTATGCCGGTAGGTAATATCGAGACGAAGGGCAACTATCTCTTGGATTTGTGTAATTGATTATATTTATTAGATCTAAGCACTTTTTTTATAGTACGTTTAGTGACGGGTCATTAGTGGCTATCGGATCCCCTTAATATTTTCTGAATTAAAACAAACACTTTGTATACACCCAAGAAATTGAGCTTTGATTTTGTAATTAAAAGTTCTTATTAACAAAATTTACAAAATTTTATTTACAAAATTGTCTGAGATTAAGTTCTTTTTTTTAATAATTTTGGTATTGAACCAATGAGAACATTGTTAAATTATTTTTTAAAAATAAGTTTTAGAAAAATCTTAATAATTATTAGAATATGAGAAAATATGACTATTTTATCTACTTATGTAAGAATATAAATGTCTTGATTTTTTAAAAACTAGATATTTAGTTAATCAAAAATCTTAAAAAGCAGCCTTATATGTAGTATGTATACATATTTTTCGAGAGCTTGACATGATGATGGTATGCGCAAGGAACAACTGAAAAAAATTTTGAAAAACTCATAGAAATATATCCCCAAAATTAAAAATAAAAAACTTAAATTTGAATCGGACTGCTACCTTAAGAATCTCTATATAATGCTCAGTGATAATTAATTGCTATCAAATTAAAGAAACGTATACTTAAAAAAATTCAATTTATCGATCATTTGAAGTCGGAAGGTATTTTACGATACGCGCACTGTACACAGAGTAACAAAAATCTTTCACCAGACTCAAATTAACCCGAAAATTTAGTAACATCAAAAAATTAATAAATTTTCACCTATAGATAAGCATCAACACATTCCCGATTTATCCACCAAAACCCGTAAATCCAACCCAACCATACCTCACAACTTCAACTCCATACTGCACATCTACCGCAGAACCTCCTCGAACAAAGCCCGCCGTCTCGCGGCTATTAGACGGCGAGACGACGCATCTCGCGCGCGAGAAGAAGAAAACGAGGACTATAATGCAGCGCTGCACACACGCATCAGGAGCCGTATAACTCGGCGGGTCGTTTTGTTTACAGCTACAGCCGCTGCCGGAATCTCGAGGCGTCGGATCTCTGCGCGCATCTCTGGTGCGGACGGGCGAACGGCAGCAGCGGCGGCGGTTCTCAAGGCGCTTGCAAGACGAAGAAGGGACCGCCGTTGGAGGGAACGCTCTGCGCCGAAAATAAGGCAAGTGTCGCCGGAGCTTAATGACCTGCGCGCAGAGGGAGAGAGAGAGAGAGAGAGAGAGAGAGAGAGAGAGAGAGAGAGAGGAGCTTTTGTGGAAAGTGGAATAATGCGCGCGGGGAAGTTAATTACCGAGCGCGGCTCTCTGGCTTTATTGTCTCGTGAGTGTAGGGAGGGGAGAGGAGCCGGGGAGGGGATAATGCGAGCGAGATGGGTTTGTAAATAAACAGGAGAGTGCCGCGCGCGGCTGTGATTTATGTAACGTTACTTTGACGTACGGATGATCTCGGGGGGGATTCGAGGAGATTTCGTCGACAGACGATCTTGGCTCCGAGATGATATCTCATTCGTGCGGGGTATTGCGCTCGAGAGAGACAGAGAGAGAGTTTTATTGCCGGAATTGGGAAGGGATGATGTGAAAACATTTCTTTTTTAATTTTATTTTAAAGAATTATTTTACTTTTGTCTTATTTATTTCGCCAGAGCGTACGGTCACATACAAGTTACTTGTGTGGCCTATACAGAGGTGATCGAGTTACCTGTACATAGGCTAATTAAAATTATAATCGAAAAGACTTGAATACTCATCAAAAACTAATACATTTCCTTATTTCTATTTGTGAAATAAAATTCTTACAAAAAATTCCGTATACTTTTGATCCAAGAAATTATTTTTTTCCTCGTACTAACTATATTTAATTTTAATAATTTCAGCTCATTTGGAATTTTATTAAACATTTTTATTGATATCCATTCACTGTTTTTAAAACTAATTATATTATTTATTCTCGGCAAGTTTAAAACTATAAGCGGTAACACTTTGAGACTGTTTATATTTAAATTATAGCTCATTATAAAAATATAATAGACTTGCAACTTGCAAGATTTGCTTAATGAATAATAATCCCTCAATGACCATTTCTTTTTTATAAATAATAATTTTTAGTATTCTTTTTGTAAAGTTTCAATTAGTCTTAGTACTGTACATACCTCCCTATGCAAAATTTTAAAATATTTGGAGTAGAATTATGTATTAAAAATTAATATTTTCTATATATTCAAGAAATTGTTTAATTTGAGGGAAATTAACAAAATATAGATTATTTAAAATATTATAAATTAGTAGATATTACAATTATGTATTAAAAATTAATGTTTTCTATATATTCAAGAAATTGTTTAATTCCAGGGAAATTAAAAAAATATTGATTATTTTTTTCGGTGTATGTTGAATTACACTATTATGGCTAATTTGTGCGTTACTTAATTGCGATAAAAATAGTACAGATAATTTTGATGTCTGGAAAATAAAACAAAAATTCAACAATTTTCTTTTTTATTCGGTAAACGATTAACGCAAAGTAAACTATGCAATAACGATCTAACATTATCCGAAACTCTGTGCAAATAAAAAGCCACGGAGTTACACCGAAACGGAAAAACATTGCCGAAACCTCGTGAATATTGTAAAACCCCGGGAATATTTGATTTTCCACAGTGGTGCATAAACGGCTTATGCGAATCCATCGACCAGAAGCGCTTCGATCCGAGCCCCTTGGCTGTGCGCGGCAGCGTCCCGGAGAATACCTGGAGCTCGTGGGGCTCGTGGAGCGAGTGCTCGAGGACTTGCGGCGTCGCTGTGCAGCATAGATTACGTCGATGCATCGGCTTGTAAGTGTACAACTTTGGCCAAAGTTACGTGGCTGCATAATTACACGTGAGCCGGATTCCCTCTCTCTCTCGCTCACTTCATTAATGAAATTTGCAAGATCGCGTGTCTCTCGCCTGACTTGCGGCTCGTATATACGGAACTTTGAATTGTTGGGTGCGAGAGAGAGATTTTCCTGTACTGCGGTGGAGTTCTATACCGAATTTCTTAACCTTTTATTGTTTAGCGTTAATATTTATCCTCGAATTTTGTAGTTTAATTTTTTTAACGGCTTATTAGTCGATGCATTGCAAATTAATTGTTGAAAATTGAGATTTCTTTGAGAAGTCTCCTGCGCACTGTAGGTTCCCACTTGGACCAACCGAAAAATGTATAAATACTTGTGAAACCAAGCCTAATAAAATAACTAACATCCATTTATAAATAAAATACTTTAATAATAGTTCGAAAATAAAAAGTCGATTTCTTATAAGTTCTAGCAATTTTTAGAATACAAATAAATTTTTCATTTTTTAGAGGTTGTTGAAGATTTTTATTTTGAAGCCGGAGTTCGCAACTTTATTCGGTTTGGTTCAATAAATATTTACTCATTTTTTTGGTCTAATTTATAAAGACATTTTAAAAAGGCTTAATTTTCAACAACTAATTTGCAATATTTTCGACTAAAAAATCTTTAAAATTGCTGAAAATTTATAAATCGTCCCTATTTCTCGTAACAAATTTAGTAGAACTGCACCTTGATCCAAAAAGCTTTACTACATTCGATTAGAATTTTTTAATACTGATTAATCATCAATTTTTCATATACTCAGAAAAAAAGCAGTAATTTTTACCACTGTAAGTACGAAAAGAATTTTAAGTTTCAATATTATAAGTCACAGTAGAAAAAATTACTATATTACTTATAGTAAAAATTGTTTTTATTAAAATTTACTATATAAAATGGTAAAAATTATTTTTGTTTGAAATTAGAAATAGATTCAATTTATATATCAGATCCAAAGTTTCACGCGTAAGAATTCTGTTTAAGTGAGCGGTTACCGCTCCTGACTGCAGTTCCGGAGGGTGTTTAGGTTCAAATGCTTGTTAATTTTTGGCTTGGGTAAAATAATAATATCCTACAAAGTTAAAAACAGATAAAAATAAAAAGAATTTTTAAATTATTTCAACCAAAATAAAAATTGTTGTATTGTAAAAGTTAGTGTTTGGGAAGTGTCTGTGCACGATTTACTATAATTTCTTGTAACTTTTCCTACCGAACGTTTGAAAGATTAACGCACATTTCTCTCAGTGCATACAATTTCCTTTTCTCCAAATCTAAAGGTGAAGTACCTTTCAGCGTAATCGGGCTTAATAATCAATCAATATTGTTCGAACAGTTGCGAGGGCGAGGCGAAGGAGTTTCGGCTTTGCGACTTGCCGGCTTGCCCCGACAAGGTGGATCTCAGGGCCGCGCAGTGCGCGCGATTCTTTCAAGCTCGCGCCGGATCGTCCGCGAGAGTCGCATCGGACGGGAACAATAGCACTTGGCTGCCTTACGAGGCCTTCGACGGCAGTCCCAATTGCCAGTTGATTTGTTACAGGCGAGAATCCGGTGAGGTCTTTTACACCGGACTGGACGTCGAGGACGGAACGCCTTGTTCGTACGAGACCACCGACATCTGCATTGACGTGAGTTCGAGAATGAAAATCCAAATTTTCGGATATTTTACCGAACAAAGCGACGACTATTAAAAATTAGCGTTGGAACGTTAGACGTTAACTTTCAAGCATTAAAATGCGATATCCGTCGGAAAAGCGGTTGCTTCCTATTATTAAATTCCAATATTATTATTACTCTCATTATTATTAATAATATTATTATTATTGTAATTGAATTGCAATGCGATGCGAGACGGCGAGATTCGAGGCGTCGCCCGCGAACGCGAGAATCTCGATCCCGTCGCCCTATCTCCACTGGGAAGCTCAAGCTCTCCGCAACTCGTGCTTTCAGGGCTCGTGTCGGCCGATGGGTTGCGACGGCGTGTTAAATTCGGGCCGCTCGCGGGACGCCTGCGGTCTCTGCGACGGTCGCAACTCCACCTGCGAGAACGTCGCGGGCAAATTCCAGCGGAAGCTGCGTCGAGGTTCGTATACCGTCCTCTCTGTCCCATACGCCGTGTATATATATAAGTATACACATACACACGTAAATATATATATATATATATATATATATATATATATATATATATATCAATCGATAACCGAATGTGCCCGCGTAGCTCGAAACTAGTTTATTCGAGCGGAGAGTTTATATGTGTGGATGTGTGTGTGTGTGCGCGCTTGGGAGAGAGGAAACTCGATGAAAGTTGAACGAGTCAAAGAGTTGACTTGGGAGGTGGACAAGTTTGTAGCCTGGAAGTTCGGGAAGAGGATAGAAGACGGGACTGGCGGGAAGGGTTAGTTTGATGGAAGGTCGGAATTGCGGAGTATATAGCGGGATGATACAGTCGGAAAGCGGGTATCGATGCAGCCCGAGAGAGCATTTGATATACCCCTTCCCTCATACCTTATTTGCAGGAGCGCTGTTCTTCCGGCTGTAAAGCGGTTGGCTTTGCTTTTTATTCAATTCTTTTGCTTCTTCGCTTTTTTTTTGTTCGTAGTAAAAATAATTGCGATCGATTCGAGAGCGAGGAATTCGGTTTTGCGGCCGTGAGAATAATCGATGCGCGTGTGTTGCGATGAGATTTGCGGGGAAGAAAGCTCGTTTTTTGAGTGATACGATTCGCGGGAAAGAGAAATATTTCTCGTAACTTAAGGTACTCGACAGCAATTTGCAATTTCGAGAATTGAATATGGTTCTAATTGTACTCGTTATTTTACGAAGACAAAGCTATTTTATCCCGTTTTTTGAAAATGCGTACGAAGAAAGAATTCGTTTCTAATTGAACATTATTCGCATTAGTTTTTAATTAAACATTATTCGAGAGCAGAGTTTTTTTTCAGTTAAAGAAAAGTAAGAAAAATGAAATAATCGCGCTCCACTCAGATTATGGAACACCTCTATTACAATCAGTCCGGCCGTAAAAAAGTGCTTCATTAGTTCAAATCGTTAGAATCGTGCGCCCACGGCAGAAAAATTTCAATTAATCTTATCTTATAACGGCAATGGCTATACGCAGACGTGGATTGAAGTTTCGTCGTTACAACGGCTTCGTTAGCAAAAATTTTCCCGGCTTCTCAGTTCTCTTAATACTGTAATTTCCGCAGCCTTTTCACAGCCAATGAACAAAAAACTTTCTCAAAAAAAAAAAAAAAATCTCGAAATCCCAGGGACGACCCGTCTGGCGGTGATTCCCAAGTCGTCGCACAACATCAAAGTCGTCGTGACGGTTCTGCTGCTGGATTCCGTGCCGCACGAGGGCAACATGCGGCTCCTCGTTCGCGACGGCCAGCGCCGACGGCACGAGATAAGCGAATTCGACTCGGATGGACGAGCCCCCGTTACGATAATAGAAGGCGCCGCTTTCCGTCTGGAGCGACTCGTCGAGAAGTACGTGCTCTGGAGCCGCGGACCCGTCGCCTCGGAAATCGTCGTCTCGGTAAAAGTCTTCTTCTTTTTTTTGACCATATTATAGTGTCGTAAAGGAGACGATCTCGACTACGGCGTTGAGAGAGGAATTATGAATGGCATTTGATTCGCATGGATTTTTCGTATACGACCAATTCTCGAAGCAAAATGCACTTTTTAGGGGTCCAGAAGTCGAAATTTCTTTTTTAGAGCTAGAGGTTCCGGATCGACCAGACTTTCCTCTGTAAGCTGAAAGAACACAGAACATGAGAATTTAATATGGGCATGTACATGAAAGAAAGAAAATTGGCAATTCGGATTTTTATTTTTTTTTTTTTTTAAACGGACACAACATTTTATCAGATCATTGAATCTGGGCATATTTTTTGTAAATTAAGGGCCTTTTATTGTACTTTATCGTAATGTAATTTGAAATTTTATTTGTGCCACGGAAACATTCGGAGTTGTTATTATTCCAGTATTTTGACGCATTAATTTTTTGTAAAAAAAGTGTAAAATTGCTCAAAAATATGGTTACTAGTAACTTTTCCCATGTTCCTCTGCACTTTTGACTATCTTTCGGCTTAGAAAAAAATTTTTCGATTTCTGGACCCCCGAAAAGTGCATTTTTCTAGGAGAATCGGTCGTATACGTATGTACACCGGGGAAAAAAGTTTGCCGAGAGAGAAACTCGTGGAGAATCTCATGAACTGCGTATAGAAGTAAGGAGAAATTCGCATCGCTAACTTCTCTGCAGCGCAGCGGAGAGATCGCGGAGTTTTCCGCTAAGCTTAGCATAAAACAACGTCTGCCGAGGAATCCGGATTCCCCGCGGAGATATATATCCGCGGATACTCTTCGACGTAAGAATTTCTCTCCAAACATTTTTCGTATATAACTTTGACAAAACGGATACATAAATTTTTCCTCGACGATACGGCGAGAAATGTATCGGTAAATTTTGTTAGAAGTCCTATGAAAATTATTATACCACGTGCTAATGAGGAGACAAATTCGAGTTCTGTTAAATTTTAGTACACAGTATATAGTAAATTTTACTGAGTCACGTATTACATTTTAGTGTACATCAAGTTCTGTAAAAATTATTAAATTGCTCGGATTTTTTTTTTTGACCGAAGAATTATTTATGCATCGCAAATTATTTACATTCCTATCGCTATATCCTTACCCTAACAACGTATGTTGCCTATCGCAGAACTAATTAAATGTAACGGGTTCCGATTCTCATATACTAATCGCATAGCGATTTGTGCACTCGCGAGTTTGATTTTTCGATACGCCACCTAGCGGCGTATCGACAAATTTCTTCGAACATTTTCATATGGCCATTAACCGTCGTAATTGGTGGTCTTCATCGCGTTTATAATTTTTACGAACTTTCCTAAATATACTTGAACAAACCCTCCTAATTTTTACTATATATTGTTCAACAAATTGTACACACACTGCATATATCGTGCTTGTATTCAGAATTTTTACTATACTACATTGTACTTGTTTCTAAGCTAGAATATAGTATTTATTACAATACGTATGTTAATTTTATCCAGAAATTGAGGTTGTCTCCCGATTAGAAGAAAACATAGTAATTTTTTGTCCAACATTTCTCTCCGCGATATACGTACTTGCCGCTGTGCACTTTAAAATCGCGATTTCGATTCTAAATTTTTCACGACTACTGCTATTTCATTGTCATCCAAATTTTGCACTCGCGTTAAATCCCGCGGCTTCCGCAGCTACTGGCCTCGAGGGACGTGCTGGCCACGGGTGTCTCGATTTCCGTCTCGTGGCAGTGCGCTCTGGCGCGCTCGGAGCTTCGACAGGCCCAGAGCCGATACGTCTGGATCATGGGTCCCTGCAACTGCGCCGGACGAGAGCCGCGACGCGGAGGCAGCGGTAGAATCAGGACGCGAGAACTGCTCTGCAGGGACGAGACTGCGCGGGAGCTGGTCTCTCGCGGCAAGTGCCTGCTGGCTGCCAAGCCACCGCTCGGCAGGGAGATGGAGAGGTGCAACGCTGTGAGGTGAGATGTTTTTGAAAGTACAAGTACAAGGAATAAGCGCGTGATTAGGATTATGTTTTGGGCTCCGTGTATGTCAATCATGAACTATGGATTATGCTAACCATAATCAAATTTATTAGCATCACTTTTTTAAAGAGGACACTTTGCGCGCGATTTGGATTGTGTTTTGCACTGAATATATCAGTCGTGAACTGTGAATTATGGTAACCATAGTCATGTTTACTTAACAACCATCAACCAATCAGAATTTCGTATTAAATGCTTCACAACAAAGGCCATCACTTTTTTTTATAGAGGATTGGGAATTTTCGGTGGTTTCTTTTTGGCTTTGACGTTTGGCGAGATTTTCGGACGGATTAGGAAGCTGTTGTTGTGAATAAATCCTTTTCGTAACCGTTGCATAATATACTATTTTAATATTAAAAACAACATTTGTAAAATATTTTTAATTGTAAAAACGAAATAAACTTGTTGCGATGCTCTTAAGTTTCGGTGGACATTCAAGGGGTGAAATAGTAAGATGTCAAACATTTTATTTCGTCCACTAACAGGTTCAATTTCAGTAAAAAACGTTACAACTCCTTAAATTGAAGGTATAAATAAGGTCTTTAAAATAAAAACAATCATTATAATTGCTTAGGTAAATAAAACATTTTTTACAGCTTTTAAAATAAAACTTTATTTTTCAGTCGTTAACCCAGGCTTAACTCCTTAAATGTTTAGGGGTAGTTTGTTTAAGGGTACGGTTTATTATAATTTATGAATGAAAAGTGATTTCTTTTACGGACTGGTTTTACAGCGTTGGAGGCTTTTCTCAAGAATATTACTTAATATTATAAATATTATTAATATTATTATTATATTAATTATTATTTAAAGTTTTAATATTATTATTATTAAGAATATTATGTTTTCGATGATTGACAGAAGCTTAACGATACAACATTTCTGGAGAAATATTTAAAGATCGTCGCGACCTCCAATATACCATTGCGGTTTCGTTGTACCGATTTCGTCGCGTATATTCGTCGCGTATACGCGGCACGTGGGACAAATCCCTCGATACGCATGTACAGTTCACAGCTCCATTAGTCGGCTTAAAATAAAGTTCAAAGGCTCGCTGGCAGTGTCGCATCCATAAATCCACTCATAGTTCATAACGCAGATGTACTGCACGCGACAAGTGCATTACGCATATATATTTCATGCGTATATGCGAATTATAGGAAATCGAGCGTTTCACGATTTATCGTAATTAAGTTCACGACACTACATTAATATCATTAGAGTCACGATGCGTACGATTTGCGAACGGAAATAGGTCGATTATTCACCGAGCAGAAACTCACTTCGAACTAATTTAGCCAAGCACAAAAGCTCGAGACTGACTTTAGACGCCGCGGCGCAAGACTCGCGGAAATCGGTATATACATATATAAATGCGAGATGCGCCGCGCAAAACGTTTATAATGGACCACTTTAAAATAGGCACCAAACGAAATAAACGTTCTTCGCATATTCTTACACCCGCATTTCTAGCTCAGACCAACAAATTCAAAGTCGGGACGTAGGTAGCTTTCGTACACTTTGCGCGAAACAATTTCCAGAAACTCACAGCAACGATAAATTTTCCGAAAGAGAGCAGTCGAAGCTGCATACCGTTAATACCACTCTGTATTGCCTCGTAAGTGTATTCCGCAACGTAAAGCGTCTTGCCACCCCCGAGTTATCTACGCCTAATGAATCCTGCTCTATACAGCGCTGTACATCTCAGACTCTTGGTCGGAAACTTGGCTAAGTCGTCCCAGCGAAGCGTCTGTCACGCGTTATTATCGCTGCGGACTTGGAGCGGGAAACAAGCCGTTACCAAGCGATTCCTAATCCCTGTACAAAACCTTCAACTGTAGTTAGACGTTTTGATGATATAAAAAAAAAATTCTTTTTTTAAGCCAACTCTCTAAATATTTCGCAGTGATTCATGAATGACTCAAATTTGAGTGATCTACTACTCCTTTTGGGCGATTTACTGTCACACCTAGCTTATGATCGAGTGAATTAATCACTCGAAATTTTAGTGTGATACTTAGACTTTTTCAAATCACTCTTAAAAAGAGTGTAACTCTGACGCGTTGTTTTCTGCAAAGTGCGGGACCTTCTTGCCACCTATATATGTGCCTGAATCTGGGCTTTGTTTAAATAACTATTGTGCCACACGGAAAATTATCAAAAATATAATATCTCTAATTAATGTACAGCCCGATGCAAGTAAAGTATTAAGGTTTTTGTGTGATTTTGTGCTATAAAATGTGATAGAAAAGTATTGAGGTTAGAGCTTAGGCTATCAATGACAATATTTTTAGAATTCATTTGTTCATGATGTGCGATGGAAGCGTCATTATAGTGCCGAATGCCCAAAATGAAGTATTTTGAATTATAGACTTTTATTTTTGAATACAATTTGTGTTCAATTATATTTGTAGTAATTCCGCAAGGGGATCCTGGACACCCTATTCGAGAGTGAAATTTTCACTCTCAATTAGAGTGAACAAATCACTCTTTTTAAAAATGCGACTTATCACTCCATTCCAATAGGCTCAGTTTTGTCTGGATAGGAAGAGTAGTGGAAAATCACTCCGAAATAATTCGCTCTGTTTCAGCTGCGAGTACACGTGGATACCGGGGATGTGGGAGCGTTGCGTCGCGCGAGTCGCGGGCTGCGACAGTTCGGGCACGCAGCAGCGCCGATTTTTCTGCGTGCCCGCGAGTTTCGGCGAGCGACAGGTGACGCGGGAGAACGAGCTGAGAGTCTACCGGAACACAGTGCCGCCGTCCAAGTGCCGAGACCTCAAGCGGCCGCCGTCCCAGAGAGCTTGCAATCAGAACAAGGCCGTCGCTTGTAGGGGACACTGGGTTTATGGTGACTGGTCGCCTGTAAGTATGAGATGTCTGGAATTTTAGTGGGGGAATTGGGATTTTGAGAATTTCAGGGGTAGCTTTGGAATTGAGCAACGATCGAGCCAGGGAGAAATTCAAATTTCGCGCCTTAATTGCAGTGCGCGAAGAGGTAGTTGATTTGTGTTTTTTTTCTAAATAGTAATGACGAAATTTAAAAAATGAAGGTATAAATTGATCATTCATTCAAGTCGTTATTAAATTTTTCATTTCGTGAAAAAAATTAAGAAGAGCTGTCTAGTGTAGAATCATCTACATTTTCGTTATATTTGGAATTATCTTCATTTAAATTTTACGCTATTTGTTATATAAGCAAATTAATAGTATTTTGGTTCATCCCTGATATCCCTGTCAAGATAATCTTCCTACATCCTTATTTACAACGAGATTATTAAAACAGAATATTTACACGACCGCCGAGTAAACATGCAAGTCATAATCTCATTAGAATCTCGTGATTTTTAAAGTTCGTGTTTATTTATTTCTTTGACTACTACACTTTCTTCAGTACAATTTTATGGTGTTTACTATAAAACTATAGCTTATAATTAACAGGTTCAACCCGGCATGACCCATATATGACTTATGAAGTCATAGTAAATTTTTTATTGTCAGTCATGAGTCAAAGAATTAGTCGAAAATTTTTCTCAAAATTAAAAATATTGGCTTACACATTAGTCGGGCTAAACCTGTTAAATCAAGTTTTGAAATTGAAAAAGATGTACCTGAAAAATTAAAGAAACTAGTCGAGTGAAATAAACGTTGAAAAAAACTCGCGAGTCGTTTCTAGAATACTCGCGAAACGAGAAATTATCCCAGCGCGAAGAGGTCCGCCCCACCTAATATTTCAAAAACGTCGCGATGAGAAAAGTTGAAACAACTCGAAAGTTAATCGAGCTTTTTTTTCGTCCCGGCACCCACACCCCCCATTCTAATCCAAGCAATTAAAAACTTTGCACAACGACACAACAACCACCATCGCCGCGTAAAATTCAAATCCTCCTCTCCCCTCGTTTCTCACCTCAATTTTCTCATCTCTCATCTCTCCCACTCTTTCCAGTGCTCGCAGAGCTGCGGCCGAGGCGTCCAGACGCGGAAAGCTCGCTGCGTCGAGCTTGCGGCTACGTCGATCGTGAAACCGGATCAGCAGCTGCTGCTCGACTCGTGCAACACGACCCGCGTCCCCGACGAGACCCGCGTCTGCAAAGGCTTCGCTCGGCACAGTCCCGAGTGCGGGACGAGCGTCGGCAACAGGTTGGAGCCCCAGTGCCGCAGGGACAAGGGCCAGCTGTGCTCGAGCCGTGACCTCGGCAGCTACTGCAAGAACGCGGCCTTCCGCCGGCGCTGCTGCGTCTCCTGTCGCGGCAAGTGAACTGTACCGATGGATTCTTGTGATTCGCGTACGTGGATGGGGGTTTCCGGGATGGAAAAGCTCGCGAGACTTAACGCGCAGAGGATTTTTTGCGTTGGATGCATTTGAACGGGGAGATCCTGGTGGAAATCCATATCGTTTGAAAGCCTTGTTTTGTTAGAAATGGACAAAAAGTGGGACTATTTTTTAGAATGAAAATGGACGGAATTATTATTATACCGTATTACGAGGTATTTTCAAGGTTGCGTGAAAACAGTATTGAACATGGAACCGATCGAAAAATTGAAAAATTAAGTAAATCATAATTATCTTAGTAATCGATGTATTTATAGCTTTAAATGTTTGTTTATTCCAGACATTGTATCGAAACTGACTGAAACACGTACACCTCCCTGTATTTAGCGTATAATATAAGCAGTAAAATTAGTGTAATGATTTGGAGGCTATGGGTATTCCATGAAATGCTCAAATAATGTTGAAAAAGCGTTTCATCGCAAGTTTGGAACCAAGTATTTCTCATAGCCATTTTCTAGTTTACAGCCCATTTTAGATATTTGGATTTCTACCAGGGGAGACTTTTTTTTATTGAAAATGAACGTACTCTGTACATTGTAAGGACAAACTTGACGTATAGCGTTAAATTTACTAACAATTAATT
Source organism: Philotrypesis tridentata (assembly GCA_018906965.1). NCBI lineage: Eukaryota > Metazoa > Arthropoda > Insecta > Hymenoptera > Pteromalidae > Philotrypesis > Philotrypesis tridentata. The sequence continues at coordinate 823,909 of JACCIB010000022.1, forward strand.
TTTAGTATAAGTATCGCAAATTGAAGGCTACCTCAAGTTTGTTCTACGACTAATATGAAGTATAGTAATTTCTCATTGAAAAAACCTCTTCGCGAAGGAAGTTGAACTTGCATTTTAAAATTGATCCATTCTACGATGGGAGACTTTCTCATGTAAGAAAACACCTATACGGTCCAACACTGGTCCAATAATGGCAGATTCTATAACAGTACTGACAGCCAGTACTTGCCCATTATTAGACCAGTATCGAAATGATAAGAACGGCCCAATACTGCAGTAATTTACTGGAAAATTACTGGAGACCAGTACTGTGCAGAATAAGTAAAATGCAGAATAAGTAAAATGAAGTTTATACAAAATTACACACACACACACACATACACACATATATATAGGTGTATATCATAATAATATATGAATAATTTTAATTATTTATTATATTATTATTATATACAAAAAGAAATATATTAATTATAATATAATTATAAAAAATTTTATATTATATACAAAAAATCTTATTTTCTGCTCAATACTGAGTCAATACTTCAGCGCAATACTGAGCCAGTACTTTCGCGCAGGTATTATTTATACGAATATATTTGAGCTAATAATTTGTCTAAAGTCTGGCTAAATTGATGGGTCCAGTACAGTTTTGCAATATTGGCCCGTTCTTATCGAATCAGTACTGGAACATTAGTCTGCCAGTACTGGTTATACAGTATACTGACCGGCAGTTGACGGCCAGCATTGGACCTTATTGTCCGTGTTGGCAATTCTTGCATGGGTTTACACACTTACCGTAAGCATTACGAGGACAAATAATTGTTAAGCGACGACAGGTACTTGAGCGACCTCTCCAAGTATTATATTTTGATATACCATGTAAACAGTGGCGCTTAGACTTTAATTGTCAATTATATAGTATAAGACTTATTTATTGCTGTAGGTATTAAGCTCGATTAATTTATTAAAATTCGTTGGAAAAATCACGAATCTCGCGCTTTTCGTCTTCCCCCACCATCAGCATCACCTGCACCGCCTGTCGAAGGAAGGTTTGGAGGAAAAAAAAGTCGAAGAACACCGCCACGTTTCAAATAGTATTAGACTAGGTTTTATTTGTATTTGAAGTGTACAATGCATAGTAACATCGTTAGTGCTAGTCAACGCAGCGACAATAAAATCGACAGTAAACGAGTCAAGCCGAAACGACGTCTTCCGCCGATCCTCCCGCTTCCACGTGTACACCCCCTCGTATACTACAGGGATTTTTCTCTCTCGAAAGCGAATAACCGATCGCGACGTCGACGAAACGAAATCCACTTTCTCTCCCCCGACGACAGACTGAAAAAACGATTGAAAAAAAGTCCGCTAAAACCAGGGTTAATCGACGAGCTAATAATCCTCTTTCTCTCTTTCTCGCAGACGCTCTTTCTTCCTCCTCCATATATCTAAAGATAAACATTATTTCCGAGAAGATATGTTTTGACAGATGTGCGGCCGGAGGGGGGGGGGGCGGCAGGCGAGACTGTAGAGTCGACCCAAAGGGCCGGAGAGAGAGTTTTGCCGCCGCCTCCGCGCCTGTATTTTTCGACTGCGCTCCCATTCTCTCTCTTTTGCGAGCGTCTCTCTCTCTCTCTGTATGCACGCGTACGACGCGGCGTAAGCCCGTTAAGACATTAATAGTAACGCGCGAGAGGAGACGGCGAAGCAGCTCTGCGTATGCGCACGTGTTATTCGTATATACGTATATACTTATATATATATACTTTTATATATATGATTGTATATATATATATAAGTGCGCGTGTACACGTGTTAATGTGTATATCGACTAGAAGCTCGCAGAACATTTTTTCGATTCTTTCGTGTTTTTTTTTATTTTATTTTTATTCGTATCGCGCGACAGTCCGTATAGACGTATGACGGGAAACTCGCGGGGTATCGCGTGAACGCTGTATATATACTGTCAATTACGCATTGGTTTTCGGTAGAGAGTTTCGTTCGTTTATATATAAGAAAGTTTTACGATTACTATGTTTCTCGTTAGTTTTTGCTGCTGTGTCTTTATGTATACATACGTTATATATATAGGCGTATTTTTTTGCGCTCTCGGTATGAAAAAGAAGGATCGTCTTTTACAGAAGCGGGAATATTCTCTTTTCGCAATGAATACACGGTATTTGCGCACCATTTATTTACAAATGCCCTCGATCGATCGCCTGACTCCTTAATCGTTTTTTTTTTCTCTCTCTCTCTTATTCAGAATAATTCTTGGCTCGTCCCTCTCGTCTCTACAAGTTTTATTCGCTAATCGGTTAGAACGGTATATGTATTGTCTGGTTTTTTGAACTACGCCGATAAGTCCGGCGCATTGCACAGGAGTGAGACATAGTTTTGTATAGCTCGGAAAAAATGCGAGCGGCGCAACTTTTTTCTCTGTTTTCGTTTAATATTAATTATAGCTTAAACAAGTGTATAGCGCGAGCGACGGAGTCGCTCGTCCCGTCGGTGCTTTCTGCTCTCAAGTGAATTTTTTCTACTTTTTTTTTTGTTGCAATGATTTGGTTGATTGGCGAGAGCAGAGCTTTGTATGTATATATATATATTTTTCTTTCATTACTTGAGTTATTAGGTCATATCGCAGAGAATGAGAATTTCGACCGGGAGTACTAATTAAAAATTTTGGGGATCAAAATTTTAATTAATACCCGTGAACGAGAGGAAGCAAAGCTGTGATGTGATAGTAATGAGTATTTTGAGCGGTAGTTTCACTAGTTTTTTTTTTGTATATATTATGTATTACGATAAAATAGAATCAAAGGTAAAATTTAACAATATAACAGGCCATTAAAGAATCTAGACTTTTTAACAATAAATAATTACTACTAGTTAATAATCCTAACGTAAAACGCTATATAATAGATGTAATAGTTATCTAAAATAATGAAATCCCTAGGGGACCAATAGTTAAATAAAATATGCATACGTGTATACCTTCCTAGAGAAGAGTATAAGTAAAACATTTTTACAATTACAGAGTCATGCACATGATTGAGATATACAAATAAAGATATATATATATGTGTGTGTTTATCTATGTATATATACTAATCGCTAATAACTCAAATAACCACATAATTTAACATCGATTTGTGTTTCAAAATCGATTAAAATATGCATCCGATTCGTTACGATTTCGTGCACATACCGTCGAAGCAGAAGACACACACACACACGAGCGACTGCGTCGCGTTTTTTTTTTTTTTTACATAGTTGGAGAAAAATTCCGAATAGATCGCACGTTCACCTCTCGTCGTCTCTGATTCAAGCTACAATTATACACCAGCTAAAAACTCGAAATACGCAGTACAGTATGCGATAGTTTTTTTTTTTAATAAACTCTATTGCTACTTAGCCATGTACACACGCGCAGCTTTTTTTTTCATTTTTCGTCTATCGTCCTCTTATCTTCACGCGAAACCTTATGCGCAGAGGTATCAAGCAATGCTTTACAAAAATACGAATTTGGGAGAAGGCAAACATTCTCAATGATAAGCACGTCGAGCGCACACTTATAAGAAATCAGTTTACAGCTTGTATATATATATATTGCGGCGCCGTCCGGATTCATTGTTTTTCTTTTTTTCTTTCTTCTTTATCGTTTCAAAAATCAATCGACAATGCGTTTGTTCGCGGGTATACAGATATCCCAGGCTCGTCGCATTACGAAAATAGAAAAATTCAAAATCAGACCATAAAGTTGTGTTGCAAACACGCTGTCCTGAATATACGAGTCTTGCGAGTCATCGATAGTTCGTTTACTAGTTAAGTTTTTTTTTTCTTTCATTAGAATATTTACTATATTAAAAATTCAATTGTCGATAATGCTTAAGAAGATTTTTTTTTGCGTATCGTAAAATGTATAGGCTCGCGGGTCGGTGCGTAAAGCTCCGAGCTCTCGCGTTCGTTTTATTTATGTTTTTTTTTTTTAATATTCTGAATTACAAACTTTTGGTCGACGGCTTGGCCGTCATCGCGTTCGTTCTTTTGATTATTTTCTCGTCGCACCTACAAGTCCAGTCTATAATTCATGCGCCAGGCGTTTGCTTCTCATTTTGCTATCTAGTGCTTTGTTTATTTATTTTTATTTTTATCGTTTTTTTTGCTTAGTATAAGAAGATGCAAAAGTTTTCACCTTATCTACAGAGACACGGAGTCGAGAATTTCCCGCGTCGATTCGAATTTTCGAAGGCACTCCCCGAGAAAGAGAGGAGGGGGTGGGGGGTGTCTTCGAAAAACGTCGACGAGCCGTTTACAATATTCTGTTTTTTTCCTCGTATATAAAAAAACGAGAGACGCACGAGTGCGCAATGATAAAGTGTGTATTGTCGATAAGGTAGGCAACGTCCGCACCTCCTCGCGGTTACACATAGATATGCGCGTATTTTTAATAATTTTTAATACAATTAATCGGCGTGCCGCTTCGAGAAAGCGCGAAAAAGTGCATTGCGTGTTTATTATTTATTAACATTTTTTTTATTATTTTTGAAACTTTTGATGCGTCGTTACACACACGTTGTGGCTCTTCTCAAAAACTCTACTTTTACGCAAACATGCACTCGAATTGTATATTTATGCATACCAAGATGACTCTAGAGCGCTATTTATACACTACTTACACGTTTATAGCTTATGCAGCTCTCTCGAGGGAGATTCGGCCTCTCTCGACAATATTATGTATATATAACGATCGTAACTCCTCGCTTTCGTCATTCTTATATATTCCACTTTTTTTTTGGTAGATGCGACGTTATTGCTCTCTTAATAATTCTTCGATAGCCTACTACGCGTGATTGAATACAATATCTATATATATATGCCTCGATCTGGTCTCTCGTTCGTACACACGTGTATATCGCGATATACACGTGCGTAATAACATTTCTCCTCGAGACTCTTTATTTGGCGCACGTAAATGTGTATATGTATGTATATATTTATCCGTAAGAAAAGAGTGCGCGTCCCCGCCGTTGCGGACGATTTACAAAAGAATATTTACGTCGTTAATTAAGACTCGCTCTCAGACAATTGCAGGAAGACTGTTTTTCATTTCTTTCTCGCTACGTATATATTTACAGACGACGCTGACAACGGCGTGTATGTATGTATGTGTGTGTGTGTGTCTGTATTCGCGCGCGTCGCGAGGCGCGCGACACCTTTCCTCGTTTACCGCGAGATTACATATATATATGTATGTATTGTACTTGTATTGCGTGAGTCGTGTAAACGTCGTAAAAATTCCTTATCGCGTATACGTTAATGTAGTGTCATGAAAAATTGCAAAAGTACGAAAAAATCGAAAAGTGGAAAAATCATTGCTCCTTCTCTCTCTCTCTCTGTCTCTCTATCCCTCGCGCCGCTTGACGTATACGTATATATGTATATATATGGGAAAGAAAGGTGTCGCCTTATATACCCCTCGCGCGACTCCGCAGCGACAAAAAGTGTGTGTACATGTCTGTGTTTTTTTTTTTAGTATCGAGCGATTTCTTGTCTATAATATCTTTGGATAGTGTTAAGAGAGATTGAAAAATCATTCTCCTCGTATATGTATATGCATATGTATAACGTACATAGTTATGTATATATATATATTCATCAATATATATATATATGTATATACGATCTTCCGGCGCGTTCACTCGGTCGGCGCGGGTCGATGATGGCTGCTCGCGCAGCTGGCGATGCTGCTGGGCAGGATCGCAGAGACGATGCGCTCGACGATGCTGCGGGAGCGCCGTCTCGGCGGCGACGCCGGCGGGGCCAGTGGGCCCATGAGGAGCTGCCCCGGGACGGGCAGCGCGGCCGCGGCGGGCCCGTAGAGGTAGGGCCCGGCCGCGGCCGGGGCCGAACCCTAGGATCGCCGGATGCGCTCGAGGTCGCGGCTCTTGAGCCGGCCTCACAAGCGCTCGACGTAGTTGCCGGGGAAGGTGCCGAAGTAGCCGGTGCGCTGGGACGAGCCGACGTACCAGCCGTCGTCGCACTTCTCCATCACGTAGACCGTGTCGCCCTCGTTGAGCTCGAGCTCGTCCTCGTTCTGCGGCCGGTAGTTGTAGAGGGCCCGGTACCTGCGGCGACACGAGGCGGAGATTCAGATTTCGGATTTCTCTCGTTTTGCGGGGTGGCGGGAGAGGGACGATTTGAATTTCGCGCCGAAGCGAGGTGCGCAAATTTAGCGGAAAGTTTGCGAAGTATTCATTGCCGAAGAGATAAAATTGCAGTTTTGTACGGCCGAGAGAAATGGTTCCTTCGAGAAAAATATATTCGCCGAGGATTTCGTTGGCTTTGAACGGACTTTTTCCTCGGAGTGTATCAGGAATTTTATTGCTCCCAGAATGGATGTTACAACGTCCGACTACGAGAATAGTAAATTTACAAAACTTTTTTACAACGCGAACTTTGAACTGTTCAAAAAGTCAGGTATTACGTTCAGAAGATTTTTCATCTGACACGTTGCGTTAATTAACTTTCGGATTCTTTCATAGTCTTTTCTATCAACAATTATCGTGTAACCTCACGACGAAAAGGAACTTTATCAGACCAAACTCGCAGAATTTCATTTCAAATGTGATATACTCACGGAATTGGTTCTGAGTGCGTGTCGATGTGCAATGTTTCATTGACTGGGGCCACGTGCAGCTTGCTTCCTCCTTTTGGCTGCAAAGGGTAATTGAGACGTTAATTAATTTTTCCTCGCGCTCTTTTTACACGCATATATGTGTATATATATGGAAAAATCCAAAATAATTCAGATAATTGTAGGGGAAATCGACCGAAAAAAAATCTCGTGAGACTCGTCTGGGGCAGCGTTTATTTTTGTTCCACAGGACCCCCAGAACACGAAAAAAAAGTATTCCTTTAAAATGCTTTAAATTACTCAAAGAATACGTATGAATTTTTTCAAAAATTTTCGTATTCGTAAAAATACGTATTCTTTGAATAATTTAAAGCATTTTTTATTCTACAACATTTTTGCGTTAAGGTGATATTTCTCGAGAAAAAAAATCGTGTTTAACGTCACGCTGTTTCACAAAAACCGCCGTCATTTTGTTAAAAAAAATCATAAACAAAACAGCTCGACTAATTTGAAAAGCTCAGAAAATTTGTAAACTTTTGTGCATATTTGCGACCCTAAAAATAAAATTCCTTCTCCCTCAAAATTCGGATTGAAAAAGACCACTTAAAAAATGAATTTCTTTTGTAAATTTTTACACAAACACCTAAATACCCAAAAACAATCATTCGATTTCGCGGGAACACTATTTTTTTCGTGTTCTTGGGGTCCTGTAGAACAAAAAAAAACGCTGCCCCAGACGAGTCTCACGAGGTTTTTTTCGGTCGATTTCCGCTGCAATTATCTGAATTATTTTGGCGGATTTTCCCATATTTACGCGAACCGCAGAGGCGAACCACCTCCGCGCGTCAAATAGTTGATTCAGCGGGACGTATATGTTATGTGCACACGCGACTCACCAGTGAATTATAGTGGGGCTGAGCTGCGTTAATGTTGACCGGCAACGAAGGCGTGTAGTGATGGGCTCCCATACTGAGCTTCCCGCCGGCCGATCCGTTCGACAGCATACTGTGAGCAGCGGGCGAGGCAACAGGTTTGCTCTGGACAGGCGTTTCTGGAGACGAAATGAAGAGAAGGGTTTAGCATCGAGGTAAAACTGTTTTTTCTTTCTTTTGTTGCTTTCTCCCGCTTCTGGGAAGATGGAACGAATGCCACGTACCAGGCCTGTGACCAGGTTCGCTGATGACCTCCACGTAGGAAACCGGAAAGATTCCTTTTCTGCCGGCGATGCGACCTTCGTACCAGTTCTCGTCGACCCTCCTCGTCAGATACACAAGCTCCCCTGAAAGATCCACCAGACACGCCGTCAAATTGAATTCTCTCCAATGTATACCCATTAAATGACCCACAAAGCCCGGTCTATCATTCAAAGCAGTCAATCCCCCGCTCACCTTTCGCCAGAGACAGTTCCAGATTCGTCTGGGCGATGAAGTTGAACTTGGCTCTCGCCTGGCCCTCGTACGGCTTCTTCGGCAGCGTCCTGATCTCGTCGTAGGGTATTATCTGTTGGGACAGACACCAGAAGAATCCCATCAGCCGAATAATTCTTTCAACGCGTTTACGCGCAGTATACCCGCTAACGACGCTCTTACGACACTCCCGCGCAATTGTCGTGTCGACCTTAATTCCAGCCGTTATTACCACCGGAGAAAACAACGCTCCCTAATCTATCCTCTGCGCTGGCGAGAGAGCTGCGCCCTGCGAAAATCGATTCCCGCGCGCGGCTCTCTCGACCGGTATACGCATATATATACGTGTTTACAAACAAACTCTCACCTCGACGTAATTGAAGGGGAAGAGCCCGACCATAGCGTTGTGCTCGCCCTCGTACCAGTTCTTGTCGACCTGGCGGCGCACGAAGATGAGGTCGCCGCGGCGGAAGGTCAGCTCCCGCGGCGATTGCCCAACGAAGTTGTAGAGGGCGCGGGCGACGAGGCGGGGCTCCGGCGTCGGCTCCTGCGACCTGCTGCGGTAGCTCAGGTCGTCGATGAAGTCGTCGTAGCGGTTCAGCGGGATCGGCGACTTCTGCGACGGACTGCTGGGGCCGAAGTCACCCAATTCGAATGATTAGTCCTCGGGGGGGTTCGATTAGTAGCACAACAATCGCCGTGAGGGGGATTAGTCGAGGGGTTATGGTCGGAGAGAAGAGATAGGCGCTTGGGTGTTTTTGCGGCTCGTCGCGCGGTGGCGGGCGGGAATTCGGTGGGGGGACGCTTCGTCCGACCGATGGTACGGTAGCGTTTGAATTTATCCGGGAGGACGCTTTTCCCATCGAGAGATAGAGGCTCGCGATTGCGCGAGCTTTGGGGAAAAATCGAAGGTGTGCATATGGGGAAATCCCGTGAGAGATTACGGCTCGATGGAATTGGTCAAGATTTTTTTTAAGCATCCGCGTGATTCGCTTTACAAAGAGTCCAGCAGTGAAAGTAATGTAATGCAAAAATTGTTAATTCGTTTTTATACGAAATATCTCATTTACAAGTTTCTCTCGCGTCAAAAATATATTTATGTATAAAGCTGATTTTCATGTGAACTATAAACACCTGTTGTTGGTCACATATACTTTAAATTGAAAGTGCTTTGTCAAAATAATTTTGAAAGATTTGAGCAATTCTAGAAATTCATTTGCAAGGGAAGTCACAGCCAACTGGCTCATTCGAAATTAGATCGATAGCTATGATGTCTTCCGAGAAAACCCGATAAGAATAGAAACGTTTGCGCAACTTGTAGGCCAAACGTACATCAGAGAATAATTCCGCTTCTCAAGCGCAATACACAATTCTCGCGAAAGCTCAGCTACGAATTAATTTACTCTCATTGAAATTCGCTGAATCCACGATTGTATCCCAGAGTTTCTCGCACAGATCGCCCAAACTTCCTGCGGTGTATTATAAATAGTGCAAAAAACCGATAATTCTTATGAAATTTTCAAAGCTCGTCAAATATTCCCCGCTACTTCTCGTCCGTTCCCCTCCAAAGCCACGATTATCGAAAATTCGAAAATCGCCTCGCTCTGCCAATTCGTCGCATCCACTTCCTCGCGCGCACAAAAGAAAATCGTCCGAACCGCGTTTGCAAGCCGCTCTCCTGGAAAATCCGAACAATACCAATTCCCCATCGCGCCAAGTGCTCGCGTAAATTCAGCTCGGCTCGCGTTAAACTCGGAAAACTCCTCCGGATCCGCCCGTATAATCTCCATCCGCGCGCACACACTCCCGCAGGATAACCCGCGCTCTGCCATCCCGCGTCGGTATAAAAAGCTCCTCGTCGTCCTCGTCGGGGCATCGATTTCCCCCCCAACGCCATCTCGCTGCACACAAGCCCGCGTATACACACACAGCGCAAAGCCGTGTGTATACGTGCAAAAAATAAAAAAAAAAGTAAAGGGGGGACTTACACAAAATTGTCGGTGTGCCGGCGGGAATCGATGTCGTGGAGCTCCTGGAGGTACTTGCGGCGCCGCTCCTCCTGGTAGACCCGGCGCATATTCTCGGCGCTGCGCCTGGCCAGCTCCTCCTCGCTCAGGGCCTCCTTGGCCTCGGCCCGCACCGGCGAGCGGTAGTGGATCGTCACCTCGCCCTCGACGTAGCGCCGCGGCGACTCTGCGCAGGCAGAAAGAAGAGAGAGAGCCCGCGACGGAGCGCCGTGCGACGGGGATGATCAGTTCTCGGATCGATTGTATATGTATATATTATATATATATGTATCTATATTTTTTTTGTGTATGTACAATAGAAGGGTTCCCTCCTCCCATCTCAAGGGGGTAAGACGGAGAGATTTGGATTTGGGTAAGGAGGGCCGGGGGGGGGGGCTGTATATATATATTTTGCATTACGCAATGCGGGCGGTTGTAAGTCTTTGTTTCGTGAATAAAATATCGCTTTAAAAGCTTCGAGCTTTCCGTACGTGCGCACCGCGGCAGTAGTAAAAGGCGAGATACGCGGGGAACGCAGCGCGCTATATACGCTATTGTTTCGCTTTGCGCTCGAGAGGCATATAATCTTGCGAGTTCTCTCTTTTTTTTTCTTTCGAAATGACGCTCCCGCACACGCGGCTCGACAGAATTATCTGGTTTCTTTCGGGAGTTTTACGGATGTATAAAGCTGCGGGGGGTATCTGTATGTGTACTATATATATATATTATATATATGCTTGATTGTCACGGAAATGTAAAGCCGGCGCGAGCTTTAAAGTTAGCGTTTTAGAATTGGGTGGGAATGTGGAATTAATTTTTTTGTTTTTTGTAGATACTGTAGATATATGTTCGACCAATGCGTAAAAATAATACCACTGTTTATTCGTTTTACTCGAGTTTTAATGTATAACGAACATTTACGACGGGATTCGCGAATTTTTTACTTTAAAGTGGGCTTTGAATCGTAAATTTACGTCGCATATGCGTTAGAATAAAAATTTCCCTAACTAAATATACTTTGATGGTCTGAAATAAAAATTTTCGTCATAATATCCAAATTTTTACATTTCCAGTCACGCCCGAGTAAATCTCAAAGATGCGCAGAGCGAAGCTAATCTAAAAAACATTTTCCCGACTCAAAAGTTGTCCGGGTAAAGCTCATACATTAAAAGTTCATATTTTGATACGGAATGTCGTTCCGCAAAGTTTTAACGCAATATTCCTTTACGAGATGTCTCTGTAATTGATACACTATGCAAATTTAATACGGCTTTTATGCAAATATCCTCCAGAAATTTTTCTCTGCGAATGACACTCGCAAAGAAAGTCCGCGTAGCCAGCGATCCGTAACTCGCGCAGCAAATAATTTTAACAGTACGTACACACTACAATAGGTGCTGCATTAAGGGGGCAAGCCATTTTTTGAAATAAAATTTTTTTTTTTAAATTGTTATTTATGTTAGTTAAATAAATAAATAGCTGTACTGCAATCTTTAATTTTTACTGTTGGTATACAAAATTATCTTTAATTTGAGAGATCTAAGTCCGCTAGAAACATTTTCGAGTTTTGAAACTCAAAATTTCTTTTAAATTTAAAGCTCAAATTTTAATTAAGTATATTCATTGCTATACTCTTCACGATGTGAGTATACAGGAAATGGTTAACATTAAAAATATAAATGTATGTAAATAAATATTATCCATAAATTTTCATAAATTTTCTATGTTTAATATTTTTTCTGTTGATCGCATTCGAAGGGTTCGATTCAGAGGATTTACACCCTTCAAATGAAACATAATTTCGTGGACTAACAGTAGAAACAGAGATTGTAATTCACACATACTATAAATGATAATTTAATAAAACTTTATATATAATTTATTTTTAAACACAGTTCGCTTCTTTGGTATAAACGTTACCAGTAGGTTCGGTAACGGTGGGTACCCTGGTAGAAACTTAACGATAAATTAACTAATTCATAACGAATTTATCGTTAAGTTTCTCCCAGGATAAATTTGAAAACTAAAAACGTTACATTAACATTATTACACGATTCGAAGTATCAATATTCAACTTCATTGTATATCAATGCATTCAACTATCAGTATAATTGAGTACATGCGACCATATAGTTATTAATGCTTTGTCTTCAGTTTTAACATCAATTTTTACCAAAAATGCTCCCATTTTTAATCAACGCGTATTAATCAGCCAAAATCCTTAATTTTCAACCAGAACCCCTCGAAAAACACAATCCCACAATACACCACGATATCCCCGTTTCTCACAACCCAGCGAGATTGAGATCCTCCGGCAGACGCGTCATTTTCACGCCAATCAACCTCCGCGAGGCCTCTGATCTCGCGCGAGCGATCTACCCTGCTTCTGCCATCGGAATATTTCCTCGGATATTATACGCACGCGTCTACGTGCGCAACAAGGCCGAGCCTTGTTTCGGCTAATCCGGCTGAAAGGCACATCCAGCGAGAGTAGGTTAATTAAACGCAGACGCCGCCGCCGCTGCCGCGGGTCGTGATTTTCGGTAAACTTGCCGCGAACAAAAGAAATTTCGCGCGCGCGCGCAAAACCAAATCGCAGCGCGGCGGAAGGCGCGGAATGTATGAACAGGACTCCTCGAGTGTGTAGGTAGGCTAACGAAATATTACACTTTCCCGTGCAGTTAGCGGTCGTTAACGCTGCGCGTATGTATATATATATATATATGTGTGTTTGCGGGTATACACCGGCATACACCGTTAACTCGCACTTTTCGCGTTGCTTCCGCCGTCGCTGCTCATTATCCGTAAATTCTCGGCCCCCTCGCTATATACGTATACGTGTAATAAGTATATATTATATACAATAGGAGTCGAGAAAACGGCTCGACGAGAGCTTTTATCGATTAGCCTCTTCTCGTTACCGGCTTTCGGAAATCGCTCGACTGCGGCCGCGGCGCGATGTATATATACGAGTGCCGGCATCAATTAGAAAATCTCGAGCGAGTTTCACGCGCTCTCGCGCGTGCGCTGCGGGAGAAAGGGGAGGAGAAGCGGGAAAAATCTCGGAAACAATGAGACGCGTAAAGCGTCGATGGCTAATCGCGCCGCGATTAGTAATTCAAATGAGCGAAAAGACCCTGTCGATCGAACTACTTTTTTCTTTCTTTCGTTTCTTTTCTGCGTCCATACAGCTCTATATGGGAAAATCCGCGGAAATAATTCAGACAATTGCAGCGGAAATCGATGACCAAAAAAACAAGAAGACGAAAAAATAGTCTTCTCACGAAATCGAATGAGTGTTTTTGGGTATTTAGATATTTGTGTAAAAATTAAAAAGAAAATTCGTCTTTTTAAGCAGGATTTTTTCAATCCGAAGTTTACAAAAGTTTACAAAATATCTAAGTTTTTCAAATTGATCGAGCTTTTTTGTCTATATTTTTTTTTAACAAAATGACGGCGGTTTTTGTGAAACAGCGTGATGTTAAACATGATTTTTTTTCTCGAGAAATCTGACTTTTACGAAAAAATGTTGTAGAATAAAAAATGCTTAAATTTACTCAAAGAATAGTATGATTTTTTTTAAAATTTTTAAGCAAATTTAAAAATTTTTCAAAAACTGTGAAAACAGTTTAACATCACGTTGTTTCACAAAAACCGCCGTCATTTTATTAAAAAAAATCATAGCCAAAAAAGCTCGACCAATTTGAAAAGCTCAAATATTTTGTGAACTTTTGTGCATACTTGCGACGTTAAAAATAAAATTCTTTCTCCCTCTAAACTCGGATTGAAAAAAAAACGAATTTTCTTTTAATTTTTTACACAAATATCTAAATACGCAAAAACGCTCATTCGATTTCCTGGGAACACTATTCTTTTCGTGTTCTGGGGGTCTTACAGAAAAAAAAGCGCTGCCCCAGACGGGTCTCGCCAAATTTTTTTTTTTTGGTCGATTTCCGCTGCAATTATCCAAATTATATTTTCGCGAATTTTCCCATATATACGAGTGCGCGCAAGTAACGGGAGAAAAAATTCGCATCGCGCGTTTCGCGGGTGTGTAATATACATCGTCATCGAGATTCCATACCATTAAAAACCGCCAGAAAAATAGACTGCGGAGCGCAGCGAGCGGACGCTCAATTTCAAGAAAAAAAAAACAGGGAGTCTCTCGCTGCTACTTAACTTACGCTTCGTGTATCTCGGCAATTGAAAGCCTGTTATAATACACTTATGCTCCCGAGGTACATAATGCACGGGAGCTCGCGAGGAAGAGTAAGAAAAAAAGCAGAAGACGAAGAAGAAGAGAAGCATGAACGTCACGGGCTACAAAACCCGGTTCACTCTCCCATTGTTCCCCGGGCAACGCTCCGTAGTCGGGAGTTTTATTAACGAGGTCCATGTGACCCGCGCTGGAGATTCCTCGGAATGGACGTCGCGACGTCTCTTGCGGCTGCGTATATGTGTGTGCAAGGAAGGGAGAAGAAGAAGAAAGAAAGAAAAAAAAAATTGGATCGAGCTGATAAGTGACCCACATAGGCGTCCGCTCGTTTAAGTAGTTCAACTATCTTTCCTAAGGTTTCCGATCTTCGCGAGCGCGATGTGTGTTTATAGATTGAGAGCCGGCGACGCGACGCGCCACAATACACGAGTTGCGTTACAGTTTATACCTCGACGTTTGTCACGGTGTGCGGAATGTATTGTTGGCGTTCCGGGCGGTGGATCGATGAGTGATAGCTGTCTAATTTTCTTTTAATTATCTTGTACGCACGCGGCTATACGAGCAATTCCGTTAAAACACGACGACACTATTACGGGGATGCGGAGGTCGAAAAATTTTTTTTCTTTGAAGCCAGAGTTTTCGGACAAGAATCGGATTTTCTTCTGTAAGCCAAAAGATGTTAAAAGAGAGATATGAGTGTATGGAGAAAAGAGAGAAAATCGGCTATTCGAATTTTTTTTTTTAAGTGGACACAACTTTGGGTCAGAGCATCGAATCTGGGCATTTTTTAAAAATTAAAGCTGTTTTGTTGTACTTTTGCTGTATTTCGGCGTATTAATCTTTTGTAAAACAAACGTAAGATGGCTCAGAAATACGGTTCCCAGTAACTTTTTCTAGGTTCCTCGCCATTTTTTTTCATCTTTTGACTTACGGAAGAAAATGTGACCGGTCCAAAAACTCTAAAATTCAAAAATTATCTCTAAAATAAATAGCAAAAATTATCTTTTAAATTACCTATCGATTTCTGGACCCCCGCCGAAAAGTGCAATTATTTAGAAGAATTCGACATAATAAGAAGATTTCTATTTTTTTGCGGTTATTTAGAGCTGTTTTAAATAAGCTTAAGAAATTTCAGATTAAAAGATCTACGGAGTGCTGTCTTAAAAACTCCAGTTTTTTAATTATATACGAATCAATACGCGTTATGAAATAATTCGAACCAAGAACATAACGAACCGATCGGGCACGTAAACTTATTTAAAATTTGGTGCATATCCATCTTACTTTATGCGCCAACTGTCACGTCGCGCGAAATTTCCAAAATCCCGCTACAATTCAAAGTAAAAAGAAAATTCCGCTTTTGTCAGTCAAAACGACGTTTATTCCCTCCCCGAAATTTCCGAAATGTCTCAACTCGAAAAATATTTTCCCCAGAAAATCCAGCCGCGCCGAGCTATATAAGCCGATCGATTTTCCGATCGGCGCCGACGGCCGCAAACATCCGTGGCAACGCTTCAACACGAGAAATCACTTTCTTTTTCATTTTCCAACTCTCTCACGATCCGCGGCTCCGCTCCCGAAGTGCTATTTTTATATATCGCGGACGTTTTCGCTCGCGCGGCCCGAGAGAAGAGTGGGCGCAGGCGATGACAAATGTGCATTATTTCGATGGCACATAAACTTCGCGACTTTCGTTCTCAGGCGCGGGAACTTCGCCGACAGGGAGAGCTGACTCACGCAATTGTTTCGTAATAATAAATTGTGTTGACAGCAGCCGGCTTTGGGACGAAAAAAAAAACAACAACAACAACGACGACGACGACGACGTCTTTCTTGCGACACGTGCGCGCCGTCGCGGAGAGCCGCGCGCGGACGGGAATTGAATTGTCGGGAAAAATCGGATTTTTCACTGAGTTTTCTCGGGCTGTATAGTACACGGGTGTCCGTGGATCGGGTGTTGTCGAATGACCGAATTCGCGCAATTGAGGATTGACGTCATTTTTTTGCTGAACTCGAAACGGAAAGCGTTAATGGACGTGGAGGCGCGGGTTTTGGCGTTGGGAAGAGCTGCTTTTTTGAAATGTTCGAAGCAATTTGTCGTCTATTGGTATCTTTCGTTTCGTATAATATGTCGAATTTCAAAAAATAAATAAACTTTTCTTTGATTTGGAAATCGAAAAATTTTTTTTTCAAGCTAGTGATTTCGGCTTTCCTCTGTCACCCGAAACATAGTTAAAAATGCAGAGGAACATGGAAAAAGTTGCTGGTAACCATATTTCTGAAGCATTTTAAATTTTTTTTACATAATATTAATGCGTGAAAGTACTGGAATAATAAAAATTATGAATGTTTGCGAGGCACCAATAAAATTTCAAATTACACTACAATAAAGTATTTTTATAGAGCTTTAATTTAAAAGAAAATATATGCAAGATTCGATGGTCTCATCAAAAGTTATGCCCGTTAAAAAAAAAAATAAAATAATACGTAATAGTAATAATAAATAAAAGTAATAATGAAAATCCGAATAGCCGATTTTTTCGTTTTCCTCTATATGCCTCCCCATTTTTTATCATCTTTTGGCTTACAGAAAAAAGTTTGTCTATAGCTTAAAAAAATGTTTTTCGAATTCTAGACCAAAGAAAAGTGCATTTATTTCTTGAGATTCGACATATAAGTGAAAAAATTTGATTTGACATTATCCTTTTGACGTATAAAATAAGAGCCGCGAGTGTATAGGACGTATATATTGCGGGAAATCTTATAGAATCCAAAATTTCAACTCGACGCACGACTTTCTACTCCGGTTATATTGCGTCCCATATTTTTTCTCGGAATAATACGAAATTTATACGGTAAATAGATCTTGCAATGCACTTCTATATCGTCATGATTTTTTGTCGTGAAAACGGCGATGACAATCTCGGGGTATACAGTTTAATGCTTCTTTAGACGCTGTTTTCATGGAATTGATTTTACAAATGGAATCATTGGAAAAACTCGGAAAAATGATATCGCATAATGAAAAAATCAGAAGCAAAAACGTTGCTTTATATTGCCTCGTTTTAATCACGTAGAAAGTAATATAGAAACGTCCATTCGGACAGTTTTCTAAAAAATTCTGTATACGTTTCAAAGTATCTCACGATATCTCGAAAATTGACTATTACACGAAGCAAAAGCACACTTTTACGAACTTCCGCTCGGAAAAAGCGTCGCGCACATTCGCGAAAATTCCATTTTCCAACTTTTCCCACTTTTTTCCCCCTATACCTACCCTTCACCGAGAAACCGTATCGTGCGTACCCCATACAACGCACTCGAAAATTCAATCGTCGCTGAAACGAGTTTTTCCCCTAACTTCCGTCGGTATATAGGAATTACGCATCCGCACAACGTATCATATTCGCTCTGACCGAATTACCGTAATTATCCGGGTCTCGATGTCATTCCTCCAATTCCCCCCCCCCCCCTCCCCAAATTGCACCGCCGGCTAATTCCCAAAAGTAACTCGATTTTCCCGAAAATTCTCCTGCCGCTCGGCCCGCGGCTGCCGAGAAAATAATCATAAATATCTCGCAGTCGGAAGAGGACACGCGCGAATTATTCCCCATTATTTAAGCGTCCCTATAACTCCACAAAAGAGTATCCATCATTCCCGTTCCCAAAATTCCATTCTCTCTCTTTCTCTCTCCGACAAATTTTCCAAGCGCACACACCATCCATCTCAGTCCCGCGCGCGAACCAGATTCGTTCCCCGCTTTTTACCCCCCCCCCCCCTCCTCACCCTCTCAAAGAAGAAAAAGCAAAAAATTCGTGCAAAGCACATGAAATTACCCAAACGTTCTCCCGAAGAGCTAACGTCCTCTCGACTGGAGCAATAAACTTCCCTCGAAACGGCCATCTCTCTCTCTCTCGTTCACCCTCGGAAACAAGCCGCGCAACTATCTCGTGCGCCTCTCACACCCGCACGAGCGCCGGGTCCGCGCAAAAAAGCTCTCGCGACCCGCAAGACATTATATACACACACAGACACACGCGACACACGAGACCGCAAGAAAAGAGAGCCTCTCTCTCTCTCGACTATAAACTCTCGCGAGCCCGGAGTTCACGATACGTATTAATAGACGAACGAGTGTGTAACAGCGGTTGTACCGACGAGTTGCGCCTAAGAGAGCCGCATGCACGTCGAGAAAGAAAGAGAGATAGAGAGAGAGAGGATAAGAGAGCGATTGATCGCGAGAGACGACGCCGATGACACTGCGCGCGGCTGGTGCGTCGGTCGACGGCTCGGCGGACTTTAATCTTTCTCTCTCTCTTTCTCTCTCTATTCGCGTGTGTAACATGCATATACGTATGCATACGTGTATGCGTACGACTGCGCGCGATGTGTCTATACATACACGTAAACGCTAAACAAAGCACATATACATAGGATCAGTCCGTCCGGTGTGTGTGTCTGTGTGTGGCTGCAGTAGGCGAACTCACTCTCTCCGCTCTCTCTCTCTCTCTCTCTCTCTCTCTCTCTCTCTCTCAACGTGGGCTTTCGCGGGAAGTGCGCAAAGTGCAGCTGCTGCGCGGAGGAAGGTGCACATATATATATATATATATATATATATACTGAGCCATCGTCGCTCAGAGAAAGAGAGTTCGATTATGGGGCTCTGGCCGGAATGTTTATTGGCTAATGTTGCGCGGAGCCATCGTTTCAAGAGAGAGAGAGAGAGAGAGAGAGAGAGAGAGAGAGAGAGAGAGAGAGAGAGTTTCTTGCGCGCGTATGGCTTAATTTGAATTTCCCGCGCTTTTTCAAACGTCGCCGGAGACTATGAGAAAACTAGGCCGCGCTCCGAGGAATTGGAAAAAAAAGCAGGGAACTGCGCGCTCGCTCAGGATGAAATTTACATGGAAACTTATCTCGTGAACGTCGGTGGGGGGGGCTGTACCCCCCCTTTTTTTCTTTTCCTTTTCTCTCGTTCTCTCTCTCTCTCATACTTATATATATAGAGAGAGAGAGAGAGAGAGAGAAAGAGAGAACCGAGAGTTATAGTTATGGCGGAAGTTTCGCGATGTTTACATAGTTGGCGAAGATCTCTCTCTCTCTCTCTCTCTCTCTCTCTCTCTCTCGAGCCCGTATAAATTCCGATAGCGCGGAAGAGGAGGGCCGCGGAAGAAAAAAACGCTATAATAAATGTCCGGCGCGCGTATTATATCGATAGTCAAGAGCGTTTAATTCGATTTTAAGTAGGCGTACCCCCCACCCCACCCTCGACCTTTTTTCTTTTTTTTTTCTTTTAATACACCGTTAAATTCCGTAGCCGCGCGCTGCGGCGCGGTCAGAGTACAAGAGAGGCTTTATTACTCGGCGGTCATCTCGTAAAAGCGGGTAATTGAATTTTCAAGTTCCGAAACTAGTGCCTCGTAAATTATCCGCTTGATAAGGACATTTTTTTCGTAATCCACGCGGAATCGCTGTGTATCGGGGAGAGACGCTCGCGTACACCATAATTGCGCGTTTCCGGCCGCGATGCCGCGTATACTGCACTTTGGATCCGTTTGAGAATGTACCTCGTGTACACGCCGCGCGCGTGTATACTTGTATTAAATTAATCTTGGGGATAACGTCGGCTGTGAATAGGCAGATTTTCGCGTTTTATAGTGCCTGTCGTGAATGGATTTAAGAGTTCCGCTAAAACGCCGGGAGGTAATACGTAAGTGTAGGTTTTCTATCGCGATCCTTTCCTCGATAAATAAATGACCTATTATTTGTCGAATTTGAGTGAAACCTCAGAAATACTCTTTTTTTTCACTTTCACGCAGTGTAGGAGCAATCGAAATTGTTGCTGGAATGAACTTTTCTTTGCTTTTCATCGGGGGGGTTTAAGAGAAAAAGGCGATTTTTTCCCTCGCTGAAATAGCGGAAAGTTCAACGAAACTTTCGGCAAAGATTTGGAAGATCTTAATGTTGAAAAAGTAAGAGGGAAAATAAACTTTGAATTAATTAGTTCGCGGAAAGCAAGTGTTTTTAAGTGGCTAAAAGTTTTTCTAATTATTCGTGAGGCTGCTGTAATATTTACGAGAAACGCGATGTATCACTCAAAATATGTTGTAAACAAGATTAATTTTTATCTTGTTAACTAGTATACAACAACGAAAATTCGTCGTGATACAGGAGCGAATTTTCTGTAAAGCTCGTAAATTTTATTAGTCGTATTTGATGCACAGTTATCTGCGTATCAAAATATGCTCGATGTAAAAGGTGCAATGTATAACTAAACGTCGATTTCAATTTGCGCTATAACTTTCAATCTTACCCGCCGGTCCAATAAACAGAGAATCGATTACAAAATTTCAATACTCATCGTACACGAAAGGTATATCCGCAGCAAAAAAGATAGAAATATAGTCGAAGCGAATAATACATTTTTCAGAAGACAAAACAATGAGTCATTCGGTAAATTCCTAAAAATCTTAAATTGAATTTAAAAAAGTAGTTTCCATCTCTCCGGCCTACACAGTACAGAAATTAAAGTGTAATACGCCAGCGTAGCCTCGGCGCTCCGTCCAAGTGTACGCCTCGAAAATCACGGCTCATCGTCAGCCGCGCGCCTCAGCCGAGGGGAATCGGCCTCTCTCTCTCTCTCTCTAGAGAGTATAATAACGCATCGTGGAAAGTGAAACTCGCGGCAGGTGCCGTAATAATCGACATGCTAAACGCACCGGGGGAGCTCGTCTATAGCGCGCGGGGGTGGCTGTACCAGGGTAATTGACAATCTCGCTCGAATCTATTAATCCCCCCTCCCGCCCCTCGTCCCCGTCTAACTCGCTTAAAGTTTTAACGGTGCGCCGTTAACGTCGTTAATTCGCCATGGATATAAGCGGCTCGTCGGGGTGGTGGGGGTCAGCGTGTAACTGGAGCAGTAACTCCTGCAGCGCCGGTCGCGCGCGTCACTGCATTATCTCCGGGACAAAGGAGCTCCAGATCTGACGAGTACGCGTACACCGTACATACTGCACATATATACTGACTGTAGGGTATGGGTCCGTAGACGGAGGTGACGGGGGCCCCGGTAGTCTTGTCGTTGGCGCAGGGGGGGCTCGGCTCCTTGGGCCGGTCGAGCCGGTCCCTCGAGGCGGACAGGGCGACGAGCCTCGGCGACAGGAGCTTGTCGTCGTCGTCGTCGTCGTCGTGGGCGCCGTCGTCGACGCCGGTGACGAGGTCCGAGCAGGACTTGTGGAAGGAGCCGTGGCCCCGGCGCCGGATCATCCGCTCGATCCTGGTCTCGCGGCGGTAGCTCGTCCTGGGGTCCCTCGTCGCCGTCCCGGAGGAGAGCTCGAGGAGGCTGCGCGAGTTGCCGAGGAGGCGCTCGACGCCCGAGGACTCGTCGGAGGAGTGATCGGTGACCCGGGCGCAGCTGGCGAAGTACTTGCAGTCGTTGCCGGGCCGCTGGCTGAGGTTGGGCAGGGACTTGCGCCAGGAGTCGGCGAGGTAGGCGAGCCGGGGACTGGCGGCGCACTTGTCGTCGGGGCTGTTGTTGCCGAAGTGGTCGGCGCGGGACTTGCGGCCGTCGGTGCTGCTGCCGTTGCTCTGGGAGGTGAGGGTCTCGGTGCTGCCGAAGCCGCTGCTGCTCTTGGCGGTGGTCCTGGCCCGGCTGGCGGGAGCCTCGGCGAAGAACTTGCGGCGCAGGTAGCGATTGTGCTCGAAGATCTCGTGGAGGCGCTCGCGGCTGCTGCGGAACTCGGGGCTGTGGGGCACGACGTAGTCGTCGAGCCTGCGGGGGATCTCGGCGGGGTCGTCGGGGAGCAGCCGGGAGCCGGGGGACGAGCGCTTGCCGGCGAGGACGACGTTGCTGTTCTGGTCGAGCTGGTGCTCGTGGTGCGCGTCGCCGAAGTAGGCGCGCTCGAACTCGGTGCGGGGCTTCCAGTCGGCCATGGGGCTGCGGGTGGCGGCCTCGTCGGCGGACTCCTGGAGCTTGAGGTAGACGAGATCGGCCCGCTGGACCTGGGGCATGGAGCCGCGCTGGACGGCGTGGCGCTCGACGAGTCGGGCCCTCAGACGGCCGCGGGACAGTCGGCGGGAGAACCTCCGGAGATGCTCGATGTCATCGCGCAGAGTCGTCCACTCGCGGCTGGCCTCGAGCTCGAGGACTCGCTCCAGTGGTGGGGACGACCGCAGCTGCATGTCAGATGCGCCTCATCTCTCTCCCGCGGCTTGGAAAGCTGCGCACTCACTGTTCACTGAATTTTTCTTCCCGCGTGTCCGATTATACACGTTATATATATACACGTTACGTATACACGATGCACTGGGACGGAAAAGCGCGAGTCCGATTCACGCGTACATCGCAGCGCGCGTCGATCTCGGCCGTTCCACTGATAAGGAGTCAAGGGCCCCCGGAGTAAATACACTGGGCGCGAGCGCCTCGGAGGCAACGCGACGGAGGTGGATGCGTGGGCGAACGATCGGATAGTCGCGTCGGCACTGCCGCCTTGGAGAACAGCCGGGCCCCGCCGCCGACTCCGCGGCCGTTGAGGAGGAGAGGAGTCGAGAGAGCGAAAGAGAGAGAGAGAGAGAGAGTCCCCCGAGGGGAACGCGAGAAAGAGAGAGACAATGGCCCCTCTCTTGGGTGTACATGTATACACTCTCGGCTACTCCTCTCCACGATATACTCCGCTGTATATACACACGCTATACTCGAATCGCCAGCTGCAGCTCTCGCGCTTAGTGTGGGTAATACAGTGTATATATATATACGTGTGGGTCTGAGTGAGCTCGAGCGGTTAAAGGTCTCTTGTGCAAGATTTTAGCGCGGGGTTATGCTTTTTTTTCGAGAGTCTCTCTCTCTCTCTCTCTTTCTCGCTTTCTGCATCGGGGGCTTCTCGGAACGCTCGCTCGCCGCGAGATTCTCGCTCCCTCCCTTTTTTCCTCCGTCTCTCATCCCATTCTTTTTTCCGTTTTTTCTCTTCTCGTCGCAGCGCTGCTCCACTGACGCGGCCTTTGACTTTTACTTTCTTTTTGTACGCGTATATATAGCGAGAGGAATCGCGTATATACATATACGTTTATACGCGATACACTCCGGGTAAACTACCTCTGCCCCGCAGCGTATTATACTCCCTCTTTGTTTCTCCGGGAGGCTTCCTATCCTCTATACATCCTATATACGTATACGCTGTATAGATATACACAGAGACTGCGGGCGTCGTTGGCTCGTTGGTCCGCGCTACTCGCCTTGTGCACGTACATGTATACATACCCGTATATATCTATATACATGCTCTTTCTCGCTTTTTCAGCGGGCTCAGCTCATTCAGCCCGCGGTTCTCATCCGGCGCGTTCCGCTCGACGACTATACGGCGCACTGTATATACCTACACCGCGCGGCGCGCGATCGCCGATTCGCGATAAAGTATAAGCGCGAGTGTGTATATATATATCGAGGCTCGAGCAAGCGAGTTCTCGAGTGGAGGAACTCCGTAGAGAGAGAGAGGCCGGAAGGACGGAGAGTCGATGGCTGATGAAGTGCTTCTCGAGGTTGATTTCAGAATGTTGACGCGGAAACGCGTTGATTTTGTATATATGGAAGTTCGTACCGCTTCGTAAGCGGCCAAGACGATTTTTCATTTTTATTTTAAGAAGAATTGTTTAACGAAACCCAACGGAGCATTTGCGAAACGTGTCAATGTGGAAATTCATAGCATTCGCGAGTCGAATTCAAGTTCGACTCTTTAGCCCGACGCGTTTAATTTCGAAGCGCACTCGCACCTGAAATTCGACGTAAATACACGTATACCTTTATATATATATACTACATACGTGAAGCGCCGATCAAAATTCAAAACAAAGTGCGAGCCTCCATGCAAATGCCCTCATTAGTTTCAATGACGGATCGACGCGATTCACCTGTGCACTTTCCTCCCCGCGTCGACGTAAATAAAAATTCAGCTTCGTAGTCGCGATCCTATTCCTCGTCGATGCGCGATCTCTCGATTACGTTTTCCGCGCAGTGAAAAATCGGCGCCGAAAAGCCGGCGGTTCGTCGATAAAAAAGAAACAGCGATAAAAGGCACGTCTTCCGTGTCGTAATCGGCCTTCTGTATTACCTCGCGTTGAAAAAAAAAAAAAAAATCGTGTGATCGAGGAAGTCGCGATCTTCGGTATACGTATATATATATACCGCGGCCGCGGTGTAGATCACCGCTTGGGATCTCGAAAGTTTTGAGGAATCGCTTTCCGCAGTGTCTTACGCAAGACTTTTTTTTTCTCTCTCTCTCTCTCTCTCTCTCCTTTTCCCTCCACCTGCGAGTATATATACCATATATATGCAGTATATATACACATGTATATATACCTTTCTTCGGGAACTTCCTCGGTGAGCATAGACTTGCGGATTCGGTCTCGGAACGACTGCGCGCTTACGTATATATAGCCGAGAAAGTTGCGCAATTCCACACGGTTAGGCGATAGGGAACTTCCCGATGAGCCGTTGATTCTATCTGTAAATTCGCCGACTGCACCTATCGCACGCGTCTACGCATCAGGTTCTCTATATGTACTTATATATATATATATACTCGGAGAGTTTCAAATTCGCAAAATTGAATTTATATTTCGAGCACGCGCGTGTACATTCGACTCTCTGTAAACTCGGAGAGATCTCGTCCTCGCGAATATTCGACGCCTCCCCCCCCTCCCCCGTAAAACCGGAGCAAACATCGTCAGAGACGCGCGAGCCTCTCCCCGAAACGCGTTTGCGGCTGCCCCCCTCGGAAATAGGCGCGGGCGTTTTAAAATCTATTTTCGCGCGAACTTGGCCTACGACCGGCGTTATCGCGATGGCTCGGCGGCGGCGGCGCAAGGTCGCGACGGATCGATCCACTTTGCGACGACGAGGAGAGCGAGAGCGGCGAGAAAATTGCATCGCGAGGGGGGGGGGGGTGGGAAACGCGATTCCAACGGCGTCGTTTCTTTTTGGCCGGCTGGAAAATTGCTTTTCCGCGCGCGGGGAAAATCTGATTGTGGGAGGGGGGGGGGCGGACGCGCCCCCGGGAAAATTAGATCGGTGTTTAATGCAGAAGTGCGCGCGGGGAAAGAATCGCGGGTTTAATCTCGGGCAGCGCGCGAATTAATGCCTCGATAGACACGAGCGTGCTGCGGGTAATTACGGATTTTTTTTGTGGACTATGGGAGGGACTGACGGTCGAGGATGGTTTTGCATGTGTTTTCGATTTCGCGCTGGGGAAAATGCCTTTTTTCGCAATTTAGAAATGTAAATTCTTTGAAATTTCTTATTTCGCTTTATTCTGTGAGGGAGGGAGTTCGTAAAATTAATTCGGTTTTTTTCTATTGAAATTTAAGGGGCAACATCGAGTTGCTAAATTTCCATGTACTTTGCATGTTTATGTAGTAAGATATGGGAACAATGTTATTTCACATTCTGTAAAAAGCTGCCCCGGCAGTGCGTTGAGACTTTTTGTTATTTTGTAACCCAAAAACTGAATTAATTTTAGTAATTTACCCATGATATATAATATTCAGGTACTTTCGTAAGTTATTAAATCAACTTGAATTTTAATGCATTTTTTATGTGCACCTATACTTGAATATTAATGTAAAGTCAATTGAAACTACAGTATTAAATTAAGATTTAATGTATACAATTCATTGAAATTCATATATATAATACGAAAATATAGGTGCATTCTATATCTGTTAATAAATTCATGCAAATATATGCAGAAAATCTATATATCCGGTACATTAACATTAAAAATTGAGCATTCATTTGGAACGTGAATCCTCCTATGTCTGTATAGTTACTTCCAAATTGACTATTCGAAAGCATTCGAATTTTTTCCTAAATTCCCTGTTCATCTTTCGAAAGGAAGCGTCTCCCGTCGAAATACCGAAATCTCCTCCGCGTATCGCGTGTAATTGCCCATGAACACCAGAGTGCCGAGATCGTTTCGAAAAAGCCCATAAAGCTGTCCCTCCAAATCACTATATATAACCGTATTATTTTGCCGCGCGCGTCGGCTTAATCAGATTGAATAAAATTGGAACGTATCTATGTATAATACTCTCTCTATACGCGTTCGCGCGCTTGATGGGAAATCCATTCTGCGGCATAATCGAGTTTAGCTCTCGCGTGCGCTGCCACATATAGGATAATATAAGACAAAAGCGCGCCGGGAATTAAAGCGATAGGGCCAATGCATTAGCCGATTCTCTTTCGCGCCGGATATATAGAGAGGGAGAGAGAGTGAGATTCGAGCAAATTAGCTTCGAAGTGGCTCATTGTTGGAAAACGTGTAATTCCGCGGGTAAAAGTTAAGCGAGTCAATAGTCGTGTGTATTATATAGGTGCGGGGCTTTTTCTTTTAACGGCCGTTAACTGCGCGCGCGCGCGCGAGAAACAATAAACACGAGTGTGTTTCTCGACCGGTCGTCGAACGTTTCACTCGCGCGGACAGGGAGGGGGGGGGGGGAGAGAGGAAAAGTTTTAAATATTGCCGACGAAACTGTGCCGAAAACCGACGAGTCGCCGGGTACATATTTTATCACTCGAGAAGAGCGATAAGTTTCACTTCGAGAGGGGGGGGGGGGGAGAAAAAGTGATCTCAATTTCGATGATGCACTTTTCACAAGTGAGCGCGCAGGCGCGCGTGTATATACTTGGCGAGTTTATAGCGTTGCAGAGGCTATTATGATCGTTAAGCCGACAAAGGAAATTTGCATAAAGTTTCGAGTAATTTTAATGAATATCGAATATGCCGATTAATTTCTCGGCCGCGCTTTTACGAGGGCTCATTATTACTATGCGCGTTATACGCGGTCGATTTAAAATTCAAATTTCCCGCGCGCAGGCGCGGCGGGAATATTCGAAAATCGAAGATGTAGCGAGAAACAAAAGCGTTTCGTCATTACAATCGGATTCAGTTGAGTATATAGTTTCGCGAGAGATTATTATTTAAACGACTCGTGTACATAGCGCGCGACGAGCTTTCAAGCTCTACACCACCGAAAAGTTATCCAATTACACAACGAGCGACACCTGCTTCACACTCTTTCCGACAATTTCATTGTCGCTCGTTCTCGAAACTAACTTAGCCCCCCCCCCCCCAGCCGCCTGTTCTCTCGCGCTCGCGGCGGGAAATTTGAATTCTTAATCAGCTCGCGCGCGACACTCGTTAGAATTTAATGCCCGCGCACGTGCGAAGAAAGAGAAAAAAAAAACAAGATTCGTACACCCAATACTTCCGCGTGAAAATTGGATGTGTAACACACTTCCTCGCGAGAAAGCCGGTATATACATTATTATATATAGGCTGACAATCGCAGCAGCGACGTGTGTGCATAAAGCCATTCATCTTTTTTCCCCCCTTTCTCTCCCTACTATACACTTCCGGAAACAATCATCCCATATATACGGTGTATACATGTACGTAACACTTGCACTGCGAAGCGACCTCGACGCTCTCACGTCGCGCGGAGAGCCCGTCGCGCATATATTCTATTCTAATGAGGCGAAGTCGCGGAGAGAGAGAGAAAGACTCGCCGCGCGCTATAATCGCAATGTGGAGCGCGCGCGATTTCACCGGTTTTTCCTCTCTCGCCTCGTGCCTCTCTACACAGTGTACACTGTACACGTATATATATACACACTGCACCTGTATACTATATACACTTGCAGCCCGACGTGATTTTCATCGGCGCGCGAGATCGGCCGCGAGTGAATGGGGAAAAAAGTGAAATCTCCGCGGGGGAATACACAATTGGGTGGGGAAAAATGGGAATTAAGGCCTCGTTATCTAATCCGGAGCGTTTGCAGCTCTTTCGCTCTCTTGCGAAAAGGAGAAGATTCGCGCTCTCGATGCCGTTTTGTCGCAATAACGCTATATGCTATATTGTAAACTCTCGCGGGGCCTGTTTGTCAACAGCGCATTATACGCAATACATATCAGCTTAATTCGAACGCATGTCGTGCGTTGCAGGCATCAGCGCCGGTGTATATATAACGTAAATCGCTGACAAATATAAAAACACAAACGCGGCTTCCGCCCGGGCGGTACGCGCGCGTGTATACAGTACAGGCTTGCGGCAGCTTTTCATTATTGCCGACTACGCGTGTGATACACTCGCACGGAAAGGCGTTTTTTTGTCCCCGCTGTATTATAATGTATACGCGCGTCGATCGCTCCGGGCTCATTTGCATGCGCGTACGTGTGCACTATATATGTATATTGTGTATATAGACGCGTGCGGTGTGTATAGATACACTTTTTGTATATAGGTGCGCGTCCCGCGTATAAGAGGAGACAAAAGGGGACAGCGTAGCGAGAATCGAAAATGGAAATTAACGGGCGGGACGACGTATCTGTTTTTTCGATGCAGCACATGACGCGGAGAGACGAGCGAGCATTGATTTTTCATCGCGAGAGAGAGTAAGTATAATCTTGGAAGGACGCCGCCGGCGTTTTATCGAATTCCATACGGCGAAGCTGCCGAGCGATAGGAGGAGATGACTGAAGACACTTTTTATCTCGCTAATATGCTTACGTGTGTGTCTCCGCGTGTATTATGCGACGAAACGGATAAATCTCGCCGGCGGAAAGTTAGCGCTGTATCAAAAACTCGTGTATAGGAGTGTGTCCAGGAAATTTCGGAAGCAATTCGGACGGAGGAGTTGCATAAATTTTCTTGAAGGCAGACCTACCAGGCCTGATTTTTTCTCGTTCCTTGGGTTGTTCTGAGAGAGAAAAAACTCGCGTACATGGCTGATCGTTGGGGATACTTTATTCCGGAGCAAAAACGACTCGAAGAAACGAGAAATAATTAAAAAACAAGAATTCACATTCAGACTTTTAAAAATATTTCATTAGAGCAAAAATGTCTTAACATTCATCAAAGAATGCTCTGAATTTTTTTTAGATTCTTTACGACATTCTCCGAAATTTCGATTTTTTTAGATCTTCGAAAAGTCAAAAATTGTATCGGATCTATCTGAGTAAGTTTTAGAGTATTCTTTTATGAATTTTCAGACGTTTTTGTTGTAATGAAATTTTTATAAAAGTCCACAGTTTTCGAGAAAAAAATCTGCGAATTATCTTTTTGTTAATTATTTCTCGTTTTCTTCTGGAGTCGTTTTTGCTCCGGAAAAAAGTATATCCTACGATCAGCCATGTGCTCGAGCTTTTTCTCTTTCAGAATGATCTAAGGAACGGAAAAAACAGGTCTGGTAAGTGTGCCTTCAAGAAAATTTTTTATCACTTTTCCGTCCGAGTTGTTTCCGAAATTTCCTGGACCTACTCATATAAATGTATAGGAAGAGTAGCACGATTGGGAATTCGGATAGCGAAGAGAAGGACAGTCTGTACTCCAAAACACAGTGCTATACCGGCGATTCACGGTCGATCAGCGAGTTTCAAGCTTTCAAACAACAATCACACGATGACAATCGCGCGTACCGCGAAAGTTTCGAAATTTTTCCTTAAACCACAGCTTTCGAACGATAATTCTCCTTCCGCTATTTTATTATCCCCATAGATATATATATATATATATATATATATATATATATATATCCGTATCTTGATCGGCAGTCGAACGCTTCTCGAGCGTTACTCGGGAAATCGGGGGAAAAAAAAAGTCTTTTCCGCCAAATATCGCTCCCCAAAAATGCAATGATCCCCGCGAAAAGTGGAACGCAAAGATCGACGCGCAATGCCACATCTATAACGGTATCCACGACGTATAAAAAAAAAAAATTAATTCACGCGGCACTCAAACCCACTTCGATTCCGTCGCTCCAACTGCACTAAATACACACACCACACACTATATCACGCCGCGCGCTAAGTACGCGCGTAAGCCCGACGCGAAGCGACTCGTCCTCGACGAGCGTCTTAGCGCGACTCCGCGCGCGCGGCCGCGAGTTCGTTTCCTCGAGGCGACGGGTCACGTGACTCTCGCCAGTGTATTGTATACATGTATATCGTCGCGCGTAACGCGCGGCGCTGCGAGTTCCTCTGCTCCGTGTGTAAGTATAATTCGTGTAAGTATATAAGCGTGTATATACAAGTGATTTTTCGACTGCAATTGCACTCGACGCTCGCGGCTATTTATCGCTCCGCTTTATCATCCGCGAAACTCGATTTCTTTCCGGAGCGAAGGTCGCGCGCAGTTATAGGTCGGAAAATGTCGTCTTCGTCATTCGCGCGGCTGCGTTTTATTCCGATGTTTATTTATAAGAGCCACTGAGTATAGCGGACTATTTCGGTGGACAAAATTTGCGGGTTTACACTCGGTATGCACGCACCGTTTGCCTGCGCTGTTTACCGCGCGAGCTTTTGATTTTTATCGTCAATTAAGAGCCCCAGATTAGATTGCGCGCACGCGCGGAGAGCAACGCGTTTTTACGCTCGTTTCCTACGGGCCGAGGGAAATTACACGTTTCCATATAGCCGCGAGAAATTACGTCCTTCCGCGACGCACATGTCGAGCGCATTCTGTACACCAGAAAAAAAGAGAGATATATTCGACAATTTTATAATGAAAGACTTCTCGTCGCGCTTAAATCACAAGCTTCGCTTGGCTTCCTCTCCGCACGTATACCGTTACATACCTCGCGCACAAGCACACAGTCGAGAAGTATATCAAAAAGTAAACATCGCGTACACTACACACAGTCACCTATATATATATATATATCCGTAGATCGTCCGAGAGAATATATAAGTCGAGAGCGAAGTCCTCTCTGCGCGGACAAGACAAACAAGCGCGGGAGCGGCTCTTGGCTTTGAAGTTTCGCGATATTTGCTCGGGCCGAGAGTCGCAGTCCGAAAACTCGCTCATTACGAAACTTCGGGGAGCGAGCGGGAGCCGCGAGACCCGAAAAACTTTCCGAGCGCGCACGATCGGGCAATAGAGCGAGCGACGAAGAGGCGAAATTTTCTGTATGTATACACGAGCTAATCCACGAAATAGCGGTGACAGCTGAGCTCGGAAAATTGCAAAATTTTGTTATTGGAGGCAGACCTGTACTGGACCTGTGTTTTCTGGTTTTTTAGACGATGCTGCGAAAGAGAGAAAAAACGAGCGTGAACGACGAATCGTATAGGGTATACTTTTTTCCGGAGGCAAAAGCGACTTGAAAAATGAGAAATTATTAACAAGAATTGATAGACTTTTTTCGCGAGAACTATGGACTTTTGTAAAAATTTCGTTAGACCGAAAATTTCTTAAAATTCATCGGAGAATGCTCGCAAATTCTTTTGGATTTTTAAAGGACACTTTTCGAAATTTCGATCTTTCTGACTTTTCGAAGAATCAAAAATTTTACCGGATGAATCTGAAAAAATTTGAGAACATTTTCCGGCGAATCTTAAGAGATTATTGTTCTAATGAAATTTTTATTGCTTTCGCGAAAAAAATCTCCGAATTCTTTCTCCGTTAATTATTTCTCATTTTTCGACTCGTTTTTCGCTCCCTATACGATTCGCCGTTCACGCGATTCTTTTCTCTTTACAGTACAGTCCAAGGCACCAGAAAACATAGGTCCAGTAAGTGTACCTTCCATACAAAATTTTTTGATTTTCCGAGGTGAGTTGTTTCCACTATTTCGCGGATTAGCCCATATATACATCCTATATAAGGTGCAACGCACCTCAGGGGGGGGGGGGGGTTCGTAGGGAGGAAGACGATTATTCCATCGAAGCGTCGTCTTCGACGTCTGTCGTCGTCATCGCGACCTTCGCCGCCGATGATTTTTCATTCTCTCTCCGTATAATACACTGGGCTCTGTGAAAAGGTCTCCGCCGCTCTCGTTATCAGGGCCGGATAATCGCGTCACGCATCGACGTTTGTGGGATACCCACACACACACACACACACACACACACACACACACAGGTATGCGACTTCCTCTGCGACAATGAGCGCGACCGTTCTTTTTTTCGTGTAACATATATATCTATATACATATATGTGTGTGTGTGTATAGCCGAGGGCGTGTGCGCCGGCCGCGTCTAGCCCGTTTGTATTATATATGTAGGGCCTTTGTTCGCCGCGGCGTGAACGGATGGAACGTTTGGTTTTCACGCGTTTTTCTCTTTATTCCGCTCGTTCGTTCGTTCGAACGAACTGCACGCGTGTGTGTGTGTACAGTACGTGCATACGTGTGCATCATCGATTTCGTCGAGTTTTTTCGTCTGCGAGCGATTATTGGCTCGATTATCGAGAGAGACGGTATTTTTAGAGCGGACGGAGCGCGCTGTGCAAGCTCGACATTTTTTTTCCTCGCAATTTGCGCGCATAATTGCTTTGATCTTGAATTTTTCTTGAACTACAAGCGGCTGCAGTGTGTACTGACGGGATGCGCTGCAGCGGGGATTGTGTGTGTGTGTAAGTAGACGGTTTTCCTGGAGTTCACACCGAGGCTATTTTTATCTTGCGGCGCGTTGCGGACAGCGTTTGTGAGGGAGAGAGAGAAATGATATTGGAAAATTTACTGTTTGCGCCAAGTACGGTAATCTCGTTGTACTTCGTCGTTTAAGCGTTATCGCCTGATTTGTTGAATACGTTTGTAATAGTTTCTCAATCGGGCTTTGATTGTTTTGTTTTTTGTCGGGGAAAGGGCAATTTTACGTTTATTTTTCATTTTGTAGCGATGAGAATCAATTATCCGAAGACTATAAATAGGACAGCTTCGATATGTGAAATTTCAGATCTGATAAGGCGTTCGCTGACGTAGGCATCTCTGAAATAAAATTAACGACGAGTGACGACTGTGAAGTGATGTAATCGGCGCTTCTGTTTGGAATCGTACACACGTGTGTCATTTAACGAACTGAGCTTCGTGTTTCGTCAATTAACAATACGTGGAATACTTTCTCAATAAAAGTGGCAAAATTCATCGGATTCTTTTTCCGAAATGTAACGAGAATTTACTGCGCTACGCAGTAATCCTTATAGTTACAATCAAATTTTATCATTCGGCAGTGCAATTACGTTTCTCCGAAAGTGCAACGCAGTTCCCATAGTAGTTCTAAGAGAAAACAGCTTAAAATTCAGAAACAAATCCTCGTACGCACTATTCTCTGCCGTGCAGTAATTTCCGCAGTCCTTACACAACGACTGTTTTATCGGTATCATTCGCCTCCCCCCCTCCCCTGCCTTGCCCACATGTACACGCGTGTATATAAATATGTACCCGCTGCCCAAGAAAACGGAGTAAAACTCGCTGCGGTATTGTAATCGGCGCAATACGGAAAAAAAGAAAATATATCAGTGTCGTAAAACGTTATTGCATGGCATTTATTGAAACAAAAAAACAAAATCTTTCGTGTGTAATACAGTCTCGTGTCCGCGCAACAATAACAAAGCGATTCCGCTCTTTACATATAAACAAAATAACTCCAGCTCTCCGCAGCATTTCCACACACGTCTGTCTCTCGCAACAACAATCGCACAATCTCTATATTTCCAAAACACACGGGGCTCTTCGCCTCTGTATACACGTACATACTCGCGACTGCGCTTTCGCCGCGTTGCAGAGTCTCTCTCTCTCTCTCTCTTTCTCGAAATAACCGCGCTGCGCTTCGAAAATAAAACAATAATTTATAGCTCCTAAACCGGCTCCCGTCGGCTCGAGTCGATTGGCCTCGCGCTTCGAGACTCGCCAATCTAATTATGCGGAGAATCGACCGAGCGCTACTCGGCCCATCGAAACTAGCCAAGAGATGACTCCGTACACACGAGTGGCACATACCAGTAATTGTACACAGCCGGTCGGGCTCTACTCCCGATTGACACTGCGCCGCGCGCTGTATATATATATATATATATCTCCGCTACTGTGCGCGCTGTGCTATATATATATATGTATACACACACGTGCGGAGAGCGACGAGTTACATTATGTACGGGATCAACGCACTTGCTTCTCTCCGGAGCGGTGCGCGCTGAGACGCGAGAGAGAAAGAGAGAGAGAGAGCGACCCTCGGATATCATGCAGTGTATATAAGTATATGCGCGGCGTTGCGCGAAAAAAGCGGCCGAGCAGAAATACGGAAGAATAATTTTTTTTTCGCGTAGGCGGTGTGCACAATACTATTATAATATATTATTAGGATAATCGAGGACTACGTGCGTCTCTTCGAGCAAATGTATAACTTCGTTGTCGCCGACGTCTCGAGTTGGTACTACAGCTCCTAGGCAGGGCTACAAGGCCAAAGAATTAGAAAATAAAAAATGAATTGCAAGAAAATAAATAAATTAATTACGAAATTCGAGTCAATTGCGAGTACCTTGAGAAAAGTTACGAGAAACTTGAAACATCCGAGTAAATACAAGGCCGGATAGCGAGAACCAGGTATGATGGAAAAATTATTTTTTTAAAAAATTAGCGAACTAAAAAACTGAACGATAAACAAATATGCAAGATACAGCCTTACAGTTTTGTAATAATCAACGGCACTATTTTATGTACTTCGCAATATTTCGCGAGCACGCAAAACCCTGCGATAGAGAACTCGCGTACTAATAAACAATCTATTACGCATACAACATTATACTACGCGTAATTGACTTGAATTTTGTTATTAATTTATTTCTTATTTTACAATTTTTTGGTCTTGTAGCCCTGATGACGAGCTGCACCAGTCCGAAACGTCGGTGACAATAAAGCTATGTATTTCCTCGAGCAGATGCATAGTCTTCAATTATCCTCATTACACTATTATTATTACTTTTTTGATTTTTTATTTTTTCGCCGTTGTCGTCTCGTCGCGAAATCGATGCGAGATACACATACGCACCAGGGAAACGGCGGGTCACGTCGGCCTTGCAGTAGGGGGCTCGAATCATTCCCGATGATATCGGTGTGTTTTATGGATTCTGATGCGCGCGGCCCGTATAAATCATCGCCGCGCGTCGGAATACTATACTTTAATGATACGCGCAGCCCAGAGACTGCGCGTGTATATATGAGTACGTCGAGGAAATTTCGGAAACAACTCGGACGGAAAAGTTGCGAAAAATTTTCTCGAAGGCACACCTACCAGACCTGTTTTTTCTCGTTCCTTACGTCATTCTGAAAGAGAAAATCGATCGTAGGGTATACTTTTTTTCGGAGTAAAAACGACTCGAAAAGAACGAGAAATAATTAACAAAAAGAGAATTTATAAAAAACTATGGACTTTTATAAAAATTTCATTAGAACGAGAGTGTCTTCAAATTTATGAGAGAATGCTCTGAAATTTTTTCAGATTCGTCCAATACAATTTTTAATTTTTCGAAAATCCAAAAACGTCATTAAAAAATCTGAAAAAATTTCAAAGCATTCTTTGATGAATTCCAAGATATTTTCGTACGAATGAAATATTTTTCAAAGTCCATATTTTTCGAGAAAGAAAAATCTATGAATTTTTTTTTTCAATTATTTCTCTTTTTTCGAGTCGTTTCTGTTACGGAAAACAGAACTTTTTCTCTTTCAGAATGACCCGAGGAACCATAAAAAACAGGTCCGGTAAGTGTCTCTTCAAGAAAATTTTTGCAACTTTTCCGTCCGAGTCGTTTCCGAAATTTCCTGGACCTACTCGTATATATACGCGCGCGACTATCGTCGTAACGTTCGTTTATAACGCGGCAAATGTGCGCGACTGCGTATGCATTGTGTGTATCGAGTCGTCGCGCGCATTATCCCTCGCGGTAGCGCGTAAATTACCATAAAATATACAAAATCGAGATTGCTCTCTCTCTGGTCCTTGTCGCGCATAATGCACTCGATCCTCGACGTATCGA
Source organism: Philotrypesis tridentata (assembly GCA_018906965.1). Lineage (NCBI taxonomy): Eukaryota > Metazoa > Arthropoda > Insecta > Hymenoptera > Pteromalidae > Philotrypesis > Philotrypesis tridentata. The sequence continues at coordinate 859,973 of JACCIB010000022.1, forward strand.
CTGTTTTGTACAACGCGTGTAACGCATAGAGCAGCCGACCCTATCGATGTATATAGAAAAAAAGAGAGAGAGAGAGAGGGGGGGGGGGGCAATTTTAAATTTCTCGCGCGCACGCGCGCATTCTTCGTTTTTTTTCCCCGGGACTGATTAACGAGACATTCATGCGCGCCGCGCATATATAACGCGTATATTGGAAAGAATGAGCTTGCGAGCGGGGGGCGCATAATTAGCGGCGTGCATCGCAGATATAGACACAGACACACATGCACTGCGCACACACATATATATAGTATACTGGTGAGGGCAATCAGCAGAGAGGCGCAAAATGCAATCGATCGCATGCATCGGCTGAGAGAGCGATGGGATGTGTATATGTATGTAAATATATATATGTGTGTGTGTGTGTGGTATGTGTGTATGATCTATATACGTTGGGCAGGTAGACTTGCGGGGGGATGGATTGACTCGAGGGAGACGAGACTTAGCAAGCGATATGGCCGAACAATGGGACGCATGATTGTTTGATTGTGTTGACTTGTCTCGAGGAGAGAGAGAGAGAGAGAGAGACGGCTCTATTATATGGCTCTGATGCTTTGGCTTCATGTTGCGACTGGGGAATTGTCATGCTGATAAGGTCTCTACTATGTGTGTGGCTTCTGCAGTTGCGGAGGACATGAGAGGGCGCGGGAGCTTTTTTTCGGCGGGACGTTGTATAATATGCGCAACGTATGACGCGGTTTCCGTATATGCGCGTGTCTACATGTATATACTTTTTTTCGGGTAATATTTTATGATTAATTGTTTCATATATATATAGTACGTATAATAATATTGTAAAGTTAGTTTTTCAATATCAAACTAGAGTTATACAAAGCTTTAAGATTATTCAATTCTGCTGATAGTATTTCGGATATATATCGTTAAACAGTAATAAAGTTAAGTACGTCGAGGCCGCTCGAAAGTCGATTGAGAATTCAAATTTCGCGCCGGAACGTGCGGTGGATGAAACAGAAAAAAGCTCATCGCGATACTCCACTATATATGTAACCGCGCGTCCCGATAAAAGCAAAATATTCGAATAACGAAAACCGTCACATCCATCGTGTAATATCGTAATACAGTTTCGTAAATAGTTGGAAGTTTGCGCACAAGTATTTCGAGGAATGGCATTCGAATAATGCATCTCGGAAAATCGTGCAAAGTTCAAAGTGCCTTCCGGCGATGTATCAAGTTCGCGAACGAGTGGATAATTGCATGTAGCGGCGGCCAACTGCGGCTCGCTCTCGACTTTTCGTAATTTCGCTTCTTTACCGCTCGCGCCAAAACAGTTGCAAACAAATCCTTGGCTTCCTTTTTCCTCCCCCCCCCTCCACACACACTGAATTACGGCGCGAAATTCGAATTCTCAAATTGACTGTAAAGCGCGCACCTCTTTAGCCGTACGGTATAATTAAGTATAATTATCGCGTATTAAAACTCGTGAGTTAAAAACAACGCTTACGTTTGTAAGATTAAAACAGAAAACGGTATGCGCGGTAAGAGACACTTAAAAAAGTGAGAGAGACAAAAAAAACTCGGAGATTAATTTTAAAACTCGATTACAACGTGGGTGAACGTACTACATAAGTGTGTGGATTAAAGAAAAAAAACTGCAAAAAAAAGAGAGTCACACGTGTATTAATCGGTTAATCGATGATCGGAAGATTACGTTAGAAGTCTACGTTAGAATAGAGAAGAGATGAGAAGGGCAAGAATTTACCTTGGCGTTCGCCTCTGTAGTGTTGGGCTTTTGGCGGTGGCGGTGGCGGTGCATTCGTGTACTCTACAATGGGCGAGCGGCATAAAAAAAGAAAACAAAAAAAAAAATAGAAACGAGAAAAAGAACAATGAGTGCCAGGCGACAACACACTCTCCACATATATACGCTATATAATATATGTATATATAACACAATATTCGTCTATCTAAACGCGCGACCGACACATAGAAGCACATACATCTACGTGTGTATACGTATATGTACGATACGTGTGCAGCAGCGGCTCTTTCGTTCAGACACACATTTTTCCAGCTATATATACGATTGCACGTATATCTACAGGTCTATCGAGTTCTTCTCTCGCTCTTGTGTGCTGCGCGTTTATATATAGCCGCGCAGCAAAGTGTGCGCGTGCAGCTCTTCTCTATCAATATTGGTACGCCGCAGTCGCTGCACTCGGATGCGGCGCGATGGATAGAAGCTTTTATACACCGGAGACGCGGAAGTGAGGAGAAAAACAAAATCAAAAAAAAAAAAAAAAACGTTAGACAGAATCGAAAACTAAAAATATCGGAAACGGAACCGCTTGCTTGCGCCTATCTGCGGATGAGCCGACCTTCGAAGGTGACGACGGTGGGCCTGGCGTTGTGGGCGGCGATCGGCGGGCACCAGTTCCGGCTCCTCGCGACGCTCATGGCGAGGGCGGGCGGCTGGGGCGGCGGCGGCGGCGGCGTCGGCTGATACCTGAATCTCGGCCGGTGCTTGGTGGGATCGAAGGGCTGGTTGGCGAAGACGTCGCTGCCGCCGCTGGACTGGGGCGGCGACGAGGACGACGCCTGCTTGAGGATGGAGACGGGCGTCCTGGGCCGCGCGGGGCTCTGGGAGGCGAAGCGCTTCTTGCGGCTGGGCGGCGTGATGGAGCGCTTGGAGGAGGAGGCCGGCCGGGAGGAGTCCTCGGACTCGCCGCGCGACAGATCGGGCGGCGAGGAGGCGGAGCGCGAGTTGTCGTAGCGGCTGGGGAAGCGGTGGGCGACCCAGCGGCCGGCGAGGTAGGGCGCGATGTCGCGGAGCTCGTGGACGTTGGGCGCCGAGGTGAACATCTCGCCGAGGATGGAGGTGGCGCCGTCCCGGGGCGGGCTGAGGCTGCGCTCGAAGATCTCGCGGACGCGGTTGACGGGGCGGCGGGCCTCGAGTTCCTGGGTCTCCTGCTGGCGGTGGGAGGGCGCGCCGGTGGGCCTCCTGGCGGCGGAGTCCTTCAGCTCGGCGGTCTTGCTGATGACGTTGATGTGGGGCATGGTGAGGTCCTCGAGGCGCCAGGGCAGCCGGGGAATGGGGGAGGCGCGGCGGCGTCGGCGCGGGGGCGGCGGCTCGTACTTGCGGCGCAGCCAGGCGACGTCGGGGATCTCCTGGGGCTTGATGTAGGTGCGGCTGGTGTCGGTGGCCTTGTTCAGGAGGTTGCGAGCGAGCTCGGGATCGCTCTGGAAGCGCTTGGGGGCCAGGGCGAGCCGGCCGCGGCCGGCCTGCGAGAGCTCCTCGAGGCTCTCGAATTTGGCGCGGAGCCGGCGCACGGTGCCGTCGCGGACGAGCTTGAGATAGGTCCTCCAGTACTTCTCGGGGTCGGGCGAGCCGCAGCGCTGCCAGAGGCTCTCGAGGCTGGTCGAGGAGTCGGGCGAGCCGACGCGGTACGGACTGACGCTGCGGGGCCTGCGCGACTGGATCGGCTGCGGCTGCGGCGGCGGCGGCGGCGGCGATCGGCCGTCACGGATCGGTCGCCGCGTGCTGGCCACCACGTCCGGCGAGGCGGAAGAGCTCCTTCCTCTGTCATTGCCGGCGCTCGTTTGTTCCGCTTTGCCGGCAGGCGATGCGGATCGGGAACGGGCCGCGGGGGTGCGATAGCGGGCGGAGCCGCACTCGCCGAAGAGGTCCTTGAGGTCGGCGAAGCTCTGGGAGGTGGCGAGCTTGCAAGGGCTCTGGCCGCGGGAGGGCCGCTTGCGGCTGCGCTCCTCGATCTTCTCGTAGAACTCGACCTTCTTGAGGAGCTCGTCGCAGTCGTCGCCGCGATGGACGACGGTGCGGACGGAGGTGTCGGAGCTCTCGGTGGCGCTGTCGAGCTGATCGGCCGTGGGGATCTCGGGGACGGCTTGCTGGGCGGACCACTCCTCGTCGCTGTTGGGCGCGAGGACGAGGACCAGGTCGCCCTTGGACCTCTCGTCGATGGACGAGCAGGTCCTGGGCGAGACGCTGGAGGAGGCGCTCCTGGCGGCGATGGCGCCGCGAGTCTCGCGAGGCCGGACCATCGAGCAGCCGAGCTTCTGGCTGACCTTCTCGAGCATCTCCTTGCCGAGGGTGAGGGACAGCCGCTTCTTCTCGACCTCGCTCATGGGCGAGGAGTTGGGCGCGCGATCCGAGTGGGATCGTTCCAGACTGGAGACTCGGCTGATGGAGCCGCTACGCTTCATGGGGTCGGCCTCGTCGCCGCGTCTCGAGCGGTTCTGAATCATAGAGTGGCAGCGAACGTGGAGCGCCTGGCCGTCGTCCGGGGAGACGTCCCTCTTCTTCCGCGGTACGACGATTTCGTACTCCGACACGGAGAGCATCGACTGCTCGCCGTCGGACACGAGGGTCTCCTTCCTCACGCGCTGCGAGCGAGGCTCCGCCTCGTCGAGGCGCTGCTGCTCTTGGGGAGACTCCGGAACGGCGTTGATCACCGACGCGTGAAAAGTGCTGAGAGCCGCGGCCTCGGGAGACTTGGGCCTGCTGGCCTTTTTGGGAACGTAGACGGGGTCGTTGCCGTAGATGTCGTTCAACTGGTTCTTCAGCGCGGTCACCTGCTCGATGGACAGACTGCTCCAGAACTTGTTGCTGCCGCCGAGGCTCTTCTGCAGAGACGCCTGTACGGACGATCTGTCGAACTCGGCCTTCTCCGCGGCTCTCCTCGTCATCGTGTTGGCCACGTTCACGACGGAGCTGCCTCGCCAGAGCGGCTTGTAGGTGTCCTTCTTCGAGGCGATCTCCCGCTGCCTCATGGCTTCCAGTTCGCTCTCCTCCTGGGCCAGTTTGCGAAACTGCTCGCGGATGTTCTCCACCGATCTCTCCTTGCAGCGGAGACTGGAGTCGCCGCGCCACTTGAAGTGATCGACGTCCCGGGTGGAGAAGAGAAAGTCCTTCTCTTTCTGGGCCAACTTGAGCTTCCTGTACAGGTCCTTGAGCTCTTGCTCGGCCTTCTCTTTGGTTCTCACCTGCTTCCAGCGCTCGTAGTCGATTATCTCCTCGTTTCTCAGTCTCGGGCGAAGCTCGTTCGTCGACGTGGTCTTCTCGAGCCTCCCCATTCTTTCCAGGCTCGTGTAAAAGTCGTAGAGATCCCTGTACCGCTTGGACTTCTGCCGCGAGTGCAGCTTCTCGAGGATGTACTGCTGGTAGTCCTCGCGATCGATCGGGAAGTTCATGAGCGAGTTGGTGCTCCTGGTCAGAGACAGGTTGGAGCCAAAGTTCTGCTTGTAGCCGTAGATGTAGTCCATGTCGCTGGCGCTTCTGGCCTTGGACTTCTTGGACAGGCTGTCGGTCGCGCTGTCGGAGTCGCCTTGCCTCAGACTCTGTATCTTGCGGCTGGAGGGCGACCTGATCGGCGACGGCGACGGCGAGCGTCTGCTGCTCAAATCCGAGTCTTCGCGCAGAGTCTTCAGAGGCGGCTCGCTGAGGCTTCTCTCCTTGGGGCACTCGCGGGTGATGTCGGGACTCCTGCCGCGCAGCGAGCCCGACGATCCGAACTCGTCGGCTCGAAGCAGGCCGTCGTACTTCTGGAGTCTGGACAGCGAAGCTCGCAGACCGTAGGGACTGGAGCTTCTGGACGAAGCCGCGCTTTCGCGCTCCCAGTTGCGGAAGCGCGAGTTCGATACCGGCCGCTTGTTGGCCAGGTAGAGGCTCAGCGACTTGAGGGATGGCTCGGATCGGTAACTGTCGCTGTACGTCATCTCCTGGAACATGCGGGCCCGATCCAGAACCGAAGACTTGCGCGGTGGATTAGTCTGGGACGAGGTGAGGAGAATGTCTCGCAGGAAGAGGTGCTGGAAGAAGGAGTCGGACATCGTGGCTTCCTGATGCTGACGCAGAAGATCGACGGTCAGGGTAGGCGTGACGATTTCCGACTGGCTCATCCGCTCGATCGTCTTCAGTCGTTCCGGACTCGAAGTCCTAGTGGGGGCTTGTTTATTTTTATTCCCTTGGCTGTCGTTGGACTTGGCCTCCCTCTGGAGCCTAGGACTCTGTCCCCTGCTCGGTATCGACTGAACCGATTCCGATTTCTTAATGCTCGCCGACTTGTCCTTGACTTTCCTCTTCCTGGACTCGTTGATATTCTCGGCGATGAAGTTCTTCTGCTTTCTCGGAGTGCTCTTGCCGGGTTCCTCCGGCTTGCGGAAAATCTCCCTGCCCCTGGGCGAGATGGCCACGGTAACCTTCAGCGACTTCTCGTCGAGCTTGACTCTGCTGCTACCGATACTCGAGGTGAACGGTGCCGACGAACTCTTGACGATCGTGCCAGTGGACAGAACTTTGGTGGTCACGGCTCTCGGATGCTTGTCCTTGTCCTTCTGTCGCTGAAGAGCCCTTTTCACCTCGACCGGCGACGTGAGATCGGCAGTCGATCGGCTGAGTCTCTTGCAGGACTCCTCCTGCTCCTTTTTGGTCCTGCGCACTTTGGGCTCCCTTTTCACGGCTGGAGCGACGGTTTTCGCTCGGGACACGTGCTGGCAGACTCTGTCGACGCTCCTCAGGTCCCGATTCGAACCGGCCACCGACGTACGCGAGCCCGATCTCCCCCCACTGGTGGCTCTCGCCTCGGCGGGCTTCTTCAGCAGCGCGACTCTCGGCGACCTGGCGACCGGACTGGCCGAGCTGCAGATCCTGTACTTGGCTCTGCTGACCAGGACGTCGGCCGAGTCGCAGGGACTGCGCGACAGGCAAGGCTCGGATCGTCTCTTCCTCGTATCCGCGCAAATCCCCGGAATCGGTCTCCTCGCGAGGGCGACGGGACTGAGGATCCTCTGCTGCTTGAGCAGCTCCTCCCTGTCCTTCCGCTGCCTCTCGATGTTCGAGTTGAGCCTCTCCTTCAGCAGCCTGATGTTCGATATCTGCTCCTCGACGAAGCACTGCTCGTGCCTGCTCGCCTCGAGGGCCTTCGCTTTCGCGAGCGGCGAGTTGCTCGAGTAGAGCCTGAGGGTGCGATTGTTGCGCGAGGACTTCCTCTTGGGCGGCGAGGGTACCCCGCTACCGTTAACTACCACGCTACAACTACTCGCGACTATCGCGTTACGCCTAACCGACGCCGAGGGACCGAGGACGACGCTGCCGCCGCTGCTGCTGCTTCTCGTGGCTGCTGTCGCTGCGGTGGAGAGCGGCTGGGAGCGCCTCGACGCCATAGAACTGACGACGGGTATGCGCGAAACGCTCATCGACGAGGTCGAGGAGGTCGGCGAGGGCGAACTGCAGCTGCTCCTCCTGTGAACGCGAATCCTCGTCAGAGTTGGCGAGATCGCGAAGTACTCGATCTCGGTGTCGTCTGTGGACAGATAGTTGAAGAGACACACTTGGGTGGTTGCCGACGTGTCGATTTTCTCATGCTTTGTTTTTTTTTTTTAGAGATTTATAGCTCGGAAATTTGTGAATGCGTATAGTAGAGACAGATCCCCGCTCACCAGGCTCACGATCTTCGTAAAATGACGAGCTCGAGAGATTGATCCAGTAGAAGTAGAGTAGTATACAAGCGTGCGCTGATCCTTTAGTTTTTTTTTGTTTTATTTTTTATTTTTTTTTTTTGGTTTTGGTTATACTGGCTTGAGTAATTATTATATACGTGTGATTCGGTGAGAAATTGCTCACTTTTGTATTGCGCTGATGCTGCGAGATGTACATAAAACTCTTGGTGCGTGATTACAAAAAATTAAGGTGCAGGTAAAATTCAAGTATTACATAGATATAGTAAAAAAAACAAAACGTGACGATAGACATTATGGATTCGAGAGTACATAACGCAGGCGTACCGACATTGACAGAGTGATGCCTTGATGTCTTGGAAAAAACTATAGTTACTCTCACGGTGGCTGCGTTGCGTATGAAGAAGGAAAGAGCTGTGCTGATGATGTCCAATTTCGAGTTCGAGCATTGCAAATCAAACCCGAAACTGCGGCGTTTAACAGATCGTCGATATGATGCATGTCGTATATATACGTAAGCCATGACAGCTGATAATGCTTACTAATATAATCTACATGTACGTAAAGTAATGACAAGCTTCTAATGTTCTACGGGCATAAGATCAAAATGACTAAAATTAGAGGCAAAAAGGTGCTACGAGATAGAAAAAAAGTTGTGCTTGTAACATTTGTCAAAAAAATAGTACGTGCAAAAATAATAACGCTAGCTCATGCCTGTGGGCGCTCTTAACGCTCTCTCTACCTATATTAAAGCGTATACGTAAGTATAATTAAAAACTGTTAAAAATTGAAGTAAAAAATACGTGGTAAGAGGTATAAACGGTTATTAGTCGCTGCCGGAAATTCAACCCCAAAAACGAAACTCCCGGAGATCATCACTCGCTCGCGAGTGAAATCTCGCCCCTGTCACCACATTTTGCACAGCGATGAAAATACAGTAGACGTAAGTGTACAAGGATTACAGTTATATTTGAAAGTAAGAAAGGTGAGAAAAAAAACCCTTCCACTCGTACACCCCGAGAGCGTCGCTTCCAAAGGCGCAGTTCACTCTCGCGAATGTATGCCAGCGGAAGGAGAGGCGCCTCCTCTCTCTATATATATATAGCCTACGCTCTACATCCCGCGTATATATATGCAGGATACGATTGGAATAAATTTTTCATAGGACCTCCCTCTCCGGGAGGGAAGAAACTTACCTTTGGGACGCTCGGGAGCGGGTTTGCGCAGACCATGAAGGGGAACGTCGCCGCCCTTCTGGACCGTCTTGTAAGCTATCCTCTGCTCGAGAGGACTCAGCGGACTGGCGTCCTCGCGGCGGCGGAAGACGAGCGTCGAGTCACTCTCGTAGCCGGACTCCTTGAGGGCGCTGCGGGGGGGTGAGAGAGGGCGATCGTTAAAAATTCGTGAGGGACGGCTTAATGAATTCTTCAGCGGAAAGAGAGAGAGAGAGAGAGAGAGAGAGACAAGTTTCGAGATGATTAAATAGGTCTTTCACGGCGTGGCTTATATTTGTCACGTCTGGGTCGTCGGAAAGTTTCGTCAAGTTCGCTCGGCTCTCTCGGCCCGCTGAGGCAGGAGAAGGAATGGTTTTTACTTACTGAGTCATATAAGACTTGGGCGAGTGCGTGCTGGACTGCTCGAACGGCTGGAAGAAGGGAGGAGTCGATTAGAATTGATTTCCCGACTGACGTGGGGAAGACGAGCTTTGTATATATAGGCTTTCCATATTGTTAACACATGTATCCGCATGCTGTAGTACACGTGCGTGGATTTAGTGATCCTAAACGCATAGCGAATGTATAATATTCTCTACGGTAATATAGATATATGTGTGGACGACATCGAATTGTGTGGCTGCGGTGTGTGCATGATATATGTTATCAGTTCGTGTTCTGCATATTTTGTCTCGGAATTCTGCTGGTGAATTATCGCAGTCGTGAGATCTATTATATATGTTTCGTTCTCCTCTGATTGTTATGCGAAAGTTTCGGCTGCTGGTGTAGGTGAGATGAAGCTCGGTGAAAGCATTCGTTGTTGCTTGTTTGTTATTGTTGTTACGTTATGATTGTATTACATGTTAGTATTCAATGAATTATATACGTATGTTAAAATGCATGAGATTCGTAAAGGAGGGAAATTAGTCTAATTACTGATGTACAGATGGTATACTGAATGATTAACATCAATTTCGCTTAACTACTAATTTACAGATAGTTTGTTACGTGTTGGTTTAGTACATAGTATACGTGAAATTAAGCACAGATATAATAGTATAGTGTAATAAACAACTATGATAAATTAATTATAAAAATATAATTACAATGTAATTAAAGTATATGTTATTAGCCATATTATAACTAGAGATGCAAAGCTACTGGATCGAAACTTTTAGCTCGGCCAATGAACTGTTACATTTGGAAATGCGAAATTTCGTTCAGTAGGTCGCGTGGCTTTTACGTTTACATTTATTGACCAAATTTATTAACCAAAACAGCCAGTTAACTTCATTTTGCATTTCTAATTATATACCCAAGCCTAATATTAAGTTAGTAATTATAGGTAAAGATAAAACTGTAAAAGTAGGTCTGTAACTGATTGTGGAGCTATGTAGTATCAAAACAGTGTGTTCCGTACATAAAATGCCAGTAGAGCTTGAGCATCAAGTATAAAAGCGATAGGTATTCGTTCCATAAATCTCGCTTCAAAAGCCAATTGGAGCAATCAAAGTTTTACGGCTTACAGATATGTGTACACAATAGAGGTAAACGTTCTACGCAATGCATTAATGTCAAATCCGCATGAATGTATGGCAAGACAATGTATCGTAGATAAGCCAATCACATGGAGGGCTAGAGCAGAGCTCGAGTGAAGAATGTCGAGTAAAATGTGTGTATATGTTACTGTAATCGTGACTCTATATCTACGAAAGAAATTGACCAAAGAGAGTCGAGGTAAAGAATGTAGGCGAGCGTTTGGTGTGTTATCTTCTTAAGTATACACGCAGGCATCGAAAAGATAAAGATGTAGTGTGTGACAGAGTGGAAAAACAATGGGCGCAATAAGAGACAAAAAAATCCTCATCGTCAAAAACGTGCACGAGAGTTCTCTACAAAAGAAACGTTCGCAGACAACCATAAAACGCTCAGCGGCAAAAAACAGATAATAGCGAAAGAGAGAGAAAGAGACAGAAAAATCATCGTCATCGCAAGGGGGAGGTCAATCAAAGGTCACATCGTCAGACACGCATAGCAGAGAGCAATAAGGTATATATGTGCGCTACAGTGCGGGCCATCTGCAGAGAGGGGGGGGGGCGGCGGGCGGGAACTGGAAGAAAACAGAAGAAACGAAGAAAAGAAAGAGAAAGGTGGGTGCGGCAGCCGGTGGTGCACTGCTCTCTAACCAGAAGTGAAGAATTTGAGGAGGGCGCTACCGCGGCATGATTGTTGGATGTGGTCGTGCCGTTAGAAGACGAGTTGGTGACCGAGGAGGAGGAGGAAGCAGAAGAAGACAGCTGAGTCGGCTGGGGCGCGCCGGTGGCGCCGGTCACGCCGGCCCGGTTCAGCTGCGCTGCCCGCAAGGCGGCGCGCGAGTTGCGCAGCGCGTCCACCGGGCCCATCAGGCCCAAGAAGGCCCAGTCGTCCTCGAGGGGCCTGATCAGATGGCGCTCGGTCTCGCCCGTCGAGCCGCTCCTCGGCCTCGCCTGCTGCGTGCCCGCGAGCTCGAACAGGCTCTCGAGCAGCCGCGACTGCCGGAGCCGCTGCTGCTCGTCGTTGAGCTCGAGGTCGCGGCGGATGCTCTTGCCGTTGCTCGGCCGGCAGTTGTTGCCGTAGAGGCGGCCGAGGGGCGAGGCTCCGCGCAGCGAGCGCTGCGGGTGCTGCTGCTGCTGCTGGTGCTGCTGGTGCCTGCTTACGCTTTGGCTGAGCTGCCGGTACTGATGGAGAGACGGTCGGCTGCTCGACGAGCGCTGCAGCAGCCCGGCCGTCTGAGCCTGCTGCTGTTGTGCCGTTGCGTTGAGGTTGCTGCCGGGGCCCCGGTTGGTCTGTAGATGTTCGTTTTCGTCCAGCCACTGCGGAGGCCGTGGTTTGTTTTTTCGTCGGTTTTGTTTGGTCGGGTGTTGGTCGGGGGTTTGTTTTGGAGGAGAGATAGATTGCGCCGGCGTCGCGCGACCACGACGAGACACACACGTGAAGAGAAGTGAAGAGACACACGTCACACAAGATGGTTTTGTGCGGTTCGACAGAGACACAGAGACACCCAAGGACATAGAGTTCATCACAATGTTACTTTTTCATTTGGTTAGACTTTTTTCGTTTGGTTAGCGGGGGACTGAGGAGCTTTCGGGAAGCTTCGATCAGCTTTCGAAAGTGGGATTTGACTTTTCGCCTGCGAATAGACTCATTTTGTGCTAAAATTTTCGAAGTCGCATCGACTGCGAAATGTTAAAATGGATCAAACAAAGTGGCGTTACTAATTAATTTATTTTGTGTACATTTAAAAATTCAAATTTCGCGCCCTAATATACCGGACAAAGAAAAGAACTATACTTCGTTTAGAACCGTAAACCAAGAGACACTTACCCTTTGCTATGCAACAATACATTATTTTGCAAAGTTTCACATTGATTTTGTAATTTCAAGAAAGCTATAAAGTTGAAATAATGTAAAATACAAACTTTTCGTTCAACGACTGCAACATAAACTAGAAACTTTACAAAACTACATTACACAACGAGGGGCAAGTATCATGTAGTTTCTTATAAATAAACGTTTATTATTTGTTACAACTTCACGCGAAATCCTTAGTTTTCCTCGTCTCGTATATTGTCGCGCGAAATCCAAACTTTTAAAATCGAGACCAACAACTTCGCGAGTTTTTCGAGATTCCCGAAAGCTCCTGAATTTCCATGTTAGTTGCTTTCTTTAACCATATCAAATTAACATGCACGTAATGCAACGTCTTGAAAATTCGTTCAAGCTCTTAATTTAATCTCAGTTAATTCGACACCCGTGAAAGCATCTTCATTTCGAGGCGTAATTCAACATTTGCAAGTGACACTTCGAAACAGTACGTAAAATATGCATCAAAGAGAAAATGTGCGCACGACACTGCAGACTCGAACCTAGGAATATTACAATCTTTTTTTTTTTTACTCCACTTCAATAAAACACAACGGCAAGAAAAAAAAAAGTACGTGAACAATTTGCGTGTATTGCTTTACACTACCAGTGATAAGAGGAGAATATTTAACGTGAGTAGGCAGACGAGACGTTCGCGCTCCAATTACGTGAAAGGTGTCGGTATTCAAAGCAAAATTGCAAATGTAATTACTGTACACTATACAAGCCCCCTCACTTCGGTTCGAAATCAGATGTCGATCGGACAATTCATCGTTTCGCGTTACAACATTCATTATTTCTGCTCTTTTTTTTTCTGTCTTTCGAGCGTGACTTTGATTAAATTTATCGATCGACACGGAGAGTCATTACACGCTAAATGCAACGGTCTTTACTCATCTTCGCAGCTATTAGTTCGGGAATAAAAAAGGGGTCATCAACTTTCCTCGATGGAAAGTTCGTCGATGTACCCTTTTTTTCCCCCTCGAAAATTCTTGTTGGAAGTTAGAGGAATAATTAAATAAGTTAGTACGTACAAAGTTCAAAAAGAATACAGCGCAGAGTTAGGTGTATATCTACACGGGTTATTTTATTAAAATTCCAACTGCGAAGAGCGAGTAAGAGTGCAATCTCGTTCTTAAATTAACGCATTGTTCTGAGAATAAAATTTTGCGTACCCCGTCAAATATGTCCATGACCTCGTCCCACCACTAGAAAAAAGGATTAAAACAAGGCATTATACTGTGCACCGTATCTATATTATATTGTTGGTTATTAAAGTAATTATTGAGAGATAAAGAGAGAGAAAAAATAATTAAACTTGTATTACAATTTGAAGAAACCAAAAAAAAATCTAGTAGAGGCCATCTATTATACATTGCGTTATTTGCGAACCAGAATTATAATCGCAAGTGAGGCAAAAAAACGTTAGTTCGTCGAGTAGACCACACTATAGATGACGTCTGCTTGCGAAATCGCATATTAGAAAGTAAATGTAACTACAGAAGCGGTTCTACGGAAGCTAATAAATCAAAAATTAAACGCAAAAAATGTACATCAAGATTAGGCAAAACTTAAAAACGACGTCTAAGTTGTTAAACTAACAAATGAAGAGAATCCCACGATTATGCAAAGTTTATTTATATAAAAAAAAACAAGTATCTTAAAGCTCGCATTATGTAAAAGAATTTGCTGCTTCTGTACATATGTATAAATATATAAGTTTGCTTTGCATGAGAATAAAAAAAAAAGAATGTATATATATTCATGTATTATGTATACAATGCCCTGTAGCGCCCAAACAATATTATACAGCGAACTTTCGCACACGCCACGAAATGAAAGACCACAACAGAAAACACACTCTTTCTCCGTCTGCGTTAGATCCGCCATAACAAAGTTAATGTATATAAAAAGACAGAATATAAATATACAGATTAAATTTAAACTAGAGAAATTCGTGTGTATAATATATCGTTACCTTCCGCTTCGCCCAAGTGAGATCAGACGGCGGCTGGAAGAAAAGCCATAGCAAAAACTGTCATATATGCGATCCTCAACGTCGACAAAATTCATCATAATCGTAAATTAAGTCTACGCGTCATCGAAAAAATAACAAAAATAAATTTCGGAAAGAAACGCTAATTCTAAGCCCAATCAATTACGCTAATAGTCTCCCGAATCGAATCGCTAATAACGGCGACCGTATCTCCCCGAGTTACGTCCGTCCCTAATCCGATTAGAGAAAATTAGGCGGCCAACAGCGAGAGAAAGAGCCTCGCGGATAAATTTGGCACTTATGAAACGTGATTCACCGTTTCCGCGTCTCTCCACGTGCTATACACCCGATATAACGGGGGCGTATGAGAAACGCCTCCGCCCGGAACGTTACCATTTGTTTTTCGATCCGTTCTGTATATATACACACACATACTCGCGAGGCGAGTCTCGGCGTCGGAAACACTGCAGACGCGCGATGGGATGATTAAAAAAAAAAAAAAAAATAATATACGAGGTTTATACCATTACAGCTACGATTTCGTTAGGTAATATCAAAACACTTATGCGGTGTACGAGTATACGTAGGGAGAATCGTGTTTGTCTACCTCTTTGGCTTCCTTCTCCTGGATGGAGCAGTTCCCGGGCTCGTAGTCCTCTATCCTCCCGGGCTGGAGGTGGTACGTTTCCGGAGAATAGTGGCCCTCTAAACGGCCAGCGCTGAGGAAGAGAGATAGGGATGGAGATGCGTCAATAATACTCGAGTGTTATACGTATATAGCCGCGCGATGAGAGTCTGGGGAGTCGATTAGAAAATTCGAATTTCGCGCCATTCAATCGCCCCTTTTAACGCTTTTTACTTGAATTTGGAGTTCTCGAAGAATCATCAGTTTTTTTAATATTTTAAGACAAATATGCGAGCTAACTTGTTTAAACAATGTTTGTTATGCTCATTATTACAAAATTCAAGTATGAAAGTATTGTGTTATATCATAGCGTTAAAGGGGCTATTTCGCGTTTATCATTTATTTTATGTTGTCTGAAATATTTAATACTTTTATTCAGCATAAACTATTAGGACTGGTATTACTACTGCAATTGCAATCGTTTCCAACAGTATTCTGTTGCCTGAGGAGCTAGAATAAAATTATTTAGTACGCTGTACGCTCGAACCTTCTCCTGTTATTATCACTACAATTAAAGTAGAAAAATAAATTGGTTACAGTAACTTTTCTTTTCTTAAATTTTTAATAATTATCTTACGTTATTCTAGATTCGAAATCAAAGGAAGCGCCGTTTCCGAGTGCGGGAAGCAAAAATTTTTACGGCGGGAAATTCGAATTTTCAATCGACTCTCGGAGCTTACGCGTACGACCGCGAAAATCAAGAGTCACACTCACGGTCTCGGCAGAGTCGCCGTGGAAAAGTCATTTTCCTTGTTGCTGCGCTGCCGGTGGCGTCGATTGTCGACCGTCGCCGATCTCTCGGAGTAGCTTCTCGCGGGTTCCGGCTCGCTCAGGTAGCCGCTCGATGTG
Organism: Philotrypesis tridentata; assembly: GCA_018906965.1. Classification (NCBI taxonomy): domain Eukaryota; kingdom Metazoa; phylum Arthropoda; class Insecta; order Hymenoptera; family Pteromalidae; genus Philotrypesis; species Philotrypesis tridentata. The sequence goes on from JACCIB010000022.1 coordinate 875,589, forward strand.
CCGCTGTAGCCGGTTCTCGTGCCTGCGAACACAGAGGATGGAGCACAATTTTTTTCCGCACTTTTTTTTTTGTCAGGGTCAAGCGCTTTCGCGCGGCTGGAATTTTCGTGAATAAAGCAGCGGGTCACAAGTCACACTATTAATTGATATATACGGTTTTAGTAGATCGGGCCTACAATAGCGTACGTAGCGTATAATATCGTTTTTGTTTTTTTTAGAGGACACACAATCGTCCGCTGTTCCAATAAATCTGCGAGAGCTTTCGGAGCTTAATCAGGCCTCGCAGATGGATTTGCGAACGGGCAAGCACACTGAAAGGGTTATTATGATAATAATGCATATTTATGTTAAATGTATTATACGTATGCGCAATAATTATTGGAATAATTCCGTATTGATCGGTTCCCAATGACGCGATTGCCTTCGTCATTGTCCTCGTTTTTTGCCCTGCGCTCGCGCGCGCGTTTATTAAGCTTTTACAAATACAACTCATCGCATTACTCCCTGACAAACGCTATGGATTATACTTACACCGCTGCAGTGGCCGTAACGCGCGCAAATATTATTGTTAGGATTAAAGAGCGTACAATTTGCAGTTGGCTCTCGACGGTAGTTTTTGCATTGCGCATTATTATTATTTGTTGTTATTATGAAGATTATTGTTATCATTCAATGCGAACTTTTTGCAAACGAAAAACAAAACACCGGAGATGTATAATGAACGCAAACAGTCGAGCCTATAGAGGTAAAAAAGGTACAAAAAAGAAAAAAAAAATACGAAACAAATTCTGCTTGGTCGAGTATCCCCTGATGATGATCATTACTATAATTATAGACGATACGTGAAATATCGTGAATATCGGATTTCGGACACTGGAGCAGGATGCGAGTCGTACACAGATATAGGCATAATTAGTGAAGCTGAAATATTAGCGCAGCCAAAAGTTATAATGTCAGTAATGAGTAGTGGTGTACAATAGTAGTCGCACAACGGCAATACGAGCTTTAGCACAGAGTTTTCAATTGTATTATACATTATTATTTTATGCGCTGCACTGCTATGTATGGCGTATAATAAATGTACAAAGGCAATCTATAGAAACTAAAAGTAATGAGTAATCACCTCGATGTGGTTTGTAGCGGATGGTTACGTAGTCGTCTGCAAATGCGAAAGACTCTTTTTTGTACTCTGTTTTTTTTTGAATTTTGGCGCGAAATTTAAAAAAAAAAAATAGAACAACACCGAGTAATACACACTCTGTATCAGCAGAAACTAACCGTTCTTTGGCGCGCGATGAAGGGAATCGTACATTCGCTTGTACCACTTCGCTTGGTCTTTCTCTTTCACTTCCTGCAAGAATCCAGTACAGACAGCTCAGTTTCTCTTACCCCGAAAAACATAACGAGGCGAGAAAAGCGAAAAATCAAAAAGCCGACTCGACCGGCGGAGCGAGATCCGCCGGTCGAGGCGTTCAAAGAGAGATGAAAGAGATAAAGAGAAAAAAAAAAACAAGATCTCTCATCGATATTCTCGAGCAGCGTCAATATCCGACTTACGGATCTCAGAACGATGGGTACGCCGCCACGGGTAGTCGGGCCGATACCCTCGTATTTGCGTGGGCCGAGATCGGCCATCTTCTTCGGCCGAGCATTTTCGCTTTCCGGCTCGCTCTCGTACTCCTTCTTCAGCGTGTAGACTGCTCGAATACAGTTTCAATGGAAAATTTAGAAAAATTTCGCTCTCGAGCGTGTAGTCGAGAATTTTCACGCGTGTCTGCGCGCGTGAGTGAATGTGAATGTGTATTGACGCGGATGTGAAGAAATTCGAGGGGATGGGAAAAAATGTTGAAAGCCTCGGATACTCACTGACTTCTCCAGGACTAAGAAGGGGCTTCTCGTCGACTCGGCCGGCTGCAATATGATCGGTCTCGTCCAAATAGGCTGCTCCCTTTGGCAACTGGCCCTCTGTTCCAGAATAGAGCAGTCGAGTAAATATTGAGTAATATTAGAGCTTCGGAGAGCTTTCGAGGTTTACGACGCGTGTTTTTATGATATAAGCAAACATCGGCTGTTTATGACGTGCATTCACGAAATCGACGTTGTTTCGCGTCACGTACGCGAGATTAAGGGATTATGTTAACCATTTAGGAAACTAATGTCAAGTCGATGGCTCGACAAAATACGAAATTTCGTCGGTTAATCCGTCTTGGATTGGACATTCGAATTTGGCGCCGCGATGCAGCAGACGAAAAATGAATTTGGTCACAACGAGCGATAAATCATTTTACGAACATTTATTGAAGTTAATACTTGAAAATCTTGTCAAGTTGAAATCACGCGATTTCGATACTGCATATTCCGCGGGACAATTGAATTTAAGCCTTCAACTTCGTAAAATGACGAATTGTCCTCCGGTAAAAGCACATCTGAATTTCTCGTAATTTTCAAATTGAATTTTTAAAACTGATCACAATTTACAATCTACCATCCTTCAGACTCCATTAAAAATTTCTCAAACTACACAATCTCAAAAATGGCACAGTTCGCACATACACGTTTTCCTTTTACCCCTTTCTACTTTTCTCTCACGACCCGTAGTGCTCCCCCCCCCCCCCTTAAAGAGAAAACGTCGTCGGAGGGGGCGCGAAGAGCGAAAGTTCGCCGAGAATCCCGGTCAAAGGGTTTACGCCATAAAGCACTGCACAGCACGTACCTCTGGCCTTCTGCAGGAGAGTAATGGTGGGATTCTGCGCCCTCGGCAGTCGCGGCGCCGAGGCGGCGAGTGAATTTAAGCCCTGAGCCGGCGCCGAGTAGGAGTTGACGATTCGCGAGGGTATACTCTGCGACAGAGCTTGAGAAGATTCCTTTTTCTCCTCGTCTTCCTGCCAAGGAGCTGTACCGCTGTTATCTGTTGTCGGCTGCTGCTGCTGCTGCTGCTGTTGCTGCGTCGAAATATCAAAGGAGTCAGTGTATAAAGCATTTTGAAGGTATACGGACGTGCGGGTGTAGGAAAGAGAAGTGCAGAGTGAAGAGAGAATTTGTTGGATTCGAGAGATCGTTGAGCTTAAGCGTCATTTGTGTAAACGGTAGTCAGTTGGTTTTTAAATTCAAATTTCCCGCCACTATCAAATAGACAAAAGCTATAAGTAGTGAGAAACTAAGCTTAGTCGTACGTCGTGTAGTGAACGATTGTTTCATGAAGTTCAAACCTTAATACAAAAATCATACAATTGAGAAAACTGCGGTAGTAAAATTTAATGCATATCTACGAAAAATTACTATTTAAGGTAATAACGGCGTGACATACTTGCAAGTTACTATTTTGTATAATAATTTTTATTTTGATTTAAATAATTTATCTGTTTTGTACTTTGTAGAACATTATTATTTTGTAATTATTGTTATATTATACATTAAATTAAATTGCAATATGAAATTAAATTATTTTGACTCTGGCGGGAATCACCAAAAGCGCTAACCACTCACCTAAACAGGATTCTTACGCGTAAAAGTTTAGATCTAATAAAATCTAACCTTTATAAGCCGTATAACCTCAAATTTAAAATTTATTTCAAAAATAATTTTTACTATATACACAATAGTAAAAATTAATATATTATATACTTAAAATTGCTGTTTAAATAGGAAAAATTACTATTTAAATTAAAAGTCAAGTATGTCACGCGGTTACTATTACACTCATTTTTCGTAGATACGTATTAACTTTTACTACTACCACATTTTTCTCAGTGTATAAAACGTCACGACGCCGACGGAGTCCTGGCGCGAAATTCAAATCTTTAAAACCCTATAATTAAACGATTTCTCCAAAATCCGTCAAATTTACGTTTGCGCGCGCTCACCTGATTGACTTTCTTCCTGCCTAGCACAGGGCTCTCGAAGGGCACCGGACGGAATTCTTTTCTCTCGGCGACCGGACTGGGGCCTGCGCTCGAGGGTGTCCAGACCGGCGGTATTGGCTCATCCTTCCCTTCCTTGCCGCGCTCGAAACTCGCCTGTCGTAATGGCTTGGCCGAATCGCTTCCCGGCGACCAGACACCTGCGGGAGATCGTTAAAAAATCGTTAGTCAAAAATTTCAGCCTGCGCTCTCCCAGCTCTCGATTAGTCCGACATCATACTCCAATTTTCTCTCTTTTCTTTCCAATACACGTACGGTTTACAGGGGATTTTTCTTGATTAGGGGGGGGGGGGCATAAAGAAAAAACAAACCATCCAAAAACACAGAAAAAAACAAGAAAGAAAACCAACACGCTGCAACAAGCTCCGGATTTTCCACTCGTGACTCACCGGGAGAGATTCTCTCTCGCGCGCCGGCGCAATTCTAAGCCCAGAGAAAGATTCAGAATAGTTCGGGCATCCCGCCCTCGCGGGAGAGAAACGGAATAATTAGGGTCTTTGGACTACTCTGTTGTGAAAAGCCGCCGCCATGGCGGCGGACACGTGAATTTACGGCGAGACATACGAGCGTTTCTGTATATACACATATATACATATATGTGTGTGTATATACATATGTATATAACGCGACCACTGTCGTGTATATTGTGTGTAATATACGTGTGTGCAGTATATACATACGTATATGTATAAATTTGCGAGAGCGGAAAAATAGGCTAAAGTTGGCCGGCGAGCGAGTATTACATAAATGACGATTCTTTCTTGGCGGAGCCGAGAACTTGTTTGCCAAACGGCAGTGCGGCGGCAGCGGCGAGCACACGGTGTATAAATGCGTCCGCATCGACGTTAAAATAAATAAGCGCCGGGTCATTTTGGGATCGATGCGACGCGTGTACTTTACACGTCGTCGAGAATTAAGCGGCGAGGTTGAATTGAAAATTCGAATTTTCCCGCCGTGACGTAGAGGGCGACTGGAGAGAACAGCGACTTTCTTGGCATAGTATATAACGTGGCATTAGTAATGTAAACTTGGAGCTTTACGCAACGTGAGCCAATTGTACGTAACGTCGTTATCAGTCGTAATTTTCTTGGTAACATTCTTTTTTCATACATCTTATGTATAGCTCCGCCGCGTTTCGAACGCGAATTTCGAATTTCGAACGGTGCCGCGCAGCGATTCTCCGAATAAGCGTCGCGCGAGAGACGCAATCGATTTCGCAACGAGCCGCATACACTTTCAGGATAAATATCGGCCGAATGTATTTGATACGAGCGCAACGAGCTGCGCGACGGCTTTTGTGTGCACACACATAACAGTGACAAAAGACTCGGTTTGCTTTTCTTATGAAAGCGCGCTCGCGACGAGTCATAAAAAGAGACGACGAAATGTTTGCCCACGTGGCTATGCAGCAGCAGCAGCAGCAGCGGTACAAGCGGCCTTAAAGCACGAAAAACGAGTTGCCCGCGTAAACAAACGGGGTCTTATTTTCCCGCGATAAGCGCCGAGATAATGGCTCTTTCGAGGGGGAAGGGGGGGGGGGGTAGAGAGCGACGATTTGGGGAAACGCTTTGATCTTTTTTGCAACGTTTCGCGCGCGAGAGCGAGAGCGACGAAGCTCCTTAATTATATCGGAGAAACGCACCCGCCCCCCCCCCGGGAGTGGGGGGGGGGGGTGAAAGAGACGAGCTGCGCCAGCAACAAATTTGATGTTTGCGTAAAATTATCTCGAGAGGAGAGACACGGCGTTGCGGAGTGCACGAGGTTTTGCGAGCGAACGTCGAGGAAAATTCATATTTCTACTGGGTGTATTTTTGCGTTGTTTGTTGTCTGTTATGCGGCGTTGTAAATGTACCTTCTATTTTTTATAAAGTTTCGGATTTTTTGGGCAATTTTAATTAGACGGCGTATACGTATTTTGTCTTCATTCGTTTGTTCACAAAATTATTCAGCTCTTCAGTTTTAATGCACAACAATTACTGTGCGTTTGGTGATCCGACCACGGACTGCAAATATAAAAAAAAAAATTACCTCAGTGTTTTGTAAATTGAAATATATAATACGGTAAATTTTGCTAAAATTGTAGTAAATTTACGAACATGTACAGTAGAATTTACGAAACAATAAGGTATAATTTTTTTGGTATTCGCAGTCTGTCTTTATTTCTCCCAGTAGCTTACAGTTTTATTTATCTTATAATTCCAAAATTATGTACAATATACAACGTGTACTACGACAGAAATTCTGTCCAGTAAAAAATTTCAGTTTAATTTTAAATCAATCCAATTATCAAATCACGTACCCCGTTGACAACTGAAAAGCTCGCGGTCGTCCTCGCGTTCGAACGAAACAAAAGCTCTCGCGCGTCGAAAAATTACTCGTCGTATTTTTCCTAGAAAAGCAATCGCGTCGTCAGCTTTGCAGCGCGAATATCCGGAAAAACCAAAAATTCATTCTGCCATTTGCTTCCGCCGACACCCTCGACACGTATAACCGTCCACATTAATTAAAAAAAAAAAGCGCGCCGTACAGCTATTGCCACCGCGAGTCGCCGTCCCTCTGAAAAATTGAAGAAAAAGCTCCCGCGCGGCTTCCGAGATTATCCGCGTAAATTTAGCGCTCGCCCCGTTAGGATAATTACAATCGCTCGAGCTTCTCACAATGCTCTTTCAGAGCCTGTTTTCGATGGTGTTCGTCGCGCATTGTTAATTCGCGGCGATAAATCAAAGCTGGACTGGAAGCTCGCGCGGCGCAATTAAACGCGCGAGCTTGCGGACCCGAAAAAGGATGGAAAGGGGGAGTTATAGTCGTCTTTTCGCTCCGCCGGGAGTGGAAAGCTCGTTATTAAAGTGGTCTAATTGATGGACCTGTTTTTGCCAATTTTTTCGGATTATTCAGCCGTCGAATATTTTTTCGTGTACGAATTTTTCAAAGGCCGTCATAGCTTTTGCAACAGAAACGGCCTGCGCACAAGGTCTCGTGAGTCGCAAGGCGCGATTCGGGAAAATGGAATGTTCATAGGCTTATACCGGCCGAATTAAAGCAATGTTGAGCGCCGTTAAATTTAACTGTTCGCCGTAACGCGCGAGGAAGCTATGAATATTCATAAAACTCTCCTGCTCTCTCGCTCGCTGCCAAATACACTTGCGCTCTGTAAGGCAAGAAGCTATAACATCCAGGCTTGTGTTAGTCAGCTTGTACAGCGATTAAAAATACATTGCTGCGCTTATATTTTTCTTCCAAGATATATGCGGGTAATGCACCTATCGGCTGTTATTATATATTTGCGAAAATTATTTAGCCGTTTTTACACGATTATTGCTATCAAACGCATTTGTACAGTACGTGTACGCAGAGGTGAGTACGTTTGTGTATACTCTCTAAATCTAAAACAGCGAAAAAATTACTATTTCTCATAGTTAAATAATATTAACCTCCCAAATAGTGAAATTTTTCACTATTTACAAGTAGTATAAAAAATATCATTTTACAAATAAATGAATATTCACTATTTAAAACGGTGCATTGTTGTAAAAATTATAATTCGCTATAGTGCGTAGTGAATAGTCATTGTTTATGAAATGAGTTATCATTTTGCTCATTTCATTGCTTTTACTATCTAATTACTAAATATTTACTGATTCAAACAGTAGAAAGTATTTGCTTTAAATTGTCACTGGAACACTGATTATCCAGTACATAATCACTTTAGCAAAAGGTGAACTTGAAAATTTATGAAAATTTTCTATTGATCAATAACTCATAATGACTTTCAAGAGAAGTGAAATGTTTGGTACTTATATATTTTTAACATCCGAGAAATTCAGTATTGAAGTGGAGAATCCACCACTGAGAAAAAGTGAAAATTTATGGACTTTCATTTTACAACGTGAGAAAAATTTACTATTTAATTAGCTATCAATGAACTTGTAGAATAAGCGAAAATTTCTATTCCTTTTAGTCTCCTGTTACTAGGGCCACAACTATTTTGAGTAATGTATTTGCAATGTTTATATTCACCATTTGCAATGTTCATATTTACTATTTTAGGTAGTCCTACACTTTTTCAATTGGTTCATTTTTTTAACCTGTTTAAACTATGATTATTCACTTGTTCACAGTTGCACCATTATAACTTTTTCAAATCGTCGTTTTTCAATTGTAAAAAACAGTGAATATTCACTGTCTTAGATTTATAGAGTAAGTATAAAAAAAATACTGTTGACAACAGGGTAAGTTTACCTGGCTTCGCCGAGGACGCTTTAAACCTCGGGGCGATCATTTCTGAAAACACGAAAGATTATACTCTCCTCATCCGCCTCCGATTAATCGCACGCCTGCCTCTTTCTACATTCCAAAAGTACTTTTCCTTATCTATCCTATCTCTCTCTCTTTCTCTCTCGCTCAGGTAATTTCAATTCCACTCCATTCCAAGTGATAGTCACATGAAAATATCTCGAGGTTCAAAAACACGGGGGTTAACGGACACACACATAGCCATCGACGAACGCGATAATTTCGGAGACGAACGTATCCTATCGAATGAGCTTCGCTGACGCGGCTGACGAAAGCTCTCTTCCTCTTTCTCTCTCTCCATCAGCTGACTACTCTCGTGTGTGTCTCTACGCGTGTGTATTATACGCGCGACTTATGTACGCGATGTATACGTATACATATATACATAAAAAATGCATCAAGCGCGCCTCGGGATCGCGCGCGTAAAGTGCCGGGAACGATGCGCCTCGAGCCAAATGACTTTTTCCCTTATCGTCGTCGGACGACGTTTCCTCTCTCTTTCCTGCTATACACACACACGAGGCGGAGGAGGAGACGCGCGCGTGTCTCGGACGTCGCTTTCTCTCTCTCTCGCTCACTCCTACGGCTAGTACGTAAACACACGACGAGCTTGGATTTTCCGCGAGCGAGAGAGAGGGAGAGGCGGGTTGAAAGAGCTGGAGGTGCACGCTCGCGGTTCATTAATACAGAGGCGGCACTTGATGAACAAGAGGAAGAAGAGGAAGAAGAGGAGGAAGCGGAGGGGAGGAGGAGACAAGAGCGAGGAAGACGACGACGCGAACGCGCGGGGTCTTTGTCCCGAGCTTTAATACATTAGCGTGTAGTGACCGGTTGTTTTATAGGGGGTGGGTTTTTGGGTTGAGGAGAGACGGTTGGCGGAGTGATGAGTTGAGATCGTCGAATGGGACGAGTCGAGAGCGTCGCGAGAATTTATTTGGAGAAAAGGATGTATCGATTTAGAGATGAGAGCTTTAATTCGAAAGTTGCGACCGTAAGGATTCGAAGACCGAGAGAGATATGCGTTAATTTTTCAAACGTTCGGTATGAAAAGTTACGAGAAATCATATAGTGAATCGTGCACAGACTTTCCAGACACTAACTGTTACGATACAATATAGTGATTTTTGTTTTGGTTTAAATAATTTAAAAGTTTTTTTTTGTTTATGTGTTTTGAATTTTGTAGAACATTATTAAATTGAAACATAGAACTTTAAATTTTTTGACTTGGTCGGGATTTGAACCGGGATCTCTGGGACTGTAGAGATTCTTACGCGTAAAACTTTGGATCTAATATGTCAATTGAATGTATTTACAATCTTAAACAAAAATAATTTTTACTATAAGTAATATAGTAATTTTTTCTACTGCGACTTGTAATATTCGAACTTAAAACAGTGAATATCAGCATGAATGTAGTAAAAATTCTGATAATGGCAGCCTGTCCTCAGATTACTACAATTTCTTGTACCTTTCCGTACTTGCGCAGTTGTAAAAATTACTGCTTTTTTTTCTCGGTGAACGAAAAGTTGGAAAATTCACTATTTTCGTGAAATTTTCGTGAGGCGCTCGTTATATTTGCGAATGCACGACAGCCTTTTACACAAGGGCATCAAATCTTTCCGCCATCCGAAAAATTTGTTCGCCAACTTTGCACATCGAGCTCACCGACATTGTGTAATCGACACTTTTCCCTTTTTTTTCTCCCTCTCTCTCCCTCTCTCGTTCTCTGTAACAAAATATTTTACGAACGCGCGAAAAAAAGTCACCTCGACTCCGGCGCACTCGCACGAATTTTTCATCACTCGTCGCAGCCTTTTCGCACAGGACGAAATGCAATAGGATCAAAGGAGAGTGCATTTTTTTCGCGCCGCGCATTTTAATTATTTCGGAGTCGCGTGAAGGAAGAGCTCGCTTTACAGCTTGCAAAAAAAAGAAGAAGAAAAAAATAAAATAAAATTCCTCGCTCATCTCTCTCTCTCTCTCTCTCTGTCCGGACTCTGCATAACAGATTCGCGAATCCAAAAGTTTCGCACTCCGCCGTCAGACTGGATAAACATTACTCCGTCGCGCGTTTATTATGCGTAGGTAGAGACGAGGCATTAATTAGCGGACTGAATAAAATATGGGTCGCTTCTCTTGCTCTCCTCTAATCCAGTAATATAGCGAGAGTAGAGCTTGCTTTTCGCACTCCGTATTATTTTTAGTACACAGACACACACAGAGAGAGCCTCGGCTCTTCCTAACTGTCTCGACGAGGACGATTAATTTTTAACGCGCAAATCCGGCTTGAATTTATCGCGCGGCCGCGTTGTTCCGGTATTTTAAAAAAGTCACCTCCCCCCCTCCCTCCTTTTTGTTATATATATTTAAAAACTGTCCGAGTATAAAACATACACGCGCGCGCACACCGGGACAGCGTCCATTGACAGAAGAGCTTTATTTACGGTTCGCGTAACGATGACAATAAAAATAAATGCGTGCATATAATACATAATGAAGATATACACGTTCGCGCGCGCGTATCGATCGATCGATCGATCGATCCATCGAGAGGGAGGCAGAGCGAGAGGGAAAACCGCGCTGACGTTATAATTGCCATACATCATCGGCGTGCCTCGGAAACATTGTCGAACGTGTGTAACAGCTTTATTCCCGGCGAGTAATAGCGATCCGCAAACTTCCTCCTCTCCGACATTCCTTAATGGCACGTCTTCCGCTTTCTCTCTGTCTTTCTCTCTCCTTCTCGACGACGGCTCCCACAAATCCGCGCGTATATATTTACCGTTTCGCGCGCGCGCGCTCGAAATTTGTAAATTCGCGCGGGACATTTGAATTTCGTTGTTTTTGTTTTGAATTGCGCAAGACGCTCCGCGCGCGCCCGCGGGCTTATTAATAAACAACATTAAAATAAAACGCGGCTCTCTCTCTCTCCGCCGACTCGGCGCACTCTCTCGCGGGCGCGAGAAATATGGAGCGCCGTCCAAATTCGTGAGGCGCGCGCGCGCGCACATTCGACTTTTTCAAATGATCGCGCCGCTGAAACACGATATTCGTTGCGTCACTCGCGCCTGATTTTCTAATTTAGCCCCGCGCGCCGTCGCGCCTCTGCATTATCTCGCGCGCGATAACGCCGGCACGGCGCTTCTCCTCTATATATATATACACATACGTATTATTCGAGGTGTATATACGTGCGTACAGACGACCGAATAATTACGCACACCTATGCGCACAAATGCGACTTGATGTGTCTCGTATGTAACGGAGATGAGATAAGATAAGAGAGCAATTGCCACTATGTGTATACAATTCACTATACCACCACTAACACCCGCATGTGTACAATACCGACGATCACTGAACTCACTTTTCTCCAACATAGCGTTCCGGCTTCGCCTCTCTCTCTCTATCTCTGCGGTCGTGCGATACGCGTATATATACGTTCGATACGCAGCGTCGGGAAAACGGGTAAGCGTTCGAAAGAAAAAAGAGAAGAAAACCGAGTCGACACACGCGCTCGCGCTGAGGCTCGGGGACTCTCTCAGTTCATAATAGGCGCGACGCGGCTGCTGGTGCGCGCAGAACTGAGCGGCGTCGTCGCGATGCCGTTTCCGCTTACGCGGACGCGCGCGCGCGCAAAGCCGGAGAGAAAGAGAGAGAGAGAGAGAAGGCAGAAGGAGAAGAAGAAGAGAAAGAGGAGAGAGAGAGAGAGAGAGATGCACGGAGCCAAAAGTCGATTTTCGAATATTTGTACACAGCCCCGTTTCTCCGATCGTGAGAGGCTAATAGCCGTCGCTCGGGAGCTTAATGAGCCGGAGGCGAGCTTCGATGCTGCGCGCGCTTAGCCTCGATCTAAAAGCGGAGAGAGAGAGAGAGAGAGAGCGAGAGCTTTCCCCGTCACAGCTTATCAGCTTTCATCGGGCCGAAAAACCTCGACCTTGCGGCGCTCGCGCGTAATTCCGACTATATGTACGGACGTGTATCCAGCCTCCGCGGCGTGTAACAATGGCTCAGACGAGAGAGATATCCGAGCGGAGAATTTACCGCGGCGTATAACGCGCACGCACACCTGGAGGGAAGTAGAGCGTGAAGGACGCGGATAGCTTCTCGGTTACTTCGTCCGAGAGTTTTTCGCGCGCGCGCATTGCTCGATTCGGAAAATTTTCGAATTTCCCGCCGAAAATTGTACACGGAGTTATACTCGGATTCGCGCCTTGTCGCATATATACGCGGTTGCGGAATGCAAATGAGACGGCCGCTTTTGTTAAGCGCCTGTTATCTAACGTTTCAGCGAGTTTCAAGACTCTGCGCGCGATGCGCTATAATTCTAATGAATGATGCATTACGGAGGCGGTGTACATCGTAATGCCGAGTTACTCCCGCGGAGATATAATACTGTAATCTAACTTGAAACTTCGTTAAACGGTATAATGTAACATAATAGCGCGCGCGCAGAGAATCTCCTTGATACACGCCTTATACACAATATAGTTTAGTTTCTACAACTCCTCGTATATACACGAAAACAATCGAAAATCCCGGGCTTCTTCGAGAGCTTTCGCGTTCGCGGCGGGAAATTCAAATTCTTAACCTACCTCGAAACTTGTGTATAAAATCCAAAAGCGATATCAACAGCTCCCCCTCCTTTTCCCCTCTCCTCGCGCGACGTACACCTATATAGACCGTCGGCCGACGCCTCTCTCTATCCGCGCGCGCTGCCCCCGGGGGTCTAAAAGTAGGCGTCGAGCCGACGTAAATACGGTCTTGTATAGGCCTGTGTCTGTGTGTGTGTGCGCGCGCGGAGCCCGACGAGCCAGAGAAACTGAACTGCGCGGAAGTCGAGCTGCCGAGTGACGGATGGCGGAAATGACAGGCGGATCCGCGCGTGTCTTCGAGCGAGTACTACTGTACTGCTCTCCTCTCTCTCTCTCTCTCTCTCTCTTGCTCTCTGGTCTTTGGAAAAGAGAACAATGGGGGTAGCGCGTCGCGCCGTGCCTTGATTATACCGCGGATTTGCGCGAAGGTTAATTGTTTCGCGATTGTCTTCTGCGCGAGAACTGTATAATAATATACGCGGAGCGACGGCTGGCGAACTGCTGCGAAAGTGGGACGGACGACTTTGTTACTTTCGAGCGTCGCGGGCGCGAGTATGGGTGGAGGTGTGTGCATCGCGCCGGCTGACGGTCGGATTTTCCGAGTGGATTTTTGCAAAATTTTTTTTTTCTGTTCTAGACGCCGTGCGCTTTTTTTATACTTGCCGCGTATGTGTGTGTGTGTGTGTGTGTGTGTGTGTGTGTGTGATATGCGTAACGGCGCATCGCTTTTTTTACGATGGTTCTTTTTTCCTTCGACGCGGAAGCTCGCGCGGGGAAAATGGAGTATTTTTCGAGAGATTTTGCGAGCGCGCGCGGTATTGCGGGAGAGAAGTATTGCGGGGAACGATAGGCAATGCTGCCGTGTGCGTTTGGAGATTTTATTGGCGATGCGGTCGAGGTTGAAGATTTCTGGGATATTTTTGGGGGTTATACTTTTGTTTTCTTGTGCGCAGAAGTGCGTTGCGTTTAAGTTATTGCCGAAAAGGTTGGAAAGAAAATTTTTTCTGCGGGTGAAGTGTAATCTCGTATTCTCAGAATTTAAATTAATGAATAAATACTCTCTAAATCTAAAACAGTGAGAATTCACTGCTTTTTTAGTCCATATCAACAATTTGAAAAAGTTATAATGGTGCAACTGTGAACTGGTGAATAATCACAGTTTAAACAGGTTAAAAAAATGAAACAATTGAAAAATTGTAGAAGGACTACCTAAAATGGTATGAACATTGTAAATAGTGAATAAAAATAATATTTGGGTAGCAATATATTAGTGAAAAAACACTGCCTATACAATGTTGCAAATAAATTACTCAAAATAGTTGTGGCCCTAGTAACAAGAGATTAAAGGTGACATACATTTTCGCTTATTCCACAAGTTCATTGTTAGCTAATTATATAGTAAATTTTTCTCACGTTGCAAAACGATTAAGTCCATAAAATTTCACTTTTTCAGGGTGAATAGAGAATTTCTCGGATGTTAAAAATGTACAAGTACCGAAAATTTCACTTCTCTTGAAAGTCATTGTGAGTTATTGATCAATAGAAAATTTTCATAAATTTTCAAGTTCACCTTTTGCTAAAGTGATTACGTACTGAATAATCAGTGTTCCAGTGACAATTTAAAGCAAATACTTTCTACTGTTTGAATAAGTAAATATTTACTAATTCGATAGTAAACGCAATGAAATGAGCAAAATGATAACTCATTTCATAAACAGCGACTATTTACTACGTACTATAGCAAATTATAATTTTTAAAATTTAATATTATTTAACCATGAGAAATAGTAAATTTTTCGCTGTTTTAGATTTTAAGAGTATAAATACGTAGAGTTTCGTTTAAAAAATAAATTGTTTATAAAACTTTTATTCTTCATTCTCATGCGCACAACCGCGCAAAAAATATCGTAAACCGATGTTTATGAAAGCAAAAAATTTTTATCTCTTTATCAATACCAATGAAAATTAAAAAAGAAAAATACATAATTGAGAAGGCGAGTTTCCTTCCGAACATTCCTAGAACAGAATATTATAATTCAGCCTTCGCTATCAACGCCCGCAGTTTTCCACGAATAACCCTAAGCATTCACACATCCTACAATTAATCCAAGCCTGCAATTACAAAACAAAGAAAATTTTCATAGCCAAATCCGTCAGCACCTCGTTTCCCCTCTGCGCCCCCCGCATGAAAATAGCAAACTAACCACTTGTCCTCCATGCAACGCTCCTCGGAAACGCGCAAAAGCTTCGTCGCAGCCTACATATCCCCAGATGGTGGGCGTTGGCGAGCGCGTGTCGCGTTATCAAGACTTCCCCCCTTTCCCCCCCCGTCGTAACGTTTACGGCTCGCAATTAAGCGTCTTTATGCGAATGCGCGTCGGTTATATTCTCTCTCTCTTCCGTCACTTTTTATTTTTTTTAATATGCGTATTTATCTCTTTTTATCGCGGACGGTATGGGACACACCGAGAGGCTCTCCCGCCTGACGAGCGAGCGCGTCTAATCGCCGACAGCTGCGTCGGCGAGCTTTTTTATCCCTTTTGTACCCCCCCGTCCAGTAGAGCGACGTAATTTTTTCAAATTGCGCGTCTCTTCCTTTCATTTATGAATGTAATTGTTTTACTTACGAGCGGAGCAGACTCCTCGGGGTGTATATAGAGAAGATTCTTGAGAGCGAAGGTGCGCGCACGTGAGAGACGGTGCCGAAGAGAGGGATAAAAAGCGATAGTTACAAACCTGCGCCGAGTAAAAATCCCCTGCCGAGTCTCAGAGCCCTGTCAATCTCCAGCAGCAAATCCGAGGCGCCGCTATCGGCTCGTCTTTCAGCCTCCTTATTACGGGGATTACCGCTGGCTAGAAAAGCGTGTGCGTGTTTTTCGTTTTTCAGGTTGTTCTATTGTCAGTTCTTGTTTACGCCTTGGGCGAGAGCTTGCGGACGACACGTGGGTTAGTCGACAGATGGGGGGGAGCTTTTTTTCACTCGTAGGCGATGAGACACGTTAGTTGTCGTTTACATAAAGGATGATTTGGAATTAGCGGTATATATAGAATAATTTTTATTTCGTCGTGCCAATACGAGTGTATATACAGCCGATCCCATCGCTTCGGAGATATATATATATATCTGGGGCGCGTTATCAATTTTATTGCACACATCCAGCCGATAAAACGCGAGCTTTCAGCGAAGTTCACGCGATACGCGCTGCGCAGCGCAGTAATTTTTATTTTTTTACATTTCAGCGTTACAACAATAAGATTACCCCGTTACACTTCCCAGAGAAATTTCCCACGCGCGTTACTCTCTCTCTATCTCTGTGCATACACGGCAGATGCGCAAATGCAGAGAGAATAAGCTCGGGTATACCTAATCGCGGCAGTTAAACGCGAAACCCTTCAGCAGTCGCTCTCCCACCTAAAATCCATCAATAATTTCCCATCCCGGCGCTGCATCCGCCGAAACTCCTCTCTCTCCCTCTCGTTACCCCGTTATACGCACTGCCTAATAACAACAACAACGACAATCCCCGCCGACGAATCTCAGTCCCGTCCATAACAACAATAACGAGATAACTCCATCTCCGGGCATCAGCTCGGCGCCAGTATAATGGGATCAATTAGAGAAAACGCGCAAGCTCTCTCTCTCTCGACGCCATCACGGCCCGTACGTCGCACGCGTGCGGCACGGCGCCGCGCGTCATAATCGCGAGACGCCGTCGAATCTGCTTTCCATCGGCTTCGCGATTATCGTCCGCTGCACTGCAGTGTGTGTGTTCAGGCCCTCGCCGTTAAAGCTCCGTCACGCGCTCTATAACCTCCCCAAAGCTCCATCTCTCGTCTCGCTCTACGCGCGCTGCAAGCTCGAAAGCTCGGGAGAGCTTGCGGCGCGCGCGTGTGCGTCGGTGCGAGCGCGCGGTTTCGCAACGTTCGGAAATAGCCGAAAAGCAGCGGCGGCGGCGCGTAAAAGCGGGATGTGACGTCCAGCCTCTCTGGCCTATTTTATTTTTCGAGAGTGAGCTTGCGCGCGCGAGCGAGCGAGAGAGAGAGAAGCTTACCTAAATATAGTTCCGGCGCGCTGTCTCTCTATCGCTGAGTATAAGCCGAGAGAAAGAGCAAGAGAGAGAGAGAGAGAGAGAGAGAGAGAGAGAAAGCGAGGAAATATAAGCTGCTCGCCGGAGGTTCTTTATAGTGATAGTAAGGCTGCGGAGGGAGGAGGGCGGGGGGGAAATGAACCTTATTTAGGCGAGAATGATTATTTGTTTTTTTTTCTCCTCTTCCGCCTTCTCCGCTGTATATGCTTGCGTAGGTGTGTTTGTATAGAGCGTTACGCAAGAGACGCGGATGATGCACATTCATATTCATGCGCGCGCGGCGGCGAAAGAGAGAGAGGCGAGAAAAAGGAGAGTAGTAGAGAAGGAGGCCGAGAGCGAGGCTGAATAATCGCTGGTCTTCGGGGCCCTCCCGGCGCCGCTGGAAATTTATCGAACGACCCCTGGCTGCTTTTTAGTCCTTCGCGCGCGACACACAAGCTTTCAGCGATTTTTCAGCGAGGGGGGAAAGGGGGGGGGGGACGCTTTCTTTAGAGAGCGCGAGGTGCGCGCATAGAGGAAGACACTCTGCCGTTAGTACGTATAATAGAGCCAAAAAAAAGGAAAACAACAACGACAAACCAGCAACTGTCTCGGCGTTAGTAAACAAAACTGTTCTTCGTACAAACGCACACACAGGGATATCCACACGAAAACGAAATCTCACCCTCCGAGGCCGAGAGCTCGAGGAACTCCTTGAGGTGTTTGGGCAGGTGCTCGGGCTCGTCGAGCTCCTCGCCGTCGACGAGGAACCTGGCGATCTGCTGCTCCCGGCGACGCTGTCGCTCCTGCTCCCGCTGCTGCTTGCTCGGCTCCTCGTCGGTCTCGCTCTCGTCGAGCTTGATGCCGTACTTGCTCAGCCGACTCTGCGCCTTCTCGATGAACTCGCGCTCGACCTTGTTGTTGAGGTCGCCGGTGGAGCGTCGTTTGCCGTTGGCGCCGGCGGCGGCGCGCGGCAGTTCCGTTATCGTCCTGAGCTTCACGAGCTTGTGCTGCTTGCGCTCCTCGCGCTCCAGGACCTTGTGCACGTACTCGTCGTACATCTGCCGGCGGAAAAGCTCGCCGTTCGTGGGGATCGCGGCGATGGAGACGGGACGTTTCTTGGAGCCGGTGCTCACGCGCTCCTCGCGGCGTTTCACGGTCTCGGTGGAGCTTTCCGAGCGGAAGCCCTCGCCGGTCGTCGTCTCCTTGATGAAGTCGCGGGAGGACTCCCGGGAGGCCTTCTCGGGCTCGTCGAGGACGTCGCGCTTGAAGTCCTCGGCGGCGCGCTTCTCCTCGGCCTCGGCGGCGATCACGTCGCGCAGCTGTCGCTCCAGCCGCTCGATGTACTCGAGCTGCTTCTCGTAGTACTCCTGGGGCAGGGAGTAGCGCTTGCGCTTCTCCATCTGCTCGCGCATGCCGGCCTGCAGCTGCTTGAGACTGTCCATGACCTCGGCGGCGTTCACCTGCTTGGCCTCCTGCTCGTCGGCGAGCTTGCAGCCACTGCTGACCTTGGCAGGCGATCGATCGAAGATGCTGCGGGTGTCGATGCAGTCGCGGTCGACGGTCACCACGCGCTTCTTGACCCGAGGTGGAAGCTCGGGCTTGTCCTCGATGATGAGGGCGGGATTGACGTACCAGGAGGGCTCGGCGAGCCCGCGGCTCTGGGGCCTCCAGCCGTTGACGACGACCTCCGGCGGCGACCTGTCGATCACGGTGGGCGTCGGATTTCTCGGCAGCGGCTCGGCAGCGCTGCTCGCGTGCCGCGTCTTATCGGCAGACTGTTGCTGCTGGTGTCTGGCCTCGCCGGCGGCGGCGGCGACGTTATCAGTAGGCGTAGCGCGCCTAGCCAGACTCAGCCAATCGCTGAGTCGAGTGGCGCGCAATCGCTCCTCGTGAGCAGCAGCAGACGACGACGACGACTTGATCGGCGGATTGTCTTTGATGATGCTGAGCAGGCGCTGCGAGGCGGTAGCGGGGGACTCGAGGGGACTGACGTCGACGAAGTACTTGGGAGGCGAGACCGAGTGGCTGTGCTCGAGGTGATAGCCCCGGCGATTGATGAACTTCTTGTGGAGATCGAGGAGATTGTCGGCGGAGACGCGGACGAGGGTCTCCTGCTGGGCAGGCGAGAAGCAGACCAGGAGCTTGGGATTCTCCTTGGTGGGGACGCCCGTCCAGTTGGCGGGCCTCTTCCTCGCGCTCTCCTCGATCTCGAGCCTCTTCTTGCGCTCCTTGCGTCTGCTCAGGCTCTCGGCCGTCCTCCGCTCGTTGCTGTCCTTGAGGGCGCGCAAGCTCCGGGCGATGTCGAGCTTGCGCATGGCGACCTCGCCGATTATCTCGTCGCCCCGGGGCATCGACAGGATCTTCCGGATGCAGAGCTCCTTCAGCGAGTTGGGCGGCAGGTCGTTCGCGCCAGCGTTACCACCACCGCCGAGAGGCACGTAGTACAAGTGATCGCCGTTCGGCTGGATGCCAGGCTCGGAGGGCGAAAGCTCGGGCACGAACTTGGCGGTGCTGAAGGACGTAGTGCTGCTGGACGAGTCCTGGCGCTGGTGGTTGCCGGGGACGGCCTGGAAGTCGACGGGACTGACGGCGTTGCAGGAGAATAGCGGCTGGACCACGTCGTCCTGGAGCTTCGCCGGAGCTTGCGGCGGCTCGGCAGCTTCCGCAAGCTCCGGAAGAAATTTTTCGCGCGGCGCCACGTCCAATTCGAGGTTCACCAGGGGCTCGCCAACTTTCTCGTCGATCTCGTAGAGATCGTTGCACAACTCGGCGTAGCCGTCGCTCATCGTCGTCGTCGTCGTCGAGGCGCTGCTGAGGCTCGGGGTCGGCGCCATCAGGTCGTCGACGATGTCGCGAATGTTGACGGGGAGCTTGTCGAGGTCGTAGCCGGTGAGGAGGCTCTGGACGTCCTGGCGAGTGCTCTCGTGGCTGGAGAGCAGGCCGAGCAGGGACCTCACGAACTCGACGATCTCCGCCTGCTCGTCGAAGTCGAAGGCATTGAGGGCGCGCTGGTGGAAGAGCGCGAACTTGGGCACTTGACCGCCGGGATGGAGGGGGAAGTCCGCGGGATAGCGGGTGTCGTGAACGAGGAAGACGTTGCGCCGGCGTACCGGCGGCGGAGGCGGCGGCGCCTTGTCGAGGTAGACGACTTCCTCGCAGAGGGAAGCGTCTGGGAGTGCCGGCCGCAAGCTCGCCGATCTCTTGGGGGGTTGGGGTGGAGCTTGCGGCTCTAGAAGCGGTTCCGAGCTTTCGGTTTCGGGTTTTACGGGTACCGCTGGTTCCTCGGTGTTTTTCTCGTTCGCCTCGGCGACGGTATCGGCATCCGTCGTCGCGGAGCTTACACCTGTAGTTTCCGCGGGCTTAGGGCGCTCCTCGCACGGAGGCTCGTCTGTCGATACGTCGCGGGTCTCATCGATTTTCCCGAGAGCTATTACGCTGGATGATTTATCGTCCGCGGCAGCATCGGGTTCATCTGGACTATTCATAGGCACGTCGGGCTCCGCGGCTTGAATCAAGCTCGTGCTGACGGTCTCCTCGACTTCCCGCACGGTCTCGATCGTCAGCTCCTTCTCGACCGAGACGATCTTCTCCTCGGCGACTTCCAACTCGAAGAACTTGCCCCGAGCCGCCTCGTCCTCCGCCACGTCTTTCTCGCCGGCAGCTCGACTCGTCGTCGTCGTCGTCGGGAATTTGTCCTCGTTATTCTCGTCGTTGCGATCATCGTTGTTTACCTCGGGCTCGGCGACTCCAACACCTTCTAAATCCGCCTCGCCGCTATTGCACTCGTTATTTATAACTCGACTCGCGTCCTTCACCGCCGCCGCCGCCGCGGCTTCTGGCTCGTCTTCGCCGATTCCGCTCCTCCCAGCTGCATCGTCGGCATTATTTGCTGCACTGCCGCGGCGCTCTTGGCAAGCTCCGTCCCCGGACTCGGGACCGCCGGACTGCTTCTTCTTCTCCTCCTCGGCTTTGGCTGACGACGACGACGACGACAGCCTCCTCGCGTACCTCACCTCGTTTATCACGCTCTCCTTCAGGCTCTTCACCAGATTCATGAACGTCTCGACGTTCTCGCACTGGGCGAAGGTGGCGGCTTTGCCGTCGCCGCCTGCATCGTCGCGCTTGCTCTCGTCCTCGGCTGCCCCGTCCATTTCCCGGCTGCCGCTCGTCAGCAGGGGTGGCGACGACGGGGGTGGCGGCGCATCCCTCCTCACCCTCCGGAACTTGCCGATCTCCTCGTTGATGAAGTCCCTGATGTGGCGCTCCGGCTCCTCCGTCTTACTGCTGCCGATCGTCTCGGCCTCCTCTTGGATGATGTCGAGGCACCTGTTCGACTCTTGACTCATCTGCGACTGATACGCGCCAAGTGTCGCCGCCGTCGCCGCCGCCGCCGCCGTCGTCGACGACGACGACGCAGTTGCGCGCGGTTTCCGCGCAGTTTTCCGCGAGTTTTCCCACTCGCCGGGCAGCTTGCCGCCGACGACGGCCGCGTGATCGGCCGCCGGCGACGTTGGCAGCCGGAGGCCCTCAATGAAGTTGCGCAACTGCCGCTCGGTCTCCCAGGACATGGGGCCGCAGCCGTCCTCGCTCTCGTCGTCGAAGCTGCGCTCGACGTCGGACTCGGCCTCGACGATGATGCCCTGGGCGGCTGGATCGGGCTTCTGGGCCGCGGCCGTGGTCTCGACCTCGCTGTCGGTCATCTCCCGGATCTCGAGGGAGTCGAGACGCTTGGCGGGGACGCAGGCCAGGGCGAGGCAGGCGCCGGGCAGGCTCTCGAGCTTGGTGGCGAGAGCTTGCGGGAGAGGCTCGAGCGGCTCGGCGGGCTCGGAGATGGTCACCGTGGAGGAGGGATTGTCGGTGACGGTGGTGCCGCTGGGCGAGAGCCGGTCCTTGCTGGACTCGAGGATGCCGACGCCGGGTATGTGGTCGAGGCGAGCCTCGAGAGGACCGGCGTGCCGGATGGTGGTGATCTCGCAGATCTGGGTGTCGGCGTTGAGGACCTTCTTCTCGATCCTGTTGCGCCGCATGAGCCTGCCCCGGGCGGTCGACAGGTTCTCGAGGTAGGGCAGGTCGTCCGGGCGCAGCCGCTCCGTCGTGATGGTCAGGGTGGCCCCGTCGATCTTCGCCTCCTGCCGATCGTCCTCTTCCGGCTCGATCCTCAGCTCCTTGGTCGTGACGAACACGGCCTCCTCGGCCGCGCCGTTGCAAAGCTGGTCCGGCTCCTCCTCGACGACGAGCCGGAGGCCGTCCTGGACGTCATCCTCCGGCGGCGGAGTCGAGGAGCGCTGCAGCAGACGCTTGCGCTGCCGATTTCGCCGATTCTTCCGGCTGCGCGAGCCGCAAGGCATCCTTATCCCCAGCGGGCAGCTCGTCCCGGACTCAGCGTCGGTCGCGTAGTCCAGGCAATCCGAATTCTTTGCAAATTCTTATGAAAGCAATGCTCGATTCAATTCTCGGGATACAGCTCGCTTTCCGTACATACGACCGAGGATTCGTTCTTTCTCTCTATAGCTTTTTTCTTCCTCGTCTACGTCGTCGTCGTCGTCGTCTATACACACACACACAGCCGCCGAATTCAATCAACTGCAGCGCGGCTCCCCCGCCCGCCCCCCACCCCCTCGAAAAAAAGAAAATAAACAATTTCCCAACGACGCTCCGCGCGCGGCGCATGATCTCACGAGTCGGCTGCGAACTGAGTCGGGGGGGTGGGGGGGAGGAAAGCAACTAGTCGCGACGACGCTGCGGCGGCCGCAAGCTTGTCTCGTCGCGAGCTTTTTCTTTGAGACGCCGCGGCTGCCGCGGGATCAAAGTCGACGCGCTGCGAGCGAGCGAGCGAGCTTTTGATTCGCAATGAGCCGCGTTTGCCGACTTCTAACGAAATTGCTTTCCTCCCCCTCGGCCTCCTTATCCCCCCCCCCCCCCCCGACGCTGTAATCTACCGGAGCGCGCGCACGGATTTCATTATACATTCCGATATAAAGAGCTGCACTCGAGGAGTCTCTCTCTCTCTCTCTCGTTCTCTCTATCTGCCTCTCTTTAGCCGCGCGTATCTCGAGTGCGCGCACCTTAAAATAACCCGTCGGATTTATCCTTCTCCGATGTACACAGACGCGCTCAGAAGCGAACGGCTGCACAGAGAAAGAGAGAGAGAGAGATGGAGAGAGTTCTGTGAGGAGATATACGCTGTAAGGTGATTAAAGCGATTGCATGCGTGTCTGTTGGTTTGTTTCTTCTGACGGAAGCCCGATACACTTTGGGTGATCGAAAACGTGGGCGTAACATTAACGTGCAGTCCACACGCGTATACTCACTTTTGTCGCTGTCTTCTTGCTGCGACTGCTGCTGCTGCTGCTGCTGTTGGCTCTCGGAGTTCGGCTTCAGACCGCAGCCGTTTTGATTCTCGTAGCTCGGCTCGTTTTTCGTGTCATCTGAAAGCAGAGATCATAGTTGCCTCACACACGTGTACACCGAAAAATATTTTTCATTTATACACGAGAACGAACGAGAGAATTTTCAAACTGCTCTCCCCGTCCGCAGAGAGCGTATATACACATATATACATAATATATAGATGGACCGTAAATACAACAGCGACGTCTGCGCGTCGTCTCTCTTCCCTTCCGTTACCAATCAATCCCATTTGCAACTTCCCGTCGCAGTGTCCCGGTCCCAAAAGGAGAAAACAAGCGGAATTCCCCCGCTCTTCTCTATATATACGTATTACACTGAGTATTCCTCGGCAAAATAAGCGAATACACACTACCAACATTGCGTCTGCCAAAAAAAAGCGCACCTCATATTGGCGGGAAAAGCTCTCTCTCTCGCGAGGTGTCCGCGCCAGACCAGAGACGCGCCGCGGGTCGTTCGAATAATCGCACTGGCGATGGCTTTCCGAAGCCGCAGAGCCGAGGGTACCGCGCTACACTCGCCGCGCTGTGTGTATACCGTGTATCGCTGTCCCCACCGCCGGGCCGCGTGCAACAGGAGCGTCGTCATGTGCGTGCGCGTGCTTTTGTGCGCCGCGGGACGTCGCGGCCGCTCTGTTTTTTTTTGTATTTTTTTTCTTTTCGCTTTTTCGAGAGAGAGAGAGAGTACGTAGTGGTGGTGGGGGGAGTCGGGAAAACGCATAGGTACGACGAGGAGAGTAGTGGGACGGGACAGTCCGAAGGCTGCATGCATTAACGCACACGTGAGTCGGTTAAGTGCGGGGATCGATTGTGCGTAGGTGTGTGCGAGGCGAGATTTTTTTTGTTTTGTTTTGGTGGGGAGAGGGAGATAGCGACGAGAAGCGGAGAGACGGGAGCTGCAGTTTGCCGGATTAATATGCGCGAAAGCGTAGGTGTGAAGAGGGTGGTCGATGATTCGGTGGATTTTTTTTTTTTTTTTAATTATGAAGGGATTTCGCGATGGGATATTCGACGTTTTCATAGGTTCGCGCGATGGTACGTGGAATGGAAGCGTTCGCTTTTTTTCGAGGGGGTGTTATGGAATATCGATTTTAAAATCGAATTAAATCTTTGACAATGATGTGCAATCATCGAGAATGCGGTGAACCTTGTTGCGAAAAAACGATATTGGTTGAGAGGCAGTTGTAAAGGGGTTCTGAGGCCTATAGTGACCGGTCAGTAGCGACGCAGCAGAAAAATACTTAGATCTCAGTTAATATGATAAATTATACAAAATCAAGAGATACTTGCTCTTCGTATTGACATTATCTATCGCTATGAAAGGTTTGGAATGAAAATATTCAGGTGTTGGAGAGAAAACCTTGTCCGAAAATCAGTGGTTGTCAGCAGAAGTAAGTTACGTCAGATTTTCGGACAAGGCTTTTTCTCCAACGCCTGAATATTTTGATTCCAAACTTTGCATAATGAGAGAAAATGCCAATAATAAGGGCAAGTATCTCTTGGTTTTCCATAATTCGTTGTATTATATTTGAGATCAAAGCACTTTTATGACGCTACGTTACTGACCAGTCACCCATAGGTTTCATACCGCCTTACAAGTATTCAAATTTCTCAAAATTAAAGAATTGCTCTTACAACACTAATAATAAATAATAATCTGAAATATTTCACAATCGCATGAATTATACGATCCAACAAACGATAAGCTGTACATCACCCCATTATTCAGCGAAATTTCAAAGTTTACGAGCTTACGGGCAGCGTATTCCAAGCAAACAAGTTGCTTACCTGATCCAAATTACGGCGCGACATTTGAATACTTAACAAACTTCTCCAAATCCTCCCGATCCCTCCGAGCGCCCCGCGGGCTCCATCCTCCCGAAAGCAAGAAACAAAAAAAAAAAAACGAAAAAACAGAACAATCCCTTCGCTCACCCGACAATCCGTCCTCTCCTCCCGGAAATCTCGCGCCTCGCACTCCTCATCAAAAAGTCATCTCCGAAATGGCGCCGCCGAAAGAAAGCGCGCAACTCCTCCTCTCTCGGCACACAATTCGCACACTTTATACATATACATATACATGTATATCGCAAAAAACAAGAGCGAGAAACAATAGTCGTCGTGTCGGCGCAATATACAGAAATACGCTTGGCGATCGCTCTCCCGCAGAGCTCGCACTCACACTGCGGCTCTCCTCTCCTCTCCGCGCTCGGACTCGTCTCTCCTTCACACATCTACACGCGCGCGCGCACACCTTATATCCAACGCGCGTATATATACGCGCGTGTGCGTGTACATGTCCCCTCGCGGCGGCACTTCCGAGAGCGAGACAGAGAGCGAGAGAGACGTACTTCCTTCCGAGGCGCGCACACAATGCCGGCGTTATATATATACATACAGCTCTCGGCTTTAACCCCACCCTGTATATACGTATATACGTGTATGTATATACGGTTGGCCTAACGCCCAGGTGTGCGCGTGCGAGATAGTCGCGCGCGCGCAAGATATGTACGCGGACAACAAGCGCGAATGCGAGAACACACCTCTTTTGTATTATGTCACCGTCGGCCGCGATTGAATAATTAAATCAGCGTTAAGAAGCGCGCGGATGTGCTATATCGACGCGCCGCGCGTGTATATATATGGGAGAGCTTTCGCGCGAATGTAGACGCGGTGGAGGGGGAGCTCGGGGAGTCGTTGTGGGAACGAAAAATTGAAATGGAGGGATTGGCTTCTCGCTTTTTTTTTCTAAGCGACTCGTGCGTATTACGTATAAGCGTGTGTATGTATAGTGTGCGCATAAGCGAGATCGCAATTTAGATGGCGCGAGCGCATTAGAAAACAAAAGCAAACAAAAAAAAAATTGAATTTTGTAATCGCGTGCGCGCTGTTGAGGTACGCAGGCGCGGGACGCTTATAATGGGAATGATTGAGCGTACAGTTGAGTTAATTAGAAAATTGAAGCAACGCGACCGATTGGCTTAATAACGCCAGCTTTCTCCCCTCCCCATCCCTCCTCGTCGTGAATCGAAGGTCCCATTAGCAAACGATTCCCGCGCGCCTCTATAATCGTCTCTCTCTCTCTCTCTCTCGGCGAACCGAGAGAGGAATTCAAGGGTTGATAGCGAGACGACTTCGCCTAATTAGGTTGCGCGCACGGCTCTCGATGCATCGCGTGGAAAAACAAGGCTACCGCTGCGCTGCTGCTGTACGTATATAGGTGTGTATATCGATTTAACCGAGTTTTACACGCCGACAGAGAGAAAGAACGAGGGAGAGAGAGAGGAAGTCGCTTCGGATCGCATTAGCGTTATTGCCGAGAGCGCGCCGATTCGGATTTTCCACGCTCCTCGGAGCTTGTTTCCTCGAGGATTTTTCCCGAGGTCGGAACCGAGTGATTTTTCCGCCGTCGGCGTGATTTTCTCGAGGAGGGAATTTTTTTTTCCGAGATTCAAATTTCGCGCCGTAACGAGCGAGTGCGTGTATGTAGGGCTTATGAACGGCTCGGCTTCGAATTGCAAAGTCGTTCATTAAGTATAGCGTAAAAATTTTGAAATTTTTTTACTCGCCTTCGTATCGTAGAATTGTACTCTCTCGAACACTGAGGGAAATATGCATTAATTTTTCAAACGTTCGGTACGAAATGATACGAGAAATTGTAGTAAATCATGCACAGGACACTTCCCAAACACTAACTTTTACAATACAATATAGTAATTTTTATTTTGGTTTAAATAATTTAAAAATTAATTTTTTTTATGTCTATCTGTCTTTAATTTTGTAGAAAATTACCTATTTTATGATCATTACTAACATTTATTGATTATTTATTGAATTAAATTGAAACATAGAAATTAAAAATTTCTGACTGGGCTGTATTTGAACTTGAACCTTCGGAACTGCAGTCAGGAGTGCTAACCACTCATCTAAACAGGATTCTTACGCGTAAAACTTTAGATCTAATATATAAATTGAATATATTTATAATCTTAAACACAAATAATTTTTACCATTTTATATAGTAAATTTTAATAAAAATAATTTTTACGATAAGTAATATAGTAATTTTTTCTACTGCGACTCGTAATATTCGAACTTGAAACAGTGAATATTAGCACCAATGTAGTGAAAATTCTGATAACGGCAGTCTGTGCTCAGATTGCCATAATTTCTCGCACTTTTTCGTACTTACAGTTGTAAAAATTGCTGCTTTTTTTCCCAGTGAACCATCCCCTAAACGCCACATAAACAAACACAACGTTACAGCAAAAAAAAAAAGTATTTATTCTTCGCCTCCCGGCGCGCAATAAGGCGCGAAATTTAAAAGGCCCAATCGTCGCTCACAGCCCCGAAGCTTCCCTCGGAAGTAGGTTGCGCCGCTATAATAATCGCCTAATGTATTCTCATAAGCGCCTGGTAGGTATAATACACAAAAAAGCGCGCATCTGACGCAACCGATTATCCAATCGATCGCCGCGGGCGTCGCGCGAGCCAAAACAGAGACGAAGCGAACCGTACGTACACACACACAGCTGCGCAAACCAGCCGCAACAATGCCGGCTGACAAAACGCCTGAAAAAAAGAAGAGAGAGAGAGAGGGGGGAAGAGAGAAAAGAGAGCAAAAAAGAAAAGGGATAAACAGCAGCAGCGGCTCTCTCGCCGCGGCACATAGCGTCGAAGTCGGCCTCAGAAGAGAATCACGGAAATGTGGGCTTGGCCCAGGCGGCCCATGACACCGCGCCCAGTCGTCGCATGCGGCAGTTCGACGTCGCGCGTTTCTAGGCCGATGCATGTAGGTGCAGTGTGTTCGTCGTATATATATAGAGGGGGGGGGGGGAGAGGGGCTGCATTGGAATGTGCGCCGAAACGGGCGAGGGTTCGATGCACCGAGAGTGCGATACACGCTATACGTCACGCGTGTGTATATCCTCTCCCGTGTAGCTACTCTCGTAACGGAGATCCTCCGAGCCGTGTTCCCTCCGATCGGGGGGGCTGAGCTTACAGTGCGCTGGGACGACGAGTATATGGCCCTACGCTGTGCGGATTGATGGATGCGCTGGTCGGTTTTTTAATTGAAACGAAAAATCACTTCTCGGGTGTATGCACGGGGTAGTATAAGAGAAGTCGCGATGCGTGCACTACACTGTTGCGCGCTGGGAGATGAGAAAACTGTCATGGACGAGATTTAGTGTTTTTTTTTTTGGATCGGGGGAGGAAGAGAAATATGGGGTTGTGCTGCTGGACGATGCAGACCGGTTTGATGAAGAATCGAAGTCGAGGTGATGCGGGAAGCGAAATTTTTTTGAGAAACGATGAGAAATGTTTAATGATCCGGGAACGAGGGCGTGAAGTACAATTTCACGCATTCTACCTATTTTATCTTGTATCGAAAGATATTTCAACACGTTCGTTAAGAATTCAACCCATTTGCATTTGTATGTCGAAATACATACCATTATTTACAACTGTGCGTAAAGTTGCGCTTTACGGACTTGCAGTATTTAAGTCACGTGCGACGCATGCGAAGCTACTTTTGCGCAGCGAAACGCAGTGAGAGACAAGCCACTTTCCCACAAAGCGAGAAATACAATCGTCCTCGTCATCTGGTAATACGTAAAATACTACTTTGCACACTGCGATCACGCAAAGACTATCGATTCCAATCTATAACGCAATTTCACCTCAGAACGCGCAACGAAAATGCATACGCACCCGCAGCAAATAATACACGCCAAGCCGATACATAAAATTTTAACCTATACAGCCGTAGTTTACTCTCGCAGGCAGCGAGGCTGCACACAACCGACATCAGCTCCTCGTCGTATTATAGTCAGCGCGGCAATAGGTGCACATCAGCACATACATATATATACCTATCACGGCGTGCAACGCTATGCGCTCGTCGCTTGAAAATCGATGCTATCTGGCGAACGCGGCCCATTGCGTATATATATATATATATATACACGTATATATACGGCATAGTCGCCGACGCGTAGTTATTGTATATATATCGGTTCGCCACCGCCGCTGTACTCGGCTATACTCTCTCTATCGTCGACGCTGTATATACGCACAGAAGCGGCTGTTCTGCTTATCTTCGACGGCCGCGAGGAATCGCCGATATTACAACGGGTATAGAGAGACGCGCGGGGAGGCGAGAGTGTCTCGTTGACGTGAAACTCGGCAAGATTGAAGCTAACTCGATAAAATCGCCGAGTCACGCACGTCTCGAGGGCCACAATGGCCTGACCGAGTGTATAGACGTGTAAGCAACCAACAGTTAGCCGAGAGAGAGAGAGCGACTACTCGATAAAGGAACAATTTCCGGCGCGACAGAGGAGGGCCTCGTTATTTCCGGGGAACGCACGCGCGCGGCATTGCTCGGCCGATCGGGTCATTCGATTTTTCGGGCGAAACGAGGCAGCGCAGTGTATACACAGCTCGCGCCACCGCGAATGGGGGAATGTGTATAGGAGAAAATTTTCGGTTTTGTTTTGCGGAGGGGAATTGGGGATTTTGCTCGCGCGCGGGAAATTTGAATTTTCGCGGAAATATATATATATGTGTATGCGTAATCTTTGGCTGTGCGAGAGCTCGCTCGTTTAGCTTGTTAGTTTATGATTGAACTGTTAATGCAACGTGATTGGATATAATGAATGTATATAATATAATATATACGCATAAAACAATGACTCGATTAAGCGTTTATAATGTGATGTTTATTTCCAATCAAAGTAAATTGCACATTCGGACGGTAATACAGTTTTGCATAAGAGATACAAACATATATGTGTATATGCGTATAGAGTCGAATCGAGCCGATCGTCGACAAATTCGTGCTACATATATAAATCGACAATTGCGAATATACGTGAACCGCCAGCATCGTGTGCTTCAGTATAATTGCAAACTCTAGTCTAAAATTTTAACAGTAAAATCACAAACTATCGAGCGCTACGGAGTGTACAACATCTCCCGAGGACTATAAAAGCTATACGCACTAGGTATATTGATATATATATTTCTAGATAAAATATATCGATCGGTCGATCGAGTCGAAATAAAATCGTGACATTATATAATATCGCAACGCGTCCTACAGGGACATCTTCCCGAAGTTGCGAAATACGAGTTCCCTCGTCCTACCGGTCACGTCGTCGCGCGCCTCCTGCTCCTGCTCCCGGCCGTCCTTCGCCGCGATCTTCAGCACCAGCGCCTTGTCCTCGACGGTCTTGTCCTTCAGGAAGGTCATCCTGCGCTCGACGTAGAAGTCCTCGAGCTTGGCGCAGGGGTCGACGCGGAGCTTGATCTCGGTGGCCTGGGCGACGCGGCCGTCGTCGGTGAGGAGGACGCCGCCGCCGGGGGCCCCGGTCACGTCGACCCGCAGCTCCTGCTGCTCGGCCGGGGCCGCGTCGTCGACCTTGAAGCGGACCTTCCGCTCGTCGTTGCGGCTCTTCTTGAGGACGAGGCCGCCGGGGTCCCGGCCGTTCAGCAGGTCGATCATGGTCTGCTCGATGCGCAGCCGCTCGTGGAAGAAGTCCTCGAGGAGGGTCTTCCGGGCGAACTTGTTGACGGGCACGGGCTCGGCCGAGTCCACGTAGCTGTTCTTCCTGTAGATGGCGGAGTCGCTGGTGGAGGGCGTGGGCGAGTGGCCGGGGGCCTCGAGGGCCACGGTGTTCATGCGCTTGAAGTCGAGGGTGTTGAGCTTGTTCTTGAAGTTCTGGTGGCTCTCGAGGCTGCAGTCGTCGACGAGGTCGTCGTCGACGGGGCCGCCGCTGAAGCTGGCCGGCGGCTCGATCACGTAGTCCTCCTGGTAGAGGCAGCTCCTGCCCTCGGGCGAGCTCGCGCGCTCCTCGTACATGCGGATCAGCCGCTGGGTCTTGGTGGGCACGCGCTGACGACGACGGGGCTGCTCCGTCACGTAGACGCGGACGGCCTTGGTCCTGGGGAGGGACGAGCGGCGCTGATGCTGCTGCTGCTGCTGCTGTTGGGCCAGTTGGTTCTGGTGTCGTCGACGGGGCCAGGAGGTGAGGGCGTCGACGAGAGCGGGGAATCGCTTCTTGCAGGAGCCCTTGGACTTGGGCCTCTGGGCCCGCTGGCCCGGCCGGGCGACCGGGCGCTTCGTCATCACCAGGGGATTGCTGATCTCCTGGAGGGGCGGCTGCTGGGGCGGCTCCATCGACAGGCAGTTGGAGCACGCGAGGAACTTCATTTTTCTCTCTCTCTCTGTCTCCGAACACTATGTGTGCGCGTACGTGCGATACTCGCTCGTTTACATCGGGGCAAACGACGAAATCGAGTCCGCGGCGATGTGTCCGCGTCACGTCCGCCGATCAATGTCTCGCTCTCGACGCGCGCAATAAACGCGAAAAAAAAGCGTCAATCGAGCTCGAAGCGACGCAGACCTTCCGTCCGCCGAACGCGCGAGCAGCAGCTTCAGCCACGGCGACGACGCAAGAGACGGCTACATCGGCCCGCGGCGGAGGACGCGGGGCTCGTCCTCTCGAAGGTGTCGCGAACGGAGAACTGAATCGGCGTTAAAGGAAGGAAAGAGAGCGCGCGAGCGCCTTCTCCCTCTCTCTCTCTCGCTCCCGAGCCCGTAGAGAGACGGCGACGGGAGGAAGGGAAAGCGAGGGCTTTTTAAGTGGCTAGGGTGCGCCTTCCGCCGCCGCCGCCGTCGTCAAGACGCTCGGTAGCTTTAGGCGCGCGACCGTCTGGTCTCGCGGACTCTCGATTATTGCCGCTGCTATACCGTACTGTATACACATACGCAGACGTACGCGCGCTACACGTGGGCGCAGGTGCACGTGTGCGTGTGGGAAAGAGGGAGGAGCTTCGCCGTTTCTTCCTCGGCCGTGTGCTCGAATTCTCTTCGTTGTTTCCTTTTTCTTCTTCGTTTTTGTCTCACTCGTTGTTCCGCGAGGCTGCAATGAGGCTGCTCGCGTCGTCGACGCAATATACAAGCTTTAATATGGGCTTGGATCGGCGCTCCTATTTTGGGGGAAAACGGCGCGCGAGGAAGCGCTTGATTTATGTCGGGAGGCGAAGGACGTTATTGGGACTCTCGAGAAGTCGAGGCTCACTCGATACATCGACGCGAGTGGGTGTGTGTAGTGGCTCTCGACGCGACAATGGACGGACGAGAGAAAGAAGTTCGGTAGATCGTCGCGATTAAGAGAGTTTAGAGCTCGTTTAGATCGGATTAATCGGCGGTTAGAGAGGGAGGGGGGAAATTGCTGTTTGGGTTAGTTGGAATTGTTGTACGAGCGGCATGACGTATCGCGAGCTCTTTTTTTCATTTTCGCTCGCGCGTTTTACACTTATTGGCATTTGTTTGTCGTTGTCGTTGACGTTATTATATACTTGTACTAAAGCTACGTAGTCGAACAAAGAAATTTAATTTTCCTTCTGACTCGGATGGGAATTGAACCGAAACCTTCGCGGCTATATATAGCGAAGTTTTATATCCTTCTCGATTTGAAGTTTAATTCTGCGAGTGGGTGACTCGTCGATATCGAATGAGTTAACAATGAATAATAGTCGAGCACTTTCATTACACTGAGAAAAAAGAGCAGTAATTTTTACAAGCGTAAGTATGAAAAAGTACAAGAAATTATAGTAATCCGAGTACAGACTGTCGTTATCAAAATTTTTACTACAATTATGCTGATATTCCCTATTTTAAGTTTGAATATTACAAGTTCCAGTAGAAAAAACTACTGTATTACTTATAGTAAAAATTATTTTTATTATAATTTACTATATAAAATGGTGAAAATTATTTTTGTTTGAGATTATAAGTAGATTCCATTTGTTTATTAAATACAGTGATTAACGCTCCTGATTGCAGTCCCAGGTGGACCATTCTTTCAAAAAAATCTTCGGATATTATGTAAATGGCGTTTTTGTTATATTCTTAACCATTTGTACCTATTAATGACTAATAAAAAAAGAATTATTTTAAAAAAAGCGCTCCTGGCGGCAGTCCCGTAGGTCCAGGTTCGAATCCAGCCCAAACCAAAAATTTTTAATTTCTACGTTTCAATTTCATTCAATAGATAATCAAAAAATAATGGTAACAATCATAAAATAATAATATTCTACAAAGTAAAAAGCAGATCAACGTAAAAAGAAAATAAATCTTTAAATTATTTCAACCAAAATAAAAATTACTATATTGTATTGTAAAAGTTAGTATTTAAGACTCGATTTAAGAAGTCTGTGCATGATTCACTACAATTTCCCGTAACTTTTCGTACCGAACGTTCGAAAAATTACGCTTCTCCCAGTGTAGAAATTTTCACTAACTAATTTCTTCATTAGTACCTCGTACAAACATTTTATTTTTCGTCTTCCACCGTCCCTTATGAATTTCGACCGTACACACGACTAACACAGAGGAACTTCAACCTGCCGCGAAATCTCTCTCGAAAACGACGGCAATAACGCAGACCCCGAACACCTGACGCGCTATTATAATACACCCGTCACCTCGTGTCCTCCCCTATATATACGTATATACCTGCGCGCGCGCGCACGAAGAAATAACCATACGCGCTCTTATTTCCATTCGCCCGTTGCATCCGCATTTCGCCGCGCGCGGCTGCAGGCGCGCTTATAGCAGGCAGAGCCAGCGCAGCGTGACGATATACAGTCGGCGCGAGGGAAGAAAATTGTATGGGCTGGGATCGTCTCCGGCAGCTCGCTGCGGTGCGCGCGCGTGTATACTTTGTATTTCCGGGATCGGTAATCGCGCCTCTCACGTATATATATATATATATATATATATATATATATATATATATTATATATATACATTTTTTGCCGCAACGCTAACCTAAATATTCCATTAGCGGGATTGCACTCGCGGATTTCGACTTTTTTCCCCCTTCGTCCTCTCTTCTCTCTATCTCGTAAGGAGAGGGGGTTATTAATGACCGGGAATTCCGCGGATAACTTCTCTCTCTCTTTCTCTCTTTTAAGGATCGGTATATAAGCCGAATGAGAGAGAGCGAGAAGTCGCGCGGAGAGATTTCGTTCGGGGTTCGGATTAAGACCGCGACGCGCGTATACATATATTATATATATATATATATATATATATATATATATATATGGGTGGTTCTCTGACAAATCGAGCGGTCGATTTTTTGACCCTATCGAAAAAAATTTTTAAAATGTTCCTAAGAGACACATGAGTATCCCTGAATTTTTTCAGATTTTTTGCATCAAGTATCTTCGAGTTACAGAGGGTCAAAGTTGATGAAATCACGTTTTTTTGCTTTTTCTGGCTACTTTCATTAATTTGTAGATCCTCAGGGAAGCATTTTTCACTATAGAGATATATAACATTTTTTTCTGCAAATTTTCTAAACTATTCAAAAAAAATATTTTTGATGTCGTATATATATGTTTTAAGAAAGTTATAAGTCATTTAAGTCTTAAAATCAAATTTTAGGAAAGTTCGATCATCCGGATCATAACCAAAAAATTCATGAAGATACCTTATTTCAATTCAAAAAAGTCTGCGAAAGACCCAGAATGTCAGAGGCCTTGGTTTCTCTGTAAAAAATCATTATATCCGTTCATATATGGAAAAAATTTAGTTTTATTGCTATATAGAAGAATTTAACCAATTTTATCAATTACGTAAATTTTTTTATAATAATTTCAGTCATTAAAAAAATGATAAGGTTAGTGAAATGCTTCGATATAGCAATAAAACTAAATTTTTTTCATATATGAACGGATATAATGATTTTTTACAGAGAAACCAAGGCCTCTGACATTCTGGGTCTTTCGCAGACTTTTTTGAATTGAAATAAGGTATCTTCATGAATTTTTTGGTTATGATCCGGATGATCGAACTTTCCTAAAACTTGATTTTAAGACTTAAATGACTTATAACTTTCTTAAAACATATATATACGACATCAAAAATATTTTTTTTGAATAGTTTAGAAAATTTGCAGAAAAAAATGTTATATATCTCTATAGTGAAAAATGCTTCCCTGAGGATCTACAAATTAATGAAAGTAGCCAGAAAAAGCAAAAAAACGTGATTTCATCAACTTTGACCCTCTGTAACTCGAAGATACTTGATGCAAAAAATCTGAAAAAATTCAGGGATACTCATGTGTCTCTTAGGAACATTTTAAAAATTTTTTTCGATAGGGTCAAAAAATCGACCGCTCGATTTGTCAGAGAACCACCCATATATATATATATATATACGTGAGTGTCTAGCTACGTGGGTGTACTCCCGCGAGGGAGACCCTCCGCTCAATTGAGATGCAATTAGAGGAGAACAAAGATCGATTTTCTAAGAAGTTTTCGTTGTCCCTCGCGCGCGCAGGAGCGCTTAACGAGACGGACACGAGCCGCTTACGTAAAACAACAATAGCCCGCGCGCGGCGCATTCAAGACGCGCGCAGTGCACCGCTGAGAAAACGAGACGTTCCTCCGGCTGCAGAGCACACACAATATGCGTATACGCACATATATATATATATACACACATAGTAACGAGTAATTTAAATTCGAGATTTCCGTTTAATACACAGTACACACAGCGCTGCGTACACAAACAGGCGCGCGACAGCGAGCCGAAGACAAAAAGAAACGAACGGGTATATGTATATGCTGTACAGCCGCACCACCGATCAATTATCCGAGTAAATAAAAGTCGCCGGGAGAGCTCTGATGCAGTCGCGCAGCCTTCGGTAATTTATGCGACGAGATTCGATTACCGGGAATTAGGTTTTCCCTCCCCAGGGGGTGGGGGTAGCGGGGGGTGGGGGGACACCCGTCGGAAATGAAAATTCTCCGTCGCGACTACTGTCGCGTATAGTTCGCAACTATTACTATATACGTAGTGCTATACTTGTACGCCACTCACCGGTTCCGTTCTTCTTCGTCTCGGTTATTATCTGCGTGTTGGTCGTCGTCGTTTTTGTGGTCGTCTCTGGAAATAGAGCCGCAACATTATTAAGTACCAAGAATGAGGTCGTATAGACGCGCAAAATTTTAATCGACGACTCGCCACGACGTATATACGTATATGTAACTCACTCTTTATGGTCTCGATCGAGGTGTTCTCCTGGAGGCTGCTCTTGTAGATCCTCCTCTTGGGCGAGCCGTTTTCCCTGCGAAAGAAAAGCGGAAGCTCCGCGTTTATTCTCTCATCGGTGCACGTATACAGATTACACATAGCGTAAGTGTATATATACGGGTAATTATTATTGCGGCTTACGCAGCGCCGTCGCCGCTACCGATCCCAATTAAAAGTCAATTTTCCCAATCGATCGCGCCGCGGCCTGAATTACGCGAGTGTATATATACACGCGTCCGGCCTCTCGCGGCGCTTTAGTAACGCTCACTTAGACACGTCATTCGATTATGGCCACGGAACCGAGAGAGAGAGAGAGAAAATGCATAGAAAAAAAACGCCGCGTGTATTACACCGATATTTCTCTATCTCTCTCTCTCTCCTATACCCCGTTATATATATATACATACATACGCGTGAAGAAAAATCTGGCGGGGCTGCGCATAGACGAGTAAACGGGAAAAAAAGGAGGCGAAGGAAAAAAATAGGATCGTTTTGTCACGCACGAAGCATCGCGGCTCTCCGGCCACGGACAATTGATCCGGTCCGCCGGAAAATCGCGTTTCTCTCTCTCTCTCTCACTCTCTATATCTATGCGCTCGCGCCGCGTGTACATGGGTGCAGTGTGTGAGCGAGCGTTTGTTTGTTGTGCCCCGCAGGTTCGGCGCACCCTATCTCACGTGACGTCAGGTCGACCCCGCTCTCTATTGAGCGCCGTGTTTCCGTTTTTAACGACGTAATCCTTGCGCTCGTCTGTGTATAGAACGCGTGTATGCATATATGTATATATATATATGTCGAATTTCAATGAAAAAATGCACTTTTCCTTGGTCTAGAAGTCGAAAAAAATTTTTTAAAGCTAGAGGTTTCGGAGCGATCAGACTTTCTTCTGCGAGCCGAAAGATAGTCAAAAGTACCGAGGAACATGGGAAAAATGACTAGTAACCATATTTCTGAGCCATTTTACGCTTTTTTTCAGAAAATTAATGCTTCAAAACACTGAAATAATAACAACTACGAATGTTCCTAAGGCACCAATAAAATTTTGAATAAGACTATAATAAAGCATTACAAAAGAGCTTTAATTTAAAAAAAATATGCCAAGTTTCGATGCTCTGATCAAAAGTTATGCCCATTTATCAAGAAAATAATAAAAATCCGAATAGCCAATTTTTTCTTTTTCCTCCGTATGCCTCCCCATATTAAATTTTCAAATTCTATATTTCGCACGTTTCTCAGCATTTTTCATTATCTTTTGGCTTACAGAAGAAAGTCCCATTGGTCCGAAAGCTCTAGCTTAAAAATTTTTTTTGCGAATTCTAGACCAAAGAAAAGTGCATTTATTTCTTGAAATTCGACATATACGTGTCTGCGCGGCAGACTGTAGCCTGGGGATCTGTATACATATCAGATGTTATTTTTCCAAGAGTCATGTATTATATCCGTGTGTCGCTGCGATGCGATGCGAGCTTCGGAGCTGCTTTTGAGCTTTGATTCGATGTGGGCTGATTGTTCATTGAGTTGAAGGATAAATTAGTTGCTTCATTATGATTACGGTTTGTGCATTTGGGGGTGGGAAGGGTGGGGGAGAGGAGCTTATTCGAGATATGCGGTGATAGCTAATTATT
Organism: Philotrypesis tridentata; assembly: GCA_018906965.1. Classification (NCBI taxonomy): domain Eukaryota; kingdom Metazoa; phylum Arthropoda; class Insecta; order Hymenoptera; family Pteromalidae; genus Philotrypesis; species Philotrypesis tridentata. The sequence goes on from JACCIB010000022.1 coordinate 913,613, forward strand.
CAGTCTGATAATCGCCGAAATGTCATTCGGTTGCGCTAACGCGTATTGACAGATTCGGTATAGATATCGGGGCTTGTATTAGCGTTTGAAGTGTATAGTGCGCAGCTTGCGGGGGATGAAGATGCTTTAGCGATAAAAAGGGAATGATTAATTTATGCGCTTTATTATTATCGCGGGAGGGGGAGAGTGTATTGATTTGTTTAGCGACAGGGGGTTTTAATGTGTATATAGTTTCGTGTTTAGCGGCTATTCTACATGAGGGGGTGGAGGGGCAGAGTTGTTGGGAAAATAAATAGTGAATCGTGCGGACGAAACTACGCGTGTAATCAAGGTGTGATTGCTCTCCGTTTTGTAATTTTCTATCGTTGTGACAATATCAGAGTCATTTACGAAAATTGAAATTTCACGCCAGAATTTAGCAGTCGAAAAAAAACTGACTGATTTGCTTATAATAAAGAGTGGAACTTCAAAATTTTTGAAAATATAGATGATGATGTACTGGAGGGCAAGTATGTCTTGGTTTTCTTTTCCTAATTTTTGTTACGATTTTCGTTATAAAAGGAAATTGGCTGTTTTTTCGTCTACTGTGCACATTACGGCGCGAAATTTGAATTTTTAATTGATCGTGGTATCCGATTAAAAGTAAAGTTGAAACCTTGTAAAAAGTTGATTTTTCAAATATATTTGTTATTATCTCGCATATTGGTTGCTTTTTCGTCTGTTCTAAAATCCGGCGCTAAATTCGAATTTTCATCGAGCTTTGTCGAAACTCTTCCCATTGTATCTACCAATACACTAAAGCGAATCGAGTTATTCGAATCCCGCAATATTTTTCTCCACCGACAGCAAGCACCGAATGTTTTCGCCACATGTATACTACACTCGTCAATTAATAACCGACCAAAGTGATCATAAACACGCAAAAAGCGCGATCGAACACACTGCGTCGGAAGAGCATTTAAAAAATACACTGTTGTCCTAACTCCTGGCGTCGGCCGCAAAATAAAAGCCAACCAAATTAAACGTCGCGTTCGAGCGCTTTATCGGGAAAAAAAGCCGGCCCGCTGCGTAAACACGCAATTATCCCCAATCATCATTACGAAGCGGAATAGAAAAAGAGAGAGAAAAAAACAAACTCGACAAAGCAACTCACTGATTCAGTCCGAGCTTGAGATGATCCCCCGCGTTGCGTAAAAGGGCGTGAGCCTCGGTGTTCGTCAGTTCCCTCGTGCTCCTGCCGTTAATGCTGCTAATGAGGTCACCCTCTCTGACGCCCTGCTGAGCTGCTTTGCTTCCCGGATTCACCTAGAAAAAAAGAAGGCGAAAGGAATTAGAAAACACAAAGCGTTATACGTTACATCCAATTTAGACAAACGCTGTACTATACGTATACATTACGACACTATATATCTGTACACGCGTATACTCTTGCGCGCGTCACGAGTCATTTGTTTCTCGCCAAGGCTTACGGCGCGCCGCTGTCGCGTATATAGCCTCGCGATGAAAAAAAAAAATGCCGATTTTTCGAGAGATCGTTATAACGCGGAAATTTAACGCGTTATACATTCGGTAATGATCGTGATTTACTCGGTGCTTATGCACGCGCTGGAGAGCCGAGAGAGAGAGAGAGAGAGAGATATGTATAGAGTCGAGAGGGCCGCGGTGCTCGAGGACATTTGAATACCACATTGCGCGCACTCGGGGCAATAATTCATATTCGTGATGTGCGGTTTATACGCTTGAACATTTGCTACGCGCGAATGTGCGCAACTTTGTCATCCGCGCGAGTGCGGGAAGATGATGTTTTTATCCCCGAATTGTGGGCTGTGTGATGTATATATATATGTGTGCGGGAGTAGAGAAGAGCCTCAAAGAGAAGAGAGAGAGAGAGGATTTGCTCATTTTCTAGAGTACGCGCGGATGAAACATTCAGGCCCGTGGCTGCGGAAACGTTAACGATATGTGAATTGAAGTTAATGAAACGTGAATTGAAAATGGGAGGTACGTTAATGGCATGTGAATTGCGAGAGTTAAAAAGGCTCGCGTTTCTACGCGGCATTCGTTGGGCTTCTCGCGTCTATATTCGTATCGCCGTGTTGTTGTCGATAATTGAACTTGTGGTTTTATTGCGAGGCACAAAATTAATTACGAAATTCAAATTTCGCGCCGCGACGTTGAGCGCACAATTGGCAGGAGAGCGAGATTACAAAAAGGAGCTAGTATACGTTCTGTATACGTTCTGTAATTTGTCTATCGTATTTCACGAAGTACGAAGCTTGTTTAAATATTACTCCAAGCGGCATATTTGCATAATAGATCGTAGAATCATGCATAATTCAAACGCCTTCCGGCCGGCCGTATTAACTTCAAACTTCGTAAAATGCTGGATAATCATGTCAGCCGGCTATATTATACGTGTTCGGGTATCTCGTATAATTACGTTTTCGGCGGAAAATTTGGAATTGGAAATCTTAATCCGCGTAACGATAATTCAATATCGATCCCGCTTTCCGCGTACAACGCCAATCGTCCACCCGACATTCAAAATTCCCGCCCTATCGAGTTTCCCCCCGACAAATCTCTAAATACCTACCAGACGAACAACTCTCGTCGGGTCTCGAAATAAGCGATTCGCTCGTTAAATCGGAGCGCGCGATATAGCGTTACCGCAAATGAAACGACTGATTAGCGAATAACGAGAGCCGGAGCTCGTAAAATCACAATGGCCGGCTGTACATAGACGAGCAATAAGGTATTCGAGGGCCGACTAGTGTCGCCCCGCCCAGACGACTGGCACGACCGCGCGCAGCTGCGCGAAGCGGGTTGCCGTGGCTGCAGGCGCCAGGCGCGCGCTTTACGAATTCCTCTCCCGTCACCGCACGCGTTCGCCTCTTATATTTCGCCGAGCCGCGCGACGATTATATGCACACTCGAAACTCCCGCGCCCCCGAGCTTGCGACCGTTCGAATTTCCCGCCAAAAAAAAAACAGCTCTCACGGCACTCGTAAATCTCCTCTCGAAGCTCGCAAAGCGCTGCGGACGACACGATCCATCCTGCTGTATTATATACCTGTCCGACGGCGTAGCCGAGGCCGCACGTGCTGGTGGCGGCGTTGCAGCTGCGCCGGCGCTGGGCCGGCGAACAGAACTTGAGCATGCCGATCACGAGCGACTGTATACTGGGCGACGGCTAATTCCTCCTGGACTCTCTCGTCTCTCTCTCTCTCTCTCTCGGCCTGCGGCTCTACTCCGCCGGGAGGAGGGAGACGACCCAGTTCTCCCCGTGTTTTGTAATATATAAGACGCGCACTGTCGCGCGTTCACTTCGGCTGCCGAGAGTTATTTACAAGTTTTATATCGTAATAGCGGTACTTTGCGCGCTTTGCGACTACGCCGACAAGTTGCAGCTCTGCTTGCGGGAAAACTCGGTCGAGCTTTTACACACAGTTATATATATACGTGTACGTTTAAGTATATACAGCAGGGGGGGAGGGAGCTTCTCAGAAGCGTGTCGGGAGTTTATGAGTTTCGATCGCGTCTCCTCCTATATACTGCCGCGCGCACCGCACGACTGATCGTTAAAAACGCGCCGTTACACGAAATTTCTCATTCTCTCTCTGTATACGCGCGCGTAGTAAGCGTATAATAACCGTCCTCGATTCGCCGTATATCCCGCACTACAATGTGATCGCGCGGGCGGTATATCGCGCGTAAAAAATTCCTCCGACTATATGCGGAATTACGCGAGTAGGCAGAATGGAAGCGCGAGGCGCGCGCCGCAGAACGAACCGCGCTCTATCCTATCGCGGCGCGAACTGACTACGGGGTGGCGAGGCGCGATAGTCCTGACCTCGACTAGCGCCGCGAGTATATGTATATATGTGTGCCTAGGCGGGTGTGGGTGTCCGTGTATGCGCGCGGTTGGCTTTCTTTCCTTTCCTTCGATATATGTATATATAATATGTATAATACGCGCGTGTGCGTCGCGCGTTGAGGCGGTGGGCTGCTGTCGTTGTCGCGATCGGCTGGCTGACTGATCAGGTGTATTGTGTGCGTAAGTGTGGAGCGAAGGGCGTCAGGTGTCGGTTATAGGAATGAAAAGATAAATCGTGTAACGCGTAGCAGCTGCGACGTCGATTCGAAATTCAAATTTCGCGCGCCGGGGTATTATTGGCCGGTATACAAGGGTGTAATATTGCATTGTAGAGGGCGCGCGGATGGCAATATGCGAGTAATTTGTTTATAAGGGATGAAGGGAGGGGTGTATAAATGTGGTTACGCAAAATTACGGCTGAGGGGGGAGGGGGTACTTTGTTATTTAATTATCCGGGGCGTGTTTGGCCAACTTCGAAGTTTGATATTCAAATATCTCGCGGGGAGCGCGCGGCATTTGAATTACATGATTTTGATACATTATTCAGATATGCCATTACGCGAGAGAGATGGGTAAGCTTCGAACGTGAAATAGTGCATTAAAAGTACTGCGGATGTCTAAGGACTACTGGAATATTAAGGATAATTTTTTTCTCGGTTGGATTGGAAAGCTCTCGAGAGTCGTGTGTCACTTCTATTGTGGACGTCGAAAAATTCGAATTTCGCGCCATAATTCAACGGATGATCAATAGTCAATTATTTTTCAATAGAACGGCCGAAAATCAGGATGTTCAACATGGCTCTTTGCAATGTAACTGTAGCGCTGTTTCACGAAGTTTGAAGCTAACATCTCCTGTACAATACGCTTGAATTATACATGACTTTAACATACACGTGTTATGTAAATAACACAGCCACGCGGAATTTACACGATAAGTTTCAAGCTTCATGAAATAATACCTAATTACGCAAGAGAACGCGAAAAATTCGCTTTCTTTCATTACGTAGGACCATTCGCAATTATTGAAACAGTATCACGGGAAATTTGAAATTTTAATCGACTCTGTACCGTGTACACGCCAAAATGACCGAAGGCAGCGAATTGAAAGCTAGAAGCTTTGTTTCCGTTTCAAAGCCCTTTAACGACCGTGCGGGGAGGAGGATACCGAGAGAGACTCGGAAAAAAGCTCGAAGCCGGCCCGACGGCCGAATTCGATAAAGAAGAAACGAGCAGTGCCATTAGGTCCATTAACGTAGTACACGTAGTCTCTCGCTCTCTCTCTCTTTTTCCAAGACGATCGATTCGCGCGCTCCAGTAGCTGATATACACTATCCCCCCGTTCTCTCGACTGTGCTCCGCTAAACTACATCGGCCATGTAAAAGCACTTCCTCGAGGCCTTTGTTTTCCCCGATGCAATTTCGTCGCGCGCACCGGACACATTCTCCGTCCCGGAGAGAGAGAGAGAGAGAATTACGACGCGGGGGTTAATCGAGCTTGAGCTTTTTTTGCCAGGAGAGTGAGGATGAGGGGGAGGGGGGAGGGAAAGAGACGGAGGAATCATATTTTTCGCTCGGTTGGTCGAGTATACGTGTGTGTACGAGTGTGTGTGTGTACGAAGACGTGAAAAATGACTCGCTACGCCGGGCTTATACCGACGATAGAGAGCGAGAGAGGAGAAAACGGAATATGAAAAGGGCCTCGAGAAAGGAGAGCTTTTTTCACTCGACGCGGAAGAAAAGTTGCCGCGCGTCGTTTTGTTCATATACACATACACCGGTATACCGTATATATAGTACGTACTTGGAAAGTAAAGCTGGACTACTTGTTTTTTTTTTCTCTCTCTCTCTCTATCTCTCGGCGGAAGTGTGCCAGCGCCGAACAATTCCGTTAATACTGTCCGCGTATTTTCATTCGGTCTCTACACTACGTGCGCATCTACGTGATCCGGTTCCCTCTCGCTCTTTCGCCCGGCCGCTGCGCGGCACTGTATTTTACGAGTTTGGAAAAGCTCGGGGAAGAAGGAGAGAGAGAGAGAGAGAGAGAGAAAGGATACACGCGCGCGGCAATTTCCAATAAAACTTGCCCGATCCGAGCTTTCAAGCTGTCGCGATAATCCCGCGGGGACAGACTCATTGGCGGTGAAATACACATACTGTGTGCTTGCAGGGATACACACACGTGTGTGTATAGATATACACGTACGGGAGGCCGAGGGCGAGTGTATATAGTGGGGTGAGGCGAAATGACGAAAGCCGAGGATAGAACAGGACGTGAGGCTTTTTTTCAATCGAATCGTCATTGTGGTTTCGAGTTGCCGCTGCGCGCGGCAGTGTGTTCTTTAATTGAATTGGAAAAAATGAATGCTCTTTCATCTCCGCGTATTGTTCGAGGCGCGACAGGATTAATCGTGATGCCGCTGATTTCGATTGGAGTCGACGATGGAAATCGTGGGTGTTAACGAGCCGTATGGCGTGCAGTCGACGGATTTTTCGAAAGCTCGGCGACTTCGATGATTCAAAAATCGAGTCGTTCTTCGAGAAATAGAGGGGTTTTCGGAACATTTTATGGACTTCATGGATTATGCCTATGTGGTCGCTCGGAAAAAGAATAACAAAAGTAAAAAGATAATGTTACTTTAATAAGCGATTTTTGTGGAGGTGTTTCGTCCTTTTTCGCAAAATCATTTGCTAAATGTATTAATTGTAGTAGCAGTTCAAACACTGACTCAGTGCCCTAAGTCAAAAATTTCGTTTCTTAACACTTCCAGAAAAAAATTCATCTCGAGTTTGTAAAATCAGAAATTGGTAAACTTCTACGTAGTTCGTATACCTATTCATACCTATTTATACCCAATTATACTGAATTATATCTAGTCATACCTATTTGCATCTCTTTTACCCATCCTATTCGTACCTATTTATACCTAACTATGCCTAATTATACCTAGTCATAACTATTTGCATCTCTTTTACCCACCCTATTCATTCCTGTTTATACCTAATTATACCTAATTATACCTAATTATACCTAGTCATACCTATTTGCATTTCTTTTACCCACTCTCGCATTAACAAGATCCAAACCATTCTTCCTATTTTACATTCGAGCAGCATCAGTGCAAATTTTCAGTGGAATCCCGCAAAAATAAAACCCTTTGAGAAACCTCACCCTCAAAGCATCAACAATGCTTTGCCATATCTCTCAAAGCAAACCAAACAGTCTCTCTGCATCTTATCATATCTCTCTCTCTCTCTCCTTCTCTCTTCATCTCCTGCGACTGAAAGCCCGGCAATTCACATCATCGAACACACAGTCGCGAGTCTGAAGATCAAAAGTAGGCTGCAGTATAGCTGCAGCGCAGACTACCTCCAAGAGAGAGAGAGAGAGAGAGAGAGAGAGAGAGAGAGAGAGAGATGAGAAGCAGCCAAGCGATCAATGAAGGCGCAGCAGAGCAGCTCTCTTGTACCTCCGAGAAAAAGAAGAAGAGGAGGAAGACGACTAAGAGGAGGAGGAGGAGGAAGAAGAGAAGAAGACACGGTACTGTACTTCTGCATATATAGAGTCTGAAAGTGTAGAGGCAATGGCCGTGGGCTAATACCAGGCGCAGAGAGCGAGAAAGAAAGAACGAAGGGAAGAGCTACTGCGCCCGGTTATTATGCCAGACGCGATGCTGTGCGCCGCGGTATATATAGTAGCCGCATCATCCGCTTTGGAAGTATATAGTCGAGTCGTATATATTCTCTCTCTCTCTCTTTCTCTCCGGCTCTTTTTTCGAGACGACGAATTATCGTTCTCTCTCTCGCGTTGTACGACTTTGGAAAATAATCGCTTCTGAATTTTCGCCTGGATTCCTTCCTCGGCTTCTTACACACGTATGTATGTATATTATGCGTTTTACGAACTGCTACACGTATAGATATGTGCATGTGCGCGCAGCTCGGCGAGAGTATTTCGACGGGAAATCTCATAATGCGATTGCGACACGACACGAGGCGTGCCTTGCATATACACGTGCATTACGCTGATTCGAGCGCGATTGTTGACGACTGAATGGAGAAGGAATTTCGCGGAATGGCTGTGAGGTGTTATGCCCGATGGCTTTTTCCTCGGAGACTCTGTGGATGATTTTTTTTTCTTTTTTTTGGGGAGTACGCGTAGGCAATGTGGGATGATTTTTAAGCGAGAAAGGGGATATTGGCGAATATGACTGGTCGTGGCATTGTGTTTAGAGATTTAGTATTTTGTATCGTTGAAAATCGAATCGATAACACTGCGTTATTGCGCAACGGAAGATCTCGGAATACAGAATTTTTATTGATTCAAAGGTTGACGTTATGTTGCGAAATTCGCTCTCACAGTTTCATTGTCGCCTTTATCTCGTGACATGATTCTCATAGTTTGAAAAAATTGTACGCAATTACGACTGCCTCAGCGTAAAATTTAGCTAATGTAAATTGTTACGGTTGCAACCTCGGAACTGAGCATTAACGCGCGATAAATCGGTTAACGCATTTGTTTTTGCACAAGCGAAACCCAGTACACGGTTTTGAGAGATAGAAAAATTCTGTTTTTGCAAAAACGTAATCCATTAACTTTCTCACGCGGATCTTCGGGAATTAGAATAGCTCCCTCAAAAGTGGGTCGTGCCAAGAAAACGTGATGTTTCGAGGAACCTCCTGAATTTCAAGTATCCTCAGCTACTTCAAGACAAAAAATATTATTATCACAAACAAAAGAATTATTCGCCACAATAACGAGATTAGCAAAACTAGAATTTCAAGCAAATTTTCATCGTTACAGAATCTCCGACATTTGTAATCAGGAAATTTTTCCATTCCACGCACTCGCCGCGCCCTTCGTCCAGGCCGCCTAATGACAGACAGCCCCCGAGTCCAGAAACCCCGGGGACTTTGAAGAAAAGCTGCCCTAAAATTCATCATCCAAATAATGACTCACCGAAGTCTCTAATGCCGCGAGCTGCAGCCTTTACAATTACTGGGTTGCGGCGCACACTTGTCCAATTACTTCTTCCACGAGAGAGCGAAGCTTCCAAGGGAGAGAGAGAGAGAGAGAAGATGATGAGACACGCGAACTCACGCTTCTCTCCTTTCATTATCGAATATCGATGAAGGAATTTGCCGGCGCAGCGCGGCAAGAAAATAGAGTGCGAGCAAGGCAAAGATTTTTCAAGGGAGTACATACCATCATCGGAAAGTGATTAGCGCGGGGGGGAAGGGGAGGGTATATGGGAAAAATCGGAAATTTGAAATATTGGTAGATTTACTTTTAGAGGGTTGGCCGACTTTTGCAACTTCGGCGAACGAAGAGCTTGCGAAGCTTGCGATCATATAAAAAGTACGTTATGTGTGGTTAAAAAAAAAACGAGAGAAAAATTAAACGGCGGTACAGAAAATTTCTTCGGATTCGACGCGTCTAATTAGTTGGTGGTGGGGAGGAGGGGTGAGCGTAAAGAAGAGCTTAAGACACACCGAGCGTTAAAGTTTCAGAGCCCGCGGGAGAGTCGTGGCGTAGATAAAAGATAATTAAAAATTAGCTTCCGCGCGCGAAACTTTTTATCGGCGATCGCGCGCGAGACTCGGGAGTTTTGTCGCATCGGGGACCGAATCATTATTCCAGGTAATTTGACACTTATAAAACTGTTATTGCTTCTCGTCGTCGTCGTCGTCGTCTGCGTCTCGAATAAAAAGTAAAAGTCTTCCCCCCCGACTGGAATACTGAAAAACGCCGATGCATTATTCATGACAATAAATAAATACACGTATTGCATTTCGAAGTAAATCTTCCGTCGCGCTGCAGTTCAGGCGCGCGCGAGAGGGGTGGCGGCGAGGATTCATTTGAAAAACACGCGTGAAAGGATTTAGCGCCTCGTAGGCGCACACGGACACGGTTACACCTATACAGCTACACGTGCGCGACTACCACCGAGCAGTTCCGTGAATATTCGCCGAAGGTACATTCGGCGTACGTGAGAAGAATTTACACCTTCTATCCCATTGAAAATAACTTGCAAGTGCATTCGGTGTAAACAGACTTTCCAGCGCAGCCTCGTCGTCGTCGTCGTGTGTCGACAAAAATTTTTCGCGCTCGTTGACATTCTACTCTCGCTGCTCTGCCGCGACTGTCTGTATATCTATATACGTATATACTCGTGCGTGTACACTGTGCAGATGCAAGCGCGCATAGGCATTGGCGCCAAAAAAAAAAAAGAAAAAGAAACAGCGCGACAGAGAACACGAGGAAAAAAGAAAGTTAAATGTCCTAAACGAATCGATTCATTCCGCTGAGGAGCGCGCGTTTACGTGACGGAGTTGCAGAGGACGTACGGGGGAGCTTTTCTGGATGTACATAGGTGTGTGTACACGTGTCTGTGCAGGAGAAGCGATCCTTTCGAGCCGAGAGAGACTTGTCAAAAGCGTCATGGGTTTTGAGTGTGTTTAATGGAAATATGCGCTGCGTCGCCGGTATATACGGTGCGCCGGTGTCTGCGCGAGTCGGTTACTTACATCGTCGGCGCTTGAAGGTGATAAATTATGTTCGAGGAAAGATCCTGCCGTTGAAGTGCGCGCGAAGCACGTATTTCACTTGAGACGCGGGTCGGTGTGTAGCGAGGCAGGAATTGAAGTTAAATGACAGTGACACTTGGATATGGAATAGCGACTTCGCTCGAGCGCGAGGATAAATGTTGTTGCTTCGAGCTGACGTAATGCAGGGTGTGCAGCTTTTCGAGATTTTTTGTATTTTCACTTCGTTTTGCGAAACGATCGGAGCGCAGGAAACGCGGCGATGAATTTGGAATTTTTCCGGTAGTCGATGGAATTTCTCTGAGAGAGTGCGCGAGAAGAGTTTATTTCGATGTACAACAAAAGAAATTTCCTCTCGGTTGTAATATTTGTTGTATTTGTTATAAGGATTAATTATTTTCTACCGCCCAGTGGGTACGATACAAAGCACAATAAAAATGTAAAAGTGTATCAAAATTCCTTTGACTCGTCGGTACACCTCTGCTTACTTAAATTACAGGTCTTATTAAAGAGACTCCCTTTCTGCCGTTCTCGATTGAATTAGCCGACTTTCAATTAGTCTTGCAAAATTATAGATTTCCACGTCGACTTCCACTTTGTCTCCGAAGAATATTTAAAAGGAATGATAATCTCCTCCAGAGTCAACAGACGGGAAGCTATCGGATAAAAGTGTCCGCGTCATTAAAAAAAAAATCCTCCGCGCGACACTTTCGATTAATTCAATATCACGTAGCCGAGAAATTTGCGCAGCCGCGGCGAGAGCCGCATTAATGAAACTACTTTCCGCGGCTCGGGGGATTGATCTTAATTACGATGATTCGGGGCGGAAACTACGCGGAGATGAAAATCTCTCTCTCCGCGTTCTCCTCCTCTCCATTAAACTGCGCGATTATTTTTTTTTTCCTCGTTCGAGGGAAAATGCGAAACGCGAGCTTGCGATTACGTGCTTGCGGCTCTCGCGGGATGAAAATCGATTAAAATTTCCCCCCATACTCAATTTTTCTCGCTGCCGAGCCGATCTCGCGTTGTGCGCGAATATATAAGCCTCTTTTTCCGACGGCCGCGCGGAAAATTCCCTTCTGCAAAAGTCGCGGGGTAAACACGTGTAATACGCTTTTGCGTCGAAACCGAACGATGTACATAATGCACCCCCCCCCCCTTCGATTCCGAGAGATTCCTCTGTATACCGAATACAAGAGATAGACGTCTCGGAAAAACGTCGACGGTCAAATCCGATATCAGTAGCGACGAGTATATCTCCACCCCCAAGACGTCAAATGCATCGGGTTTGTATATAGGGTCGTACACCCCCCGTGACGACGGGATTGAAATACTCGGATATCCCGATAAACACGTGGGAAGCTTCGGCGACGCGGTGAGGAACGTGGGGCGGGGGGTGAGGGAGGGAAAAAAGAAGTGACGGTTCGCGGAGCCAGCTATTTTCGAGGTGTAGACCGTATACACGGGAGAGGGAGACAAAAGGAACGACGCGATTAATCGCGGGGCTCGCGCGATAAGCCCGTCGCCTAATCCGTTAATGGCCGCTTGACCCGGGCTCAATCAGCTGATCCGCCCGGAAAATGTGCTTGGTCCATGGATTTTCGAAGAGGACGACGAGAGACGCCGCTGACGCTTTTCGGAGTTATAGAGAGACGATTTCGGTTTTTTTCTCTTCTTTTTTTCTCGGGGGAGAGCCGAGTACGTGCGAGCGGGAGGATCGCGATTGGGAATTGTTTCGTTCTTAAGGGGATCGTGGATGGACTTTTTTTGATGGGGGAATAATGAGAAAAGTGAGGATTTCGATGAGCTTTCGACGATCGTAGAGCGTTGTAAGCAGTGAATAAACAAATTTTATGTTAATTGTTGAGACAGGATGTCGCTTGAATAATATACTCGAGTGAATATAAATTTTAATTTACATATCAAGCTACGTATTAATCTATATTCCTCTTATTAAAACAATATATATATATATATATATATATATATATATATATAGAATTATTCGATTGTGGGAGGCAACTTCAGTCGAAATAAAACAACTTCTATATTTAAAAAACCATTGGCGATGTATCGTACCTATTAAGGACCTCTTCAAGCCATTATTTGTTAAAATTAACTTAAATTAAAAGAGAGAATAATCTCACATCATACAAAACTTCACACTTATATTACACTCGATACTTACAGCATTTGACTGTAATCAAAATGTAATATGTGACTTACGTGAGATTATTTTTAGCCTCACCATTTAAGTTAAGTTTCACAAATAATTTGACTTGAAAAGATCCTTACCAGGAATGAAACGTCACCAATGTTTTTTTTAACTGAAATTGTTTATAACTAATTCTATATATATTAATTTATAGATAGTTGGTTTTCTGCATTCCTATGGTTGGTGAGAGCTTTTCAAAATGTTCGTTTCTAAACGGTGTGATTTTTCTTATATTTTGGGCGAAACGGCCATGACTTCTATTATGAAGAAACTTTGCATTAAACGTGTAAGACAAGCCTGCAGCTTCTAAAGAAATGTGGAGATTTTAAAATAATTAAGGATATACGTACTATACTAATAATCGAATTAAAATTGAGATATTAGTCAATATATATTGTCTTCTCTGTGAATTCACCATAATTTTCTTGTAACAAAGCATTAAAAATTGAAATTTTGTTTGAATTTATTATAGTTGAACAGTATATAAACAACGTGTATGTAAATATTTCCAATATCTTAAAAGTTTATCCTTGCTATAGTAGGAGTTGTTTGAATACAAAAATAACCCGTTTAAGACAAAATCGCTACAACGTGCAAATTTTTACAAATAATCGTAAGATCAATAGAATTTTATAAAAAGAAATACCGGTAGAGCCACCTCCAAGATTTAAAAACAAACCAACATTAGCATTTATGATTTCATGAATATTTGGTACGCCTCGATTACAATAACCTTGCAAACGTGAATCTTCATTATTTTCAAATCCCCGCATTCAACTCGGATGTTTATAACGGCGTTTAATGCATTTTTTTTTAATGATTTCTGGGGTATAAATACAAAGACGCGCGTCCGTCCGCTCGAACGGCCGAGCGGAATTCATTATGCAATTTTTACCTCCGATTTTATTGCTGTAATAACGACGACGATAATGGACAATCGATTCAGCTGTATTCCAGTTAATTTTTACATGCGATACTCCGATTAATACAAAGGTTTACGCCCCCCCCCCCCCGAAAGCTTTTATGGCTATTATCCCGCATTTTCCTTTATTATTGAAAGTATTATGTACATAAAAAAAAAAACGTTGGAACGCTTCGAAACCCCCACAGTGTACTTTACCTTTCGAAACTCAACAAACTCCACACACACCCACACCGCTGATATGTATACCTGATAAAATCGACTGCACGTCAATCGTGTTCACTGTCCCTATAAATACGTAAACCGAAAATTCTTATTCGTTTAATCCAGATTTTTATTTTTACGATTTAAAATTAAAAAAAAAAACAAAATAGACAGGAAATAGAAGAATAAAAAGAGAGAGAGAGAGAGAGAACCGAGTGTATGCGTTCGCTCGGCCGCGCGTCGAGGCACTTAAAGCCCGGGGAGTTTGATTCCGATGCAGAAGTCGACGCGCATGACACAAACACGCCCCCTCGAGTTATCGCCCGGTGAAAAAAAAAAAAGAAAAAAAAAATGAGCGAAAGAGCATAGTGAAGAGCCTGGAGTGGAAGGGAAAATGTGAATAGAGAGAGAGAGCAATGCCAGTGGCAGAGAGCACACGAAAAACACTCTCGTGGCGCTGAGTTTTTTATTGGCGCAGGAGGCGCGCGTGATTTGTGCCGTGTACACCGCTGAGATTGAGCTCGTGTGCGCCGGTGGAGTATTATTTATTAATGCCGCGGTGAGAGCTGGAAAGCGATACACGTATATATACATGAATTTTTTTTTCTATTTTGGAGGGCGGCCTTTTTAATACGGCGAGTGGATTTTTTTGCTCGCGAAAAGTCAATTTTTCGAATGAAAATCCAGCGGGAATTTTCGGCGGACCGTATTTCGGACTTTGAATTCTATAGTATATTGTGATTTCCAATCGAGAATTTTCAGTTTGCCCTTTTGGGAACGAGTTTTCCAGGTGAATTTTCGGGGCAAAGTAGTTCCGGAGAAATTTTCTCGGGTCGAGCGAGGAGAAGCGCGCGAGTTTTTTAAATTATTAATCCTCGGAGTGGCTCGCCTCGAGCTGATTCGAATTGAATCGGCGAAACGCGGCTCGTCGAAATTTTTTTTTAGAACTTAAATAACGGAGTTGCTTATCGCGCTGAAACGTACAGCGTTACTATTGCAATAAATTATGTTAGTCAAGTCTTATATTTCTGTAATTACGCATAATTTTTGCGTGTAAAAAATGAGAAGCTTCGAACGAGGTGAAAGCGGCGATGAAACTTTGAATTTGATAAAGTGACCGTTAGTTTAATGCGCAATATTTAATAGCATAAAATTTGTTGGCGAGTGAAACAAGAAATCTCAGTGTTTTCGAGCTGAACTGTGTAATAACGAACAGTTACGAATAAAGTTTTCGCGATAAGAAATGTATTATTATATAGTTAAAAAAAATCTGAACATAAAAATAATTGGTTAAACTTTTCCTCGCAAATTTTATATGTAAAAGAAATCTTTGTATAGAATTTAAAATTGCCTATACCTAAACAACGAAACAATTGAACAAAGAATTATTGCGTACTGTTCAACGAATTTCGATTTTCTCAAGTCAAGAAAATATTTCAACAATCTTAATGATTCGGTTTCATATATTGTTAGCTCGACGCAATAAAACAAAATTATTGGCTACCCACCTGAATATTTATCAAACTCTATAAAACCTCATGCAAATATACACCCGATTCTGAATTTTAACCACTTTTCCCGTAAATTTCAAGCACTGCCCCCCCCCCTCCGCTCTCCCCGTCGGTATAATTGAAAACTGCATTTAAATTCAGATCTCATAACACAGCACTCGCCGCCGTATACGCAACGAAAAGCTTTTCAGAATAATCGCAAACGGCATAAATAACTCCGCGACTCGTGCACTCCCCGCAATTAGTATATAACACATAATCGTCGTATTCGCCCCGCGGAGCAAAAAAAAAAAAAAAACGAATAATCGCTATATCCAATTGCGCAGCGATTAATTAAACCCGCGCGTATATCGCTCTAAGCCCGCACCGCGGAGAGCAACAATAATTTTCCACGTCATCGTTACAAAACACGCGCCGGACAAACATCTATGACGAAAGCCACCTTCCCAGCTCCAGTTACATTTTCCCATGGCTCTCTATCCCCGCCCCCCCCCCTCCGAAACTCGCAAAAAATTATTAGCAATTACACTGGAAGCCTTTAGTCGAAACCGGAGAAACGGCCATCCTTTCCCCCTTCGAAAACCGAGAGCCAGGCTGCAGCGGTGTGTGTAGCCTCTAACGACCCACTGCGCTGCTGCTGCAGTTGCGAGGAGTAGGAAAAAAAAGCGCCAAAAGGCCAGCGGCCTGATTAAAGAGCGCCGCGACTTGAAACACGCGCCGTTGCGTTACCGCGAGCAGTTATACACACACAGAGAGGGCCGCGGCAGTTATCGCGATAATGCGTCACCTTGAACTCTCTCACGAGCACATAACGCAGAACTGCATCGGACTCTAATCGCCGTAAGGCTCTGCGCAACTTTTTGTACATATGGGTGATTCTCTGTGAAACGGATCGATCAGAATTAAAATTTCTTTTTAACCGTATTAAATCACTTCGACTTGATGAAATACGCACTTCCCTGAATTTTTCCAGATTTTTTACATCGATTATCTCTGAGCTGCAGGAGGCCAAAATTGGTGAAATCAGGTTCTTTTGCATTTTTTCTGGTGATTTTCAAAAATTTATAGCATTTTTCACTGTAGACATGGATAGGAGTTTTTAAGAAAATTTTGTCTAGTTTTTAAAAAAAAGTACTTTAAAAGTCATATATGTACATGTTATAGTACATTTATGCCTTAATAGTAGCAAAAGTGAAAGTTCGCTCCGAACTACGACTACCGAAAAATTCCTGAAGATATACCTTTTCTCAATACAAAAGTTCCAACGAAACTCCTAGAACAAGATGGAGCTACTCTGATAAGCTAAAAATAAAAAAATCAGTTGTCAAAACCAAAAAATTGGATTTCCTATATAAATAAATATTTAAATAGTAAAAACAATTCTTGAGATTTTTCTTAATTTCGCTTCGTTTCCAAGCTAAAAATCGATGAAAATGACGAATTTTTATAATAACTTTTATGCTAAAATTCTAGATGTATTTTTTTGAAAACTAGACAAAATTTTCTTAAAAAACTCCTATCCATGTCTATAGTGAAAAATGCTTCCCTGAGAAGCTATCAATTTCTGAAAATCAGCAAAAAATACAAAAAAACCGATTTTACCAACTTTGACCTCCTGCAGCTCAGAGATAATCGATGCGAAAAATCTCAAAAAATCCAGAGAATCACCCATATATGTATATGCAACACACACACACTCCGCGGAAATGAGAGCGAAAGGGAGTACAAGAGTGCGTGGACTCGGTGATATGAGTTACATTGATTTTCCTCGGATATAAAATTCAAAAAAAAAATTTCCTATACGCTAGAGGGCGTGTGCTCCGTTGCCGAATGCGAATATTAAGCTATTGCGCAGAAAGGAAGGTAAAAGGAGGCCGGAGAAGAAAGTCTCTCTCTCTGTCTCTTCGACGCAGAGAGGAGATGCCGGGCGAATAATGCATTATTTAACAATCGTCGAATTAATGCGGGACTTCGAGAGACGGCGGCGGCAGCTCGACTCGCGCGAGGTCAATGCTAAACTGCTTATATACCGGGCGCCCGACTGCCTGTATATAGTCCTATATAGCCGCCGAATAGAATGATATACGGCGAGTGAGCGAGCGACTTGGAAATTTCAAGAACAGCGTTTAGCTATATATACCGTGTATAACGGCCTCGTAGAGAGATTCTATGTTAAAATTTAATTGGGTCAATGCTCTCTCTCTCTCTGCTCGGGCTGCAGCTCTCGTTTTCGGCTTTAACGCGAAATTCATGCCCGAATTCAGAATTGCGTAATAGCTCGCGCGCTGCCGCCGCTGCGCGCGAATGATTTATTTTCGTATATGGAGCCCTCGCTTCGCCGTCCTGAGAGAGAGAGAGAGCGAGAGAGGGAAAAAAACGCCGAGTTATCCCCTCGAAAAAGATCGTAAAAACCGAGCGAGAAACGGCATAAACACTCAGTTTTTTTCTCCTTCCTCCCCCTCCCTCTCTCTCGGATTCCTCGGATTTTTTCGCCAAAGTTACGACTGCCCCGCGCGGAACGCACCGCGAAATTTGAATAAAAGCCTCGTCCATCCTCTCTCTCTCTCTCTCTCGTCGAGGCCGCGCGCAACGCAACGCCACGAAACACCTCCTAAAGAGCTTGTAATTCACCGGCGGCAGTCGAAGCCGAAATGAAGAAACCGAATGATCGCCGGCTTTTTGATCGATCGATTTCCTATACAGCAGCAGCAGCAGCAGCAGCGCCCGAATCGCCGTGAACTTCTGGCTTTCTAATGCATATATATATATATATGTATGTATATGCATGTATATATATATATATATATATATATATATATATATATATATATATATATATATGGGTGGTTCTCTGACAAATCGAGCGGTCGATTTTTTGACCATATCGAAAAAAATTTTTAAAATGTTCCTAAGAGACACATGAGTATCCCTGAATTTTTTCAGATTTTTTGCATCAAGTATCTTCGAGTTACAGAGGGTCAAAGTTGATGAAATCACGTTTTTTTGCTTTTTCTGGCTACTTTCATTAATTTGTAGATCCTCAGGGAAGCATTTTTCACTATAGAGATATATAACATTTTTTTCTGCAAATTTTCTAAACTATTCAAAAAAAATATTTTTGATGTCGTATATATATGTTTTAAGAAAGTTATAAGTCATTTAAGTCTTAAAATCAAGTTTTAGGAAAGTTCGATCATCCGGATCATAACCAAAAAATTCATGAAGATACCTTATTTCAATTCAAAAAAGTCTGCGAAAGACCCAGAATGTCAGAGGCCTTGGTTTCTCTGTAAAAAATCATTATATCCATTCATATATGACAAAAATTTAGTTTTATTGCTATATCGAAGCATTTCACTAACCTTATCATTTTTTTAATGACTGAAATTATTATAAAAAAATTTACGTAATTGATAAAATTGGTTAAATTCTTCTATATAGCAATAAAACTAAATTTTTTTCATATATGAACGGATATAATGATTTTTTACAGAGAAACCAAGGCCTCTGACATTCTGGGTCTTTCGCAGACTTTTTTGAATTGAAATAAGGTATCTTCATGAATTTTTTGGTTATGATCCGGATGATCGAACTTTCCTAAAATTTGATTTTAAGACTTAAATGACTTATAACTTTCTTAAAACATATATACAACATCAAAAATATTTTTTTTGAATAGTTTAGAAAATTTGCAGAAAAAAAATGTTATATATCTCTATAGTGAAAAATGCTTCCCTGAGGATCTACAAATTAATGAAATTAGCCAGAAAAAGCAAAAAAACGTGATTTCATCAACTTTGACCCTCTGTAACTCGAAGATACTTGATGCAAAAAATCTGAAAAAATTCAGGGATACTCATGTGTCTCTTAGGAACATTTTAAAAATTTTTTTCGATAGGGTCAAAAAATCGACCGCTCGATTTGTCAGAGAACCACCCATATATATGTCATGCCCTCCGCGCAGAGGCACTCGGAGCGCGCAGGCGCTATATGTGTGCGCGACTCAAAAATAGCCCCGACGACGGCTTTGGCGAGGCGCCTCTTGCTCTTCGCGTTATCCTCCTCGCGCAACCGGCGCGTCTCACGTTTCTTTCGCTCTCTTGCCACTGCAGAGAAACATTAGCGCGACGGGAGAACGCGAAACGAGCGATACATACGCGCACGTGGCGCCGCCGGCACGCAGTGCACCCGGTATACGATTCGACGTCGTATATATATTATATATATATATATATATATACATACAAACACACACACACACATATATATATAATATATGCGTAAGCGTCAGGTGTAGACGGGCGAACGCGCGTTACAGTGGGTGGGAAAATACGAGGATCGAAGGAAAGAGCTGGAGGTGGGTTGGTTGCGTAAGGGGTATTTTCGCGGTACCCGTTAAATGCGAGAATGAAGTTGTCGAGACAGAAAGTGTATTTCGGATGGCTGATGTCAGTGGACGTTTGAATGGTAAATTGGGCTGCAGACGCTGTACGAGAGAGAGAGAGAGAGAGAAACAAATGTGGCGAGAGAGTAGATGGACACACAGTGTATATACGCGTATGTTTGGAGAGTCGAGGCTCTTCGCGCTTTCCGACGCTCAAGTGGCCGATCTGCGCGACGGCGGCCTAGATTTTGTTTTGGAGCACTTTTTTCGAGTGGATTTTCGCGATTTTAGACTATGGAGAGGGAGAGAGAGTGTGTGTGTCTGGTTTGTTTACAGTTTCGAGGGTTGGCGGGGGTGAGAGATTTGGATGTATAACGAAGCGTCTATGTTTGCGAGTGTAAAGTGGAGAGGAGCTTAGGTGATGCGAGAAGATCAATG
Source organism: Philotrypesis tridentata (assembly GCA_018906965.1). Taxonomy (NCBI): domain Eukaryota; kingdom Metazoa; phylum Arthropoda; class Insecta; order Hymenoptera; family Pteromalidae; genus Philotrypesis; species Philotrypesis tridentata. The sequence goes on from JACCIB010000022.1 coordinate 933,704, forward strand.
ATTCTGCGCTGGGAAAGGCGTTAAATCACGCTGTGGCTACAAATACTGGTCGTTTAAAGACCGCAGAGAATGGACTCTCGCTCGCGTCATTTCATTCCTTGAAAGAAAGCTCTTCGCACTCGAGAAAACACATCACCGCGATTGCTCAGCTTGAGAGGACTGATACACCTTTAAAATGTTAAAAAATGAAAAGTTTAATATTACTGTTTTATTAACTTGACATTGTTTAAATAATGTTTTATGTAATGGTATTAGCTTAGAAATAATGTTATCGACATAAAGGCCAAAATCCATGAATTCCATTTTTTTCATTCACCGCAGACTTTAGTTGAATCTGGGCATCGGAGAGCACTCTGGCAGGTCCAGATCTGCTTTAAAAACATGTAGCTTTTAAAACAGATCCAGACGAGTGTGGGGATTTCCAAATTATTAAGATTCAAAAAAGTTAGATACAAAAATTAATTAAAAAATCTAAAAAATTATAAATATTCTCTTCTTAAATTGTTTATAACTTTTTTGAATCCTAATTATTTAGAAATCTCCAAATTCATGTTGAAACTGTTGTACCTGGAATCTGGCATACATAAAAATTGTTTTATGTTGATAACATTATTTATAAGTCAATACAATTATATAAATGTGTATCAGTCCCCTGAAAATTTCGTTGTTATCTTCGCTTATTCGACGTAAGTAACTCGACAAACGAGCAAACTTCTATTTTCTCCATAATAATAATAATAATAATAACAATAACAACAACAACAATAATAATAATAATAATATTAATAATAAAAAGAAAAATGTCATGGAAACGCGAATTAAGCTCTCTTCGCAATTGTCCAGCCAAACACGACAATCGACTTGGCACAGAATCCCGTAGCCAAGTTTTTACCCCTTGTATAAAAACACGCACACCCACGCACACTCAACTCTTTCTCTCTTTATTACACGAATCGCTGACTCACCCTTGACCTTTATCCCACGCTCGTAAAGAAATCCCCCGCTCTTCTCTCTTCCAGCGGCTCAAGCTCTCCTAACCCCCATCGCAGCTCTTCCTCCGGCACAACAGCTGTTTTCTCTCGGCTCCTGCACAAACACACGCGCACGCACTTCTCTCCTCGCTCGTCCTCTCCTTCCCCTCCGCCCCCGGGATTTCCTCGCTTTCCAGACAACGCGTATATATAATATATATATCACATATGTATATCGCAGCCGTGTACGTACTGTACGGCTTTTTGCAGGCCGGAAGTTACGGTGTGCGACGTTAGGCAGCGGTCGGTTAGCACTGCGCGCGGGGCCGACGACGACGACGACGCCGCGAGAGAGAGAGAGAAGCTCTTCTGCTCTAGGACAATATTAGAATCGCGATTCCACGCGCGCGCGCGCGCCGCCGTCGCCGCCGCTCATGCCGTCGCGCGGAGAGAGTCAGAAAACCCGAGACAGAGAGGAAGAGCTTACGATTCAGTGAAGAGCTTAGTCGAAGATGAAGACGAGGAAGATTTTCGGGGGAAATGATGATGAATGAGCGTGTGGTGCTGTGGATATCCCTTTGTTTTCTTCGTTCTGAGTGACGGATGCGAGCGCGAGACGTTTTTAAGCGTCGCGGATAATCATTGTTTCGGATTTCGGAGCGTCGAGTCGATTTTGTACTGTACGTGTATTTTACGGAATTTTTCGACTTCGTGTCGACGTGACGTTGGGATACGATTTAGGAGAGAAAAAGGAATCTGCAAAAGCGCGCGAATGTTTTTACTCAACCGCGAGATAGATACGTTTATTCTTAGTGTCCTTTTTATTTGGACATCGTCAGCCCGGAATTTCAAGCGTGTCATAACGTTGCTCGTAAACATATCTTTAACTGCCTACTAAAATCATGTGGAGCTTCAATATTATTGCTTATTAGCGAGCAATATACACACGTCGGCGTAAGAGTACGTGTTAAAATGATAATTTTGTATCTGACGTATTCTCGAAAATTATATCGTCATAACTCGTATACGTATTTCTTTTTTGTAAGTAGATCTAATGAATTTTCAGATTTACAAGTTTGGCGATAATTTATAGTTGTTTCCACAGATCATCAGGTCAAATGAAAATCGAGTAAATGAATAATTAATTCGATTGTAATAGTTTATGGGGAACGTCAAATTTTGAATAAGTATCATCTTTTACGAGACACTCAAATGTAACGTTTAATTAAATTTCGAAAAACAGTAATCACGATGGCTTTCCATAATTTAGTTTTCATAATTTATTGTGAGCAGTTGGTTTTTCATTAGCCATTGCAGGACGAAATGTAAATTTTCATTGGTTTTTCGAATTTCCTTAACAAGGTTTCACTGCGTTGACTTTGTCCGAAATTGCTTCATTTCATTAACCCAACCCAACCCTTTATCCAACGAATACCGTTAACTTTCGATCAGAATATAAAAATACTGCGACTCTCTATTAATATGGAGCAACGATATACCCAAAAGTCAATTAAAAATTTAAATTTCGCGCCACCGTACACAAGAGGCATATAAAACAACTATAACCCTCAAATAAAAACGAAATTACAACAAACCACGAGACACAATAATCCATCATTCCTCAGTTTCGAGTTTATACATTTTTTAATAGCCGAATCAAGAGTCTCTTGACTAATGTACGTAAATCACGTTATACGTTCAAACTTTTACTTTCATATGTTAATTACGTTCTTTTTTCCCTCGTAACTCAAAGATACGCAACATCAATCACAAGAAGCATAAATTAATCATTTTTTCATCTACTGCCGCTGCTGCTGCTGCTGCTGCGTCGCGGCGGGAAATTTGAATTTTCAACCGGCCTCGCCGCAGCTCCTCTTTAACAGCCCAGGGAGAAAAGCCGAGATTGAATACACTCCAACCACGCAGTCTGAATCTCGGACTAAGACGAATATAGGTCTTTTCCACCCGAAATTCGCGGTTGAGTAATATCGCGTGTGGCTGTGTTCCAAGTGATTTATCGCTCGACCCGATATCAGCGGTAGCAGCAGGAAATTTCGGTATTCTCATTCACAAAAGCTACGCGGCGTCTCAGCTCCCATACACTATTTATAAACTATCTTACTCACTATATATAAAGTATATAGGTGTATATGTGTTTTTCCAACAACTCCATTGTCGCATTGTCTCTATATATCTCTGTGTCTGCGTCGCTCTCGCTCCTCGAGAGACAATTCGACATGAAACATTCATGGAGCCGCGATACTTCATGTATACGAGCGATTCCGTGCAAAATCGAAAGGTCAAAAAGTAAACATTGTTATATACATGCATAACTCTAGGAATTTGTTCGGGACACGTGTAAAATTTGCCATGAATTTTTTCAGATTTTCCACATCACTTGCCTTGGAGTTGTACAAGGTCAAAGTTCATGGAATTCGGATTTTTTGCATTTTCTGCCTATTTTCAATAATTTGTAGCTCCTCAGGGATGCATTTTTCAACGTAAAAACGTAGAACACTTTTTTTAGGAAATTTTGTTTACTTTACAGGAGAAAATACACTTAATGTCATATATATATGTTAGAACCTATTTAAAACCAATTTAAATACTAAAATCAGTGAAACTCAGATTTTGATCCGGAGTTCGATAACGAAAAAATTCATGAAAATAGCCTTTTATAGCGCCAAATTATCTGCAAAGTCCCAGAGTGGATCTCGAACATTAAGACCACTTAAAAAATCAAAACATATTTAAATGGCAAAAAAATAAAAAGTATTCTTGAGATTTTTCTTAATTTCACTTCCTTTCCGCGCTAAAAATCGACGAATGTGTCCAAAGTGATATTTCCACCTTCTGTAACTCCAAGGCAAGCAGTGTCAAAAGTCTGAAAAAAATCACGGTAAAGCTTACACGTGTCCTCAACAAATTCCCAGAATCATACGCAAGAATAACGATGCTCATTTGCCGATTTCGCGTGGAATCGCCCATATCCACACCATAACACAAGAATACATATACATCGACTCGGGCATTATGACAGATTTCTTCGCTCGCGCGGAAAAGTCGCTCTCGATTCTCTCAAGGAATTACCGCGGCGCGATGTGCCCTGTACAGTGCCCGTTGCGGCCTACCAAAACACACACGATGAATAATTCATCCGGGCAATGTACACTCGTGTTACGCCTTCCCGCGCGCGCGTGACATAAATCATCGATTTTCACTGGCGTAAGACAACAAACGCCGGCGTATAGCCCGCAGAGAGAGAGAGACAGAGCCCAGGAGCCGTCAATCACGCAATTTATAGCCTCATTGTGCGCGACTCTCTCGGCCCCCGATACGCGCGCGCGCGTCCCTGTATACGTGGATAATGCTTCTCCGAAAATCTGTGTATTATCTCTCGGGCGAGCGATGCGCGCGATGTGCCGTATATATAACGGCATCGCGGCTTGTTGTGCAGTCTGATGAAAATGTAAGCCACTGGGCTGATGCGTGGAGGGGCTGTATCCTGAGAGAGGGTTGAGGGAAAATTTGTGGGATTCATCGGGAGTGTTCGGGATGGATCGATTTTTTGTGGAAAGTTTCTTATGAGGTTTAGAGAATTGGAAACGATGTGATGGCTACAGTTTCATCGAATAATTGATTATCGCTGAGAACTTTGTCTGCGCATTATAATGCAGCCACGATTTTTTGATCTTGTTTAAAAATTCAACAACCTGAGCTAGATTTTATGTTTATAGTTTAATTAAATATTTTAGCCGAATTGTTTTATGTAAAATGTTTAACATTTTAATGAGAATCTTTAAAAATTCGAAGGTAAAATATAACTTGCTTAAATATTTTATTGAAATAATACTCGGGTTTGTTTCGTCGATTAAATATTCACTTGAAACCTACGGTTTATAGAACATCTTTAAATTAGATATAAGCAGTGATCATGTTTATAGTGGAAATCGATAGTTCAACGTAACCATCGAAGAACGGTATAGAAGTGCTTGCACAACAATTGAAATGCAGTTTTGAAATAATCAGAATTTATGACCAATTCTCCTAGAAAAATGCACTTTTCGGGGGTCCAGAAATCGAAAATTTTTTTTTAATGCTAGAGGTTTCGAACTGATGAGATTTTCTTCTGTAAGCCGAAAAACAGTCGAAAGTACAAAGAAACATGGTAAAAGTTACTATTAACCATATTTTTGAGCCATTTTATGTTTTTTTTACAAAAGATTAATGCGTCGAAATACTCGAATAATGACAACTACGAATGTTTCCGAGGCACAAATAGAATTTCAAATTATACTATAATAAAGTGTAACAAAAAAACTTTAATTTAAAAAAAAATATGCCCAAATTCGATGCTCTGATCAAAAGTTATGTCTGTTTAAAAAAGTAAAAATAATAATCCGAATTTCTTCTTTTCTCCGAATACCTCCTCATGTTAAATTCTCATGTTCCATCTTTCCCATGTTCCTTTGCACTTTTGACTATCTTTCAGCTTAAAGAAGAAAGTCTTGAAAAAAAATTTTCCGTTTCTGGACCCCCGAAAAGTGCTATTTTCCAAGAGAATTCGTCATGCATAAATGGTTGCTTCTTATTTGTATATAGTAATACGGAACATCAATATTAGAAGATTGAATACAATAATAATAAACGTACCGCACTTTTTCATCAAAGAATATGTCATATCGTAACAAGCAATCAATTAAAAAAATTCCGATAAAAAAACTATACCCTTACAAAAATACTCATCGATATTTCCCTCCATCTCTCCTTCACTTTCGTTCTCGCGCATTCCCCGCATTCGAAAACCCAACCGACGGTATATACCTCTCCACGATAACGCTTTTTATCACTGCGGAATTAATCGTGACGCGCACCGTAGAGACAGCCCCCCCCTCACACACACATCACAAGCGTTCCGCATTACAAACGCGGGGGTCAAGAGACCGCGAGGCTATAGGATTATTAGCATGAACGCGAATGAACAAGGCCCGTCTGTTGCGGCGCACGTGTGTATAATGGACTAATTTGTGCATGTCCGTGTAAACAGATCGGGACACAATGTTGCGGCCAGACACACGCAGTGAGAGAGAGAGGCCATAGCTACGTCGCAGAGCCGGCGTTCACATTGCGAAATTGCATTTCCGTGAGAAACGGAATATTTTTGCCTTGTTGAGAGAGAGAGATGCCGTTTCGTTACATCGTAGATGTGTACACGTATAGAAGCCCGACCGAACCCACTCATTAAATTCCTCGCGAAAGCCCATAAGCATCTCTCTCCGGGGGCAAAGCCCAGCTGGCTCTCTTTTTCGTCTGCGGCGCAGCAGCGCATTGTATCTTATACGCGTAACTCGCCGCAGATAGTCGTCCGATTCGCTCTACCGTATCACGCGTATATGTATATTGCTGTGCGGTGTGCAGTACGCGAGAGACGGTCTATGCGCATAAGTGCGTGCATGTATATATATTTATACATACACGTATTCTGTGTAACTATATATACACTTACACGCGAACTTTTACACGAGCGCACAGACGCAGCCCAGGGATCGATCTCTCGGCGCTTATTGTCCGTGCGCAGTCGAGAGAGCGCGGGGAATGCCAGGCGCGCGCGCGCGCGCGATCGGAATTAGAATGGCGATAATAGTACGTTAGGTGCGCAACGTATAAGTATATACGCGTAAGTAACGGGTATCTCTCGCTCTCTGGGCCGCGGCTCTCCTTGTACACTGCTGTACGACGACGACACAACTCGCGTACATATATACGAGTCTGTATAATGTGTGCATGTATATATATATCGCACACGTGTGCACCACATGGGTATACAATATACATATATAATATATATATATATAGTGTATGTGTGTGGGGATGGACATTGTGTGCTTCTTGGAAAATCTAGTCGCCTCGCAGGCGGGTGCATGTGAGTGTGTGTGGTATGTGCGCACCAGCTATTCTCATGGAAATTCCGAGAGCTTATTTTCTCGGATTTTTTTTTCTCTCTCCTCACTTTTTTTTTTTTTTGAAATGCTAATGCAAGTTCTTCGAGGCGTGTTTATGCCCTGTGTATACGAGATTCCGCCGCTGTACACCCGAGATAAACGACTGCGGTATATACGGAATGGAGCCGATGAACTGTGTTTAAGGCTCTTCCGATTGTTTTGGAAGCGTATCAATGTTGAGGGAAGGCCGGGGCGATTGTTTTGGCTAAATATTGCGGGTATATATACCGTAGTGGGCGGTCTCCCGGGGAGAGTCAATTAGAAATTCAAATTTCCCGCCGGAAATGCGCGATAAACAACGGCGTAAAGTTGGCTCGTGTAATTATCCGTTATTTTGCGAAGTTCGCGTATATAGTTGCCGTTCGCGCGAACGTTCCGCTTATCTCGGCGCGAATGGCATTCGAATCAGGGGGGGGGGGGAGGGATTTATAAGACGTTATTCAAGTGTCGTTCGGGCGCCGAACTATACGTTTACGTCTATACGCGCGCGTTACAATCTGCGAACTTTGCGAAATGATAGATAATTGCGTAACGGAGACGTTATAACGCCGTTGTTTATCGCTATTGAGTATATAACGCGTATGCATATATACGTACGTCTACGCGATTGCTCGCGAGCGAAGGCGACTTTACATCTAAATACGTTTCGGCGGGAAATTTGAATTTAAATCGAATCGCATATACCGAACGATACTAAACAATTTCCAAATTTCTTGCGCAGCACGTGAATTTGGAACGCGCGACACCGAATCTATAGGAAACAATCCGAACTACACGATAGCCACACATCGCTATACTGTATACTATACAACTGCGACCATATATTTCGCGTACTACCGCGGATATGTTAATTAGAAATTCGCGTCTAATTGACATTCCGAACACGCGCGGGCTTTGATTCGTCCAGTACTCCGGGGAATTTTGAATTGGTAATCAAGCCTGCTCTCTCCCTCTCTCTCTCCCGACATATATTTATGATACAGATATACATCGGTGCATCAGCGTGTAACATAGAGATATATAGCGCGACTGCTTAAACGATCGATCAGACTAATTAACGCGTAATAAGCTGTTACTACTAATGCACGAATGCGCGCAGCGCTATAGTAGCGGTTTAATTAAATTTTCAAAAGTCGAAGCGCGCATTTTCTTCGCTATATATATATATATATATATATACACACATAAACGCGCGCTCCGGTGTAAACCTCGAGATAATTCCAATCTCGACGCAGCGCAGCTGCTGCATAGCATCAGCCGTTGAATTGCGCCGGTGTGTCACACGCAGCGTGCAGTCGTTCGCTCTCTCTCTCTCTCGCGAGAAATGAAAAATTGACGAAGGCTCAATCAGAGAGATAGAGGCGCTCTTGGGCGTCTCTCTCTCTCGTTGCTGCTTCGAACGACGGCTTTAACGACGCTATATACAGGGCGTACGTCGCTTTATGCTAATGACACGCGGAGCTACGGGGGATCTTTTATTTTCTCGTGGGTGTGTATATACCGCTGACTATTATGACGAATACCCGGCCGTTTCATTATTCAATTTTATTTGTTGTTTTATATTTGCGCTGGGGGGGAGGAGGAAGAATGTTTGTTGGCTCTTCCGTTACTGAGATGGATCTGGAGCTGCAGACTTATTGGCTGTTTTCGCGCGAATCTATTAACGGAATTCAATCGGAGCGCTTTATTCGATGAATTATTGTTTTATAATTAATTATGCGGTATACAATACGTGCGTTGTGTGCAGGATGCCGTGCAATTCGTTTATAGATTGATTGAAAATATTGACGGTTGTATTGTAGTTGTAGGAAAATTTCGAAACGCGCAATTGCAAACAATGGTGGAATTCGTTAACGTCATTGTTTCGGGTCTCTCGGATAAACAAATTTTATATGTAGAATCGTTATCAAGCACGAGCTTATTAATAGTTGTGTTCAATTTTTAAAAACTGTACATACAACTACCGTTACGCAATTACTACCTTATTAATCACTGAACTGAAATTTAATTGAATACACGATTACGATAACAAATATACCCCAGCTCTATACTGCCGTAGTTCGAGAATTAATACACCCACGGAAAATACTTCCACATAAGTTATTAATATACCTATATATTGCGCCATCGCGTATATCCGAAGCGATTAGTTTTCCACCAGGGGGGGGGGGGGACTAATTTTTTTTTCGCCCGACCGCGCGCCACCGTGAAATATTTTATTTGACGTACAGCGAGCCGATAAAAAAGCGTAATGAAAACCCCCGAAAAAACGTATACGGAAAAAAGAGAGGAGAGTCCGCAGCGAAAAAAAACAAAAAAAAAAAAAAAAAACGAAGCTCGCCGCGCGCGCGCTATGAAAAAGAAAGTTTTAATCATCGCCGACAGTGTGTATACCACCCTGAAAAATTTTCGAAACACGAAGCCGTCACCGCAGCGGTGCATCGTTTAAATATATATACATACAGTGCGCACAGTGTACACTGTATACGCGTACGCAGGTGAAAACTCGATATCGTCGAGCCGCAGTAAAACTATGCATATATAGACACGTGCAGACACGTATACGTACATGATTTTCCGCGGGTAAATTCGATTGGCGAGAGCTTCCTCACTATATATGTGCACTAGACTCTCCCGCGCATATCTTGGAGAACCCATCGAGTCCAATATTTTTTCGGCCTCGAGCGCTTTATCGAGTCGGCGCGACGACTCTCGAAGGAGGAAATCCGATTATGTGCTCTGAGGGTGGAGGGAACTGCGCCTTGTGCCTTCCGAATTACCGTTTCTTATATGCAGATGAAACCGTGCGCTGGTGTCTCTCTCTTTCTCTCTTTATATATATAAAAATGTATTGTATATATATATATATGGACCTATACACACCTACTAAAGCGAGAGAGAGAGAGAGAGAGAAAGATTGGAATCCTTTGTTATAGCGAAGAGTCGTGTGGACTTGTGGAGAGGAGCGGCTCTAAAGTCTAATGATGACCAGCGCAGATACCTACACTGTAGCGGGGATTTTAGAATAATTCATGCGGGATTTAAGCTGCGCCGTTGCTGATGCTGCAGCGGAGCCTTACGGTTCGCCGACGATGAGAGAAAGAAAGAGAGAGCGCGATAGATTACATTTTTTAATAAAGTTTTTTCGTGCGGAGTGGGGCACTATTATCGGAAATCCGGCTAATTAAAAGCGGACGCATATAGGCTTGGAATCCAGATAAAAATACGTAATTTTCTACTCGCGCGGCGTATGTATCGCGTATATGCGACGGGGCCGCTTTATTACATGGCTCGGGGGGGCTCCCCGTTATACACAGCGGACTCTGATGCATGTCATTAACCGTAGCAATAAGCGTATAGTCATTGATGGAATAAATCACCGGCTGCTTTAAAATTCCTCGCTGCGCACACATACACACATATACATATATGCATATATATATTCAGAACTCGAAAGCGTTAAATCCCAGAGGGAATTGATCTTGGGGCTATTATTGTACGTTTGATACAATGGGAATAGATTGCCTCACGAAAGAACATCGACTGTTCTGGTATATACATAGGCGAGCGTTATATTGACTCTTCGATTATCAGCTAATTTATCGTTGGAAGCTTCGATTGATATAGCTGCCGTTTTCGGTCTCCGAAGTCGATCGTAGCGGGAAAAAGCGAAGATTGTTCTTCCGATTGACAATTGGAAGCTTCATATTGCGCTATCTCGATAGAAAATCGAGTCAGTTAATTAACAACGAAATTAGCTAATTTATCGTTAAAATTCTGCACAAAGCATAATTTAGCCAGTTTACGCTCAAACTTCAAAGAGACACCTGCATTAGCAACGTAGAAAGCTCGTAATTAAAAAAGTGAAGCATGTTTTCCCAAAGTGTCATCTGCGGGATCGGTGAAAGCTCGCCGCGATAAATTAAGCGATCCTCATCACACTTATATACGAACACGAGTCAAATCATCGTTAGAGCTTCTCAACGGGTGCTCGCGCGCGCCGTTATGCAGCCTAAAAAAAAAGGAAAAAAAAAAAAGAAACGGAGAAATCGTAACTGAAAAAGCGAAGATTATTCTTATCTTCGACGGAGAGACGAGAGCAGCTCTGCGGTACACAAAAGCGAAGGAAATCATGGCGCGCAGCGCCGGAGAGAGTGGGATACTTAATTAGACGTGATTGCGGTCGCCGACTGACGTTGATTTTAATAGACGCGAGCAAGCCGCTCGCCGTCTTGATTTTTCTCGAACCTTATCGCCTACTCGAGATTTTCGGTTGGCGCGGAGGTGTTGAAAATCCGCTTATAATTATACTTCTCTCTCTTTTTCTTGATTTTTTTCGCAATTTCCATCGCGAGCACGAGTCTCTCTCGTTTGCGCCGAAAACGTGTTTCGTATAAATATAGATATATAGGTGCATATCCACCAATTTTCGGAAACAACTCGGACGGAAAAATTGCTAAATTTTTTTTTGAAGGCACACCTACCAGGCCTGTTTTTTCTCATTCCTTAGGTGAAAGAGAAAAAACTCGCTGGCCGATTGTATAGGGTATACTTTTTTACCGGAGTAAAAGCGACTCGAAAATATGAGAAATAATTAACAAAAAGAGAATTATGTCTCTCGAAAATATGAGAAATTCGCAACTTTTGGGGAGAGTTGTTTCCGAAAATTGGTGGATAATGCACATATATATGAACAATTCTCAGAAAAATGCACTTTTCGGGGATCCAGAAATCGAAATTTTATTTTTAAAGCTAGAGGTTTCGGATTGATCAGACTTTTTCTGTTAGTTGATAGATATAGTCAAAAATGCAGAGCAAAACATGGGAAACATGGAACATTAGAATTTAACTTGGGGAGGTATATGGAAAAAAAAAAGAAAATCAGCTATTCGGATTTTTTTTATACTTTTTTTTTTGTCAAACGGACATAATTTTTGATCAGAGCATCGAATCTGGGCATATTTTTTTTTAATTAAAGCTCTTTGTCATACTTTATTGTGGTATAATTTGAAATTTTATTTGTGCCTCGGAAACATTCGTTGTTGTCATTATTTCAGTATTTCGACGCATTAATTTTTTGTAAAAAAAACATAAAATTGCTCGGAAATATGGTTACTAGTAACTTTTTCCATGTTCCTCTGCACTTTCGGCTATCTTTCGGCTTACAGAAGAAAGTCTCATCGGTCCGAAACCTCTAGCTTCAAAACTAAAATTTCGATTTTTGGACCCCCGAAAAGTGCATTTTTCTATGAGAATTGGTCATATATATATATATTTAATTGGAATGAAACGGGTTCCCCGCGTAGATTATTCCATTAGCGCGAGAGAGAGCCATTTCGATACACCCCTTTTCTCTCTCTCTCTCTCTCATTCACTACTCGATGCTCTTAATGGACACTCCGCTTTAAATCTATACGCGGGGGTAAACGCACGAACGTCGGAATTATAAAGCCCGCGCCACACACGCGCGGCGCCGCTAATTGATTCGTCCACTCTCTCGAGCTGCAGCTGATGCTGTATTAGCGAGGATGATACGCGATATTTTTTCGAAAGCACATTAGCGGATAGCCGATGCGAAGAAATTTAACGAGAGCTGCGCGCGCGCGCGTATTATCTTCGCTGCGCGGCGGAGCGCATTATAATCAGGTCGTTCTTCTCTGCGCGCGCGCGCGAAAGTGCATCGCTCGCTTGCGGCCGCCTTAAAAGCCGGGGCGATTAGAAACTTTATTCAGCGGTGCGGCTTTTAATTTTTCTCGACGCGCATCGCGACGCGCCAATTTGCGTATACCTATACATGTATATATATATATATATATACAGTATGTATGTGCACTTACGTATATATATACACTGTACGGAGAGAAACTCGAGTGTCTTCGTGTAAACAATGCACGCCGGCTTAATCGGGCAATTTTCGCTTTTTACACGCGTAACGAGTGCAACGAGGGCTACAGAAAAAGCGCGTAACGTGAATCGCGGAAAAATGCGTATACTGCATACCTGCAGAGAAAATTAGTCTTCATAGGAAGTCGAGACGACGCAAGAATACACACTTCGCCGCAGTCCCGCAAACTTTCGTAATATCGGTCTCTCGCTCGTGTCTTTCTCGGTGTCCCCGTGTACATGTCAATTGCACACACGTGACGCAACGCCGGCATCCTCGGAATTTCGCCGGCTATATACACGGCGACGAGCGGCGCGCAGTGAGAACTGCTTTTGTTTCCGCGTGAATCATCTCCATTTAGGAGTGTACACTCCGTGTTATATATAGAGCCGCAACGGCGGCTATGTATACATATATATATACGTGTGCAACGTCCGCTTTCACTTTTTCGCGCGGGGCGATACACCCGTTTGCGTCGCGCGGCTCTCTCTCTCTCGAAAATGCATGTATATAAACGCAGTGCGCGCGGCTCTCCTCGCGCGCGAGACTACCCGCTGACATAATGGGAATATCGTGTAGTATGAGCGTAATTGACCCTCGTAAATTTCGCCTTTCTCGGAAGTATATGCATATAGTGAGAGAGAGAGAACGGACACGCGTTCCGCATCTTCGGTTATATGGCGTGTACGTACACACGTGTGCCAATGTGTATATACGTGTATATATGGGAAAATCCGCTGAAATGATTCAGATAATTGCAGCGGAAATCGAACAAGAAAGAAATCTCGTGAGACTCGTATGGGACAGCGTTTTTTTTTGTTCTATAGGACCCCCAGGATATGAAAAAAATAGTTTTCCCACGAATCGAATGAGTGTTTTTAGGTATTTAGATGTTTGTGTAAAAATTTTTTAAAAATGTTTGTTTTTTAAGCATTTCTTTTTCAATTCGAATTTAGGGGGAGAAGGGATTTCATTCTTACTGTCAGAAATCTGCACAAAAGTTCATAAAACATTTCAGCTTTTCAAATTGGTCGAGCTTTTTTGTCTATGATTTTTTTAGCGGTTTTTGTGAAACAGCGTGATGTTAAACATGATTTTTTTTTCGAAAAATATGACCTTAACGAAAAAATGTTGTAGAATAGAAAATAGTTAAAATTACTCAAAGAATACGTATGAATTTTTTCAAAGATTTTTGAGCCATTTCATAATTTTTCAAAAATTGTGAAAATTGAACAAAATTTTAATTTGCTGAAAAATGTTTGAAAAAATTCATACGTATTCTTTGAGTAATTTTAACTATTTTCTATTCTACAACTACTTTTTCGTGAAGGTCATATTTTTCGAAAAAAAATCATGTTTAACATCATGCTATTTCACAAAAGCCGCCGTCATTTTGTTAAAAAAAATCATAGACAAAAAAGCTGAACCAATTTGAAAGCTCAGGTATTTTGTGAACGTTTGCGCATATTTTCGACACTAAAAATTAAATTTCTTCTCCCTGTAAATTCGGATAGAAAAGAAAAACACTTAAAAAAAACGAATTTTTTTTTTAAATTTTTACACAAACATCTAAATACCCAAAAACACTCATTCGATTTCGCGGGAACACTATTTTTTTCATGTCCTGGGGGTCCTATAAAACAAAAAAAAAACGCTGTCCCTGCCGAGTCTCACGAGATTTTTTTTTGGTCGATTTCCGCTGCAATTATCTGAATTATTTTGGCGGATTTTTCCATATATACATGGATGCGCCGTGTGTGTACAGAAATATGCGGGCACGTGTGTGCTCTCTCTCTCTCGTGTTTGCGTACATTTACGGGTGGCTGTAATGCGAGGAAGTGCCTGGCGCGACAGGCGAAGTTTATTGGCGAGGGAAACCGTGGGATCGAATGAAAATCGATGCGGCTGGATCGTCTCTATGGGCCCGCGGACTTTTGGATGGGGAAAAAACAAAGGAGTGACGAGTTGAGAACCGATCGTTCGATTATGATTAATCGGTGGAACGGTTCGAGCTGTGTCGATAAATGTGTTTTGAAATTCAACTAGAATTTTCGAACTAAGTTGGATGTACATAGTCGAGAATTGCAATTGCGAGCGAGGTATAAGGTGCGGCGTTATCGAAGAAACCCCGTAAAAAAACCGTTTAGTCTTTGTGTATATACGCGAGTGTTCTTGCGCGTGGAGTCCGATAATAAACAAAGAGCTCGTTTCATTGTAAAAGTGTATACGCCTCTAAACAAAAATTATAGGAAACCGTAGCTTTCCTTTTTAATGGTTGTAATGATCGCGAGAAATATGTGTTAACGACCGAATAAAAGAGGATATAAAAAGCGGATGTGCCCTTAAAGCCCATCTGCGCAAGCGCGCGATTCGCGCGAGCCGTTCAGTCGATAGATATACACGTAATAGCAAAACGTTTATTTTCATGGTAGAGAATTCTTTGTAAGTAGGTTGCAATTTCATCTAATTAAATTTAAACGGTTGCGTGCGGCGGATCGAAAAACATCAAAGCGAGATAGGCATTTCTGTCACCTTCGTAAAAAAAGGCGCGAAATTCAAAATTTCAAAATTATAGTACTTCGAACCGCGTCACCCAAGAAATCCTTACTTTCAAACCCTCGCCGCTATGAATTACTGCGACAACTTAGTCATCGAATGATTGCTTCTCTCATACATACATAAGCGCGGCTTACGGAGGCTCGCAAATGAAGCTATTAAACTCGAAATCCGAATAATCACGCGCGCACGCGCGCCTTTGCGCCTCTGTGGAATGCACACGCGGCGTTTAGAAAATCAGTGTAATTCGTCAAAAAAAAAAAAAATTTTTTTTTTTCGTTCTCGCAGGTGCGTTCGCAGACCTCCTTTCTACGTGCGCACGTATTACGCGCGGCGAGTAAAAAACTCACGGTCGACGTTCACCGCGGCGCTGTATAAGCGAGATATGTATGCGCGGTACACGTGTATATATCTATATGTCTGTACATGCACAGAAACAGGTGAAACGCGCGGCGGGTTTTTGCCGGGACACACGGCTCGCGCGCTCTTTAGATTTGACGCCCGTTTTGTTTACGATTCGTTTTTGCCCGCGCGAAAATCGAGCGCTTTTAATTTGCGCAGCGCCGCATTAGCTGCCAGAGTAGAGATCAGACTGGCGTGTATAATCAAGTTTTGAAATGTGTGCACACTATATATACATGCTTATACCCCGGCGTTTCACGAGGAAAACGCTCTTTCGGAACTTCTCGTGCGTCCGTCGTTTTGTTTACGGATTCGTGTGCCAGTCAGGGATAGCCCCGAGAAGACTGCAGGCGACTTCTCCGTTTCTTTATTTATATATATATTATATATATATATATATATATATTCACTTTTCGGAAATATTTCCGGGGCAGAAGTTTGGTGAGAAGAGCGGGAGACGCTCAGTTTCCCACCTGCACTGCTTCTCGTCATTTCTCCTGTCGATTTTGACAGTCACTTTGGCTTTGGGAGTCGTGCAGTGCCCGCCGCACACGCGGTTGACACTCGACGCTAAATGAAAATCATCGCGGCGATAAAAAAGGTTTTGTTATTTTTCTGGTTTCAGCGTGACTGCGGTAAACGCCGGGGGGGGGGGGGGACAAAAACGTGGGTCATGGAGTTACATTGACATGAAAACCGCCGCGACTGCCGCGTGTACTAAAAATACAGGTATATATACACGCGCTTTTTGCGAACTGCAGTCGCGCAAGGATTTTAATATTCCCGATATTCAATTTTGCGCGTGTATACGTGGCTCGGGGTTATACGAGCTGTAATGTCATTGCAAAAATATCGCATAGCTTGTCTCCTACAATCTCAAAACCGGCTTACGTATAAAAAGCAAAGGAATAAACCATACTGGATGACGCTATGCGTATACAGCTTGCGAAATTTCGCAAATTGCATTTCATTTGAATTTTCATCCTCTCGAAAGTATATATGTAGCCTCGTATGAGCGCGTTATCAAAACCGTTATAAATACGTATATATATATATATATATATATTATATATGTGTGTGTTTGTGTGTGTGTATAATTATTAATTATATATCACAATAAAAGCACATCAGTCACGATTAATTCCAGCCGAAATTTATTTGTATATTGGACTACTTACGTCCCCCGTAATTCAATTCGTCACGGAACCAAGAAGAAGAAGAAGAGGAGGAGGAGTAGGAGGAAGAAGCGCAGTAGTCAGCCTCAACGAGCGTGACGCGGCTTAGCCGAACGAGGAAAAGAGATTCATCCGTTGAATTCCCGCTCAAGCTCTCGCGGCAATCACTATACGGGTGAATCACCGGGCAATTTCGCCCTCCGAGAATAAATTCCATATGTACGCCCGATAACGCGTCCGTTTCAGCCGATTAGACATCGCCGATACACGCGTTTAGTCGTCTATATATATTTACACACATGTATGGAATATTAGCTCGCGCGTGTGCGCGAAATTGAAATCGGAGGCCTCGCGAAAATTGCCTAAAGATGGAATACGCCGCCGATACAGAGAGGACCCATAGGAATATAAAGCCATTTGTAATACGCTTCTTTTTTATCGCTGTATACACTTCTAATGAATGACTCCGAAAAGGCGGAATATCTTCGCGGCCGTCGTCGGAGGGGGGGGGGGGACGACTTATATAGGCACGTAGTCCGCGTCGCGTGACCTGCATACTTTACGGCCGTAGCTTCCCGTAAAAGCCAGGAAAAAAAAACGTGTCTTCCTCGTCGTCCGGCTTCTATGCGTATACCTATGTATCTATAGAGCGATACAGCGGAGTCGAAGTGGGTACACGTATATACGAACATGTTTAGGAAATTTCGGAAACAACTCGGACGGAGAAGTTGCAAAAAATTTTCTTGAAGGCACACTTACCAGACCTGTTTTTTTCTCGTTACTCAGGTCATTCTGAACCAGAAAAAGATTAGCGTGCACGGCCAATCGGAGGCTATACTTTTTTCCGGAGCAAAAACGACTCGAAAAACGAGAAACAATTATGGAGTTTTATGAAGATTTGATTAGAACAAAAATGTCTTAAAATGCATCAAAATGTGCTCTAGAATTTTTTCAGATTTTTTCAGAACATTTTGTTTTTGGATTTTCAAAAAATCAAAAATTATATTGGATCAATCTGAAAAAATTGCAGAGCATTCTTTGATGAATTCTAAGACAATTTTGTTCTAATGGAATTTTTATAAATGTCCATAGCTTTCGAGAAAAAAGCCTACGAATGCATTGTTTGTTAATTGTTTCTCGTTTTCTCGAGTCTTTTTTGCTCCGGTAAAAAATATACCCTATTACGATCGATTATTTACGCGATTTTTTTCTCTTTCAGAATGACCTAAGGAACGAGAAAAAACAGGTCTGGTAGGTATGTCTTCAAAAAAATTTTTTACAACTTTGCCGTCCGGTTTGTTTCCCAAATTTCCTGGACATACTCATACACACGTATTATATACATACACACGTTAATATATGAAGAGCCGCATCGATTCTCACGACGAAGTATTCGCATTAATTCCGCTATTTATCGAATATCCGTCAGGTTCAAGAGAGAAAATCGGCACAATTTCGGAATAGCCGCGAGTGTGTATGTGGATGGAGGGCAGGGAGGGGGGGGGGGTCGATAAGGCAGCCGCTCCGTGGGGGACCGTGGCGCGCGCGGAATTCGATGAACCTCCCCCCGCCTCGCCCCCTCTCGCTGCTTAATGAAGTTCGAAGATTTTCGAAATATGCGCAGGCGATTACGTTGCAGCGGAGCTGTACAGTCGATGCCATGAATTTCGCATGTACGTTGCAGCTCGGTTCACTCACCTGCAACAGAGAAAAAATGCATTTATGGTAAGTAATTCGGCTTTCGCTCGTACATCACAAATGTGTATACGTACATTATACATATATCGCACGCAGACGTAATAAAGGAAGCGTTCGCTCGGGGTGGGGGAAAAAAAGGGCGAGGCGCCATACGGATATCGATCTTCCCGCGGCGCGAAAAGGTGTATTACGCGCAAAAGGAGATGCAATCGAGACAGACTCGGCGCGTCGACGCAGTCGATCCAATTACCCCCCGCGCGCCGGTAACCCAACCCGCGACCTTAGCCGATCGGTAATTGGATATCGGTAAGGCGTGTAGAGGCAGAAGAAAAAAAAAATTCTCGTCGCCGCTGCCCTGACTTTGATTACCGATCTCCGCGTTCTGGTGTATTTCGCAACGTCGCGACCGGCGCGCGCGTGCGAACTTGATTTTGAATCGTTCGACCGTTTCGACCCGTGTCTTCTGGTGCACTTATACGTATATACACGCTTTTAACGCGTTTCCTGGGAAAATCCGGGAAGCCATTACGCACCAGAAGCGACTCGCGCGGTGAGATCGTTATCTCGCGCGCGCAGCAGCTGTTGTTGTTGTTGTTGTTGTTGTGTGTAGGCCGCGGAAAAGGACTTGATAACAAACGGATCGTTTTCACTCTCGGCATTTGAAAAGTGAAATTCGCGCGCTTTTCTCTCTCTCCGCGAGCTCTCGGAAGTGTGCCCCGTCGCTCTCCTCTCCCCCCCCCTCCTTCCTCCCACCCTGCGGTGAAAATTTACGAGGGATCGTAAAGCGTAATTTTCTGGAATTGTAACTTTTTCACTTTCTTCCTTATCCCCGCGCGTCTCTGCGCTCTCGCGCACAACCGCCGCGAGGCTTATATACACTGCACAGTTTTATACTTGCCGTTAAAGTCTATCGCGGTTATGTATCGGTATTATACGCTGTATAATACCGATTTTCCGATTTGAGCCTCGTGTGCGCGAGTCGGAGACGTATTTATATACCGGAGGGGGGTTTGGTCGTCGTCGTCGTCGTCATCGTTGTTCTGTAGTATAGTACATATAGGTTTGTTTAAAGACTCGTTAAATTTTGCGCCGATTAATGCGTCAATTTGGCCGAATTAGCTTCGATCAAACTAATCGTATTCGAGACGAGAGTCCCGCCGATAATTCGATCAACTAACTGCGTGTCGGACGCGGACGTCGATCGAATCACAGACGCAAACATCGTTTTGATTGACGGGGGAGTGCGCTGCGTCGCCGGAGAGTCGAAAGTCGACGCTCGCGAGAAAATCGGAAATTCGCGTGCGCTGAGAAAAAAAAGCTGTAATTTTTGCAACTGTGAGTACGAAAAAGTACAAGAAATTTTAGTAATCTGCGAGCTCAGACTGCCGTTGTCAGAAGTTTTACCACAATTATGCTGATATATTCACAAGTCACCGTAGAAAAAATTACTATATTACTTATAGTAATAATTATTTTTGTTTGATATTATAAATGGATTCAATTTATGAATTAGATCCAATGTTTTACGCGTAAGTATTCGATTTAGGTGTCAAGAATTTTTAGTTTCTATAAAATAATAATAATATTCGACAACATTAAAGACAGATAAAAAATAATAAATTTTTAAATTATTTCAATCAAAATGAAAATTACTTTATTGTATTTTAAAAGTTAGTGTTTGGGAAGCCTGTACATGATTTACTATTAATTTTTTCTAACTTTTCGTACTGAACGTTTGAAAAATTAATGCATATATTTCTGAGCACGGGTACATAGGGATAAAAAATCTAATAAAAAAGACTACTGGAGTCAAATTTGACCTGCGATTTGTTGAAAGCACGAGAGGTATACGGCTCGAGCCATTATGCATTAAGGTTTTTCTGCAGCCCATTGAGCGGGTAATAGGCATAGAAGAAAGTTAAAATTTAGTGCACTTAACCTAAGCATGAAAAAAATGAGTCGATTCAGCCGTATACGACGTGAAAGTTTTTATTGGAATTCCCAAGAAACGAAATTGTTGGCTCAGCTTGTGTCTTTTTTTTTTCACGACACTATATTTACGGTAATTCAATTTTTCGAGCTACTGTGTCCCGCTCCACACACTCTGCGCATTCCGCAAATAAAAAGAAAAACCACAACGCGTCGACGCTCCGTCGAAACCGCGGGACATTTGAATTACAGCTAGGTCCCCACGCATAATATCGGCCGTGAGAGAGAAGCTCGCGAGGATGCAATATTTTCTCCCAATTCATCAGCGAGGACTATATACGTATACGTCGTGCACCGCGCATACAGTGGTCGAACCGTCAATTAAGCCTTGTTTCTTTTCTCTCTCTCTCCCCTTCGCTCCGGCACACGCGTTAAAAACACTCGAGAATTCTCGCGGCGGCCCTTGCGGCGAACCGCGGCGCAGAAGAGAAGAAGAAGAAGAGTCGTTTCGCGCAGCCGTATAGCCGTAATCGCGCTGGAATCGCTAATCCTCGGAGGCTTTCGCGTTATATTCTCTCGCTCTCTCCGTTCGGGTGTCTCAAGTGCGTTTCGACCTTAGGGTCGTTCCGAGAACTCGAAGTTTTTGAAAATTTACACCCTCGAGAGCGAGAGAGAGAGAGAGAGAGAGAAGCGCAGCACCGGCATCGTAAAAAATCCCTTTGAGAAGGAGGCTCCCAATTTTTTTTTTTTGAGAGGCAGGAAATATTACGTTTGAGAAATTGCTTTGATTTGAATTTCTGCGCGAGCGAGATCGAGGGACCGTAAGGTGTGATTATTCCGGCGCTCTATGTTTGTTCGAAATGAAAATTGTGAAGCTTCGGTTTAAAAGTGAGTAGTAAATAATTAATAAACATGATTTTCTAATGAAAGAAACATAATCAAGTTAATTGGCTACGACTCACTTATTTCTCTCAGTTTTTAACACAGGTGTGTACAGACCGAACGGAATTTCTAAAGCATCATAATTTTCCTGCAAAACCAATAACTATGTCTATACAATATCTATATCGTATACAAGCTGCATTATTTTCTAAAATCGCGTGATTCGATTTTCGAGCACGAAGTATCGTTCTGCGAGCGATTCCCGCAGTGAAACCCGATAACAAAACACTTAAACTACCGAAACGAAGCTTTCTCCTCTCACTACAAGTCAGATTATTAGTTTCCATCGCGCGCGTCAACAACTCGAGTCATCCCCCGTCGTTTCCCGCAGCCGACAATCAACCCCCTATCTATCAACTCGAGCGTCAGGAACCATGTCTAAAAAAAATCCCAGAAAAAACGTATCTCAGCGCTATCTACTCGGAATCACGATATATAGTGTATATATAATTTCCCAGCGTGTCGCGCGGCAATAAAAGCCAAGTGCGCGCTCTTATATTGTCGGCGCTGCGGAGAAGATAAGACAGAGCGTCTGCTCTGCGTCGGAAGTCTGCGCGCTCGGATTCTAACGAAGCGGAGACGAACCGCATCGAAAGAGTCGGGGGGTTCATCATCTTGGCGATTGGGAGTGGAGTCGAAAACTATAGCGTATGTATAGCTATACAAGCCCTTTTTAAATTTTCCTTCTCCTCCCGCGTTGATGCGACTCTCTCTGTCTCTCAAGCAGACTTCAGTAAGAGGGTTATCTCCGACGAGGATTGATTTATTAATTGGCGGAGTAAGTGCGTATTGCGGGGACTGAGGGGAGGGAGAGACGGCGGTTGTATAGGTTCTGCAGTGTGCGTATACGTATACGCGGTACTGAGTACTTATACGTATATATATGTGTATACAGTTGTGTACAAAGAGAGCTCTGTGTGCGATTTTTGTGAATGGAGTGTGAGAATGGGCCGAGGCGCGCAGGAAATGGACCGTTTGCGCTGTTGTGCAACGCCGAGAGGGAGAGAGAGAGATATGACACTTTTATAGATGTATACGAGTATGTCCAGGAAATTTGGGAAAGAACTTGGACGGAAAAGTTGCGAAAAACTTTCTTGAAGGCACACCTACCAGACCTGTGTTTTTCTCGTTCCTTAGGTGATTCTGAAAGAGAAAAAGCTCGCGTACACGGCCGATCGTAAGGTGTACTCTTTTCCGGAGCGAAAACGACTCGAAGAAACGAGAAGCAATTGACAAAAAGAGAATTCACAAATTTTTTTCTCGAGAACTATGGACTTTTGTAAAAATTTTATTGGAACAAAAATATCTTTGTGTTCATCAAAGAATACTCCGAAAATTTTTTCAGATTGATCCGATACAATTTTTAATTTTTAGGAGAATTCAGAAAAAACGAAAATTCGAAAAACGTGCTTAAAAAATCTGAGAAAATTTCAGAGCATTCTCCGATAAATTTTAAGACATTTTTGTTTTTAATGAAATTTTTATAAAAGTCCATAGTTTTCGAGTAAAAAAATCTATGAATCTTTGTTTTTTAATTATTTCTTGTTTTTCGAGTCGTTTTTGCTCCGGAATAAAGTATACCCTTCGATTGGCCATGTACGCGAGGTTTTTCTCTTTCAGAACGACCTAAAGAAAACGAGAAAAACAGGTCTGGTATGGCGTGTCTTCAAAAACATTTTTTGCAACTTTTCCGTCCGAATTGTTTCCGAAATTTCCTGGATATACTCATATATGTAGAAGTTTGTAAATTATAGAGAAAAAAAATGAGGAAAAGCTAAATGGCGTGGCTTCCAATGACACACACAGAATAGCACACTTCAAAATAGGCATAAATTCAATGCTATATCGAAAGTCCGCGAATACTATAAACTTGTCAAGACTTAAATAAATTTGTGTATACTTTCATCCACATCCATAATATTCATCACGCTACAGTAGCTTAAATTTATTGTAACACTCCATTACCAAACCTTAAAAATCGACCTTTTCGAACTGTACTCGTCTTCGCGTATATCGCAGCGAAAATTGCCGCGAGAGCTACATACATATTCAAGTAAAGGTATTCATAGACAGGGTGGAAAAAGGCGGGAAAATTAATTCAAAAAAAAAAACACCGCGCCGGTCATTCCCCTCTCAAAGACCCAATGTAACGTCGCGCGGACGCTTCGGGCGCGAGCTAAAAAGCGCGACGTGCGAAATAAAAATCGGGCGAACCTTGTTGCGGTACGTGCTGGGCAAGCACGCCCACTGAGCGTAGCTCATGTGCACCATATCGTTCGATTATATCCTTCGGAAGCTCGCTCTCTCTCTCTCTCTCTGTCGATGCGCGCGCGCGCGCGCGCCAATTTCAATTTCACTGGCGCAGCTTCCCTCCCTCGCGCACTGGATCGAAAATTCTGCACTGCACCGTCGAGGAGAGATCAAATCGATGGATCCTCCAATTCACTGTCTTCCTGGGCCACACGTAGACAACGTCGATAATACGACACACACACACACACGTAGACGCGTACACGCATATACTATATATATAATATATATATTATATATATTATATAGGTGTAAAATAGTCGCGTATATACGTATACGGGAGTACGGAGCGCGCGGGCGCACGTGCGCTCGGGAGAAAAGCCAAGAACGAACTGTGCGAGGGAATATACGGCGTGTGTATAATAACTCGCGCGCGCGCGGGCACGTATAAGCAGCCCCCTCCGACTAAGAGCGACGGCTCCCACTGGCCCGAAGGAGTCGCGCCGCGCGGCCGCGCGCTGCCGCTACGTATACATGTATATGTATATATATATATACGTGTAAAGTGCCAAGTAGACCCAGAAGAGCCGCTGCCGTCGAGTGCCTACGGCTGCCCCGCCAGGGCCGTTAAAGATATAGTGGGGGACAGAGAGAGACTGACGCCAATGCGCGAGAGTCGCTGGCGATGCTGTGTGTGTGTGTGCGAAGGAGCGCGAGGATGAGTGGCTGGGTTATATGTTTTGGTTTTTCTTCGGCTTTTTCTTTTTTCGCCATCCTGCGCGCTATATGGCGATGCGCGTTTTAAAAAGAGAGTCGAGTGCGAGCTGCGGTCTTTTTTTTCGGGATTTCGATGGCTTTGGTTCGGCTGCGTGAGTATGGGTATATGGGAAGAAGTCGGCGATGGAATGCGATTTTTCGTTTTGTTTTGAAGCGGAGAGGAATGATAGTTCGGGGAAGAAGATTGACTGTCATCGCGATGTATATGCGGTTGAGCGATGGGAATTGGGAGTTTGTCGCTACGAAAATAATGGTGCGGATTCTGGGAGTAAATATTATTTTTCTGCGAGTATTGAGCTTGAGGAGCTTTTGAAGGGCTGTGCTTGCACTGGAAAAGTTTGAGTGCAGGTGCAGTAATCGTAAAAGTAAAATTATTCAGGTCTTGCATTTAATTTTTATGCACTGCTTTACTCGAACTCTGTGATCAATGAAATCATTGGTGTGAACTTGAGGAAAGTTAAGTGTTTTTCTAATCAACTAACGTTCTGTCACGGTTATGTGACTAGTTCTCCTAAAAATTTGCACTTTTCGGGGGTCCAGAAATAGAAAATTGTTTTTGAAGCTTTCGAACCGGTCAGACTTTCTTCTATAAGCCGATATATAGTCAAAAATGCAAAGGAACGTGGCGAAAGTTACTAGAGATCGTATTTTTCAGCCATTTAGCGTTTTTTTTATAAAAAATTAATGCGTCAAAGTACTGGAATAGTAACAACTACGAATGTTCCCGAGGCACAAATAAAATTTCGAATTACACTGTAATAAAGTACAAGAATAAACCTTTAATTTAGTAAAAATATGCCCCGATTTGATGCTTTGATAAAATGTTACGTCCATTAAAAAAAAGGAATAAATATCTGAATAGCCGATTTTCTCTTTTTTCTCCATATACCTCCCCATGTTAAATTTTCAGTTCTATGTTTCTCATGCTCTTCTGCATTTTTGACTATCTTTCGGCTTACAGAATAAAGTTTGACCGGTCCGAAACCTCTAGTTTTTAAAAAAAAAACTTTCAATTTCTGAACCCCCGAAGTGCAAATTTTATGAGAACTAGTCGTATACTTTTAATCAAAATTTGAAGGACTTTAATTTTTTTTTAATTAAGAAAGATCCTTTCGAGCATCGAATCCAAAGCATATTATATGAGTATGTCTAGGTTTTTCCGGAAACAACTGCGACGTAAAAATTTTCTGAAAGGCGCACTTACCAGACCTGTTTTTCTCGTTTCTTAGGTCAGTCTGAAAGAGAAAAAGTTCGCGAACATGGACGATCGTACGGTATACTTTTTTCCGGAGCAAAAACCACTCGAAAAATGATTAAAAAACAAGAATTCATAGAATTTTTTCTCAAAACCTAGTGAACTTTTAAAAATATTTCATTAGAACAAAAATATCTTTAAATTTATGAAAGAGCGCTCTGAAATTTTTTCAGATTTTTTAAGCACGTTTTTCGAAATTTCGATTTTTTTGGATTCTCTAATAATTAAAAATTGTATCGGATCAATCTGAAAAAATTTCAGAGTATTCTTTTATAATCACAAAGACATTTCTGTTCCAATAAAATTTTTACAAAAATCCATAGTTTTCGAGAAAAAAATCTGAATGAATTCTCTTTTTGTTAATTATTTCTCATTTTTTCGAGTCGTTTGTGCTCCGGATAAATGTATACCCTACACGATCGGCCATGTACACGAGCTTTTTCTCTTTAATGACCTAAGGAACGAGAAAAAACAGGTCTGGTAGGTGTGTCATCAAGAACATTTTTTGCAACTTTTCCGTCCGAGTTGTTTCCGAAATTTCCCGGACATACCCGTATACACACGTGCGTATCGCAGCTCAGCGAGGACCAGCTACATAGCGCAAACGCCGGGGCTGCTTATGATCCAATATCCCTCGCAAAAATTCATCAAAATAAAAACTCGGCCATACCTCTGCGCTGCAGCCTCTCTCTCTCTCTCGCCCTTCCGTCATCGGCTCGACGACAAATTCCATCTGCAGACACCCGCCTAATGCAGCGTAATCCCCCCTCCCCTCCCACACGACCCCGCGCTCGGCATCGCCTCATCTCGAAAGCAAACAAACTACGCGCGCACCTTTTCTCTCTTACTCCGGGGAGCGAGGAAATTCCAGGCATACCAGGGACAAGATATGACGAAAATCTCCTCCGCAGGACTATCGCTCATCCCCCCACTCGGGCGCACGAATCTGGCTGGAAATTTCATGGGAACCGGGGAGTCCCTATACACACACACACACACACACCTGTATACGGATAGATATATATACGCACGCCTCTACAAGAGACTATAAATTCTAGACTTGTCCTCCACAGGCCATTCTATATAGATACTGGATGCAAGAGAGGGTCGTTGGTCTTCGGATGCTGCGCAACTCCCGCTGCTGCAGTGTGTGCGTACGTATACGTATATATATATATATATATGTATACACACGTGTATGCTCTGGCGCAGTATATACACACACACACACACACACACACACACACACACACACACAGCGGAATCTGTTGTGCCGGACAGCCTGACACTTGCGCCGCGAATTTGCATGATTCGGAATTGGGGGGGCTCAGCTCGTTGAATATTCCTCTATCGTATCGAAGTGGCTCTCGGAGTATCGGACGCACAGAGTCTCTGGCGGTGGCGGCGGTGGCGCCGGTGGTGCAGCAGTATATATAGTATACATTATATATATATATATATATATATATATATACATTATATATATATACATACGTATACAAGTCGTCGAGCCGATATGATCTCAATGCCATCGAAGAATATAGCTGAGGTGCGTCGTAAAGCCATAGGATACGGCTACGCTCTGGCTGCTGCATACTTTTTTGTTCGGCCGTGGAATCCGTCTGTCTCTGAATAGGTCACGTGTGTGCATATACGTCTGCATTTTCTGTAATACTCTCCTGGGAATTTCGTCCGGTTCGTATAGGTGCGGTAGGAGCCGATCGTTCGAATCAAAGCTTTTTTTTTTAAGTACACTCTCTAAATCCAAAACAGTGAAGATTCACTGTTTTTTTTTGTCCATATTAACAATTTGTAAAAGTTATAATGGTGCAACTGTGAGCTAGTGAATAATCACAGTTTAAACAGGTTTAAAAAATTGAAAAAGTGTAGACGGACTACCTAAAATAGTAAATATGAACACTGCAAATAGTGAATGTAAACATTGCAAATAGTGAATAAAAATAATATTTGGTTAGCTATGTACATTAGCTGAAATAGTGAAAATACACTGCCTACACTGTTGTAACTACATTACATAAATTTCCGCTTATTCTACAAGTTCATATTGTTAGCTAATTAAATAGTAAATTTTTTTCATGTTGCAAAACGATTAAGTTCATAAAATTTTACTTTTTCTGGGTGGTGGATTCTCCATTTGAATAGTGAATTTCTCGAATGTTAAAAATATATAAGTACCGAAAATTTCACTTCTCTTAAAAGTCATTATGACTCACTAAAAAAATAGTAAATTTTCATAATTTTTCAAGTTCACCTTTTGCTAAAGTGATTATGTACTGGATAATTAGTGTTCCAGTGAAAATTTAAAGAAAATACTTTATACTGTTTGAATCAGTAAATATTTACTAATTCGATAGTAAACGCAATGAAATGAGCAAAATGCTAACTTATTTCATAAACAGTGACTATTCACTACGTTCTGTAGCGAATTATAAATTTTTGTACTATATGTAAATAATGACAAATTTCACTATAGGGGATTTTAATATTATTTAACTATGACAAATAGTAAATTTTTCGCTGTCTTATATTTAGAGAGTAGAATTTAAAGTTTTACTTTCTTCGTTTTTATCGGGCTGTTGAGCGATCGGGTCAACAGCTGGGAATTTCATTCAGGAATATGAGATTATTTGACGAATCGACGCAATTAAACAATTAGATTGTATATATAGGTCATATCGTAGCCGAGCCCAGAGAACGAAGCGAAGAAAAGATTCCTCAACGGGAAATCGAACACTCTCCGGTCGGACGGATCCTTAATCACTGCATTACAGATGAACTGACGGGAAAATCTCTGAGGTATAGAGCTATGTATATACACGTGTGATTCGTTCGAACCAACTCTCCAATCCATAAGCTGAAAATCGTAAAGCTAACCCGCAACCTCGTATAACACTCGCAATTAAATATTATCACAAATTACATTATACGTACTATCCTCCAAATTTCTGTGTTGCAATGAAATTGCACGAAAATCTTTCGGCGTATCTCGACCGGCCTGATCAGTCAAGCCGCTCTAACGCCTTAATTTTTCCCAGCTTTCCTCCCAAATTACTCCTATCGCAATCTTTCTCTCTTTCTCTCTCTCGCTCATTCGTCCCGCCAATAAACGCGTAATTGGCGGTTGCGCGATCAATGCACTTTTGCACCAAGTGTCTGGTGTAAAAGCAAAAAACTCCACTCGGCATTCGGACTTAATAACACGCTGTTGGATGACGCTCTGCGCTGCGCCTCGTCTGGTATAACTATATACACATGTATATCGGCGCGCACTGTTTACCATTACGTAACAAGCATTCGAATCTCGCGGGCTTTGCAAAACGCGCAGCGATACACGTGTATATTATCCATCGCTACGCCCCTATCTATAGTATACCTATAATATTTAATATTTGAAGTCAATTAGCCGCGCGCGGCGTTTCCCAGCCATATCGCGCGCTGTGTCTGCTGCAGCAGTAGTGTGTATATAAACTTCGAAAAGCACTTTCTCGCCCCCCGGGAAAACGCATTCGGTTAGCTCCGGTATGGTACACTGCGCCAAAGAAACAAACGAACAAATCCGTGCATTACATATATATCCGACTGCTCCGTGTCGATTGCGCAATTCTCTCTCCGGTCTCTCGGTCCGCGATCGCGCAGTGACAACAGCTGATAATCCAGCGTAATATCCTTTCACTTTACGCCGAGAGGCGTTTATAATCCTAACCTGTATTACAATCGAAATATCCAGTCGCTCGAATGTCTCCGCAGCAGCAGCAGCAGCAGCAGTAGTGCCGGTTGCACTGGGTGGCCTCCTATATGCGGGTCCCCATGTGGCACCTATACGTCCGCACAATGTATAGCTATATATATATATATATATATACAGAGCTGTTCAGCCTAAACGTCGACTGACTCACGAGTCGGAGACCGCGGCGATACGAGTCAGGCTGCGGAGGAGATAATGACAAGAGGAACACATCGCACGTGTACGTATATATTTGTGCATATCCACTGATTTTCCGGAACAAGTCTGCCACCAAAAGTTAGAAATATTTTTTTTGTTGGCAGATCTCCTAGATCTACGTTTTATCGTTCCTTGGGTCATTCTGAAAGAGAAAAAACTCGCGTGTACGGCCATTCGAAGGGTGTAGTTTTTTCAGGAGCAAAAACGACTCCGAAAACGAGAAATAATTAAAAAAAAAAACACAATTCATAGATTTTTTTTCTCGAAAACTGTGGACTTTTATGAAAATTCCCTTGACACAAAAATGTCTTGCAATTCATCAAAGAATGCTCGGAAAATTTTTCAGATTTTTTGAGAACATTTTTCGAAATTACGATTTTTTTGGATTTTGGAAAAATTGAAAATTGTATCGGATCAATCTGAAAAAATTTTAGAGCATTGCTTAATGAACTTTAAGACATTTTTGTTCTAATGAAATTTTTATAAAAGTCCATAGTTTTCGAGAGAAAAAACCGATGAATTCTTGTTTTTTAATTATTTCTCGTTTTTCGTGTCGTTTTTTGCTCCGGTAAAGAGGTATACCCTACGATTGGCCATGCACGCGAGTTTTTTCTCTTTCAGAATTCCCTGAGGAATGAGAAAAATCAGGCCTGGTAGGTGTGCCTTAAAAAAAAAATAAATTTTGCAACATTTGAGGAGAGTTGTTTCCAAAAATTGGTGGATACCTACGCACATATGACCTGGAATAATGTACTTTTTGGGGGTCCAGAATCCGAAAATTGTTTTTTTAAGTTAGAGGTTTCGGACCGATCAGATTTTCTTCTGTAAGCTGAAAGATACTGAAAAATGTAGAGGAACACGGGTAGTATGGAATATGAGAATTTAACATGCGGTGGTATATGGAGAAGAAAAGAAAATCGGCTATTCGGATTTTTATTCATTTTTTTTAAATGGACATAACTTTTGATCAGAGTAATGAAACTGAGCATATTTTTTTTTAAATTTAAGCTCTTTTATTGTACTTGATTGTAGTGTAATTGAAATTTAATTTGTGCCTTGGAAACATTTGCAGTTGTTATTATTACGGTATTTCGACTATCTTTCGTCTTACAGAAGAAAGTCTCATCGGTGCGAAGCCTCTACCATTAAAAAAAAATTTTCGATTTCTGCACCCCCGAAAAGTGCATTTTTCTAAGAGAATTGGTCATTTATGTGTATTGTGCATAGTGTACAGGAGGGCCCGGAGGACGTTCTCCACATACGTCCGAAAACACAGACGCGACATGAGACAGAGAGAGAGAGAGAGAGAGAGAGAGAGAGAAGAGCCGTTGACATCGGAGAAGCCCGTTGATTTATGGTTTTCTCGGGGTGTTAAGTGGATTGATAAAAATGACACGACCGAGAGAGATAGAGAGAGATGATGGGGATCCGGTGTTCCTCTCTCTCTCTCTCTCTATCCTGACGTCCATCTCGACGAAAGCCCCGATTTGTACAGATACACGCGTACATCTATACACAAACTCATACACGCG
The DNA here is from genome assembly GCA_018906965.1 of Philotrypesis tridentata. Lineage (NCBI taxonomy): Eukaryota > Metazoa > Arthropoda > Insecta > Hymenoptera > Pteromalidae > Philotrypesis > Philotrypesis tridentata. The sequence goes on from JACCIB010000022.1 coordinate 965,041, forward strand.
ACGCTCCGCAGGATGGAAGCCTTCTCTCTCGCGTCGATCTTTATTAGCCGTCGGATGCACGCGAGTGAGAGAGAGGAGCGGGAAAAGAGGAGGAAAATTCCTCATTCCAGACTCTCTCTCTCTCTTTCTCTCTTTTCGTCCGTACGCTACACGCGGTGAGGAACGAGCGGGAAAAAAGAAGGAGAGAGACGGTAAGCCGCTAAGCGCGCGGCCTTACGCCTCGTCTCGCTGTATAATAAAGTTATGCGCGCAAGCCAGTCGGTTATACTACTCGCGCGCAGTTTCTCTCCATTACGCACGAGTGCGCGCGTGCGCGGAGAGCACACCGCCGCCTGCGGCGCTCCGTACGTACTACACTCGTCGGCGCGAGTGTATAAGCGTGTTTCTGGGTCGACGAACTTTCCGTCTCGATATTGCGCTGCCGCTGCCGCGGTTCGCCGTGGCAGTCGAGCCGCGGCGGAGGAGAGCCCGGTAGCAGCTTTCTTCGGAGCTTCCCTTTCGGATTATCGACGCGCATAAGCGCGCTTGTTTCTTCTTTTCGAGTGTGTTGTACGGGTTGTGATGCCGGTCCTGTGCCGTCGGTCAGTGTACTGTCCGCCAGTACTGGTAGACTAATGTACCGGTACTGATTTCCCGAGAACGGGCCAATACCGCAAAGATGTGGACTTTGGACGGAGCTCGAATATTCGGGTAAATAATACCTGCGCGAAAGTACTGGCTCAGTATTGAGCAGAAAATAGGATTTTTTGTATATAACGTAATCAATATAATAATAATATAATAAATAATAAGTAATTAAAATAAAAATTATTCATATATTGTTGTGATATACACCGGTCTCCCTCTCTCTATAAATATGTATATATGTATACAATTATACACTACACATATAACTTTGTATATACTTCATTTTTCTTATTCTGCGTTAACGGCACAGTACTGGTCTCCAGTAATGTGCCAGTAAATTTCCACAGTATTGGGCCGTTCTTATCATTTCGATACTGATCGAATAATGGCCAAGTACTGACTGCCAGTACTGCTGTAGAGTGTGCCATTATTGGGCCAGTACTGGGCCATAGGTGCATTCTTGCATGGGTTGGGTGGGCCCCTCTTTTTCGAGAGACAGAGAGAGAGAGAGAGAGAGAGAGAGAGAGAAACTCTTTGTTGCCGCAGTTATTGATACGCGCGGGTAGTTATGTTTGCAGTTCCGCTACTCTCTCTCTCTCTCTCTCTCGGAGCCGAGGTGGACTTTTACTTGTTCTGCAACTGGTGAACGCTGTAAAGTTCTTTATGTCGAAAGAAGTTTGTTGTTGAGCGCGAGCGCTCGCTTTTTTTTCCTTTATGGGTTTAGGGCGTTATTAGTCGTAAAGAAAATCGCTGCCTCTTTCTAGTAGGCTCTCCGCAGCGCGCGCCCGATGCCTTTTTTTTCGAGCTGACTTTGGCTCGGGGATTGCTCTTGAAAATCTCGTAACGCTGCTGCTGTTGTTGTTGTTCGTCTGCGCGCGGTGGAGAAAGATTTTTTTCGTTGACGCGCGCGCGTGCGCGTCGACAAGAATTAAGGAAAGAAAAAAAATTACGGGAGCTACTGGTATTTTACGAGAGTACGTACGCATAAATCTCGAAGAGAGAGAGAGAGAGAGAGAGAGAGAAAGATTGCACAGTTGCGAATATTGAAAAGCGCGCGAGGCGAGGTTTCCGCGTGTGGTAAGACTGTATATATAATTGTAATGAAGAGAAATATATAGTTAGCCGAGTCTTTTGGAAAATTCGAAATCGTAAATAATGGGAGAGCGAGGAGAGCCCGAAATGACGGAGAGATACATGTAAATCTCTCTGATCGTAAACGTCGGAATCAATAGTCCGACTGCGGTGGGCCGTTAAAGTCGAAAGAGACGGAATAGTTTACCTTTTAAACTTTCCCGCTTTGCAGTGTGTGTATACGATCGGGAAGTGCATTGCCGCGGCTGCTTTGTGAAATAGAGAAAAATTCGAATTTCCCGCGCAGTATAATTGTTTATTACAGCTGCGGAGAAGGCAAAAATGTAAGGCGCGGGTATAGTTTCGTCGTATAATAACTAACGATATAAAGAAAATTGAAACAAACCCGCGAGACGCTTGACCCTTGGTGTATTATATACACGCGGTAAATCCATCATTTTATCGCGCAAAGTTTCCAGCTTACGCTTTATAGTGGCTCAATAAAAAAACTTTGAATAATCTACGGGAATCGGGTTTATTTTCCAAGTTTCGTCCTGCGCTTCCGATATTAAAATGTAAACTCGAAAACTTTCGTAAACGACGGATACACGCGGGCGTACGACGCGCCGAGGTCAAGTGTCTCTCGTTCTCTCGGCGGTTTGTTTCAATTTCATTTTCATTTCTTATACCACGGCTACAAGGAAATTAGTCGTTCTGGCGCGAAATTTGAATTTCGAATTAACTCTCCGATTCCCTTTATATACCGTGTATATACCGACTGCTCAGCCTCGACTAAAAGCCAGTTTATCCAGATAAACGAATAACTTTGTCAAACCAACATTCGCAGTAAAACTTATTCCTAATAACTCCCGAAAAAAAAGCGAAAAATCCTTCAATTTGTAATTCCACATCCATTAAAACGCCGAACTTTCCGCGCGCGCGCGCGCCTCGCTCAAATAATCTCACATTCCCTTTTACGAATTCCCCGCTGAAATAGCGCCGTATCCTCCTCCGCAGCCTCGTCACACAACCTTATACGAGCGCGTAACCGTACCATACATATAGACGAGAGAAGTCAAGGTTCAGAGTCACGAGGCACTCCGGAAAACCTATTCGCCGGATTTACAGGGCGCGTTCGCGCCAATTTTCCAAACTAATTTCTCGCGCGAGAATTTACGTAATCCGGAAACTCCGCCAACTCTCTCTCTCTCGCGCGTTCCGCCTGTAATTCCCGCGCATTTTTTTTTTCGCAACGAAAGTGAAAATCCTCGCGCTCGCACGCATGTAAATAGCGGGTCATTCGCAAACAAGAAAGACAGGAATAAACGCGCGCGTCGAATGCAATTTTAATCCTCACCCCACCAAAAAAAAAAAAAAAATTTGCATCTACAGCCATAACGCACCTGCCCGACAATATTTTCATCCCCCTTCAAAAAGCTCTCGCCCGAGAGCCTCGTGCGTGCGCGAGTGTCGTAAAAGCGAGAAAGAGGCGGAGAGTGAAAGAGAGAGAAAAACACGCGCGGAAAACGTCGTCGAGCATCTCTCTCTCTCTCTCTCACCAGCGCGAAAAACGTCCTCTTCGCGCCTCTCGCGCGCATTTCAACTACGGGCGTACAGCGTCGAGCGTCGGGCTTATACACATCGCGCTCTCGTCGTCCTCCTCGTCGGCTGCGGCTCTTATAAGCGCATCACGCGCGCACCGGAAGCTCCTCTCTCCGCAGAGAGAAAAACGCATATAACCCAGCTGCTGCTACTGCTGGGGCTCTCTCGGCTCTGCACACGACTCTCCGACTTTTATATTAAATTCCGCAGCGAGGCGAGACTTCGCTCCGATTATTCTTCGGGCGCAGAGCGCAAGCACACACTGATGCACGCGTTTCCGGTTCTCCGCGGGCGCTCCTCCCTGTTTTCGGCCGGGGGATGGGCGTCTGATGGGGGAGAAATGCTGCTCCGCGTACGGGGATTGAATGCGTATTGGATTTTTCGGAGGAGGAGGAGGAGGAGGATGAGGCGTACGGATACTCCGTCTCGTTGATCCTTTTCTCGGGGAATCGGAGATTTTTTGTGTAATGGAAAAATTCTTGGAAAATTTTTTTAGAGCCCCGCATGGGGCAGAAAATGCTCGCTATGGGACGCGAGGATGCGCGCTTTTGTTTTGAGTTATGGCGGTGTGCGACCCGTGTGGGCGAGTGTACGGGAATATTGTGTTTAATAAAATTTTTGTTTGTTCTTGTGCTTCTCGTTGAAAGTTTGATATAGCCGCAGCGACAGAAAAATCGAATGGAAAAGGAAACGTTTATTGCGTGAATTTTTTAAGTCGAGCAAACATTAATTTCGACTGGATCGCTTGCAATGCTCGCTAAAGCTTGACGCGAAATTCCAACGCGGTGTGTACGAGGAAAAATTCCTTGAGGATTACTGCTTTATTTATGTACCCTATTACATCGGATTGATGATGTGGTAGGCGTGTACGCCAATACACTTTTCTCGGTAAACTCAATTCCGAAATGTTTCTTCAAACACCTGCAAGTATTAAAAATACAATATAAAACTTGTGTGCACCACATGGCTCCCGCTTCAAATCCAAATCAATTCCGCGACGACTGCCCGGACTGTCCGCAGCTATCGCCAGCGAGAAAACCAAGTTCGCATATATATGATCAATTCTCATAGAAACATCCACTTTTCGAGTATCTAGAAATCGAAAATTTTTTTTTACGCTGGAGGTTTCGGACCTACGAGACTTTATTCTGTTAGCTGACAGATGGTAAAAAATGCAGAGGAACGTGGGAAACATGGAACATAGAATTTAAAATTGGCGATTCCAATTTTCATTTATTTATTTTTAAAGGGACATGACTTTTGATCAGAGTATCGAATCTGAGCATTTTTTTTTAAATTAAAGTTTTTTCGTTGTACTTTATTGCGGTGTAATTTGAAATTTTATTTGTGCCTCGGAAACATTCGTATAGTTGTCATTATTCCAGTATTTGTACGCATGAATTTTTTGTAAAAAAAAGCGTAAACGGCTCAGAAATATGGTTACTAACTTTTGACTATCCTTTGGCTTACAGAAGAAAGTCTCATCGGTCTGAAACCTCTAGCTTTAAGTGCATTTTTCTATGAGAATTGGTCATATAGATACCGAAGTGGTATACACTCGACTCCGCTTCATTATACAATAACAGGCTATAATTAAACAATAATTTCGCCAACTCTCTAAATTCCTCCGAACGATTGTTCTCTCCGTTCAGCCTCGGAGCGCTTTTCTCTCTCTCTCTCTCTCCACTGTATACAACAAACGCCACAATAAAACTTTCACTGTATCACCATACCTTCAACAATAACCGTCCAATACACCGTCCGCGCGTATCCCTCGCAGCCGCGGGTCGCGCGCGCAAAAACTGAAATCCCCCCTCCGAACTGTCCGAGCCAAACACATTCGCAGGGTTTTGCAAAAGGTGAAAAAAAACCGTCTGGCCGATACCCTCCGGACGAAAAAAAAACTGCAAAAGTAGGAAAAAAAAAATTTCTCCCTCGCCATACGACACACCGACAGCAGCAGCAGCAGCAGCAGCAGCAGCAGCAGCAGAACGAGAGTCACGCACGAGCTGTCGCTGCAGCGCTGGAATCGCGCCAGCAGCTGCCGCCGCTCTCCATACACTACGCGCCGTGTGCTGTACACGCCCCAGTGGCCAGGCATCCGCGCGTACAGCTGGGAGCGTCGGCTAAGTCGTCGTTCAGGCGCCGCTATACTCGAGCTTTTCGCCTAATTACGCGGGAGAGAGAGTGGGTACGCGCGCGATTTCGGAAGATACGTATACCCCCCTCCCCCTCCCTTCTTCTCTCTCTCTCTGCGGATTTGGAGAAACGCGAGAGGGGTAATTGCTCGGCCGGAATGGCCTTTTAATTCGGTCGCGGCTCGCTCGCTTTTTCCCTCCGCCGACAAGGGAGAGCCGGATGCGCTCTCGGATTTCGGCTGCGGCAGCAGCAGCAGCAGCAGCAGCGCCGGCGGTATAGCTGTAATTCGAATTGGATTGGTACACCGAGCCGGTATAGCCACTGCGCTACTGCTCCTGGAATTCCGAGCTCGCCTTCAGTGCTTTATGATAACGACGAGAGGTGGGGTGGGGGGGGGGTGGGCGAGCTTGCGGATGAGTTATACTTTTAATAGAGGGAGAGCTTTTTCTCGGGGGCTGGATTCAATTATTTCTGGGACACTGCTGCTGCGTTGGATGTTTTTTTTTTTGCCGCGGGAGAGGAGGAGGGCAGTGTTCGATTGTGGGCGAAGCTCGCGAAAGGTCGGGGATTTAAATTTCTGGGGATGGGGGACGAGCAGAGGACGAAAGTTGGGAAATGGATTTGTTTATGCCGTGTCCTCGTGTAAATACGGCGTCGCGGACGAGACGTTTTGGGGACGCGAAACGAGACTTTCGAACTTTTTGGAACTGCGAGTTATTCCGTTATGAAGAACGGCAGAACTGGCTCGTCGTATTGTTTTTCGACAGAGAGGTCGGATAGCTGCGCTGATTTTTTCGAGCACCTCGAAACATAATATTTTTCGATCTGAATACGCGGGGGGAAAAAAAATTCTTTCGTACGATCGTATGAAGTTACGAAAATTTTAATGGTTGCAGCGCGAATATCGGATTGCTATAAGGGCCTGATGTTTAATAAAAGAATTTGAATTACGCGTTATTACTGATTCGAACGCGGGTGTAAAAAAAGTAGCTAATGTACTTGTAGTATACGTAATGTAAATAAAATTACGAAACGTCAAGACGTAATTGCTATCCTTTATATAATCATTTATTATTTAATAGAGTTTCCAATTGATGTCAGAATAATTTGATGATAAAAGTTGCAACTTACTGCGACTTTTCAACTTTTTAAATGAACTTTTCTTACACTATGAGATATTATAATATTAACTTGAAACTTTCTGAAATTATAGATAATTACGTAATGGATGGCATTTCTTTCTTACACTCTTCTTTCTTCTTATTTTTTAATTATATAAAAATACATATATTTTATATCACTATCCGAACTATTACACTCACTTTTTCTTAAAACGAAAATGTATCTCCTCAAGTAACAAACAAAACATATACACACGTCATTCACACAGAAATATAGAATAAAATCCCGCATTCGCATTTCCGTCTCGCGCAAGCTCGCAGCGCGGGAAATTTGAATTTTCATGCGCGACTCATCAACGCCGCTATCCCGCATTACAAATTTGCATTATAAAATTCATAAGTCACCTCTCCCTCTCTCTCACCCGGCGAGTCTCACAAACGAACGCGCGGTTGTATAAAAGTTGTAAACCCAAGAATTACCATCTTTCCCGCTGTCCGCAGCAGCGCACACGTACGCGAAACACCTCCCCCCCCCCCCCACCTCCTCTCTCGTCGCGTCGCTTTATATCGCCTCTAGAGCCGCGCAAAATCGTCAGCAATCCCGGCCGTAAACTAATTTCCACACTGCAGCGGCTGCAGCGCGGCAGGAGCCGACACTTGAGGCCTCTTGCAAACAAACCCTCTCCTGCGCGCGGCGCGAGCCTTTAATAGAGAAACATAGTTCGCCGTAGAGAGCCAACCCTCCCCCCCCCCCTCCACCCGACAACGCCCGGGGAGAGCGTAATTTTAACGAGAGTCGCGCGCGACGACGTCCGCGCGCCCTGCCGACGTCGTCGTGCTAGTCGTAGAGTCTCATGAATATCAGCTGGTGCTGAGAGAGAGAGAGAGAGAGAGAGAGAAGTGCGCCGCCGATGGCCTTTGCGAATTTCAATGGCTCTTTGTGTGTCCGGCTAGAAGCAGCAGCAGCAGCAGCAGCAGAGGACAGCTAGAGAGAGAGGCGAAGGGGGGCAGGGGGAGACAGAGCTTTACTGTATATATACGGAGCTTTGTGCTTTGGCTGGACACGAGACGATTTTCGCTTTGAGAGAGAGAGAGAGAGAGAGAGGGATCTCTCGTGGGGATAAACGGAGGCAATGGCTCCGAGGAGTTTGCGAGCTTTTACTTATTATTCTACGAGTTAATGCGGGAGGAGGGGGGGGGGGGCTAAATTATGTGTCGCCCGGCCGCGATACAAGCGGCATTAACGGATCGGGAATCTGGGTTAGGATAATATTTGCGAGATGTATATGTATATACAAGCGCGAGTGAAAATTTTGTACTACGCGTGTATACCTCGATATAGCTGGGATTTGTTGATCTGTGCAGTTTTAAGTCTGGGAGTGTATCTGAATAAAAATTCAAATTTCCCGCCGTGCTTCTGTGTGCGCGGCGGCTGATCTGTTCGTAACGAAAACAGTAATGAATACCGAGTTGTCGATGAAAAAAATTGACGTTTGAAAAAATAATTGAGAAATTTTGTAACGCTCCAATTTAATGCTGGTCGAATGAAAATTCAAATTTCGCGCGGAAGAAAGCGTCGGGTTTACTTATGACAAATAAAAAAAAAGAAAATTACGAAAATTTATGACGTCCTCCGTTATGGAATAATCTGCCCGTTTTATGAAGTTTGAAGTTCACATATTTAAATATCGCGCGGAAAGGCGTTTGAATTACGTGATCTCCCAAGACATTATTCAAATGTATATGTAAGCTTGATATACATTCGTAATTGTGCTTTTATCATACGTCTCATAACATTTAAACTAATTGTTATTATCACATTCACTTACTTATACGCATTGTGGCGAGAAATTTCAATTTTAACGAAAGATCGACTCTTTTCATTGAAAGCGAGAACGCGCTCTCGACTTGAAACGCCCGAAAAAAATTTTCACTCCGTAGGGAACACCCGGATTTGAACCGGGGACCTGTCGATCTGCAGTCGAATGCTCTACCCCTGAGCTATGTCCCCAACTGACCACCTCCGTCCGTCCTTCCCCACCGCGATCTCTTCTCACCTCCGCGTCTCACATCTAGGAACAACTTCGCGTCGATAATCAAACAAAAGACTCCGGGAGCCTCCAGGCCGCGCGGCGCCGAGAGCCCGAGCGTGAAACGTCAAATTTTCGTGTAACGCGTCCCACATCCGTAAAACCAGGTCTGTCGACGAAAAATCCCGTAATACTCTCTATTACAACAACGGCGAGTCAAGCCGGGAGGCGAATTTTCGACTATACCCGTTGCATGGCGGTGGCCTGAGCCGCGGTCCCCCTCAAGAAGAGCAAGAAGAAAAATTCGCCGGAGTAGCTGCAGTCGCCGAGATGGAGATGCAGAACACCGCCGACTGTCCCAGGCTGCAGCTCGCCGCCAAGACCATCGGCCAGGTTATGGTCGCCCTGAAGAAGGTCAAAAGCCCCAGCGGTCCCACAATGCGCGAGATCGTCGACTTCATCTCCGAAGCTCTCTGCAAGCCGGCCACGAAGCGACAGGTACGAAAATCAAAATCTTCCCCCCCTCCCTCCATCCCTCCCAAAAAAAAAAATGAAAAAAAATTCGCAAACTCTCCGTACACCCAGGTGAAGGTGGCCCTGCGACGCGGCGTCAAGTTCGGCGTGCTCAAGTGCCGTCGCGGCCACTACAAGGTCTCCACCGTCGAGGACCTCACCGATCAGCTGTTCCGCGACGCGCCCTGCAAGCACCTCGACAAGGTGACCAAGAGAGCCCCGTGTCCCATAAAGATGAGGCGCGCCCGAGCTCGCGAGCAGTGCGCCAACTGCACCTGCCCGTCCTCCCCCGTCCCCTCCAACCAGTGACGGGAGCTTTCCGAAGTCGACGTCCAAATTTCCCGCTGTCTGCTGATTTGTAACGATTAACGCTCGCCGCGTACACAGCGCTGTACACACATACACATGCTTGTACAGAGAGGAGAGAGAAAGAGACGGTGTACACGGAAAAAAGCTGCGATCGATGTGTACGCGGCCGACGTGTTTTTAATTACGCCCAAAGCCCCGGCGCGCTCGGCTTTTTAACCCCCATCCACCCCCACCCCCCCCCCCCCCGGAAAACACGGGGGAGATCGATGCTCCTCTCGTTTTAATATCGGGGAAGCGAGAGAGGGTTGCGACAGATGCGCGCGCGAAAATGGGTCAGAGCCTCGCGTGCCGTTCTCTCTCTCTCTCTCTCTCGCTGTGTATGTATGGGCGTGTATTTCTCGTCTGTCTCTCTCTCTCTGTATCTCTCGCGTTAACGGCCGCTAATTCCGAAGCTTAATTGCCCGCGGCGCGTGGAAGAGGCTCTAAGGTCGAGCGTTGCCTTTTTTTATCTCAAGAGAGAGAGAGAGAGACGCTCCCGCTGACGTTTACGGCAGTCGACGACTTGCGCTTTGTCTCGTCTATGTTACGACCTGCGTGTTTTGCATAAATAAAGCGTCTTCGGTACGTGCACTCCTCGACTTTTCGATTCGTCAGAGGCCGGCGATCTTTCAATCGCTCGCAGTTCGTCGAAAGGCGGTTTTAACGCTTCGTCGAGATCTTCGTTACAGGACGATTACACGACTGCTCGAACGACGGCTTCGACGGCCTACGCCACGGCTCGCTTGTGGAATTAATTAATCTCGGCCGAGGCGAGCGCCGATGTATAATTCGATCGATGGACATCGAAACGCCGTTTCCGAGTGTCTGTCCGTCTCTCTGTCGACGTGTGCGCGTCTGTGTGCGTGTGGACTGATTTTACGCGAAAAATAGGTGTAACGCGCAGGAAAAATTCATTGTAATGCCACGGCGATGCGGCGAGTCCGAAATTTCGCGAGCCGTTAGTGTGTGTGTAGATTGTAACGAAAGAGAATGAAGAAAGAAAAAAAATACAGAAGGAAATAAAATATAAAAACGTGAAATTCCACACACACACACACAGACGACTCGGCAATAATTGTCTTCAATTAATCTCGCGAGGCGCACTACGCAGCGGTTGCAATCGAAATTCTGCAGCGTCGCGCGCGAGTTTTCATTGTACATCAGCGAAATTATACGCGGTGTCCATAAAGTTTGCGTATATATAGGCGCGCGAGCGCAGCTGCGATGCAGACGTATATACGTCTATATATACGCGTTTCTCTCCCTTTTACTCGCTATTGCTTTTCACGCACGTATGTTTGCGTTTGTGTGCGCGGGTATCATTCGCGACTGCAATAAATATACAAAGCTATTTCAAAGTTTGCTCGCTCGCGTATGTATACATTTTTGTTGGGGCGACATTCGCGGATATTATTGAGTTGCGAGTTTTCCTCGTTGTTTCTTATTGATGCGCGCAGCGTCGGGAGCCAGTCGTCTATCGACACGAGGTGTCCGCGCGTGCGATTTGAATTTTTTTACAACTACCGCTGTCTCTTCGTGTGTGGAAGGTGTAGAAGAGACGTGTGAAACGTTGCGGAGCGTAGGCTTTTTTGAGGAGTATTGGCTTTTTCAAGAAATTTTTCTTGTTGCGGAGATCGAGAGACGCCGTTGGTAATGATTTCGATGGACAATGGATTTTTTGGATGGTCCTGCTGTTTAGATTTTAGATGACGATGGACATTCGTATATGTCGAATTTAAAAAAAAAACTGTACTTTTCTTTGGTCTAGAAATCGACAATTTTTTTTAAAGCTAGGGATTTCGGACCGATTGGACTGTCATCTGTGAACCGAAAAATAGTCAAAAGGGCAGAGGAACACGGGAAAAGTTACTAGTAAACATATTTTTGAGTCATTTTACGTTTTTTTTTTTTACAAAAAATTAATGCGTCAATAACAACTACGAATATTGTCGAAGCACCAATAAAGTTTCGAGTCATACTAAAATAGAGTATTATAAAAGAGCTTTAATTTAAAAAAATATGCCCAATTTCAAAATTTATGCCCGTTTAAAAAAAGAAAATAATAAAAATTCCGAATAGCCAATTTTTTCTTTTTCCTCCATATGCGTCCCCCTGTTAAATGTTCATATTCTATATTTCCCACGTTCCTCGGAATTTTTCATCGTCTTTTGGCTTAGAGAAGAATGTCCCATTAGTCCGAAAGCTCTAGCTTAAAAAATATTTTTTCGAATTCTAGACGAAAGAAAAGTGCATTTATTTTTTGAAATTCGACATATACATAGTGTAAATATGGAAATAGTTCAATGTTTAATTAAGCTCACGATGTGTTGAACGTATATAGTATACAGACGAGCTTTGAAAACACGACTGTTATTATCTAGAAAGCCTCGAAACGAGTTCGCTTTACTGTGCGAACATTCATTTTTATAACTGGACTTTGCGAGAACAGCTGTTTCTTTCATGTTACAGCAACAGAAAAGTGTTTCTCACTGGTTTATTAACACTTATTATTTATTATTTATCAGTTATTATTTGTTATTATTATTTACTGAAGCTAATAAGTAGCCAGAAAAGATGTATTTATTCTAGATAGTGGTAAGCGTAGTATTTTTTTCAATGCATGTTCCGAGTCCGAGAAATCCGTTTCAATAATTTAGAATGAATCGAGCTACGCATCCAATTATCGTCAGCTGTAAAACGAATAATCCTTTCGATTAGTACATATGACAGTGTGAAATTCGTACTTCTGTCTGTCCTTCAAATCTCCTCGAGCCAACTCTTCGTACGAAGCTCGACAATATTTTCCTCGTTTACTATATCTACACCACTGCACTATACACTCGCAGGGACATGGACCTTAAGTAATCATTTATTCCAATGACAGTCGCGCATTCAAAAAAAAAAAAATTCACTTAAAGCTTCAATCGTCAAAGCTCGCGAGGTCAGCAACCCACGAGATTTCGCATATACGCACACGACGTTTAATTGCGCTTTTCTCTCGCAAGCTCTCGCCCCCTCGACAAATGGCCACTTGTAGCTCGCTACTTTTTCCTTTCGACTCGTCGTATACACACACACACTCCTTCCACCACAATTACGATGCCCAATTTATCAGGGAGAGCAGCGCGCGCTGGTAATTAAGTTCGCGCTAACGCGAATGTTTATCAATTTCGCCGACAATTACGCGACGCCGCGGGAGCTTTAATAATCCCGCTTAAACACACCACCCGTACGCATATAATACGCGCGTACACAGAGAGACGTGGAGGTCGTGTCTCGTTCGCATACGCCGTGCGCTTTCTCACCCGCAATGATAATTCATTTGTTCCACTTCGTCCCCAATTCTCCACTTGCCCGCCGCTAGACAAGCGACAAATCACGCAGACGTGCGAGAGAGCAGAAGCAAAGGAGAGAGGAGGATCGGAGTTTATGCGCGCGGCAGTGTCATTTTTCGCACGCGTGAGGGTCGTTCAAAGCTCTCCCCCCCCCCCTCCCCATCTTCTCTGACCCACCTTCTCTCGCTCTCGCCGACAAGCCCAAATCGAAATTAACGCGCGGCTCCGCGCGGCGAGAATAAACTTCCGAGAAGACTCCCATCAATATCGAGCTTGCAAGCTCCACTTTCGCCTTGATAAAGCTCGCCGTCTCTCTCTCTGCCGGCGGTAAATTCAAAATTATTTGGGGGGGGGGGGGGTCACAGCGGGCGCGTGTACACCGGCTAATTTTCAAACGGACGCGCGAAAGCTCGACACGTCAGGCGGTGGGGGAGGGGGGGGGGGACTGTTCCATGCTCCTCGAAGCTGCGTATAAAGCGCTACGCCGCGCGTCGAGCGTCCGATGCATGAGCTAACGAAGCTTCGTCCGTCAGAGGCGTGATTCGAATTCCAAAGAGGAGAGACGGGGACGGGTGAGAATCGGAGCAGGTCGCGAGTCACCGCGCGCGCCTCGTCGGAAATCCGATTCGTTGGAAAATGCAAATTTTCATGGACGTCGAAGGGAAGGTATTTCATTAAGCGTCGATTGTTTTTCAAATTTTTTCGGTCTCGCACACTGCGGAGGGGAGTTCACGTAGCGCAAAGCGAGTTAGCGTATATATATATAGGAAGAAGTTTATAAATAGACGATCGCGACGACACGAGCGACTTCTCTTCGTTTTTTCCTCGTCGCGAAAAATCCTCGCGAAGCTGCGCTGCGTATCGCGTGACGACTGCGCATTGCTTCGGATTACAACTATATATATGCTGAATTCGCTGTTGCGCCGGGGCGGTGATCCGTCCGCGTGTGTATTGGATGTCAATGCCGTGTGAAAAACAATGGTATTTTTAGTTAAACTCGAAGCGTCCGGTGAACAATTCTTCCGTGTCAAGGACTTTTTTCTTCTTTTCTCTCCACAGATGCACGTCTCTCGCTCGGTCATCGGTATGCGCGCAAGGAGCAGTCCGTTCGTACCAACGACTGCGTCATTAAATTTTCTTTTCAAGCTCCCCCGCGTGTGTGTACGTGTCGAATTTAAAAAAAACTGCATTTTTCTTTGGTATAGAAATCGAAAAATTTTTTTTATATCTATAAGAGTTTTCGGACCGATTAGACTTTCTTCTGTGAGCCGAAGGATAGTCAAAAGTGCAGAGGAACAGGGGAAAATTACTAGTAACCATGTTTCTGACCAATTTTACGCGTTTTTTTTTACAAAAAATTGATGCATCAAAATACTGGAATAATAATAACTACGAATGTTTCCGGGGCACCGATAAAATTTCGAATTAGGCTATAATAAAGTATTACAAAAGAGCTTCAATTTAAAACAAAATATGCCGAGTATTGATGCTGAGATCTAAAGTTATACCCGTTTAAAAAAAAAAAAAAATTAATAAAAATCCGCAGTAGCCAATTTTTTCTTTTTCCATTATATGCCTCCCCATGTTAAATTTTCATATTCTATATTTCCCATGTTCCTTGGCATTTTTCATCATCTTTTGGCTTACAGAAGAAAGTCCCATTGGTCAGAAAGCTGCAGCTTAAAAAATTTGTTTACGAATTCTAGACCAAAGAAAAGTGCATTTATTTTTTTGAAAATCGACATATGACCAATTCTTCTAAAAAACTTCACTTTTCGGAGATTCGGAAATCGAAAACTGTTTTTTAAAGCTAGAAGTTTTGAATTGATCAGACGGAGAAAAAAAGAATATCAGCTATTCCAATTTTTATTTATTTTTTTTTAAATGGAAATTTTATAGAACTTTATTATAGTGCAATTTGAGATTTTAATTGTGCCTCGGGAACATTCGCAGTTGTTATTATTCGAATATTTTGATGCATTCGTTTTTTGTAAAGAAACGTAGAATCGCTCAGAAATATGGTTACTAGCAACTTTTTCCGCGTTCCTCCGGTCTGATCGGTCCGAAACCTCTAGTCTAAAAAAAAAAAAAAAGATTTTCGATTTCCGAACCCTCGAAAAGTGCATTTTTTTAAGGAGAATCGCCGATACATACGATGTAAACGAATTTTTTCTCGCTCGTAAATATTTGCCGCGTGTGCTCGCAAGCCCGTACGCTAGCTTATATATATGCGAACGCTGCGCGCAAGCTCCGCGCGCCCGATAAGAAATTCCACACGGCATATAGCGCGTACGGCTATACAGAGCTTTAAAGCTCCGAGTCTATATTTATGCGCGCAGGATTTTGCATCGGCGATCGATCTCATTAACCGCGGGATAATTGAAAGCTCCGTCCTCCCGTCCCTGTCCCCCGAGAGATACGGAGAGGCGTCGTCTTTCGGCGCGTTGTTAGGGGAAAAACTGTCCCCGCGGCGCTCACTCACCGAAAATAAATCACCGCGCGCGAAAGTAACGGGCTTCGGCTTTCAGGAAGCCCCCGATGCTGCACTCGTTAACTGCAGCGGCGCGCGGAGAAGCGCCTCTCGTCTATTTTCGTGGAGCTTTCGCTTTAGCACCTACACCGTCGTCACCGCTAGACATAGGCGCCGAGCCGTCGTCGTACAGTCGTGTCGGTCAGTTTTAAAATATGTTTATACACTCGAGAGAGAGGACGGGGAGGGGGGACGAGTCGCGGAATCGAAACTATCGTCACGTTCGGCCGCGGGGCTCATGCATTTATACGGGGGCACTTTTTCCCCGAAAGCGCTCGAGAGCTTTTATGCGGAAAGCTGCTGCGCGGGAGAGGAGGATTTTTCGCGCGCGCCGCTCGTTTGTTCGAACTTTCTCTTTTTTTTTTGTCTGCGGCGCGACCCGCCAGCTGCGGCTGAATTATTTGCCGAGAAAAATGAGATGTAGCTATAGGGGGTTGTTTTTTTCGAAAAATTTCTCACCGGAGAGGAGCGCGGGGGGATTTTAATTTGGGACAGATTCTCACTTCCTTACGGAAGGAGGAAGCTGGGGAATAGTAAAATTCGGAGCTTTGGCAAACCGCTTTGGAGGTGCTGCGCGAGAGCTCGGAAAATGGCTGTAAGGGCGGCTCCGCCCGATACGTATTCTTATTGAAAAATTGGCTTTACGCTTCTCGAATGAGATATTGGAATCGAAGAAAGGATATTTTTTCGAGAGCGCGCGAGAATACGTGCGTTTTCGACGAAGATTCTTCGCATTAGCCGTTAGGGGGTTTATTGCGACGTTGAGAAGAATCTTTCTTTCCGGGGAAAACCCTAAAAGTCCGAAGGTAAGTAGTCGGTTGCTCTGAAAAAATGATGATGGAGTTGAATTTCAGTTCGTTTTACGCGTTTAATTTTCTTTCTTCGAATTACAAAGAATTCTGCGTACAAATTCGGAAATATTCTTCCGTATTATATATAATATATTTTAAATTATGCAAAATGCACGCGTACATAGAATTCCGGTGAAAGCACAATTTATTTTTCATTTTCAATTTTCGCGCATTTATTTTGATTTTACGACATTCGTAACTTAACGCTTTAACGCAGTTTACGAGTACTACACGTGAACAGTATATTACGTAACGTATATCGAACAAACAAAAGCATTTCGCGGAAGTCGCGCACATATACGCGTGTGGCAATGAATTTCGAGCTTTTTTCTCCGTACGTAAAACCAGCGTCGAATTTGCACAGTCCTTTAGAGCCATCGTTAAATAAACAAACGAATTGAAAGTGTATTTCGTGCTCGAAATATTTCGGTCTCTCATTAAAGCTCTTTCAATCTCCTGAATACCAGGGGTGAATGCCGTATTATAACGATGTAGAAATCGTCGTTGCAGCATCGGTCTCCTCCCCTCTCCCCCCCGAAAAATCGCGAGTATCAAACATCGCTGAATTCCATTCCGCACGAAATGGCACACTTTCGCCGAAATAACAATCCGTCCCTCAGCAGGCCGATTATCATACGTAATAGCGGCTCCGGATGTAAAAAATTTCGATTTCCTCTTTCTCTCTCTCCGGGTCTCCTCCTTCTATTGGGAGAAAAAATTATGCAAACGCCCGGCCCACTGGGAAACGACGAGTCGTCCGAGGAGAAAAATCGAACTCCCCCCCCCCCCTCCCTCACTCTCTCTCTTTCTCTCTTGGCCCAGATATTATTGTTTTCCAGTGCAGTAGCAGCGACGTCACGGCCAGAGACGATAAGCGCGCAATTTATTTCCCCCGACGACGCGCGCTCTCCGGCGAGCTTTTTTCTTCGTCTGCTGGCTCTCTCTCTCTCCTCCATTTCCTTCGCTTTCCGCTCTCTGCTCGCCAGGGCGGAATCCGCTGTGTGTACTGCCGCGTGTCTGTTTTGCTTTCTATATATATATTCGCGAGAATCCGGAGGCGTAGTGCACGTATCTATCTCTCGCTCTCCGTCTCGCTCTCGGGCAAAAAGTCGAATTTGAATTTTCCCGCGCTTTTTTGCGCCGCGCGTCGCGAGCTGCATTTCGAATGAGAACGAGACGTGTATATATATACCAGGTGCGTTTTAATCCATCGAGAACAACGGGCTTCTTGCCTTATGCAACCGGGGGTATATTTTTCTCGAAACGCGGCGCCACTCGAGAATGCAAAGACGTTTTGCGAATTTAAATTTTCCCACGTTTTGTTGCCCTCCGGATTCGCTTCGAGCGAGCATATTTATAACGCTCTATGTTTGTTGAGACGTAAAAAATTGCGATTCCTACGGGTCGATAGTGTCTTTCCGGTTAGGGTTAATAATTCAAATTTGAATTTTCGCGGGCTTTTCGAGTATCGAGCTTTATTTCGAACGAGACTACACGCGTGTGTTTTAAAATTTATTGAGAAATAAGGTCTGTCGTTCACGCTCATAATTCACAGCGTATTGCTCGGATTATCCACGAAAATTCAAAGACGTCTGGCAAAAGCTCGAATTCTAATTTTCAGGCGCTTCTTTCGGTATCGAGCTTTATTTCGAACGTGACTACCTGCACATGTTTTATGCTTCATCAAAAAAAAAAAAAAACAGAGCCTCTCGCTTATGCAACGTTATTTTTCTCGGTAACAAGAGCGAGATACAGAGAAATAGAAAGAGACGCACGTGAGCTTGCAGCGAAAACGCGCGAAATATGAAATAGCGCGGACGTACGTGTATGTGTGTATCTGCTTGCAGCGCGTGCAAATACCTCGCAGAGCTTTTATTCCGGAGCATCGTGTCGGTCGCTTTTTTTTTCGCGAGCAGCTGCGCGCACTGCGGAGAAAGCGCCGCGCTGATTGAAGAGTTTCTCCGGGCGGAGCTTTTCGCTCCCGAATGGCTTTCCTATGTAGCCGATCGCCCGATGGATTTTTGCTGCATTTTAATCGACTATCGGCTACTGTACCGCCTCGAGGTCGTTATATAAACGCGGTGTGTATTGTGCGCGGGGGAACGAACGGCGCGTCGTCGCCGGTGAAAATTAATCCCGTCACGCAAATCGCCGCGTCAATGAGATGGAAATCGCGTCGAACTTCGAAATAATATAACACGCGGCCGCGCGCGCGCGCTTGTTAAAAGTAATTATTTATGACTCGCGCGCGTCAGAGGCTGACAGGTGCAGTTATAGACGAGCATCGTATATGTGTATATAACGTATACAGTGTTTCGTATCGCTTTATCGACGCATATACACGTATATACAAACATTATACATCGCACACACTGTGTCCCCCGCGATAAGCCGCGTATATCGACGTTATCGGCGCTGCTTCTCCCGGGTATATTTTCAATAAATTTTTTTTTTCTTCGTGTTTGCTTATTTTTTCGGAGCATTCATCGCCACGTTCGTTTCGCTCGCGGTATTAACCCTCTCCGCCAACACACAGTAGTGTACGATACGAACTGCGCGTTGTATTTTACTCAGCGCCTGGCAATCACGTTAATTAAAGCTCCCCTACGAGAGCTTGCAAGCTCTCTCTCTTTCTCTCTCTGTCTCGCTCGCAGAGCGTAAGAAGCGCAAGGCGGGAATATGGCGAGACGAGCTGCAGCGCAGGAAAACAAAAACAACGAAATTTTCCCATCTAATCGCCGTAATGGCGGTATAAATTTTCTCGCTTCCGCCTACGCGCACTGCACGCTGCTGTTGCAGCAGTAGTAGAGCACGCGCTACGACTATGGCATTATAAGAAAACACACGGCGAAATCTCACGGCAGCATCTGGCAGGCAGTAGAGCGCAGTTCTCGCGTAATATCGCGATTACCTTGCACCTGACCTTGGCTGCATAATAAAGCCTCTCACGACGCGAAGTAACGCTTTTCGCTCTCTCTCTCTCTCTCTCCCACTCGTCGATCCGCGAGTGTAGTGCACTACTCGCCTCTCGCGGTGTGTACTACTTTTTTTTCGCGTGTCTAGTTTGTCTCTAGATCTAAAACAGTGAAAAATCACTGTTGTTTAGTCCGTTTTATCAATTTGAAGAAGTTGTAATAGTGCAACTGTGAACAGGTGAGAAAAATGAACCAATTGAAAAAATGTATAGGACTACCTAAAATAGTAAATATAAACATTGCAAATAGTGAATATAAACATTACAAATAGTGAATAAATTAATATTTAGGTAGCAATGTACATTAGCTGAAATAGTGAAAATCACTACCTACAATGTTGCAAATATATTAGTCAAAATAGTGTGTGGCCCTAGCAACAGGAGGCCAAAGGGGACATCAATTTTTGCTTATTCTACAAGTTCATATAGTTAGCTAATTAAATAGTAAATTTTTCTTATGATGCAAAACTATTAAGTCCATAAAAGTTCACTTTTGCTGGGTGGTGGATTCTCCACTTGAATCCTGATAATTTCCCGATTGTTAAAAATGTATAAATACCGAAAATTTCACTTCTCTTAAAAGTCATTACGTCTCACTGAAAAATTAGTAAATTTTCATAATTTTTCAAGATCACCTTTTGCTAAAGTGATTATGTACTGGATAATCAGTGGTCCAGTGACAATTTAAATCAAATACTCTCTACTGTTTGAATCAGTAAATATTTACTAATTCGATAGTAAACGCATTGAAATGAGCAAAATGATAACTCATTTCATAAACAGTGACTATTCACTACGTACTGTATTGAATTATAATCTTTACAACAATGCACCGTCTTAATTAGTGAACATTCACTAATTTGTAAAACGATATTTTCTGTACTACGTATAAATAGTGAAAAATTTCACTATTCGGAAGGTTAATATTATTTAACTATGACAAATAGTAAATTTTTCGCTGTTCTAGATTTAGAGAGTACACACACATACACACACAGAGCTCGGACTTTCGCGTAATAATACTCGCGTTGACCCACATATATACGCGCAGGGTTTCTCTTTGTGTAATTCTCCTGGTGGTGGATCTATAGACAGAGTCCAGGCCGTACGTCAAGTTCGCGCTAACGAGCCGACAGGTGTGCGTTTACGATTCAGAAGAGTGTGCACAGAGTCGCGCGGTTTTCTTGAAAATCCGCTTCTTTTCTCTCTCTTTCTCTCTCTCTCTCTCGCATCGATTTCGAGACGACTCGGCGCTCGCGTGTATTCTATGCGGGAGAGACACCGCGCGCGCACACGCGACAGCATCGGAATAATAGCTCAATAAAAGAAATTGCACACGGCTTTTTCTTATGCGCGCTCCTTTTTCTCGCCGTCTGTCTCGCTTCGCCCGTTAAAAATCGCAAGAGACAGAGGGAAGAGAGTCGCTCGATAGGTTCGCGCTTTTTATTGCGCAATAAAGCCACGCGGCGGCCTTTTACGGGGCTCATATTAATCTCTCTCTTTCTCTCTCGCAATTGAAAAAATTGCGTCCGCGAGTGAAACCGTCGTGTCTCCGAGTGTGTACGTATACATAATGAATTAACGGTTCGCATCCCCCTCCCCCTACCGCGTCCACTTATTAGAATCGAAAAAGAGGATGTAATGTATAGTTATTCGCGGTGTGGGACGTGAATCAGGGGACGTCATCGAGCGGCGTGTAGAAAGCTGTAAAAAAAATTGAGAGAGTGCATCAACCCGGGGAAGCTCATTGGCTAGCTGGAGGTTAAAGGGAAACCGCCAGAATGACGCTTTCCAATTTCGACGGTCCGTCATACGCGACGAGCCGTCAGATACGGCCGGAGAAGCCTCCTAGAAATAGCCGTTGTGTATAGGCTCGGATGTCGCGTTTTTTTGTTGTTTTTGTTTCGCGAGCCGTAGAGGCGCGATTGAGAATTCCGATGATACTCGGGATTTTTGCTTTTTTTTTTTAAGCTTGCGTTTGGGGGGAATATACTTGGCTGCGATGCTGCGGTGGGATTGAATTTACTCGATGAAAAAAGCATACAGAGAAAAATTGAGTTTTCACTGCGTTATTTGGTTTGGATTGCATGCGTGTACGGGGTTTCCGATGAAAATCGATGAGTCCGAAGAAATTTCGGAATGAAACTGTACGGCCGGATGATTTTGTATGGGGTTTCGTTTCGGATCGGTTGAGAGGATTCACTTTACAATATCGGGATGCGACCAGGGAATGAATATATAAACTGAATTAAAGCTTGGAAGTTTAAAAATGATCACTGATTACGCGTAGAGACAATTGTGGTAGAATTTTGCTACAAAATATGATAATATCATCATAATTTATGACGAGTGTGCTATTGTAACATAATTTAATCATAATTGATCATATCAACGTTTACAACAAAAATAACCTCCTTTAGCCTCCTATTAGTAGGGCCAAACGCTATTTTGAGTAATGTATTTGTTGATAGTGTATTTTCACTATTTCAGCTAATGTATATTGCTATCCAAATATTATTTTTATTCACTATTTGCAATGCTCGTATTTACTATTTTAGGTAGACCTTCTACACTTTTTGAATTGGTTAATTTTTTCAACCTATTTAAACTGTGATTATTCACTAGTTCACATCAGTTGCACCATTATAACTTTTTCAAATTATTAATATGAACTAAAAAACAGTGAACTTTCACTGTTTTAGATTTAGAGACTAGGCTATACATTATGATCATTCAACATGATATTTCTTTCTAGACACTAAAATCATAATTTTCCGCAGTCGTTCCTCTTTAAAAGTCAACGCAGCTGCCAAATATTCGCACAAAATCGAGTATACTAAATAAACAAAAAATCAATTTCATTTCGCATTCAACGTACATGTGTCGAATATATAGAACACGCGTCGCGCCGCGGACGTGCGCGTTCGGAAATTCCGAGCGCAAAACGTTATACCTTTTCATAAAGCTTCATGTATAATTCTTATTAATCGGCGTATCGCCGCGCGCGCGCGCGCGCGAATCATTATTCATGCGGAGCTTTTTTTATGAAAATTCGAGAGCGAACTTTTTCAGCGGAGATTATTGTGCAGCCTCCCCCTCCCCCCCGTCCCTTCCCCGCACCGAGTGAAAAACGTCCGGGTGAGCTTGATGTACGACTGGATAAAGCCTTATTCCAGCAATCAGAGCGGATGTCGCTGGAGATTCCCGTCTGTAAGGCTGATTTAAATCTCAGCCGGAGTTAAGTATAGGCTATCAAAGCCGAGTGTGCGTGGAGTATATCGAAAAACGTCGTTAATTTAATTGAACTCGTCCGATCGCGAGACTTCCATTTCCGTGAGTATACAGCGTCGGGGGGGAGGAAGGAGGCGGGAAAGTATAGTTGGGCCAATATCGACTTGTCGAGAGCGAGAGAGAGAGAGAGAGAAAGAGAGTTGAAAAAGAAAGAATAAGTGCGTGGGAGATACTCGAGTTTGCAGTTCTCGAGACCAAAGGAACAAACTTGCGCATCAATTTCGCGAATGAATAGAGGTAGAGAGACTCAGGCTCGTTATCAGCCGCTCGCGCTCCCTATAGAAAGCGCAAAGTTTTGTATTTTGCTTATCGCCGAGCGCGACGAGTATATATGTATATAGTTATATACACACCACTTGTGTAATTATAACAGCTTCGAAGTCGGCGCTGCGGCGACTCGACTCGAGATACAATAAATTTTCCCCCCTTCGCTCCAATTACTATCGAATAATGACGTGTGCAAAAAAAAAAGAAAAATAAGCGTATCCATCTATCGAGACTATCGCGTTCCAAAACGAGACGCGGACACTCGAGAACGAAATAAAAGCTCGTCTCGCGACCGCGATCTCGAAAAATCGCGCGGTTTTAATTAAAAATTAATTGGACGCCCAGGCGCGCGACTATGCGGGCGAAAAATTCGAGCCGACGCGTAACGGCTGTCTCTCGGCGGAACGCCCCGATATAAGACGCTCCTCTCGAGCGCGCGAGCTCCTGAAAGCTCGCTTTGTATCGAGCTTTTCGAGAAAGTGAGCTTTCGAGCCGGGGGAGTGCAGCTCGCGCTCGCCCTTTTCCGGCTGTCGCCCTGAGATAAATTGCGCGCATGAAAAGGGACTAGTGCTATATATATGTACACAGCTGTGACGATGTATATAGATATATATATATGTATGTGTGTACGAGCGCAAAACTCTTAACCAGGATTAGCGATCGGACGAGATAGAGAGAGAGAGAGAGAGAACTTTCGGAGGAGCGACACGATCCGAAGACGCTGATTTCTCGCTGCGAGCTTCTTTCCCCGAGTTTATATGTATTTATACTTGTTCGTGCAGTATGGCCCGTTTGAAGGACGTCGCGAGGATGCACTGTATAGTTTGAAAAATCTACACGGAAAAGCTCTTAAAGCTCCGGTATGGCGCGTCGGAGCTTGCGCGCGTCAGATTAAAAAACGCCTCATGTATGTATGCGTATTATATATCCGCTCGGGAGATAAACACGCGATTCGAAAGGCGAAGAAGAGCTGTGAAAAAAGTTTTTTTTACAATACCTCACTCGCACTCTCTTATCTCTCTCTCTCTCTCTCTCCTTTTTATTAATAATAAAATCATCCTCGCGCGAAGACGTCGCTCGAGAAGGAAAATAGAGAAATTCGATAGAGCGAGGCGGGGAGGGGGGGAGGGGGGCAGAAAGCTTCGCGGGGAATATCATAAAAGCCAGAGTATATATATATGTGTCTATATCTATATATTACGGAATCGGCCGGAGGCCACTGACGTCAGTCTCCTCTCGTGTCCGCACTTTATCACCTCTCTTCCTTCTCTTTTTCCGGCTGCTTCGCTACTCCATTTTTCTCAATCCATCTCTCGACCTTTTGACTCCCTCCCTCCCTCCCTCCCTCTCTTTCTGACTCCTTTTCTCGCTTTTGCCGTCGTATATATATATATATATATATATATATAGTTTTATTCGTCGAAGCGCATCGGAGCTCGTCGCAGCTACGGCCGTTTCTAGTTTGCATTCGCGCGCTGCTTAATCCGCGACTCAATTAGCGTCTTTCACGAACGAACGAACGGCTGACCCGAATATGCCCGCGTGCGCGACTCGTCTGCGCATGCGCGAATTCGCGCTGACCCTGAACAATTAAGATCGTCCAACAAACAAGTGGCCGTCTGTTAATTAATGTTTTCCCACTGTAGAGCTCGCGTCGAGCTGTACGAGGATAGAAATTATTTCAGCGGGCGCGGATCTATTTCTGCGGCGTGTGTGGATCGGCTTTATTGTGCGGCACGTTGAGGCACTCGAGGGGGTGCGAAAGTCGAATGGGATTTCGAATCTCCCGCCGGAATCTATGATGGCGGTGGGAGGAAGAAGCAACTCGGGATTGGGAAATCGGCAGCGAGGAACGTTCGTCGTGATTAATTCATTTGTTTATTTAGTTGAATTATAGTTGTTTATCGACTGTTAAGATTTTGGCGGGAAATTTGAATTTTTATTTGAAAATTACAAAAAAAAAGATTCGAAACTTTATTTCTATACAGCGATGTTATCCAAACCGAATGAAGACGTCTCGTTTCTCGCGACCTTCTCTTAATCGGTAAATTTGAATTATTACACTCGACATATCTCGGACCTCCTCCGTAATTTCTGCGCGCGAAAACTGTCTACGGGGAAGCGGCTCGGCCGTGTACGCGAATTTCGCAAGGATGTAGATTCCAGGAAAGCGGCGTTTCTCGCGGCGCGACACAAAGAAATCCCTCGTCAAACGGGCTCGATCTAATCCTAAAATATACGCCTCGCGTCTCTCGGCTGCCGGAGAGATTCCCCGGCCTTAATCCCCCGGCGCATTAATATCTCCTTCTACGCGTCGTCGAGCTTAAACAGTGCGGGCCACACATATTCTAGTTTAGCAAAAAAAAAAAAAAAATCGAGCGGTGATACACGCGCGTATCGTGGAAACTATACAGGCGTTTATGTATGCACGACAGGCAGCGGCTCTTCGCAGAAGAAACTGCGTTTTATGCTGTGTATACACATACGGTACCGAGGGACTGTGTACGTCGCTATCGTCGCGGCTCGTAATCTCGTAATTAGGCACTTAGGCCAACGAGACAGTTAATAACTGTCCGAGACGGTCAGCGGCCTGAGAGCCAGAGTTGCCACGGCGATGGGGCTTGAAGAGCGCGATGTCTAAGTGTGCTATACATGTGTATTAGAAAATTTAATATTTATGTGGGAAAAGCTGCTCTGCTTACGTACACGCGTTGTTGGGTGTGGAGAAGCGATTTGCTGGGAATTTCAGAGCTGTGTGCGTGTATGTGGGTACAACGAAGCAATATTTTCTTTAATCAATTTTTTTTTGCTCGTCGCAGTGTCGATTAATAACTTTTTTTTATTTTGTATTTATCGTATTTCATTATCGGGAAGGGTATCGTGAAAACGGTTTGACTAATACACCTGTCCGTATAAAATGAATCTATAAAAAATCGCGTTATCGATACGTTCTATATGTATATTTTAATTAAAAAAATATATCAATATTTATTCCTTTTTTTTTAATTGAAGAAGAAGCATTTAAAGCTCATAAATATTTAATGGTTCTTTCTGTGTCACGACAAATCCACCGTAAATTTCGGTAACTCATCATACCTTTACGACTTTATAACAACTGTTATCGTATCCGCACCAAACGCTGTGTCTCTGTGCGTCAGCCGGAGGTATTTGCAATCAACTGCAGAGAGAGAGAGAGAGAGAGGGAGCGAAATTGTTTTTAGAAGCCTGCGTATACGTGCGGCGATACATACGCCGAAACGCTGCAATAGTCAGCATGCATTAGCTCCTGGATGTTTACGGATATACGTATGCAAAGCGGCGTATGTATATATATATACATACATACGCGTAGGGCCACCAACGAGCTAATCGTGTAACTTGGAACAAACAGAGCTACTCACGGCAACGTCGATCAATTATTTTGGGAATTCGGTTCGCTATTGCAACCGAATCAATGTTGATTTTAAAGGACTGCTATACCGGCTGTATATAACGTGTGTGTGTGTGTGTGTGTATGCGGTATCGGCAGCTGAATTCGACGAGTACAACGGCCGACGATATATATAATGGCGATAAGATAAAAAGTTGATAATACGGTCAATGCGCGAATAAAGGCCTATATAGAGCTTTTTCAGTCGATATAATGTAACGCTCCACATTGTTACAATAACCGCCAGGGAAAAAATATATACATTTATATATATATATATATATATATATATAGAGAGAGAGAGAGAGAGAGAGAGAGACACCGATGGAGAGCCACAAAGAGAGCGGGAAAAAAGAAAAATATGTTCGATAATGGACGTGCAAAAAGGTTCACTCACTCAGCACAATTTCTCTCTCTCTCTCTCGGTCTCTCTCTCTCTCTCTCTCACTCTATACATGCACCGAATTCAAAAAAACTAGAGACACACGCGACCGAGTCAATTTAAAAAAAATGGTTTAGTCTGCAATTGAACTGCACGCGCAGTCCGTTGGTTTACACTTCCTCCGAGAGGAAGCTTCGTAATGGTGTAAAAAGATTTTAAATTTTGAATGCACGGGACGAACCGTAGCGGGAATTTCGATCGGTTAAAACGCGCTCACCTTTCAATATTTCACTCCGAGTTATTTTAAATTTATTCCTACTAAATGCATAAAATATATAATCGTCCAGAATAATTCGTGAAAATTTTTCATTAATTCCGCATCGAGCAGCACACACACACAAACACACAACACATACACACACACACAGAAGAATTTCGTTAATTCTACTAATTTTATGGTACAGCGCACACGATTTAAAAAATTCAACCGGCTGAGAAAGACATACGCTCCAACGCATACTCGTCAATAT
This sequence comes from Philotrypesis tridentata, assembly GCA_018906965.1. Lineage (NCBI taxonomy): Eukaryota > Metazoa > Arthropoda > Insecta > Hymenoptera > Pteromalidae > Philotrypesis > Philotrypesis tridentata. The sequence goes on from JACCIB010000022.1 coordinate 992,082, forward strand.
TCCCTATTCAATCATATCCTTCCCCATCATCGCCACAATCTTTCCGTACCGTGTATGCAACCCATACATTGCCCCCCCCCCCTCCATCCCCCCTCACATTCTCAGCAAATCGCAATTCCACGCCTCGAAGCGCATCTCGCAGTCTCTTCCAGGCCATAACGACAACTGCCAGCATCACCACCACCACCACCACCGGCAGCCAGCGGATCTCTAATCCCGCGGCAAAAATTAGCATCTCTCTCTCTCTCTCTCTCTCTCTTTCGCTCTTCTTTTACATTGTCAACGGCGCGCGCGCGCAAAGTGCGCATTTGCATAACGAGAACGCGCGAGAGAGAGAGAGAGAGAGGGAAGATAACGAGCGCTCGCGCGCGAGAGCTTTGAAAAGGGGCCTCGGGGCGCGAAAGAAGAAACGCTTCTCTGTATACCGCTGCTGCCGCTACTGCCGCACAGCAGCTATATATAAGTATATACGCACACATACGCGCGTTTTTGTCCGCGCACGCGAGCACACGTCGTCGGAGAGATGAGCAGCAGCAGCAGCACCACCACCACGTGCAGCCTCGCGCTTTTTATCGCGACTTATTTTCCTCTCTTCTCGCTCTGCGCGTCCCTTCGCGGCGGGAGAGGTGCGCGCTCGCGCGCTTTCCACAAGCACCTGCTGACTTTGACTCGATTTTTCATCGATGTGTATATATTATACGCGTACACGCTTGCACGTACACGTATATAAGTGTAACGTGTATAGATATACGCGTACCACGTGTACGCTATATATATACGGAACGAGGAGCGGACTCTTTTTCCGCAGCGCGATCGTGTTTACAGCGCGGCGCGTAAAATTCCTTATCAAGGCCTCGGCGAGTTATGGTACACGTAAAAATGGGGATTCGATTTTTCTTCTTTTATACGCACTGCCGCTGCCGCTGCAGCGGCCCGAGAGAACCTGTGTGCGCGCGTACGTGTGTGCGGGAGAGAGGGGGGATCGATATAGCGCGACGCTTTACGTCTTATACGTTTTACTTTACGATTGCGCGCGAAGCGCCACCGGGTTAGCGCCGAGGAATCGTAAAATTTAATTTGCCTCGCGCACACGCTGAATCTCATTATTGGATCGGCCGTGAGTTCTGTGACGGCACGACGGAGTGAGCGAGAGGTGGGGGAGAGAAGGAGAGCAGAGACTTTGGGAGGGAACTCATTTTTTTTTTTTTTCAAATCGCGTACGGATCAGTGTAGAGCGAGAGCGAGTATTTAAGGAGAATCGACGGTACGACGAGGAGGAGATAGGTGTACGTAGCGCAAATCGGAGCGAGAAGAGCCGAAGAAACGAGGAAACGTGCCTGGCTCGCTCTCCTTATATGCTTTTCCGAAAGTCAGCTCTCGCTCGCTCGGCTCTCGCCGATAAGACGATTTAACGGTGCCGCGTGGTGTCAAGGCCGTCGACGCTTTTTTTCTTCTTCTTCTTCTTCGCTCGCCTCTCGCCTCGTTTCGCTCATCGACCTTTACGCGCACGAGTTGACGCTGAGGTGCGGAGAATCTGCCATTGGAATCGCTTGGTTTTCGATGACTTTTCGAGAGACATTCGCGTATTTTTATTTTTTTAATTTTTTTGCATAGATGTTCTGGGAGCATTCGTCGATCGTAAATTTTCACTCGACATTGAGCGTAAAAAAATTCCTCGAGCGGGGACAACGAGAAAACAGATTATCCGCGTACACTTTTTATGCAGAAGCGAGCCAATTGAACGTCGCAGAAAAGTATTTTGGCAGCGTTTTCCGCACTTGAAAGCTCGCAAGGATAAACCCACTTGTATCGATCCCTATCCGACTTCCAATTTTAAAGTGATTCCTATACATGTCCGCGTACAGTACATATGTACGCATATATATCTGTATACAGTTATACACACGTAAATACACTGGAGGCACACGTGCTCGGCTTCGCGCGGCAATATTCATAAATTTTAATGGACTCGCGCACACACACATCCCAAAACGGTTTTCGTAACCGGGAGAGCGTCGAGGCCGAGGCTGTAATACGTGTGCAGTCGTCTCTGCGTATATTTGCATCCTCGACTTCGTCTTATCTCTCTCTCTCTCGCTCTCTGTGTCCGCGCGTACATTACCTATATATTCTCTCTTTCGTGTATAATCGCCGCCGAGATAAATTGCAAAAACAAACGCGTCGTCGTCGTCGTCATCGTCATCTCGGAGTTACGCATAGACGTGCAGAACGCACATTTGAATTTAAAATCGATCGCGCGCCGATATATGGATTGGAAAAGCCAGAAAGCGCGCGGCCTCCTCTGCATTGTCTCTCGCGCTTCGCCTATAAATCCATGAATATCTATATATACCTTTAATATGTAGACGTATGCGCGCGAGGCTCGCGGCGGTGGCTTTGTCGCGTTTTTTTCTTGTCCTCTACTTTTTCCATATGGGTCGCGGATCCCGATCGCTCCCTCGTCAATAAACAGCGGAATATCCGAGAAAAATCGCCGTCCGACGCACGTATACGTTGTTATGTATACATGTATAGAGAGATGCGGGCTGCAATCGATATCCAATGCAAATTACATAAGCGATACCGGAGAGCGAGCGGGTCGCGTGTGTGCAGTGCGGCGCGCGCCTTTGTTCCGCAAAGCTTACTTGGATGAGCCAGCAGTGAGCGCACACGCGACCCAAGAGAGAAAGAGAGAGAGAGGCAGTCGGACGGTGGAAGAAAAAAGCCCGCGAAATTCAAATTTCGTGCTTTTATACGCGGTTTTAGTGAGAGCCGAGCTTTTCGGCTTAGCGAAGCTCCGGGGGGCAATTGATTTCTGGTGCGTGAAAATGAAATGATTCGCTGGCTCTACAGAGGGGGGGGGGGGAGACTTTGCGGCCGCGGGAAATTACGTTGGAAAATGCGTTTTGATACTCGGTAAGCTAAGAATAATTTGGGATACGGTTTTTTCTTTACTGATGGGTATACGGAAGTTAGACCGAAAGCGTTTTACAATTTAAAACGGGAACAAAGAATGCCCGAGGCCGTTTAACCTTTGTAAATATAAGATTTATCTATCTCGTACTTTCGACTGGAACAATCGCATTATACTTGAGCTTAGCACTTGAGCTTTTCAAATCAAAGGTTTCTTCGCATCTCCATCACAGCTCTCAACGCGGTCGCAGTAAAAACACAATCAATATAAGAACAATGCCTTTTTTGGAACCAACTGGATCAAAGCATGAAAGCCAACGCTCACCCCGAACTCTCGACGATCTTCCAAGAAAGAAAAAAACCGGCGTTTAATCCTCGAGCAGCAGCAGCGAATTCCCAGAAACTTTCCCCCGAAATTCCCCTCGGCGTAAAAGCTCAGCGCTCCGTAATTCCTCCTGAGAAAAGCTCTATACCCCTCCCCCGCCTTCCCTTTATTACCAAAAAAAAAAGGAAAACATCGAAGTACACACACAGCACGTAACGAACGAACGAACGAACTATATCTCTGCGGTAAAAAGAACTTACCCTCGAGATGCGCAGAGGCTGATGCTGGTCGCAGCCGCCGTGCATGCGGAAGCCCCAGGGCGAGCCGCCCATCAGGTCCACTTCTCTCGCGCTCATCTCGCCGCGACGAGCCCGCCGTTGGAGCGACAGCCAGGTGGAAGCCGAGTCACCGTGAGAGTATCCGAGCTTTTTATATCACTGGTTCGCCATCGGCACTACACGGCGCACCAAACAGCTGACGGTCGCCGACGCCGGCCTCTACTACCCCCAATCACAGCTCTCTCTCTCTCTCTCTATCTCTATATATATCTAACGATATAGTAACAAACTCGCGGCTACACGTATCCGTACGCGCATCAATGTAATGTGTAACCAATCGGGTCGAACAGCCGCGAGAGACTGCCGCACACACAGACACGCGCGCGCGCGCGCGCACACACACAGCTTTCGAGAGCGGGATGCACGGGGGGCTTCCGCACTGACTCGCGGCTCGCGCCACACTAGGCTGCTGCGGATCAAGCCGCGCGACTCCCCCGCCACTCGGCCGTCGTCCCGTATATACTCACTTTGACGCGCCCGCGCAATATCGCGCGTCGACCCTACTCTCTCTCTCTCTCTCTCTCTCTCTCTCTCGCGCCTCTTCTCCGGCTGTCTCTCTCCCTCTCAGTCCTGAGCGAGCGAGAAAGAGAGAGAGAGAGAGAGAGAGGAGATGGAGTCCGGAGGCTGCGCGCGTACAGGTGCGCGCGTCGAGGGGTACGCGTAGGAGAGCAGCGCAGCAGGCGCCGGATCAGCTGATCGCGTCAATGGCGAGCTCGCCGGGAGTGGGAGTCCCGAGTAGCGGCGGTAGCGGCGGTAGTAGTAGTAGTAGTAGTAGTAGTAGTAGTTGGTGTGAGCTGGTGGTGGAAGCTGCCGGTGGCGGCAGGCAAGTTCTTCGTCTTCCTCCTCCTGCTGCTCGTTCTCCACCTCCTCGGGCTGCTTTCGACGCTTGATTCTCGCTGCTTCCACGGCTGATGCTTGTTTCCGGGATGATTGAAGTCGATGGGGCTGCGGGGCACGAGGAGACATGTATATAGAAGGTGTGAGAGAGAAATGGACTTCCGGGGGAGTTTGCTGAGGGGAGAGAGGGATGATTGCGGGTTTTGGGGGGTTTAGGGGGTGGACGGGGTGAGAGAGAGAGAGACAGGCCGAGGGATAGGGGAGACTTTGGATTGGGGTGTTGGACGGTGTAGAAGTGGATTATTCGAGGCTCGCGGGCGAAAGGGGTTTGATAGGATTTTTCCGAGTGATCTTGGATGAGAAAGGAAGTGTCGAGAGCTTTTTCCGTTGGATTTGAATTTTTGTTCCTTTTCGCGTCGAAAGTTTCGATGTTTTGCGGTTGCGAGGATGAGCTTGCGGCGGTAAGTTTTTAAATTGTTATCAAGGTATAACGTTGGACAATTTTCAAGCAAAGATAAAAGTCGTCATTCTCAAGCAATTTTCAAGCCAAGATAAAAATACAAATTGTCTCGGCATTATATCCTATTCTATTATCGGTAAAACTTATGTGGAACAGTAAAAATGGATAATTTTCATCCAGAAAAAGAATGTTATTATTTTTAAAGTGCTCTAAGTTGGTAACTAAATGTCGGAATTATTGAATGAATTATAATTATGAAAATTATAATTATTAATGGGGTATTGCAAGAACTATTTGCGACATGCGATAATTCAAGCTATTTCATAAATTAGACATTAGAAGAAAGATAATAATAGTTGCATTGCATGCAGATTCTACAAATTTTTTTTTTAGAGTACAGCATTCTGTAAACATTATTCGACACCAACGAACTGTCGTCGAAAACTTCGCTAATAGTTCATCGTTCTCAGAATTTTAATTCATTCATATTAATTACAATTATTATTATACTTTTACTCTGTTATAGCAACGATAGTTACGATGAATTCTGCATAACAGCCAACAGAAAGAATCGACAAAAGCAAGAATGAATCATGCCACCACAATATCCACGCAAATATTTTAACGGCCTCTTACATCATATTTGCATTCAAATTACAACCACCGCTCGCCGAAAGAGACTCCTTCGATCTACCGCTTACGTAAAAACAAAAAAAGCACCGAAATCTTCGCCGTGACGACAATCGCAATCTCACACTCGACCTCCGCGTCGTCCCATCCAGTTTTCCACGGAAGAAACGGCGCGATGACGATTTTTCCCTTCGCCCGCGATCTTCCCTTTGATGCGGCGCTAATTGAAACTTCAACTCGACATCTCTCGCAATTACCGCACTAAGAACCGTACATAAAATACTCGAGGGTAAGAGAACGTCCTTCCAATTAAGACACGACTCGACGTCTCTCTCACTCGTTATCTTCGTGTATAACGGACGTCGTGCGGACGTCGTCGTATACATCTCTAGACTTTTCGAAAAGCGCGCCTAAGTTTCTCTCGCGCTCTCGAGTCCCTTGCACTCTCTGTACACGTCATGTACAATCGCGCAAACTTGGCTTAATTCGTTAATTAACCAACTTGCCGGGGAACGGCTGCGGCGAGAGACGCGACGCGCGACGAGCGAAAAAAATTCACTTCGGCTGTATGACACGCGGAGACGACGCATTGACGACAGCTGATGCGCTTGTTCCAGAGAATTATTTATGTGTAAGTCGAATTTCAGTGACAAAAAAATGAAGTTTTCTTTGGTCTGGAATTCGAATGAATAAGTTTGAAGCTATAGAGATTTCGGACCGATGGGCCTTTCTTCTATAACCATAAAAATGATGAAAAACGATGAGGAATACGAGAAATGTAGACCTTGACAAAACAGAAAATCGGCTATTCGAATTTTTATTTTTGGTTTTTTTTCAAACGCGTATAACTTTTTTTTTTCATTTATTAAGCATTTGAGGCTGGAGGCCCATTTCAGCTTACAGAAAGTAGTTTTTACATGATATTTGTAAGTGAGGTGTTTATAGTCGAGACAATTAATCGCAGTTACTTTTAAATTCGTAGATTACATTCTTGTAAGTATTTGTGCATGTATTGGCATGTAGAGCTATGGGGTTCATCCAGAATTCATCTTTTTTTGTACTTTATAGCAGTATAATTCGATATTTTAGCGGTGCCTCGAGGACATTCGTAATTATTATTCCAGTATTTTGACATTTTAATTTTTTGCAAAAAAAAAGTAAGACATGGGCTCAGAAATATAGAATTGCCATAATAACTTTTCCCATCATGTTCCTCGGCATTTCTCGCCATCTTTCGATTTACCGAAGAAAGTCCCATCGGTCCCCGCGAGCTCTAACTTCAAAAAATTTCATTTTACAATTCTCGACCAAAGAAGAGCGCATTTTTTTTCTCAAAATTCGACGTATCATACAGGCAGCGCGCTCGAAACTTAAATCGCATTACCGACGCGCCTCGTTAATTCGAGCCGTAAAGCCGCGAATCGGAGGAATTCCTCGGAAATTCGGAGGCGCGAGAGCGAGATTAGAAATCCGATCTTTTAACGATTTTCCTCTCTAATTACTCATCCGATATGCGCGTATAACGCGCGTCCCCAGCTTCCACAGCGCGGGCTCAGCGTAATTTCACTCGCGCCGTAACTCGCGCGCAATCGCGACGCCTTTAAAACCTAATTTATTGCCCGCCGACGACGACGACGACGCGGTGCGCGCTATTATTAAAATAATTCTCATCCTGAAATATATTCACTCCTCGATGCCGTATCTCTCGCTCCGCTTCGACCACCGTATAAATTACGAATTTTGCGAAGATACTGCTTAATTTTGCCTATTATGCGCCCGTCGCGGATCTCGCCTATGTATATATATAGGTATATATGCGTATATATAGAGATCGGCAGCGTTCGAGCGCATCCTCAGGCGGCAATTAAGCAACACTGCGCGGCACTGTGCGGTTTCATTCAGAAGTGAGAGCTCGACTATACAAGAGAACGAGCGGTTCTCTCTCTCTCTCTTGCCTATACCAAGGTTCGGCAGCTGCTCGCCTCTCATCGGATCTCAATGCTCGCGCTTGAATTTTGTAAGAGGTTTATTCCTCCTCGGCGCTTCTGATTATATACACATTGCCACTTTTTTTTTCGTTTTGTCGCTCACTCGCTCGCTCATCGAATTTCCTCACATCCCCCCCCCCCTCTCTCTTCCCGCCCCTCTTTCTCTATATGTATACCGCTCGGACACGCGTGTAACGAGGCGCGAGCGAAAGCCGACGTAATGCGCGGCTATGCTGATTTCAATTTAAGCGCGATTAATCTTGGAAGGCGCGGAGAGTCGAGTGCGCGAGAGTGACGTAATCGGTGGGGCTGAGACTGCGGTTGTTCGCTCTGCGCCTTTTTCTTTGCGGCCGAGCGGCAGAAGCGAGAGATGCAACGGGCGAAGCGCGTTGTTATTCTCTCCGACGGTATTTTCTTGACACTCGCGTTCGTTGCGGGATTAGGATTTATTGTAATGGCTTTTCAAGAGTTTATTCTCGCGGAGTTTATGGGAGGGCATAAGAGAAAATCTGTGCGAGGAGGTCTTCGTTATGAGGTCTGAATTGCAGAATGATAATCGGCGGGGATAAACGAGTGCGTACACGTCGAATTACAAAAAATAAATGCACTTTTCTTTGGTCTAGAATGGGATTAGTGAGACTTTGTTCTGTAAGCCGAAAGATGATGAGAAACGCTGAGGAACATGGGAAACATGGGGAGGCATGTGGAGGAAAAAGAAAGAATCGTCTACTCGGATTTTTATTATTTTTTCTTTTTAAATAGGTATAACTTTTGATCAGAGCATCGAAACTTGGCATATTTTGTTTTAAATTAAAGCTCTTTTGTAATACTTTATAATAGCCTGATTCGAAATTTTATTGGTGCCTCGGAAACATTGGTAGTTGTTATTATTCCAGTATTTTGACGCATTAATTTTTTGTAAAAAAAGCGTAAAATGGCTCAGAAATATGGTTACTAGTAACTTTTCCCATGTTCCTCTGCACTTTTGACCATCTTTTGACTCATAGAAGAAAGTCTAATCCGTCCGAAACCTCTAGCTTTAAAAAAAATTTTTCGAATTCTAGACCAAAGAAAAGTGCATTGATTTTTTGAAATTCGACACATACGAGTTTTTAAATTTTCTTCGATGTTTCTGGGAAAATGTTTTTGTATTTTGGAAATTGATTTTGAATTTCGAGCCAATTCATTATTCTCATGGATTATTTTTTTTGTAACAGAATACTTTAACCTTTTGTGTACGAATCCTCTTTTGAATTTTGAGAATTGAAAATGGCAAAGCCGTTCAAAGCCGATCAAAATTTTGAATAATTGCTACTCCTATTGAAATTTGAAATGATTTATGGTATTGAATTGAAATTCGTAATTATCGTAACTGCGAAAATAGCCATTATTTTATGTTGGCATAAATTCTTCCTAAAAAAATGTTGTTACACTAATTTGTTATTAATAATGATTCAAAATTTGAATTAATACGCAATAACATTAGTATTTTTGGAAATACTTCTTGAAATATTCGAGCGAGACAAAAAACGAAAAATTGTAATCAACAGTTCGTATCATCATGTAAATGAAATAATTGATAGCGTCTAGAAGGGTCACCAATGTTCTTCTTTGACGTAAAAGGTTAGGTTACAGCTCTCGGTAAAAGTTTCGAAAATGTTTCATGAAGTATCTTTTAAAACTTTGTCTGTATCGAACTATGCGATTATCTGAAACTACGTAAAAAGTACTTATCAAGTAAAAATGTTAAATTCTTCCTTTCACGTCCTGCATCGAAGTGCAGTTCCAAAGAGGGTTAAAACGCATCATATTTCTCGCAAAATTTTTCAAGTATACAAAAAGTCACTGTACAAAATCCATTCTTCTCCTCGCGTTCTCTAAAAAGTGCGAATACCGAGACTACCACTACTACTACTGCTCCTCATCGCCTTTTTGACGAATATCGCCAGCAGCAAATTGTCATCGAGAGAAAAACCAATTGCAGCTCTCAGCAGGGGGGGGGGGGGGAGAGAAAAAACGTCGGCAGCCGAGAGATCTCAAACGACTCGCCGTCGGCGATAAATCACTTCGTTCCTCATTCCGAATGCCAATTACTAAAACACACAAACGCCCACGTTCCCCTTGCACGTATAATACCGGTCAGCGGCTCGCGCGCCGGCAACCGATCTTTCCCATTGCGGATTTCTTTCACCTGCGGCTTGTATACCTATATACGTGTGTATACGGCACTCATTGACGAAGCGAAGAAAAGCCGAGGCGGTATTGGTCGCAGCGACGTCGCTGTCAAGTTCGACTGGCTGAAAAACGTGACAGGAAAACCGGATGGTCTAGTTTTCGCCGAGCGATTTCATCGCTGTGTATAGCTATAGATGACGATCGCCGATTGCGCGATTCGACCGACGACGACGTGCAGACTCGCCATTTACGCTCGACTGCGGTTCTCTGCGCGATGTCGGAAGGCCGATTGTGCCTCTGATGCGCGCAGGTATATAAGTATAAGTATATATACTTATACAGACAGTAGAGGCATCCGCCTATATATATGCGGAACTCGACGGCGAGTCTGGGTCAGGGATTGATTGATGACGTAAACAATGATGAGTCCGTTAGTCGTGCGTGATTTTTAATGACGACGGTTATATCGACGGGTGAGTTATGCTTCGTTAACGCTTTACGTTTTTTTTTTGCATGCACGATGAATGAAATCACTTTACCGCGCTTTTATAGCCGCACGGCGGTTGCTGCGAGATTTGTGCGTGTAATTTTTCCGGCGGCTTGTTTTCCAAGCGCTGCTTAAGGATTTATAAAATTTTCAGTATCAGCTGTTGAGGTGCTTTTATCGGGACCTTGTAAAACGCATTATTTCGTGAACGTACAGATATAATCCAACCGCGAAGCATATCTCGCGAGTCTTATCTAGCTTTTTTACGTCGGAATATGCATTACTCGATCATTTACGTTACATAAAAACGCGACTTGTTGCGATGCATGCATGTAAGTGGCTTTAAGCGCGCTGCAAGTATTTTTAGCTTCCTGTGTCATTGCGTTTCTACGTCTGCTAAGTCTAATTTTTAATTACGGCTCTTTGTTGTAGAACACTTTTTCAAGAGCATTGATTATTTCATCGCGTGTTCTCAGTCGTAATTATAGAATTGAAGCAGAGTGTGAAAAACATATTGTTTTCTCAATCAATATCTTTGGTAATCTGATAAATGCGAACATCATATTGTTTTTCTTATATTGTACGTTAGTATTCTAAAATTACTGTCGAAGTTATATCAGTTTATTTAATCAAATTTTATTTATCTACGCTGCGAATCGTAATTCATTAATTTAAATTTGCATAATTAATTTATTATAATGCAATCACATAATTAAAAACATGCCTGTTTTTCTTTTAATTAAAATTATATAAATATAAATAAATTGCATAAACTATTTTCTCAAAATATTCTACAGCTGTTGAATTCCTAAACTTGCAAGCGTCTCGATAGATATATCGACGTCGACGCAGCCACAATTCCGTGGAAAGCTTTATATCGTTCGAGCAAGATATATTAAGTCGTCAAGCATGATCTCGGACACAAGAAAGCTAACAAAAAAAGTCTAATGAAGCCAGCAACAGCGATACACCGAGTTTATAGCGTCGGACGCTCTAGACAGACGCTCTACCTCCATACAATACGTATATATACGACACACAGATATACACAAAGACAAAACAGACCTGGCTCAGTCTGCAGTGCGGCGTCGTCGTCTCCAATCATCGTCTTAACGCTGTCTCCACATTACCCTCCAAGAGCCGAAGTTTTCCTCCCGAGGCGGAAAATATCACGTGGCTCGCGGCTGCGATTAGCGCCTTTGATGGTGACCGGCAAGTGTCGCAATAAGCCGGCATAGCAAAACTAGTTTATACGACTTGTGTGTTTGCGCCGTATCAGCCGGCGCCGCAAGGCGGACATGTCAACTTCGTGCGGGGGCGACCTGTATACAATTCGCGAAGCGCACGCGCCTTGCCGCACATTGCATCTTTCGCGCACTGGTACAATCGCGCTCTTCGATAAGCGCAGTGTGTGGCTCTGGACGAGAGTGGATTTGCCCCTGGAGCTGGAGAGACAAACTGTTGTGACCAACTGATGGTAAGGCAGAGCTCTGTGGATAAGTTGCCGGTCAGCCGGCGAAGGGTATGGAATTATTGTTGATATTTTGAGAGGCTTTGTAGCTTTATTATACTGTTGAGTCTAATTAAATTTAATTTTGCGAAATTATGATGTTACAATAATGCATCTAGTGATGAGTTTGATATATTCTTGAAATTTTTAAAACTATGGAACGAGTGAATGTGAGGTTCTTCGAATTTCGTGAAGATGGCTCTTTTTCAGAAACTTGAAAATTTTATATTATAAATTTTGTAATTTTGCATATCTCAAATGTAGAAGTAAAAGTATGAGAAAGGAAAAGGGTTTAAAATATGGATAATATAATCAAAATTAAAACAATCAAAATATATTTTTTGTTTATATTTTATTCATAAAATATATATTTAGTACACACGATATTTATGAAGTTACATATTTTTTCACACGTTTTATAATCGTTATCATATCCTACATCTTCTATTTTAAGAATATTAATAGTAATTTCGATGAATGACTTAAGATTATCGCGACATGGAAAGTATAAAAATATTGTTTTTCTTACAAACGTATAAGGCACCTTGGTGAAACCAAAGATCGTCAAATTAACAAATTGAAATTGACAATATTATAAAACTTAATTAAAATACATAAACTTAATCACTCGTTTCAAAATAAAAATTTAATTGCATAGTTTTAGATTTTAAAGTTCTTCATATCGTAAAGTTCAGACCTTACTTTTTACTTACTTTTTACTTTTGAAATGCAATTAAATTTTTATTTTAAATATCGACAGCAGTAACAAACAACTTTAATTCCAATACATTTTTGGAGGTAACTGTGGTCATTAATAACTTAAAATTTCATTTGTAATTTATAAACGAACTAATTTCGTTGTGATTTCGATGTAATAATTAAAATATTGTTCAACACGTTAGTAATAAAGTAAGCACCTTTTTAATCATATAAAAACTGTTGTAATACGCTTTTGATATCTTCAATCATAATTTTGACGAGATAATCAATTTCTGTAACATATTTTGATCGCAGCTCAGAATACACAAACTTAATTTCTAACACTTTCATTTTCAAACTAAAAAGTAAACGCTACGATCAGAATTACAAATTGAGTGTAGATAATTGTCACATTACGAAAACCTGCATATTATTAAAAATTCTTGATTAAATTAATTGTTAATGTTCTATTTTTAGGTCACTATTCAGAAACTTAAAAACCACTTCTATCCAGTAAAGCTAACAATGGATAAAAATTAAAATTTTAAAAACGAATATAAGCGTATCAAACGCCCGCAGGATGGCGCCAGTGGATAAAACAATATTTCAGAAAAAAAATTGACAGTTCAAGATTAGAATGTTCCAAAATGAAAATGTAATCATTGAAAAATAGAACAGAAAATCGATCATGTTTAATATAACCACATAAAAAAGATCACAAAATTTTTTTAAATTTTCTGTAAGTAATCTTAGAAACGTTTCTAACAAAAATTTAATGTTGTTGTAAACAAAAATTCAATGTTGTTACAAACAAAAATTCAATGATTTTGTAAACAAAAATTCAATGATCTTACAAACAAAACTTTAATGACGTTGCAAATAAAAATTCAATTACATTACAAACAAAAATTCAATGATTTTGCATACAAAAATTCAATGATCTTGCAAACAAAAATTCAATGATCTTCCAAACAAAACTTCAATGATGTTGCAAACAAAAATTCAAAATAGTTATAAACGAAAATTCAATAGTATTGTAAACAAAAACTCAAATGGTTGCAAACGAAAATTCAATCGTGTTGTAAACAAAAATTCAAATGGTTGTAAACAAAAATTTAACTGTGTTGTAAACAAAAATTCAATGAGGTTTTACTAAACCAACATACGACACTTTTAACAATTTAATTATGACAACAATAATTCAATGATATTTTTAAAAAATAGTTCAATGATGTTGCAAACAAAAATTCAAAGATATTGTAAACAACAATTCAAAACAGTTGCAAATGAAAATTAAAAACGAAAAATCAATGACAAGTCAAACGAAAATTCTAATAGCTTGTCAACAAAACAGTTTTGAAATTTTATTTCAAATTAGAAATGAAGGTTTAACCAATTAACAACTTTTCAAATCATAGTTTTGAAATAACAAATATTTAAGCAGTTTGAAAATGCTTAATTTAACGAGTGATTAAGAAAAATAAATCTATCGATACAATCCACAGTAAGAATAACATTAATTTTAAGGCACGCGGCAAAATAAATTTTGAATTTTTGATATTCCAGTAGTGTTTAACGAATATTTAGCTGTGAATGGTATACCCTTATTAACAGCAAAATATAACAAGTGTGCAATGAGACCCATACCAAAACAGAAAATGCGAGGTGGGCGAAAACAATTTTTATTTTACGATTAATTTTTTTAACAGTATGAAAATAAACATTAGTGGAATGAATCAAAAGTTAGATTTAAAAGGTAAAAAAATAAAGCAGAAAAAAAATTATGAAATAAATAAAGCAAAAAAAGTGCCGAACAGAAAAGTTTTGCTGAACAAAAAATAACGCTAAAACAAAAAAAATGCTAATCAAGAATGCTAATCAAGAAAAAAAAATGCTAATCAAGTAATAGCGCTCAACAAAAAAATAATGCTTAAAAAAAATAAAAATGGATAAAAAATTAAAAACGAAATCGTACTGAACTACCATGTACTGTAGAAAAACGTAATTATTTAAAACCTTTCCATGATCGCGTAATCTAAAAGTCTTAAGAATATAAGTATTTTGAAATTTTTAGTTAATCTACGATATAGAATATTAGAAGCCGATGTTTTAATGATATACTTAAAGCTTAATTATTCCTAAATTAAGTGAATTAGTTAACCTAAATCGATAAAACTAACAAAAATGTTAGTTTTTAAATCGAAATTGGAAAACAATGGATTATAGTCGAATATTTTTACTATACTCGAAATGAAACGTTGGAACTCAAAATAATTTGTAAATTAAAAGTAAAGAAACAAAAGTAAATATAATAAATTGTACCTGTTTCTTATCCTAATCAATACATATAACGAAGCAAAAAGACACACCAAACATTTTACTAAAAACTATCCTATTCATTTCTTTCCTAAATTTATTAAACACAATAATGTTAGAAGTATTTGCAATATTCTGTTTCAACAAATTACTGCAAATATTCCTATCACTTGTTGCTTTGATGAATATTCTAATGTAATGAACAAAGAACCCTATAATAAATTTATTATGAACTACAATATCTTATCAAGATTTATGAAATTTGTAACTTTTCACCGGGATATTCATCTGCTTATCAAAAATGCAATAAAATGCCATGATAATAAAAAACAA
This sequence comes from Philotrypesis tridentata, assembly GCA_018906965.1. NCBI lineage: Eukaryota > Metazoa > Arthropoda > Insecta > Hymenoptera > Pteromalidae > Philotrypesis > Philotrypesis tridentata. The sequence continues at coordinate 1,007,093 of JACCIB010000022.1, forward strand.
AAAATTTAAACCAATAACTAAAAGTCGATATAGGTAAAAAGGCTCTTTTTATTCATAAATAAATGTATTATTTTATCAATTCCAAAGAAAATACTAAAAGCATCATTGTCAAAATTAGTGTCAATGCAACAAAGCACAAATTGTATAAAATTTATATAATGTGTTTGTTTATGATGTAGCGAAACAATTGATATAATTTTTTAATTTTCCATATTACGAATAAAAAGGAGAACCTTTAATGATAGGGGATAACGAAAATAAAACGTAAGAAAAAATAAATTATTTCACAAAAAATGGTGGTAATTCAGTAAAATCAATAAATAAAATTTAAAAACTCAAAAAATAAATGAAAGGCACTTCTGAGTCCTAAAAGCGTATCTTCTTGTTGATCCATAATTTCTGCGTTCAGCGGAAGAATGTCGAAAGATATTCATTTTTAGGAATTATTTCTAAGCCGTTCTTCTGAATTATAGATTGATTCTGTAAGATTTTGAAATGATTCCACAAAATAAATTTGATTTGTCTCTCGACATTCCTCCGCACTATTCCTCTGCAACAATAGTAATAACTACTAAACTACATAACAATATTATTTTGTATAAATTTTCATTGAAAATTTAAAACAAAAGTTTTTATAAGTCGAATCTTTCTTATTACTTTTTTGTGTACGAATCAGGTTACAAAACTTATTTTACTGGTATTAATTCATTGAAATTAAACGAATTACTGCAAGATATTTTCAATTTGAAAATATTGTTTCAATTTGAATTACTTTTGAACAGTACCAAGACAATAATATACTCTTTTTCTTTTTTTGAATGTTTTGTTCATTACCAATAATAATTTTTGTGTTTTACTTTAACTCCACTCTCTTTTCTTTCGTTTTCTTTTTTTTGTATTTTTTAATTCAAATTGTTATCGAGTAAAAAAAATAATGCTCCAAATGAAACGAAAACAATAATAATAATAAACATAATAAGAAACAAAATAAAACGAAAAAATAAGAAACAAAAAAAGAAAGTAACATTGGAAACGTCTCATGTGAAAACTATCGAACTGCTCGATTGGTTACTGTACGTATCTTTAGAACACGTTGTGTGGTGATATGTGCCAAATGGGAGTGTGTATCTAAATTATGGTGGAACAACTTTTTGTGATGAGCAGAAATAGCTGATCGATAGTTTTTCACGAGAAGTGGCCAAAACAAAAGAAAATAAAACAAATAAAAACAAAATTAAACAAAACAATTTTTTGAACGCCAAACTAAACTTTAGTAAAGTTACGAAACGCTGAATGCAAATAGAACTTTTCTAGCACTAATTGTGCGTGATATTTTGTATCAAACTAGGTTTTAACTCATAATTTGATTGACGTGGCGTTATGTACAAAATAAGACAGCGCATGAGTAAATATAGCAACGCAAAAGAACGCAATATAATATTAAGATAACTAGCCTATCTTAAGAGTATGAAAGCTCTTAACTCTACAAGGCAGCCGTATAATATTTAGTTTGTAGTACTATGTAAATATTGTTACATGTGACTATTGCGAAGGGTTTGATCATTGTAAGTATGAACCTGTTTACAGTAAAAATAATTGTTCTCCGAAAACAAGTATTTCGTACAGTACTGCACAAATTCTTTTATCAACAAATTATTCCAAATGAATGAGTAAATTTGCGATCATTGTGCATATCTTTTATTATCCAAATGTACTTTGGTTGGTAGGAATTTAATGTTATTTATGTATTTACATAAAAGCATGATCAAAACCTTCTTAAGTTTTATCGCTGATGAATCGCAATGGTGATTTTTTCAGAAATTTTATGCTATTATACATTAACAAAACTATTTTTTTTTGCAATTCCAGGGTTATTATTTTCATAAAAATAGAAACTGGTCTATTATAAAAAGTGTTGTTTGAATAAAAAAAATAATTTCATTAATATCACCAATGATGCATTCATCACAGCTATTGAGCATGGATTTTTGTGCGATCACCAAAACTAATTGACAATATTCTTATTTGATATAATCATCAGAATAACTTGAATTATTTTGATTTTGATGGTAGGTATGTACTAAGTGAATCGATGTGTGAAAAATAAAAATTGATTAAATATATTGTGGAACGAAATTATATTACGTTATGTAGACGGCGGTGCATTCCCACGACGGCGGCTGTCCTCGATGAGAGAAAAAGGTCCCACGGTGAATAAACGTAAAAATGCCCACATGATTGGTTGACTTCGCGTTTCGCGAAGCCTCAGCATGTAATTAATTCTCTTTCTTGAAATAATATAAGAATTTCTTCTAAAATTGTACTTTTGCAGCGCAAGAGACAAGCGCGTTTTTTTTTTGGTATTCCATTGCTTGCTACTTAGTTTTACCGAAAGCATCGTCGCTTTGGATTTTGATGGATCTTGATGATGAAATTTCCTTTGGTACCCTTTTAGTCAAAACTCGTTTTTGGATCCTGGAAAATATATTTTTGCCTGTGTGGCGCAAGACAAAAGATTATTGTTTCCGTTGAATTTCGGCTCTTAATAAAAGAAAACAAACAAGTGTGACAGAAGCTGAATTAAAGGAGATTTAAGTCGAAATGAAGCCGAGAGCGACGAGAATTCCGGAGGATTTTTTGCTGTGTACTTCGTGGCATAGGCTGTGATTTGTCTATTTTCGTGAAATAATATGGATTTGAATTAAACTGGCTGATCTCTGTAAATAAATCTTGTGATTGCAACATAATGCAGTGGTGTTCCTCTGGCAATTGACGACGTTGTTGATGAAGACTGATTTTGACGTTTCGTATTGTGATTACTGATCGATCTTGAATTGTGTGTGCAGAAGCGGTCTGTTTCGCCGGATCGAGGGAGTGAAGGTCCCGTTTGCGTTTTTGTTCGATAAATCACATCGTCAAAGCTGGAAGAACATTTTAGAAAAATAACCCAATTTGTCCCGGTAGTCATCCGGAGCCGCTTTTCCATTTTGATGTGCTGCAGTGACATATGTATATGCGTGTGGTTCGTTATGTGGAAATTGGTGCGAAAAATTGGCTGCCTGACCAACTTTTGGATTACGTCACTATGCTGACTTTTTTGCTCTTTACTTTTGGAAGCTGATTGTGCGTAACTGTGGTGCTGCATTGTCATCGGAAAAAATAAAATCTTCTTCTCGCTATTTTAAAACAAAGAGAGTCATTGGCTGTTTTCATCTGTAAAGCAACCCGTAAAAATAAACGATCGTTCGAAATAAATAAAAGTGGTTTGGTTGTGGACGATTGCGAATCCAATGTGTTGACGGATTGTTTCGTTTTCTTTTGGTTCTGAGATTCTTTCGGTGAGCGGCTCGGACGACTAAAATGCTATTTCTCAATAAAGTTTCTTGATAACAGTATCCTGATTGATCATCTTAACAGCCGTAAACCACGAAGTAGCCTTTTATAGCGGTATTGTTTTTTTTTCGTTGAGGATTTGCCGGTGTGTTGCGATGTAGTTCTTGGTAGTATACTTGTCGACCGTGTGTTCATTGTTCTTCTTCTTCGCTAATCTTCGATTGGAGGTTCTTGCTGATTTTGCTACGGTAAATTCTTGAGGAAAGGAAAAAGCACAGATTCCCGTTTAAAAGGAGCGCGTTGCTGTTACCCGTGCTGAAGCAGCGATTGTAAATTTTTGTCATGTATCTTGTTACATTTCTTCCTGATGATGATGACGTTTCTGTGCGTCTACAGCTAAAGTTGAAATTGAAATCCAGATGATCCGTGAAGGGCCGAGTGTTTCATTAAGTCCCTTCGTTTTCCAGAACAGTATCTCGAGGTGGGGGGCAGGGGGTGGTCCACGGGGCGAACGACGGCAACGTGAGTGTCCTGCCAATGCATTCGCTTTTCTTCCGGGGCTGCTGAGTGTGGATGTGATCGTGACTGTCTCTCCGTCGATCCTTCGCTCTCTCTCTCGGCTGTGTGGTGGTGGACTCGTTGAGCAGCGATGTTCCCATCGCCAGTTTCAGGACCTGGAAGGGTGTGAGTGTTAGCTACGAAGCATTACCAAAGGAGTAGAGAGAGAAAGGTGTAGAGAGTATGAAAGAATTTTTTTTTATTCTAGAGAAAGACGAGGCAAACAGCTTTAAGAATAAATGCGTAGAACAAAAGGAGGAAAAAAAACACAACTGCTGTATACAAGAAAACTATTGTGCGTCATTGTAGGAACTCGATTTTTGCGAATTTCGGTTCTTTGAATTCTCCTGGGGGTGAGGAAAGGAGACGATAAAACAAATGTCGCCGGATGGGGTCCGAAAGACGTGCACGGCTTGGGGGCCGAATGAGGGATCTCTTTTGTCGCTCCTCTGCATGTGTGCGTCTATATGTGTATATGCTTGAGAAAGGAGGAATTGAATGGCCCAAACGGACGGCTATTGTTTTTTTCTTCTTTTGAAGGAAAGTCAGATTTCTTTTTGTGCCTCACGGTTCTGAACTTTCGATTTGCACCGATGAATTATATAGCTTGTCGACTTGCGGAGGTGAGTTTTCTTTCTTTCGTTTTAAGACTTTGGTCGAAGCTTAAATTTGTTCTCTTTTAATTGCTAGATATTTGGTTCGATTAGCTTGCAGCTGATATTCAAATGGTTATTTTTGCAGCTATTTCTGTTTTTGGTAGAATGCTTTGCTGTTAATTCGAAACTATTAATTTTGTATAATGCATGGTCGTCTTGCTTGCTTCTAATAAATGTATTTTTGAACCAGTATTACTGATTTATTCTTATATTTCTCGTATGGCTTGATGGATCGTATCAAACTATTAATTTTTCGTTTCATCTAGTGTTTGATCATGAATACAATTTTTTCTTAATCAGAAACCATAATTAGGAGTAATTTAGGTATGCTCAAATCGGATGCAAGAATGTTTATAATTTTATACAAATTTCATACCAGATAACCTGCATTTGAATAGCTTTATAATTTTTGAGTTATATTATATAATTTTTGAATTATAAAATAAATTTCATTTATCTTGATCAAACATTAGATTTTTGAGTGGACTTAAGAACCTTATTTCTATCGATTTTTGCAGGCTTATAAATAACATAATTTTAAACAATTGTACTTATTATTTCATTGATGGCTATATTTTTAATTTTGCTGGTCGAAGAAATATTTAATTTCGTGTGTATGTACCAAACTATTTTTTTGCTATCAAAATAGGAAACTGTGCAAAACTTTGTATGATTTGTAAGCTCTTTAAAATTTTAATAAAAAACATAATTTTCAATAATTTTTCGTAAATTGAAACAATAAATTTTTTTGTCTTTTGGTACATTTTTCCTGATTGATTGCTTTTTTGGATTCCGGTTATTGGTATAATAATTTCATTTGCAAATTTTGATGATTTCAAAATACGAAAAATGTCGAAAAAGAACTTTCGATTATAAAAAAAATTTCTGTAACAAAATATTAATTTTAATAACTCTATTACAAAATAAAACTGGTATTTGTTGAATTTTGTTCTGATATTGCATATTTATGAAGAATTTGGTTTTCAAAATTGATAATTTTGCTATTGTTATTACAGAGTCTGGATATGAGCCAATATTTTATTAATGTTTCAAGTGTTTGAGATTCAAAATTCAACACTGTTGTGAATGGCGAAAATAATATTTTTGAATTGTTAAAAATATTTGCTTTGTTAAAGAACTTACAAATGCATAAAATTTTGTTAACTAAACAAAATTTCTCAATACTTTTATTTTCATCAATGAGTATTCCACTATTTTCTTTTATCTCTTGTAAACTTAAATCAAATATGTTTCAACAAGTTTCATCTATTGTATGTGTATATATTTTCTAAACCGGTTTTTGATTCGAAATGGAAATTTGGATGAAGTTTCTATTCTTTTTCTTTGTAATTTCAATGCAATTTCGGATAATATTGTTAATTTTGGAGCTTGATTTTGGATTCGGTAAAATATTAATTTCGATGTGGCCAAAACTATTTTTTAGAATTTAGATAACAATGCTCTGAACAAGTGTATTCGAAACTATATTTTCGTTTCAAATTAGCTATAATTCTTTCAAAAATTGTAACAACGTATAAATTTCTGAGATTATCACTGTCAAACAATATAGTCATTCACGTGATTCGATAACAAGCGAAAAATATTTCTTTTGTAAACATATATATATAACATAACTATTTTTGCTGTATCAATATATGTATTTGCAATAACTTTTTTTCATCTATGATCGTCTCATATAAATTTGTAACAGTCAAAAAATACTTTTTTCCAGGTATACACATGTAACAGATCGAAATTACGGCGTTAATTTGGGATCGGCTGTTTCATCATTATCGCGACAGTCAGTTAGCTGAGTTCTATATATTAAAAAAAAGGTTGCCGGATAAGGATCTGCTATGTTTCCAAGTTTGAGTCCTTGAGTAATTTCAACCTTCGACAGGCCATTTTCAGAACGAAGGGATATCGGTTACGTAAGCGGCTCAATGGAGATTTATGGCCGGACGGTTCGAATTCAAGTCCCTGGGAAGTGTAGCAGGTCATCTGTTTGCGATCACGTTTCTTCTTTGCTTTTTTTTCTCTTCCTTTTTTTTTCAAGAATCTGCGAGGTATGGCGGGGCCCTGTATTTTGTCGTTCTTCTCGGAAAAAAATATGCCAGATAAACACTCGACCGGTTTTTGAATTTCTTGGCGTGTCACGACGTCACGGCGCTGATTTCTTCATCGGAGAACAATGTATCCGCGGTTCGAAAGAGCAACGCGACCGAAAAGTTAAAAAAAGAACCCCAAGAATGACAGTTCGGAAATGGCCGGGCCGAGATAACGCATCGAATTTCTATGTATTTTCTCGAGTTTGATCGTCACCGCGCGAACGGATCGGGAATAGAGCCATATATTTTCAAGATCCTCGACCAGGTTCGGCCGTAATTTTGCAACGCGTGCCGCTCGAAAGATTGCAATTCCGTTAAACCGTATATATACGTTTTCCCCCAATTTCCATGCGATATTTCTCTCCCGCGGCTGCATCGAATCCTCTCTCCGCAGCCTTCCCCCACGGCACCGGCGAGATTAATTTTCAGGATTACAGAATTGCTCGTTTCCGACTATCTCCGCGATACATATTTAAGCATTTGAGGTGTCCGACTTGTGGGCTATCCTGAATGATCGCCAAAAATGAAATTCGTTACGTCTGGAATGGCCGTGTTGCTCTGCTTCAGTTTCGCTGGTCGTCTCTCGGCGGAGCTCGCCGGGCCGCGTAGAGGGCGCCGCGGTAGCCGCGAGAGGACGCGACGGGAGAGCGGGAGAGACAGAAACGGATTTCGTACACTTGTTGCGCCGCGAATCGTGACACGTTTACGTTTGGGATGTGCGTTAATGAGGGTTGGGGGGGGGGGGTGCATAAATTGCCGGCTGCTTTTCACATGCGTACAAGTGTGGCTCGGTTTGCGTGTGTGTGTGTGCGTGAGTGAGTTTTATGTATAAGTATACACGACGGGGGTAGAGTCACTTCCGGCACTCGACGGAAACGCGGCACTTGTTGGCCCGCTCCTCTCCCTTTCGACTCTCGGTCTCTCGTTTTCCCCCCTTTTGACTCATCGCGCCGCGCATTATATCCTTTTTGGCCTCCCCTCGGCTGAAAAGTTAACCGGTGCAGTCAAAACGTTTTATTATGCGATTCGTGAGCGCGCGCGAGAGGGGACTTTAATTTTTGCGTTTTTCTCTTTGCGTTTTGCACTTTGGAACGAGTCGGCGAACGGCTTTTATTTTTCGTTTATGCTCTCTTCTGCGTTATCGGCTGAAAATTCGTTTTGACGAGGCGCGCCGCGCGCGAGGCCGGAAGTGACTTTCGTTTTTATGTTGCGCTTTGATTTACGAATGACAAACCGTGCGCGGAGTATTTCGATGGGCCGAATGCGTATGTGGATAGTCGATTTAATCGTACGTCGCGTGTCGTTGTCGTCGAGAGAGAGAGAGAGAAAGAGAGATAGAAAGAGAGGAGAGGATTCACGCTCGTGGTACTTCGAACAATGTGAATTTTCGTCGTGCGTGTATTACTGATGCTTCTCTTTATTTTTCTGCGTGCTTTTCAGGTGCTTGTGGAACAGAGACGAACGAACGAAAAAAAATCGCTTTTGGGCAGATGCAATTACAAAGTACAATGCATGAGCAACGAATTTTCAAAATTAGACGGAGACTCGCGATCGAGGGTTCGAGCAGCTGTAACGGATTTGGAAAAAGTTGTTTATTTTTTTTTTTTACTGTTTTCGGTTTGCTTTTTGTTTTGTCGTAGTTGAGAAATTGCGAGTTATCGAAAGTGGCCGAACGTTATTACATTACTGTTCTTCTATTAGCTATGAAAGGTTTATGGAGTGAGTCTTTTGGTGTGCCGGAAGTGCATAAAAAATTGTTACAATACTGTCCATTTTGTGAATTTCAGCTTGTGCGTGTTGTGGAGAGTGATGGCCGAAAAATCAAATTTTCTATTACGATTTTGAGTCCGAAATATTGTTGTTATGCCCATCGACGCGAGTCGTCCGTGAGTAATTTTGTTAGATTTTTGGTTTTTTTTTACAGCTTCAAAACATCAACGTATACAGAGAAAGATTACACAGAACAATACACAACTAAAAATTTTGACAAACAAATTTCGGCAACAATTTTTCTAGTGTCAGGTACATTCAGTTGCATGTGTCATATCATCACACTATTTACAAATATATCTTACGTGGCAGCGGATTACTGTATATATATAAATGCACACTGTTTTCTACGTTTGGATTGGATCATATTTATTTCAGTACTTTTGCTACTTATTCTTTTCATATGTTTTGTTTTGTCGTATGATTCTTTTGTTGCAATATATATATATTATGCTTTCAACGTCTAAATTACGGCTTACGTGTACTGATTTTGGCTTTGCGACAAAAACAAAAAAAAACAACAACGTAACATTAGTACGGCAAATTATCATCTACTTGAACACATAACATGGACTATTTTACATCGGGTGTAATTTGTACTAGATTTTGATTATTGGTGTCGATGCAAATAAACTCTACGTCTAATTAAATCGTAAAATGCTTGCTTTAGGAACGTATACAATCATTATCATATAACACAGTCATAAAAGAAGGAAAACACAAAGACAGACAGAAATAGAGTATTATAGAGACAGATGGGACAGTAAAGCAAATTTTGTTAGACAATTTTGATTGCGTTTTTCTTTTCATCGAATTCCAAACGTGTGCGTTTATCATTCACTTGCACGAAGAACAAAAAAAAAGAGGATAAATTCAAATCCTTGACGTTTACGCATGAAAAACCAAACAGCAAATTTCGACACAAATTTCGAGGCGTATTATATACGAGGGTCTTAGTGCTTGGATAGAGTAAGGCCTAACGCGTCTAACAATCGAGCAACCGCAAGACCAAAAAAATAAAGAAACCAAATTAATTTCCGACCGATCGACCGACGAATCTCGCCGCGTGCGCCCGTCCGCACCGTGTCAACGAAACGCTATTATACTCTTGCTCAATGTATTTTCCGTGTGATCGATAGCATCGCGCGCTATTTTTTTTCCTGTTTATTTTCTTTTTGCCTTGTCAATTCGGATAAAATACTCTTTCGCGGGGCCTGGACAATTGTACACCACTTGAAGAAACGCAATTTCCCTCAACGATTAATTTCTACCCCGCATAAAACTCCTGAGGATGTCGGATGTCGAACGAACCGGTCAAACTGGTGTATGCTAATTATAATTACATAAAAAATAATAATAACGATAAACCAAAACAAAAAAATCTCGCGCCAAATCCTCTCCTATTTTTGAAAAGCCCGCGTCGACGACTCGCCCCGCGCGCGGCGGCTGTGACCGTCGATTTCCAAAGGCGCGAAAATTCGAGTCAGCCCCGTGGCGATTTTTTCTTATATTCTCCTTCTTTCGCTCTGTGCGTGTCGGCAGCTTTTGGTATTTGTAGAGACTGATGATTGCGTAATTGCCTGGATACACCGAACGCGTTTGCTAATGTTCATGAACTCATATATAGATATTAGTGCTGTGTGTGCTGTGCCCTCGAGACGTTTGAATTTTTTCGCGGCGTTTCTTTTTTGGGAGAAAGAAGAATAAATTTCGAAACGACCCAGAGAAAATCATTATTACTCATTTACATATACAGATTTAACGGACACTTTGCGCGTGTGCTTGCGGCGTGCGCGTATATATTAACCGAGAGCGAAACTCATCGTCTGCGTTGCTGTTTACACTTTTTAAACAGAAACCTCGTTTGCTTTTGACGTCTATATATCCAAATAACTTACGCGAACTGAATTGGTCTTTTTCTTCCTATGCATTCGTATACACATAAATATATGTTTGTGTGTGTTCGTCGAGCGCGCGCGCGTGCCTGAGGAAAATTGGCGCGAGATTCGAAAAAAAAAAAAAAAATTAATAAACCTCACCGACTGCTTGTGCTGAGTGAACTCAAAACCCTTGGCTATAATAATTCAGTTTTCGTAATTTTCGCGATACTGCAACAGTGCGTATATTTGTATTTTGTGCATTATAACACGCGATAGCGGCACTATTTCGGCTTTAACGTTTTTCGTCCTTTTGCGCAATAACAAACTGCAATGAGAAAAGTGAATACTCGCGAGCGACGAGATTTCCCGGTCGATCATAGAAGAATTTCCGAACGACTCCCTTTCTAACAAAGAATTTCGAGGCGAGCAATTTCGAGTAGTCTATCGGAGCACCAAAACCGTCGCGGGTGTGTACTACAACATAACGTATATCTCAAGCGTGCGTATGTGTGCGAGACTTTTTTTTCTCGATGAATTTTCTTCCCGTCGCGAAATCTCATTTTTTTTACTTTTCATCGACATATATTTCTTTTTTTTTTCCCGTTAATTTAGTCAAGAGGCCGAAACGGTACTCACCAGTCAATGTGCGCGTCCTCGGCGCTCCACTCGTTGAAGCAGCAGCCGTGCGTCGGCGATCCGCGGAGTACGTCGACGGTTACGCATAGGGATCCTCGTCCAAAGTCCTCGATCTGCGGCAGAAAAAATCGGGTACGGAGCACTTCCGGTTAGAGTCTTGAATTGCTGAAGCGGCGCTGGATCGCACTGTCGTACTATCTCTCTGTCTCTTCTCTTTATCCTACTATATCTTATGTACAGTTTCGACTACTATATAATATGTACAGTCGCAAAGAAAAACAAACAAACAAAAAAAAAAAGTTGCTATTGTATCGTTGCGTTCTTTCGCGTCGTAGACTCGTGTAATAGGTAAAAGGCGTGTGATCGAGAAGCGAGAAAATTTTTGCGGGCGAACCGCCGGCCAGCTCCGCTGTTACACGGAGGCAGGCCGGCGGAGGCGCGCCGCTGCTGCTGCGCGCCTTGCTTGGCGTTCGAAAGTGCACTGTGCCGATGTCAGCGGCGGCCGGGGCATTTATAGCCGGCGGGGCCAGCGGCGCACGTGGAGGTCCGGGAGGTGGCGGTGGGGGGAAGCCGGCGACGGGGGGAGACGAGGCCCTGGGAAAATATCCGGCACAATGGGACGCGAAGGGGGAGCGAGACTTGCTCCCCTTGGAGTGACGGGCTACTGGGTATGTGGCGCGAGTTTGTCGTGAGCTTTTACCTGTTCGCCTACTTCGCTGGCTCGTCTTTGCTTTGCGGGCCGTCTTCCGTTGTTAGGGGTAGTTGGGGTTGGCTTTGGGGTGGGACGAGCCGAGTGTCTTGTCCGTTTGGAGAGAAGCCGTTTTGCGAATTTTTTTTCCTCCCGCGGGAGATGAATTCGCCGCGACGTCTGGTGTTGATGGATTTTCGGGCGGTTTTGTCGGATTGAGTTTTCGCGGTGGAAATCCGGGAGACCTTTTTTTTTCAACGGCCCCCGATAGAGAGTCGATTTCGACGTTTGGAAAGCGATAGGGGCGCACAGGTGTCGCGCGGATTCTTTTTTACTTTCGAATCGCACTGAATCACGCCCGACTTCCGAATATTACGGGGATTTCCGAAGCGTTCGAAAAATTGATTGTCCGTTACTGTATACACGCGATATCGGACGTCCAGTTTTTTTTTGCCGTTAAAATTTGATAACGAAAATTTCGAAAAATTTACCTCGACATCCATCGCAACTGATTCTGGTTAAAAGGAAAAAAACGAGACTTTTAACACAATTTCTGCGAAAAAGCAAACCGTAAAAATTAAAATTTTCCCATGTTCGCTCACCTCGCCCCGTCTCCCCCTCTCCGTCTCGCAAAGCGAAATCCAATCGAGGCGAAAAAAAGTCTATGCAATTCAATATTTTTAATTAATTCCAAAATGTTATTGTGCCGCTTTAATCCAGCTCACCTCGTCGTCCCCCTCGATAACCCCCCCTCCCCCCCCCCCTAACACACACACACAGGCGTACACGGGAATCATAATGGAAAGGTACATCGTGCGTGTCGCGCTCGCGCACCTATACGTACAGGGGGAGCGTGTTGTTATTCGTGCCTCGAATAAGCTGCCGTTTTATCGTTTCTACGTGTGCCTCTGCGTGTGTGTGTGTTTGTGCGGTGGAACGCGTTTTCGAGAGCGCGCACGTCGCTTTCATCCCCTGGGAATTTCATCCAGGTGACAACGACGATGCTCCGTGTGTATACGCATATTATATATATATATACGTATATATAACAGAATACGAGCTTCCTTTCTCTCCTTTAGGATTCACCGCGTATACTTATTGTGTACACGCGGGGCTTTTAATCGCTAACGGCCGAGATTTATCGCGTCGCTTGATTCCGCGCGGAATGTCTTGGAGGAGTCTCTCGGGCTCTGCTGCGTAGCTGTATGGACTTGAAAAGTTTTTAGTTCGCGAATATGATCGTTGCGCTCGTTCGTTCGTTAGGTGCAATGTTGAGAGATTCGCTGAGTTATTTATTGAATTATTAACCAGCTGGAATCCTTGTAAAAACAAAATGTTGTAAACTAATGAAAGTGTACTGCCCCTGGTAGAAACTTTATGATAAATTAGCTAATTTCGTTATGAATTAGCTAATTGATAAAGAAATTAGCTAATTTTATCGTTAAGTTTCTACTAGGGGTGAAATAATATTTTTTTTAAATTAAAGTTATTATCAATTAACACCTTTTGAGCCTTATGATTTTGAATTCGAACGGCAACGTATAGGCTCGTGGCTTGAATGATAACAGATAAGTCAATACATTTCTAAAATTATACGAAGTTTTTGCAAACAATGAGAACTGCCAGGTGAGGTGAGTTAAACCATTTCTCGTGCACTTTCCCATTACAATAGCTCGTAACTTGTAGTTTTGCAATCATTAAATCAGAGAAAGCCATCCGAGTTCCAGAGCGACCCATACACGCATATAACCAAAAACAATTGGCAATTGAATGTTCGTCAGAAACTCCGAACGAAGCTAATTGTAAGCAAATAACGAGAACTTTGTTAGCTCGCATTATCTTCTAGAACTCGTGCAATTCAGAAGCTATTTCTTCCGCGCACTCCTCGATCTCAATCCATTCATCTGCGAATTCCAAAAGAGAAAAATTATTTCAAGCTCCTTCCACCATTGTTTCGTCAACTCCCATCAACTTCCACCCGTATGTACACCTCCAATCCTTCTCCAAGAGTTCATCAAACCCTTGCCTCCGCTTCGAAACATCCCAAACGCACAATGGGCTTGTTTCCATCGTTTCTCGCATTGTACGCGTTCACCTATATATACACCCGTACCGAATCTCAGCTCTCGGCTCTCCCCGAAATAATAACAGCCTAAACGAACCTACGCTGCGCACAATCGCGAAAGACGCGCACGAGCTTAATAACCATTTCTGCGTCTCTCGCGATTTTTCAATGCTGTATACGGTACCGCGTAGTGGGTATACACACATCGCGAGGGGAAGACGGAAGTCGAGCCACGCGAACAACGCGTATTCTCGTCTATACATATATACGGCCCACCTTGAAAATTCGGCCGTTAGATCCTAAGCTTTTTACCTGTATACGAGCGCGAAAGGAGACCGTTTGATTCTCCCCTTCGTTATATACGTAGATACACACATAGAGACCCTTCGCCCGATTACTTTCCAGAGCGCGACTTGTACACAGCACGCGTCTCTCGCCGCGAGCTTCATTTCGTATTCACGATGTTCCAGGTACACGTAGATGCGCTCGGGGCTCGAAGAAAAATTATTCCGTGTACACTTTATTCCGGTATAGTCGCGTGGAGGGAAAAACAGCGCTCGATTGTGCGGTAAAGAGGCCGGATGGCGGACGGACATGCTTTTTCTTGCTCGAAGGGACGACGGTGTATCTGTACACGATGTAACGAACGCCTGTTGCTCCTGTGCCGCGACGGTTCGAATTTTGGGGAAAGCTTATTTGCTGCGAGCGACTGTACATAGTACATGCATATATATGCGCGCGTACGTATTAGTTTTGGGAAGTGGATGCGCGCGTGTGCTTTGGAAAGTTGCTCTCGGAATAATTTTGTTTTTTCTATTCGAGAGAGAGAGAGAGAGACGAGGATATGGCGAAGCTTTGTGTGTTTTGTTCTGCGGTGGAAAATTTCCGAGTGAATGGGGTTTGATGGACTTGGAGGGTTTTGGGAGTGACGTATGATGTATACGTGGGTTGGAATAATAGTTTTTTTGTCGAAAAGAAAAAACAAAAATATAAAAAAAAAATGGTAATGCGCCTGAGCGTGGAACAACGTTTTATTCTCATTTCTTTTTTCCTCGGGCCCGTCGCGCGTTCAACGAGCTGAATTCGGATACTCATCTCGCGCACGCGGCTTGGGGTTTTTGAACTAATTAAATTAAGGCTTCATAATTGGACGGTATCGCGATTTTCGCGGAGTAATCATTAAATACTTCAACCAGAAGAATAATAAATCAGTCGAATAATAAGACGCATCGACGTATAACGTGCAGTACGTCAAGTCGAAAATAAAAATTCAAATTTAAAGCATAATTTTCTTTAGCGCCTTATCCATAGACACACGCAGACCACGTGTACAACGTCTCCCTCTCTCTCCTTCTCTCGAGTGTATCGCAACAAGTCGTTACGGCTTTGTCGGGAGCCCGAACAATGTTGCCCCGGGGGTAGCTCTTCTCTCTCTCTCTCTTTTTCGCTCCGACGACGACGACGGCGGGGAAAGAAAAAAGCCAACGAACTCACCTGGAAGGGAAATTTCGCGTCCCTTAACACT
This sequence comes from Philotrypesis tridentata, assembly GCA_018906965.1. NCBI lineage: Eukaryota > Metazoa > Arthropoda > Insecta > Hymenoptera > Pteromalidae > Philotrypesis > Philotrypesis tridentata. The sequence continues at coordinate 1,022,312 of JACCIB010000022.1, forward strand.
ACAGTGTATACCTATACATACCCACCCGGAAGCCTCGAAACTCGGATAAGAAGAGCGCAACGCGAGCATCCGTGTATAATGTCGTAACGAATCCGGAGATCTCGCGCGCAGCTGCCAGCGATTTTCGCGAGGCCTCGTTTTTTTTTTCCTCCCCCCTACATACCCACGTATAATGCGCGTGAATTACACAAACGTAGCGTACAGCGCAGCGTCCCGACCGCTTCGGCGAAGCGACGCGAGGGAAAGACGGCAAATCGTTTCTCAAATCGTCACGGCCACGGCTCGGCGACACACTTAAACGGTAATTTCCTCGGAGGCTTTTCTCGCACAGAAAAAGAGAAGAAAAATAAATTTCGGCCCTATACACGCCCTCCGTCGTTACTTATACACACGTTGCCGAGTAGGCGTATAGATCTCGTCGACCGGTTTTCTCTCCGAGGCGTATCGGCCCTTTTCTCTCTCTCCGGACGATTTTAAAAATCCCACGTTTTCTGGCGACGCGCATAAAGTTTTCTCCGGTCCCGGGGGACCGAAACAGGTTGCTCGCGCACGCGGTGTATACACGGGATTTAATTGGGAGGAAAAAAAAACGAGAGAGAATCCGTCGCTTTTTTCACCGACTACCTGCCGCGGCGTCGATGCCCTCTTCCCAAAAAAAAAAAAAAAATACAGGTACTCGTGTGTATAGGTATATATTTCGAAAAAAATACACGCACGCGCGCGGACACACGATTTTCGAATCCACAATAAATATCTCGCGCGCACATATAGTTTTCGCGAAAATCAATGGGGGCTATAGCCGGTGTACGGCCGGAGGGAAAAAAAATAAAAAACAATCGGGCAGTGCATATACAGAGGCGCGTACACATCGTAAAGCCTCCTAAATACGTGTGAATCGTAACGGTTGCGTATGATAAACGGCCGCCGCGTGTCTCTCTCTCTCTCTCGACGTGATTTACCGCGCGCATATGCATTTTTCCCTTGGCGTCTGCGTGTGGTGTACGCCTTTTATTGCGAGAGGAGGTTTGCAAAAAAAAAAAAAAAAAATTCCGCGTCTCGCCGGAAGGAAACGAGCGAAGGCTCTCTCTCTCTGCATGTGTGCAGCGACGACTATATACATCGTATATTGCGTTACATACGCGAAAATCGCGTACAGGAAGGCGAATAATTTTCTGGCTCGCTCGGCGTCTACATCGCGAGGGGATATCGGCTTTGAAATTCAGCTTCTTTGTCGAGCGTCTTTCAACTATCTTTTTTTTTCTCTTTGCAAAATATCTATACAGTCGCATTTCTACGTGTAATACAAACGCGAGGAGTTCCGTATCGTATATGTGTATAGCGAGTGGATATATCGGATGCTGCGGCTTCTGAGATTAGCATAATATCGTTGCGGGCTAGACGATGGAAAACCGTTCGGCGAACGGGTTGCACCGGTCCAACGGAAGCGGCCGGGAAGAAAAAAATATTCTACGAGCGGTTATCTATCGTTCGGTTGGAAGCGATGCGTACAATATACTATACATAGTATTAGCGACGAAACCAGTCGAGTATATGCGTATATAGCTGTAGTGGCGGAGATGTCCTTCGAGACTGAATCTTCGGACGATTCTCACAGCTGCGAGCGGAAATAATCGGACAAGAGGGGCGAGGCTGGACGGACGTTATACGATTATTCAAACTGCATCGTTGCGATGAGGCGGAGTGGAGTGGAGGTGGTGGAGCGATACGGGGAGGTTGAGGTACGAGATGTTTCTTGGTATTCGTATGCAGTGATTGTTTATGGGGTTGAAACATTTTTTTGGTCGTAAACGATGAATAGAAAAGTGCGTGAGAATCAAAGGGGGGTGTCAGAAGCGAGTGAGAGTTGCTGAGACGACCGTAAGGTTTTATGTAAAATTTATTTATGGACATAAATTTTTTTGGTTAAGTTTACAAAGTTATGCTGTACATTAACGAACAATGATGATTGATTTTTTGACGATACGCAGTACACTGTAGGGGAAAAAGATGAAAACGCTCCTAAAGTTGGCGTCAGAATTGATTGATTCGTTCAAGTGTAGCCTCAAAATTGACGTTAAGAGACACAATGCTTTTAGGGCAAGCGATATAATATTCAATAATTATCTCTTGACAGTATATGCTGTAAAAGTATTTGATAATTCTCTATTTACTGTATACCGTAAAAAAATTAGTTTATTTACTATCGAGATAAATAAAAAATTCAAAGCTCCGTAAATCTTTGGTTTACGGCTCGGGAACTTTTCTGTCTTCTCCAATTTTTTTACATTCTCCCTTCAAGATTTATTACAAATAATCGAGATATGAAGACCTCCTTTCAAACACAAAGTATATCGACGCTCTATATCTAAAACGGCGAAAAATGTACTATTTCTCATAGTTAAATAATATTAACCTCCCAAATAGTGAAATTTTTCACTATTTACACGTAGTACAAAAAATTTTTTCTTTTACAAATTAGTGGATATTCACTAATTAATATGGTGCATTGTTGTAAAAATTATAATTCGCTATAGTACGTAGTGAATAGTCACTCTTTATGAAATGAGTTATAGGTAGGTAGTAGAAAGTATTTGCTTCAAATTGTCACTGGAACACTGATTATCCAGTACATAATCACTTTAGCAAAAGGTGAACTTGAAAAATTACTATTTTTCAGTGAGTCATTTTTAACATCCGAGAAATTCACCACCCAGAAAAAGTGAAATTTTATGGTCTTAATCGTTTTGCAACATGAGAAAAATTTACTATTTAATTAGCTAACAATGAACTTGTGAACAAGCGAAAATTTATGTCCCCTTTAGCCTCCTGTTAGTAGGGTTACACACTATTTTGAGTAACGTATTTGCAACATTGTAGGTAGTGTATTTTCACTATTTCAGCTAATGTATAATGCTACCCAAATATTATTTTTATTCATTGTTTGCAATGTTTATATTCACTATTTACAATTATCATATTTACTATTTTAGGTAGTCCCTCTACACTTTTTCAATTGGTTCATTTTTTTTAACCTGTTTAAACTGTGATTATTCACTAGTTCACAGTAGCACCATTATATCTCTTCCAAATTGTTAATACAGACTAAAAAGCAGTGAATTTTCACTGTTTTAGATTTAGAGAGGAAGCATCCAAATCATCAATTCCTTTCCCATCAATCAATCCGCTCTCGTATACACTTAAATTCAAGCCGTCCTCTCCGTTTATCGTCGATATCGCAGTGCCTCTCGTATAACGAAACAAACGTCCCCATCCTCCCCCCCCCCCCACCCCTCCGCCCCGTATCGCAGTGAGCGAAGCACATTTTGAAATATGTATCGGAAAAATCGCTGCGATGCAGCAGCGTAAAAATGCCAGCGTTTAAATGCCATCGGCCCTTTCACGCTGCCAAGAGCGAGAGAGAGACGGACGCCAGCTGTAAAAAAAAAGGTCGAAAGAAAGCTATATATGCATCCCCGATAAGATAGTCCAAGATCGGCGTTTTTCGGATTTTTATCTCGCGGATAAAGCGCGGCATTTACGAGCGACTGACCCTCTCGTCCTGCGAGTACTTTTTTTTCTCTCCTCCTTGTCGCAGTGTACCCTCGGCTTTTTACGACGACGACTCTCCCTCTCCCTCTCCTTCTCTCTCGACTGCGAGAAAAGAAAATATCTCCCGCGAGGTGTATTCAGCTCCGATGATCCTCGCAGCCCGTGAATCCTATATACTTTTCGGCACACGTACTTATATATATATAGGGAGAGAGAGAAGTGGAGACTACCAGCAGCGCAGCCCCCGCACGTGTCGAAAATTGATTTTTAGATAATCGACAGAAGTGGCGACTATTAAGTGAAAAAGAGGTGATTCAGCGTGGGGTATACACGTATGCGTATCACAAGTATCTAGACGTGTGTGTGCACTGCGCGTATATACGTATATATACATGCGGGCGGACGCGTAGCGCGGGGGCAGATAATTGGTTAATGACTCTCTTTCTTTCGCCCGCTTTGCAGCTACTGTCGTTTCGATGCCAAATGGCTGTGGGTTAGTCGCTCGCTCCCTCGATTTCGCTCCTCCACTATGTATATACGTGTATATATACGAGATTAGATGCGTTTTGCGGGCTGAGCCGCGGGACTTTTTTTCGACTGGAATTCCGAGGCGTTACAGCGCAGTATACCATGGCTTCTCGTCGAAATAAAAAGCTTGGCACTGAGTCGTAATGCTTGGAAATTAACGGAGGTGGCGAATGATAATTTTTGTGTAGGGAACGGTTTTTGTGAAATGTTGATGCGAATTGCCGTAACTCGAATTAATGCTTGCGTACATAACGCTGATGTTCAATTGCTGGTGGGTAGACGTGAATCAAAAATTTTTTTATAACGGAAATTCTTTGTGTTTGCGCGAATCGTTGAAAAGATGAACTAAATTTTTAGTGCTTCTCGACTGGAGTCGTGCGGCGTACTAAAATTTAAAGGTCGATTGATTGAAATTTCGAACAAAGTGTAATTGGTATATCATTTATTTTAATGTATATTTTTTACGTAAAATATCTTAAATTTGAATACTAAAGAAGGTGTCACAGTCAATTAACATTCGAATTTCGCGCCAGAATGGCATAAATTCAAAAAAACTAAAGAAATCGAACACATTGTCCTTTCTATAGTTTTCAAAGATTTGCAGGTTGACGTTCGAGATTCAATCCGCGATTAATAATTAAGTGATCAATTATTTTGTGAAATCTTGTCTAATCAAGAAATACATCCGTCCGCTCAGTTTTGGCGCGAAATTCAAATAATCCAATCTCCACAATAAATCTGAATTCACGTTCATATACACTTCAATTCCAAGTAAAAATACACGCAGTTGTCCAGAACACACTCGTCCGCCCCGTTATCCGTACAATAACGTCTCAGCATCAAGTCAGCGTAGATAACAGTCATAAAAAAATCTCATCATAACCGCAACGTCCTAAGTAAAGAGCCTTATCGCCCTCGAACAATCTTCTCGTCGTTTTTCAGGCCGCACACTCCACTGCTACACCGATAATCATCGAGAAACCTTCCTTTCTCACCATCGCTTCTACCCAAAGACGTCCCGTCGCAGTCAACTAGACAGTGAGACGGACACACGCCTCCAGATAAGCCAAAAAGCTCCTCTCAGGAAATCGGCCTAGTCAGACGCGGGACCGATAGACGGAGAGCAAGACAAGAGCCGATCGAATATCTACGCGGACTATACACCCTACAACAACTGCGCTACAGCACAAATGAATTTACAGTCGCGCCTCGTATCAACGGCGCGTGTCATCCAATTCCCGTCTTAATTATCCCGACCCCGGGACAACAGAGTACCCCAGCCGCTGCTTCCGCGCGGACTAATTATGCCAAGGAAGCGCAGGCGGCAACGCGGAGCGCCGCGCCGATGTTATTTTAGCAACGCAAGCGATGCGGCCGCCTCCGCAACAGTGTCTGCGCAGAGAGAGTCGACGATGGGAGGGTGGGGGGAAGGGGGTGTGTAAGCGCAGTTCTAATACACAGAAAGTAAGTCTCTCTCTCTCGCTCCTGCTCGCAAGAGACCTCGGGCATCGCGTTCGAGCGCTAAAAGCTCATATTTGCTCGAGACCGGCTGTATATATATGCTCTCTCTCTCTGTCTCGCTCTCGAGCCTTTTGATAGCAGTAGGACTTGTGCGGAGCCTCTCTCGCTACAGAGCTCTCGCCTCCTCTTTCCCTCTCTACCCGTTTTGTGTTTTAACTTAATTAACGCCGATGCGCGACTTGGACTTTTAGGTGGAGTCGTTTGGCTTTGTAACGAGGATTTTTCTTTTTGGGGGGGGGGGGGAGGGTTTGGCCTCGCACTTGTGCTTAATGTTTGGGGGTGTGCTTGTGCGTTTTTTTAGGGTTGGGGGAGAGGGATATAAGGGATGATTTTATTCGAATTAATTATTGAGGGAGTCAAATGGGAGTAATATGAATCGAAATCTTGACAATTATGAATTCTCGTAAAAATGCATTCCAAAAATTTTTTTATCCACACTCCCTAAATCTAAAACAGTGAAAATTTACTGTTTTTTAGGCCATATTAACAATTTGAGAAAGTTTTAATGGTGTGAACTAGTGAATAATCACAGTTTAAACAGGTTAAGAAAATAAACTGATTGAAAAGGTGTAGAAGGGCTACCTAAAATAGTAAATATGAAAATTGCAAATGGTGAATATAAACATTGCAAATAGCGAATAAAAATAATATTTGGGTAGCAATATACATTAGCTGAAATAATGAAAATACAATACCTACAATGTTGCAAATACATTACTTAATATAGTGTGTGGCCATAGTAATACGAGGCTAAAGGGAACATAAATTTTCGCTTATTCACAAGTTCATTGTTAGCTAATGAAATAGTAAATTTTTCTCATGTTGCAAAACGATTAAGACCATAAAATTTCACTTTTCCTGGGTGGTGGATTCTCCATTTCAATAGTGAATTTCTCGGGTGTTAAAAATGTTTAAGTACCGAAAATTTCACTCTTCTTAAAAGTCATTATGACTCATTGAAAAAACAGTAAATTTTCATAAGTTTTCAAGTTCACCTTTTGCTAAAGTGATTATATTCTAGATAATCAGTGTTCTACTGTTTGAATCAGTAAATATTTACTAATTCGATAGTAAACGCAATGAAATGATCAAAAGAATAACTCATCTCATAAACAGTGATTATTCACTATGTACTATATCGAATTATAATTTTTACAACAATGCACCGTATTAATTAGTGGATATTCATCAATTTGTCAAATGATATATTTTGTACTATGTGTAAATAGTGAAAATTTCACTATTTGGGAGATTAATATTATTTAATTATGAGAAATAGTAAATTATTCGCTGTTTTAGATTTAGAGAGTAGAAACATAAACATTTCGATTTTTATCTCATCTACCATCACTGGGTCGAATAAGCAGGAGTCAAAATGTACTTAATACTTTATTTCCAAAGCTGAAAATTTCTTAAGATCAATCCGTCGATTTCACCCCAATAATTCACCCCCTAAGACGCTGTGGAAAACGGATATATACAATTCAATCACGAGTTCCGCACGCACTCGTTAGTCTTGACAAAAAATCCTTCAAGCCTACAACGAAATCGAATATCTTCCACCTTTTTCAACACTCCACACATCGGAATGAAAGCCATAACAACCCTCGCAGTGGCCTACCCTCTGCTACCCCCCTGTCCACACAGGGGGGGGGGAGAAAAATCATGTATAGGCTTCCAGCATAGCTTTACACACACACATAAGCCCCCAACACGGAGTCTGCAAAAAGAAACACGCTTTAGCACGCGCTCCGCTGGAATTTTCACGTCCCCCGTTTTCCCACGTGCTCCAGCAGGTTGTGTATACATATAGAGCACGGCACGTATATATATATACCGCTCGCGCATAGCACGCGTCACTGCGTTTCTCTCTCTTTCTCAATACACAGACCTACATAATAGAATATACAGCATTGTGAGCTCGGTCTTCCTCTTTTTTTTCCAAAGTCGAACCGTACGACGCCGCTACACCTATACATAGATATACTGCAGTGGCGCGAGGCAAAGAGATCTTCCGCGCGCTTCTGACGCGCGACGACGACTTGTTTTTCCGATCGGCACACGCGAGTACGTCAAGCTCAAACGGATATTATGGATTGTGTACTCGCCTGGATGATACATATAGTATAGGAGGAAAAATTTTCAGTGGATGCGGGGGGTTGCAGAGGGCGATGGGGAGCTATGCTTCGCGATTACTTTTCCAAAAGCGAGGGAAAAGAACATTTTTACTTCGTCCCGGAGTTTCTCGAGACGCGAGACGAGTGTCGTCTCCAGCGGCGGTAATCATCATCATCTCCCGGGGCGCCGGAGGGAGGGAGACAGTGACGGAGAAGAGGAGCAAGGGTCGGCCGTTTTCTGTACTGCCGGCTCCTCTCCTCCCTTAAAAACGACGATAAAAGAAGGCTGCGGCGCGCTAAGACTGGTGCGTCCCGTAAATCCTATACTAAGGGCAAAGGTATACACACAACTTCTTGGCGCGTCGGCTGTCTTTGTGGGCTGTTTCGCGTCGCCGGGGTGCCTTTGACGCTGTGTCGCCTTGACTTTTCCGTTGCGTGTTAGACAGTTTTCCGCAAAAAGCCTTTGCCACGGTGTCCATTCTCGGGGCTATTGTTGGCTCGTCAAGGGCTTGGCCGGAGCTATTGTCTTTCGGGGGCTCGCGCAGAGAAAATCGATGCTGGCAGGCGCAATTTTACCGATCAGTATATACTATAGAGAATGAGAATGAGAATTGTATTGTGCTCGTTTGATTTATTAGGACGATTGCGATGAATTGCGATGGGTTTCGGTGATGCGTGGCCCTTTTGGAAATACATTGTGTACTTATACATTGTTTACTCGGGTATGCGGCGAATGTTTGGCGAAAGCTCGTTCATCGCTTTGAAATTGTAGATTTAAAAATATATGGTATATGAAACAAAATGCATTTATGTATTATACCTTGTTTCAGTATTAACTCTCTAAATATAAAACAGCGAAAAATTTACTATTTGTCACAGTTAAATAATATTAGCCTCCCAAATAGTGAAATTTTTCACTATTTACACGTAGTGCAAAAAATATTATTTTACAAATTAGTGAATGTTCACTAATTAATAGGGTGCATTGTTGTACAAAATTATAATTCGCTATAGTACATAGTGAATAGCCACTGTTTATGAAATGAGTTATCATTTTGCTCATTTCATTGCATTTACTATCGAATTACTATATATTTATTGATTCAAAAAGTAGGAAAGGATTTGCTTTAAATTGTCACTGCAACACTAATTATCCAGTACATAATCACTTTAGCAAAAGGTGAACTTGAAAAATTATGAAAATTGACTATTTTTCAATGAGTCATTTTTAACATCCGAGAAATTCACGATTCAAGTGGAGAAATTCACCACCCGTTTAATCGTTTTGCAACATGAGAAAAATTATTTAATTAGCTAACAATGAACTTTTAGAATGCGAAAATTTATGTTCCCTTTAGCCTCCTGTTACTAGGGCCACAACTATTTTGAGTAAGGTATTTGCAACATTGTAGGTAGTGCACTTTCCTTATTTCAGCCAATGTATATTGCTACCCAAATATTATTTTTATTCACTATTTGCAATGTTTATATTCACTATTCGCAATGTTCAAATTTACTATTTTAGGTAGTCCTTCTACACATTTTCATTTGGTTCATCTTTTAAACCTGCTTAAACTGTGATTATTCACTAGTTCACAGTTGCTCCATCATAACTTTTTCCAAATTGTTAACACGGACTAAATAACAGTTAATTTTCACTGTTTTAGATTTAGCGAGAACCTTTTCCTTTTCCTAAAAATAAACATTTTAGCTCGAGATGACAATTAACTTCTAAATTACAAAGCATTGCAAGTTTTCCAGAAAAAACATCTTTCCATTCCTTCAGGACACTCATGAGCGTTTCCCTGCGCGTTACACGGTAAAAATAATCCCCGAAAAATATATCAGCGCTCGCAGCCGGCCCTCGAAGAAACTCCTCCGCGTCATCGTTGCGATGTTCATCGGCTCGCGCGCTAAAATTTAAAGGAAACCTCTTCTCCCCCCCACCGTATATATGCGTATACCTCTCCGGCGTCGCGCACGTGTGTGCCAGAGAGGGGCCCTTCTGGCAATGCACCCCATTGAAGGCAAGGCCCCGAGCGCTCACCCTCGGCGTTGATTTCCAAACGCATCTGCCCCAAGTTCTCACGCGAGCTCCTTTACACGCTCTACTCTCCCTTGGCGCACATTTGTATATATATACTGTACTCGCGCTGCAGCCGGCGTCTCCTCGACGCCTTACACAGCGTCATACCTTCTTTCGTCTCTCTCTCTCTCTTCCTTGTGTATACACTATGGGCTTCGCACACGCGCCGAAATATCGCGTTATTTGCGCAGATGCACGCGCTCCCGATTTTCACTGTCGACACGCAGCTTGTATTATCGTGAATTTCTTTGTGCGGCACGACGTCTTCGTCGTACATATATATATATATATATGTAGATTCAGGTATATGTATGTGTAGGTATACGAGGAATCGAATTGGAGCTGCGTATATATGGATAATGGCGAAAGCCGCGAAAGCCACGTAAACAAATACGTCCTTGGCTCGTCTCTGATGAGCCGCAATCAAATTCTCGTTGACCGCATAATACCTACACGCGCTCGAGGATCGAGAAATCTCGTTTTCGTGGCCCGCTCTCTCTCTCTCTCTCTCTTTCGCGTCACTCGATAGGTATATACCTACTTATATAAGATCGCGAGCAAGGGGGCGAATGGAAAAAAAACGAAGAAGGAGCCGAGAGAGCGTATCGAATGAGAAAAGGGATAGAGAGAGAGAAAGAGAAAAAGGAGGAGGAGGAGAGATCTGAAGTTCGATATACGTGTGTGCCCTTATAACACGAGCTTCGAGAGAGTTGCGCACGTGTTCGGGGATCCTCGAAGGCCCGATGTTTTCGATCCTCGCGAGGTTTCTATTTTTAGAGGCTCCGCTCTTCTCTCTCTCTCCCGCCTCGATCGGGTCTTTTAAAACACACGCATACACACGTATACCCGAGGGTTCTCAAATTTAAGGCGCGCAAGGTGGATTTTACGTTTTTCTTTTGTTCTGCGCCGCTGCCGTGGTTACGCCGCGGTTTCTCGGGGAAATTCAACGCAGCCGCGGCTCTCGACTCGTCCTGGATTTTCGGACGGTTACGGCAATTAATTTGTGCTTTACGCGCCGAGTGGCATTTTCGGGAGTAATATTGAAACGAAGTGTTTTCGGAAGATTCACGGGCGCGAGAGAGCTGCGGGAATGTTCGTTCTGTGAAGTATTTTAAAAATTTCGAAGCTTTATTCCACGACTGTCGTGTTTTATTAACTATTACGCTTCTTCTTTGAAGTCAGGAATTCAAGTTGATTTGCGTGCGTACGATCGATCGTATTAAAATTGCATCGATGCGTACGACAAGGAAAGAACAAATAGAATACCGATACTCGTCACTTTTTTTAATAAAACGTAAAATATTCGTATTTTGATAATTGTGTCACATTTTGCATTTTGAGCTTAGGTTTTCGTGCGGTAGCAGACAATTACAAATGTGACTACTGATACGATTCATCCGGGAAAGAATAGAATGCTTACTCATCTCCTTTCTTTGGCTGAGATAGGACTAACGACTTCAGTTTTTGTCATACTTAGTTAATTTATTGACTTTTCTGAGGTAAGAATTGATTATAATATTCCTTTTTAAATTTAGCCGAAATGCAGAAATTGTGTGCTTCAAAATTCTGGGACTATATAAGTATGTATTTTCATAAATTGAGTCAAAATGAGCATTAATAAAAAGAATGCGTGTAAATTTTCGGAAAAAAATCGTTTTCAACTTTCAAAAATCAATTCGTCTATCTCTCTCCAAAAAAAAAAAAAAAAAATGAAGAATAACATAATCCGCGCACAAAAAGATATTGAATAAATTCGATCTCATAACTCGAAAGTCAGTCCGAGCGAAATTCGGAAAATCTTGGACCGCGTTTGCGACCGGTGCGCTATACATATACATATATACACGAAGAGGAAAAGAAAAATGGGAGAGGGCAACACAGAGAGAGAGAGAACCTCTGCACCTCTGGGAAATTGGTGTCCCGGCGCGGAACAAGTGCTTCAACCCTCTTCAGCTCCCGCTCGCCCGGCTGGCCTTTTCGCCCCGTCCCCCTCGCCACTCAACTCGCGCGCCGTAATAATTCTCCGCATCGGCACAGCACGGCAGGTACCTCGGGCCACTCCCCCCCTTTAAATAGCTCGAGTTTGTGGCTATTCGCTGCCGCTGCCGCTGCTCCTCCTGCTGCAGAGAGAGAGAGAGGAGGGAGAGAAGAAAGACGCTGGTTTGGCTAACAGCGTATGTATATATACGTATACACTTATACAGTGTATACATATATACGCGTACAAAAGCGTCGGAGAGGATCTCCCCTGTGGAAATTAATCTGGTCTGGATTTTTTATTTCGGACAGCGAGAGTTTTCGAGTAGCCGCGGATTAGAGATTGGAATCTTCGGAGGATGATGCGGGCCCTGTTTTAATCGCCGACGATGATGACGCAGCTTCGGGAGGATCCGAGGCATTAGCATCCAAATGGGATACGCGGTGTATAATACAGAAAAAAATTTCGGCTGCAGATTTTTTTTTTCTAGTTGCTTGATTGGCTTGCAGTTGTTTCGTTAGGTTGAAGAAAATTGGATTAATCCTTTCGCTGGGAGTAATGTCTTTTTTAGATCGAGATTCTCTTATCGTCTAAAAGCCGAAGGAATTAAAATTATTTTTTGATATACTCCGTTCCATTAAAAAGGCAACGACTGACTTGAAATAAAATTTCATTCCTTACGCGAATAATTAATTTTATTCAATTTTAGACGACGATATATAAGATCGAAAGAATTTGCAGTTGATTATACGTCATTGATTATTTCTAACTTTATTCTAAGACTGTTTGTCGAGTTTCAGGGCGTATCTCTGGTAATTTGTTTCCCGGGATTTCTCAAGGGACAAATTTCCCGGAGGAAAACGCACTTACAGTTTATTTAAGCGATGTAATAAGCAGTGTAAACTTATCAAGAGGGCCGCGTAAGAGCCAAGAAGGGAGATGTGCGCGAGTATCATTCTTACTGCTGGCATTATATTATACTCGCGAATAGAGAAACTGAGAGATACTGAATTGCGTTTAACTAAAATTTTCGCGAGTGAGCCTGTGAATGCGCGTATAGAGCTGTAACTGCAAAGGCTTTGAAGCCGGAGACTCTATTCACAGTCAGCGTTGCGGAAAAAACTAATTACTATATATTGTAAGATAAAATTATTATGCATCTCGACTCGAGTACGTTGTTATTAAGCTTTGTTTATCTACGAAATTTACACGTAGTAGTCCGGATATGATTCGGGCGTATCACATATTTTTCAATAAAACAAATTGCGAATGTATCAATGCGGATTTCGCTAAATTACACAGCAGACATAAAAAATCTTCGTTCATTATTCAACACCATCGCAAACATGGCAAGCCGTTTAAATGAATCATAAATTTTAAATGAAAATACTACATTACATTACTATAATATATGATTATTTATTATTTGATAACAGAATAATATATTTGTAGATGGCTTGGAACATATTAACGAATGAAGGGGGTAGACCTGAGTTAAACGTTGAAAATAATAGAGCTAAATTTACATTAACAAAATAAGATCACTTCACCTACTTAAATATGACTTTTTGTACTTGAAAATATATATATTGTACCTTATTGTGGCACAATAAAATTGTCTATATAGTGCTTCTTTCTGGGCCTTCTGAGCTTTGATCTTCTTATTTTGCAGATGAATAAATCATTTTCTCTTATTTACAACGTTTAATTGAGGCCTACCCCCTTAACAACAGGCCTAGTGAATCGTATCCAGCTGTGTTAAAGCATTTTACTCTTAAAAATCGATTATTAATTGCTCTGTCTCAAAGCCAGTCTCAACAGCCTCTGTAGAAAATCCTAAAATTTTCGAAAGCGCCAGTGTCCTCGTTAGAAGCCCTAATAGCCCAATAATTCACCCCAATACACGATTTCCCAAAACTCGAAAAAAAAAGATCAGTATAAAAAAAAGTATCAAACGCTGCATTTACTCGGTCTACGCGCCGTTTGATAAATCGTAGGATCTGTTCTCACGCCTGTATAGCCCTCGACTCTGCTTTCGATGGGCTGCTGCCTTCGAAGCCAGGTGAGAGGAGAGAAAGAAAAGCGTCGCTTTTCAACCCCCCCCCCCCCCCACCACCCCCCGTTCCACTACTCCTTTTTCGGAAGCTTTGTACCCGCTTCCTACACGCGTGCCCACCTATATACATATGCTCTGATTCACACATATATAATACATAAATACCCCTGTCTGCGATCTCATTCCAGGGAATTTTTACAGGAGGGACTTGCGCGTTCGCGGCGTTTTTGCCGCTGGTTATACAAAAAAAAAGTGGGATCTGTGTACGGAGGCAAAAAAAAAATGAAGAGAAAGCCGCTCGGAAAAAAGTATCGATTGCAGCTTCTAAATTGAATCGAATGCACTGCCGGGGACAGGAGAATGGAATTACATATTGCGCGGAGAGCTGCCGCGGATTTTCCTCCCGGGACAAAGCGCGCGCGCAGCTTTGTGAGTCGTTTAGAAGGGGAGGAAAAAAATATGAAATTCGGGCTCGGTTAATAAATTTCTATTCTCTCTGTCTCTCTTCTCGTAGGCGAGCAGTCGGTGCGTTGTTGGGTGAAAAATTGGTAAAATTTCGGTGAAAAACAGTTGGGGATTAGTCCCTTATGTACGACTGGTGTGATGGATCGTTTGGTAAAAAGATTTTTTTTTGTCTCAAACCGATTGTTCTAAACTCGTGTATATATATAAATCTGTATTCAATTGGCTTTGTTGCAGTGACGGTGAAAAAAAATAAGGTGAACATTAGCGTAAATTACGTAAAATATAGTTTACATTGCTTTCCCTCGTCACTTAGAAGGTATACAGAAATTTATTTCTTATATTTCTCAATCTAAATTATACGCGTCACCAATTCATCGAACAAAAGATTACTCGGAATTACACCACTCACACACGTCCTCGCACACGACCGAAAACAAGGCTAATCGTTCGAATCCGAAAATATCGCAGCTCTCGTGTCTGCGTGAACCCCCTCGAACATCCCCCCCCCCTCCACCCCATTTTTCGGGTGCGGGTGCAGGGCTCGTCTGTGGGAAGAAAAACGTTGACTTCCGGCGTTTAGCTTCGCGAGCATATGTGCATCAACGGGTAGCATATAGGCATACCTATGGGGGCTCATTATGTACAGGGGCTCTATGCTCTCGTTAGACGATCTCACTAAAACGTCGCGCGCACGTGTCGAATCCCTGCGCGGCAACCCACGCCCTCATGCGTAGCCGCACTTTGACTTCGTCTTCTCGTCGGCGAAGCGCATACGGGTGGCTTTTACGTATGTATATTATATATGCGGAATACGTATATACATATGCGGAAGACACACGACTCGGCGATTGGCTTTTTCGCGAGGCCTCCGATTCCCATGTTTCTATTCTATGTATATGATGTCGAGGGAGATTTTTCGGTTGCGCGCGAATCGTACGGGTCTATATGGAACTTTTGTCGGTACCTCGAGGTGCGAAGCGGAGAATCTGGAAGTGGATAGCTTCCCACGTGCTGACGATGATTTTTATTTTCATCGGGATCGCGTGTATCGGGATATGGAGCATATTTATATGGATGAAGAAAATTTTGAATGCGGAAATGCATAGTTGACAAATGTAAATATAAGCGTTAAATAGTAAACTCGAAATCAATCTGAGAAAAATGTGGTGAATTATGGATTAGATCGATTTAAGAGGACTGATATAACTTTAAAATGTTAAAAAATGAAAAATTGAATTTTATCTTTTTATGAACTGGACATTGTTTTAATAATATTTTATATAATAGTATTGGCTTATAAATAATGTTATCAACATGTGCCATATTTTAGGTATAACATGTCTTCGAAGGCCAAAATCCATGAATTCCATTTTTTTCATTCACCGCAGACTGTAGTCGAATCTGGGCATCGGAAAGCTCTCTGACAGGCCCAGATCTGCTTTAAAAACAGGTAGTTTCCAGATGAGTGTGGGAATTACCAAATAATTAAGATTTAAAAACGTTAGATACAATTTATTACAAAAATTAATTAAAAATGTAAAAATTTATAAATATTCTTCTTAAATTGTTTATAACTTTTTTAAATCTTAATTGTTTTTAAATCCCCACGCTCATCTGGAAACTACATGTTTTTAAAGCAGATCTGTGCAGGCAACTCCGATGCCCAGATTCAACTAAAGTCTGCGGTGAATGAAAAAACTGGAATTCACGGATTTTTGCCTTCGAAGACATGTTGTACCTAAAATATTGCATATATAAAAATTGTTTTATGTTTATAACCATTATATAAAACATTGTTTAAACAATTTTAAGCTAATAAAAAATAAAATTCAAATTTTCATTATTTAACATTTTAAAGGTGTATCAGTCCACTTAAAAGCGAATGCAAAATATAAACTGGGGAGATATTTGTAAAAACAATATACGCTTTGCTGTAATTCCATATTTATCGACAGTTACATCAATCAAATTACATTTTATCCCTGAAAACCCTCTGCATCGCTGCGGGACGCGCCAGTTGAATCTTTAACGAGAGGAAATTTATCGGGCACCGCAGAACATTTTTACCCCGCCAAAGCGTTAAATCGAAATCGCGCGTATATATATGTATTATGTATACATATATATATATTATATATATATATATTATATATATATAGAGAGAGAGAGTATAGCCAGGGACAAAAGCTGGACGCGCTGGACGCGGCAATTCACTGCGGAAAATGCCATTAAGCCGAGAGCAGCGAACGACAATCGAAATGCATCGACACTTAACAAAGCCATCGGTGTCCATCGAATTATCGTGTGTGTATATATTAACGTATAGGTATATAGAGGCGCGCGCGCCGTGCAACTTCATCAAAAGGCTCGATAATGCGTTCGCGTATCTATACCTATAGATGTACACACATACCGACTCGAAAAGTGCGAAGTCCACCGCCGGCGTTTCCATCGAGAGGATAAACGCTTCGAAGCCATAAACAAAACGCCGATTCCACGCTCTCTGCGCGCGTGCGAATTTCCCTCCCCCTCCCCCCACCTCTCGCCACGTTCCTGAATTTATTCTCTGTATATTAGCTAATGCAAACTGCTCTCGCCTGTAGATCCGGCATCGCGTGTTTGTATATGTGGGAAAATCCGACAAAATAATTCAGATATAGTTGCAGCGGAAATGGATAAATAAAAAATTTGGTGAGACTCGTCTGGGATAGCGTTTATTTGTTCTGTATAGGATCCCCAGAAGTATTACCTCCAAAAATTGTGAAAATTGAAAAAATTCAAAATTTTTTAAAAAATACATGGCATATTCTTTGAGTAATTTTAAGCACTTTTTAATCTACAACATTTTTTCGTTAATCACGCTCACAACAAAGTTTAACATCACGCTGTTTCGCAAAAAGCCACCGTCATTTTGTTGCAAAAAAATGTAAAAAAAAAAATTGTAAAAATAAAATTCCTTCTCCCTCTAAATTTTCTAACCCAGACGAGTCTCCCGAGATTTGATTTTGGTCGATTTCCGCTGCAATTATCTGAATTATTTCCGCGGATCTTCCCATATAGCGCAGCCGAGGCATCGAGTCAACAATTGGAATAACAATGTCTGTCAACAGCCAGGGCAGCCGCGCGCGCGCACATGTTTTCGCGCTCGCCCATACACACACACATATATATATATATATGTTTGTGTGCGTGTCCGCGCAGCCGCTTATGTCCGCGGCGCGGGTTAAAACACACGCGCGAGTATATACATAGGTGGGGAGGTGGGGGGGGGGTGGCTTTTCACGCTCTCGGCCGTCATGGGAAACGCGCGGATTTAACGAACGACGCGGGGGAGTGAGACGCGGAACGGATATTAGAGCCACGGCCGGCTGAATAATTCAACGGAATGCCGAACGTCCAGGCTCCTGTCTGTATGTACTAGCTATATATATATATATATATGTATATATAGAACAGTCGCTGATTTACATAGGCGAGGGTGTGCGCCCGCGAGGTGTGTGTGTATGAATGGACGTAGTCGACGACGCACGGGATTTCTGGGATCTATATGTATATAGGCACGCGTGTGTGTGAGTATGTAAGTGGAGCGCAAGGTGCACTTCCGCGATTTGTCGCGGACGTGCACCGATGATGTGTCGTGGGAAGACGGTCTTTATGGAGTTGGGAGGGAGGGTGGATTTGATTTTGTTTGATTTTTTTTTGAGTTCGCACGGGGAGGGAAGGTGTAACGAGAAATTTACATATTTCAGCTGATTTTGATCTTGGCTGTGCGATTCTCACCGATTTTCTGATGGTGATGATTCATGAAATTGGGGACCGGTTGGTTGGTGGGAAAACAGATTTTGTGCTGTGTTTTTTTTATCAAGTATTCGTACTTACAAGAATGATTCATCGGGGTCGAAAATTTATTATGCGGTGTTTGTATAGAAACGAATGCTTTGTAGTTGTTGAATATTATTATAGGATTTTTTCAAGCTGAGTAGAAATAATTTAAAAGATGTGATTCTAATTTTTTTGTAGACTTCTAAAGAGTAATTACAAAAATTCCAGAATAATTAGTTTTAGAAACGTATATTTATTTCTTTAAAACATAAAAATTTACATATTTTGTATAAATGTACATATTTAAATATACAATTAGATACATATTGAATGAGAGAATTCACGTAAAGGAAAACGTATAACTATTATTCATAATCACAAGTATCCATTATTTTATTAAAACCATCTATTTTATTTAAATTAGAATAGACGAACAATATTGTAAGCTCAAAATTATTAAAGAATAAAAACAAAAGAGTACATTCGCGAGTGTATATACTGAGAAAATTATTATAAGATCCAATAAATTCCATACTTCAATAAGTTGAAATATTTAAATTTATTAAAGATTTATTTACAACTACCTATAAGAATAGTCAATAAAATGTAAACCCAATCATGCACATCATTTCTCGCTTCTACAGAACAAAACAATTTTTAAGATTATAACATTTCGCTTTCGATTCGCGCATCAGCAATAACAACGCGCAGTCCATATACACACACGTTTCAAAGCAAATATTTTTCACCGTCACCTTACGACGCGGAAAATAATGATTCGCATCCCCCCGTACGAATCAACCGAAATATAATTTCGCCTCGAAAATCTCCGCGCCGTACATTCAATTAAAGCCCGTTCGAGCCATCAACGCGCCCAAACATTCCGAATAACCGTACAATTTCCAATTCGATCCATTAATCACACGAGAGCTCGAGGGGGGGCGGGAGAGGGGGAGGGAGGTAGGTGCCTCGCATCAAGTAAATAGAATACAACAGACGTCGCGCACAGGCGTCACGATCGCAATCGAAATCGAATTTACGAAATAACAGAGCAGCAACTCGCAGAGAGAGAGAGAGAGAGGTAAAACTCGCGCGAAGCATATAGCTCTCATTGGCGATTCCCCGACGCGCGCTAACGTCGTTTTCACCTAAGACTTCCATATATATATATACAGCTAGCGACGCGTCACGAGGCTAATGTCATTTCGCCCGAGTCTCCCGCGCGTTTATACGGCTATATATACGTATAGGTATACGTACTTATCGGGCGTATGTGTGCAATACGGCTTCGTCGCGCATCGACCATCTCGGCGACAAGTTCGCTACGACCGACCGTATGCGCACACAATTTTATATATATATATATAGAAAGCTTTGGCACGACTCTGGCGAAACCCAATAATAAAGCCGCGCCACTGCTCCGGATTTTTTTCTTCCCAGCCCCCGAGCTTGCGGAGGTATTCGGTATTCGGTGCGGAGTGTTTCGCGACGACTGGGCGCAAAGTGTATTTTTATCGTTAATACATAGGTGTCGGACGTGTGGTGTTGTTGTTGTCGTTTGCGTTGGAAAGACAGCTTCCATGTTGTACACGACGACGGTGGGCGTGAAGTGCTTCTTGAGAAACGCTCCTTGCGCCTTCGCCATCGGCTACTCCGTCACCCTCATCTGCATCTACCTGCTGGTGGTCGTGTGAGAAATAAAAAAAAAAAAGAACCGTGCGGAAAATGAGGACATTTCGCACGGCCCTATCGAGCGGTCTGAATTTTTCCCGATGGATAGAGTTGTCTGGATGTTCATAGTGCAGTTCTCGGTTCTGTTTATTCTCAACGTGTTCGTGATTTACTTGTATTGGTTCGTTTATCGGGACACGAAGTGGAAGCGTTGATCGAGAGACAGGGATTTCAGCGATGGTTTCGAAATTGATTGTTCTGACGCTGTTGCTGCCTCTCGTGAGTTTCGCCGCTTTCAAAATCTACGAGCTCGAGGTCGATCCAGCCGATTTTGCCTGCCATCATCAGAAACAGATCAACGGCGATCCCGAGAGTTTCTTTGATTTTCTCGCGACGCCCTACGCCCTCGAAAAGGTTGGGTATATATTTTAAAATTATTTTTTTGTGGTTCAGGGATTGCAATAGCAGTATATACACTAATTATGATGTTGAATAATTTTGGGAAAGTTTATATTGGAATTCATATTTTTTAAGGCACAAAGACTTTCGGGTGAAAAATGTTATGTACTTCTTACTCGTTAGGAAAACACTTGAATTATAATAAAGTGTTTAAAAAGCTGTACAATGCAGTCAATTAAGAAATCCAAAGAATGTGTAAGTGTATTTTTGTATTTGAAAAATGTATTTTCTTTTATAAACTTCTATTGCAAAGTAAGTAAAATGCATGTAAGAACAACTGATAACTATACAACTGTTTAATGAAAATTAAACGTAATTGCACAATGCAAATTGTTATAATGGGAAAATTGCGCATAATTGCACAATGCAAATTATTATATAAATACAGTACTTAGTTGCGATAAGTAAAAGTGTACACATTTATTATTATTTACTTAAAAGAATTTTAATACAGCAAACATTGAAGCAACAGCAAATTTTATATTCTCTCTTTACATTTGTGAATAAATATTTCTTATACGATTTATATTTATGAATTTAAATAAAATATGATCCAGTATGTAGAGTCTTTCCTCAAAGTGTCTCAACAGTTTCGTTAAGAAAAGACAAATAACTAGTAAAATAAGTCAAACAAAATTTTTTGAAATATTTTCACACTTAAAATATGTCTATAAAACTTAGTTTGCACTACAGTAAAATTTTCAATCATGCATAAAAAAATTGACAATTTACAATTTTATTGCGTACGCCGTTCAAAATTTAATAGAATTCGACTTTGTTTACCCAACAGTATTTCAATACAGCCATGTATCACGAAACTTATAGCAATTTTTACTGTCGCTCTTTTCTCCCTATTCTTCTTAAAAACCTATCACGTTATTCCTCGCGTAACGCAAAGTAAAACGACGGCTTTCCTTCGCGATTGATCGTCAGCTTATTCAAACATTTGCGCCTGATATTAATATCGTTGCATCACAAACTTAAGCCTTGCGTAAAGATATAGATTTTCCAATATTACGCACACAACCCCGCGATAAAATTTAATCCCGCTAGAGACATAAAATTCATCATTTCGTAATAAAAGGGCCAGACAATATCCTGCCAAAAATTTGCCAAAGCTATGCTTGAACGTAAAGTAGCCGAAAAATACAAGATGACAAATATATATAGTCAAACAAATCAGCAGGGACTATTTGGACTCATGTAGTTACTCTATTCTACAAAATTTCTGTAAAGCTCACGTTTAAGATGGTGTTCCACTAATTTTTTTAACTTTTTTATTTAGCCTCAATATTTTTTCAAATTTAGTACTCCTATTTATATTTATTATACTTATATCCTATTTATATATACGAGAAATTAGGATTATTTGTAAATTTTGAAAAATTTCAACGGTTTATTAGTCGAAATATTACTATAATCCATTGTTAAAAATGAAACTTTCTTTAGAAATTCTTTTGCGAACTAGATTTCCAATAATTGATCCAAAAAAAAATGTATGTATACTTATAAAGCGGCAAGACGTTGCAATAATAAAGTTACGAAATCCAATTTCAAAATAAAAATTTTTAACAGTCGTTGAAAAACGTACAATTCATTTTTATTTTAAAAATCGGTAGAACTTACATTCAAAATATCGATTTTTATTTTTAACAATTATTAGCGAATTTTATTTGTATATCGCAGTTCTTTATTTAGCTTGGTTTCATTAACAATTCATTTGTAATATATTACGATTAATAAACCGTTAAAATTGCTTGACGACATCAATATTATAGTACTAAATAAAAAAGCTAAGAAATCCGGTAAGAACTCCACCTAAAAATTTCCAGTCCAAGGGACGACCGGAGCTACAATTTCCTCCCGAGTCCCATGGCCTCGCAGCGAATCGCGCGAGCGATTACATTCAAATCGTATTTCACAAAGGATAGAGCGTCCGACAATAGCAGCCTCCGATCTTCTGCATCATCAAAGTCCTTGAGTAAAAAAATGCCGGAACCGGTAGGACCTGCTGAAGCGACGTCAACGTGAGAAAGTCCGTGGACTGACCCTCGAACAGCAGCGAGAGAGAGAGAAAAAATTCGCGCAGATCGGCTTCTGCAACTCACCCTCTTGGAGCTACTTACACGGGATATCCGGCGCGTCCGGTCAAGGGTCGGAACTGCCGCTAATAAGATTCGCTTTCTCAGGAGAGAGTATGGAGATTTAGAGAGCAGGGGGGGGGGGGGAGAAGCCGGCTAGTGCAACTTGAGCAGAAGTTATTCGACCTTTCGAGAAGGAACTCCTCCGGGGGTTGAGGCTTGACTATATATAGCCTAGCCTCTGTAGACGGAATCGTGAACTGGATAAACGCCCGCGAGTAATGGAGCGCGTTGCTTGCGAAAACCGATGTTTTCCTTGATTTGATTGCTTTGTTTTCCCGAATTTTGATTATTCGACTGTATATACGCGCGAGCGCAGACTACACAGTCGCTCGGAGCTTTCGCTCCGAGGGATCGAATCTCGATTTTCGAAATTCAAATTTCGCGCCAGATACGTAGCCGCGACGGTCGAATCGAATTGTCCATTGTTTCGCAAAGTCGCGGCGCGCTCTATTTCCTAAATCAGAAAAACCGCGTACTGCAATTAGTCCTGACACCCAAAGGGAGAAGCAGAAGAAGAATTGGCGGGAAATTTGAATTGCCGCTACGAAACGCCCGCTCGCGCTTACGTAACCGAGGCATTTCGCAAATTCGTTCTTACCGAGCCGTGAAATACACAGCTTTCAAATCGTCGAGCTTATTCATACAGAGAGCGAGACGAGATACGTATACGCGCACAGCCGAGTGTATAAGATTCGAAATACACTCGCCGAATGATTTCCTCTTCAGGCGCGCGCGCGCACACGGGGGCCTCTTCTAATAACACGAATTTCACCGTTCGAAGCCACTACCCTATACATACACGCGCAGAGAGAGAGAGAGAGTCGAGCTTCAGCGTGAAATTCCGCTGCTCCGGGGAGCATTACCATAAGAGCGAGAGAGAGGACGTCGACGCGTGCATGGGGGGGTTCATCCCGGCGCAAAATTATACCGTCTGAGAAGCGGCGCTTTGGTCCTCCTCTCTGTGCGCTTGCGTCCGTCTGTCTGCTGCGGAGGCTACTCTCGCGTGTGCGCGGGCTTTGCATTGGACGAAAACGAAACTGGGTTGCGACTGTATATTTGATGAGGCGAGCTTTTCCTCGAATTATCAAGCGTATAGGGAGTTGATGCAGCGTTGAACGCGAGATACGCGCTGGAAGTATTTGGCAGCCCTTTGAATTAGGGGTGTGGCCGCATTGGAATTGTGTGGGAGGCTCGATTGTGCGTAGCCCGATCGCACGTGTACCTTTGAAGGTGTCCCGGAGAATGTGTGCAGCCATTCCGCGACGATTGGACTAATGAAGTAAAAGCTGGAGGTATAGAGCGAATAGGTCAATCGCTACTGTAATCCACGCGTAGTCGAACGTAGAGCTTGTAATTGGAAACTGCGGGGGTCTATACTGGTAGTATAGTCCGTGTGTAGAGGAGGGAAGCTTTCACTTGTGAGGGAATTGACGGCGGTGCGGTCTGCGCGATTTCGTCGGTATATGCACGAGAAAATCTATACGAAAGTTGTGGAGAATTTGGGGTAGTGGAATTAAAAAAGGGCCGTTTTTTATTATACTGTTTTATAGGAGACGTAGGAGAGAACGTGAAAAAATTGTGGGTGTCTACGAAAACGAGGGAGAGATACAGATTATTAAAATTGATATGTGTAGCTTTATTAGTTTAAATTTCTTTTTGAACTTTGGGATCTCAGAAGCTGAATTAACTTTATGGATTTTCTCCTGTACACAACTTGTGTTTACATTGTTTGAAATGTTTGCTTGAATTTTCATTTAAGTTTTGTGCACACAAATTTTTCGTTATTCATGCATGAATTTTGATATGCATTAATTAAGTTAAAAATATTATAATTACATTATTGTATTTAGTTTAATATTGAATAAAAAATTCTTTGCTAATTTTACTAATACTAACTTGATTGACAAAAAAGTAATCTAAAGTTGAATTCATTTTTTGTAACACGTAACAGTGGTTGAATTTCTCTTGAATATACATTGGGAGAAATGGTCGTCTCGAATTAAGAAACGTTCCCAAGGGAGGGGAGTTGCATTAAAGGGGTCTCATAGTTAATTAAATATTCAAATTTCGCGCCATACTATAGCAGACAAAGAATGAAAGAAAGTAATCTGCCTGCTTGCAATAAAAAATATAAATAAAAAAATTATGAAAAATCCAGATGTAAACTGCTCTGCGTTTGAAAAGATGTAATACTACCATTGAACCACATATTTTTATGTTTTTTGTATTTTTTATAATTTTCATTATCTATGCTGCTGTACGAAATTCGACTTTCCATCGATTTAATTAGCTCAACAAGAAACTATTTAACTATTTAACTCCTCCAAGACAAAAATGACCGCATCATCGCGAAGACCATTTTCCCGGCGATATTTCAACTAACGGCAGCTCATTCGCCTCTCCGCTTTTCAGCTGCTGCCCTGGCTAACGAGGTTCAAGGAAGCGGACAAGCGAATCATCGCCCCGGGAAAGTCTTACCGCGCCATCGTTCACGTGCCGTTTTTAGGTACGTACAGTATATATATACACATAAAATCTCTCATCCTCGCAAGCACACACGTCTATAATCTATATATATGAAAAATTTGCCGGTGCTCAACGAATATCTGGCCGTTGCAGGGAGAAGGCTGGTCCGGGGCCTGCTAACGGATTACAAGCCATCGAGACTCCTCGCCTTCGACTTCTCTAACGATCTCTGGAAACAAAGAATCGTTATCCAGACGCGCAGCTACCACGATCGAAGCCTCCTGCAGACGACCATCTATTTCCGGCGCAGCTCGCTGATATATCAAGTTCGTCTCCTCTCCTTTCTCACCGCCGCGCGGGGGGAAGGAAAAAACAAAAGACTCTCTTTCTCTCGCGAACCGCCCTCGACGTTCTCGCGCAGTAGCCGAGGAAATATCGCCGATCGATGCGACGCATACGTGTACACGTTGAATTTAGAAAAAAAATGCACTTTTCTTTGGTCGAGAAATCGAAAATTTTTTTTTAAAGCCAGAGCTTTCGGACCGATTAGACATTCTTCTGTGAGCCGAGAGATAGTGAAAAGTGCAGAGGAGCATGGGAAAAGTTACTACTAAAAAAATTACTGCGTCAAAATACTGGAATAATAACAGCTACGAATGTTTCCGAGGCACCAATAAAATTTCGAAGTATATTATAATAAAGTATTGCAAAAGAGCATTACAGTTCGATGCTCTGATCAAAACTTATGCCCGTTTAAAAAAAATGATAATAAAGCTCTAGCTTAAACATTTTTTTTTCGAACTCCAGACCGCAAAGAAAAGTGCATTTATTTTTTGAAATTCGACATATAGGTCGACTGGAAAAATCGCGTAAGCCCGAAAATCGTCGCGCCTCGCCCTTATTTCGGACGAGAGAGAGATAGAGAATGAGAGAAAAAAAGCCGTACGGAGACGACAAAGAGGCTCACCCCTGAGCAAACGCCGCAGTCAAGCCTTGACGCGGCGAAGGATCCCCGAAAGCGCGTCGCGTGCGCACATCTTTTCTTCTCGGGCCACCCCGTGTCCCTGACAAAAGACGAATCTCTCCCTTGCATATAATCCCGAGAGCCAAGAGTCGTCGGGCCGCACCTGGGCTCTCGCGCGCGTATACTTATATATATACCGATTTCTGCCGGGGTCTTTTCCGCGCCGGATAGTACCTTATACGTATATATACACGCGTGTAGGGAGAGGCGAAGAACAAGAAAAGATTTTTCATTGCAGCCGGCTGTTGCTCCGCTATATGTACTCGCGGACTCTCCTTCTAGGCTTCTGGAAGGGGGAGGGTACGGAGACGGGTGTTATTATTGCTCTGGATGTGGGGTGGAAGAGACGAAAAAATGAAGAGAGAGAGAGAGAAAGAGGGGGAGAGGGATGGGGGAGGGGAGGGTATTGTACTACTTGCGCTTTATATTGGTAGACGATGTGTTTGATCTTTTATTAGACGAGCGATATTGCGAGAGAGAGAGACTGCGATTCGTATATTTTGAATATCGACGATGATGCAACGGTCGGCGGTCTTTTAAACGAGTTCGTATATTTTTGAATTAATTTAATACGGGTCGTTTAGAAATTCAAATTTCACGCCGTGTAACGCAAGAGTTAAAGGAGTTACTAAATTAGCTCCGATATATGTAGTAACTTATGGTATCGAATGGTTTAGGTTAATATGAAGCCTTGAATAGTGCGAAAGCTCACGTGGCGCGAAATTCGAATTTTTAACGGACATTCGAATGTACCTCGAATTTCATTGTATAAATTTCACGTATTACGTGGCAACTAGTCGATTTCCTCAATTTGAGTACATAGTTATTTTGCAGTACGTGTTAATACTCTGTACAGCAGTTCGGATTTCGCTAACTGTGTAGCGAACCGAAAGTTTGGCTGACCGTCACAATAAAGCCCTGTCTGTACGCGTCGTTGATAACGCAATAATAGTCCCGCGTGTAGATGACAACTATTCGACGAATGATCTCTTTCTCGTGAATCGCCTGTCGCGTCCCGACGTTTCCAATTGATTTTATTGAAAAAAAAAAATGTTTCCTATTGCAGCATCGCAGAGCGAGGTATAAAATTGTGAAAATTACGTCTGTTTCAGTACACCATCGGCTGTTTACTCCGAGTCATATTCAGAAATGAGTTGGAAAAATCGATGCAGAATGTGGCTGCGATTTTTGAGAATTTGAACGGGCCCAACGAGATTCCGGATTTTTCTGGTAGCAGAAAGTGATGGCTGATATTGTCTTTATGGAATATGGAATATTTTGTATTGTACTACGTAACGTGACTTGGAATTGTAAATAAAATATATATTTGTTGTCGATCGCGAGGTTGTCGATGATAAGGCGAAAAAAAGAGCTTAAATAAAATTTTTAAGCCTTATGATTTGTACATTTTGAAATTTAAATTCAGTAATAAAGTTACTTAGAGTTTAATTGACTGATAGAGTTTAATTGAATTCCCTACACTTCAATAACAAAATTCATTTATATTAAATTAAAAATATTCTTTTCAATACTCATTAACCTTAATTCTCTAGTATACGCAAATACCTTCTAAAATGCAAAAAAAATCAACGTCGCTTCGCTCAACATACAGATCTCTACATTACCGACCTACGATACGCAAACACCAAAAAAAGTCGAGGTTTCCATGTTCTTTTTTTCAAAGAAGAGGCCGGCATGTTATCGATCGATCCGACACGGAGTCGAAGCAAAAAATTACGACGAACGTTCGGCATCGCTACCACCAGAGATATACTCTCCCCCCCCCCCTCCCCCGTAGGGACGAGTTGTACGAAGAAAATCTCGAGCAACGATCGTCCGGTCTGTATATGTACACAGCGAAATCCAAAGGCACACAATAGACTGTATTGCTCGACAAGTCCGGCTGGAATAGCAAGAAGCATGAAACGCGCGCAGGTGGACGCGACAAACAATGGCTTATATACAGCGCGCCGGGAATCGCGCGCGTGATCCCGAGCCGCGCCGCGGCATTTGCAAGCTCGCTCGAGCTTGCAAGCGCGCGGAGCGAGTCTCGGCTCGCAAAAGCTCGCGGTTCCGGCTGCCGCTGCCGATGACGTTGATTGATATCTCCCGTTAATTTCCACGAGAGTATTTGCGATTTCTCTCTCCGCGCAGTCTATACGCGCGTTCGTGTCGCGTTGCGAGAGTCATAAATAGGCGTTGAATTGGCAATCGTCGAGCCTTTGTACCGGTCGCAAACAAGGGCAGGAGCTCCGCGCATATCGAGGTATATTATTAAGGGCGTATGGAGCCTCGGTTGTCGAGTTATTGAAATTGAAAGAGTCAATGGAAACGGCTGGTGAAGCCGTTGTAGTGATTATTGGATGCGGATGTCGATTCGCATATCGGAATGTTTATCGCTATTCTCGGTGGAATCGTGTAGGTGGAATTTTTTCCCTCGAATTGCGATGAAATTTTACCCATTAAATACATTCGAATTTCGCGCCACAACACAGGATTCGAAACGAATACTATTTCACTAATGTACATCAAACAGTGACGATCAAATCGTATAACGAAGTTCGGTATAGCAGCTGTTAGTCGTCTGTTACTCGACAAAGTCTCGCATCCGAGCGTTGTCCCATAAATTTGAAATTTCCCGCAATGATTAATAACAGCGCAACTGAATGTAAACATACCCCCGCCGTTTCCCCGCGATCGCCCAAGAAAAATCCGCATAGTTTCCAAACATTTGCATCAAAACCACCGCGTGCGTAATGGCTTTCCCGCGCGGAAACGAAAATCGCCCCGCGAAATTTACATTTTAACTCAAAAAGATCGCGGGAGCGCAATATAGACACGCGTGTACAGTGTACTTTTATTGTTTCTCGCCACGTCTCTCAATAAAAACAAAAGCAAAACACACGTCTATATAAACGTATACGTCGCGGAATCAATACCTTGACGTATGCACAGAGAGAGAGACGGGGGCCTGCGCGCACATCCATAAAACGTCATTCCGCTCGGTCGATATCAAAATTAGATCGGACACTACCGCGGCGTTTTATATAAAGCCCGCCGCCGCCGCGCATATCGAGAGCGCAATTTGCTAAAAACACCGCGACGAGAAATGCTCTTCCAATCTCTGTCCCGGCGACCGGTAAAAAAGTGATTGCAAATTAAAATGAAGCTCCTCTGACCCCCCCCCCCCTTCCCCTCCCCCCTCAGCTGTCAAAGCGCTCCGCGCTTCGACGTATGTGCGCATACCCGCACAATAGCCGCACATATATCTATATGTGTATACGCAAATGTCTATACGTATGTACGTATATAGACACGTGTGTACAAAGGCCAGAGAGGAGCTTAAAGCAAGTGCTTTAATTGTCTCGGCATTCGCCAACGACGGGCATTTTTCAAGCGGCAGTTCATCGGGGCGCAGACTGCATTTGACGTTTTTCAATATTTCGCCGCACACACCCACGCACATACATATATGTATGTACAGCAGCGAGTTTGATTGGAACGACGCCGCGGGAATAGGTCACCGCGCGCGCGAGCAAGAGAGAGAGAGAGAGAAAAAGAGCGACAGCGAAATATTTATGGACAAAGCGATGGCGTCTCGTATATAATATACATGTATATGTATATATATGTACATCTGTGCGCGTAAGCGTTACGCAGGGCGAGAAAAATTATTTTCTCCAAAGAGGTCGATTGACGGCGAATTTTTTTTCCCTGGAAAGGGAAAAAAATCGTATATATAAATGAAAATTGTGGAAAAGTCATGACATATACATCGAGAGACGTCGACGGTGCGGCGCGAAGAATTACGAGCTAGAGGGTCGCGCGTTGTAAATCGATGTTCCGAGTAAATCGGATATTTGCGCGGGCGGTACAGGCGCCGAAGCGCGAAAGAATAATTGCATTTTCCGCAATCGAGGATCTTTACGGCTGGGGATTAATTATTATAATAAAAATCGAAAATTGCCCCTTTCGGTACTAATTTCACCCCCACCCCCCCCCCTCTTCTCTTCGGGGGGTAACAATATAATTTGCTTGATTTATACAATACGACTTTTTTTCACTCTCCGCGCGCGCCGTTATGTTAACGTGTATCGTTGTGTAAACAACGAAAGCTCATTACTTAATGCGCGTCGAGTTGTAAAAAGCTCGGGTATTGTTCGGCCGGCCTACGCACACCCCTTTCGAATAATGCGCTATTTTTCTCTCGCTATATTATACGCTAAATAACGACACAAATCGTCATTAAGTCGTAACGGCGACAAAAAGCCAGCCGTTCCGGCGAATACCCGGTTTATAATCCTGTGACCCCACCCCCCCCCCTCCCCCTGCTTTGTTTCCACCCCCTCCCCTTCCTCTCGCCACCCGCACGTGTACAGTCGACGTGTATGACCCGTGAATAATCTGAGGCCTGTATATAACGCCTCGGGTGTGTTATTGTGTGTAATTACGTAACTTTTACCGAGTACTCGATGGCGTCTGGCGCGGGAGCGTGCGAGGAGATCTTTTGTAAATGGGGGTGATTTCTGTGCACCTGTTGTGCTAGGCTTGTCAGGTTCTGGGCAGTGAGTTTAACGGAGGTGAAAAACGCTTTGTCGACGTTCAATTTTGTGGTGCAAGCTATTTCGTGGACAATTGGATTGTTTGAAAATTGCGATTTAAATAAAATAATACCGTAAACTTTGATACGAAGAAGATCTACTTTTTCGAAAACAATGTAGACATTCGACACTCGTGTAAGGAACGAAAATTCTGGATTACGTTCATAACACACTGCCTCTCGGTTTTGCAACGCCATTGAAACATTATATTCAAACAAACTGAACTAACGAAGGAAAACAAATCTGAGAGATTTTTTTTTTTTTTGGAAAGTCGACCATTCCTTTGCATAGAAACATCCATTTCAAAGCAAGCTTACGCACATCCACCCTATTAGTCGACATAATTAAAACTGCTTTCTCTCTCTCTCTCTCTCTCCCCTCACTCCGCATTTCCGCGGTAATTAATTTTATAACGGACGTTCTAATCACGCGCGAAATGAAATTTCCGCCAACTCTGCCATCCCTCTCCTTTCTCTCTCTCTCTCTCTCTCTCTCTTTCCACCTCTACCACGTGCTTCGCGTACACAAAACACCCGACATAAACTTGTACACAAACGCATTTGTATAAACTTCTCACTTATCGAATCGTCGTCGAATTCGGCCAATATACGCCGCATATCCCATCTCCGCATTATCGAGTATAACGCGCGTACATCGCGCACACGCGCAGCTCCTCCTACATATATATATACAAACGCGTCGAATGTAGTTCGCCGCCGCGTGTGTATATACGTATATCGCGTCGCGTGAATTTATCGCGCGTGTATACACAGCGGCGGAGCGATTACGAGCGGCTCTCCAGCGTACATAGATACCTATATATACATATACATATATGCACGTTTTTGCCGCGCGAGTTTTTATTCGCGGATGCGCGACAGCGGTTTAATCGGTCGAGCGAAAAATGGGGCGTTTTGCTGTGGCGGGACTCTCTCTGTATATATGTGTGTACGTGTGTATGAGTCTGGGGCCGGTGGGGAGTCGAGCGAGATACAATTTTATTTGTCGGGAAAAATTGTGCGTATCGCGTCTGCGAGCCGCGCGATACGACTATATACGGGAGGACAAGGGGGAGGGGGGCGATATTCGGTCTGTTTCGCGTCGATGAAAAAATCGATGGATTTTTCGGGGGTAACGTGTGTGTATGAGCGCGGATGCTCGTGGACACGTTGCACAGCTTTTTTTTATGGGGTAGGGGGGTGGGGTGGGGTGGAGAAATGTTTATGTTTTTTCATAGTCGGTCGATTTCGACGGAGCTGAAAATAGAAGAAAACCATCGAGCAGTTGCTTCTTCTTGGTTTTGAAATAAACGTCGAGAATTTTATGATTCAACGATTTTACGGCTGTGTGTATATATATATATATATATATATATATATATATATATATGTACGTTGAGATTCGATCGTAATTATGGTAATGTATATACAGTCTTATCCGAAGAGATCAAAGTGCACTTACGAAAGTTGTCCGATCCGTTCCGCAGCGATTTAAAAGAAATACTGATTCAGATATCACAGATGGCGTATACGTTGGCTGTGGAATTCTAAAAGGGAAATTTAAATGAATGTTTCAAGAGTATACAGTCATCGATGTATTTTAATCGGTTGGCTGGCGCAGCGCTTTGGATCGCCAAAGGCGCGTTCCAGAGGCGCATTAATTACATGCAACCATTTGTATATCGCATAATACGTGATTTGTGATGATACGATGGCGATTCAGATAATGATTATTATCATTATCACGGACGATAAATCGACAGTTGAGCAGAAATCTCGTATGTCATTGAACGAGATTTGTAATTATTGCAGTAAACGTATATATATGCTGCCTGTTAACGAATGAAGATTCCTTGATTCATCCTATCAGTCAGCGCGAAAAGAGATTATGTGAAACGTCGAGAATATTGAATAATATTAATCTCGGACAGGAGCGAGTGTCTTTTCATTTAGGAAAACTGACGGAATATAATACGAATGACAATTCTATGTCGAAGCTGCGATTCGTGCGCGGTAGCTTGTCAAATGCAAAAATTAAATTTTGTTTAAATGTCAGACGGTTCTCTTATTGGCGAAGTTTTAATAAAAGAAACAAAGATGATTTTTCTATTTCAGACGTCTTGAATGCCAATTTAATGCATGCAATTTTGTCTTGACATTGATCATACACTATTTAGTTTTTTAATACATACATATTTAAGGAATGTGTAAAAATTGTACAGCTATGTAAATACAGGAATGTTTAAATAAAAAATGGCAATTGTACGATTCACAAAAATGACTATCTCCGGTACGAAAAGCGCTTCTCACCAATTGGAAGTTATAGGGTTCGAATCCCGGTCAGGTCATTTTTCGAAGGAAAAAAATTCAACATTTTTTTTTTACTTTTTTTTAGAATCCATTGAACACGCTTATACACCATAAATCAATGCATGCATTAAAAATAATTAAAAAATTATTTTATACAGCACGGCTGTAGCGCCAAAAGAACACAAGTTCAAATCAGCTGAATAGAAAATACAAAAAAATTCCGTAGGTTGTAAATAATATTCAAAACACTATTAATTAAATAAATAGTAAAAAGAAAGATTAATTGCAAAATAAAAAAAAAACAGTAAGCGAAAAGTAGGACGAGGTGTAGCAAATGTAGACGAGTAGAAGAGCGAACTGTCAGCTGGGAGTGTAGCGGCTCCTGTAATCCAGCTATTGGAGGCTAGTTATGGCGGAGGGTCTGAGGTCGGGGCTCACTGTTGGTACGGGCTCTGCGTTGACTGGGCGTCCGCACTAAGCTCGCCATCAATATGGGCACCCTGGAGGAGTCCGGGGTGGCCAGGTTAGCTAAGGAGAGGCGAACCGGGCCAGAGGGGAAACCCAGCAGCCAAAAGTCTCCGTGGCGGGCAGTAGTGGGATCGCGCCCGGGAGTGGGACCGCATCGGCAGCCTGGTCAATACGATTCGACCCATAACTTTTTGCCGTTTTTTAACAATTTTCCCCCATTCTCCACCCTCGGCCCTGGCCTTTCGCAAAAAGAACCGATTTTTTCCGATGATTTTCCGCGGACTTAATTTTTCCACGTACATGACATATACAGGTATAGCGCTATGCTTCGGTGCCGGCAGAGTCAATATAGCCGCGGCGGAGAAAACCGAAGCGGCGCGAAGTTAGCCGAGCAGCTGTACACATATACGTATTCTCTTGTAGCAATGAACGCGACAAGGAAAACGCGATTAAGTGCACGTGTGTTGTTGAGAGGGGGGACGGCAGCAAGAAGGGGGGGGGGCTTTATGTAATTGCGAATTGTTTGTCGACGCGCGCGTTGCGAGAAATCAGAAGTCACTTGGTATAACGTTCGCTCTCGGGTCTGCTGTTGAGTGAATTTCGTGTAAAAGCTCGAATGTTTGACTGAGAAATGCTAGTGAAGTCAGAGAGGCGTTTGTAAAGTTCGAAGGTCTGTCGGAAATTCACTCGTATAGCCACAATGAAGCTCACTCGACGCGCGCGAAATTCGAATTAATATTCGAATGAAAATTCGCATTCACCAGTGCGTTTATAGTATACGTTTACTATAAGCCGAATATCATATCTTTGTCTCAACGTCGTTTCAACGCAACGTCAACGCAACAGCATCAGAAGTGAAAATCAGCACCGAAAAACCCGGCAGCTATTAAAAGTCGTTTCCAAGAGAATCGAGCTCTCTCTCTCTCTCTCTCACTCCCGCCGATAAAGGAAGAAAGGAAGAACGAAGAAAAAAAAAGGGAAAGAAAGTACAGCGCGGCGGGCACACGTCGGTCCTTTGAAAAGGGGGCGCTCGCGTCTTATCTACCTTCGTCCCTACTCCCCCTCCCCCCTCCCGCCGCCCCGTTTACGATCGCTCGTAAATTAAAAGTTTTTATATAAAATCTATTATGAGTGTACGGAGAGGGACGCGCGCGCGCGCGCGTACACACACATATATATATATATATATATATATCTGTATACGACAGGCGTCGGCCGCTGTCCTCGGGGCCGCTCGCGCACATATAGAGAGCATTGAGAAAGTGCAATACTGCGAAATGGTCGCGCCGCCGGCCGCACAGTTTTACAGCACCGTAAAACCAGGCGCGCGCGTTATATCGCGCGAAGCTCGTCCTCGTCAGGACACAATTCCAATTCCTGCGCGCGGCTCTGCCCTCCCCCCCTCTCTCGCTCTCTTTCTCTCTTTGCGTTCCGTGCGCTCGTCCGCTGCCGCCAGCTGTAGCCGCCGCTGCTGCGCGCGAGCTTTTATTTGTCTGCCAGACTGTGTTTACATTGGGATAGCCGTGCGCTCGCGTAGATCAGGATGTATTCTAAATTAATTTTTACGCGACTCTCGCGCGCTTCCTTTCCGCCGGACGGGCTTTTTAATTAAGGATGATGCGCGGAGGGGAGTGGGGAGGGGGAGGAATTTCGATTTGTCGGACGATCGCACGGAGCTTTGAGGAGTTTTCGATGCGCGCGGTGCGCGTGAAAGGCGATTTTACACGGTTGAATGTGCGGGGGGGGGTATAAGGGCTTCTTTCGCCGAGGCTCGTATTGGCGGGTTTATCCGATCGTAAAGTGGTGTAGGAAGCAGTCGTGTCGAAATTCACTTGTTTGCGGTACGTTATACAATTAATACAGTAGACTGAGAAAACAGTTCTGCGAAAGATTGCAATGCGGAGTATAAAAATTACAATACTTTTGAGTAAGGCAGCCGTAAAAATTATTATACGGAAAGGTAAACTTTATTCGAGCTCTGCAATAAATTTTATTGAAAATCTAGGAATATTTTAAGGTTTTACGCTATATGACTGCGTTACTTGAGAGTATGATTAAAATTACAAGACTCTGTTCTCCGAGTATCTGAATTATTACTGAGCTGACAATATCGGCCTCTTACTACAATTTTTCGGATCAGTCCAGTAATAGCCCAACAGTAAAATCTTGACACTTATACAGGAATTGGCGTAAGTGTCCCTGCAGACCACATCTGGCTCTTTACTGCTGGACAATATTACGTGCCTTAGTCTCGCGGTAATGGCAAAAACTTCTGTCTTAATACTGATTTGATGAAAACCGGCGAGTATTGTACCGAAATCCACTGATCCGGAAAATTGGATGGATTCTCGTAAATGTTTACGCGCATGTACGGAATACTGCATTAGGAAAAGTGTGGCAATAAAAGATAGCGTACTTTTGTTTGTGCAAAGCAGACGATGTCGAATTACGCAGCGTCTGTACGAACGAAATATTCAGAGAATGTTATTTTTAAAATGCACGATAATAATAGAATTGAAATTCAGATTTGAAATGGGACATGCTGGCAGAGTTTTTGAAAAATGTTACCTGTCGGATAAATTTTATTTTCATTCAGATGGATTGACCGAGAAAAGAGTAAAAAAATTATTTGCAGACACGAGAGAAAAGATAATACGATTAAAACTTAATTATTTTTTCCAACATCGACATGTGAATCTACAATTGAACCAATACAATTGACACGTGAATCGTAGATCTGCAATTGCCTTGGAATTGGTAAAAAGCGAAATTCTTCAAATAGTAACAAAGCAATTAGAGAATAGCGTTAAATAATTATCTCATTAGATTTATATCGATCGTTACGAAATTAAAAGTTACCTCGATTTCGCGCCAAAATGCGCTTCACTTACCAACTCGAAAAAAATCAAAAAGCACCATAGACATATTAGTATTATGATCACTGCTATCTGGACTAACAATTCCCAAAATCCAATAAATTATCAAGGAACAAAAAATAATAATTTTTTTGAAAATAACGCCTGGTCTTACCTCACCATAGTTAAGACAGTAGCTCATCAATGCTGGAATACACTTTCTAACCGTACGGAGGAAGCAGTGACTCGCATAGGGGCAGCTCAGGGCAATTTCATGCCGGGGGGCGACGACCGGACGAAAACGACGAGAGCGTAAGATCTTGAATAACCTAAGATTAATTATTTTAAATGTCGAGCGAGTACGTGCCCCCCCCCCCCTCGGCCCCCATGGAAGTCCGATTAAAATGTCAATTATAAGCCACTCGATTAAAGGCTCTCGCGGTGGCAATCAAACGACTTTCTCATTATTTTAAAAGCACGAAAATAATCATGAAACCGTTGGCGAGATTCTCTACCAGCCGTTTGGATGTCAAACGACGAGGGGTAATATAATCGTGATCCAATCCGCTCATCGAGCAATTACTCTTGGAGAGCGTAAAAATTTATGTGCACCTGCTCTAACTTCTTTATTAGTACGCCGGCAATAAAGTGGATTAGACGCGATTAATCGCCCGGCGTATATAAATGTAAATAATAGCGATTGAGAGAGCGAATAAAATCCAGAGTAGGTCTTTTGCTCAGAAACTACTGGCATTAGTTGATGTGACAACGCGATTGATATAGTCGGTTTTACGAAAAATTAAAAATAAAAATAAGTGTCATTTCTTTAGAGACGCGATCGTCAAATTTAAATGCGACTGAGCAGTTTTAAATGCTGTGTAGTAAGATATTTAAACCCATTGAAACTTAAAATGACTTTTTCTTATGAATGAAAATAAAATTTAAAAAAGAACCTCATTTTTCTTGACTCTCTTTCGACACTCTTTGTCGATTCACAAATACTGAAGTATAATTCCAATAATACTTTCTTTAGAATAATAACTTTCTTTCTCAGATATATATTACAGATATATAACTACGAATTCGCAAGAAAGGACCTTACTCGTTTGACAATCAGCAAATTCGTACGAAATTCAAATTTTCACTTCTCTTTCTCCACACAGTCAAGGCACAGAATTTTCTTCAAAAACCAGGGAACATCAAATTAATTCGAAAAGCCACGATCGCGCACTAAAATATTAAGAGCGTTCAGCATTCAAGAGCAATGAGGTAATCGATTAATATTCAAATGGACTCGACGGCGCAAAACAAGGTCGAATAACGGAAGTGAAGACGCGTTAAAATTTCACGACATTACGCCTGAATAATCGATAAAGTGAGAGCTTTTGTTCGGAGCTTGCGAATTTTCAGCCCAGCTCGAAATCTCGCTCTATATAACGAAGAGACACTTCGCATTATACTATATACCGCGCGAAAAGAGACGCCGCCGCCCGAACTTCCCGTTAATCCCCGAAGAAAGTTTCCATCCATTTTCGGAAAATAGAGCAAAGAAAAAAATCACCCCATAACCCCATATCACAGTAGGCAGCGGCAGCAGCAGCAGCTCACAGTTTTACGATAAACGCTTCGCGCTATATTTATACACGGGTGTATATAACACTCAGCATCAGCAGTGGGATTTCGCAACAAAGCCGACGCCTCGTAAATTCTTTATCGATAACAAGCGTCGTTTCACCCCCTCACCCCCCACCCCCCTCCCAACGCCGGACGCGAATCGCGTGTTATATACACGTCAAGGCGCGCTTTTGACGAGTCCGGATTAAGCTTTTAAGCTTTTCTCCTCCCCTCCCCGGTGCTGCCGTTGTTTCTTCTCTAGGGGTAAGCGGGGGGGGGTTTAAACTTTTTTCTCGGTCTCCCCTATATCGCGGGGGCCACCCGATTATACGTGTTTAGGCGTCGCGCGCGCAGGGCGTAATTGCCGCGATTACGTCGCGCGAGAGAGCCGGTCTGTAACGAGCGACCAGGCTCGGGTGTGTTTACGGCACGGGGGGGTGCGCGCCCCCCGAGTCCGGAAAAATTGGATTTTTCGACTGTAAAGTGCGCTGCTTTTTACGGCTGGAATTGTTTTACGAGTCGCGCGAGCGGCGCTTATATGCTTTTCATTGACTCTTCGCGCGCTCGAGATTAATAACGCATGTCGAGCGGGGAGGTGGGTGGGGGTAGGGGTGAAACGTGTATTACCGCGTATATATATATATACCTTTTTTTTATCGCGCGCAACATGATAAAACTTTCTCTCTCTCTCTCTCTCTCTTCACCCAATCACTCAGGGGCTGTACGCCAGCGGCGCACAATACGACTTCATTACTTTAAAATCCAATCGTCCCATCTCTTTCTCGCTGTCTCTCTCCCTCTCTCCTCCTCGTTAATTCAATGAACCTCTATCGAAGTCACTGCGCGCGCCTCTCGACGTGTATATATAATACAGCGCCGCGTCCGGTCTCGTCCGGAGGTATATGGAACTAGTTTCTCTCTCCTCGGGAGTAATCGATCCTTTTCTCGCTCGGCTGCTGTGACTATACAGGTATGTACGCGTGTACGTCTACTATGTGTATACGTATAGGGGTTGAGGCTTTCGCCGAGTGTGTATAGTTTCCGGCAGGCAGCCACATACCGCCGATTCGGCCCCGGGGGCGAAGTTTCCCGCGGTCTTAGACCGAGTTTCGAGGCTGAAGTTTGCATTGTTGGACTTGCGGACGTAGATGGCTTGCTGCGCGTCTGTACGACTGGGCGAGAGTCGAGAGGGTGAGAGAGCGGGAGTTTTCGACTGGCGGAATGTATGTTGCTGCTGGTTCGAGGCTGCGGAGGGAGAGGGAGAGAGAGACTTTGGGCCAGAAAGGGCTTAATTGATGATGGATCATTGTTGGGTATAATGGCTGTGCGTGGACTGCAAGAGTTTCGTTTGTAAATTCGAATTTCCCGCCACAACGAGGCGCGCGGGAGAGATGAAAGTCGAAGGAGGGATTTGGTTGGTTATATGGGAAGGAACGATGGAAATGATACGGAGATTCGCGATTTTTTTGTTGCGTGCTCCCGTTACAAGAATCGACTGTATCGTTTCGCAAAGTTTTGAGGCTCATATTTGAATAACTTGTGGAACGGCGCATTTGAATAACGCGGGGAAATCATGTAATTCAAATGCCGTTCGCGGTGAATTATTTAAATATGCGAACTCGAGGCTTCGTAAAACAATGTAGTGTACATTTACGCCGAGAGATGTAAGAAGCGCAAGGAATTTTAATTTGCGTTTTAAATAAACAAATTCAAAATTGGCAGCCTCTCGGCGAAACTGCTTCGAAAACAGTGTAAAAAACTATCAGTAATTTCCTCTAATTTAGATATCAACGATATAAAGCGGCGCGCGACAAAGTCGGTCCACTTTTCACCGTCGCACTGTCTAATTCGCTGATACCAACTAAATAACGACCTCGTAAAATTACAGAACTTCTCCAACATCTTCAGCTAGATTATCGACGTCTCCGTTCTCATTACTTACGCGCGTCGCCCCGGTATTAGTCGTCCTTCGCTATCGGTTTTCCGAGTTTCCTCCTATACATTACGAACTTTTGTTCCGAATCATCGATTGCGCACAATATAGTTTGTAAACAGCTGTAAACATGCGTGTTTAGTATTTATCGAGCGAGATGTAGCGCCTGTAGTTATGCAATCGTTCACAAACATACTCGAAGAAGAAGGGAGGGAAGCATCGAGATTTCGTGTGCGGTATTGTAGAGGACACAACGCACTGCGGTGTACGGCGGGAAGTGTGCTCGCAGGGGCGATTTTTATAGAGTATAAAACGCATTTTCCATGTTTGTGTGCTGAATATGAAAAGCTGATAAATACTGTATGTGCTTGATGCTTTTTTGTAAATTCTTTGTTTACTCTCATTTTTTCTGACGTTAACTAGATTAGTTAATTAACTATATAATATTATTACTAAACAATTTAACAAACTTGAAGTTAAGTACTTAAAAAATTTTCAGAATTAAAATGTTGAATTAAAAATTTTCGCGCCAATTTATTAAGTATTTTATTCAATTCTATTCGTTAAATTTTTTAACCAATTGAATAGGGTCATTTATGAGTTTATTGACAAGCCAAAATACGTTATTAAGGGGACAGATAATACTTTAAATGAACATGAAATTGTTGTAACAGTAGTTTGTTTCCAAAATATCCATAATACTTTAAACATGAATTACTCATTGTAAATTCATATGATGTGTAATTTTGAAAAGGATTGCGTTGATTGAACACTATTAAATTTTATTTTGTTCAGAAAGCAAAAAGGTTCCTGGTAAATATTAC
The DNA here is from genome assembly GCA_018906965.1 of Philotrypesis tridentata. Taxonomy (NCBI): domain Eukaryota; kingdom Metazoa; phylum Arthropoda; class Insecta; order Hymenoptera; family Pteromalidae; genus Philotrypesis; species Philotrypesis tridentata. The sequence continues at coordinate 1,062,802 of JACCIB010000022.1, forward strand.
ATAAAGATTTTGAGAAAAAAATCGATTTCAGAATGTTGCGAACTCTCGAAGTCAAAACATTGTGCATATCAAGTGCAAAAGAGTCGATAAAAAGTGAATTTTCGTTGAAATTTTCAGTAAATTTCAAGAAAGCAAAATGTAAATCAGTCCAAAAATCATACTCTCCAGTCTCTCCGCCGTTTCAGAGCCACATCAATCGCCCTGAAAAGTCTAAAAAACATGCGCTCTACCTGTCGTCAAAGAGAAACATCGACTTTTCGTCAAAACGCCCGGGTGAAACTTTCTCCCGCCCGCGCACCATTAATAGTAATAGAAATACAAAACTCTCGGCAGCACTTCTCAGTCCATGAAATTCTGATGCGTCCCAGCGAAAAAAACACCTGTCCCTCCCCGTCCCACGTAACAGTCGCACGACAAATTCGCGCTGGCAAAAGTTACAAGTCGATATTATGCAAATGCCCGAGACTCTCTGCGCGCGCGCGACACGTATGTATACACACACACACATAACAGAGTAGTTTTCTCTCTTATTCCTCTCTCCCGCGGGAGAATAAGGAAATGCTCGGCCTCCCCCTCCCTCCCCCCGTCTTTTATACACATCCCGCCGGGGATAGACGCAGTCGAGGACGATACGTGCTTGAGTTACGCGATGTATCATGTATGCCAAGGAGTAGTGCTTTTGTCTGAATCCCGATACGGCAGCGGCCCCGGCGACTTTCGTTATTCGCCGGTCCTGCGGACTCGTTGCGCCCTGCGCTACACCGACGCGTGTACACGTATACGTGTAGAAAAGCCACGTATGCACGCGCGGCAGCTTCGATTCGAGAAATATCGCGGGAACGCCTTGGAATCTTCAATTTCGAAAAATCCCATCGCGCCGCGCCGAATGAAAAATTGATTTTGCGCCCGGCGAATTTTATTACCCCCAACCCGCGCAACGTCGCGTAATAAAGCTCCCCCACCCACCCCCCCCCCCCAATCGCGATGAAATTTCTCAATAAAGCTAAGCCGCCTTTCCTGTTTTATAAAAGCTTACCCAATGCCTGGCTGTTATATACAGATGCGAGAATTCCTCCCGATGCGGTGTGTGTTTCCGCGTGTGTATACGCAGGCGATATCGAGAAGACAAGCGGTAAATAAATCAAAATCAATTTTCGAGGCTCGCTATGTGTACTGGCGAGCGGAGCCCAATAACGAAGAGCCGCCCGGTGTAAGTGACTTAGCCTGCATTACAGGGAAAGGCGAAGGGATAACCAAGAGTTATTGAGTTCATCGAGCTTCCGTCGGAGCGAGATGGGGGGGGGGGGGGAGAGCTTGCAACGCCGACCCTCTCAAGAATCGTCGAAATCGAATTAGCTCGGCCCGTTTGATAGACGGCTATCAGTGAGGTAGCGAACCGCAATCAGACGTGGGGGGTCTCGCCCGATTTCGTGATCGGTGATCCCCGGCAATCGTCTCGCGGCTGATTGTCAATGCGATATAGTGGAAAATGCCTGTTTTGTTTATTCTCGATGTATTTTTTTTGGGGTAGTATGGAACAGCTCGTATTTTTGAAGAAATACCGAGCTTTGGATCTTAATAAACGTTTTCAGATTTTCAAGAGAGAAGGACAGTTTTAAACCATGTTAATATTATCCTCTATAGACAATTACAATCTAACATTCACTTCACACTCGGATCCTGAATAAGTACGTAAATACATTAAAATGTACTTTAATAGTACAAAACTCTTCGGAATTTCGAATCAGATTGGATTCTGGATCAGGAAGGTACTAACGATATGCACATTCTAAAGTAATCGCTTTCGCGTCGATCGAAATTTCGTAAATAAGTTACGCGGAGTTAAAAAGTGAATTTGGAAATTGAGTTGTTCAATTCGATAATACGAGCTTTTTTTACGGCTCAACAGAAACATGATTATTATTTCATGTTTTTTCATTGACAACCATAGCCGTTAGCAGCGTTCGAGATTTTAAAGGGAAATCGAGCTCACTTGGTCCAATATCAGTGAGAGAGTCCATTGAAATAACGAGTAAAGCTTTATTTAAAAGCATTTATCCTTTTAATGAGCTATTGAATATTATTTCCTTTTGGTTCAAAAGAGCATTTCTCTCTCAGCGTAAAATTCGTTACACTCTTATAACGCACTCCATTGATTTAATTAGGTTTTATTCGCGAGTATAAACTCCCCCTTTCTCTTTCTCTCTCAGTGCACTTGTTCCCATTACTCGCGATTCGCTGTTCGCTTTAAAATAGCCTCCCGTCAACGTTACGCAAACCAGTAGAGCTTCAGTCGGCTAATTTTTATTTCCTTGTTTTTCGCGCTTGCATCTCCCCCTCGACTCGCAGTAAACGTCAAACGTACTCGTCTCTATACAGCGACGACTGCAAGCACAACACAACAGCTTAATTTTCCGCTCGATCGGTGTAATACGACTCTATTATCATCGCGGACAAGGGGAGAAAATTTCCGCTCCCCCCCCCCCCCGCCCCTATCGGCATACGAGCCAATTTGAAAATATCCCGAGAAGCAAACGAGAAGATGGCCAGCAACAGCAGCAGCAGCAGTTGCGCCGCGACATTAGCATTTAGATCGTTCAGTTCCGCGCTTTACTATCGGCTCGCGATCGCTATTGTACTCGCGCCTTCTTACGTAGCCGTACCTTACTTCATATCTACGCGTACATAGGTATATATATATAGAGACAGACAGGGGCTCGGGTGTGAAAAGGACTCGGTCGAGTGAGGGGGGGGGGGGGAAGAGATAAGGAAGCGACGCAATCAGACTTGAATTCGTAATCAACGCTGATAATGACGCCGAGAGCAGTTCCTTTCTGTGTTCGCCGAGGAGCGTGAGAGGGGGTGGTAGGGGGGAGGGAGGGCGGTGAGGATTGCGAGAAAGCAGTCTTTGATTTGTATGGAAATGCTTTGCTGTGCGCGCGGTCTTGACGGCGAGAGAGAGAGCTCTGGGAAGTTCCGACGGTCGTCTTGTGCTCGAGTGAATTTTTGTGGGGAATTCAAGTTTATATACATATATATATATAACCTGTGTGCGGGAGGTTGATTTCCATTGATATGCAGTTATGGAATTGATTTTCATTTTTATACACGTTGCGGCTTGCGGGATGCGCTGCATATTACAAAGGACGGATATATTATTAATAAATGTATAGTTGCTGTCACTTATTGCAAAATGTAAAAACTATGTGTATAGGACGGAAGGAATTCGTTTCATTCCCGTGTAGTGCCGCGTGTAATATTTCTGGAAAAATGCACTATTACTTTATTCCGAACATTACATCGCTTTATCATGTCAGATATATCCGCTGCGCAGCCGAGTATCCTCATACACAATATATTAAAAATTTTTCTCTTGCAGCGATACTCCGCTGCCGCTTCGTTTCATTTCGTCTCTATACATCCTACACTCCACATCTTTATTACACTTTATCATATACTTTATCCGTTCTCTCCGTAATTCTCGTCCGCGAAGTACAGCCTGCGAATCTACATGAAATCGTCGCCTCTCTCCTCTACAGATCTACAAATTCGCTTTTCCAATTAAAACTTTTTCTCAAGGGGTGGGGGCCGGGGGACAGGGTAGGGGGTGAATTCGAGAAAAGCTCCCCAACGCCAAGCGTTTGCCGGAAAGTAAATCGCGACCGCTGAAAACAGGATCGAGCAAAGCCGCGAAATTATAGCCAGATTTTGTGGACCGCCTCGCGCCCCCTTCCCTCCCCCCCCCCCTTCCCCGCGCACTTTCAACTTTATAACCCGTGCGAAAGAGCAAGGTAGCGCCGGAGCAGACGCCGCGCTATACCTTCGGCCTCGCGCGCGCGCGTCGACCCCCTTAAATCCCGACTTCTCGGGGCTGTTCGACGATTTAATACCCCGAGTCGTAAAGGCGCCGGGGATAAGCCTGGACCTAAGATTTGCATGCGGCGAGCGAGAAAAAATTCGTCCCCGCTACTCTCTCTCTCTCTTTCTCTCTCTTAGCTGCGCACTCCGCTGTTTATTCCGAGATATGCATTATCCAATAGCGCGACCCGAATTATTTTCAAATTGCAAATTTTATCGTCGCTCCCCGTCATGTGGTACAGCCGGTGAAATATACGGGCTTCCGATGGGACGTTCCGCTTGAAAATAGTCGTCGACTGCGCTTACCCCCCGATTACTCTTCCGGCGAGAGCCGAGAGAAAGGGGCTATTTTCAGTGGCAATTACAAAGTTCGCCGTCGCCGATAAAAATACACAGCTTCTCTCTCTCTCTCTCGCGCGCAAAAGTTGCGAGTTTGGAAAAAATGTAAACACACCGTTCGCCCGGCATGCTGTAATATGGGAAATAAAATGATGAGGGGGGGGGGGGGCGGAGAAAAAAAGTCGCGCTCTCGATTTCGCGGAACTTTCCGGCAAAACTACCCCCCTCCACCCTCCTCTTTTTTATCCCTTCCCGATGAGCGCGCATTAATGAAAGAGCTTTCAATCTCCTCGCAGCTGTAACAAAAAAGTTTCGAAACTAATTTTCAACTGTAACGTTCCGTTAACCCACTGCCAAGACTCTGTATGATACACATGATACATGTACGTATAGGTATATTTACGCGCAGCCATTGAATCGCAAATGCCAGTGCCGAGTTTGATTCGTACACTCGTATGCAAATGAAGAACTGGGGAAGTAGCTTGATATATGTAAATGCTCGTAACTTCGATTCGAGTAATCGACATTTATTATTAGTTTTTTCTTTCAAAGATAAAATCCTCTTATAAAATCGCAGTTACATTTTTTATCGGCAAAATTACATTTTTTATTATTATTATTCACATTAGTATCATAAAATCGCAATTGTATTTCTCATCGGAGATTCCGACGGGGAAAAATGTTTTGTAAACCGTGCAAACCTCGAACTCGAAGGAATTTCCAGATGTATACGACACTACCATACTTTCGTGCTCAAAATTACGAAAAATCCCGCAAACAATTCCACCCTCGGCCCACGCATTCCAAGAAACTAAAACAACAAGGAAATCGTCCCGATAGCCGTGCCTTCCAAAAAAAAAAACGAAACAAAAATTTTTCTCCCAACTTGCTCCCGCGGTTATGCCCACACGGATTTGCACACCGCGCTTGGGAAAACGCGACGACAGCGCGATGTAAATCAATGTGTTTCGCAATACCCCGCCACAGCTGCACAAGCATAAATTCCCCGGCCAAGTTTGTAATGCGCCTCCCGGCGATTCCGAGTAGAGCAGCCCCGTTTGCGCCGACCGCGGCGCTGACGCGTCTTTCCATAGGCACTTTTAATCTTTTTCTCGAGCCCCTCCCCCCCCCCATCACCCCTTTCGTTTTATTCGCGAGGTAACTTCGACTATTGCGCGTAGTTTTCTTACCGTCGACGGATTAATTCATTCGCGCTCGTCTCTCCGCCTCTTTCTCCGTCGCAGGCCGTTGAAACGAGCTTCGAATTTCCTTTTTTCCCGAGTCTCCGCGTCGCTCGCTCTCGTCTTTCGTTGAGAAAAGAGCGGATGGAAATCGGGGGGATGAGGAGGAGGGGATAATCGATTGGGATGCCTTTATCGATTTCGAACGGGCCATTGTTCTATCGTCGTGGATTTGTTCGAAAGAGTAATTGTTTATAATTTATTCATAGATACAAAAAGAAAGTCGTCTTACACACATAATTACATTCGTGAGGACGTGTTAAATTGTATAAAAATATTTATTGCTACACTCGTGATGTGTATACTTATGTCGTGGAGAACGAAATAATTTACTATATGCATCGTTATGTAGAGCTACGATATTTTCTATGTTTATCACTGCGTTGATTTGACGATGAGTATTCGATTCTAAAGTATATATAAATCTATGTATCTCGACTGTCGTGTGTGCGCGTATGCTATTTTTAAACGTTCGTTGATAAAAATTTGGGCGTCATGTACGGAACAGTGGAACGACATATAGTGCAAGTATTTGTGAAGTATAGACATTTGAAAATTACGTGCTAATTTAACAACTATATTTTTGATTCGCAATGGAATTCGATCGAACGTGCGCGCGATATTTGAAAATTCAATTACGAATCGAATCGCGAAGAGCCGTTGGAAGATGTGAGTATAAATCGTTCGACAGCGCGATAAAACTTTTCGGAAAATTCTCTACGAGTATACGTAAAACTTACGAGAGTACATGTACGCTATATATTTTTTACACATAAGAAATCGTGCGAGCATATAATATCGTTTTATATATATGTATACTATTTACAGCCTCGCCCAGCTGCAATATCGTATAACGTCTCTCTCTCTCTCTCTCTCTCTCTTTCTCTCTCACTCTCTCATCTCTCTTACAAGTATTGCTATACTTTATATAATTTTTAAAGCTCCAACTTTAACGTATACATGTTACATACCGTACGAAGACACAATAAATCGATACAAAAGGCAATATATATATAATATTATATATATATATATATAACTCGGTGCGCACCTCGCGATACAAGACTCGAGTACGCAAACCCTTATACGTATATATACCTATATACGTATACGTAATAGAAAGAAAAGCCACGTCGCCGAGGCGCACAATTACAAAACTCCGAGCAAAAGTCCCGCGCGAGTCGTCGAGCACAAAAAACGAGCCTTAATCCTTGTAGTTCTTGTTCGAGTCCTGAGCCTGGGGCGAGTTGGTCGCCTGCTTGTCGGCGTCGGGCTTCGTCGAGGACTCCGGACGATCGTAGAGATAGCTCGTGCCCCTCGGACCCGCCGGAGCCGCTGTGCTGTCGTAGTAGTAGTCCTGCGGCCGATAGTACCTGCGGCGAGAAACGAAGGGTGGAGGGGGCGGGGGTAGAGATAGTCAAGAGGGTGATTCTTTCTCGTCGAAGGGGGGCGGGGAGGGGGGTGGAAAACTTACGTGGCATCGCGGTCGCGATCGCGTTCCCGCTCGCGCTCTCGGTTCGGGTCTCGCCAGTTGCCGCGGTTGCCGCCGCCTCCGGCGTAGTTCCAGGCGCTGGCGTAGGCCGGCCTGTCCGAGACTCCCGGGGCTGACCAGCTCGAGCCGCCGTAGCCGTAGCCGCGCGAGTCCGGCCGGCCGCCGTAGCGGTCGTTGTACCTGTGCGAGGAATTTTTTTTTTAGATTTTATAGGTTTTTTTATGGGAATGATGGGCGATGAGTGTGGAATTGAATTTGATTTTTGTGCGCGTGTCGATTTGCTGGATTGTAAAGATAACTTATTTTTGGTATGCAATGTTGGATTTATACTATTTTTGAGTTTAAATGACATTGCTTATACATATACAGAAATAAAATTTAATTCTCTACTTTTTGCTGATTGATGATGATCATTAGGTAATTCCCTAAATGCTAAATTGGTTAATTTATCAAACGAATTAATGTCTACCATGGTTGCCTTTTTCTTTTATTATTTTAGAAAATTTCAGAATCAAAATGAGAAGCACAGCGCGTAAAAGCGATATCTTCGCAAGAACGGAAAACAAAACTATTTACCAAAAGCATAAAAAGTCGTCACTTCAAATCATCAAATCACAATAAATTCGAGCAGTCAAAAAATTCTTACCTGTCATCGTAAACCGGTCTCCTATATCCATTCCTATCGTACTGATCGTATCTGGCGTCGTATCTCGCGTCGTATCTGGCGTCGTATCGCCCGTAATTTTTGTACCTGTCGGGATACCTCGGAGGTCCGTAATCGTCGTAGGGAACCGGCGGTCTTCTACCGGCCGGTGGTGGTCCATACCGATCGTAGCGCGGATCGTCGTACGGATATCTGGGGTCGAGATTGTCGTATCCGTTGCCTCGTTCATAGGGTCTCTCGCTCAGAGGACGATCCCCGGGACGATCGATCGGCCGTTCGATCGGTCGATCGCCTGGCCGATCGATCGGTCGGTTGTAGTAACGATCGCGCTCGTAAGGATCGTACCTGTTAGTGGAATCGGATCAATTTTTGTTCATTTGCTGTGGGGAAGAAACTGAGATGGATTTCGAGCCTCACCTGTCGTTGTAGGTCGACGGTCTGAAGAGCTCGTTCCTCCCGTAAGGATCGTACCGATCGTAATCGTAATTCGGAGCTCTGGCTCGATCGTAGTACGGATCGTACCGATCTCGGTACCGGCGATCGTCGTAGTCGTCGTCGTAGTAGTCGTACTTGGGCCTTTGCCTCCATCTCGACTGGTAGGGACTGTAATAATCACTTGATTTTATTGTTCATTAATACCTTTGTTTAACAAGAAAAATCGTTATTCAACGTCACACAACACATGCAAAGCGCAAGCCCCCATCGATCTATCGCCCGCAGTAAATTTCCATCAGCAACTCTCCATCAGCCTAGAACAAACCAGCTATACCGAGAAGAGCAAAAAAACCGAAGCTTCGCGGATCCTCCTCGATCTTCCTCCCCCCTCCTCCCCCCTGTCACTGCTGCCCCTCGTGCCAGACGAAAGATATAGTTGAGCGCGCCGACGAACATAACTCACTCTCGATCGGTTTGCGCGGCTGCGGCGACGGCCTTGTTCGGGTCGCAGGTGATGCATCTCGACTCGAAGTACGCGGAGTCGCGGTGCTCCAGCAGATCGGACGGCCTGCCCGACGAGCCCGACGTCAGCGACAGATTCTCCTCGCTGTACCTGCCGCCGTTGCTGCTGCTGCTGTAGTAGCCGTCGGAGCGAGCTTGACGAAAGAGCGTTCCCAGGACGGAGCTTGCAGTCGCGGCCGATGGCTCTTGCGCCGTGGTCGTTGTCTCCTCCTCGCTCGCGGCGCCGAGGCAGTGCCGCGAGCCGCCGAGCACCAGCAGCAGCAGCAGAACTGCCGCCCTTTGCAGCACCTGTGGGTCAGAGAGGTAGAGAGAGAGAGATAAGTGAAGGTTTTTGCGATTTATTCTCGGAGGTGGGATTGCGGCTGCAATAAAAAATAGTGGGAGATGGGGTTGTGTAGGATGTTTATGGCAACTTGGAAACAAATTTGTTGGGGGTTTGAAGGTAGATTGCCGTGAAGGAAGAATAAAAATTGCTGCGATTATACTGGTAAGAAATTTTGGTTTTTATGAAAATTAAGTAATTTTGTCATGTAATGTAAAAATAACAATTTTTGAGCAATATTTTTTAAAATGTACTGATTACCGTTAGCGGTTACGAACATCTCTCATTAATTACTACCTAGTAATATAGCAACTTTCCCGGTATAAATAATCAATCTCTATTATTATTTATCTCAGTCTACTAATAAACATTTCGCTCTACGCTAAATACAAACAAAATTTTGCATAGAAAAATAATGTGAGCTCGATAATTTTATCAAGCTGCATATTCCTCGTGCGCCTTCAATACAGACGTCACGCAATACACGCCATGTGCTCGAGCCGTCGTGCCGTATACCTATATGATACCTACATATACCTGGAAAAATTAAGTCCGCGGAAAATCATCAGAAAAAATCGGTTCTTTTTGCAAAAGATCAGGGCTGAGGGTGGGCAATGGGGAAAAATTGTTAAAAAACAGCAAAAAGTTATGGGTCTAATCGTATTGACCAGGCTGCCGACGCGGTCCCACTCCCGGGCGCGATCCCACTACTGCCCGCCACGGAGACTTTTGGCTGCTGGGTTTCCCCTCTGGCCCGGTTCGCCTCTCCTTAGCTAACCTGGCCACCCCGGACTCCTCCGGGGTGCCCATATTGATGGCGAGCTTAGTGCGGACGCCCAGTCAACGCAGAGCCCGTACCAACAGTGAACCCCGACCTCAGACCCTCCGCCATAACTAGCCTCCAATAGCTGGATTACAGGAGCCGCTACACTCCCAGCTGACAGTTCGCTCTTCTACTCGTCTACATTTGCTACACCTCGTCCTACTTTTCGCTTACTGTTTTATTTTATTTTTCAATTAATTTTTCTTTTTATGATTTATTTAATTAATCGTGTTTTAAATATTATTTACAACCTACAGAATTTTTTTCTATTATCTATGTAGCTTTTTAAATTTAATTTTTATGTTCTCCTAAATATATTTAAATAATTTTTTTATACACTTTTAATAAATACATTGATTTATGCGATAGTTACGTGTTTAATGGATTATAAAAAAAGGTAATAAAATATTCAAGTTTTTGTCTCCAAAAAATGACTTGACCGGGATTCGAACTCTAAACCTTCAAATCGATGGCTATGTTAAGAATCTCAGAGTTTACTTGATGCAGCTAAAGTCGTGTTTTGTGACATCGTTTCATATTGTAAGTATTTATTCAATAATTTTGTTAACTTATAACTTAAATACATCTACTAAACTGTAAAATAGTGCACAAAAAAAATTTTAATTATACTTTTTCCCAAAAAAACGCTCTGACCAAGATTCGAATGCTTCAAACCGCCAGCAAAAATTGCATCCTCGCCCAGTGATTTCCTCATATTACTATTATCCCCCTTGATATTTCATTCCCCTCACCTCGTAATAAGCGAACACTGTCCCAGTAAATTCGGTACAAACGAAAAAGTTGAACGACTTCTAAAGACTCCCAACAATCCCATGCCCCCTTCCCCCTCCTATCACGAGCACATCGTAACTTGATACAATTCCCTCTCGAAAAACAAAACAGCAGCTCGCCTGTGTCGTTACCCTCCGCAGAGCTGGCTCGAATAAAAACCCTCTGCGCCACCACCTCGTCCCCCACCCCCGTATCTAACCAAATCAGCCGAAAACGTCGTCTCTACCCGGGCGCACCGCCTCCAGGAAAGTAACAGCTCTACCTCATCGTCTCTCCCGGAAAATTGGACTACACCTGCAGCGCATACTCTCCCTTCAGACTAAAACACACACACAGCGGCCACACGGTCGACCCCCCCCCAACACCGGCAGCGGCAGATTGGACGGCGTTAATAGAAGGAAGGACCGGATAAGTGGATTGACCGTTAAGCCGTCCGTGCGACTTGCAGGTCGATTCGCGATAATGACCCTCGGCACACCTTATATATATACACATATATATATATGTACAACGCATTGTACGCGACAAAATTGATGGAGCGTTCGTTATATACCTCCGCAGCCTCGCTCTGCTGCGCGTTAAAGCGTATATACGGACGAGTTTACGCGTAATGTACAACACGTGTATATGTACATATAGCTGGGCGCTGCGCGCAATAATCGATGTCGCGAATTAATTCGCCGATGAAAATCCTTATACTCTCGGGCGAATTATTTACGGCCATTTCCGTAATTGCTGACGCAATAACGATGCGGCTCTAGAGCCTCTCTCTCTCTCTCTCTCCACCGCCTCCCCGGCGGAATTTAACTTGTCGTGAATAATGCGCTGCCTGTAAACAACTGCGGGACGCAAAAATATGTAATGGCTCGGGAGAGCCGCCGCCGCCGCCGCCGCACCGAAGAGATTTGTTACGGGCTCGACTCGGCGATATATATATATATATACAGCGCCGACTTTGCGTGTATGTGTGCGCGGCTGCGATATATATACACACGCGCGAACTGCACTCAATGACTGTTTATACAGCGCCGTGCAGTTTGTTTTAATTTTTTTTCTCTCTCCCCTTTGTTTTGCTTTGCGGAATAAAAGGTGATTTTCCGTTGGGAGGCTGCAGGGACGGAATGGAAACGATGGAATTAGGGTAATGTAAAGAGCGATAATGTTGGTACAAACGTGAGTTTAATAATTAATTAATAAGTAACGGTAAACAACGGTAATGATTGTGCGTAACACGGGTATGTCGACAGCATGGATTATGCGAAAATCAGGATCGATTGGTAATTTAATGCGAATTCCATCAGCGAGTCGATCGTGCTGAGCACAAAACTTTCGCGATTAATAAATAATTCGATGAATACACGCGAAAGCGCATTGCAATTTTCGCGATCAGATTTGCTTTCAAGACAGACAAGGGCATCGACCACTTTTACGCCGATAATGCGTGAAAATTTCACTTTCTCTCTCTGTCTCTCTTTCAGTGCAGAGAGAAGCGAGCAGCGCGACGTTAAATTCGAAATCGCTATTCCGGGCGCTATATACGGTGTACATAAACCGGGAGAGCGAACTCCCCGGGAAACTCTAATCCACGTGGCGATATTTCATTGGTCCCGATGTAACGGCTTTTCGGGGGCCCGGAGGGGGTGAGGCGCAAAATCGAAAAAGTATTACAATTCCTCGAAAGCCCGTATCGTTACGCACACATACACAGCAGCAGCAGCAGCAGCAGTAGCAGTCAGACAGAAGCTCGCTGACTTTTCGCGGAGGGAAATTGAGGAAAGCCCATCGCGCGTAAAACCGTATCGCTTTTGCATGGCTCGATGAGCTTCCGAGGCTATACACATTCTATGTATCTATTCGATAGACACAGAGAGTGAGAGAGAGAGAGAGGCGAAGAGAAGCGACGTTTCAAGGGTCGATAGACAGCTGCTGTACCGCTATCTTCTCGCAGTTCTGTGTCGAAAGGGCCGTGTGCCCGACGAGCTGAAATTCGGCTGGATTTTGAGAAAATGATTCGATGGATTTTCGTTCCGTCGGGGGGGTAGGAACTAATGGAATTGCAGGTTGATTGAATTGTAAACGTGCTGCAGTTGTGATAAAAGCCTGCATTGGTGTATAAAATTTTTTGGCTTTCAGACTTTCGAACCCTCCTCTTTCTATACTGACCGTATCGACGCGATGAAAAAATGCTGATTATAATGATAGTGAAAAACCAAAATGGAAAATTAAATGGGAACTTTCGTTCTAGGAGAAGAGCTAACGGAAATACGATTGATTAAATTATAAATATATTTATACTTATGACAAATGCACAAATGTGATTACGATATGCTGATAGCCATAATAGTGAAAAGTCGAATAGAAAATCAAATAGAGAACAATACAATTATCTGTCATTCGTCTATTATTATGTCTCAGCTTCGTAAGTATAATTGTTCGGGGCGAAAAATTTTCAACGCGCAATATCTCGCGCTATGCTTTCGAACTACATCGCTCTGAAATTTCGGAACAGCGTAGTCCACTCGTATAACCGGAGCTTTTATTTTTAGAACTCCTCTTTTTTATACCGACTCGTTGAAAAATATTTGGACTCAACGCCGTGTACGCGGCGAACACAAGGGCGCTTTTAAATTCTCGAAAAACCATATTTCAGCCGCTGCTGGAATTCTGGGCGTGCTACACTAAAAAAAATGTTTCGAACAAGATTATGGTTACTCTCTCTTTCTCTTTTTTTATAAGAGAAGGATACATATAGATATAGAAAGGCAGGTAGATGATTTATTGCGCCTATCGAACAGAACATTGATTAGTTGAAAAACAGAGAGAAAACAGAAGATGGTACTCCCTGCATGAAAAGTGTAAAGGACGATTCGACGATTTTTACGTTTTACCTCACACATGGCCAACGAATGCAGTTTATATCGCAGTGGGACGTAAATCCGCACTTAAACCGTATCTATCCATCTCGACTATCAAAAAGCTCGGGTAAATTATGCTAGTGTCTATAAGTCGCTCGTTGAATAACAGAAGACAACTCGTGGAAATTATCAAGGTTTATGTGTATGCATACACGCAATATTATATTTACATTAAATGAACATTTCGAAAGCGCAAATACGTGGGAGATTATTTCGGTTATTCGAATTTCGGATGCACATTACTTGCAAGACAGCATTATTTTGAAAGCCGAACAGAAAATTTTTTAATTGAATTGTTTGATGGGTGCATTTACGTATTTGCGTACGTATAGAGGTATATACGTATAATTTAAGTCTGATGAAAAGCCTATACAGTCGTTGAATAGTAACGAGTGCATGATGGATCGAATGGCATTCTTTTGACTGAGAATTGAACGATAGGCAAAAATTTTTTCATTAAACCACAATAGAATTTTATTCTTTAGTTGTACGGATTCCAAAACAATCGAAGTACGTTTACTCGCCAAACGGTGACAAAGAGCAGGATCAGACTAAAGCTTTAAATTCTGTTCATTTCATTGTGCTATAGATTACGTTAAACCACAATTTTTCAATTATTCTTAGGATTTGACTTGTAATACGATATTTATCGCTCGGTGTACAAAAAAATACATGAGTGGATGTATAATCAAGGCCAGATATTATGCAATTCGCCTGAAACTATGCTCATTTAATTGTTGCATCTAGTTCGTGTCTCGCCACATAGAAATTTAGTCAGTTTATATATATCAGTTTATATCCATCGCGCATTCCACCAATGAAACTTTTTCATAATAAATCATCGATATTTCCCGCGCGCGTATCGCATTTCTATTTGTTTCAGATTTACTTTTCATTATTAAAAAATGGACTGTCATAAAAAGCACGGTATTTAACTGTAGGGCGGAGTTGTTTTTTCAGGCTTTCAATTTTCTTCCCAAATTGCACAATGTAATGCAATATGCCGATGGTAACAATAAAAAAACAATAGAAAAACACAAGAATAATACCGTTATCCGTTATTTAAAAAATTGTTATTTTTGTATTTTACAGATATATGAGTGTGTCCAGGAAATTTCGGAAACAATTCCGACGGAAAAGTGGCGAAAAATTTTCTTGAAGGCACACCTATCAGACCCGTTTTTCTCATTCCTTAGGTCATTCTGAAAGAGAAAAAACTCGCGTACATGGCGGATCGTGAGGTATACTTTTTTCCTTTTTTTATACTTTTAAAATTCATCAAAGAATGCTCTGAAATTTTTTCAGATTTTTCAAGAACGTTTTTGGAAATTTAGTTTTTTTGGATTTTCGAAAAATCAATAATTGTATCGGATCAATCTGAAAACATTTCATTCACGAATGCAAAGACATTTTTGTTCCAATGCAATTTTCATAAAAGTCCATAGTTTTCGAGACAAAATCTATGAATTCTGTTTTTGTTAATTATTTCTCGTTCTTTCAACTCGTTTTTGCTCCGGAAAAAAGTGTACCATACGATCGACCATGTACGCGAGCGTTTTCTCTTTCAGAATGAGCTAAGTAACCAGTAAAAACAGGTCTGGTAGGTGTGCCTTCAAAAAAATTTTTTGCAGCTTTTCCGTCCGAGTTATTTCCGAAATTTTCTGGACATACTCATATACACGTTGTATGGCTGCTGATCCAAACTCGGCAACTTTTTGCCCAAAACTCTAACTCTCTCTCTCTCTCTCTCTCTCTCTCTGGCCCTATAAACGTCAAACGCCCAGCCCTTTTCCGAAAATTGTCCATTACCCGATCCCTCTCAAAACGTCAATTTTTAAAAGACCTCCGCACTCGCTCGCAAACTTTCGACCTCGCGCGCTCGCGTCTTTTACCCGCAACGCATCGCAGTAGAGTATAAGTAAAGCCGTTACACACCGCGCGTAAAATTGAAAAATTCTCCTTCGCCCTCATAATGGGAGCCTTAGCAGCGCATCAGCCGTACCATCATTCATACATCTCTCTCTCTCTCTCTCTGAGAGCAGTATAGTGTCCGGTCGAAGGGAAAACGAGCATAAATCCATTAGGAGCAGAGCTCTCGGCGCCATTAGCAGAAAAGCCGCGCTGCTCGAAACACGAGCCGAGCACATCCACTTTTGCCGAGGACACGTCCCATTCTTCTTCCCCAAAAGAGAATATACACTTTGCGCGCGCGAATGTCTGTGTATCACGAAATACGTATATATAGGTATGTAGTGATACGGTGTACACACAGCGGGTCCTTCGCTGTGTATCGTTACTTTTCCATCGTCGCGCGCGCGCAGTGTCTTATGCTCTTTTCAACGGGAATTTTCAACGGCGGCTATGATTCATCGCTCGCGTTACACGCGCTGGGTGACCCGATTCTTTTTTTTTTTTTTTAATTTCGCGTTCGCGCGTCTCGGCGGAAATCCGAGCGATACGATGTAACGCGATTACAAGCGTCGACGAGAGGGCTTTATTGGAATTCGAATCGGCCTAATCGCGCCTATTCGTAACACGATACACATTATGCGTGTATATCGGGCAGCGCAGATTCTGTAATTTTCATTGTACCGCCGCGTCGCGTTAAATTCGCGCGGCTATATAACGACTGCTCGCGGACGCGCGAGCGGCAATTACGGAAAACAGCGGCGCGCTGTCCCTCGCATTTTCAATTATCGTGAATTTCTAGCTTATTATCCATTCGGAAGGCACTAAAGTCCCAATTAAGCGTATTATCCGCGCAACGACTTCGCATATCGGCTGTAAAGAATTAACGCGTCCGCGGGGGTGTGCGCCCCGTATGCGTACACGTATGTATATATATATATATATATACTTGTTATGCATATACGTAAGGGTGGCTCTCCGTGAAATGAAAATTTACAGTCTTGCGCGCCTCTGTACTAGCTCGAAGGCGCGCTGGATGGAAAAAAATCGGGAAAAATTCGTCTGAACGAAATTCTGAACTTTATATCTAGAGCAGCGAAAAATTTACTATTTCTCATAGTTAAATAATATTAACCTCACAGATAGTGAAATTTTTCACTATTTACACGTAGTACAAAAAATATCATTTAACAAATTAGTGAATATTCACTAATTAATACGATGCATTGTTGTAAAAATTATAATCCGCTATAGTACGCAGTAAATAGTCACTGTTTATGAAATGAATTATCATTTTGCTCATTTCTTTGCGTTCACTATCGAATTAGTAAATATTCACTGATTCAAACAGTAGAAAGTGTTTGCTTTAAATTGTCACTGGAACACTGATTATCCAGTACATAATCAACTTAGCAAAAGGTGAACTTGAAAAATCCTAAAAATTTACTTTTTATTAATGAGTCACTACATCTTTTAAGAGAAGTAAAATTTTCGGTACTTATTCAGTGCATTTTTAACATCCGAGAAATTCACTATTCAAGTGGAAAATCCACCACCCAAAAAAAGTGAAATGTTATGGACTTCATCGTTTTGCAACATGAGAAAAATTTACTATTTAATTAGCCAACAATAAACTTGTAGAATAAGCGAAAATTTATGTCTCCCTTAGCCTCCTGTTACTAGGGCCACACACTATTTTGAGTAATGTATTTGCAACATTGTAGGTAGTGTATTTTGACTATTTCAGCTAATTTGTATTGCTACCCAAATATTATTTTTATTCACTATTTGCAATGCTCATATCTACTACTTTAGGTAGTCCTTCTACACTTTTTCAATTGGTTAATTTTTTTAACCCGTTTTAACTGTGCTTATTCACTAGCTCACAGTTGCACCATTATAACTTTTCCAGATTGTAAATACGGACGAAAAAACTGTGAATATATTCACTCGTTTAGATTTAGAGAATAAAATTTACAAAAAATGTTTTTAAATTTTAATTTTCAGCTATATCATTATTTTTCTTTCTAAAATTAGAAAAATAGTTTTCAAAATATTACGGCTTCCGTGTCTCTCTAACACAATACACGTACATTATACACCTTCATATTTATGCGCGCGAGAGCGTATATATCCGCGCCGCCGATCGATCTTCATAATCCAATGGCACACCACTGGCCTCGCGCGTCTATACTCACGCGTGTATTCGGAATATATCCAAAGAAAATCGCATTAACCACACGCGCTTCGGAATTCCCGACCTCTCGTCCCCCGTCATTCCCACGTATTATCAACTGCTGTATACATACATAATGCTAACTCTGCGGCGCGCGAGCGAGGCTTTCTCGGCCTTGGGCGATTAAATTACCCCCTTTCCACCCCGCAGTCGCGCGCGTTCACGCGATCCCGGGGCTTTCGCGCGAAAAAGCCGAAAATTTGCCTAATTAAAAATATCGCCGCGCACATAGTCGCCGCGAATGCATAATGCATAAGTACAAGTACACGCACGAGGCTCGGAAATTCAAGACGAGAGCGGCGCGGCTGGAGATTCGGCCGACTGGGCGTGACCGCGTCGACTGTACTCGCCGAGAGACAGAGAGAGTGAGTCGTCCGGTGAAACACTATATATACGTCGATCCGAGAGCGAGAGAGGGTTAATCGGTGACGAATGGCTGGCTTCGGCTCCCATTATCATCCTCGAGATTGTTAATTAGTCGATCGTGGTTCTCGTCCATTGTCGGAATACATATAGCGTGACGTCGTTTGCATTAGTAGCAGAAGCAGCCTCGGTTAGCACAAAAAAAATTAAGTTAAGCTGTCCCAGCGAGCATTAAATCAATTTGCAGGGGATAATCTCCTCCTTACGATTTGACAACAAAAGAAAAAAAGGGAAAAAAGGAGAGAGAGAGAGACGAGTACGAGCAGTTGGAGAGAAGCTTCTGCCTGCTGCTTTCCTTTCATTTCAGCGGCGCCTAAGCGTAACCGAATTTAAAATGTAAATGCGCGCGGAAGCTCTCCTCTCCTCGCGATGTAATTTTCCGCGATCGAGTTTGCCGTCGTCGTCGTCGTCGTCGTCGCCGTCGTCGCGCTTAGCTCTCCCGCGGGAGAACTGCATGTAATTTCTTGGGATGTGCCGCGTATGTATGTGCGTCTTGACTGTGTTAAATGGGACGATTAAATTTTTTTAACGAAGCAAAAGCGCATGTATAATTTCAGGATTCTATCACGACTTCGCGATGCGACGCGCAAACTTGTTTTGAATTCTCACTTTTCGTGGTTAGAAATTTCGGCGGGTCGCCGTGGAAATGTGCGTGTGGCGGGTGTTTCGGGTCGTCGACAGCTAAATTAGCTGGCGAGGGCCGGAAATTAAAAGCGAGTGACCGTAGGAGTGTTGATATACTTATCTAGAAGGCACCGGAAATATTTTTGACTGGGTCAAAAAACTGTGCGTAACGATTTTAAAACTTTTTCCGCGGAAATGGGTATCAGCGAGAAGGTATAGTTGTAGTTTAAATTACGTTATTCATGGTTCGTTACTTTCGTTGTAATGAGAATGATCGCAAGTGATATCCTAGTAAAATCTGTGAACATTTTTTTTTTCTTTCACACAGAGACACACAATGGGACTATAATGAAAGTAAATGAGTAAGCAAGTTTTGAGGTTAGAATTAGAATTTCTTAATTAATTTAATAATGGAAAATTTGTACACTAGACAAATTTTTAAGGTTAAACTCTTTTGTTCCAAACAAAGTTTTGTATGGTTGAAACACAGCGAGAAGGGTGTATTTTTGAAATATTCCATGTTGAAGTTAGGATTTATGGAGTTTATGGAAAATTTTTGTTTTCCTTCCACTTTTCTTTATTGTGAAGTTTCACTTTTTTCTTAATGGTCGCAGTTTATCTTAACAATAACTGCATTTAAAATACGTTATTCATGAATACCTGCGGTATATTTATCAATTTTATTACTAGTTTATCCCTCTTTACAATTCTGATAATATATTTTATACTCTAAAAAATTTGTATCAACCTTTTAAAGTTTCATACTCTGGATAGTCGCGTTTTAACATTAGCATATAACAATAGACATAGTACTTTTATAATATTATATAGTTGCTCCTAACGAAGACTAGCGCACTTCAAAATAAGTCTAAATTGAATGTTACATCGAATGTCTGCGAATAATATAAACTTATCTAGACTTACATAAATTTGTATTTTCGTCCAACATACATAATATTTATCACCTTGTAATAGTTTAAATTTTGAAAATCGATCTTTTTGAACTGTGCTAGTCTTCGTCAGGAGCGACGATACAAGACATTTTCTAATTTACATTATTAAATAACTTACAAATTTTAATACATCGTTTAAGAATATTACAATCACTATTCGCTACTTTTTACCCCAACTATTTTAAACAAGCAAATAGATTTTAAACTGCACCGCGAGCGGGTTCGAACGAACGACCGCCGCGGTCATCACGGCTCGATGACTTTTTAAAGCCGGAGATAAGCGATCGGTACGCGTATACTCGCCGGATAAATTTTGATTTACGTAACTTCACAAGGGCGCATTATATACGGCGTAGGAAAAAGGAAAATTACATGCATCTCGAGGAGTAAAAAGAGGCAACCATCGTCCGTCCCGTGTCCGCCGACTTCCACACCGTTTAGCCGTCCGCAACATCGCGGCAGAGCAGCGGAACGACTTCGCGTGCGCTACATAAAGACGCGCAACAATGTGTGACGACGGCGGCAGCGAGTACACGCGCGTATCGCGCACGTAAGCGAGTTTTAAAAAAAAAAACGAAACGAAGAATAATTCCACGATATCTCTCGGTTCGTTTGGCTCGCTTGAATTCAAATGCGGAGAGAGAGAATAACATATATACATGTACATGTATATATTATATATATAAAAGAGAGAGAAGAAAAATTAACAACGAGAGAGAATAAATAATCTGTAATTCAACGCGCGGGGTTGAGGTATCGCGGAAAATATGCTGCTGCTTCTGTCTCTCGCTCTCTCTGATCTCTCTCTCTCGGAAACGCATAATCACGTGGCTTTTTTTTATTTTACGACCGATGAGTACACACTGACACACACACACACAGAGACGCATATCGGAGTGGGAGGGTCGCCGCCGGACGGATGGAAAAATTTACGGCGCTGATTTTTTTTTTATTAAGGAAAGCGAGAGCCTCTGCGCGCGCGTGTATTTACGCGCAGTCCTGAATATTCCGCGGTGCTATATATTTATTAAGTTGACGAGCCAGGTATGTGCGAAGCTCCGACTCTGTCTCGTTTGTTTTCGGAGCTATGCGTACAACGTACATATAAGTATATATATGTGTGTTGCCTCGCGCTTTGGCGATAGCGCTTGTTTGTTCGTGTCTTTTTTTCGTTTTCACTCGACTCCATGGACGAGAGAGAGAGAGAGAGATAAGGGCGAGACTGGGAAATTTCGAGAAAGAAAAAAAGGATGAAGAAGCTAATCCGCCTATTTCTTTCGCCTAAGAGAGTATGGGAGTTTCATCAGTTCCGGCTTTCTCTGCGGGTCGTTAGTGCTCACCGCGTCAGTGATCATTAAGAATGAAAATCCAAGGCTCTCCGTGGCCGCACACACTCGCGCACAAAGCGCTCTCGAGCTTTTACCTTTTTTTCGGCCTTTGTGTGTTGCAGTAGCCAGTCAGCGGATTTGCTTTTACGACCGATAGACTTCCGTCTCTCGCGCGCGCGCCTGTGCGTTTCCGTCCGAGGGATTTTACGCGGGCTAGATTTTTTTTGTTTTCTTTCCTCGTTGTGTGTCTTTCTGTTACGTTTTTTCTTTTCTCTTCTTTTCAGCTGCAGGTGTTGCGGTAACATTTTGCGATTTTGCCCGTCTCGCTGCTGCGCAACGCGACGCGACGCGGCGGTGCGTAATGAATAAAATTTCTCCGGGGATCGCGCGCGGCGTTGAATAATTTTGTTTTCGACCGAAAAACATCGTGCGCCTCGGTTAATGAAGCAAACGAATTTGCTATCGCTCGACTTCGCCGGCGCTTTACACAGGTGCGCGAGAGGAGCTTGCAATTTAAATTGTTTACGTACTTATAGTTGGCGTGTAATGTGGGAGCGGCGTCGGTGCAGTCGAAAGAAAAAAGATTGAGCGCAGAATTAAATCGCGATTATTCTTGCTTTAATTCGCGTAAAACATTCAGCGCAATTCTTCCGAAATGAAAATTTTGCCTTTTGCAAGGAATTAACATTCGTACAACGGGATGGAAAAAAATTTTTTTTTTTTGCGCTCGCGCGCAGGTAAACCGAAGGTAAAAAGGAAAGCGGAATGAAATCCGCGATAAAATGTTTAACTATCGTGAATGCGTACGTGTGCTTTATGTGATTGAAATATTTTTTAACTGAAATGTGCAAATTACGGCGGCTTCAATCTGTTGAATGAATGAATGCGATTTTATTACGACAATCATTTCTCTGATTATCTTGTGACTTTACTGCTGAAACCGGCTGAAACCTTGATTATCCATGGTTGATTGATTTTATTGTTGATTATTTTCAAAATTGAACTGCCTTATTTTGAAATGGAGAAAATTTCATTGAGCGGCTATGACCTATAATTAAAAAAGCGCATATTTTTGAAAAATATTTAATATTCGTCAAAAAATACTAAATATGCTACGGATATATGTAACATTCAGTGAAACGTACAGTTAAAAAAAATAGCGAACTATTGCGGTATTAAGCTAATAAATTTCCACAAATCTTCAAAGAAAATGTTTGCTTTTTCCGCTGTTAAAAGCTAAAAATATAACTCCTATTCCCATCCGCGATGAACAAACAAAAATAAAATAAAATCCAAAAATCGCAGTAAAATCACCTCGAACCGCGCCCACCCAACCGCCCCATAAATTAAACCCTGTGCACATAAATCCCTAAAATTCTACCGTCCAATACGCGTCCGTATACACAACGAAACAATTATCTCACCCCTCCTCCGCCCCCCTCTCGACGGCCATTAATTATCGCCTCGCGGCCGCGCGGCACATCTGGCAGCGACAGAGCGCCCGGCGCGAGCCTCTTTTTACGCGCCGCGTCTCGATCTCCTATACGCGCGCCTCGTCCTTCCTTCTTTTTTCTCTCTCGATCGGAGGCAGGAGCCTCGTACAACAGCAAACAATGAAGAGCCGCTCGCCGTACGCGATAAAAGCCGCGCGCGCTGTCATTATCCGCTCGGCCATTGTCGCCGCGGGGCCGTAAAGTTTAAAGGGCGGATTAGGAATTTTCTCGCGGCGCCTCTGTAACGAGGATGAGCCGAGGGGAGGCGAAGAAGTCGGTCGACACATTTTTGCGAGACGACTTTTCGGCTTTGAGTTTGGGACGCGCCGGGGTAAAGGAAAATCCGGAAATTTCGTTCGGGGATAAGTGGCTCGAGACGTTGGAAGAAGAGAGTAGTTTCGTAGCGCGTTTTATACGCGGTGTACAGTGTACGCGCGGAACACAAAAATAATGGAGACTCTTTCCGCTATCGGTTTTTCGCCGGGTTTCACTTTTTCCGCGGGGCGGAGAATTACCGCGAGAAAAACCAGCGATCGACGAAGAAAAAAAAAATTGTCGATCGCGCGCGTTTCGTGCTATATACACCTATATCTGGAGGACACTAGTGAAAGTTTCCTCGAACCTGCGTGCAGAAATAAAATATACTGCAAATTGGATGCACTGACCAAAAGTTATGCCCCATAGAAAATAATGGAAAATCTGAGCATCTCGGAGGTAACCGATTTTTTTTTCCTTTCGTTTCTCTCTTATTCAAATCCCACTAACTTCTCATCCGTACGCCGTCGATTCGAATTTTCTCTCGGTTCTCGAACTTTATTGCTATATCTGTTGCATAAATCATGTCTCATCGTGGATAACTACGCACTCGCGCTCGTTACCCGTTATCAACGAAAATTATTTTTACATTTTTTCAAATCTTACTGTTAGCCTACAATGCAGTGTAATCGGAGCAAACTTTAATTACGGGATCAAGCTCTTCAGACCCGGAAATCCCCCGAATTTGTGTTTCCCAAACTTTTCGAAACAGCTCTATATCCGGGGAGAATTTCAGGATTTTCTCGTGTATACACACACGAAGAACAAAACGAGTCTCCCCCCCCCCCTCCCCCCCGGCAGAAATCAGATGTCGAGGCAGCCGACGATCTCGTAATTGTTTTCCCGAAAGTAGGTGGATCCCCCAGTCGAAAAAGAAAAGCTCGTGGACCAACTTTCCTTATTAGCGACGGTGCGCAGTGAGAGAGAAAGCGCTGCGCGCAATTCCCCCACTTTTTTTTTAATCCGGCTAATTTAAAGCCGCTACGAAGAAAGAGAGAGAGAGAGAGAGAGAGAGAGAGAGAGAGAGAGAGAGAGAGAGAGAAAGGGAGAAAAGCTCGCGACTCCTTTAAGGACCCCATTTGCGACGCAGCGCGCGGGAAACGAACGGTTCCTATTAAAGCGAGGGTAATACCTTTATACAGCCAGTCCCGGCATTCGTTACCTTCTTTTCCAGGCCCCTTATTACCCCCCTATATATATACGCTCGACACTGTAGATAAACGTTTCGTCTACTCCCGCGCGCTATACA
The DNA here is from genome assembly GCA_018906965.1 of Philotrypesis tridentata. Taxonomy (NCBI): domain Eukaryota; kingdom Metazoa; phylum Arthropoda; class Insecta; order Hymenoptera; family Pteromalidae; genus Philotrypesis; species Philotrypesis tridentata. The sequence continues at coordinate 1,086,734 of JACCIB010000022.1, forward strand.
GCGCGTGCCATAAGATTATCTCCGCCGCGGCGTCGCGCGCAGTTAAAGACGCTATTGTTTAGCCTCCCCCCCCCCCTACCCCCGCCCCCTACCGCCCCGCTCTCTTCGCGGTAGTTGGCCCTCCAAACATTTTCCTTTTATACGAGGCTGCGGAGCGTACGTGACGCGGCATGCGATCGTTTATATAGCGGTGAGAGGCTGAGAGGGGGGTGGGGGGTGCGGGGGAGAAAGAGAGTCACGGCGGAGCTTTTTCGCGTCGACGAAATCATCGTCGTATATACGAGATTATGCAAAGTGCGGGAAAACGGCTGTGAGGAGATAGAAAGAGAGAGAGAGAGAAAGAGTGGATTTCGGTTTCATGTTTGTCCCATGAAATTTAAAATTTTATTTAAGCCCTTCTTGCTTCTCAGGGAAGGGGGGGGGGGGAGGCGGGCGGGGGAAGGAAAACGTCTTTTAGGGTTATACGCGCGCAGCAGCTCTCGGCTCTATAAGTGGAAATACCGTATCGTGGATTATTACGTGGCGAGCATTGTGCGCAGTTTTTCTCCACTGGGGGGGGGGGATGGGGTGTATAATATCTCTCGCGAATTTTTTTAGCCTCGACTATCACTTTCGAGGATTCGGGTCGTCGGTGCCTCTCGCGATGAAAGTCGAGTGCGTTTACTCGGAGGAATTGGAATATACTTGACTTTGCAAAGTTAACTTTACATAGTCAGCTGATGTTCGAATGTTTACTTTTACCGTCGAGCGCGAGCGAACTGACCACTGTTACGTTTGCATAAAGTCGGCGGAAAAGTAAACCGGCAGGAGGAGGGAAAGCGAATTCCGGGACGCGAGTCTGGGTGAAGCTGATTTATTTTTCTTAAGGGAGGAGGGTTTTCCTGTTCAGTTATCATTAATTAATTCAATCAATGTAATTAGTTTTATGTTCTGAAATACGATACGAATAATTTGAAAATGTATACCGGTGAAGCATAAAATCAACTTTGCCAACATAATTTTCCGTGCAAACTCGCCGATTCAACCACAAAATTTCGGGTGTAAATGAACTGCATTCCTAAATTTTCTTCTCGCCAATATACATATATATATATATGTGTGTGTGTGTGTTCCTCGAATTAAAATTCGTACACACGGCGCGCACACACGCGAGTGTAAAAAGCGCGTGATTATCGGCGCGTCATCGTAAATCCTGCTCTGCCTCATTTTTTATTCTTTCCTCTGTTCCCCCCTCTTCCCCCCCTTCTCCGTTTACTTTACCCATCCCCCACCTTTCTATCTCTCGGCGGTATCGTGTATATACTCCCTGCGCAGCTCCCTTTCCACCGGAGTTCAAGGCACTTTATTAGCTCGTCGAGATACGAAGATAAAAAGCCCGGAAATGACGTCTGCCCGTGGGATAAAAATTTATACAAAGAGCCCGAGAGTTGTAAGTTCGAGTGTGTATAAACATAGCGAATAGAGAGGGAAAGAGAGTTAGAGGGAGAGAGAGAGATTGAGGGAGGTGGGGAAAAGAGCTTAAGTGAAAATTAATAGCCGACGTGGGAGTAGGTGTAGGATTTATTTTTTTAAAGAATTGCGCAAGCTCTCGAGCTTTCTTTTCCTGCGCTTGCGATTCGCCGGTTGAAAGGTATATTAATTAAAAGCTTTTTTCTCGCGCATTATACACTCTCGACGTAATTGCGCGAGCGCGCAGACCGAGAGACGATGATCCGGTCTTCGGTTGAAAAATTCGTCAGAGGGAATAGATTAGTTATTCCGTTTGATGAATATGTCGAATTTCAAAAAATAAATACACTTTCCTTTTGGACTAGAATTCGAAAATAAAACTGTTTAAGCTAGAGCTTTCGGACTAAAAGAAAAAATTGGCTATTCGGATTTTTATTATATTTTTTCTTAAACGGGCATAACTTTTGATCAGAACATCGAGACTAGGCATTTTTTTTTAATTAAAGCTGTTTTATAATACTTTATTATAGTGTAATTCGAAATTTTATTGGTGCCTCGGAAACATTCGTAGTTGTTATTATTCCAGTATTCTGACGCATTAATTTTTTATAAAAGAAAACGTAAAATAGCTCAGAAACATGGTTATTAGTAACTTTTTCCATGTTCCTCTGCACTTTTGACTATCTTTCGGATTACAGAAGAAAGCCTAATCGGTCCGAAACCTCTAGCTCTAAACAAAATTTTTCAATTTCCAGACCAAAGAAAAGTGAATTTTTTTTTTAAATTAAGACTCTTGATTAGACGTGAAGTGGTATTATTGTTATTTATTACAGTGTAATTGTTCTTTTTCAGAAACAAGAAAATAAGAGAATCTTGTGGCTAGTTAAATATTTTTTACGATTTAAAAAAGTAAATGTACTACTTATTGAATTTCTTTCTCAATAAAGCTGGCTCGCAAGCGTAAATATGGGAGTAAATTTTGAAAGAAAATTTTCACAGCTGCGTTATCGAATTTCTGATGTTCCAACAAAAAGTGAACTCAAGAACAACTTAGATATTGTGCGCACTAATATTGCTTAAAAACAAAAATGTCAAAAAGTATAGGAATCCTCCTTGTGTTTGCTTTGTTCCTTAAAAAATTAGTAAAATGTTAATAATTATTTACTTGAATAATTCTCATACAAACACTACTACCGAACAACCCTCATAATTTTCCCCCAAAATTTTTGTCTCCCGCGACAAGCAATATTAGTATCCATTTCCCTCCAATCTTGCTTTCTTTTCTATCCTTCCGCACTTTCCCCAACATAAAAAAAAAACCAATATACCACCCATAAAAATTCATTTTCCAAATTCACCCCCTCAAATTCCTCTCACCAAATCAGCAAAATTCTATATCTCCCATCAGCGCTTCCCGCATATTTTCCTCCTCAATCTTCTCCTCCCGTATCTCTCAAAATCGCTCTGTCTCTCTCTCTCTCTCTCTCTCCCGAGCATCTGAAATTTCGCCTCACCCCACGCCCCCCCTTTCTTATTATTTTTCACCTATTCCGCAATCCACGAAGAGCTTTCCAGCTCTATGGCTCGCAGCGACTCCAAGACGTCAAAATGACGTTTCCCCCCTCCCCTCCCCTTACCTTACCAGCGGCAATGCTCTCCGCACAATCCCGTCCTCTCTCGCGCGCGTAAACCCCCGCGTCGCGACCCGTCTATACACACACACACACGAAACACGCGGCCGCGACGCGTCGCGGGGGAGGATAGAGCAGCAGCAGCCAAACGCGCGCGCATACATACGAGCCGCGCTCGCGTGAACGCGGAGGCAAAATAATACGGGCGGAAGTGACGTCAGGAGGACTCGTACAATGGGACGCGTTACAGCAGCGGCGGCGGCGGCAGTAGGTAGCGTCCCCTTGGGATACTCTCTCTCTCTTTCTCTCTCGTCGCGGCTCACCTGCCCATTATTCACACCACAATGTACTTCCTTTTTTGTCAAAACAGCCAGTCCGCTGAAATTCTCAACGAGCGCGCGCGCGTGTAGGTACGCGTGTAGCGCTCGCTCTTTTTTTTTCTCCTCCCCCTTCCCCCACCACCACCCCGGTAGGTATTATTTAGTAACTGTCAAGCGCGAGCTTTCGGTACATCGGCTGGACACTCTCTCGCGAGTTTACGGTATATAATGTATGTATGTATGTATATACGTATATATATATATGTATACACATATATGTGGTCTTTGTTGCGCGCCGCTTGATTATGGCGTTATATTTTCTTTTTTTTTTTTCTTTTACTTTACCCGTGCGTTGGTTTTTTTGAGTATATACATATAAATAAAATAGCGGAAGCGTCCGCTGAGGGATGAAGAATGTCGTAAGGCTTTGTTTGCTCGGGCGGCGAGTTTTACGATACGGAAAAAGCCCGGGACAATTTGCATATTCAAATTTCGCCGCGCGCGAGGCGCCGAGGCTAATTTTATGAATTTTCAAATTATGCGATGGAGCGCGGCAGAGCCGCGGCTAGTTTGACTTAATTATAACGGGCGACGAGCTTTACGTATGAAAATAATAATTTCCCGGGGAGACCCCGCGGTAATTAGGAGATGGGCCGCGCGCGACGGAATTTTTTTTTTCTTTGTTTTCGTTCTATTTGTGTGTACGCAGTATGTGTGTGTGTATATATATATATATATATATATATACACACACGGCTATGCATTCAAAGCACTGCGCGCTGGCCGTTTGAGAGAGGAAAGAATGTATGAAAACCGCGACAAGAACAATAGCCCGTAGCCGTGGGGGAGGGGGAGGGGGGGGGGCACAATAAAATTCGGCAGCGATTCACGAAGAAGTAAAAAGCTCGCGCGGCCAATTTCCATTTGGAGTTACGCGTGAATAAATATTTTAAAGCTCGTAAATTCGAACCAGCTAGACAAATTGAATTCCCGAACAAATGTTATGAGAAAAGCAAAGCGAAGGCGAGCTCGTGCGTTCACGTGTGTGTGTGTGTGTGCAGAAACGAGTCGAGTGTCACGCCAGTAAGTTATGGTGGCTGAGCATGAATTTCCTGTCACCGCGGGCTAATTTAAATTCTTTTAAACCGCCCGCCCGTACGCTTCGGAGTACCATGGTATATATATATATATGTGTGTGTATATATATATATATATGTATACATCACGTGTACGGCCCGTCTCTATTGTTATTCTAAATGAAAAGTGATATCGAGAAACAAAAAAGAATTTACACTTTCACTCGCGCGCGTCCACGTGGCCGACGAGCTCTCGGATTCGCTGCGGAGAATAAAAGCATCGAGACCCGTAGTTTCGGAGCCAATGTCACTGCGCAATGCAGTTATGGTGTATACATATAGATGCGATGCGCTTGTGCGTTATATGGACTGCGATGCGCCGATGTTTGAAAACAGCGTTTTGGCGGAAATTTTTTGTAGATGAAATCGCGTCGGTGTGGAAAAATGAAATTCGAAGAAAATATACAGTATATGGCGAAACTATTGTTGCCATCTCTATAGGCTATTAAAAATGCTTCCGCCGCGCGCTGTGTGTGTGTGTGTGTGTGTGAAAAGTGTTGTTTAAACTTCGTTCCTGCGGCATTGTCGGCTTGTACAATTTTGAAGGAAGTGCGCAAAAAGCACGCCCGCGAAAATTACGCGCGCGATTACGCGTAAACGACGAATTTTGCAACAAACTTCGTAAATTATTGCGAAATTGCATAACGGCGAGGTACGGGCCGTGCCCGTAGATCTTCGTAACTTCGTTAACGTTAAAAGCAAATTAGTCGGTTCTTTGATTGTTGAATTACGGCGGGAAATTTGAATTTTCACTTTACACGCCATACGTCAAACTCGTTTCCAACATAAATTATCGCACGCTTTGTTATTCTCGCAATAAAACGCAGTGCAAATGTCGTAAACTATTGCGCTGCATTCAATTCTCACACGTGCACCGCGTCCACGAAAATCCAGCAACATTTTCGACACTGTCGCAGCTCCACTTCACACCTAAACTAATGAGGTTAGCCAAGTGGCGCGTAACGCTATACGTATATATATATATATATATATATATATATATATATATATATACTATATACGTCCGACACCGATTCCCCCGCAGCAACGCAATTCCAGCGAAGCAGTGAAAGTCCAGCCGATTCCCGGCGCGGCGCAAGAAGAAAAAAATCATAAAAATAAAAAGCAAATCCGCCCAAAAGCTTCCGCTCCTCTTATCCCCCTTTCGGATCTGACGGCGGAAAGCGAGCAGCCGCGTCGCGTGATAAACGCCCGCGTTACGCCGGAACTATTTTAATAACTATTCCTCCTCCTCTCTCCCGAATACAAAAGTTTTACGATTGATAAAACCTGCTCTGAAATCTGTCAGTAATGCGCCCCGTCTGTATATCCCTTTATATATATATATACACGTATCTGTATTCATATATATGTATACAGATACATAGTTCCCTATGTCAAGGGAAGAAGGGGGGGGGGCTTGCGCAGTCACGCCAACTTGGCTTTGTACTCTCGGCACTAATAATTACACGGCGCTGCGGTTAATACGCACACACGAGCTTTCGCCGCCGCTGCCGCCGCGCCGGACGACGCGGAATTACCAAGCGGATCTTCCGGTTCCTGCGCGAGTCTATCCTTTTTTCTTTTTTTTTACTTGCCTCTCTCGGGTCGACCTCTATTATTTTTAGAAGCGCAATGGAATTATTAACTATTTTGAAAAACGTATGGGAGGGAGTATCGCTCGCTATGCGTACAGTTGAGAAATTTCAGGTCTTTTTTCGCGCCGATGCTTTTAAGTAGTTTACCTCGAGCTTTTTCATTATAGACCGTGCAGTTTACGATGAGCGGAGATGCATATAGAAGAGCTTTTATCTCCGGGTTTTTAAATATTTTGCCAATAGCACTTAAGCCCACTTCGACGGACTCACAGCTGCGCTGCGCAGAAGCACAATTTTCCGCGACTGCCTTCGAGGCAATAGTTTAGACGCTTGGAATCGAGATTGTAAAGGTCGATGGTCTTTGTCGTGTCTGGATTACCGTTCAAAATGTTTTGTCTGTACAAAAACAATAATAATAATTATTATTATTATTATTATTGTTGGATAGTAGTTACGTCAATGTAACTTCTTGGGTACTCTGGTAAACAAAAGATTAAACAACAGTGTCGCGAAAACAATTCCGTTATTAAAAAGTTCCATTATTAAAAAAATTTTAATACCCGAATGAAAAAACTTCGAACATAATATAGAAAACAAAATCATCTTAATGAAAGTTTTCTCATTCAGGCATTAAATTATAAATTCGAAACTTTGTAAAACGGCAGACCTATTGGATAATAAGCATTTTGTGCTTTCTTATATATTAATTATAGTTGTGCGCAAACAGTTCCTCTATGTTTGTCACATATTTTGGCTCGAAATTTGAATTTTTAATTTGTTTCTCAGAATATACCCTTCACATTAATGTACATGTTAAACAAAGCTGCGTCGCTCGTAAAATCCATAATGGATATCCCAGTTTGCACGTTTATTTTATAGTCCCCTATACGGAACACTGCACTATATGAAAATTAAATAATACATTATAATTTCACGCATTAACAATAAAGGATTACGTCGTTAGATTCAAGGCAGCCCTTTCATCTGTGCATCTGTAAATTTTTGCTCTATCGATGAAGTCTTCAAATTCATTCCAAACTCTTTCAAAAATCCAAAAGATTGAAAAAAAAACTTTAGCTCAGTGTACTATTAACCCGAGTAAACCCGATTTCAGGGCTAATTTCAAATCCACTGATATATTAGCTCGTCGAATCCGACGAGCAGACGGAATATTTCATAACATCTCGACGGGATTCATAAAAATTTCAAGGCACGCGCATAGCCGTCCGACTATTCCAGCTCTAAAAGTCACATTGTTGTGTCGTTAAAAAAAAAAAAAGTTCCCTTTCCCTCGCGCGCGCGCGCGTTCCCTTTCCGAGAGAGAGACACAGAAAAAAGCTCTCCCTCCCCGAGAGAGAAGAAATCCCTGACATTTCACTGTACAAACGAAAAGCGTATTATACGATCCAATAAAAAAAGTAATTAAGGACGACGAAGGAAAGAAGCGGCAGCAGCAGCAGCAGCAGCAAGAATAAACGCACCAAGAAGATAGGCAGTTTCGAGTTCTTTCGCTACGTGTATATACCTATTGTACACACCTACACGTACTCTGCCACAGACGCACAGACATACGTATATGTAGACGGAAAGTAAGTCTCGAGCAATGAACCACGAGTCGACAGGAACAAAGGTTGGCCGAATAAACGAAGAAGATCCCGGTCGAGCTGGTTTATCCTGCCGGCGAAATAAAGAGGAGCACATCCTTCTCTCCTCGTGCCAGCGAAAAAAAGAAAGGGTCGACGACGAGGACGACGACGACACAGTGTCTGGCGAGTGCGCTCCTTCGATCGATTAGGTTTACTTTGGTGTAGAACTCCGATACGGGCGTCGTCTTCTTGACCGACGAGGCCGTGAACTTTTCCGGCAATTTTCCCCACCGGAAGTTTCTCTCTTTCGCTCTTTATTTCGCCTATTTTCTTTACACGCGTATCACCGACCGAAATCAATGGAGAGCATAGAGGAGAACACGTAGTCCGGGTTTCGGCCTGTGTACGTGCGGGTCTCGGTTGGGGTAAATGGCAAGTTCGTTAGTGAAACCACAATTCGTAAATGGATTCTTTTCTACGGCGACGGGAGAGTCTGTTTTGCGAGAGAGCTTGCGAACGGATTTTGGATTTTCGTTAACTTCCCGCGGCTGGAAGCTCCGTACACGATAGCAATGATTTCACGAGGTACTTTGAGTGGAAACGCGGTGTTTCCAGAAGAAGGAATAAAAAGAACAAACGTTGAAATTATACTTCGGGAAAAGATCGTTCTCGTTTCAAAGCATTTTTCGCGAGAGGAATGTGGGAGAAAGTTGAAAATTCAAATTTTGGCGCGCAACGCGGCAGTCGAACGTACATAACTAATGCGGTACAAAAAAAGTTTATATTATCGGATATTATTCAAATGCCATACCACGGGATATTTATACACAAGATTCGAACTTCGCGAAATGATAGTTTTTTTCGTCTGCTGCAGATTACGGCGCGAAATTCAAAATTTTTCGTAGCCTTCAAGGAAAACAATGACAAACCGAGGAGAGCAAGTTTTTTTTTCTCACACAACCGATAAAACGCTTTTGTCTCCGTCTCTCTCTCGCCCTCTCGGTGTACGAAAATTCTTGTACCTCGAGCAACCGGTGCGCGCGCGCGAGACGAAGCCTCTCGCGAAAAAATTTTAATCAAAGTCACATCGCGGCGCTGCGCTACTCGCTCCTTCCGGCGCGTCGAATGATCGATTTGGAGAAAAAGCTCGGCAATCGAGGCAATTTCGCGCGCGCGCGGAGCTTTCGCCCACTTTAAAAGAAAAGGCGCCTTCATTAGTTCGGGGTAAAACGGGGGGGGGGGGTGTGGGGATGGGGATGGTAGAGGAGAGCAGGGGACGGGGGGTTAGAAGGCTTTATAAAGCGACTTGATTTACGTAAGTCTCAGCGTCCCGGAAAGCGTAGTCGCCGCTCGGAATAAAGAGAGGAAAAAGAAGACGGGACAGCTAAGCCAAGATAAACGATCTCTCTGGGGCCCGATGCTATCGGCCGAGGGATTTTCGTGTTAAGGGCTCCAATTAGAAGGAGTGCAATGGCCTATTCTCGCTGCAGAAAATTGAGGCTAGACCCCGCGGGGCCGAGGTTACATTTCTGGGTCGAGAATTTTGGGATGGTATATAGAAGTGTTTGGGGTTATCGGGAAGCCCTCTGTGAAGAGCAGCTCATGGTTTAAAAGGTGGTGTTAGGAAAAAACGTTAGGGCTGTAGGCCACATCTTTTTGTTTGTAAACAATTGGTTCGAAAATTATGATAGAAATTGGTTATGATTTATTGATTGCACTTGCCACTAAATTATCAAATTTTCGTTGAATATTCAGTCTATTTTTGAAGCTTGTTGGTTACGATATAGCCTGATCTAATATTTTTCGCAAGTTTAACTTTGAATCCTGGAGACAATTCTTGATTTTATTTAAAAGAAATTAGCCATACAGTTACTAGTACGTTCACAGTTTAATAAAGGTAATTTTTGTTAAGAAGTAATTTTTTTTAATAACAACTGCCTTTATATGATTAATAATATCCGCAATAAGATGCCTCCCTTAGACGATTCGTTAAAAGAAGAAAATTTTGAAGATATATGTCTTTGTTGTAAAATAAGCTATTACAGCAGAATAGGACCAAAGTGTGATTTGGTGCAATGTGGAAAGAGCACAAAATGGGTACACGAAGAATGTTAAAAAAGTGGCGTTTGTTCTGTATGCGAAATTTAAAGGTTGCAAGTTTTTTTTTATAATAATTACTATATAATATGAAGTATTTATTATTATGTATAAAATGTTTCGAAATCATAGTTTATTTTCGCATTTTTGTATAAATTAATGTACAGAATGAGTTTGTGGCATCTTACCCGCCGGTCATCATTATCTTAAAATATCATTTATTCATAATTAAACGAAGTTTGTTGAAAAATTTTGTATGCATTATGTAGATATTTGTATCTTAAAATCAAATAGTCAAAGTTATGATATGACTATACGTTTAAATTTTATATTAATTTTTCCCTTACGCGTGGCAACTTCCCCCACTTTACCCCATACGAAGAGACAAAGAGAAATTGTTATGTTGCGTAATCGCCTACTGTCTCACGAAATCTGGCATGTGATTTCAAACATGTGATATTAAATTCAGTTAAACAATCGCGTAACGTTCACTTCCATTACTGATCTTTTCAATATTCAACTAACTTTTCGAATTCCCACGATTCCTACCGCATATATATAATTATATTGCATTATACCCGTACATAACCGAATCGAATTTTGCAGCGCATATTCTTAGCCGAGGAGTCGCAGCGATTTCGCGCTAAATTCGCCGAAAATACCTGCCCGAATTTTCTCCCACTCCACAGCGGAGAATGCATTTTCGAGAATAACACATCCACCACACGCGATCAACTCCCATTTATATACACACGCGGAATATACAATCCGCGTGTATATATCTTCTTTTCCCGCCGAATTTTGCACTGAATTACTCGCCGAAGCGCCATAAATTCTCGCCACACCTAATGTATAATTCCGCGAAATTTTAGCATTTTACGCTCTCGCCAGCCCTCCTCGTCGTCGCGCCGACGAAAAAGCCGCCGCCGCGCAAAAGGCAAACACGGCGAATTTCATCTATTAATCGAGTACATCCTTTCCGCATTCGAAATACCCGGGCGCTGTCGAGTGCGCGCAAGCGCGCAAATATTTGCGGCCCTCTCGAAATTTTCACTCAGCGATAATTGATCGGCGTATGTACGTGTGCCCGGGCTTAATTGAAGCGTCGCGCGTTCGAATGAAAAATTATCGCAGCCAAGTACACATACGCGCCAGCGCATAACGCAATGTATTATGCGCAGGCGGCGCAGTTATTTGCGAAAACAATGAAATACATCTCGCTTACCATAATGCAGCTCTCCCGCGGTAATTCAGTATTATTCGATCGCGATTCCGGAGCCGAGACGAAGACGGAGGAGACGACGAGATTCCAGGGGTAGCCGCTGGGCAATCCTCATCCGCGAACGATTTCCCGCGTCTCACTCGCGCACTATGATCAGGACGAAAACGGGCGCGCACTACTGCCTGTATATTATGCGTGTACTATATATACTTCACTGTACTGGGCGAACACACCGGCAGAACTCGACTTTCGCGCCCGCGTCGCAGGTGCTTTTATAGGCTCCGCTGACCTTGTCCGTCGTCTCCCCCCCCCCCCTCCCACCAGCCGCACCGCTCGGTCATCACCTTCCTCGATGTTACACACACGCGTGCCGTCGGTTCCTGTGTGTGGACGTATGGACGATACGTATATGCGTATACGTATAGGCGAGAGAACAGCCCCTCGGTGAACCGAGCCGTGAACTCGCGCGCGCACCTGTCCGATATACATAGAACGAGCGCGCCGATGTGTCGGGAGCGTGGGAGCTGAGGTTTTTTTTCGAGCTTGGTATTTTTCCGCGGCTTTCTGTTTCAATTTTCTCGGCCCTTTTTTTTAGGGGGGATTGTGCGCGCGATTGATGGAATTGTATATTAGGGGGGCTGAGAGAGAGAGAGAGACGATTGGAAATTCAAATTTCGCGCCGTAACGCAAAAGGTGAGAGAGAGAGAGACGTAATGAGTAAGTAAGAGGATTACTTGTTTCTCGTTGGCCGATGAGTATTTAAAATGGTTTTAATGACTCTACTTGAATGAAAATAATTGTAGGCATTGCGCGGAAATCGCGGTAAGTAATCAAAGCGAGTGTATTGAGATTTAAATTTGAAATTTCGTAAAATTGTGCGCAGTTACGTATAATTGAGCATCAGCATTTCGAGTTTTATGTTTTCACTGCGAACTTATAGAAAAAATCGGTCGTTTTTTCTTATCCGCCGCGCTACGGCGCGAAAATTTAAATTTTTATAATTGACTTTCACATGGCAATCGAGGTGTATTATACGCGTATGCGATCTTGAGAATTTCTTATTGTCGGCTTGTTTAATCAAACATTTAGCTGCTAATTGCCAGGAATTATTCCCTTTGTGCCGAGTATAATAATGAAAATTTTAATACTGCATATGTAACGGTGACGTTAGCTTTGAAAAGAAACATGTGCGGCCTGGTTTTGCCACTTTTCCATTTGTCACGCGTAGATCAGCGCGGATAGCTCGGGCTTAAAAAATGTTTCCGCCGTGTACGTCTTTTGTATCTCATTTTCTCTCTCTCTCTCTCGCTCTGTCTCTCCGCGTAATTGCATTTCGCGTCCGAATAACGAGCGTCTGCGTGAATGCAAATAATAATTTTCGCGGAGAAAACGGGTATACAATTACCGGAATAGCGCCTATACGGCGAAAAGGTGATCGAACCTTTCCGAACCTCTCTCTCTCTCGAAAAAAAAAACCCGTTTTCTTAATCAGTTTCATACCATCGGACCGTAGATCCGTTCAGCCAAAAGTTCATGGCTCCTCGTCGTGTAAACGTATATGCAGCGCACCGAAGAGAAGATTCGATCCGCGCAACGCTTCATGCAAAAAATCTATAGGTTATAACTTGTAAGTCTGACAAAGGGTTTCTGGTGAGGAAAAAAAGTCCTGCAAATGTCTCGCCTCGGCCACTTTGTTAGACTCGTTTTATTTCTGCCGTCGTTCCTTCAAGAGTTTCTGTTTTCGGTTCTGTCTTTTTTGCGGACGGAGGGAAGGGGGGGGGGGCGCTCCACCGCAAAAAAGCTGGACTTTCGAAATGAAAAAAACTCCAAAACAAAAGTCGGCTAAAGCCAGGAATTTGCGGAATTCTTTTTGCAAGACTCTTGCCAGACCTTTTGCCGTCCCTTTTTTTTCTGCACATCTGCGCTTTTCTTTACCTCCCACTTTCTTTCTCTGCTCAGTTTTTTTTCTATACACAGGGCAGGATAAAAATTATTGCATTTTCTAAGAACCGATGTGTGTACAATCGCAAGCTACAAAAATTATTGCTCCGGCGAGCTACGGTTTACTTTACTCAATTTTAAAACAAAGCTGAAATAACATTTTTCAACTCTGCGCAACAATTGCAACTTTATCTCGCGTACATGTATACTTATATATGAGATAATCCGTATTTTTCATTCGCTTTTTTGCCCCGAAAAGTTGAGAAAAAAAATGTCGGGCCACATCGACCGGATAAGGTTTTTTCTGTTCTATAGGACGTACAGAACAAGAAAAAATAGTGTACTCACGAGATCGATCTTGTGACAGTGTTTTTTTGGCCATCTTTGTGACTTTATGCAGAGATTATTACGCATTTCTCAAGTAGAGCATTTTTTGAATATATATAGCTCACTATTAAAAAAATTTAATTTAGACTCATTAGCAGAAAGGTAGAAGAAAATAGCTTTAATTTGAGCTATTAAACGTTAAAATCGAGTCACTCAATCAAAAGTTACGAGGATTCAAAGAAAAAAATCGAGGATTTTGGTAACAGCGTTAAGGAATTCTGAAGCATAATTCGTTTATTTCAAAAGTACGTGACTTTTGATCAGTGCATCCAATCTAGATAAGTTTCGGTTCAAATTACAGCTCTTATAGTATACTTTAAGCCTTTTTATACGCCTACTTAGCCTTGCATTCGAAAAAATTTACAATATTTTGCTAAAAAATGCGTATAATAATCTCTGCATAAAATCCCAATCATGGCCAAAAAAAAAAAAATAGTGTCACAAGATCGATCTCGTCGTTACGCTATTTTTTTCTTGTTCCGCGCGTCCTGCAGAACAGAAAAACACCTTATCCGGTCGCTGTAACCCAAGACTTTTTTTCCTTAACTTTTAGGGGCAAAAAAAGTGAACGAAAAATAGGGATTTCCTCGTATACATACACATAAGCTTCTACATACCCAAGTATATATTCAACCAACGGCTGCAGCGGCGTCAACCTTAACGCGGGGCGATCAAAAGTCGGCTTTAATCGTCAGATAAATAGTTTCAACATTCTAATATCCCCCCGAGAGAGCCTCGAAGTCTTCGGCTACTGCAGCAGCAGCAGCGGCAGCACAAAGACCCGAGGAAAGCACCGAAGTTCGCAACTCGCCGCCTCTCCCGCTGGGCTCCCTCGACGCTATTAGAAATAACGAAAGTTACGTAACGATCGCGTCAAGAATTAACGGCGCTACAAAAAGCTCTCGCGGAACTTCTCTCTCTCTCGCTCTCGCGTCGGGTCCAACTTTATAACGTCTACACCTTTAATTTTATCGCGATTACGAATCGAAGCGAGTCGCCCGATCCTGTGCACGAGAGGCTAATTATGCGGAGGAGATGGGGCGAGGAAGGAATTCGTTATTCGATTCTTCTCTATTTGCTCTGTCGTCGTCGTCGATGTAAACAAGGAGCAGCTGATTGTAAACGCAATGGCTTTCCACGACGGGCAAGTGTACTTTGAATGCTTCGTTTGAATGTATTGGGGGTATTCCGAGTTCTTGCGATGCGCTTGTCTATATAGCTTCAATGAACAACGATTTTACAAAAAAAAATTCGGAACGATGCCTTTTACCAAAAGAATTTAGAGGAATACCTGCACAATTGAATCATAAAATGAAATTTCAACGACTCATAAGGGCCTGGATTATAAACAGCAAACTGCAGAAGCCTCAGGATTACGTCTTGCCACCCAGCAAACAGTATGACACGAAATTTCCGAATATTTTTACCATTATTTATTCACCTTTCTTAGCGAAGTACCCGTTACCGACGTTCATCGAAGTACGAAGAGTCTTTCCTCTCGGCTCTCCGTATCAACTTTCCTTACCCAATACACAGATCCACACTGTCTCTTCAATTTATGCAATTGAAAATACGCTTCAAGAGAGAAAGAGAGACTGTGTGTCGCTATACACAGTGTCACGGCGAGCCGCGACGTTTATGTTTCAACTTTTCGAATAAATCAGACGAATTCATATAAACACGTATATCTATATACGCCCGTACACCACAGCGAGAGAGCGAAAGAGAGATAGAGAGAGAGAGAGAAGAGGAAATTCTTCGCAAAACTAATAAAGAGCCACAATGAGCATCCACAAAGATCTTCCAGCAGTTAATCACAGCTGCAGCTCTGCAACTCGTCTCTCCCGCCCCCCTCCTCCTTTCCCACCCCAGCAGACTCCGCTTATTAATACTCGCGGAGCCGCAAAGCGAGCAATTGTGAAGTTCGCGAGGGAATATAGCGTCTATATATGCGCCGGGCTTATCTAATCGCTCGTACAGCGTGAAGCCTAAGGCAATATCATAAGAAAAGTCTGAACAAACAGGTGTACACGCGCACATATAAACCCGCAGCCGCCGCCGCCGCGAAGAGTTGGCCAACGAGCTTCTGTTCATTAAATTGTCTATAGGAGCTTGTATACATAAGCTATACCTATCCTTTCCCAACCCGCGGAGGAGGAAAGAGGCGGAGAGAAAGAGGGAGAGAGAGAGAGGAAGTCGATGCAAAGCGTGACGCATTGCGCAGGCTTTATTATACGCGCGTATCATATACGCGCGCACACACTTATGTATATATAGGTATATATACATATATATATATACGCGTAAGGTGAGCGGGCAAGATCTGCGCGGCTGGAAAATGACTCGGGATATTCTTCTTTAAGAAATTTTTTTTTCCTCCTCCTTTTTCGTGAAGCAGAGGAGAGACTGCGCGTATTGTAGCGGTGGCGGGAGGGGTAGGGGGGGGCGGTAATGGCTCTCTTCCGCGCGCGCAGCTCGAAACTGATGTCTCATTTGGCGCTGACAAGGGTTGCGCATATTATTGTGCGTTTCGCTGGGATGCGCTGCTCGAGAGAAGCCACTTTCGCGGCATCCTTTCTCGAGCTTCATTAATTCGAGTGATTAGCCTTTGTCGCTCTCGCGCAGCGCCGAGATAGTCCCGCTCCTTCGAGACATCCGAGGAGAGCCTCGGATCGAGAATTCAAATTTCGCGCCGCGAACGAGGGTCGTGGATGGGAAAACGATTTGTTCCGATTTTAATGGGTATGCGAAGGGGCAGTTTGAAAGAAAATGGAATTTTCGATGAGCGAAGGGATAGTCGTACTCGTGATTGGTTACTGATTATATATAGTCAAGGTTCGAAGCTTGCGGAAAGCTCTTGGTAAATAATTATGAGGGCAATGTTACGTTTGTTTTGAAAAATTTCGTTATTCCATTGTTTGTTGTAACACTATCCTGATAGAAATTTTGCTGTCAAATATGAGGGGCATACATTATGATTATATCGTAATATAATCATAATTTATGACGAGTGACATTATAACATAATACAATCATAATTGATCGTATTATATAACCATTATCAGTTATAATCATAACTGATCCTATTTGGTACTAATGGGAGCAGGATTTATAACGACATTACAGCTACATTATAATCATTCAACATAAAATCTAGCATATCATCGTCATAAACCCTATCTTCGAGAAAATAAAGCAGTAATTTTTACAACTGTAAGTACGAAAGTACAATTATCAGAATTTTTACTACAATTATGCTGATATTCACTGTTTTAAGTTCGAATATTACAAGTTACCGTAGAAAAAATTACTTACTATATTACTTATAGTAAAAATTATTTTTGTTTGAGATTATAAATAGATTCAATTTATATATTAGATCCAAAGTTTTACGCATAAGAATTCTATTCAGGTGAGTGGTTAGCGCTCCTGACTGCAGTTTCGGAGGTCCAGATTCGAATCCAGTCCAAGTCAAAAATTTTTAATTTCTATGTTTGAATTTAATTCAATAAATCATGATAATTAAATCGTTTCAACCAAAATAATAATTACTGTATTGTATTATAAAAGTTAGTGTTTGGGAAGTCTGTGCATGATTTACAATAATTTCTTGTAACTTTTCGTACTGAACGTTTGAAAAATTAATGCATAATTCTCTCAGTGATACCAGTATAATCGAAGAAACATTTGATGTAAGATGAAAAAATATAGATAACGATCGACAGAAAAATCGATCTTTACCTATACATACTTATTTTCCACGTAGCGACTGTCAGATTACCATACACTGGTCCGCCAAATTAAAAAAAGTCACCGAGATTACCAGAGAAAGCCTACGTATAGAAACACGACATCACCTCAAACCTCTCCAAAACTGTCTTTCTCCCCCCCTCTCCCCCCCCCTCCTCCTCCTCTCGCCCGAACGCGTCGACGAGCGAAGAACGAATAAATTAAATTCCGAGAAGTGAATGCACGTTTGCCGAAGCTGCGCGTACAGCGCGGCTCCTTCATTTTTTTTCTTTTCCTTTCGGGACTATCGAGCATCTCAGCGGCGCTCCGGCAAAAAATCTCGCAATCTCCCGAAGATTCGTATCGACGAGCATGCGAAGCCAGCGAAGCGACCGTTCCCCTTTTGTCTCGAGAAAAAACTCCCCTTTGTTTTCCAGCTCTCTCTCTTTCTCTTTCGCGCTGGGCACATCGCGAAACTCCCCGCCGCGCCGCGTATATATACAGCACGTACACGTAATATATATATATATACATACATGTACACCTACACGTATAGCACACGCGTATATGATTTTTATAACAAAGGAGATGTGTTTTACTTTACTCCTTCGTCTAGAATACCATCTGCTGCTCCTTCGCGGTTTCTTTACATTTCTCCCATTGCACCGGCGGCTCGTCGACGATGTTTCCCTGTGTATACACATGCACACCAGCGCCTCCTCAGTGTATATAGCGCGCAGCCTTGCGCAGCGCCGAAGTTCGACGTTTGACGCAACGCTACGTCATTGTTTGCAAATGCGGATGCGATAGACGCTCTCCTGTGTCTCTGCGGCGTTGAGCTATACACATGTGTATATATATACGTACACATAGAAAATATGTAACGGTAAAAGTATCGCGAGCACAGTGTGTACGCGACGACTTTTCCGCGAAAGCACATTTTTTTTCGCTCGCGCGCGCGCCGGAGATTTTTGATAAATTATACATTGTGTTTTACGCGAGAGCGAGAGAGAGAGGATTTTCTGGGCCGGGACGCGACGACTTTAAAGCGCGGGCGACAGGCTAATTACGAGCGAGATTTACGTATGCGCGAGCCCGCCTACCGTGTGCCATCAGATAATAATGCCTGATGGACAAATTAAGTTATTTCGAGTAAAATATGTACTAATTTTCGGCTAAGTTGACCCCCCCCCTCCCCCTTACCCATTTAAATTTATACGTATTACCATATAAATGGAAAGTTATCTTTCTCTATCTCGCTCTCTCTGTCTATCTGTCTTTCTCTCTCTCTCTCTCTCTCGCTCGCGCTTCCGATTAAATTTTCGGCTATAAATCTAAAGCGCGCTCGCGATCGCTTCCTGCCTTGGATTACCATTTTAATGTAGTGGCGCGCTGTACTTTTTCGAAATTGCTTATTATTATTGAGGGCAGCTGAAAGTCTCTGCGCACGCGGTGTACACGCGGCAGATGAAGAAACGGCTAATTGGCTTATGACGAGGAAAAAAAGAAAAGAAGGTGCGTTGTACCCGTGTCTACCGTTTGATGGAACAATCGTATCGTGAGATATCGCGGTGTTAAAGTATTTTGGCGGGCTATTTGAATATTCACTTCGAACTTCGTAATACAGATACGTAATTACGTAACTAAGAGTAAGAGTGTTCTTTTACGTTTTTCTTGATCACTTTTTTTCTCTGTCACTCCTTGAAATTCAGTTCGTTCTTCTCCTCGCTAGATTTTGGCGCGAAAATTTGAATTATAATTACCGTTTCCAACGCAGACTCAAGCACACGTTATATTTGTACAAGAAATCTCGTTGAAATAATTGGCGAAATAGGATTAATTAACAATTCGCTTGTTTATGTACGCGTACGCAGTACACCAAAGCGGCAAGTAGATAAGTGCCGAGTACAACGAGACTCTTCGCGGCTCTACGCACATCGCCTTTAATAAGCACAGCCGGTTTATACACACATAGGAGTCGACAAGGCCGAGCAAAAATTGCATCATACGCGTATAACACAACTACTTCCATCTCATCCGTCGGCTCGCGAAAATAATCTTCCACGTGCATAGTTTCCTCTCCGCAGAGTGAGAGAGAGAGAGAGAGAGAACGCGGCGTATATAATACACAGCTTTGAGATATGGAGCGACTCGCCTACGCTCGGCGCTCTTTATTTATACGATTCCTTCAGAACTACTCCGGCTCGGGCATTTTTCATAAACGGAAAAAAGGCGACTATATGAGAAAGAACTTTTCGTCGAGTGATTTAAGAATTTTATGACCCTTTCGCTCTCCTTCCCTCCTTCTTCGCGTGTACGAGAGACTCGTCAATTTATTACGAGAGAGAGGGAGAAGGAGAACCCGCGAGTTATCCGCATTATTTTACAGGAAAAGCCCGGCGAGTGTTTCCTCTCGACGAGAAGGTATACACGCAGAGGCGCCCGCGAGAATCGTCGGCGATGATAACTCGGGCCGACGCGTCGCGGATTCGTCGAAAAAGGCGCCTTCTGAAAAAATCAAGCTCGGAAAACATGGACTGGCGGGCTGGTATAACCGCATCATCGGGCGCGAAGACTTTGATAAATTCAAGCCGGAGCCGTGTCGACAGTCGTTATTTTTCCCGGGGATGCGCGCAGCCGCGGAGAAAAGATACGAAACTCGGCCGGCGCGACGATTTATGAGACTCTCGCGCGCGAGAGAGAGAGACTCGGCCTCTCGTAAAGCGAGGCAGCCAGAGCCCGAGCTCTACCTGCGTTTTTATGTTGGGACGAGGGCGAAGCTTCTTTTTTTCCTTTTGTTCTGAAGGGCTGCTTTCTGAGCGTCTTGAATCTCCACCAATTTTTCGGGGCGAATCGGCGAGATTTACGCGGGCTGAGGCTCACAGCGCTCGTGGGCATCTGTCCAGAAACATGTTGGAAATGTAAAGGGTATATTTGGTTTAACAAAAAAAAAATTGTATTAAAGTTGATTTAAGTATTCGGAATCAGAAGGATGTAGACACAAAATTGTATTAAAGTTGATTTAAGCATTCGGAATCAGAAGTATGTAGACACAAAAGTACTGGATACATGAGTATTTACGTGCGTCGAATTATAATAAAAAATGCACTTTTCTTTGGTCTAGAATTCGAAAAAAAATTTTTCGAGCTAGAGCTTTCGGACCGATCGGTCTTTCGAAAAGGTACTGACAACCATATTTTTGAACTATCTTACGATTTTTGCAAAAAATTAATATGTCTAAATACTGGAATAATAATAACTATACGAATGTTTTCGAGGCACCCAGTAAATTTCGAATTACACTACAGTGAAGTACAACGAAATATCTTTAATTTTAAAAAAAGTATGCCCAGATTTGATATTCTGATAAAAAGTTATGCCTATTTAAAATAAAATAATAAAAATTCGAATAGCCAATTTTTTCTTTGTTCTCCTTATTCCTTTTCATGTTCCTCGATATTTTTTATCATTTTGTCGCTTACAGATGAAAGTCCCATCGGTCCGAAAGCTCTGGCTTCAAAAAAATTTTTTCGTCATCTAGACTGCAGAAAAGTGCATTTTTCTATTAAAATTCGACATACCTATCAGTGCAGTATCTATAGATACAAATAATCAAGAGTATGTGGATAGAAAGTCATCTAGATGAATATTTGTTTACAAACGTGTCCAGATAAACAACTATCTGGACGCCAAAAAATCTAGATGCACAGTATCCTTTTTGTATCAGGAGATTATCAACGCAACATTCTAAGTTTACGACTAAGATAGAATATGCAATATTCCATCTCAATTGCGAAGATGCCCAAACGACTGGGATACATTATGGACAAGGCTATATATATACGCAATTGTAGGTCATTATAAACTCATCATCGTCTATATATGATGTATGCGCGCTAATCGAAAAAGTCTCTCTCGCGTTTCACAAAGATCGGCCGAGAAAACAACAAGCGCGTACACATCGAAATAAAACAAGAGAAACACACGCACACACTCTCTCGTTACGCTCGGCGGATCGACGTGGAATTCGCTTAATCACCGGGGGAGCGCAACGCAACTCGTGTCACATCCTGGACGAGTTGACGATCCGCTGATCTGATAACATTGAACTCGCCGTCGACCTCGACTGTCCCGCCCCTGTATACATATTTTTACGAAATTCGCGGCTTCTGACCTGGGATGGGGGGAGGGGGGGGGCAGGGAGAGAGAGAGAGAGAGGAAGACTTTGTACGTTATCTATGCAGAAATCTGCAGAATAATCGTACGTTGCACTTCGACTATGTAACCATTGTCTGCGGGATTTCAAGCCGTGAGTTTTTCAATTTTAAAATCCGAGCGTACAATTAGCGATTTCAGGCGCGCTTTTCCGTCAGTTTTTGAGATTAGGCTTCGAACGTCTTGTTCAAAAACTTTTGCCTGAACTGCCGACCTTGGAACTGCGAAGCTAGTTGGGAAATTGAAAAATTGGTGTTTTCAACAGTTTACAGCATTTTATGGTTAGTCGTCGACTTTTACAAGAATTAATTTTCAAATAGAAATGTTAATTACGCTATCTCACGTCGATCGCGCATATGCATAATCATTCATTATTTAGTTTATAGGTGAAGGTACTTAATATATCAGATATGAAATTTTATACACAGGTGTGTTTAAATAGCGTGCTCAACGGCCATGCTGGAGATCCTAAATCGATCTCCGTATTCGTGTAGCGCAATAATTTTTCATACATATGCGTAGTAAATTATCTCGTATCATATGTAATATCGTTCGAATGTTGGAGATAAGAAATCCTTCGTGTATATTGCAAAATTATTTTAAAGATATATTATACAAATTTTATATAAGAACAATTTGATTAAGCAACGAGTGTACGTAATTTATATAAATATATTAACCGTCCGAGCGCAACAAAATAAATTTTTGTACAACTTGGTTTTATAATATTTATACAGCAGCTCTTCATTTGGGATTGTAAACGCATCAGAAACATTGCAAAAATATCTTTCAATTCAAAAGTAAAAATACGTACGAAAACGATTTCAAATCTTCACTGTCGACATTTCAAAAACGTTTCATCCGCAGGTGCAACGATCTCTTCCCTTAGCACCACAGCTAATTTGTACAAAACAAAAAATTAATTAAACTTCTCCAAAAAAATGTTCACTCCCACCCCGAAACTTGACTGAACGCGAAAGAGCAAACGACCGAGCTGAAAAAAAGAGAGCGAGAGAAGAACCAGCCTCAAAATTATGCAGCAGCCTCAAGACGCCGTGTAGCCCCGGTGGAATATGCAGAGAAGCCTCCTCGCGCGGCGTCTTTCTCCTCGAGTTTTCCCGTTAATCGACACCGGGGGTAAGATTATCCTTTAATTAGACTCTTCTTCCACGAGGCCGATCTCTCTCTCCCCCCCTCCCACCCTCTCCGCAGTGCCTCATTCCACAAGGGTGTAATGACCTCCGCCAGCATGTATTGCGGCTTTGCCCAACGTTAATTGGATAACAAGCTCGTTCGACTTGGCTTATATTCCAACTACATTAAGCCCTTCTACCCGACGATCGACGCGGCTTTTTGCGCGACTCGCGCGGTGACCCCGCGCATTACACATATAGGTGTATACACAAATCCGAAGCGGCAGTGGTCTTTGTCGTTTAATACGGGATTAATAATCGGGCGCGCGAGCGAATATACAGGAGTCGGTCCGGGGGGTCGACCAAAGAAATTTATTGGCGCCTTGAAAACTTGGCGGATTATTCATCGGATGTAAGGAGCCGACGGGGAGGGGGGGGGGGGTTTAATTGAAAATCGAGCTCTCGCGCGGCTGAGAGTTTTAGATACGCGCGGGCCGCGGCGCGGGCTATTAATTCTTTTGCGCCGACGAGAAATTTATCGAGCTCCGCGTGAAAAGTTGCTCTCGACCGCGCTCGTTAAGCCCCCCCCCCTCCCGGCGGCCATTGTTCCGAGAAATTGTTTTCTTTTTTCTCGAAATTTCGTTAATTGACCGGCGCGGAGTCTCGGTCTGAAACGATGAAATTCAATTTAATGAAGGTGCGCAGACGGTCATTGAACGAAAGTCGTACGAGAGCTGGATGTTTCTCAGGCGGTTATGGAGCATGAAATATGCCGAATTGCTTTTCGGTTGTGTATGTAGATATGGCAATGTATTTTCTTTGATTGACGTTAATCAAAGTAGTGCGAAATTATATTTTAAAATGTCGAGTATGAAAATTAATGGGGGTAGAGCTGATGTGAAGTTGGTAATAAAAGAATTTTGAAAGATGAAAGGGAAAGGATAGATGACCAGCTTTTCGGAAAATTATGTTTCGAGAACAATTTTCGGGAAAGCTGTTGTAATCTAATTTTTTTTAGATTACTGTGTTATGAGTTAAATATTTAATTGTACATAAAATTTCAAGCATAAATTGTATGTCGTAAATTAAATGTCACTTTCATTCTGTATTAATAACACAAGTTTTACCATCAATGAATGAAACTTTAATTACAATGTAATGCGGCAACTGATAATTAAATAACCTGTAAGTTTGTTGAGAATTTATGGCAATTTATCGTAGCAACTTCAATTTCAAAAAGTTTCGTTATCCGAAAATTTATTCATTGCATGAAGAAGCAAGAAAAATCACTTGATCCTCAGATTACGACGAATTAAGTAAGACACCACCTGAGATAATCCTAAGTGTAAGACGAAATCCATTACGTCACCGCTTCTGCAACGATACGACTGGTCCGTAAATTAGACAGTCCGGTTACTAAAATAGAATGTTTACACCTGTGGCATCAGTCATCGCATACACGTAGCGGTAATCATCTCATTGTTCTTTTTTTTCTTCTTCGCGCGCATCCTCTGAGTCGCTATCCCAAAATGATCGCATCGTGCGCGGCTTGCCGACATTTTTTTCTTTTTTTTTTTTTACGTAAGTCGCGATTTATATGACCGACCTTGCGCGTGAGACCCAGCGATTACTTTTTATGATTTCATTTTTGATTGCCACGAACTTATCACCGTCAGCGCCTAACAGCCAACAATGGCACATGTTAAACGCCCGTATAACGTAATCGTGACAAGGCAGCAACTTTATATTCAGTTGCAGAGTAGATAACCTTTTTATAAAGTGTTTCTTCGATATGTTTTTTTGCTTTTTCATTCTGTAAAGTAAACTGGACCGAAGTGTAAACATAGACGGCTAATATTCAAAATTTATAAAAGAGGGTGTCGTGTAATCCAGTCGAAATTCAAATTTCGCGCCATTGTGCGGAAGATCAATATTTAAATTCAAGGGCGTACATTATACTTTCAAATTGTTTTCGCCGATGATTGCCTGTAATACACAGAATGAAACGAAACAGTTACTTGTGCAACAATTCATGTAAATACGAAGTTACGGAAGCTCGAGTTTGTTGTCCTCGTTCGTAACGGAATAATCTAATGTTTTATGGAAGCTTAAAATGTAATGCACGCGAGTAAAATTCAACAATACTACAAGACCTAATAATAAAATATCATCCTGCATACGAAATTGAAAAATCCACAGAACCGAAAGTTATTACAGGACCAATTTCTTCTCGGTCTACGACGCAAAATTTAAAATTTAAATCGCTCGTCTTAATCATCCACAAAAGCTCGCGTTCCCTCATTCTTACCCCGTCAAACGATAATTAAACGACTCTCGAATCCTCGAGCTCGCTCTCCTCGTCGATAAAACGTCCTTCCACGGGACTCACTCGCGACGCGAACCCTCCGACAATGAAATGCCTCGTGCAGCAGCGCATCACCCCCTCCCCCCAAATACCCCCCTCGCGCAGCTGTGGGACACACCAGGACCGCGTGTGCCATTAATAATCGCGAATATTTCAGCCATCCGAATGAAGCCTGACCGACGAATTGTTGCATTATTAATTGCCTACTCGGCGAAAGCGCTACAACGGGGCGAACTAATCCCGATGCGGGTCGACATTCCGTGAGACGGCGAACCCGACGTTGAATACGTCCACTGGACACTTCGCTGCTTCGACGATAATACACGGGAATGCGCTGACGAATTATTTTCCACCGTTGCGATAGACGCTCCAAGACCGATTTTTAAAATTTTGTGTAGATACATTTACGTAGTTTATAAGTGATGCAGGGGGGATACGAGGCCGCAGGAGGGGGGCGTAAAAGTGCTGTAAACTGCGAGTTCGTTTCGCTCGTGATTTATATACGCTCGGCGGAATGGCCAAAAACGCGCGCCGAGGGCTGGTTATTTCCGCGGGAGAACAAAGAGTCTTCCGGAGAAGATGATTGAGAATGTGTGGGTGTACATTACACTATTTTATTCGGTGAGCATTTCAGTGTACCGTTCGATTCTTTTTTCAACGCTTTGTAGAACATAACTAATTTGCGAACTACCGCGAGCAAATTCCCGTCCACTTCGGGAAACACGTGTAATACAAAAGCCACAGTGCACAGAGCGAAAAAACAAAAATTTAAGTTTCAATTTTTCAGAGTAATACATAAATTTTTGCTGACATCCCTGTCGTATTTTTATTGAAGCGAACACTGTAAGACATATATTAATGAATTATAAAAATAACTTTTTAATAAGTTCAATATTTAGAATTTATTATTAATCAGTAGCACATTCCTCACTGTATAATGTGCAGCAAAGCATGTCCAGTGCATATGTAGGTCAAATGTGTACACCGCATCATCGTTCTATAAATTCTATTTCGTTAATGGCTGGGAACTGACATTCCTTTGATTTCTGATTCTATTTCCGGCTCCATAACCTCTTCAATAAAGTTCCATTTAATTGCAAAGTTTGCGTTCAAGTCCAGACATGATAATTAGCGTTTCATCGAGTTTCCAAAGTACGTCATTTTTTCATCAAACGCCCAGCGTCGCTCAGTTGCCTCGTACACCCCTTCATCAAACTCCACCTAAAAGCCGGAATAACCAAAAGTTGTCGCAATACCAATTTTCGTTTCAAAAATATAAAATGTGATTGACACGTGAGACTATTTCTGGTCTCTTAATTTAAGTTAATTCTGACAAATAATCTGGCTTGAAGAACATAAAATTAAATCGAACTTTTTTTTTTTATTTCAACCAAACTCACCTCCCGCAATCGGCTAATTCTGTATACACAGTGTCAACCGTGAGGAACACAGAGATCGCCAGCGATCAATATCAATTTTTCCTCAACTCTCCGAATCCACATCCACTCCTCCGATGCATAGTACCTCGTCCATACATATACGAACACGTCCTCCCGTCGGGCCATCGACGACATGATTTACAAGGTCCAGCCGAACGTAACCCCCCGCATTAGAGGTGTGCGGCCGTCCTCGGAATACGCAATAAGAGGCGTGTAGGTATATACGGTGGCGCTACACGACGTGGCTCTCTACGATAACATAGCTCAGCGCACGGGCCCCACTCATCCTTTGTCTCGACAATAACCCATCTCTCTCCCCTCTTAATTCATATCCTCCGCACCTCCAGCCGCCTCATCTGCCTTATTGTTCGGCAGGATTTGATTGGATCGTCCCTTCGGCCATCCCCGCATAGGTGTACCTGTTATTCGACCGCAAGCTTCCGGCCCGTGGAGTCGAAGCGCCGTGTTCGCCGCTTCGTTCGGCTACGAGCAGCTGCGCGCTGTACAGCCGAGAGATGTTAATCACGAGAGAGAGAGAGAGAGAGAGAGAGTCGAAGAGAGAGAAATATAGGAGGCACTAATGCGCTCGTCGCTATAACACACTCGCTCTATCCGGACGCGTCAATCTATTAATCAAAGCCAGCCAATTATTAGCCCGTTAATTGCGGGAGCTTTAAAGCTCGCGGGGAATTGTAATTTCGCGGGAACGACGCGCCCCCCGACGACGTCGTCTCGCGGATTGGCTTTTATCGCAGTGCGGCGGTGGCGGTGAGCTTTGATCGATTATGCGCGCGCGTTATGTGTTGTAACAATTGGCACACGTTTGATAATTGCCGCAGGCGCCGCTCACGGGACAGTATATACGTTTGTTTAGGTGCGCATATCCATCCTATTTTCGGAAACAACTGTCCATAAAAAATGTAAAATTTTTTTTTGAAGGCACACCTGCCAGACCGGTTTTTTCTCGTTTCTTAGGTCATTCTGGAAGAGAAAAAGCTCGCGCGTATGGCCGATCGTAGGTTATACTTTTTTAACGGAGCGAAAAAGATTCGAAAAAACGAGAAATAATTGAAAAAAAAATGAATTCATAGAGATTTTTTCTCGAAAACTATGGAATTTTATAAAAATTTCATTATAACAAGAGCATCTTAAAATTTATGGTAGAATGCTCTGAAAATTTTACAGATTGATCCAATACAATTTTTGGATTTTTAGAAAATCGAATTTTCGAAGAATGTTCTTAAAAAATCTGAATAAATTCCAGAGCATTCTTTTCTGAATTTTAAGATATTTTTATTCTAATGACATTTTTATAAAAGTTCACAGTTTTCGAGAAAAAAATCTATGAATTCTAATTTTTTTTAATTAATTTTTGCAAAATGTTCTGAAAAAATCTGAAAAGCTTCCAGAGCATTATCTAATAAATTTTAAGACATTTCTGTTCTAATGACATTTTTATAAAAGTTCACAGTTTTCGAGAAAAAAATCTATGAATTCTATTTTTAGGCACGACCGCAACGCGGGAATGCCTTATTTTAATTAATTGTTTCTGGCTTTTTCAAAAGTGTACCCTTCGACAGGCCGTGTACGCGAATTTTTTCTCGTTTAGAATTACCTAAGGAACCAGGACAAGTAGGTCTAGTATGCAAAAAAAAAATTTGCAACTTTTGGAAAAAGTTGTTTTCGAAAATTGGTGGATACGCACACCCATACACGTAAGAAGCTTAATCGAGTCGCGCATTAAATATCAATAAGACGGCTTTTTGCTCGTTCGATCGCGGGGAATATAAATAAAGGCCTGATACTCGGAATCGCGGAAAAAGCTCTGTATATCTCTCTCATTATCGCTCTCGTCTAACGACTCGAGCTTTCGAGCTTAATGCCCGCCCGCCGGACGCAATGGCGCGCGACGCCCGAGATACACAATGCGTTATCGCGCTGACCCATTAATCCTGCGGAAACGGCATCAGCGTATGATCGTTTATCACCGCGCTAATTCTTGCGCCGAACGGGACAGCCACCCCCCTCCCTCCCCTCCCCCTGGGAAAGTTTCCCCGGAGGGACGACTTTAAATTTCGACGATTTTCCTTTTTTCTCGGCCGACTACGCGGTCGCAATAATAATCGCGACGAAGGAAACAGAAATGCAGGGGAGCTTTTCTCTTTGGTACAGTGTACCGACTTCGGCTATGCTCTCTTAAACGCTTTCTTTAACAAGAGGCATCGGTGTGTAGCCTTTAGTCTTTCTCTCTCTCACCCCCGAGAGCCCACAGTTACGGCAGTTTCCCTCTTTATCCACTTTCCAGTCGTAAGTGTCAATTTGCGCGGCTACTCGAACCGTTTTAACTGTTGGCAATATTTCAGCGACTAAACGCCCTTTTTCTCTCTCCTATACGCGCGCGTGCGTTTCACCCTCTCGTTTAACGCGTATGTGTTGTATACGTATATATATATACGTATACGCGGGCAGCAAACGAAAACATTACGCTCAACCGAGAACCAGAATTTCAAACAAAATATAAGTCTGGCCGATCAAACCCTTATCGCCTTGGTCACCTAAATCAAGCCGCGAACGCGAGCTTTATTTATGCAAGCATTACGAGATTTGACTCGCGGTATCGCGCGGAGGTAGAAAGAGAGAGAAACTGTAGCAAATCGCGTCGACTATGAAATGCAAAGGGCTGGAGAAGACACTGAGGGCGTAGGGTAATTTCGTGAAATATTACTTCATAAAAGGACCGAGGGTGTCGAGAGGCATACCTTCGCCGGCGAGAGAAAGATTCACTTCGCGCGGCGGAGCGAAGAATTACTTTTTGCGAAATTTTCGGTCGGTGTTAACAGACTCGTTTCGCGGTGCCGAGATTTGCGGCCACTTTTATTTTCGCGTTGGTTTTGATTTCATTATACTTATTAAAATTATTCTGCGTTAAAATGATGGATTTTTTCAAATTTTCATTCTTTTCTCGCAATTCACTTCGAGTTGAAATTTTTGTGGCAAACAATTGATGCGTAAAGTTCTATCTCCGTCATTATTTTTGTCAAAAATCTTCGCAGCTTTTAGTGACGCAGGTTTAACGTATGCTCAAGAGAAAAGCTTTTCCGTGTGTAACCAAGGAACGTCCTTAACAATTTTGCAAAAAATTTTTCGCGAAAAAATACGGAATTTCACGCTCTCTCAGACGCATAATCGTGAAGTCACCGTAAGATACAGAATTGCCCACACGGCGAATCGTAAACACTGAAATTTAGAAGCGAAACGCTCTCGAAATGCAACCTCCGCGGAAAAAAAATTTACTCACGCAGATTGAAATCCCAAGGATATTCCCCCCCCCCCCTCCACACCAAAAAAAAAAATCCCCGTAAATTTAACCCGTATACGCGGCGGAAATACACTCCCATCATGCTTCTCCGTCAACTCAAAAATTTACCAAAGACAAATCTTCCCCGGGAAAGAAAGCAACATATAAAATACATATATAAAAGTGCGCGCGCGCGCGCATCAAAAGGAAAAATTCATCCGCGGAGAACGCAGAAGTTGGCGCGATGAAAGGAGAGGGCGTAAAAGAAAATTCGCCGTGAAGTGCGCGGCGGGGGAAAAGTTCAAAAAACTTGCCGCGCGCATTTTTATACACGACGTATATATATATATACATGTGTAGCGCGCCGTGAGAAAGGAGGGCGAGCGCGTGAAGGGTAATAGAAAGCTCGGTATTGCATATCAAAAAGTATATCCGCCGAGCGCAATGGGGAAGCGGAAAGGAACGAGGCGAGAGGAGGGTCAGTTGTAAAAAAGAAATCAAACAAATAACAGGCTTGGAAGTTTATACACGCGTTTCCCTGGGAAATATAAGGAGGGAGGGAAGATTTCCGCTCTCGCGGGGGGAGAAGCCGAGGTCGACCTTAGCTGGATTTTTCGAAAAATTGGGAAACTACAGGGTACGATGGTATGTTTACATTTTCGAGGTGAAATAAGCTCGATGGTAAATTGGGCAAGGAATATTTAATTCCTCCGATCGGAAAGTGGAAAGCCTCAAGATCTTCGGGCGTACGGCTCGTTAGCGGAGCTCCGCGGTCAGCTTAACGGTTTTTCGTAGCTCTCGCTCCGAAAAGATTTATTTATGGGCTTGTGCTGAAAGTATATATATATATATACACGTGAGTTTCGGGATTAACGACGGACGCACTTTACCGGGTGGGGCCGGGGGTCGGGAGGGAGGGTAATTTATTTTTAGTTGAAAAATCAATACCGCGGATCACGAGTAAAAACATTCGAGGAACCGATTGGTCGCTCGTGAATATTTTAGTTCAGATTGATTCCTTGAAATCCTATGAAAATGAATTTTGGATTCGTAAACGGATAATTGCGTTTGTTCAATTTCAGCCGGTCTCGAGCTGTTAGACGTTTCGATGATGGATATTGAAATTCAGATTAGCCAAATCTAATTGGGTCGCTTTGAGGATAGATTCTACGTTTCACTTTGGATCAAAAAGTAAACGTCATCGATGCCAGTATTCAGGCTTTATCACAAGTTTTTCCTTGCGTTTCGGTAACATGTTTTCATTACACCTATACTCATAATAACGTGACTCGTTTTTCACCCCCCCCCCCAAAAAGCCTTTTTAATCTTCTGATCACAATTAACCCACGTGAAACGTCTGCCGTCAAAACTTTAACGCCGCAGCCTCTTAATTAACGGATCAAAAATTCAAGACGAAACTTTGGAATTACCATATCGTGAATTCACCCGTAGCAGATAACTGCGCATTACATCAGATTTGTCGTTGCAACATCATCGCAGGTTAATAAACGCATTATACAACCCCCCCCCTCCCCTCCAAACTACGATCCCGTTACAAAGTTCCCTCCAAATCCGCTAATCCCTCGTCCCTCGGATTTCGCTCTCTCTCTCCCTCTCGAAACCTGATATATATATATATATATATATATATATATATATAACTGCAGTAGTATATAGCGCAGTCTCGTCCGGCGCTCGTTATTAACAAAGCGCAATACGTCGCTAATCGTCGGGGCTGAGCTACTTTCCCGGATGAAAAAATCCGAATCGTCTTACACTCGATCCCTCCCCCCCCCCCCACCCACCCGCCAACGTTTATCTCCGCGAGCCACATTGAGGCTCTGCTAAGCCCTTGTAAATCCGTCGTCGTTCGAAACTCCTCGAGCTTTCCTTAGTCTCTCTCTCTCTCTCTCCTTGTCGTTTCCTCGAGAGGAATCTCCGAATAATTAATGTAAATGGAAAGCTTCGTCTTAGCGATGCGGCCCCATCCCCGCTTGGCGTATAGCAGTAGTGTAGCCTCCTTCACGCGTATATAATAAATTCGTTTAATTTCCGAGTTTCCAGCTCGTTCGCTCCTAAAGGTCAGTTCCCTCTCTCTCTCTCTCTCTCTCTCTCTCTCTCTCTCTCTCTTCTCCGTCTTGTTTAATACACCGGCGAGTTAATGAGTAATGCAGTGCACTACCCGAGTAGTTCGCCGCGTTATTATACACGTGGCAGGCGGGAGGTGGGGGGGGGGAGGCGGGGGTGAAGAGGGTGGGAGGGTACGAGACTCGGGGCAAAGAGAAATAATGCAGCCTCGTAAATCCAGCGCGACTTCGGCTTCTGCAATGCAGTCGCGCAAGCTGATTCCGATGCAAACGACGATACAATTCATCGGATAGCTATGTATATATATATATATATATATATATATACACATAGTTTGTACATACGGCGCTCGGCGAAACGAGTTTTATTTCGCTTGATTGTGATTCATATGGGTATTATACGCCCACAAACACGCAGACACACACACCTGGAATAGCCGAGTGGTCTATCAAAGCTGAGAGAGAGAGAGAGAGAGAAAAAATTTTTTTGCGGAAATACGTGCGGCATATATATATATATATATGTGTGTGTTTGTGTATACATAGAGATACAGAGACCATCCAGTTATATATATATACACGAGTCTTCTTCTTTATTTTTCCGTGTCACTGCGGCAGCGGCGCAAAAACTCGTCGCATAGCCCCTCGCGGAGCTTAGGTGCCTCTTGACCCAATTACTCCGTTGGGTCCCTCGCCGAGACAATGTACAGCGTATAATACGTGTACACGGACTCTCCGACGGACTGCGAACGCGCGACTCTTACACGGCATTCAGAGTGCGAATACGCGTTTTCGTTAATTTTCATCGAGACGATCGAGTAACCACATTTTCGCGAGCCGAGCTGTTTGCTTGAATTATTTGAAAAGCCCGGATTCAGTTGGCCGGTCAGTCACGGGAAAGACCTAAAAATTCGTCCTTGGCGACCTCACGAGGTCTCAAGGAGTTCGTCTTTGGAATTCGCTACCCTCGTCTCCGTCGTTAAATATTTACCTTCGCTCGCCGGGTTTAAATCGAGACTGAAGTTACATCTTTTAAATCTCGACTGATATTTTTGCGAAAGCGACCGACGCACGAAATAACGGCGAAAAATAAAAATTTTTAATAATTGCATCAAATTTTATCGTGGAAATAAAATGATTCATGTCCTCTCGAGTTAATACAATTTTTCTTTCTTATTAGAAAAACGCTTTTATTTTGCCGGCGTTTCGAGGGCCCTTAAAATTCCTCCTCAGCGGGGCACTGATAAAACAAAATTTGTACAAAAAATATTTTTGAAAACGAACTATTATAATAGTATACAAATAATTTTCGTCTTGCCAATTGTATGTTTCTAGACGAGTCGGAAAACACACGTTACACAAAAATGTTTTCACAAAAATGATTGAATAAACAAACTATAAATTATCACGAGTAATTTATAATATAATTACAATAAATTTATGTACAAAATTCTGACTAACTGTGATTTACCGAGTGCACGCGCACAATCGGCATTGTAATTTTTTAACCGCAAAGTGCGCAAAAATTAAATAATCCGATTACCTACATACGTCAATTAATCATACCCGCATCGACTGCGATTGTACATCTCATTTTTCGATTATCGGACCAAAATAAATCCATTATTATTTTCATCGTCATTATTATTACCATTATTACCCTTAATACCATTGCTCCGCTCTCGCGAGTCCCTTCGCAGCTTAAAAAACCGTCCGCGCGGAGTCGAAATCCGGAAGGACGCGCGACCGAATGTAAATCCGCGCGCGGCACCGCGGAAAAAGCAGCTCGATTAGTCCGCGCGGAGGGGGCGAGATATCGTCGAAGCTCCAAACTCCCGCGGAAGAGGGCCCTTCTGGCCATTAGCCACGAATATATCAGCCGTCTCTTATTGCGCCCGGAGATTTGCAGCGCGAGGAAATGGAAGATCATTATTTAGCCCGGGGCGGCCGCGCTGAAAGGCACTTTGCGTCCCGTCCATAATTAACCTGATAACCCCGTGTAAAAGGGGCGGAGGGGCAGTAGCCGAGACGCCCGGGACTTTATCATTTCTCCGAAGGTCCGAGTGGAGGCTCGTTATCGTCTCGTTACGCTAAAAACGATGCTACTTACTTACTGCGCTGGGGTAGAGGGGGAGCAAGGAGGAAATCGGCTGCAGCCTCGTTACCTCCGAGGGCAATCAGCAGCCTCGGCTTTTTCTCGTCGTCCGCTGCGGCCCCGGTGCGCCGATGCTTTTTTCTCGAGCCGACGGTTTTAAAGAGGCCTGGATGGGGGAGGCTATCGGCGAAAAGTCAGCCGCACACATAGACACACACGCACAAGCGGCTGGTGCCTCGCTCGCTCGTGTGATAAACAGTGTAAATTAAGAAAAATCTTGCGCCAGGCGAGCTTGCGCGAGCTTGCGATGAAAAATTATGGATGGAGATGGATGCAGGCACTCGATACTCCGCGGCGCGTGACGTTTTCTGTTAAACAGTCCTGTGATTGATGAACGCGGCTGCGGGGATGAGAAAAAGGAAAAAAAAATTCCGGCGAAAGAGTGAGCGAGAGAGAGGGAGGAGACCTTTAATGGATCTACTCATTAGGGATTGAAGTATTAGCAGGATTGAAAGCATGGATTTTTCGACGGGAGATCGATTGATGGCGGGGATGGATAAGTTTTCTTTTTTTTTTTTTTTTTTGAGTTTCGAAGACGAGGGATTTGACTATCGCTGTTTTTCGAAATATATAAATCTCGGGATTTTTGCGCTGCAGACGCGCGAGTGTCGATGATTTATGCGGAGAGAGAGAGGTATGGATGGAATAACTGACGGAAGGTAGTTAGGAGGAAAATTGATAAATATTTCTGGGAAATATATTGTTATCGATGGAACGATGCAGAAGTCAAAATATTCACATAACAATATTCAAAAAAAAAAAAAAAAAAAATAATAAGGTTTGGATCGATGAAATAAAAGGCAGAAATAGACTTGCATTTTCATGGTATATTCGTATATTTGTATTTAGCAATTGATCTGTTTACATTCTGTATAATACAAATGTCTCCCGCGGGCGTACGTATCATATAATAATATTCCAACCTAACGACTCGCCACATCGCAAAAAGGTATGTATCCAATTTTATCCAGCGTCCAACAATTGGCACTTGGCTATACATGTATATAAAAATCATATCAACAACGATATCTCATTCGCAATTCGAATTTATCTCTCTGACTCTCGCACACAGCCACGCGACTTGCGTACGCTAAAAAGGAAGATCGCAGCATGAATTTCGAGAAGATTTACTTTCAGTCCACACATCGTATCGGAAGAACAACATATATATATACCGATTTCGCCTCGACCAATCGATTTCGTATTTTCGCAAAGTTAGCCGGTCTAAACGAGATTCGCAGCTCGGATCGACTAATGCAGTCAACTTTGTTTTTTTTTTTTTTTAAACTTGGCGATTACTTCGTCGCTCGATTACAATTTCGCATATCGATATACTGAACTGCGCCGTTCCTCTCCGGCGCGCACCAAACTATAATTCGCGTATATAATCGCAACGCTCGTTTGCGCTTTTAAGTACAAAATTGGAAAAAATCCCTGGCGCATCTGCGGAGACACACGCCCGAACAAATGTGAAAACCCTGCGCGCGGTACAAAGTACACAACTACACATACATATATGTGCTTGTGTATATATATATGTATACGCGAAATTCGAAAGTGTTCTATTTTACATGCCCAACAGCTGCGGCTCGTGCCATAAAGTTTCTCCTAGTATACGTGAGTATGTGTACGTGTCTGTAAATATATATATATGTATATATATATATATATATATATATATATATATATATATACGTATGTGTGCGTCTGTATGTATATAACGGACAGGTGCTGGTCCTTTTTTACGGCGGCCGAATTCCCGCTTCTATATGTATGCATACACACATATATATACGTGTGCGTGTGTGGGTCTAGATGTGCGTGATGTATAGATATAGAAATAGAAAGGGTTGAGTGAGCGGTGAGGGGGGATGGGGGGTACATCGAACGCCGACGGGAGAATATAGTGGCGAAATGTAATTTTTTCCGCCATTGCGGAGAGCCGGCATTTTCATATCGTTCGTTCCTGTCTCTCTCTCTCCCGCGCGCTCCCTTATACTTTCGGAAGAAAGAAAACGAGGCGATGCTTTCACCGCGAGAGCGGGCTGCGCACCTACTTGCGTGGAGAGAAAAGTTGTCGAGAGAAAATTTCGTTACTGCCATTTTTTCTGTCTGTCTGTTACTTCCCTCGTGGCTTTTTGGCCGAAGTATGTGTACGGATACATATATATATCGAACTAATGACACGTGGTGTGATATCCAGTTTTGGAGAGATGTGCGTCGTGTACGCTTGTTTCGGATTTGAAAAACAGCAGCAGCCGCGCGAATTATTTCGATAAAAATTTTTTTGATAAATCTATGCTTCGCGTAAAAAGTCTCGGTAAAAATTTTTTTCGGGTATAGAAAAGAGCTGGGGGTAGAGCAGGTTGTCGGGTACGAGTATAACCAGGCCGCGCGTCGGGGGAACTATCTCGTTGCTCATCGTCGAACAGACCAGCGTTCGACGACGTGGATTCCGTCTTCTATTTATTTTTATTTTCATTCATTTTTTTTATTTTATAGCGAACTTACATTCCTAGTGTACGATAGAGTCGATAGGATAGATAGTTCTAGGATAAGATTTCGTGACTTCGGATGGCTCTCGCGTGATAAATTTAAAAAATACTCTCTATATAGTGGACAAAAGTGACGTGAGAGAGTGATAGTTAGAACGTAACGGTGCAAACGCTTATTATTTTTCTTTTCTCTTTATCGTGTGTGTACAATAATCGGTAAAAACACCTCGATAGACGGCGTGTCTGTGTGTGTGCGTATATTAAATACAAAGTCTCTACTTTAATCCTCAGTGAAAGGTATCTCTCGATTCACTCGTGTTCACGTCTTCTTAAGGATACAAGTTTTCGCCCGAAAAAGCTCGTGTCTGCATGTGTGTGCGCCTCTCCGTATGTATATATCTGTAATGAATTTCTCGATGCTTGATATAGTCGTGAGTTATGTATAATATTCATATATAATCTTTGGTTTATACACAGTACCTTTGTACATGATATCTTAGTAATTGGACACACGGTGGAATGTTCGTTTATGTATAATATGTAACGACGTAATTTACCGGCGAACACGTCCTCGGCCGCGACGAAGGAAAAAACTCTTCTATACAAATTGCCTAATTTTTTTTATTTATTTATTCATTTATCGTTAAGTCTCCCGCGGTGGGCTCGGGGGAGATGATCACAAATCCTTGTCCGACACAATTCCAAAGTACGTTGAGCTTTGGCTATAGTTTACTTTGCTTCTTTTTTTTCTCTTTAAATTCCTATTCTCTCACTCAGTCGATATACTCGCTAAAATCTCTGTCTCTCTTGGCGTAAACAAACGCCCGCAAAACCGAAGAGCCAAATTATAGCGATGCTACGTTATCGTATATAAATTCGATCAGTGTGTGTGTGTTGTATACAAACGTGAAAAAATCATCGTAACGAATCGCACATATAGCAACAATCATAAACGTAAACACAACGCGTTATTCTCGATGTCCTTCGTTTTCCCGTCGGAATAACCGCTCGTCTCGAAGGCAATTTTCTTTAGAATATCTCTCTGTCTTTCTTCCATCGGTGTATCATAGCGATCAACTCATATACACATAGCACGTAAGATAACCTAAAGTATACAACTCGCATCGGCGTCGATTTCAACTCGGCTAACTACGACAATCAATCCGCACCGCAAGTGTAATAACATACACCCCCTTTATTCATACCTAAATATCATACCTTACACGAGATAGACCAGATCGCCTCTCGCTCGACACTCGGACTAGACAACCACTTGGCCACTATTTACAAAGAATCCCTCTCGCCCCCCTGATTCCCAGCTCGCCGTCCGCATATTATATATTTACACTCAGAGCTCGAGGTGCGGCGATCAGGTCTGATCCTTGAGCGTCCTGGCCACGACCTTGGCCTCCCTCAGGTTGGCCTGGGTCTTGGCCTGCTGCTTGGCGCGTTTCTCCTTCTTCTGGGGCAGGCTGCCCTTCTTCTTCTTGGCCGTCGAGCCCTTGAGGTTCATCGCCTGGCTGGCGATGTCCTCGCGGAACGCGAGGAAGCCGAGCTGGGCGTGGGACGCCTCGTTCAGAGCCCGCGACCTGATGCAGGCGCGGTACTGGTCGGTCGACAGACGCTGGCCCGGACCCCCGGAGCAGACCTGCGGACATAGCGGGTATATAGTTGATACGGGGCTTGGGGAGTATGGCGGAAATTTGTTTTCGTTGACAAAGTTGCGGCGACTCTTTGGAAAGGGGTCGAGAGAGGGGGGGGGAGGGGAGTGTATAAAGGAGAGAATTTATCGGGGGTAGGTCATTCGTCTGGCGCGCGCGCGCCTGGTTAATGAGATTTCCCGTGGAATACTTTCACTTTGTAGGCCATCAAAATAAATGAGCATCAAAGAATTATATTGGCCTCGTAAACGCGAATAACGAGTACTTGGCTTCGGCGCGCCCTTTTCCAAATGGGCATTATAGCCCTCGAGTATTAAAAGTTATACGACGCTCCGATCGTCCCCTTCAGGATCTATGCTATATATGTATAGAACGCTATTTGAGCTACGCCGGGTATATAATCGGCGATTCGCGAGGAACAAGCCCAATATCGAGACACGCGCGCGCGCGCGCACACAGGCGCTCGCGGCTAATAGTCGTATATATACCGTATAGTCTACACGCACGGGACGAAGAATCTGCTCTCGTAGAATTTCTTGAAGAGAGCAAGTGGGGGGGGGTGGAGGTGAGTTATTTGACGAATTTATATAGGAGGTGCTCGCCGGCAGTCAAGAGTTAACCGGCTATATGAAAGAGAAATGGAGTTGAACGCTGGCCTCCGCTTCCGTCTCTCGTGAAATCCTTAATTGCGGCCTGGTAGTTTCCCTCCCCCCTCCCCCCCTCTCTCTCACTCTCTCTCTCTCTCTTTCTCGGTAATTTCAGTTTCATCGCTCTCCCGCCCGCGTAAATAGCGTCGCAGAGGGATTACGCGAATATTATAATAACAATGACACCTAATTCGAAGGGGAGGGGGGAGGGAGGGTGGAGAGGGGAAGGAGGGGAATTTCGCCGGCCGCTTTTTACGACGCGAATTAGCTGCGAGCGTATATTTTCACGATTATTTTCGGGAGGGGGTAAAGGATTTCCTGAATTTGAGAGAGAGAGAGAGGAGCGAGGAGTTTTAGTGCTTGGAAAAATTAGAGCGTGAACAGGTAAGTGGGAGCGAATTATGATGAAGTGAATGAAAAATCTAATAATTGTGTTTAATTTAAAAAATTTTTGTAGGTGGGAATTTCAATTTGAGTGACCTGTTCGCGGCGCTCAATTAGAAAATTAGCTCATCCGAAACAAATAAACGAATACGGAAACGAAGTAAGCTTAAATTATTGAGTACGTAATAAAAACATGTTATCGAAACGCGCAAGGAGAAACATGTGATAATAACAGGCAATAAAGCTTGATAAAAATATGCAGTGTAATGTTGGCAACGATGACATTTACACTTTCATCCAAAAAGCGAAGCTTGAATCTACCATCGAAACGACACAATTAGATTATGGCTAATATAAATTAAAAACTAGAAAAACAATTATAAAATTACAATTAAAAAGCTCAATTGCCAGCGCAATCGTCAAAGTCCATCTTAATCCCTTTCACGCGCCGTTCCAAGTATATAAATTCAAGCGAATCAATCGAAAAAGCTCGACACGCGCATTATCTCCGGCACGGAGGCGAGACAAAAGCTCGAGCAAATATAGCGGGGCGAATGAAAGAAAAAGTTGCCACGAAAGAGATATCGAAGTCTCGCCCCGTGTTTACCGTACATGTCCGGTCCGGCTGTTTGCTCGCATCTCCAGATATGTGTCCGGCGAGAATTCAGCGGAAGACATCCCTCGCGAACCTCGTGGGAACGTGTGTTTCTTCATTTTTTTTTCTTCTTCTTCTTTTCCTTCCACGCGAGAGCGAATGAGACGAAGCAATTTGTGAAAGGGCTTGATTAAAAGTCAGCGTTTGGCAACAGAGGCTTGCATTGTAAATTTTAATTAAGCCACCGTGAAAGTAATTTAAGCATGTAAAACGCGGAGGGGGAGGGAGAGAGCTCGGGGAGCTTCGCTCGGGAATTGTTTTTCGAAAGTTTCTTTAAAATGGAATAAATTATAAGTTTTCGAAGTGAAATTCAGTGCGAAGCGCACGTTCTCTCCCCCCGCACCCCTTTTTTCGCTGACTATAGCTTTTAATTATGCGCTCGTTTTAATTGCCGCTGTGTATACACAAGAGAGCCAACGAAAGAGAGAGAGACGACCTGTACAAATAAAGAAGCCGATAACAATAATTAATACATCGTCGACGTCGATCGCGGAAGAGTCGACGCGTTTTGCGCGCACGTATACCCATCAATAATTCATACACCCCCCCCCCCCCCGCGGAGTCTTATTAAAAAACTTGCCGCTGACGGGAGACCGAGTCTTGTCGTTTCGAGGCCGTCTAATTACTCTCGCGGCTGCAGCCGCGCGCGTGTCCCCTGGAATTTCATATAAAGCCCTCGTCGCGCATACGCTCCCGAGCTTCGGGGGGGTTCGGCTGAGTGTACAGTTCCTTTGCAAAGGCGCGAACTATTTCGAGAAGATAGCTGTGCGAGCAGCGCCGCCGAAATTACCGCTGCTCCGGCGTGAATTTCGGAAGAGCGAGATAGAGAGAGAGAGAGAGAGAGAGAGAGAGAGAGAGAGAGAGAGAGAAGACTGGAGAATCCGGCAGATTTCACAAGCATATCGGATATCTATTTATAGTCGACCAACAGAGTGAGAGGGTTGGGTGGGGAGAGGCAGAGAGCAGCAGTTATAGAGAGCCTGGAATTTCTCCTTTCACGTGTGGGTGTGTGTGTGTGTAGTCGCCTCGGGGCAGGAGTAATTTGACTACTAAGCGAAGGGGTGAGAGAGAGAGTGAGTCGGGATAAGATATTTCGCAAATTCAAAGATAAGGGAGAGGGAGAGAGGAGGTAGTGGCCGTTATACTGGCCTCGGGCTCTCGAGAGCTCGGGATCCTTGAGCGGTATTACAGTCGGGATGATCCTGTTATGTAAGGCTCTTTCTTGCCGAGCGACGATCTAGAATTTCTGGAGTAAGGCCTGCTGCTGTTGCGAGGGCCGGTATGGTTCTGTCTTTTGAATGGAGGAGGGCGTGGGGATATAGAGCGGGAATTCCGGCGTTTAATTAGACGTGAATTATTGTCCGGAGGGAGAGAGAGAGGGAAGGAGATTTGTTATCCGGTGACGTGATAGTAGAGCGTGGAATGACGCATGAGCTTTTTTTGTACTTTGGTTTATTGATCGCTTCGTACATAATCGAGTTACAATTCTGACACTGGGACACGCGATTCAAGCGTAATTCGCGCATTCGACGACGTAATCGAGGTGCTCGAATCCATCGCAGCTCTTGCGCACGCAGGCCTCGTGAGCTTTTCCCAAGAAGATCTCCGAGACGTCTCCGGGTCGATTGTGCGGCTTGGTGCAATTCAACTTATTAAATTGGATCGGGGCGTTAATCTGGCCGTTCTCCTGTACTCTCAGTAGACGGTATTGGTTGTGCTTGTCACAGCCGGCACAGTGAGCTGACAAGTGAAGGAAACCTCCACCCGGCAAATTGTGGATCTTGATCAGTCGATAATCTTCCAACAGCTCGACTTCTTTCTCCAAAGTCTTCTTGTTCTCCGAGTCGTACTGCCGGCAATTCACCTTGGCCATGTCATTTTTCAACTGATAGCAGACGGTGAATCTGTCGTAGAAGCCGTCGACGGTCACCAGTGGTCCTTCCTTCTCGAAATTCATCACCTCCTGAACATTGCCGTCTGGTGTGGCGAACAGGAGCTTCTCGTAAGTCTTGTTCTGCCGATTTTGGGTGGTGACGAAGAAGTTTCGCGGCGAACTCGACTGCGTCAGTGGAAACATCCTCACGTTCGTCGTGGACAGATCAGCTGGTAGATAAGACACAGGACTCTTGACCTTCTCGCCCTTCAAATTAAAGGTCAGTTTGCAGCGTCCACCAGAACAGATGTCTTTGCTGGCGATAAACACGTCGAAGGTACTGTCGTTGTACGTTAAGATCGGTGTTTCTGGGGTGAGCAGCTGCTCACCACTGGTGAACTTGTAGAAAATCCGGGCGTTATGGGATTCACAGCTGGACATGTTGACGATGGAGTAAACTCGGAAACCCTCCTCTTTAAAGGGTACGTCATCCTTTGTGCTCTTGATGATGTCGTGGTAGGATACAATCAGGGTCTCGTTGATCACGGCGAGCGGGCGCAGGAAAGCTATTCCCAAGTGATCCTTTTCCGTCTCGAACTCGATCTTGCACTCGTGTCCACTTTTAATCCCCTTCCCAACAACCGTTTCCATGATTATCTTACAAGCCTTCTTCGTGATGATCCCGTCGTTGCATTCCGCCTCGGCGAACACTTTGGTCGACATGTTCAAGGGTCTCGTCAGCGGATCGTATCTCAAGTAATGCAGGGTACCTCCGT
Organism: Philotrypesis tridentata; assembly: GCA_018906965.1. Taxonomy (NCBI): domain Eukaryota; kingdom Metazoa; phylum Arthropoda; class Insecta; order Hymenoptera; family Pteromalidae; genus Philotrypesis; species Philotrypesis tridentata. The sequence goes on from JACCIB010000022.1 coordinate 1,129,013, forward strand.
CTTTGTCGCCGATATCCCCCTGGACAGCCGAGCAAAAGACAGCCAGAAAAATCACCGCCGATTTGAATACCATCATCTTGACAGCCTGCCCCAGAGGATCAGAACATTCAGGCAATGAGCTTCGAAAAAAAGAAACGATCAAATCCCACAGACTTACGGCTCAGAATACGTGTCAAGCGATCGATCACCAGATGCTCTTCGCCAAGTACCTTGCACACAGTCCCGAGGAGAGAGAAGTCTGACCTGGTTGGTGGCCGGCGCACGTCTACCTCGATTGCATCTTTTGTACCTTCGGGCTATTCCGCGCTAAATCGGGCCAAGTGCGTTTCAACGCTTTGATACGGGGTTTCCCTTCCATCTCCGCGATGTCGTGCCGAGCGAGTAAGAGAGAGACAGGGAGATCACGAGCAATTGGATAATTGGGCTCGCGAGATCCCGCTGCGAAGTTCAATTGAAACTGCACAAGCGCCTTTAGAATCCGATGACGGCCGGCTGCCCATGCATTCATGCGTATCTTGGCCATTGTCGCGACATTTTACGATCGCCATTGGGACGATAATTAATCCAATCGACCTTCCAGCCTCATAAAAAGCTCGATTCGAGGATAAATAAGGCGTCAATTTGAATGTTAATCGCGATTCGCTCGGATAAAGCGACGAAAAACTTATTAGCATTATACAGCGGGAGCCGTGGACTGTCGCGCGAGATCAATCGCTCTGGATCCCAAATATAATCGGCGCAGCCGCGCCCGACAAAGTTAAAGGAGATCGCCGAGCTCTCGGTGGATTCCGACGACGCGTAGGCTTCTCTCCTTCCATTTTCTCGGGAAAGCTTTACACCCCCCGCCCCCCCCCCCAGTCATACGTAAACATGTGTGCATATATATATATATATATACACGTATACTGAATTCAATACCAGCTTATTAGCGGCGGCCGGCGCGAAAACTTTCGCGCTAATCGCATTATACTTGGAGATGGACGTCGTTACATAGAAGCTTAGTCGCAGACGCGCGCATGCGGAAGGGGGCGGGTTAGGGGGGGGGGAGAGCTTGAAATATCTCTTCGGGGAAATATCTCGATAATTGTGAAAATCAATCACGGGAATTGCGAGAAAACGAATCATCCCGTCCATTAAACATTTCGTTCGCATATGCACGGGCATTAATAACGTTTATCCACTATGGACTGGGAAGCGTAGAGCCGCGCGGGGTATTAATAATCTCTCGACGGAGCATCGACGTTCTCGCGCTACGGAGATATAGGGACGACTTGAAATGCAAACGAAACGCACGGCTCCCGACAGATCTGGGTCGCGGCAAAAATATTGAGAGAATACGCGCGGCTGATCGTCGCTCGCGCATTTTCCAGGCCATCGCTCACGAGGGATTGAGGCAGCGCGAGGCAAGAGACGAGCTCGTCTCACTTCATTTCGAGCCCCGCGATCGCGCCGAGCTCGATAATTAAAGTTTCCGCGCACGACTCCGCGCCGCATCGCGAAGTACATTTTTCCGAGCTGGATAAGTACACGCGAAGCGCGATCGATGTGTACAACAGCCGAAAATAAACTGCGATATGGATGGCAACTCTGGCCTCTCGGGGAAAAGAGCGAGCGAGAGAGAAAGCAGGTAAGAGCATCGCCTCATTAAACATGGAAATCCCGGTACATAAAAGAGACTCGCCGGGAAAATAGTGTTCTGCCCCCCCCCCCCGGTCCAGCTGCACGGGCGATAAAGTAAGCGAAGAAACAGGCTCTCGCGCGCGGCTCTCCCTCGGCCCCGCCAGTATAGCGTACATAACGCACTGCATTCCCACCGACGAAACGCACGCCTGACACTGTGCCAGAATCTCCCTCGCCTGCGAGCGCACGGAAATAATAATAACCCTAAACACGAAATTCAGCCGTGGAAAGTTCAGGGCTTCCGGCTCGGTGCACCGGCCGTTCTCGGGGTCGGTGGGGTGGGACGGGGGGGGGGTGGATAAAAGCGTAACGGAGGATGGAACGATTATGCTTTTTCGGAAATGAGAAGAAATCAGAGCGGAGCAGTGAAAGAAAAGCCCTTTACCTTCGGATGCCAGATGTGGAATATTCCGGGGTCGGTGGCACGGATGACTTTGATGTTGCTCTTCACGTACTTGCGGTAGAGGGTCACGTCCTCGCCGCCCCAGCCGACGATGTTCTCGTCGAAGCCGCGCACCCTCAGGAAGTCCGACCTTTCGTTGGTTTTTTTTTTTGTCCAAGTGAAAGAAGTGCAATGATTCATTATCGTTATCGCTTATCATCATCGCCGCTGGCGATTATACATACCTGTACTGGCAGGTCATCCCGTAGCCAAAGTCACGCCAGAAGCCGGTATCCCTTGAGATGACAAGCTGATCCGTTTCCGGAGGCACGTCCCTGCCCTGCAGTGTGTACACAACGTGCGGATTGTACAGACTGAAGACAATGGGGTAATAGACTTTCCGTCCCGGGGCTGTGTTCCATCGACACCTGAGACAGCCAACGTCAACGTTTACCATCGCAATCGCTCTTCCCCTGTCCCCCATCTCCCTCGCTGTAAACCTCTCCCAACGGACGACAACAAAGAGAGAAAAAATCGTTCGTTATACCCACCTGTCCAGGAACCTCGCGCTGAAGACGACGTCGACGTCGCACATGAACAGCAGCACGTCCTTCTCGCCCTGACCCCAAGCCCTCTCGGCCCCGACCCTCAGGCCCTTGCCCCGCGAGAACGTCTCGTTCAGAGCCAGTAGCCTGAGGTTCTGGTTGGTCCCACCGCTTCCGCGCGTCATCAGCACCCTCGACATGATGGCCCGGGCCTCGCTCAGGCCCTCCGTCCCGAAGTAGACGACCGTGAGGTGTACCCTGCGGTCGTTCTTTAAACCGATCTTCACGAACTTGTCCATGAAGCTCTGGAAGGTGCCGGTGCGCCCGGACAGCGGCAGGATTATGTGGATGAGCTCCTTCTCGCGGCTGCGCTGCTGGCGCTCCATGCCGACGAACTGGATGGGGGCGTAGGGCCTCATGAGGGTGACCTTGGTGTAGCTGCTCTGGCCGCCCGCGACGGCTTGGGACTGGCTCGTCTGGGCCGTGCTCTTGTTCAGGTTCTTCGTCCTGAAGTACATCTCGTACTGGGTGCCGGTGGTCGGCTCGATCCTGTACAGACCCTCCAGGAAGTCGTCCTCGCTATAGCGGGCGGCGGAAGGCTTGCTGGAAGCCCAGGAGGGTCAGGTTGCGGTTGAGGATGTCGACGGCCTTGAGGAGGGCCTCGTTCAGGTCCTTGCGCTTGAAGCCGATGGGCTTCTCGACGACGCGCTTGCCCAGGCCAAGGTCCACCGGGTAGAGGCGGGACACGGTGAAGTGACTGAAGGCGATCAGCTCGTACTCGTTGTTCAGCGACAGACCTTGGCTGATCTCGGCCTGCTCGACCTGACGACGGGCCGCCAGGCAGTCGCCGATCTCACTGCTGTTCAGCATCGTCGAGGTGTCCAGACCGTGGCCTGGTGGTCCGCCTGCAACAGGTGGAGGAGAACAAGTGGTGTAAGATCAAAGATGAACAACAACCTTAACAGAGTTTGTAAAAACCAATTTTGCGGGTATTTAGTTTTGAAAGCGTTTGTCGTCCTTATCATCCGGAGGAAAGGGTCTAAAGGAGTTGGAATTTCGCCAAAACCGGTAAAAATATCTTAGAAAATTTGCGTCGCCAACCACAGTACTAACGACTTTCCAAACGTTCAAAGTTATTTTCCCCGTAGCTCTGTACATATCTCTTGTGGTGCCGAGATAAGGAATACCTACAGAGCATCACAAGTCACACTACCAAACGCATGAAAAAGGGAGTTGTAAAACGTGCTTTCACGTTTCCCAACGAGTCTCACGGAATCCCGAAAGCTACGAATTCGATTTTTCTTTCCGAAAGTTGGAAAAACACTCGAATATCAATATCCACGCTCTATATATATCCCATCGCAGCCCTCGAGGGAGGGGGGATGGAAGCCGTAAAAGGGAACGCTCGTAATTAAAGATAAAAGTTGGCTTTATCGCTCGGTCCGTGAGATTGCGGGGGAGAAGTCAGTAGGTCAATTCCGCGTCGGAGAATCAGAAAACTTCGTGGTGGCTCCGGTAGCTGGCAACCGAAGGAGGCGAAAAGTCAATTTGGAAAATCTATATTATCCCACCCCGATCGCTTTCGCCTCGAGCTTAATAACACCGGTTCGAATTAACCCCCGGGATCAAGCTACAGAAACACAACACCTCCGTTGCCTCGGCTAAAGTATACACTCGACAAAGGCGTAGCTCTCTTCTTCCCCATCCCCCCCCCCCCCCCCAGCCACCCTTGCCCCGAAAACTCGAGGCGAAGTTCTTTACTGTGCGACAGTAAAATCGATGGTCTTTACGAGCAGCCAACGACTTCGACGGTCTTATGTATGTACATAGGTATACGTATAGAACGAAAGTCGAAGCTCTGGCAATTGCCGCTACAATAGACTCTGCCACTCCGACAGAGATTTCAGGTTATATTGTAATAAAAAAAAAAGAAGCGAGCGCTGATAAGGAATGTACACCGCGACGTTCCAACAGAGTTTCTCGATGCGATTTCGTAATATTTGAAGTGCTCTCGCCGTAAAGCAAACATTCAGATATTCCGAGATCGTGTATTCCAGGTATATATATTTATTCAGATGGTATACGGACATTGTTGTAGTGAGATGCCGAATAAGTCGTTTGCTATTCATCGAGTTCGTTGATTTCTTTGAAAGACTTCGCATACGCGATTATTCTCCATCATTCCTTTCGTTTTATCGAAGATTTCCATCAACATGAGATACGTCCCTAATGAGCTGCGATTTCGCGTATTTACTTAGCAAAGCTTCTTCTTTCCCCCAATAAATTGAATAATTCAGGAACTTCCAAAACACCGAGGCTCTCCCCTCCGAAAACAAAGAAAACGTTCCGCGCCCACTTACTCTTTCTTCCTTCCCAGCCTTCGACCACACACTTGCGCATAGATTTCTCTCCCATCGCACACGTATCGGGCCGGCACCTCATCGTTTCCGTCCCCCCCCCCCCCCCCGCAAACGCGCCGTCGTGTACATAACGACGCGCGTACTAAAAAGCAAGGATGAGGGGGACGATGGGGTAGAGAGAGGGGGGGGGGGGAAGAAAAAAAGCGGAAGGAATCTGCGAGCGATAAAAACCCGGAGGCACACACTCCGACAAGTAACGCTCCGACATAAATTTCAGGCTGTACCCCTCTCTCGACACCCCTTTCCCATGCGCAGAGTCGACTCTCTCTTTCTCCGCTCCGTACACGCGCCGTATACTCCGCAGACACGCGCAGACACCCACACACGCGGCAGATCTTCGATCCTATATATAATGGCTCTTTCCTGTCTTTTTCCAAAGCGGAGAGCTTCCATCTAAATTAAATCTTTGTATGCCCCGGCCGCGATCAATTTCGGTGCTGCAGGCGGGATAGGGTGGAGGGGGAGGGGGCGATCCTTTACGTATTTCCGACGCTTGACCCGAGGGCTCGCCACGAACGGCAGAGGGGAGAGAGATCGTTTAATTTGGAGTCTTCTGCGGGAAATTTTAAACTGCGCAGCGGCTACACGAGCTTTTTTCGCTGAACCGTAAGAAATTCCGGATCGAACGCGGAACACGCGAAGCTTTCGCGCAGAGCAGCGCGGATACGGGGGGGGGCAGAAAGAGTATATTGCCGAGAGGGAAAATTGTACGTAACTCCCTATTTCGCGGATCGACTCCGACGGCGTAATATAGTGGATTAGCCCGAAAGGGGGGTGAGTAACAAACGTAATCCACGCGAATTTCCGGATGTGGCTTAAAGCGACTTGTATATATACGCGTCTCCGGCAAAGCCACCCACGGCTTGGAAAAACAGAGGTTCTAACACGAACACGCACACAACGCGCGCTTTTCCTCGTAAAGCAATTGTAGCTCCGCCGCCGGAGTCGTCGCTGTTGTTGCTCAAGGAAAACAATCAGCCCGAGTAGTGCGAAGGCAGTCCTCGGGTCGAGTCTTGTAAGAAAGTTTTTCGCGCCGCTTTTATACGTCCTCGGCGAGCTTTCAGCCTGCCGCGTGTTACGCGCTGCGGCAGGACGAGGAAGACGCCGATTCTATTAATATAAAACTTAATTGATTCTGCTGCGGGTATATAGTTTCTGGCGGTGTCCGCGATGTCGAAATCGAATAATTGAATGGATAATTGGCGGAGAAAACGATGAACTTTGCACTCGCGCCGATCAATTAATCCAATTGCCTTGACTCGACGCGATCGTTAAGATTCTCCCCGTTGAGTTATAGAGCGAGACAGATAAATGGATAAATCGCTCGGGCGTATGGATTCTTCGATATGTCCTGCGGAAATTGAGGAAAAGAGAGGAGCTCTGTATAATTGACAAAAGTGTAGAAAGATATTGAAAAATTCGGATTATTCCGAGTAACATAGGCGTTTAAATTCAAACAAGTATTTTAATTATAAAATTTGTTACGAATAAATGACTTTGTTAATCTCCGTAATATAATTACTTTTCTCTCTCTCTCTCTCTCTCTCTCTCTCTCTCTCTCTCTCTCTTTCCCATCCACAAAATGAATGTTATATCGTTCGATATATTCAACACATAATAACTAAATGAAATTTCTCGGCATATTCGAACGGCATTATTATAAATTCCCTGCATTCGCGAGATCCGATGAATTTTCAATATTCACGAAACGGCGCGGATAATCTTATACATTTATTGCTCGATCTGCACAGACAAGTAAAACAGCTATTTTTCCTCCGCTCGCCCCATTCCCGCGGAAAATTTCAATGTGTACAAGCCATCTTCGGATATACAAACCCCCCCTTGACGCGGACACCCTATACACGCGGAAAAAGACCGGACAAAGAAATGCTCGACGAGAGCTTTTTCTCGTTGTATACACCGGGGCGTTTATTATTCGCGTTAGTTCGCCTCGTTTCACGGGAGGCGCTCGCCCAAGAGGACGTGCTCGACAACTTGATGAAGAAAACCGAAAAAATGTTGAGGGACAAAGCTCGCCTCTCTCTCTCTCTCTCTCTCTCGAGTGGTCAACTTTGTGATGAAAAAAATTCTTCGGCTTTTTACGGCTCTCCAGCGGCGCTGCGGCGTTTCTCCCCCCCCCCCCTCCCCCCCACCTTCTCCCGCGTGAAACGTAAAACTCGAGTACACGCGGATACGCTTTTACAATGTAAAAAAGCGCGCATAGTTTCATGCGAATGTACATCGGGTGTACTGCTCTAAGCACACTTTTTTTTACCGAGCGGCTCTCCTTCCCCAATTAAGAGCCAATCCCCCGGCCAATTAAAAGTTCGGAGCGAGAATGCGAGAGCGTCGCCCGCGTGAAAGGTAGTTCAGATCGAGCCTTTGGTAGGCGAATATATAAAAGCGCCTGGGTTGACGTTTCGCGTTCGAGAGCTTTTTCAAAAATCACTGCGTGGATATATATATATACGAGCTTGCGGTGGCGCGATGCTCGCGAAAACACGCGAAACAACGTTTGCCTCCCCCCAACCCCCGACTCCTCGAGGGAATAAAATTTAACGGCGAGTTGGCGTCTCGTTCTGAAAATTAAGAACGGTGAGTCGCTGCACATGTATATAGGTATAGCGTCGCGGTAGCGTATATATACATATATATATACGAGAAACGAGGCGATTTCCTTGGGTCTAGAGCCTCGAGGATTCCCTCTTTTTCTCTCTTCTCTCGTCCTCTTCTACTTCTTCTGCCTCTTCTTCTGCCGCGCGAAGTCGTAACAATAAAGCCTATTCGCGCGTCGACCGGTAGCTGTTTAAAAAGCGACTTTCCCGCGAGAGAAAGAGAGAGAGAGAGAAAGAGAAAGGGATAGAAAGAGAAGAGGCGACAGAGTCATCTTTTCTCTGCCTCTGGCCGTAGGGTTTCCTTCGATAAAGGAGATTAATGAAGGCGCGGGGCTTTGCGTGCTGCGATTTATCGATTTCGCTCGGCTTAATTGGTGGTTTCCTCGGGAGAGAGAGAGAGATAGAAACAGAGACAAAGAGAGCGATAGAGAAAAATAGACGGCTATTAGTTTTGTTATTAGGAATTATGCCGAGGATTTTGTGACGCGCCTCGGAAGATTTGTCCGAGTGCGATTCATTAGTGCCCTTTGTGGAGCGCCGTTGGGAAGCTTTAGTGTAATGATTGCGGTTTTGATCGATTACGTACACGGAGTTTCTCGATTCGGTGCGTTTTCGGGAAAAGTTGGCGAGGATTCGTTGCGGAAGTGCGAGTTCTTAGTAAATAATGATCTCGAACTTTTGACGGTAAAAAACGGGAGGTCCCGGAGGACCTATTGCGCTTGGGACACGTGGAATTTTTGGTATAGATGCCTTCGGAAAGATAGACCGATCGCTGCAAGATTGATTGCGGCGCCGGAAACTATTCCGGCGAATCGATGACAATAATTTAAAGAATGGTTTTTCAAGTGGAGCGTAGAAGGTATTTGGTATTTTAGTACATTTTTTAATTTTCCAGAAATAATTTCGGGTTTCTCTGGAATCCTAACCCTGAAGAGCTTGAGTGGCGGAAAATGGGTTGCATTTGGCTTCGGTTAGAATTTTTTTTAAAACATGAGGTATGAGATATGTACGTGATTGTTACCTCAAGAGTGATTTCCGGATTTTGGGAGCCTGAATATCCTATTATGGGTATCAACCAAAGCAGGCAATAATAATCTGATCGAAGTTGCGATGGATGACGCTAGGCTTGAATGTGAATGCTGGATTTATATTGAGATTCCATTTAGATGTAAGTCCAAATGGTGGAATCCATCAAGTATAGAATGGAAAAATATGAATTGTATACAGAAATAAAAATTGAGGATTTCAACCCAAGATTTAGATTGTTCTAACACTTTGAGGTTTTATTTCCAAAACGTTGTTTCTACTTTAAAAGTACCTACATGGGCTTCAGAATTTTATCCTGTGGGCCCAATTTCCTGGGATATAAATTTATAGACGAACATTAAGCTGTATGCATATACTGCGTGCATTTCATATACTAATAATTTAAGTTAGTTTCTTTAATATTTTCACTGTTTATTTATATATATTTTTAAAGACTTCTCTATTATTGAATATTAATAAATAAATAAAATAAATAATTAATTTAAAAATCATTATTAAAAACTATTTAACAACATTATTCTATTTAACTTTTATTATAAAACGTGAATTATACTTTTAATTTTTATGAAAAATTAGTGATATTTTAATATTCAAATTTGATTTTGTGTCGTTTTCTAGATAAATTGTTAAATTACCGTACATTTAATGTATGCATAGAATCGGTTCAAAAGTTTTCTGACACCTTATCTGTACAAAAAAAGTCATTTTTTCTTAAAAATGCACGTAAAAATAAAAAAAACTGCTTGTATTTAAAAAATAAGTGAGTTGTGAGAAAATTGGCCTTTTCTATCTATAAAAACTAGTAGTTTCCCAAAAATCTTAGTCCGATCGGTCGAAAATTGAGCAAGATATGGCACGTTATATATTTTTGAATGATAAAACTGTAAGGCTTAATCGTGTCGTCGTCGTACCTAAAAATAAAACTAAAGTAAACGAAGATTGTGTTATGAATGTTTTAATAAATTCTATTACCTAAGAAATTTTGTACAGGAATATATACAAAAAATTCCACATTCAAAATAAACAGTAACTGTCCAGAACAGGTGTTTCACTCGAAATTGTTTGCTGTTCAGATCAGTTTATGCATATTGATTTGTAAACCAAAGATATGGCACATTATGTAATGAATATTACTCGGAAATTCAAATTAATTCGAATAATGTGACTGCTTTAAAAGTATTCGCTAATGAACTCTCCGCTCCTTTTCGGTTGTTAGTATCACTGAAATATTCAGAATGAAGAGAACAACGCCAATCATTTTTCTGCTGCTACCCTTAATTCTAACTATCGATGGTAACAAAAATTAATATACTCACTTAAACAGTTCAACCAAAATAGCAAGTCCTTAAAAAAATAAAAATAATTCATAGACATTTGAATTTTCTAGCTGCAGGTTTAAAACCCCGACTCTTTAATGGATGGGATGCTCCTGCAGGTAAATACCCATATTTCGCGACTATAAGCGCTAAATCTAGAACTGTCGCGACCAGCTGTGGCGGTTCCATAATCCGCAAACGATGGATTCTAACTGCTGCTCATTGCTTCACTCAGTAAGTCTATACATCGTGATCTTACGAGCAAACAATCAATAGAAACGATATGACTTTTTAATTTCATTGTTCCCTATTCAGATTCAATGACAAAAGAGTGGAAGTCAGGGTTGGTACTAATCAACGAACGGGATCAAGTGGCACGACTTACGGTGTAGTAATTGTTATACCTCACGAATACTTCAATCCGGATACGTACGAAAATGACATTGCTCTAGTGCGTGTTGACAAAGACATTAAGTGGAATGCTAATACTCAACCAATCCCACTGGCCACTCACGATACGAAAATAGGCGATAATGAGAACGTCGAATTTGCTGGATTTGGAGATCTGAAGGTAAAAATAATTGATAGTTGACGAAATTCTTATACTGTCGTAAAGTCGTAATTTACACGTCAAAGTGGGACGCACATTGAGGAAAGATCTCTTATTTGTAAATTTGTAGAACCTCAAGAAGCCCGATGTATTGCAAGCTGCTGTTTTAAAGATGTATGGCTACAGTGAGTGCAAAAAGGTGCACAAAGACATAATAAAGACGCAAATTTGCACAATCCCGAGACAAGGCAGAGGCCCTTGCATGGTAAATGATTGTTATTCGATTCCAAGAAACTTTCTAAAATCAAACTTTCGAGAAGTAACGCAATAATGCTTTTAGGGTGATTCGGGTGGACCTCTTGTTAACGAGCGTGGCGTTCAAGTAGGCATTGATTCACATTCGTATGGAAGAGGATCGGAGACATGTGGAAAAGTTGCCGAGATCTACACTAAAGTTTCCAGCTTCATAGATTGGATTCATGATAAAATTCATTGTACATACGAGAAATTAGAGTAATGTAAAAAAGGAATGAAAAATACTTTTGGCAAGTGTTTTGAATCGAAAGGATACTTTCTGTTATAGACATGGGAATTTACGTATGGGATAATAATCCTGCATCGTGAACGTTCAGTGTATATTAAATTATGTTTTTCTTACTTCCGATGATAAACATACAATGGAATTTGTATGATAGTAACAGGAAAACTTAGAATTGTACTTAAATAAATTAATTTTTGATTATTTCATAATAGTCGAAGGTTTGTTCCTGTGTCTCACCGTATACTCCATAGATATATATTGTGTAGATCTCGTCAACAATTTGCTCTTATAAATTGTCATCTGCATAGCTTTTCCTTATTTGTTCAGTCTGACTAGTATAGTCATTAAATAGATCATAAACTTAAATACGAAATATAACGAAAATATTTGCCGATCAAAGCAATATTAAAATTTTAAAATTTACATAGAACAATGAAAGTGCAATGTTAATTGGAGCGGAAAAGCGTTTTTATATTCATTGCAACAAAATATTTTTTAGTTTACAAACAGAACTGAAACTACGCTACTAAAAAACCTAAAACTTCAGTATTAATTGAAAAGGAAATTTGTTGACATAGATGTTTCATTAATTCATTGTTCATAAGAAAACTATTATGACAAAATGTGAATAGTCATCGCGAAAAAAAGAACTATATTGTGATTGCTTTAAAAGAACGAACAAACTAAAGCCATTTTTAGTAGAACATTAGAAATGAAAGGAATACTGTGTATCATTTGTCTCCTACCGGAAATCATATCTATTCAAGGTAAGAAAAATTTAGTCTGTTCATGACCGTACAGTGATCTGGTGCTACCAAACACATATAGAATATAGAAAAAAAATTTACGTATTCAATTTAAAGCACGCGGTTGAAGAAACGCAAAAAAATGTTAAAAACAAAAATAAATTAAAATCATCAGGAAGACATTTAGTGTAGAGTTTGAAATTTTCTAATTGCAGGCTTGGCGAATCGAATCTTTAATGGATGGGATGCTCCTGAAGGAAAATATCCATATCACGCGAATATAATTGCTAAAACGAAAACCATGGCCTCAAATTGTGGCGGCTCCATAATCAACAAACGCTGGATTCTAAGTGCTGCCCATTGCTTCAAACAGTAAGTCCATCAACGTTTACGAAAAAATCGTATAGCATAAACTGGATTTTCCATTAAAGTCTTCAAAAATTTTTATGTTCAGGTTCAATTACAAGGATATACAAGTTAGAGTCGGCACTGTATTACGAGTAGGACCAAGTGGCACGACTTACCGCGTTGATAAATTAATAATTCACGAAAACTTTAGGGAGGATACATTCGAAAATGATATTGCCTTACTGCGTCTTCACAATAACATTGCATTCAATGACAATGTAGGTCCGATTAGATTGGCTGACAGTACAACAACTATTGGCGATAATGAGAACGTGATATTTACTGGATTTGGAGACATGGAGGTGAATACACAGATTTAAGTGATCTGGTAGAAATATTTCCATTTAAAATGGTCATTGCAGCAAGAATTGGCAATTTAAAATTGATAGAACTATCCAAATTAGTATGCTCAGGAAATGGCCGTGTCTCGGGCACTTTTTAGTCAGTGATAGCTCTCCGTCGGTAAGTTACCATTCGGATACTGTCAACTCACGTGGACTGGGTTTGTTTTGAACTTGAAATGTTGTAGAAATAGATTCCTCGTGAACTAATTCATCTATCCGTTTATATTGGCCATTTTTTGCATAGGAAATAAATACACATAGTGGTTTCCATTTCTAGCCTTAAAACCGGCTGGAAAACGTTACGCAGTTATTAAGAACAATTCTGAGATTGGTTAGTCAAGAAATGGCAAATTCTTGCGCTAACATTTCTACCGGGATGAATGGATTATTTTTCACTAACAATAGCTGCTTCAATTTTTTAGGATCACAAGCATCCCGAAAGGCTTCAGTCTGTTATTTTGAAAATGTTTGGCTATCGCAGATGCAAACAGGAAGAAGAGGATATTAAAGAAACGCAAATCTGTACGATTCCGAGAGCAGGCAGAGGCCCTTGCGCGGTAAATTACGCTAATTTCATTCAACTGGCAATTTCAAAATTACCAAAGTACTTAAGCAATCGTATTTCCAGGGTGACTCCGGAGGACCTCTCGTTAATGGAAACTACGTTCAAGTCGGCATCGATTCACACGCGTACGGGGAAGGAATTGAATCGTGCGCTCAAATCCCCGAAATCTACACTCGCGTTTCCAGCTACCGTGATTGGATAGACGAAAAAATTAATAGCAACTATGTAACTAGACTTCACTGACATCAGAAGAATAACAATAATTTTCAAAGCCAGATTGATTCAACAATGTGATGCACCTTTCAAGTCAACCGATTTCCACGTCGCAGCAATTAAATACGACAAGAAAAGCTCGTACCGGCGACATCTCGATTAATCAATATATCTCCACCCCTTTCAGCATTCCAAATTCATATGGAATCTCCAAAGACTCAATCGAGCGAGCAACAGCAGCCACCTCGAGCACTCCATTCCAAGTAGTATTTCCAGAGTCCGTTCAGACCCAGTCACCGGAGTCTCTCCCTCACCCCCTTGCGAAAACTCCAACACCCCTTCGAACCAATAACAGTAACCGCTGCCTTCCTCCGACCCTCCCCCCCTTCCATCCAACGATACATCGAATCGCTTAATCGGCGCAGCACCGCGACATTATGAATATTCATGCCGAGCTCGCATTGTAATGAGCTGAGCTTTCGGGGAGTGAGGGGGGCTAGGGAAGGGGGTGTGGGGCTGCGCGCAGGGTTTGTACACAGCGACCGCAACATCCGCGCGCCCCCTTGTACAGCTTCATACGTGTGTAAGGCTTGCCGAGCACGTCTTGACGATACCTATACGAGTCTGCGCCATCTTGATACACGTGCGCCTCGACAATCGATGGCTCGAACGTGCGACCACGTGTTGTGCTGCGAGAGCTTCTCCGCCTTGTTTGAAGCGCCGTCGAGGAATTCTCGAGGTCTAGCCACACGCAGAGAGCGAGACAGCAAAAATTTTCGAAATCCCGAGAATTAGCGAGCGGATCGAGGCCCGCGGCAAAAGAGTACACACAAAAGCCCGCGATAAAAAACATGCCGCTGGAAAATGGGCTACGCGCGCGCGCGCGCATCTAGTCTCTGAAATAAAAAAAAAAAAGAAAGAGAGAGAAAGCAGACACGCGAGAGTTGTACCTATACACTGTAGCGGTATAGAGAAATGGAAAATCGAGCGAACAAAGGGGCAGAGGGCGGAGGGGGGGGGGGTTATCGCGATTGGACTTTCCCCTCTTCGAACGGAATAATTGGTCCTCGTTAGAGCGCGAACGCGCGAAACCGGATGCATTGGAGCTCGCGTCCGGTTGGCTGCGGATCGTTAGAGGTATACACATGTGCAGCGCGTTCGCTCGCGGCAAAGGGACACGGCGAGAGAGAGAGAGTACGCAGCTTTTTCTCAATAACCGCGCCGTCATAGACAATGACTGGCTGCGCGCGGAGATGAATGTGCGGTGGCTCTTGTCTATTTGCTCGTCGCCGATGCGTGTTTGTCTAATTAACGAGGACTAATGGGCTCGCGCTCGGGCGCGTGCCTAGTTTCTATTTCTTTTCAGCGGGACACGCGCGCACAATGCCGAATTGTCGCGGTAATTGAATGTTATTTCGCGTTTGTTGTTTCAGCTGGGAGATCGGCGAGATTGCGGGCTGACGCGCGCGTCGTTGGGCTTCGAGGATAGGATTGGGCGTGACATATTTTCGTTTTTTAAGTGAAGTTGATTTGGTGCGATGTAGAGGTTTTGGACTGAAAAGAGGTGGCTGAACATTTTTTTTTTTGACTCGATAATGAAATTTGTATTTTAATGAGAGGTTTGTAAATGACGCATCGCAGTGCGGCATAATTAAGGGGACTGATACAACTTTATAAGATGTTGAATAATGAAAAATTGGATTTTATTTCTTATTAACTTGACATTGTTTAATATAATGGTACTTGATAATGTTTTATATAATGGTATTACCTTGTGTATTATGTCATAAAACAATTTTTATAAATGCGTATTCCAGGTAGAACATGTATTCGAAGGCCAAAATCCATGAATTCCATTTTTTCTCTCTGGCAGGTACAGATCTGCTTTAAAAACATGTAGTTTACAGATGTGTGTGGGGATTTCCAAATAATTAAGATTCAAAAAAGTTAGAAACAATGTATTAAAAGAATTAATTAAAAAATGTAAAAAATGATAAATATTCTTCTTAAATTGTTTATAATTTTTTTGAATCTTAATTATTTGGAAATCCCCATGACACTCATCTAGAAACGACGTGTTTTGAAAGCAGATCTAGACCTGCCTGAGTACTTTCGGATGCCCAGATTCAACTAATGTCTGCGGTGAATGAAAAAAATGGAATTCATGGATTTTGGCCTTCGAAGACATTATATGAATCATTATTTAAACAATTTCAAGTTGATAAAAAAATAAAATTCAATGTTTCATTTTTTAACATTTTAAAGGTGTATCAGACTTCTTATAGCGATCAATTTTAGTGTATACGTAACAGTTTAGCTGATATTTCTGAAATAATAAGAAATTATAATAGATCTTTATGATACACTCAATTGATCAAGTCTCGTGTTTGGGAAAAAAAACATGTAAAGATCAGTCAATGTAAACGATACGGGATGTATCTATAATGTTTTAAAAGACGTACTATCTTTATTAACACAGTTAACTATACCGATTTAATTGTGAAAATTTAATCTTAATTACTTAAGAAAGTACAAATTGCTTTAATAAATAATAAATAGTTGCTGTTAATCTAAGCTTGACCCCCTTGATAATTTCACGGCATTGTTTCAGTCATCTAACAACGTAACACTGGATTAATTAATTTCTCAATCAGAGTTGTTGAACAATTCGACCGCAAACTTTCTTACCCAATACTTTTCATACTTCGCGCAATTCACTGAAGTGAAATAATTTTCAGTCCGAAACTACAAAACTTGACGGATAAATATTTAAATGCTCTTTCATGTAAATTCTATAGGCAACTTGCTCTACGCCGGAGAATGGAATTTTATCAGGAATTTCTCGCGAAATGAGGAAACATAATTCTGCGCTCGAATACTCGTCCAAACTAACCTTACTCGGCTTTTCATGATCGAGTCACGAAAAAATTTTCAAATTCCAAAACTCATCCTCAACTCCTCCCCACACGCGTTAAAACAATGATTCTCGATCCATCGAAGCTCCGTGAGCGCGGCCACACGAGCGCGAAGCCTTAAGTACCAGTTAATTAAGCCACATCTCATCCGAAACGGTATAACAGTCTCGCCCACATTACAGGCGGCGCCGACACAGACAGAGTCCAGAGCCGCGGCTTCAATCCATAACCGGCAATCCTATTTTCCGCCTTCTCGGAGCGAATCCCACCCGCCTACGCATGTTCCCGCGGTAAACCATCTCTCCTCTCTCGTCTATAACGTAACGCCGAGCTCGGCTCTCTGTGCGCACCGCTGCGCAGAGCAACGTATTGCCGATCCGCGGCGGCTGCGGCACGTAAGCTCCTTACGGCGATGCGGCATTGTGCGCGCGGCGGGCCCCGATCTATAATAATGGAGGCGCCTATATACCGGCGAGAGCTTGCATAGGGAAGATATCAATTTTCCCTTTATCCGATGAATGCTGCAGCCAGTCGCGCTGCTGTACTCTCGGCTCTACGGAGCGCGAACGCGATGGCAAAGGAGTCCGGTCGTCACTTGGTCTCTCTCTCTCTCTCACTCCCTCTGTACATCGGCTTTTCGAGGGGAGGGAGGCCTCGGGGATGGAAAAAAAAGATGCTACTTTGACGAGGCAGACAGAAGGGGTTGGGACGGCTTCTTTGATGTCGATTTTAATGGAGGCACTGCCGGCTGCAGCTGCAACGCTGCTGCACCGCAGGAATTCGCCCGCAGGAGAGAGAGAGAGAGAGAGAGTAGCTCGATGGAAAATCGACGCTTAATTAATTGCTTTTGTGCGGCGCTCTCGTTTTCGGAGAATTGGCATTCGCTGTTTGGCCGCGATGACGACGTGCGACGCTCTCTCGGACGCAGGTCGCGCGAGAGGGCGACGAAAGCTCGAAGCTACTCTACGTCGAGTTCGACGTGTGTGTGTGTGTGTGTGTGTGTGTGTATTGTTGCCTGGCGAAGAAATTGATAACTTTTTTAATTCATTAGCCAACTTTTTTCAACTTCGCCCGCGCGCGTGTCTGTTTTACTGCTAGAAAGAATGTTTCGAGAGCAACTGTTATTGAATTTTTTCAAAAAAAAAAAAACTGAAAGTAAAAAAATAACGTTCGCTTAGTTTTTAGGAAAATTAAATTAACTTTTTTCGGCATATTGTTCGAGAAGTATAATTTCATTATGTCGTTCTAAGTACATTGTAAGTTTTTGAATTTTGTTTTGTGCATGATATACGAGTTCGTACAATTTATAATGAAAAAAATAGTCAAGCTATTTTTTATTTTGAAAAAGGGCCGCAGCCATCAGTGTATAACTTAATATAAGTAAATAAACGTAAATAAGCCAATTATCTATATCTATAATAAAATTAATAATTGCAGTACTCTTATCATTCTGTTACAGTACTTGTTACCGTTTTGGAATAAAGTACGTAAATAGCAGTGTAATAAAAATATATAAAAAAAAACTGTGCTAACCGTAGCCTCATGATTCACAATCACGTCATCCGTAACCTCACCATTCCGAACATAATATCAATATATCCTCGGCAGGCAACGCCACTTGAAGCCGATCGATAATTTTTAATAAACAGCCATAATCCTCCGGCAGAGTCGAGCAACAGCTCCGTACAGAGGCGCAAGCTCTCCCTCGACGAGCATCTCTCTCTCTCTCTCTCTCTCCCTCTCACTCCGGCCTTAAAGAAGATCGATCGCGATGAGCCGCACACGCGAGGGAGCGAGACTGTATGCGCTCCGGCGCGTAATTGCGATCCCCGGCATTTTTTGCCAAGTAGGTATACGAGAGGAGGAGGTATATGGGATGGGATGGGGGGGGATAAGTAAGAGCCGCCGCACTGTCGGAGCTAAAAACGCCAAAACAGCCGTGAGAGGAAAAGAAGGGAAAAGGGCCTCTCGCACGCGGTTTCCCCATTACAGAGAGAGAGAGAGAGAAGCTCAAGGGCTCTTTTTACGAGAGCGAAATTGGCTCCCTTTTTGCGAAAAGAGTGAATTTTTCGGCTAGTCCGCCGAGAAGAGGAAAAAAAGCGCCTCCGCTGATTTACAGAATGGAGTTTTTGGTTTAATTAGCCGGAGGCTACTTTCCCATGCCCGCCCCCACACACTCGTACCGTGTGGCTAAGAGAAGCACGAGGTGTTTCGAAGTGCCCCGAGATATCGCAAGCTCCTTTACTCTTTATACTCCGTATACGTGTACAGTACTGACCCGTCAGCTGCAGTATCTGCAACTTGAGCGTCCGAATCTCGGCGGTGAGCCTCTCGACCTCCAGCCTCGTCTCCTCCTCGCGCTGGTTCGCCTCGAGAAGGCTGCTGCTCGCCAGCGTCGCTGGACCTGAAAGCACAAGGATATACGCACTTATGAATTTGGCTTCTGTAACGGGGGGCAAGAGAGCTTTGTCGTACAGCTTCGTCTCTTTGCACGAGCTGCAAGCTCTGTAGCTCTTGGACTTTGGACCCAATTTTCCTCGGGACTCTCAGTAGGTGTAAGGACAGAAGACTCGGTGATACAATTCGCGATACTCCGAAGCTTTACGCATGCGTTTACGTATAAATAAGTATACATATATTTATACATATATATATATATATAGAGAGAGAGAGAGAGAGAGAAAGAGAGAGAGAGAGAGAGAGAAAAAGGCTGCACACACTGACAGCCATATATGGGAATCTATGGCTATATACAGAGACGATGGGAATGAAGAAGAAAAAGGAGGAGGGGTAGGAGTAGGAGGGGGAGGATATATATATATATATATATATATGAGAAAGAGAGTGAGTTACGGCTGTGCGAAGCTTTCATGGTTTTACTTCGCGCTGGCTGAGCTTTCCTTCCCTCGTTTTACGCCGGCGAGCCTCGCGTGTGTGCCTTCGCGGACTCTCTCTCTCTCTCTCTCTCTCTCTCTCTATGTGTCTGCCAGCAGTGTATACAGTGCATCTGAATACATCTTCGTTTCCTGAGTTTGATACTTCGACGTTCGAGGGTGTGTGTGTGTGGGAGGGGGTGGGCGATGGAAGGGGTAGAGAGGAGCTTTATTTATGGCGCTAGTACCTCGCGTGATGCGTATACACATACGCACACTCGTGTTTGCCCTTTTAAAAGGTAGCTGTCGAGCGCGCAAGAAGAATATTTCATTATTGAAATGCTCCGGGACGAAAGCTCCCTCCGACTCGCAGTGCGTGTAACATACGTCTTCGGAATAATACGCGTAAAAGCTCATCTACCCGCCGATAAAGCTTAAAAATCCATCGGCCCTCGATAATTCCAAGTGCCGGGGGGGAAGGGGGGGGTTACACCCAACGAAAAAAGAACGAAGAAATTTCAATGTTTAATCGCAAGCTCGCCTCCGGGGGAGCATTGGCCTGAGCTTTACGAGCTTGTAAAGAATCGAGCCGTTAAGCACAATAAATTGCGCGGCGAGCGAGCGAGCCTCCCGCGAGTGTAAGTGAAATAAATGTCTCTCCGGCTCGAGCTTAATGGCCGACGCTGAGAAAGCTTCGAGAGAGAGAGAGAGAGAGAAAGGGAGAGCCGCAGTCGACCCGCTGCCGACAGGTATGCAAGCCGAGCTTTTTTCTGGGCTGCGAGACTTTTTGCCTATACCGCGAGAGCCGGAGGATCTGCGCGCGGGGGATGGATTTTTGGGATGGAGGTGAGTGATTTGTGGAATTTTTTTTCTACGCATTTTGGGGTGTGATTTTTTTCTTCGCATTTTTGGGAGGTTCGAGCTTTCAAGTTATGAATTGTTCGCGAGTTGAGGGTCGGCGGGAAAATTCAAAATTCGATTAAAAAAAAAGCTCGAATGCGTTGTGCACATAGAGTATAGAACTATGAATGATTAATCTATTCGTTTTGTCACTGGTCGTTTGACTTGATTGAAATAGATGACTCGATATGCGCGCCAAGTCAACAAAAACCAAGAGGCAGGTGCACTTCGTCCCGAAACCATCTATCGTTGTACAGAAGAGGATATCAAAATGTTTGGGTATCGATAAAAAATCTTTGATAGAAAAGTCAATTGTTGAGATATTTAAACAAAAAGAAATATGGTGTTTTTTTAATTTTCAAGGGATGGTAAAATCATAGAAAAGACTATATACACGAGAACCCCTCAAAAACATTATAACAACACTAATTCAAGAGTTCCAATTAACATTATTATATTTATTAAAACGATTCATAATCTAAAAGCCATTAAAAGCCTAAAAACCCCAATGAAAAGCCAAACCCCTACACTTCAGCCAATTCATCAAAGAATTTTCAAATTCCGCGCGCAAGTTGCAAGCTCCCCAGCAAAACTCGCAACTTAAACATCCTCACAATCAAAAGCCCGTTAACAACTTAATTGAAGCCAAACTAATGCAGCCGCCTCTCCCCCTTCCCGCCGCCGCCAACGAACCAAGAGCACCGCGGCAACATCAAAAGCTCCCGCAGCTTCTACAGCCCCGAAAAACCTTCCGCCTCAAAGTGTACACACTCTCGCGGCACCACCGCCTCTGTCGCTGTATACCTTCTACGCGCGTCTCCACGGCGTAACGTCGTAAAGAAGCGGCAGCAGCGGCAGTCGGTTTCCCAACCTCCTCCGTACGCACACAGCCTGCACCCTTTAGTTTTCCCGTCGCTGCGCAAGCTCTGTCAAGTGTTTCGCCTCGCGCCGCGTATATATATCTCGCGTTATTACCCGCGAAACGCAGTTCTCGTCGTCGCACGAAACATCGTCGTCGTCGTCGTCGTCGTCGTCGCGCAGGTGAAAGGCTCTGTACACCACCGCCTACACGTCATGCGGCAAAAGCTCCGAGGAGACAATAGCCAGTCGAAAGCTCCGAAAAAAAAAATGTCGAGCGAGCTTGCGTACAACCTGCGCAGAGGCGATCAAAGCCGAGGCGTCAAGCAGCAGCAGCCCGATACTCTCGAGAGACTCTGGAGCAGTTTGAGCGCGGCGCTCGATAACTCTCGTGGATTTCTTTCGCCTCGCACAAAGGATTCATTTCGTCAAAAGAAAAACGCGGCAAAGCACTTTGCCGCGTCGAGGCGTAAAGCTTGACGCGAGCCGAGACGACGAGGAATAAGACACATCCTTCGAGGGGGTTGGGGGGGGGGGGAGGGAGCCGCCGCGGAGCTGCGCAAGGAAAGCCGGGATATTACGTGCGGGACGAGAGAGAGAGAGAGAGAGTGTCGCGCGGGAGAAAAAATTATCCGGGAGAGACGCGACTGCGAGTTTGGATGCTTTTCGTATCGACAGTTGCACCTCCGACGCTCTCTGTATGGGTGTGTGGATGTATGTATATACGTGTATAATACGTAGACACAGGGGGCTTTACGGCTTCGTTTTCCGAGATGGAAACACTTATCTTTATACTCGCCGCCTTTTGCGCGAGTTATCGGCCTCGTCGACGCTATACGTTTTTACGACGACGATGACGACGACGACGTCGACGACGAAGACGACGACGTTGACGTAGACGATGCTGCATATATATGTATATGAAGGAATCGATTATGGTCCCTCTGCCTCTCTTTCTCTCTGTGGCGAGATTGACTCGTTGAAAAATTCAAATCAAGCGTCAATACGTTTACTGCGCGCACCCAAATGTACACATAGGAGAGAATTTTAATCGGCAATATCTGGCGCATCATCCGCGAGAACGGCTCATCCCTTGCGGCCCATCAAGCAACTTCATCCACGTCGAGCTAATGGTATATATATGTATATACGTATATATACACAAGCTCGGCGTTCAGAGCCGAAAATCAATCAGCCATCATAGCATCGCTCAGCCGTCATCGCCTCTATCTCTCTCTCTCTCGGAGTATACATCGCTGCAGTACTATATGTATATATATCGTATACACGAATATTCCCGTGGACGCTTCACGCTCGATTCGGCGGCATGGCCGGCAAACAGTCCGCGTGTTTGCCACTGGCCTGCTACGGACGTGACTGTATATATACCAGGTGTATATACAACGCGCGCGTACAGCCTCTCGTAAGATGAAACGAGCCGAAGTTTACCGGCCCCGCTATTTGCTGGGCAAACGAGCGAGATCCCCGCTTGCGCGGAAGACGAACCTGCGGGTTCGGCGAATTTTTCGATTTTGAGGTATCGACGGGCGATAATAATTTTCAGGCCGAATTTAGCCGTGGAAATCACGATGACTTCGGTTGGCGCGCGAGAGCTACCGACGGGATTGCCGAGGATTTATTCAAAATAATATCGAAGTTATTAAGATTTGTACTTCATGTAGTGTGATAGTGTGTGGATTCTGTTGATGGATAAAATTAATAAGATTCATCGTAATGTAAATGTCGAATGAATACTTCGTACGAAATTAGAAAAATTAAATTTAAAATTTTCGGGGGGATTCATAGATTTCTTTCACTATACAATCATCTTCCAAAGAATCGCATCTCATTCCAGTACACTTTACAATCCCCAGCAGTAATTCACATCGTCGTATCCGCGATGATCGCCACGTCGAGGCGTAAAAGCCCATTTTACGCCCTGTCGTGACGAAAGGCACTGTATTTCATTGTCGAGGCCCTAGCTCTCGAGAGATTGAAATCGGAGAAAGATATTATAGAATATATAAATAAACAGGTCGCGCGTAACGACAGCAATAAAGCCACACTCTCTCTCTCTCGCGCGCGCTACGCAAAAAAAGGGAAGTATAAGGAAGCGGGAAATGAAGCGCGAAAAAAGGCGCGCAAAGAGAGAAAAATACCGGCTGCTGCTGCTGGGTGGGCCATAAAAGTCGCGATAAGGCGATGGCGCGGAAAAGAGAGGAGCCGAGAGGGTAGAGAGAGAGAAAAAAAGGAAATAGTTTGCGTAGGCAAAGCAGCCCGGCGTGCAGCGAGTGAGAAAGAGAAACGTAAATAGAGAGCGTAAAGACGCGCGCGGCGGAGCGCAGAGTCGTGGCGTGCGGCACTAAAAGAAAATAATAAACAGAGAGGAGAGAGGCGCGTAATGCGACTTTAAATTACCTCGACCTCGGCTGCGCCCGCGCATACACTCGGGCGTAATTAAGCCTCGCGTTTAAAGATTAAATTAGCGCGCGCGACGCGCATACCCGATCACCCCCACTCCTCGACTTGCCGCGCCGAAGATTCCGTCGGGGCGCGCAGCTCGCTCTCCGCGAAATCCCTTGAACCGATATCTGCGCGCGTGTTTGCGTACGTTTGTGCACGTGTTTGCGCCGCATATGCCCGTATCGTCATCCTCCTCGACATCCTCCTCCTCCTCCTCCTCGCCGACGGATCAAACAACAATAATGTTTGCGTCCGATGATCGTGACTTCGTTCGTGCGTGTGACGTGTGCGTCTGTGGGTGTACTGCAAGCACTGGATATAGAGAGACCGGAGAGAGAAATATTGTGTATACAGGTGCGCAGGGGCTCTGAGGTCGCTGTGTGCGTTGTAGACCTCGACGTTGTCGTGTCAACGTATTACGTTGCGCGACGAGAGAGAAGTGGCTGCTTTGATTATGACGGAATTGTTAGCGTCCATTGACGTATTGGAGAGACGGAAGGAGAAGATTGTTTTTAATGGCTTTGACTTTCGACGCGTCGACGATGATCAAAGAGCTTTGCAGGAGAGGCTGGGAGTCCTTTAGGACGATGAACGTTCTTACGGCAAGGGTCGATCGATTTGTTGGGATTGGAAATTCGATGGAGTTAAAGGAGAGGACGGACGTTAATTAAAAAATGCTCAAGCGGTATCTGTGCGTTTGAAAAGCAAGTCTCCTTTCAGTAGAATTATGTTAATTTCTTGGCAATTATTAAAGTAATGACTGTAAAAGTTAAGCAAAATATTGTGTTAATTCTTTTTTAATTTCGCGATTACTAAAGAAATAAATAAAGTATATAATTATTTAAAGATTAAAAATAGCAGTTACCGCAGCAATTATAAAGTCAATAAAATAATTCCAAAACCATCCCAGTTATTAATTACTGAATCAACATAATGCATAAAGCATAATAGGGTTTTGAACAAAGTAATCTAATTAGCATGAATAGATAATAGATAAATTGTTATATGTAGACAAAAGAGATTAATTAATATAATGAGCTAGATATTTCAAATGGTAATATTAACTTGTAGCCGTATAATAGAAACATATACGCGTCTATTTTGAGATGTTCTCATCGAATTTCTAAGGAACCCAATTATAACTCAGTTAATACACAACCATTAATTGAATCACAACTGCGAAAGATATTCATTCCGTAAAATTATGAGTATCATAACGCGCTGCTCGTAAATTACAAAATTAAGCTCTCAAAAGAGCTTTATTTAAACACTCACATACATTTACTTCAGTACTCAAACCGATAATGTCACCCATCAATCAGAAACATTTCCCAAATAAGCCCATCAATTCATTAACAAATCTTCCCATCGTACACCTAACCATATCACGCGAAAATACAGTCGTCACCTTCACCACCCCCTACCCTCCTCCCCGCCCCCCTTCTCACCTTGCACTGCAAACCAGCTCGACGATCGATCTCGCCCGGCTTTCCCCACGAAAACTTGCGCGATTCGTCACGCGCGATTACGCAACCGAGGAAACTCCATCTCAGCCATCCCCGAGTCCGCAAGTTTGCCCCCCAGCCGAACCGGACTTCCAGACCACTTGCATACGTACACACACATAGGCACACATTCACCTAGACGAGTAAGCTCCCGCATGGGAGCGTGTCGCGCGCGTAAGACGTTGTCGGGAGCTGGGAACTTATCGAGTCCGCGGTTACGTGACACGAGAGCTGCCAGGCACACCCGCGGTGTGTGTGTACACGAGCTTCTTACGCGAACAGAGAGAGAGAGAGAGAGAGAGAGAGAGAGAGAGAGAGAGCGCGCTATACCTCGCGGGCCACCAGGACGGTTATACACGCGGAGCTTGCAAGCTCTCTCTCCGAGAACGGCCAACTTTGCCCCGCGCGATCGGCCGAGCGTCTAAT
This sequence comes from Philotrypesis tridentata, assembly GCA_018906965.1. Classification (NCBI taxonomy): domain Eukaryota; kingdom Metazoa; phylum Arthropoda; class Insecta; order Hymenoptera; family Pteromalidae; genus Philotrypesis; species Philotrypesis tridentata. The sequence continues at coordinate 1,154,325 of JACCIB010000022.1, forward strand.
GCGATTCTGTCGAAGTGTCCTGCCAGGACAGTCAGATGGACAGGGACGATACTGCCGAGTGCTTAATCGAGGTTAAATGATACTGTGGACGGTGGAATGCGTTGGGGGGGGGGGGGTGTCGCCCAGCATGGGTCGGCCAATTAAGGCGAGTAAGCAATTAACGAGCTTTCGCGAACGGTCCAGTAGTATGAAATGGGTTTTTGATTTTTTTTTTTTTTTTGGTGGGTTTGTAATTCGGCTGATGGGAAACGAAATTTTTAAACGGATTTTCTTTCTGCGGTGGATACATGTTTGTACACGTGGAGATTGGCGCGATTCAGCGCCAATATTTAAAAAAGCCATCTGTATACAAATGTAAAACGGGGAAACTTTCCGAGCTCTTGAGCTCTGAAATTGGACCTTGATTACTTTTTTCTCTCGTTTTAATTCCTAACAAATTTTCCATCCCTTTCACGATACAGTTACCATTTTTCCCCCCGTATTTGTAAGCATTTCCATCCGCATGTTTAACGTGAAAAATCTTCGTTGAATTCGAGGTTTTCATTTTTCAATCTGGAAAACCGTGGGAAAAATTGTTGTGCCTCGAGCATGTCTTCACGGCAGAACGGCGACAATATGAAAAATTTCTCAAGATGCCGCTATCATTAAGTTTATCACAGCACAAATACGTATACACAACAAAGCGAAGCCCTTCGCTCTGGCGTAAGTATAGAAAGTACGCAGTTAACCGCGCTGTATAGGTATTAACCGCAGTAGGGGTGACTCTCGCTCGCCTTCTCGCGACGCAATCTTTTTCTCTCTTCCGCTCCCTTTATTCTCAGGCTGAGGCGCGAAAAATCGTAAAACTTTGTTTACTCTCTCACTCGCGGAGAGCTTCTCGTCGCAATGAAAAATCGCTTAGCGATCTCTCGCCGTATAGACCCTACGGTATAACGAGAGAGTCAGAGAGAGAGAAAGGCCGTATATATACATATATGCGCGCAATAGCGAGTCATTTCAGTTCCACTGCACCTCTCCCTCTCCGTCGCCGGTGCAGTGTATACCGCCGGGGCTGTAAATCATCGAAGAGCTGCTGCAGCATTTAAAACTGTAATTTACATCTGGCAGCGGTGGCGCGCGAGCGAGGCTTACATATATACGCGTACAGCGTAGCGCGCGGGCGTTTATGAGGCCGGAGAAAATGGAAAATTTTACGAGCTTAACGGTCAATGAGATGTATCTTTTCTCTCTCTTTCTAGCTCTTTCTCTTTCCACGAGGCCCCGCGCGCATTGCAATTTAATTTGCACCTGGCGCGTATTTTCCTCGCTTATGCATTTTGCGATATGCGCACACTTCGTCCAAAGGATGATTCGTCGCGCCGTGCGACGCTAAGCCATTGTACGTATTATTTGTACATACATACATATATATATATATATGTGTGTATGTGTGTGTATGTGTGTGTGTATACATACTCCCTCGGGGAGATGAAAATCGATGCCATTAATAACGCGCAGCGATCGGCCAACTCAATGCGCAGACCAATCAATTTCACGCATCGAACTAAAGTGCAACGCGATAATCGCGTAAAAGGCTCTTAACGTTGTAACTATCTGTATATAGACAAGTCTCTCTTTCCCTCTATCCCGACGTCGAGTAATACGCCGCGGGGTTGTTTCCACTCGATATAGACACACACACATACACACATTATATATATATACATACACATATATATATATATATATATATATATATATACATATATACACATTATATATATAAATTATATATATATAGTGTAGGGAGAAAGACGATATAATTCCCGTCGGATCGTCGTTTATCAAAGTGCTTGGTTGCGTTCCAGGGCCTTTCGCGAGAGCGCGAATTTCTCTTTATTTCATTCTGCCGGAAAATTTAGCGCCAAGGAGGCGCAGAGAGAGAGAGAGAGAGGCTTCAGCGGCCCGCAAATAATACAGCCCAAGAGCCTGCTTCCTCGCGCCACTGTTGTACACAACCCGGTGTGCTATAGATATATACACTGATCTCTACACGGAGCATAACGTCGTCGACATTTTCCCTCGCGACTTCTCAAGTGGCAAAAGCTCGGGTGGGAGCAGACGACGACGAGGACGAGGGGATGGTGGGGGTGGGGTGGAGGAGGAGGAGGAGGAGGAAGAAAAAGAAGGAGAAGAAGAAGAAGAAAGTGAGAAGGTGCAGTTGAGGAGATACACACGCCAGGAATGGAAAAGATACGGGCTAACGCGCGGAAAGAGATAGGCGCCAAGCGCGCGACGAGAAGACTTTTGCAGCGGAGCTTTCTCTCTCTCTCTCGCTCTGCAGTCGGCCACACCCCTCCTGCAGTAGTCTGCACACCTTTTTTCGGCGGGGACGGGGGGGTGGAAGAGAATTTTTTTTCGAATTTTACAAGAAAAGAGAGAGAGAGAGAGAGACGAGGAAATTTCGCGTGGCTGTAAAAATTTTCGGATTTCAAGGTTTTCGAGATGACTGATCAGTTTTCGAAGAATTATGCGCGTACTTGCGGAGGAAAGAACGGATGAGCTTACATGATGACTATGAAATAGACTTGCCAAGTATTTACCGAGTTTCGGACCGGTCAGACTGTGTTCTGTAATCCGAAAGATGGTCAAAAATGAGGAACACGGGAAAAGTCACTAGCAACCATATTTCTGAGCCATTTTATGTTTTTTTTTGTTTGCACAAAATTAATACGTCAAAATATCAATGTTCTCGAGGCACAAATAATATTTCGAATTGCCGCGATTGCACTGCAATGAAGTACATCAAAAGATCTTCAATTTTTAAAAAAATGTCCAGATTTGATGCTCTGATCAAAAGTTATGTCCGTTAAAAAAAAATAATATAAATAAAAATTCAAATAGCCAATTTTTTTTCTCCATGTACCTCTCCATGTTAAACTCTCATGTTCCATATTTCCCAAGTTCCTCTGCATTTTTCATCATCTTTCGGGTTACGGAAAAAAATCTAATTGGTCCGAAACCTCTAGCTTTAAAAAAAATTTTTCGATTCCTGGACCCCCGAAAAGTGCATTTTTTAAAGGAGAATTTGACATCCATACATATTCTTATACATATAAATATTAACACGCGTACTAATGAATTAATTTTTGTTCATCATTTCTCGTTTCTTCGCGACAGTCACGGAGAAAGCTCTCACGCTGACAATTCAATTATCATCGTCCTTTCTCTCCGACGTCAATACCTATATACTGCACGCAAGCTATATACATATATGTACGTCCGCATTTAAACCGAAAAATAATGGAATCGAGGCCATTTCCATCTTTCGGTCCGATAAACTGGAAAAAAATTCAACTTCTCTCCGAAAAAGGAAATACGCGGAAAAAAAAACTTCCCCCTCCCCCCAGCGCCGTTATTAATGCGGGAGAACGAAAACAAAAACAGCGAAGAAAAACAGCGAAATCACAGTATTTATTCAGACCCCCAGAAAAATAAACTAACCACAAACACGCGCGCGAGCTCTCCGCCATTCACTCTCGACTTTATTTCGAGCCACGTATACGAGATAATAATTATCTCGCGGAACGCCTCCGCGCGTGCGCTAATTAGATTTCCATTACGAGACCTTTTGCCGCGCCGCCTTTTTTGCCTTTCTCCACACGCGTATATATACATGTATACATATATGCGTCCTTGCCGCGGAATTTGCTGTGTATGGAGAGCGACAAAGCCGACGAGGATTTTCCCTCGGCGAGACAAATCGAAAAATCTTGAATAATCAACTCGTGCACAACGGCGATACGCAACTCGTTCGCCGGGGATAAAGATCAGCTCGTATGGCCGTGTATACGGGAAAAGCGCGATATTCAATTAACTCTTCGATAGAATCGAACGTATGAAAACTTTGCTTTCCATACGTATAACGTCCCAGTATGCGTATGCGCAGATTCGAGTTTCTTTTCAACTGCCACTAGTTTTCGCCTCGTTAATTTGTTTACTCCCCGGCGCGCAGCGAGTGTACAATGAATTCGCGCGTCCGATACACGGGCATATTGCGAGCGTATACGTACAACTCGCCGATCTGGAAAATTCCAGAGAGAATCCCAGCCGAATATCCGTGCAGGGCGTATACAGGCGAGTTTGCTTTATCAATATGTACTCGTGGGCTCTCGTGAAACAAGGCGAGTTTTACATTGTCTTGTGTATTCTATGGGAAGCAGAATAAAAAGAAGCCGAGTATTTGTAGGGCAGACCCTTGTGTGTACACGGAGAAACAAAAAAATGACGGGAAGCTAAGCTAATTTCCTATAAAATTTCCTCTCGCTTTACGAGCGCGCGCCGGCTCCCTTTTGCCCCTCCTACACAGGGGGGAGAGGCTGAGGGAGAGAGTCAAGTGGTCGGCATCGAGGAGAGCAGACACTATAGGTATAGCGCGATGACCCGCGCGCTCGCTCTACTCGAAAAACAGCTGAGCTCGTGTCTGTAGGATCGGCGTTGGCGGCATATGCATGCGCCGGTAGTACACGAGTGCACTTTGCTCCGGCAATTTAATCATGGCGCCCGCCGGCAACACTTGACCGGGAGGCCTTCCAAAGTGGATATTGACGATGGCGAGGCTTCCCAGCCACTGCTGCCTCGTTTTTCAGCTCGCCCTCTCTCTCTCCCTCCCTCCCTCTGTCTCTCTGTTTTCTTTTGTTTGCACACCTGCGCTTCCACGCCGTACGCGCATATATATGCAGGGGACGAGAGGTCATGATCGGCTCTGGAGGTATGATTTTATTTAGGGGCGCGTTTTCATAGCTAGCGAAATTAGTTTTGTGTAGACGCGTCTATAGGAGCTTTCGGGTTTTGATGGTATAAAGCGGCGGATGACTAGACGAATTGTTTTGATTGGTAGTAGGAACATTGGCGTGATTATTGATGGGTTTTGGTTCAATATTTAACGTTTAGAGTCGAGCATTTGAAAAAAGCGCGCGAAAATTTCCCAACCACCCGTTCCAATTTCTAGTATTCGAAAATAAATTTGGTGTGTTATTACTGAACACTAGTGAATATACTCCAAAGTAAAAGACTTATATTGTATTTCTAACAAAGTACGAAATTAAGGGTTTTTGAAATTAGAAGGAAGGAACGGTGGAACACAGTGGAACGAGTGAATTGTCTGGAACTCAACAATGAAGGTATTGCACTTCGCTCACCGTATAAAAACAGACCTTAGTAAGGTTATATCGTCTCAACAATTTGGGACATAAAAATCGTATGTTAACATTTAGATATAGACTAGATAATTCATTGACGTACACTTTTCAAGCAATTACTAGATATCCTTCATTGTTAGCTGGAACTTTATGAGCTGAGTTTAGCATTTTCATCATCATGAATATTCTCAAAGATTTACTGCACATTCAATTCAGATTGTCGAATAACTTTGTACATGACCTGTGCGTATACACCAATTTCTAACCTCAAAAAATGAAAATCAACAAAATATAACAAGAAGGTAAATGCACGAAATGGGATCGAAGTCCCTTACAGAATACAAGAAATACTATCATAGCCGCTAATCCGTACATAAACTCGCATAGAAACTCCAAGCATACGCCCTATTCACAAAATCTAAATCCCAGGCATATAGCACACAGCAACAGGCGCAGCAGTCAATAGACAGCTTCATCCACGATCAGATCCACGAAAATTCGTGAACACTTAAGTGATATCCCCTCGACAGGATCCCGGCAAAGCTCGGGCTCACCTACACACACTCGGCTCTCGACACTCGATACACCAAACGCGTATCTCTACGCTCGCAGACATAGACCCTGTATACGGCGCGGTGTCGACGTTCCGGCAAATTAGCAAAGCAGATTAAGCCATATCCCAGCGATGGCCGAGCCACCATAGTGGCAGCAACATCGAAAGCTCCGAAGTGCGAGAGTTAATTCGTTTAATCCTAATCACCTCCCGGAAGTTACCCCGGACAGCTGGTCGCGAGGCGGCCACACCGACAAATACGGCCGATACTTCTGCTTTATATTATACGCAATATATATACAGCCAGATTAATCGTCGAAAGGGTCCGGTTAACTGCTGCTGCTGCTGCTGCCGCCGCTACGCTGGCAATCGCATCTACGCGGGAGAGAGATTTGTTCGATGAATTATGGAAGACGCGGATCATCCCCGGGTATTGTGTTACGCTCGGCTGGCTCGGCTGGCTCGGCTGCCAGTGTATGTGCGCGCAGAGATGATATAGAGGCGCGCCGAGTAACGGGTGATTATTTGTCGGGAATTTTGAGCGCGCGCGCGCGCCCCCGCTTATTAATTACGCGCTCGCGAGTGTATATAATGCACTTATGCATAGAGCGCGAGAGTACAGGCGGCTTGTACCGGAGAGGGGAAATGACAGGCTGAATTTTGCCGTTCGAATGCGATGATTCTACACTGCTAACCCGGTGGCGGGGGGAGGGGGGGCTGGGGGTGAAAAGCGGTTTAGAGACGGGATGATTAGAACTTGCCTGATTGAATTCGATGCGGTGATTATTCGAGTGCGCGATTATTAGGGAAGTACCGCCGCCGCGTGTACGGGAAGTATTTGAATAATTGTACCGCGATTTGGATTAGTCGTGCGACCGACCTGTATTTACGCGTACAATATTTCACTGGAATGTGAGAACGATTTTCATTTTTTATTTTTTGCTTCGCGAAGAGACAGCGTTGTTGAACCGGGGCGTGTCTTGTTCGGTGCAATTACCGTGAAACTCGAATGTCTCAAAGTCAAAGTTCCGAATTCTATACGCTAGCTCTCGGGGATCGGCGACGTGGCAATATCGACGTGTGTGCAATTCGTTATAGCCCCTGCGTATGACGTACGTATATGTATACAGTCGAGTCTGAAAGTCAAAAGTTTCCCTCGGCCTAACTCATTACGAGGAGGTGACTTCAAACTTGGAGCTGCCGCGACGTTTCGTAATACACGATCGCTCAATTTCTGCTTCGGCGACATGCTGCAGCTGAAATATTACGTCGTGTGCGTGCACATCAAAAGACGAAGGCACATCTGGGAGAGAACTTGGATATTTCCTTTTGCCGCGTAGGCCTATTGAATGGCTGGTTGCAAGCGTTTTTGGGGTCAGGACTTGAGCAGGCGCTGCACGTATTTTCAAACTACAATATTTAAATAGCAGTGAGAAAGTTGGATACGAGCGATGAAATTACGTTTTGAAGGCGAGAGGATAAAATATAGTTGAATCCATGAATAAGCTATTTTTCAAGTATAATATTTTAAAAATTATTAAGTTTTTGCTGTTTAAGTGGATTTGAACTTCAAGCAGACTACTTTTGAGACAGTTCTCAAGTAATCGTACTTCAAGTACAGTGCTTTTAAATCGATACTCAAGTTTCTGCATTTCAACTAAAACAAGTACTCAAGTTCTTGTACTTCAAGCACAGTACTTTTAAACAAGTACTTAAGTATCTGTACTTGAAGTGCAGTTTTTTTCAACAAATGATCAAGTATCTTTACTTCAAGTACAGTGTTCTAAGTAAGTACTCACGTTCTTGTACTTCAAGTACAGTACTTTTGAACAACAACTCAAGTATTTGTACTTCAAGCGCAGTTTTTTTAACAAGTACTAAAACACCTGTACTTCAAACACAGTGCTTTTGTGTAAGTACTCAAGTTTTTGCATTTAAAGTACAGTGCTTTTAAGCAAGTACTCAAGTTCTTGTACTTCAAGTCGAATCCTTTTAAATAAGTACTCTAGTTCTTGTACTTGAAGCACAGTACTTTTCAACCAGTTCTCATGTATTTGTACTTCAAGCGCAGTTTTTTTCAGGAAGTACTCAAGTACCATTACTTCAAGTGCAGTGCTTTTAAATAAGTACTCAAATTTTTGTAGTTCAAACACCGTACTTTTAAAGAAACACTCAAGTATCTGTATTTCAAGAGACTTGTAAACACGGGTAGACCCTATAGACCCTTAAATCCTTGTACTTCAAGCGTAGCGCCTATGTACAAGATACCCATACAAGCACAATACTCATTCCTGTTTTCGACCATAAATACATACGGCACTACACTGTCCAATTACACGTGCAAAATCAGATCTGATATCATATCTCGCTCAAGGCTTGTCCGCATCACATCGCATTTCGCATTATACGCATCGCTTAAAACTTCCATCAGTCAACCATCATCCATCCAAAACAGACTGACATCGTTTACCCCGCACAACATCGCGCCAGCGTAAAGGCATCCCGCATTATTGCATACGCACTTCCACCGAAAGCAGGGGAGAAGTATGCTTAATAGAACCGACTAGACCGCGAGCGCGAATCGGCGCCCGGCTGAAATTCATTATTCATCCGCACGCCCACCCGTTTAAGTTCACCGCTCCGCGAGCACTCGACTACCGATTTATCCTTATATTTACTCTCGCATTCACGTCTTATGCATTAGTTAACGCGGCCGGGGCCCGAATAAAAGCGCGGGGCGCTGATTTTCCCAAGGAAATCAATCTCCCGACAGCGAATGAAGATGTAAATTTTCCGACCGAACGAATTAACGCTGCAAATTTAAGTGGGAATCGTTGGATAATTTTCTTCTCGGGGGAACGACAACTTCTCGGGGAATGAAGGACACCTACGGCTGTGTTCGATACAGTAATTCATCGAGGAACGAAGTATCTTGACAGATTTAATTTCTAGAGTGGTACCACACTTTTACGCTTATTACGATTAATAATTTTACTCTATATCCAAACATTTACATTTTAACGATTTTAAGCGATAAAAATTATAACAAACATAACGAAGTAAGTACACACCCCGCATTACACTGATTTCAGCTCGAATCGCAATGATTTTTATCGCGTCATTATTCTCAGTGAGCGAAAAGAAAAAAAAGCGAGTGGTCGCGTACAGTGGATCGTTTCAATCAAGCCTAATACACCAACGCGAACGAGCGAGATTCATTTTGCACGATCGCTTTCTCTCTCTCTCTTTCTCTCTCGCAACGAAATTGCGATATTAACTGCTTAATAAAATTCTGTCTGCTGCTCTCTAATGTCAGTAGCACACTACACGGGCATCATGCGAAATGACCGGGCAAACACGTCGGGCCTTTAATGAAAATTAAACGAGCCCATTCAACCTCTCTCTCTCGCTCTCTCTCTTTCTCTTTCGCGAGCTCGCGTAATTTCATATTGCCGAAAAAGCCCCTCGCTTCAAAAAAGACCAAAAAAAAAAAAATTCACTGCGCCGAGAGGTCGAGAAAAAAGGCCGGCGCGCACAATGAAAATTTGTTATTGCCCGGCGAGTGCGCGGGAAGACACGCTCGGAGCGAGCGGTAGGAAATTGTTGGTAATAATGAAACCCGTAAAATAAGGGCGCTGTAGTCGCCGCTGTGTATACAGCATCAGGGTACAAAATGCAGCCGGGGGCCGGAGGAGCCGGTTATATAGACACGCGCCAGGTTTTTCGGAACAGCAGTGGTCCAACAGCCGGTGTGTGCGCCCGAGAAAAGGGAGAAGGATCCGTGGGCATTAATTAAAAGGCTCGTATCTCTTGATCCCGCGGCTCTAGTTTATCAAGCCCACGAGTCGCGTCGCGCGTCCTGCGAAAGTCTTGTCGGCTTCTTCGATTAATTCGGAAAAAATTGTCAGCCATACATATCTACGAAAAATTAGTATTTAGGACAGTAAAGGCGAGATATACTTGCAAGATATTAAAAATTACTATTTTGTATAGTCATTTTTATTTTGATTTTAAATAATTTAAAAATTTAGTTTTTTTTTTGCGTTTATGTCTGTTTTATACTTTGCAGAACACTATTATTATATAATTATTGTCATTACATATTAAATTAAATTGAAATATGAAATTAAATTTTTTTGTCTCTGACGAGATTCGAATCTGGATCTGCGAGACTGAAGCGTTAAGCATTTACCTGAACAGGATTCTTAAGCGTAAAAGTTTGGATCTAATATATAAATTGAATGTATTCATAATATTAAACAAATAATAAATATTAATTATAATAATTAAATTATGTGTGAATATGTGTGTGACACAATATTCAAAGGCTCTATCCCTCGGTGTTTGTTTAATGTTTTAAATAATAGAAGTTAAACATATTGTACAATTTCATAATATCAAATAAATTAATTAAGAGTAAACTAATCTTTATAAGCCATATAACGTCAAATTTAAAATTTATTTTAAAAATAATTGTTACTATTTTATATAGTAAATTTTAATAAAAATAATTTTTACTGCATACACATAATAAAAATTAATATATTATATTATAAAAATTGCTATTTAAATAGGAAAAATTACTATTTAAATGGTAAAATTCTTCATAAGTCAAGTATGTCACGTGCCCTGGTAGAAACTTAACGATAAATTAGCTAATTTCATTCTAAATTAGCTAATTCGTAGCATAATTCGTTAAGTTTCTATCAGGGCGGTTACTATTTCATATAGTAACTTTTCGTAGATATGCATTAATTTTTACTACCACAGTTTTCTCAGAGTGCAATTAAAGGCGCTCTCGGTGCATAAAATTGAAAGTTGATTGTATTAGATGTGGACGCGGCGGGGGCGCAGTGGGGAAGGGGGTAAATGTTCTCTATCGCGTGCTTTCTCTCTCTCTCTCTCTCTCTTCTGTTTTGCCATATCCTTTTTAATTACGAGGGGATATAAAAGGTGCGTCGGGATTCGCACTTGAAGGATTAATGAATATTGCCGTATCGGAGCTATAGCGGCTATATGCGCGCGCGAGAGAAAGAGAAAAATATTAATTTCCAACTGTGCGCTATCGGGCTCGGCAGCATAATTAGTACGTATTTGTACGATCTTTTTTCTATCGTGTATTGGATTTTTTTTCGGGAAACTGTATGTATGAAAGGCGTTCTAAGTTTATCCATTAATCAAATCCAAATTGTTAGTTCCTCGAAAAAGAAGCTGTCGTTACATATAGATGCGCAAGACGTAATTTTTTCCTCCCACGCGGAATTACACGATACATACGCGTTTACACATAATTAAAATGTAATTGAAGCAAGCGATGCGTGAAATTTAACGCTCGTAGAAACGCGCGCCGGGCGAAGCTCGCACGTCCCGGTGCAAGTCTAATGAAAACAAAATTCGAGCGTAGTTTCGCACTGCGCATCGAACAAAAGGCCAACTTAATTACTCGTCGTCGACGTCGCGCACGGTATATACACGCGCGCCGTCTTTGACGGCAACCAACACATTCGGCCTTCGCCCAAGTGTAATTGCAATTTTCGTCTGCTTTACGAGCCACTTTGACTCTTCGCCGTGTCCGCGTCGTGTACGCGTACTGCGTATTTCTCCCCGAAGAAAGCTCAGTCGTGAGCTTTGCGCGTGTTACAGTTTCAATTCAATCAAAGGGCCACTCCGCATCCTCCGGCCTCCCCGAGGATTAATTCGAAATTCGAATTTCGCGCCACTTCTAATTTCTTTGCGGGAGAAAAAGAAAATGATAAATAAGACCCGTTGGTGTGCGCGGTTGTGCGCACCGTTTCGAAAGAAGTTCGCAGTTGGTGTTTGAGTATAAATGTAACGCACGCAGGGCTTGGGAGGCATTAAATTAACTTTTCGAGCCCCTTAGATATTACAAAAGTGAACGAGTCAAACGGCGAACTTTGTCGGCCATGCGGTTTCCTCTATTGTTCTAAAACTGGAACTGCGTTTTGAAATATACCGGCGCACTTATACAGTATTTTGAAACGGTAGCGGTAATTCTAGAGGCTATTGTCCAGCGATTTTGAAACAGATTGCGTTACGAGAAAAAAGCTGTAAAAATAGTTGTACTTTACGTAATAACGTTAAATCAAATATGTTTGGTATATATTTATGCTTATAGTAAAATATTAAATGTTTGGTATATGGATGATTTGCAGAAAAGTGGCATATGGCATGTCGCCACCCCCTACACTGCCGCATTTAAACTTTATTCAATCGGCAAGTACACAAAAACCTTCTACTATATGTACTTAGTAAATGAGGATACACATTATACTCATTTTATCAAGTGAGCATCAATGGTTGCAGTAAGTATAGCTGAAATGTCACCTCTGTAACATGTCGACAGAAAGAACGTTGGTAACCAAAATACTGTAGGGATTCAGATGTGCAACTATAGGCTCTCGCTAAATAGCGCAATATTTTCAAGAGGGATATAATTTAAAATTTCCTTCAGAAATATTTTTTATATATATAAATTTTCTCCCTAGTCTGAGTCTTACTATGTTCAAAATTGAATTTTCGCATTTTCAATTTTCCGTTTATTTTCGGCCAGTATTGCCAAGCTGATCGCTATAACCAGAGTTAATGATTTTAAACCTTGTTTATTTTGCAATCCAAATTCAAATTTTTTCATGCGAGTCGAATTTTGCAGTACTATTATAACGGTTATTTTTGCAATAATTTGTCATCTCCGAAGTCCTTGTTATTGCAGTGGTAAGTACATGTATTCATGACTTTAATATAGTCAAAATGTTGTAAATATAAAGCTAAAGAAGTATCTAAATGAAAATGTCATAATCTTGCAATGGCTCTTCACACCGTAACAATTGGTGTGAAAATGTCACCTCCGTAGCAACTCGCAAAATTTCCCTATGTCAATCTTACAGAAAAAATTTTCCTAACAGTCGTATAGCATTTTCCGAATAAACTATGTTTTGTTACACCTCAAACGATAGAAAACCACTATCAGTTGTCCCCGTAACTTTCTTTTTTGTTTTTCTTCGATGTGAACGGTGAAGCATATGCCATTTTTTCTGCAAATCACCCATATACATGCTTTCGTATACCAGATCTGTTTTAATGACTATACACATTATTAATGCTTACAGGTAAAAAAGAAACTTACCGGAGGTGTCGACGAGGTCAGCATCGAGATTGTTGAATCCGCACCGGCTGAGGAAGAGCAGCGACAGTAGCGACAGCGAGCAGACGAGGACGAGGAGCCGCGACAGCAGCCGAACTCCCAGCACGCGTAACATTATATCCCTGCGTCGCCTGCAATCAGCAGCAAAGCCTCGGCTTCAGACACATCGCCGACTCCCGCCGTCTCAAGCTCCTTGCCGCCCACCCTTCGCCTCCCACACCTGTCCTCCCCCCCCCCCCGGCCGCCCCTTTCCGTTAACATGATTCAATTTGCACCGGGCGTTTAGCTCTATACGGATCCAACGCCTTACCCCATATATACGCGCATACATGTGTATAACGTATATATATTATATATATACTCCGATACGTATAGGTCTACGTGTACGTACACGTACGTCTGCAGCCTGTGACGTACAGTTGGGTGTGCGCGGGAGAGGTAAGTCGTCGTGTTGCGGCGCTCGATTACGAGGGTATGCAGCCGCCGATTGCACCGCGAGACTGCGTTATGTGCGCTGCTAAATTTGGCTTTATTTGCGGCGGGCCGAGGCGCAGCGAGTGCTGGCTTTGATTGTGCGCAGAGGCCGAGATTTGCTATTTGCGGCTGATAAACAGAGGCAGTTATCTATTGGATTTCGGGGGGGGGGGGGGGCTATTGGCCGAGTGGAATTTCGGTGATTTTCGAACGCCAAGATTAGCGAAGATGTGGGCAAACGTGAATAATCGTCGTTGACAAAGAAAGCTGGATTTGCATTTGACTTGTGCAATGACATTTTATGGAAAATATATTATAAAACAATACATCTCTAAATGTAAAACAGCGAAAAATTTACGATTTCTCTTTTCGGTGCATTGTTGTAAAAATTATAATTCACTATAGTACGTAGTGAATAGTCACTGTTTATGAAATGAGTTATCATTTTGCTCATGTCATTGCGTTCACTATCGAATAAGTAAATATTTACTGATTCAAACAGTAGAAAGTATTTGCTTTAAATTGTCACTGGAACACTGATTATCCAGTACATAATCAGTTTAGCAAAAGGTGAACTTGAAAAATTATGAAAATTTACTTTTTTTTCAATGAGTCATAATGACTATTAAGAAAAGTGAAATTTTGCGGTACTTATACACTTTTAACATCCGAGAAATTCACTATTAAAGTGGAGAATCCATCACCCAGAAAAAATGAAATTTTATGGACTTAATCGTTTTACAACATGAGAAAAATTTACTATTTAATTAGCTAACAATGAACTTGTAGAATAAATAAAAATTTATCTCCCCTTTAGCCTCCTGTTACTAGGGCCACACACTATTTTGAGTAAGGCAACATTTTGGTATTTGCAACATTGTAGGGAGGGACGGGAGCTAATCTATATTGCTACCCAAAAACTATGTTTATTCGCGATTTGCAATGTTTATATTTACTATTTTAGGTAGTCCTTCTACACTTTTTCAGTTGGTTCATTTTCTAAACCTGTTTATACTGTGATTATTCACTAGTTCACAGTTGCACCATCATAACATTTTCAAATTGTGTATATAGACTAAAAAACAGTCAATTTTAAGTGTTTCAGATTTAGAGAGTATGTTAATTCTGAAATACTTTTTCAATTATAACCATTGAATCAACATTATTTCGTTTGCGCAAACGTAAAAACTTCAATCTCCCCCCCCCCCCCCAAATCCTTCTGTTTCGACAGAACAACGTGAATATCCTGTGCACAAAGAAAACCGAATGCGTTATGTGCACATTCTCCCCTCTGTCCCTTAAACAAGCTCCCCTCTGTCCCTCAATCGTAATTTCACGAATTCCATCAAAAGCTCCCTTTCATCCCTCTTTCTCTCTCTCTCTCTCTCTCTCTCTCACTCTCCGTGTCGCGCTCGGCTCTCATCCCATTCGCGTCCGCGCATACTTAATTCGCAATTAAAAAATGCATGCGAAAATCCCGTCAAAGATTTCCGGATTGAGGAGCTTGAAAAAGCGCGCGCTGCAGAATTCAATTTCTCGTAAAATCCCCGTTTAATAAACCAGCCGCTGTATAACTGGCGCAAACGCGGCCCTACTCGCTCTCCCAGTCCGCGGCCCCCTCCATCCACTCGAGGATAACAGACAAATAAAAGAAGCGTCGAAGCCGGCTGCGTAATCATCTTCCGCGAGAAGAGAAACCCCCCCCCCCTCCTTCCTAGCCGGGACTCTCCGTCCGTCTAAGAGGAAAAAATAACATTGAGCTCTCGCGGCAGTGGCACAGTAGCAGCGGCAGCAGCGTCAAACGAGCAAATTAGCTTTAAAGTGCCGCGGGCCGTGAGCTACGCCGAGCTGAGAGAGAGAGAGAGAGAGACAGGAAGTCAAAGATCCCTAATTACGGATGTAAAATTGAAAGCGAGAACCGAAAGACACCGGGAGAAAGAGCCGGTGGATGAAAGGGGGGAGGTGGGGGTGGGGTGAGAGAAGATCTTTCTCAAGACTACTCGAGTCCTTCTTTCCGCGTGGTTTTATTCTACTTCCTTGCTAACTTCATTATCTTTTGCGGCTCCCATCCGAGAAATTATGGAACGTCAGTCTCCGCTGTCTCTCTATCTGGGTCTCATTCTCGCGACTCGCCGGAATAAGGAATAACGAATAATGGGGCTGTAGCCCAGTTTTTATTCCCGGACTCGACGACGAGAGTGTGCCTCCGAAGGAGGACAAGCCCAGAGGTGGAAGAGAACGGTGGAATGAGATTCGATGCGCGGAAGAAGGTTGGGTGTTCCATTTCTCAAATAATCTGACGTTGGAAATGGTGAGAATGCTTGCTAAGTGATGTGCGGTTATTTCGGTAATTCTGACCGATATTCAAATATATGTGGATGAATATTCAAGTTCCAGGCTGTTCTATTCAAGCTTCTTCGAATGTAGAAGCCATATATACTCTAAATCTGAAACAGTGAAAATTCACTGTTTTTTAGTCCATATTAACAATTTGAAAAATTATAATGGTGCAACTGTGAACTAGTGATAACTGAAATAGTGAAAATATACTACCTACAATGTTGCAAATGCATTACTCAAAATAGTGTGTGGCCCTAGTAACAGGAGGCTCATTGTTAGCTAATTAAATAGTAAATTTTTTTCAGGTTGCAAAACGATTAAGTCCATAAAATTTCACTTTTTCTGGGTGGTGGATTCTCCACTTGAATAGTGAATTTCTCGGATATTAAAATTCTCGGATCTAAAAATTCATTATAACTCATTGAAAAAATAGTAAATTTTCATAATTTTTGAAGTTTTGCTAAACTGATTACATAATCAGTTGTTGTTACACATCATAATTGTTCCAGTCACAATTTAAAGCAAATACTTTCTACTGTTTGAATCAGTAAATATTTACTTATTCGATAGTGAACATAATGAAATGAGCAAACTGATAATACATTTCATAAACAGTGACTATTCAGTACGTACTATAGCGAATTATAATTTTCACTAATTTGTAAATGATAATTTTTGCACTATACGCGTAAATAGTGAAAAATTTCACTATTTGGGAGGTTAATATTATTTAATTATGAGAAATAGTACATTTTTCGCTGTTTTAGATTTATAGAATACGTATAATCATTATCTGGCACAAGTTTGAGGTGTTCGAACGTAGTTCATACGAATTTCGGTCAATTTACAATTTTACATAACGATCTGTCAGCCAAAGGAGAAAGGAGAAGAAGGAAAAAAAGACTCAAAGTTACGAGTAATTTTACCTTCTATCATTAGATCTAAGCTATTATTTATAAAACTTCATACTTTCATCGCTATCCTCCCACCCAATCAATAACCCAGTCTACACCTACACAGCAATATAACCCATCGAACTTTCCCAACAACAACAACAACAACAAGAACAACAGTATAGCAGCAACAATACAGCCGGCAGCGCAACAAGGCGTCCCCTAATCAAGTTTTCTAAACAAAAAAGCTCGGCGAACTTTCCGCTCCGTCGCGCCGGAGACAATCTAAAAAGTGTGTAACTCCATCGGCGAGAAAGGAAACGTAGCGCAGTCGAGAAAATGAAAAAGCCCCTTCGAAAAACACACCGTCTCCCTCCCTCCCTCACTCCTCCCCAGCGAGTAACGGCCATACAAGTAAGTATCCGCTCTAAGACGGCCACCAGCTGCGCAGCTCGGCTTTAAAGCCATTCAATTTGCACGCAACTAACGGCCGTCAGGCTATCCTTCGACTAAGTATCGTTAAAACTTGTGTATACACACGGCCGACGCGTCCCTACATCCCCGGCCGTTTGTCCTTTCTCTCTCTCTATATATCCGGCCCGACGGAATCTCTTATCAATTAATTATCGAAACGCGCGTCGTCTTCCGAAAATCGGCCAAGTGCAGTGGCAGCTCTCAACGGACAGACGACGCGATTAAACCCGCCGCTGTTTTGGATATTAAATTTAGCCAAAGAGCCGATTCTGCGGAAAATTCGTTGTAAATATCGGCCCGGAAGCGTCGAATCGCGCATGCGAGAGTCCCTAATTAGTATGTGAGCGGTGTATATATGTATATACGGCGTCGACGAGGACTCGGTTAGTGAGAGAAAGAGCCGGTTTCAATTATCATTCACGAGAGCTGCTCGTCGGGATTTACAAATTATTATTAACTCGTTCGCTCCCCCTCTTGTGCACAGGAATTTTCACACCAAACGTACACGCTGATCTGCACAGCAAAGCAGAATTATTACCCGATCGACACGGGCTTTTCCAATTAGCGGGGAAATTCGCCGTTTATTTATTTATTTTTTTTTTTGGGCGGATTCTTTCAATCCCTGCGGTGATTATCGAAATTTTTAATTGCACGCTGTTTTCCGAGAGAAGCGGCCGTGTGGATTTTCGTAAATCATCAATGTGGAAAGGTGCAATTTATCCTAAAGTAAATTGCTTTTTTCATATTTACAAAATTCAATTACGCCGGTCTCCAAAAACAGTTAGTAATTCCCAAAGATTTTCATTCGCCTTCAATAATAAAGCAATATCTCTCGTCCGATGCAAGGTCAAAGATCCATTATTACCCATACAGGACATTATCCACCTTGAGGGTGACTCACCCCCCCCCCCTCTCCCCAACGCGAATTAAATCGACACTCGGGAGGATATCGAGGCGTCTGCATGTATCCTTCCCCGATAAAGAGAAAGAAAGGACGCCGAGGCCGTGGCTTTGCGGCGGAAGCCCGTTGGGAAATCCCGCCCCCCCCCCCCCGATCGAAATTGATAAAGGTCGCGCGCATTGATAAGAATTGCCGCGCCTTTTCTAGGATTCCAAGCGAAAGGGGATTATCGATTTAAAGCCGCATTAAACTCCCGCGGCAGCGGCTGCATGTGTACAGACACACACACTCGAACCGAATATAGACGGGTGTCCGCGCGCTTCTTTTGTTGTTACGATACCCGCGATTGCGAGTGTGTTATATATGGTATGCGCGTCGACTCAGATTTCGTTACGCCAGCTAATATTTCAGCGGGTCCGGCATCGATTATTCTTTGGAAAAACTGTGCAGTTGCGGGCCGGGTGTGATATCAATCTTGTCTCCCACCCCCCCCCCCCCCGGGGGGGGTTTATGATCGGTCAGTGCATTGTGTTGCCTTTCGAGTAAAATAACAAACGATTTTCCGCTCTATCTCTGTATGTGTACTGGGCGGGCTTTTATATTCGCGACGGAAATACGGTTGTGTACGGTATTACTTATGCGAAAGGCTGTGTGCGCAAAGTTAAAAATCTTGTCGAGTTAGAGAGTGAGAGCCGGCGAGAAGCTGAAATCTCCGGTTAACTTCTTCGGCGTTAAATATTTTCCCGGGACGGAGGGAGGGGAGGTCTCTCCATTAGAGCCGGCGCGGGCTAACTTTTCGTATTCGGCGAAATGCAGATCCGGTGGACAAAGTGCAAACTCGGTTGCTAAGTTGGAAAACTCCTCGGCGGGGGAACGAGATAAAGAGTGCGTGCATAAGTTCTTTTTCGTAATCGCGCGTACAGTGATATAGAAAGGATCGTTTGGAAGGAAAGTCGGCACGTCGGCTGTTAGTTAATATTTTTCAAGTCTGAAGCTGAATGGGGCTGGTTGTCCTGAATGCTTTGTTAGTCTTCTATTTGTATAAAGGTATATGAGTCATTCCACGGGATACTGGAAACTTCTGGGGGCCCCGACTACCGAAAAATTTTGGGTAGGGCACACTTACCAGACCTATTTTTTCTGATTTCTGGGACCCCTCCGAATAAGAAACCGTGCGAGCTGCATCATTATCGGTTGCCACCCGGGTTTCCGATCGAAAAAACGCAAAAATGTTTATACATTTTCTTTTGCTTTTTTACTGTCGAGGGTATTATTTGAGTACTGTGAATCCTATGGGACTTGGCGCTATACTTTATATATACAGAACGAAAGTGCAGCTCAAGAGCTTTAAATCGAGCCTAAAATTTTTAAAATCGGATGTTCCGGTCACGAGTTACACAGGCTTCAATACTGCTAACTCTTTATAGGGCTCTCGCGAAACTAATCAATTTTCACTTTTTTTTTCAAATTCTCGAAACTTTTGATCCAGTGACTCGATTTTAAAGTTTAATAGCTTAAATTAAAGCTCTTTTACTCAACTTTTAGATTTTTAGGTCCAAAATTGATTTTTCTTTCTGATATTGATTTCAAAATTGATTTCACTTTCGTTCTGTATATATAAAGTATAGCGCCAAGTCCCATAGGATTCACAGTACTCAAATAATACCCTCGACAGTAAAAAAGCAAAAGAAAATGTATAAACATTTTTGCGTTTTTTCGATCGGAAACCCGGGTGGCAACCGATAATGATGCAGCTCGCACGGTTTCTTATTCCGAGGGGTCCCAGAAATCAGAAAAAATAGGTCTGGTAAGTGTGCCCTACCCAAAATTTTTCGGTAGTCAGGGCCCCCAGAAGTTTCCAGTATCCCGTAGAATGACTCATATAGGAGTCGAATTGTTTATTTTTAATGAAAAATATTAAGAATAAAACTTTATTGGTCTATTGAGTAGTGTGGGTTTTATTTGCTCTGTGCGTAATGACCGGCAAGAATACGGCACTAGTTTTCACGCACTCAATTAGCTCGTAATCTTGCTGCGAGAATTTTTTCTCGAAACGGTTCAACTGCACGCAATTGTTGAGTTTACTGTTTTTGTGCAATAGAGTGCTTTTTTAAAAATTATTTAAAGTTTCTCTCTTTTTTTCTTTTATAAAATTTTTATAAGCAAATCGGAATAAAATATTCAAAGCATAAACAATCAACATACCACCTCAACTGTCTCTGATTTTTTAATCTGATCTGATTTTTTTTAAATCTGACTTTTTAATAATAAATTTATACTCTTTAAATCTAAAACAGCGAAAAATTTACTATTTCTCATAGTTAAATAATATTAACCTCCCAAATTGTGAAATTTTTCACTATTTACACATAGTACAAAAAATATCATTTACAAATTAGTCGCTGTTAATGAAATGAGTGATCGTTTTGCTCGTTTCATTGTATTTACTATCGAATTAGTAAATATTTACTGATTCAAACAGTAGAAACTATTTGCTTTAAGTTGTCACTGGAACACGGATTATCCAGTATATAATCAGTTTAGCATAAGGTGAACTTGAAAAATTATGAAAATTTGCTATTTTTTCAGTGAGTCATAATGGGTACATGGTACTATTCAATTGGAGAATCCACCACCCTGAAAAAGTGAAATTTTATGGATTTCATCGTTTTGCAACATGAGAAAAATTTACTATTTAATTAGCTAACAATTAGCTTGTAAAATAAGCGAAAATTTATGTCCCCTTTAGCTTCCTCTTACTAGGACCACACGCTATTTTAAGTAATGTACTTGCAACATTGTAGGTATGTGTATTTTGACTATTTCAGCTAATGTATATTGCTACCCAAATATTATTTTTATTCACTATTTGCAATGTTCATATTTACTATTGTAGGTAGTCAGTTTAAACTGATTATTCACTAGTTCACAGTTACACCATTATAACTTTTTCAAATTGTTAGTATGACCTAAAAAATAGTGAATTTTCACTATTCTCGATTTAGAGAGTACGTAAAAATTAATTGATTTCAAAAAATCTTTCTTCCGATCCATTCCTCGAAATAAACTGCACCCAAACGCAGCTTTAATCCCGCTCCCCCCAACGGTACAATGATTCTTCCGCTCCAGATCTCTCCTCGACCGTATAGCAAACACCTTACCAGCCATCGGGCAGCAAACATCAAATATAGCGGAGAAACCGGTCGAATCGAGCAACACGACCGTTCGCTTCTGCTCTACACAGAGTTAGAGAGAGAGAGAGAGAGAGAAAGACAGAGCGACAGAGAGACGACACAGACCGGAACATGTCGTCGGCTCTTCATTAGGAGCGAACATCCCACCTCTCTCGCCGTATACACATCCACGCGGCCAACCCATATACACTAGTACACCCGCACAGAGAGAGCTCGCACACGTACACACCCGGAGCATCGCATACAAGCACTCGGTTCTTCTCTGCCCCGCGCGCTGAGCGTCGAGCTCGTAAAACGGGCTGGTCGAGGGGGGGTGGGAGAGGGCATGCGGTAGTGGGAGAAGCAGCTCCACGTAAAGTCCGCCTCGTAAATTCGCGTCTGCAGAGCTCGGGATATTAAGGGCTGCGCCGCTACGTGGGGGGGAGCAGGTCGTCGACGCGCAGCGACGAGGAGGGAGAGAGAGAAGGACGAATTCTCGACGTTGAGTGTCCGAGTTGACGAGTCGACAAGTGCCTGTACATAGGCGGCGTACACACTGGCCAACGACGACGACCACGACGACGACGACCGGCCATTCAGATTCTCCTCATTAAGGGATATACGCGCGCGGCGATTCTCCGCTTTCCCAGCGTGTGTACAGCAAACTATTTGTTCCATCGACACACATAGCCGGGGTGTGTGTGCACAGACTCCCAGAAGTGGATATCGTCGCTCGTCCGTTTGTGCGTCACTCGTAGGATTATTCCCGCGATTGGTCGGACGATCGGGGGGTGGAGAGAGATTCGCGTAAAAAGCCGCGCGCGAATCGAGGCCGCTGAAGCGACGCGTCAACTCGCCAGTAAGTTATACATTTATCCTTTCTTTCCGCGGCGCGCTTCTCCCACTGCAGTCTATATCTTTTCTTTCTCGCGACTCTTTGTACTCGTTCTCCTTCGCTCTCGTACAGCGGGAGCTCGTTCCGAGACATTTACAGCTCGGCACAATTCGATTGTCACGTCGGGTCCGTTCTTTTGAGTCTTCTCTCCCCTCCCCCCCCCCCACCCCGCTGCAGCAAAAAGAAAGACGCGCGCGCGGCGAGAGAGAAGTGCAGTAGTGGAATTTATAAGAACGAGCTTGCGAGGGTGATGAACTTTTCTCTTCTCTCTCTCTCTCTCTCTCTCTTTCTCTCGTGCTTTCGAGGTGTACGTTCGCGCCGTAATTCATTTACGAGACAAATGGACGAGTCGAGCGGCTAATTTCATTCGGGGAATAACTCGATTCGCGCGCCAACGGCGACGACGCGCGACTACTGACTATGAGCGATTTGTATTTTCTCGGGAGGGGGGGGGGGCTATAGAGACGACGCCGTGGAAATTGAGAGGACGCTTTTCTTGCGCGACAGGACGCGGTGTAGGCCTTTGTAGCTGCGGAGCAAAGCGCCCCGCTAATTGGATGTCGCGCGGCCGATCGATCTCGGATGTTACTACTTATATCGCTTGCTTTGCCGGTTGGCGGATGCCTTGCTTTGACAGGGTATAAGTTTTCGTGGGGTCTCGAAGTCGTGGTGGAAATGCGATTCGGAGGTGATTGTGGGTGAAGCGTTAATTAATTTTATGGCGATTTTTCGGCTAAATATTCTAAGTCTTTCATGTAAAAAGCGCGTTTTTGAAAAGAAACATGAGTCAAGTTTAATTTATAACGGTAATAAAAATAATTAATTAATTCTTACATATGTGTCTTATCTTAAATTACATCAATAAAAAGTACATTAAGAGAATTCTCATTAACGATCAAACCCATAGCAAGCTAACTTTCGTTCCAAAGCATAAAAAATAATTCCGTAAAAAAAATTAAAAACCAGTCCTATAACTCCAACCCTTTATCCCCCCATGCTACCCCTATATTTACCCTTTGTACAAGCTCTCGTTGCGAGAACACCGCGATCCACAACCGCGATTCTTCCTCAGCCAATTATATCAGCCGCGGCGGATACATTCGCGAGTGTAGCGTTCGATTCGCAAAGCAGCCGCGCTCCCTCCCCCCCTCTCATTCTCGTTTGCAATGGATTCGCCCGCGGAAACTTTATCATCGGCTACAACGCGACGAGTAGTCCCTAATTATATTTCCCGGAGTCCAACTTTCCGACAGGCGGCCAATGCAGCCTCGTTATTACGGCGCGTCGAACAAAAGCCGCGGGCACAAACCGGTGTAATTATGATTCTCGCGCCAGCGGTCGCGTCTCCTCCTCGCCGTTGTCGACTCCCTCTGTTTCTCCCTCTCTCTCTCTCTCTCTCTCTCGACAAACATCCAGAAAAATTCGCGAAAGTAGGTCGAGCGTAACGCCAGTCGCGGGAGTAGCAGAGCCGCCGACGTAAAGTATCGGGGTAGTATATTTTAAGCGAGACTGTCTCCCCCTATAAAATACAAGCTTGCGAGGCACCTACTACGACCCGCGGAAGAAAGCAAAGGTCTCCTCTTCTCGCACGGGGCGCCACCACCTCCCCGTCTTATTCTCAATTTCGCCTATCTCTCTTCGAGGATTTTCGTTTATGGCGGCTCTTTTATTTTCCCGGGATTTCGCGCCGTTCCCCAGGATTATTTACTCGCTCTTCCGGATTAGCGCCCGCGCGCTACTCTCCGCAGCGCTGCGCGCGTATACTTTTTCAAAAATTTTATCTCCCGGAAAGAAAATTATTAATCACGGGGGCCATCGCTGTACTCGCTGTATATCCTCTTTTCGACGAGCAGCAGCAGCAGCAGCAACAGTAGCTCGAGCCTCGTAAATTTTTATCAGCAGGCATTATTTTCCCCGTCGACTACTCCCCTCTCTCTCTCTTACTCTCCTTCGCACAAAAGCGCCGGCAGCTCCTCCAATTTTCCGTTTAGCATCGGAGGCAATTCCGCATTTGCTCAGCAGCAGCTTTTCTCCGGCGCTCTCTCGGAACGAGCTTTCGTCCCTTATTCTTTCTCTTCTCGCCGTCCCGCGGCCCCTACTGCGCGGCTCTTCTCTTTATCAACGGGCGAGAGTTTGTCACGAGCCGCGGGAAACGAGCCGACATCCGGAGAAACGCCCAGCGGACGAGGGGCGGGGGGGAGGGAGAAAGCTCGGAAGGAAGAGCTTTAAGCAAAGATACTCGCGTCGCCTAATGGGGAATATACGGGTCAAGAGGCTTTTTGGGCCGTCGATGGCCGGGACGACGCGTTTTCGTACGTGCGACCTCGTTCCTCGTTCCGCTCGTAAGTGTATGAGACGCGGGTATGGACTGCGCTCGCTGCGGCAAAAGCGTCCGGATGCTCGGGGAGAAATACGGTCAAGGTTATTGAAGCGATTTTGCCGTCCTTTGTCCGACTGCGGATAGATTTTCCGAGTTATTACCCGAAAGCCGATAGACCTGCGAGCGTATGTATATAGACATATATATGTATATGCGCGCGCAAGGTGGCTTGACATAGAGCCCGTTACGCTGGATTATGCCGTGGAATCGATGGTTTTCGGAAAATTTACTATCATATCGGAGGGATGTCGCGCGGAGTCAATTGAAAATTCAAATTTCCCGCCACAACGGGGCGTATGAAAGAACGAAGGCAATCGCAGTGACTCGCCGTGTATACAGCGAGCTTCGCAGCGCAATTATCGAAAAGTTTTAAATTTATAATTACTCGATGCGTTTTCAGAAGAAAACTTTAGCGAGTGTAAAATTAATGTCGATCGATACGTGTGCGATACGTAAATTCAATTAAACGTTGAATATAATCATACTGCAGGGGATAATTGTCGTGATTCATGTATTCCATTCATTTAATTTAATTACCGAGAGCGCGTATCCGGGAATCGTTAAAACAATTTGTCCCATCTTTAAAAGTTGAAAGTTGCCGTGTTAAATTTTTGTAGGAAACTTTGTGTCAAACGTCGCGAAATTTAAAAATCCACAAAAGTAATCCTAATTGCAATTCTCGCTTACTGTCTTTCAAGAAACATAAGAATCACGCAAAATCCAGACTTGCGAGTACAATAGCGAACATTCAAATCCCCAGTACCAGAGACGCATAGTCCTGAATAAATGATAGCTGAAACTGGCGCAGTCACTGCCGCAGTGTCCGCGCGCGAAAAAAAAAAGGAATCAAAATAAAAAGTACGACTCACCGCGCGCTATACGTACGGAAGGGGGCAGGGGGTAGAGGAGAGCCGGGCACTTGAGCAAAACCCTCATCACGGACGTATAAAAACGTCATTCCGTTCGGTCAACCGCAGCTGCGCGCAAATTCAATAAGCGGGAGAGCAGCTCGCCGTCGCTATAATTAAACTCTTAATGAGCGTTCATAAATCTCGTCGCCTACCCCGCGAAATCTCATTTGGTTCGTCGCCGCGGTATACGTCGCATAAAAAGTCCATCAGCGGTCAATTATCGGCGCTGTATATACCGAAGCTACTGCTGCTGCTGGGGGTTAAAAAAGCTGTGCCACGTCGGGGCGAAGGTCGGGTATTAGCCTTCGGAGTATAGCCTTAAATCGGCTCTGGAAATGTGTCAGGTGTGCGGTGTGTTACAAGTTTCTCTAGGGACGAGAGGAACATGACGAGAGAAAGGAAGCTGAACGTGCGCGAAATTTTCAAGCGCGCAACGGGGCTAAGGGCGGGGGGGGGGGGGTAAGGGGAGATGACTGAGTGGCTGGATGCTTTTTAAAATTCTTCCGCGCTCCCGGGAACACGGCTTGTTTAAACAAATTTGCGAAATTTCAGCAACTCCCACACGTGCGTTAGATGCTGTATATTGTTAGGAAAATATTTAGGAATTTTTTTATTAGTTTGAAAATGCAATTTTGAGCCGTATGGCGAATTGTCGACGTTTTTGAGCGGGTTAGGAAGATTGTCAGTTGAGTAGAGTAGGTTGTGAGGGCATTTTTTTACTGACACAACTATTGGAGTGTAAAAATTGCTTCGAATGTACAGCAGAAATTGATACGTTGGTAGAAATTTTACAAAATGAATTAGTTAGTTCGTATAGAAAATTCAGTAATTTTTTATGGTGGTAGTTTAACGAAAAATTTACTAATTCGTATTAAAATTTGGTTACTGCTTTAATGAAAAACTAACTGATTCCAATTAAGACTACAAATTTCTCTACAAACATTCGATTTTGACAGTACACTTAAAATAATAAATTAGCTAATTTATCGTGAAATAAATGTACTAAAATATTATTATAGATTGACGATAAATTAGCTATAAAATGTATTGTTGAGATACACATGATATGAGAATAAATATGTTCGAACGATTGTACGTAACTAAACAAAAAAAAAAAAAGAAAAATTCGATGGGAAGTTCGGATTTTGTCGTCGAGTAACACGACATCGATTAATATAGTTCGTGTCCTGATCGTCTCTTGGACGTCACGGAGAAGTACAAAAGGAACCGGTGCTGACAGTGCAGCTCAGTCAGCAGTGGGCCACCAAGTTGAAAGGGTCTCAGCACTTCTTTAACCTACGACCAATTATAAGATAAGTGTATAGCTGTGATTTATTACCCGTTTCCTAACGATTAGTCCCTGAATCCTGCGTAAGCTACGTGACGCATGAATATCAGATAAACCCTGCTAAGTAGGTGAGACGTGTCGCTAGCGCAATTTAACCCCGATTTCTGTGTTTGAGGCGTTGTCCCCTTACGATATAACGTAGTCCACTAAAATTTCACTTAAAAATCGAAAAAAATTTATTTTGCTTCAAAAAAATACACGACAATCTGTTTTAACTGAAATTATTAGTTTGCCTTGGAATGAGCGATTTTTGGATTATATGGGAAATTCCGCGAAAAATATTCAGATATAATTGGTTGCGAAATTGATAAAAAGAATTTCGTGCTACACCTCTGGGACCGCGTTTTTCTTCTTCTGTAGGACACGTAGAATACGAAAAAAATAGTGTTTCCACGAAAACGGTCGTGAGACACTGTTTTTTTTTAATAATTTTGATTTTTAACAATTAAATTTAAAAAAAGAAAAATATTTTCTTTGCGCTTTGCATGGTTCTAGAGAACTTAAATGTTTCTCACGT
The DNA here is from genome assembly GCA_018906965.1 of Philotrypesis tridentata. Classification (NCBI taxonomy): domain Eukaryota; kingdom Metazoa; phylum Arthropoda; class Insecta; order Hymenoptera; family Pteromalidae; genus Philotrypesis; species Philotrypesis tridentata. Next base: position 1,181,526 of record JACCIB010000022.1, read on the forward strand.
ATAATCGGTATTTAGTAGGTGGAGAGAGCTTCAATTTAAGCTATAAAATATTAAATTATTAGCACTTAAGCAATTTTATCAATTTTTCAAAAATCGTTATCTTGCAAAATCGAAAAATTGCTGGAATCAATCTGGAAAAATTCAGGTGTATTCTTTGGTCCAATTTAAGAACTTTTTAATTTTTTTTATTTTTATTATGTTGTTAAAAAATGTATAGTTTTTCAATTAAAAATTTATCAATGCTTTCACGAAAAATTTTGCATTTGACGCATCGTTGCTATGATTAAGTGCCGATAACTCGCAATCTAAAGATCCGCTTTTAATACCATTAAATCTACAGCTAAGTTGTGCAGTTTATATTGAAGCTCTCTTCATCTAATAAATAGCGATTATCTGTGAGAATCATTAAATTTCATTGTTAAATATCAAACTTGTTAAAAAAATAAATAAAAAAACAGTGTCGCACGACCGTTTCCGTGGGAACACTATTTTTTTCCTATTCTGCGTGTTCTATAGAAGACGAAAAACGCTGTCTCAGAAGTGCAGCACATTTTTTTAAAATTTTTCAACCAATTATCTGAATATTTTTCGCGGAATTTCCCATGTACAAATGTTTCTTTTTACAAAAATGCTGCTTCACAGAGTCGTGATTTCCAAAGTTTTCCGGACAGCCAAGCGTATTAATCTTCCAAAACAAATGCCAGTTGCAAACAACGAACAATTATCTTGGAGAGCTTCATCAAGCCTATATACGCTCCTCCAAACGGTACAACCAATTTCTCCCCTGTATACGTGTCTGTCCCTTTCTCTCTCTCGCTCAACACAGTCCCAGTCCTCCCATATTCGCTCACGTCCACTGCTGTACACCGCAGCTGCGACAAATTCAGCTGGCGCTCGAATTTCCCCGGAGTTTCGACGAATCGCTAATGAAGACAAACTCGCTCTAGATACATACCTCGTGTTTATATACATCCATTTCTAGTTTTTCGATCCCTCCTAATAGACGTTTGTTCCGCGCGCCTGCGTTGATTTTCTTTCTTTCCCCCCTCCCCCAGGTTTATATTTGTTTTTCAGCCCGAAAAAAATGCTTCAATTTTTCCTTGTTTACTTTCACGAACCATCGCGCGCGCGAGGCACACGGGCAAATAATTGGTTTTTTAGTTGTGGAGTCGATAGTGCAATGTATATGGAAAAATCCGTAAAATCAAGCCATTTTTTTGGGTTTCCAAAATTAAGAAGTGTTCCGATCTTTCTATTCTGCGTAATTTTAATTTTGGACAATCGCGTATTTAAAACATTTGACCCTCCGATATAGATTGTCTAAATCGTTTGCTATTTACTTTCGAGGGATACGTGCCCAGAGGATGTTTACTTCAAGAAAAATTAACGCGCGTGGCTGCGACAGTGACGTCTCTCTCCGAAGCGCGAAAAAATACACAAAAAAGTCGCACGCGCGAGAACCTGCAAACAATCGGGCGAGTAAACTCGACGTAAATAGCGCTCGTGGGCGTATATTTATGCGAATTTGGAGATTGCGGTTGCGCCCGTGGAACTTCGAGGCTGCAATTGTTAAAAACGAAATAGCCGGGTTTCAGCGAGCTGCGGTTACTCCCTCGCTCTCTCGCTCTCCAGGTATGCGTCTATACGCTACACACGTATGCGTTATATCGTAAGCGATGTTTGTGGTGAATCGGCTTTTTACAAACTGCCTCAAAGTCTCGTATATCGATCGCTGCACGTGTAGGTATGCGCACAAAATAACTTGGCAGCGTTGTAATTTCACCGTTCAACTGTCCACAGTATTATAAATTCACGCCCGTGTTTGATTCATTAGCGCGAGTACGAGTAAACATTTATATACTCATGGTCGGCCAATTGACGATTAAATACTGATGGTGTAATTGCCTAATGCAACTTGTATACGCAGGGCAAACGCGTTACTCGGTAAACAGCGCACAAATCGCTCGTTTCTGTTTTACTATCCGGGGCTTCGTGTTGCTCCTATTAAATGTTAGCGATATATTAGCTATTTAGCATTGGGATTAGCCAATTTATTAATTTAAGCTATAAGAATTTTGATGAAAATTATCGTTATAAGGCTTTATTATTAAAATTTGTGAATTTTCATTGGAATTAGCTAATTTTTCATTAAAGCCTATAATAAAAATTAGCCAATTTTGATACGAATTAGCTAATTAACGGTTAAGCTATAAAAATTCAAATTACCGAATTTAGACGTGAACTACAGCAAATTTTTTTTTCAGCTATCTATCATCGAAACTAGTCAATTCGCAGTTAAGCCCCCACTACCAAAATCACCCTATTTTCATTCGAATTAGCTAATTTATCGTTAAGCATTCGTTAAGCATAAACGTCTACCAATGTATGATAATCACCCCTTAAAAATTAACCCTATTCTCAATCTAATTAGCCAATTTATCGTTAGACACTGGTCATAAAAATTTTCCAATTAAATCGGCTAAAATTAGCTAATTCATCGTTAACCCTCTACCATTGTAAGATAATCACCCCTTAACATGGCAATCCCGGTCTCCCTTTCTCTACCGCATCCCCACAGACTCGACTGTATCTGCTTATGAATATGTAGGTCATTAATGCATGAAAGTTCACTTACGTGGAAGACAATTTGACGATGGAAAATGCGGACATGGGGTTACGGAGAACCTGCAAATAAAACAACAATGTTTGAATATCACATCCCGCAGTATAGCCGCGAGAATCGATGCTGCCCTTGCAAAATCCACACCTCGCCCCCTTCCCCGCGACTTTCGTCTCTCCGCATCGCACGAGAGCTTTATATAATGGATAGAGCGAGTGAGAGAGATCTGCGAACCGGCAAGCAGCAGCAGCAGTAGAGCAGCCGAAACTCCTGCTGACCTCGCGAAATCTCCTCGCCTTATCTCTCGGCACATCGGCCTCCGGGGTAATTCCGCTAAACTAATCCAATCCCCGCGATGAATAATGTTTCGCTCGTTCCTGCATATATACATGCGTATAACGCATACGTATACGCACGTGTGTGGGTGGGTGTGTGTGTGTAACGTCGGGCCCCGGACTCTTACACGGTGCGGCCATTCAAAGCGCAGCTGTATACGTATATATGTATATATACGTGTACGCGGGGGCTAAGCTAACCGTCGTAATTAAGTCCTCCGCGGGAGTGAATTACGGGCTTCGTCACGTTCGCCCCACCTCCACCCCGACGAAGCCACATTGTTATTCAGCCGGCGTTATTAACGCATTTTATTAAACTTCGCAGCGAGCGGGTGTCCGGTTTGGGCGCGAAAGGTTCGATGACCCGATGAATTAAAATACGAGCGTAAGTTCAGACTGGCTGGATTTTTGGGAAGGACTTGCTCTCGATTAAGTCCATTAAGCGAACGAAGGGACCGGCTGGACTAAAGTCGCGCGAGGATGTCATCCAAAGTTTTCGAGAAGGTCTCAGTCCACGTACGTGTGTACACGAGCTGTGTATGCAGACATAATTTTGCCGCGAGTAATTCTCGGCTACTGTCCGGCTGTGCGTCGCCGTATCTGAATATTCATCGTAGACGACGTCTCGGGAGACTCGCGTGCGTGTGAACGTATGTATAGGGATAGCTGATAGGGGGGACGTGGAACAATCGGCTTCTGCGAGATAAGCGGAGGGACGAGATTGTGCGCGGGGAGCCGTGTGTATCCCTGAGTGTCTTTTTGATGGGAAGCGACGTCGGCGATGGCGAAGGGACGATTGTGCGAATGGACGGTTTTTGGGAATTTTTCTTCTTAACGGTTGTTTATCTGCGCGATTTTTGGATTTCAGTTTGGATGGTCCTGGAATAAATTATTGCAGTAAGCTGTAGATTCGGAGAAGCTGATTAATTAATCATTTGGTAATGAATTATTTAGAGCGTATTGTTTATGCATGATGTAACTATGTTGGAATAATTTGATCAAATGGATATATTGACGAAATTAAGTTATTGATATATTGTTGTGTTTACTCGTTTGGTTATTTATTGTGTCGTAAAGAGAGTCGAGTTGAAAGAGGTTACATGTCTATAGATTTTATGAAAGTGCAATGATAACGAATGTATAAGGTTCATGAAATATCGAAGTCAACAGATTCCATCGAGTTTAAATATGGATTAATGTAAACTTGTTGTGCAGCAGGTTATTATTTACTTTGTCTTGATTTGTCGACTGCACAATGGATGAACAATAATAATTAAATAAAATGGATAAAATGAAATATCGGAAACAACTCTCCCTAAAAATTGCAATTACATTATTGTAAAAATTATAATTCGCTATAGTACGTAGTGAATAGTCACTGTTTATAAAATGAGTTATCATTTTGCTCATTTCATTGCGTTTACTATCGAATTAGCAAATATTTACTGATTCAAACAGTAGAAAGTATTTGCTTTAAATTGTCACTGGGACACTGATTATCCAGTACATAATCAGTTTAGCAAAAGGTGAACTTAAAAATGATTTTCTCAGTGAATCGTAATGGCTTTTAAGAGAAGTAAAATTTTCGGTACTTATACATTTTTAACATCCATGAAATTCTCTATTCAAGTGGAGAATCCACCACCCAGAGAAAGTAAAATTTTATGGTCTTAACCGTTTTGCAATATTAGAAAAATTTACTATTTAATTAACTAACAATTAACTTGTAGAATAAGCGAAAATTTATGTCCCCTTTAATGTATTTGCAATATTTTAGGTAGTGTATTTTCACTATTTCAGCTAATGTACATTGCTACCCAAATATTATTTTTATTCACTATTTGCAGTGTTTATATTCACCATTTGCAATGTTCATATTTACTATTTTAGGTAGTCCTTCCTATAATTTTCCAATTCGTTCATTTTTTCAATCTAAACAGGTTAAACAAACTGTGATTATTCACTAGTTCACAGTTGCACCATTATAACTTTTTCAAATTGTTAATATGCACTAAACACCAGTGAACATTCACTGTTTCAGATTTAGATAGTACGCTATGTAACAACGCGAATCAACGCAATCCCGCTATCGCCACCGCAAATATGCAAAATCCGTCAGGGGATAAACACCATCCTCCGCCCGAACTTTCTAACAAACAACTATACGCGCGAATCCAACATCGCGCTCTATATCCAAAAGACACGCAGACAGTCCCAGCGCCGGGCGATAAATCAAATTCAAGCCAGCTCTCGACTCCTCCATACTCCACACACACACGCACGCCTCAGAGCGCTAAAGATATCTCTCCGCGCCATACGGAGTTGGAAAAGTGGCCGCGCCTCGGTCGGGTCACGTATTTTCGTTGACTCGATCGGCCATCGACTGTCGCTGTGCCGACGTATACACTCGTATACGTGTACGTCTACACGTATACAGTGCATACACATCGTAGACCCGTACCCACACCCCCACGACAGTATATGTATGGACTGGCAAAGTCGTGCGACAACGATTCTATTCCTCTTTATCTTGCGCGCCGCTGGAGCTTTCCTCGCGAAATTTACGATATTGAAACACGCGCGAGCGCCAGCGAGTCGAGCGAAATTGTCGCCGACTGCCGTCACCTGGAAATTGTGTATCGACAAATTTTAATGCGACTTCCGCAGAGAGACCGTATACACATATATATATATATATATACGTGAATATTGATGGCTCAGGTGTTGAGACGTACGGCCCGGACTGCCGCGAAGTTCCTCTATTATTTTTTTGTTTTCTTTTTTTTTCCCCTTTCTTTTTTTTGGCGATCCTTCGTCACGTTTTCGACTGCTCAGCGCGTGCTTTTAGAAAATTATTTTCGACGCTCGTTTCACGCGCTCTCCGCTCTCTGGGCAAAAGCGATATAACGAGGCGTTGATTAATTTTTCAAGTCGAAAGCCCCGGCGGACCGACAATTACGCTGAAGATTTTTGAGTCTCACGGGATATTTTTTAATTGGATGCGTTCGAGTGGAAAACTAATTTACATTCGAAGTGATTAATATTTTTAGTCGCGATAAAACATTGTTGAGTCTCCGAGCGCACGGATATTCCGATTGAACAAAGTTACATTGCGCTTGCAGCGATCGCGACGAAATCATTAAATTTTGCATGAAAAAAGCATGGCACGTGATTTATCAACGCGGTAGTATACCAATAACGATCGGACCGGTAAATCAGAATCGAGAACTGAAATTTTAATTGCACTACGCTCCTGCGTTAAAAACATTGTTTTTTTTCAATCCAGTCTTATACATACGTAAGCTCTCCCGCAATGCGAAAATCTGAAGGCGCGACGTACGAAAAAATCGAAAAATTATCCACCAAATCCGGCGAATCAAGAGCACGAATCTCTCGCGGATCGAATTAACTCCCACCCCCAAAAAAAACAACGGGGGCAAAATCTTATATATCCTCATCTTCCCCCCCCCCTCCTCCCGCGGGAGGCGAACGGGCAAGGGAAGAGCGCGCGTCTCCGGATGAAATATGAAAAAGGATTCCGCGCGACGCGACGAGCGTCTATCCTTTTGTTCGGTTCTGACGCTTTGATAAATGAAGGCGCGCCGCTGCTGCAGTCCAATCATCGTGTTCCGTCCGAAACTCGATGCGAAGTGCCGTTTCCTTTTTTTTTCCCCTCTCCCTCTCTCCTCGTTTGCTCTTTTCAATACCTCTTCTACTCCCACGGCTCTGTACACGTGATTACGCGACTGCTTCTACGCTTTTTTTTTCTTCTTTCCCCCCCCCCCCCACTGCGCACATCGAACTTGCACTCCGCAATTATATATATATATATATATATGTATAAATATACATTCGAAATTTCGAGAAAAATTCCGCATATTCGCGCGGGAAAATCCGAGCGAGGCAGTCGGCGAATAAATCTCTCTCTTTCTCTGCGCCGCGCCTCGAATCCGTGTGTATCCTTCTCTTTCTCGTCGGCGCGGCCTAACCTTCGCTCGCCCCTATTCATCTCTCCTTTGGCCGCAAGGAAATTCAAAAAGATCGAATAACAAGTGGGTATGTATGCGGCGTAAGAAGAAGAGCAGGAGGCGGAGGAGGAGGCAAAGCACTGCGGACATTAATATTTCAGCGGGCTTGCCAAAAATCCTCGTGAAAGCTGGGCGCCGCCGCGTAACAAGTTCGACTCCCAGTGCGCGCGCGCCGAAAGAAATTTTTCCCCGTACGAGGAAATCCGTATTTTTCATTCACTTTTTTGGCCCGAAAAGTTGCGAAAAAAGAATGTCGCGGGCTATATCGACCGGATAAGGTTTAATATATTAAAATTAAGGGTTAATGTATTGTAAAAAATTTAATTTGGACTGGCTAGCAGAAAAGAAGAAGAGAAGAGCTTTAATTCGAGCTATTGAACGTTAAAATCGAGTCACTGAATCAAAAGTTAAGAGGATTGAAAGAAAAAAATGTAAAATCGAGAATTTTGGCAACAGCATAAAGGGAGTCTGAAGCAAAATTCGTTTATTTCAAAAGTACCTGACTTTCGATCGGTGCATCCGATCGAGACGAATTTCTGTTCAAATGCCAGCTCTTTTACTAGATTTTAAGCCCATCTGTGTACCTATTTAGCCTTGCATTCGAAATAATTCAGAATATTTTACTAAAAATTGCGTATAATAATCTCTGCATAAAACCAGAAAGATGGCCAAAAAATACAGTGTCACAAAATCGATTTCGTGGGTAAACAATTTTTTCCTTGTTCTGTACATCTTGTAGAACAGTGAAAACCTTATCCGGTCGATTTAGCCCGAGATTTCTTTTCCCAACTTTTGAGGGCCAAAAAAGTGAATGAAAACTACGGATTTCCCCATATACATGTACACACACGCGCGAGTATGAGCGCGAAGCAAGAATATACGGCCGGTGATTTATCCAAATTTTTCTCGACGCGCGCTTTTATTCTCGAGCGAGCCGAAGAACGAAATTACGGGGAAGGCGCGAGCGATCGGGATGCGATAAAAGAATTGATGCGGGAACATTTTTTTTTGTGCAAACTTTTGTACGTCATGGGAAATGTACTTTGAATCTCGTTTCTTTTCCGATGCCGAGTTTACGTATCGTTTCTCGCGTATCGATGTTCAGCCGGCTCTTTTCTACTGCGATATATGCCATTCGGGATCTCGTGTTCGGTAAATTGCGCGTTTATCGACAGAACGAAGGGTTTTTGTTTTGCGATCGGTACAGTAGCATTCACGGGGGGTCGAGAGCCTCATCAGTTTGCGAATGTATGGAAATTCGAGGGGAAATAATTTTGGGAAATTTTGACGAAAGTTTATATTTTGAATATTCGGACGAGAGTAATATTGCGTCGTTATAGCGATGAATATTTTGACGATCGAAAATCGTAGACAGTTATTTATCCGAATTTGACATATTGAGGATGCAAATAAAATTTTTGTTGTTATGCAGCTTTCCAAATGTAATAAAAAAAAAGAATCGTTGGGAAAGTTTCATTCAACTCTGTATCATTTGAACAATCCATTGATAAAAATATGCGTTTACAAGCCTGCTGGTAGTATCTGACCGAAACGTCACAATGGTTAAAAAAAATAAATAAATAAAACAATAACTTGTCAATCGATCTTAATATATTTTAACTTTTAAAAATATATTTATTCACTTTACAAATGCAGAAATTACTGTAACATATAACTAATTTCTTTTTGAAAAATATACACTTCAATATACAAAGTTCTTAACTCTTCTTTGGCGTTATAACCTTCACTTTAATTACTTTTACGATCGCAGTTCCTGCTATTATTATTATTATTACTTTTTTATTGTATTAGTTTTCAAGTACCTTGTGTTATAAATAAAGAGTTGTAAATTATCATGCCAAGGGCATACAGACTATTACTCAATTAGTGACAGTCTGAATAAATCTTACAAGGTTTTTTGAGGATAAAAGAAAATGGTGTATACTTTATGATGTATGGTTATCTACTTAATTTATTGCCTTCACACATAGCTTATATTTTGCATAATTTGATAGTTAATTGGAGTCTGAAAACAATTTTACTAGCTTAGTGACCTCTACTGGGATTGAGATTTAAATTTAATTTTATCGAGTATGTAATATGCTATTAAAAAACTTTTAAATTTAAATCAATAATTTTGTAAATACATGACTAATCATGCACATATTTACGAGCTAGTCGTGTAAAAGCAATCATTATTTGGCTTTATAGTTTTTGCACTATTTTTTGATAGCTGAAAGTTTATAAGCTCGTTACGTAACAAATGAAAAATCACTTGTTACATAAGAGTACATATAGTGTATGTATATATATACGTATATGCTTCGAAGTCTGATGAAAAGCCAAGTCGTTGAATAGTATCGAATCTGCGATGGAGCGAAGTGCTATCTATTGATTCAAGTACTTGCAATAAGCAAGAATTTTTTATGAAACCTAGAGCAAAATTTTTCTGAATATGAATTCTGAAATAACCATAGTGCCTTATTCGTCACACAGTAACAAAGAGCAGGATGAGGTTAGTACTTTCAGATTATATTCTTAAATTAGTTTTTTATTAGTTTAAAATATTATTTATTGAAAAGAATATTAGTACGTATTACACACAGTTTTGTATAGTTTGACAGAAATGTCCAAAATTATATTTTGACATATTATAAATAGCAATGTCACACGAAGCGTAGAGTAACTCAAAAAAGATCCTACCTTGAGCCGTGACAAAATATTTTTTATATTTCTATTTATAATTTTAATAATCTTCTATAATGATTTTAAATTAAAATATAATGTTTCAGAAACTCTTGCAACCATTTCTTTTTATTAGTCAAGTGCCCGGTAAAAAAATAGAATGCAAAATTATAGATACTTTCAATTACTGGTTAAAAATACCCGTAGAAAAACAAGACGCCATTCATGATATAATACAAATATTACATGATTCCAGTTTACTGTAAGTATTTAAATCAATATATAAATTATGTGTTATGATTGTACGTACATATTATAATGTAATTTCTTTTTGAAATTGATACATTTTTCATATCTGCTACTAATTAAACGAATAATACCTTAACCCCACAAACCTTATACTAAAATCTAATGCGGCAAATTCGGTAATTCAGTGTTAAGTAAGTACATTACTAATCCAAACAACTGTATATCACAGTATAGATGACATTGCAGATAATTCGACACTTCGTAAAGGCATTCCCGTTGCACACTCTATTTATGGAATTGCAAATACAATAAATGCGGCGAATTATGTGTATTTTATAGCTTTAGAGAAAATATTATCTCTTAGTCATCCAAAGGTTTATTCGTTGTAATATTACGGTTATGTGCTGTATCAGAAAGTAAGAGAAAATAATTAAGCCATATTTTTATTTAGGCTATAGAAATATTTGTAGAACAAATTCTTGAGCTGCATCGGGGACATGGAATGGATCTTTATTGGAGAGATAATTTTATTTGTCCTTCAGAATCTGAATACAGAACTATGACTATTGAGAGTAAGTAATTTATGTATTCAAATATTTTCATATTTAGCAATATCCATACTAGATATTGATTTCGGAAATAAAAGTACATGTAATGAAATTATGTAAGAAAGTAATGCAACAAAGTTACTTGGTGTAATTTAATTATAATAAGAGGCTGAAATAGATTCAGAAACCTTTGCAAGAGTTTTGCAAATTTCAGAATAAAATAAACAATTATATATTTGAATCTTAATTCTTGTACAGAAACTGGAGGATTATTCAAATTAGGTATTCGCCTCATGCAACTTTTCTCGGATAGTAAAGAAGACTTTATGCCATTACTTGAAAAGCTTGGTTTATATTTTCAAATAAGGGATGATTATTGTAATTTATGTTCGCAAGAGGTAAACATATTTATTTTTTTAGATTTTTGATATGGCTTAAAATTTCAATATTACTTTTTGCAGTACACAATAAATAAAGGTTATTGTGAAGATCTGTCGGAAGGAAAATTTAGTTATCCTATCGTACATGCATTACAAAACAATCCACGTGAATATGACCAAATTATAAGTATCCTTTGAAATATTAAAAATTTAAATGATCTTGATGATCATTAATTTCATATTTAATAAGATCTATATTCTATGACATTGTTCTTTAATAAATAAATTAGGTATTTTACGAATGAGAACAAAAATCGTAGAAGCGAAAAGATACTGCGTAAACTTATTAGAAAAGTTAGGATCCTTTGATTACACAAGAAAAATTTTATCAGATCTCGATAAGCAAATAAGAGCAGAGATTATGACACTAGGAGACAATCCATATTTAATAAGTATACTTGACAAATTGTTGTCATGGAAAGATGAAAAGACTCTACAGCTGAAGTCTAATTTCCTTGGATACTAAATTTCGATTACTGTTGGATCATCGATTATTATTATACTAAAATTGTATCTGACCAGAGTGTTACAATGGTTAAAAGAAATAAATACATAAATAAACTGTCGATTATTTTTAATATATTTAAAACTCTTAAAAATATATTTATTCATTTTCCAAATCATTACAGCAAACAATAATTTCTTTTTCAAAAATATGTACTTAAAACATTATTTATTATTGAAACATTTATATTTTTGTAGATTCATAAAATTTACTGTCTATAATTTGATGAATTGCTGTCATAGATAGATGAACAAAAATTCATAGTAATAAACTTAACTTCATCGACAAGCTGAAGATACTGATTTTTGGTTACTGTTTATTACTCATTGTAGCACTTGGTCTGAGTGTCATTAACAAAGATTTTTTACAAAAAAAAATTTATTTGATTTAAATATGATCAGTACAAATCATAAACTGTCCATAACAAAAGAGCTTAATTTGCCTTGTAGTTAACAATTAATAAACATATAAGTACAAATTTATTACAATATCGTTTTCGAATGATAATTAATAGCTATAAGTATTCTATAATACTCCTGTATATGAGTGAATGTGCCTCAATAAGTTACAATTTTAATAATCGAGTACAAATAATTGATCAATCAAGCGCCTAGAATAATTTTAAATCAGAATAAGATTTAAAAAGGACAACGAGGTATACGTATATTTCCTTACAATTAAAAAGTTTTCCGGCAACTCTCGTAGAAAAAAAAACAAACAGCTGTGCCATCCACTCACAAGATCCTCCCATCTTTCCAAAATTTAACCTGCCCATTTATTTAATGAAAACCCTTCCGGAACGTCCAGCATACCTTCGAGAACCCAATGAAACAATCCCAACGGCGGAATCTCAGCCCCGCATGTCCCGCGCGAATTTGCAAACAGCGAGTCGTCGGATCGGCTCTCTCGTATGTAGCTCAAAGCTCTCTTTGACCCCCGAAATTTCTGGAAGCGATCCAGGGCTCGGTAACAGAGAAAAGAACCCGCAGCCTCGTCGCCCTACAATCCTCACCTCTGCATGTATATATAGCTATCGCAGCTGGGATTGATTCCGCTTGATGTAACCTGTTGGTGGGCTTGCGGAGGTCGCGCGAAGGAACGGCTCCTCGCGACGCGGCAGGAAAAGAAGCGCCTCCGGCGCCGAATCAATCCGGGCGATTTCACACGCTTTATTTGAACGAGCTTCTGCTCTCTCGGTTTTCAGCTTGTATTCTTCATTTTATTTCGAGGAGAGGATTGCGTATATACACGCGAAAACGAGTGCAGTGCCGCGTAAAGTTGTTGTTGCGGGCTTTGCCGATTAATTCAGGGGAGAAGAATCGCGCGAGCGCGGCGACGCTACTGAAATTAACGCGAGAGATATTTCGCGATTCAGAGGCGCGGGCTCGTGCGCGCGTTATCGCGATATAAAAGCGCTGTTTAAAGCTCGGCCGAATTGCATTAAGGTCGCGCGCATATTTGAATTATAAATTTTAGCGGTAGGGGTGTGCGCGTGAACAATAGAATACAGTCTTTGTATGCGCGTATCGGTTAAATAAACAAATAAATAAATAAATAAATAAATGAAAATTCGCGGCGAATCATTGGTGCGACAAGTCCCTCTCGCTCTCGCTATAATTGCCGCGGGGGGGAAAGCAAAAATCCCGCAGCTGCGCTAAATCTCCGAAATTGCATCCGAAAGAGCTCCCCAAAAAAAGGCTGCTCCACTCCACACCCCGGCGTCTATTTATTATTCCCCGCGGCTCGTCGTCCAGGTATATATACGCAGTAGTAGAGCCAGCGCGCCGCAGACTTTTCGCGTCCATGATTTATCCCCGGCCATTATTTCAACGGCGGCCGCTTTTATTAGCTCCGGAAGTTTGATTTTCCGCGCACGTGGCCTTTAAAGACAAACTTCCCTCGAGGAATTCAGAGGGGTGGAGGAGGAGACGGGGGGGGGGGTCGAACCTCCCGATCGAAATTTCTTCCTCCTTCCCTCCATCCCTACCACCCTCCCTTCCTCCCTTTCTCTCGACTTTTCTTTCTCTCGAGAGGACTTTGAAAAGTTCGCGGGGAATACGCGGATTAGCGAAGGGAGCTGGTCTCGAAATACAAGCTCTGATTTTTGAGTTACAGTTATGCAGGGCTCGCTGGCTCTCAAGTTACTTTTGTTAATAGTGCTCTTCAAGGAGCCAGCCTTGTACTTAATTAAAAATTCAAATTTCGTGCCGGAATACAGCGGAAATTGCCGTAAATCACGGCGTAACTGCTCTCCATTATGATCATCTATCATAATATAAAGTTGTAAGTTACATTACAACGTTTCGACGAGAAAAGTTCTGTTTACATTAGTTTCTGACATTTTATTTGTCCGAGCATTGTGACACGCACTCGAATCTATTTAAATAGTTAAACACAGATAAGATCGTAGATACATAGTAGATAAGATCTATTTAAATGGATTAAAACGGCTATTGAATATTATGTTCTTTGTGTCATAAATAAATTATTTAATTATCATACAAAAAAAATGAAAATTTCCATCGATTACGACTCTGCACGAAGAACTATTATTTATTTTTATCTTTGAAATGATTGCCATTATGATATCAATTACAAAATATTCAATAACCTCCATACAAATTCTGCTTCCTCAATTTACCCCTCTTCAAAACGAAGACAACATTCTCGAATTAAAGTCAACTGTAAAGTACCCAGTCGATAATAAAAAAAACAAAAAAAAATCCCAACTGCAACTGTTTACAGTGTCGCGCGCGCGTGAGTGTAGCCACCCATAAACTTGACGAATACTCGGTCGAGAAGCGTAACGCGGCGGGTCACACGCGAAATTTTTCTTCCCCTAACTCCTCGGACTATCGCATCGCTGACGAGACAGAGAGAGAGAGAGAGAAGAGACGAAGAGAAAGCGCAGCTCCGGCACAATCTAATGCCCGGTATAATTCGGCAATACGTCACGGGAAGCTGCGAGAAATAAGTCCCGCTCGTGTAAAAAGCTGCCATACTATCTCCGCCTCGTTACCTGAACTTTCCTATTTCTCGCCCGTGAAAAAAAAGAAACTAAGAAAAAGAACGAAATCAAGGCTCGAGACGTCGAACGAAAGGATGGCATGTGTAAACATAGAGCGAGATGAAAAACGGTTGGAGATTAGACGCGAATGGAAACGCGAGAAGAAAGCTCGGGGACTTCTAAAAAAAAAGAACGACAAAATCGAGAGTGGAAAGCGAAGAATATTTGAATGTTCTTTTCGTACTCGTCGTAACACAGGAAACGCGTATCCATCGTATCGAGCCAAGTGATTGTTTATTACTGAAAATAGTCAACGGTTTCAAGTCATATTCGACTCCTCTTCAGGGGCTCGATATTTAATCGTATGCACAAATATTTTTGTTGAAAAATTGTAGCGAAATCAGAAAGGAAAACAGCCGTGGCATTAGCTCGACACGAGTACTATATAAAACTCGACGATGTCGCATCATCGTGTGCGACATCGCTGAGATTTGCTTTTCCTTATTTGTGCTGAGTCAACGTTACGCCCGAAAAATTATAACGATATCAAAGGCAAAAATAGTCGTGGCATTGGCTCGACGAAAATAAGGAAAACGAAATCTTTCGACTTTCCGACATCATCGATATTTAGTTTGCTTTATTGGTGTCGAACCAGTGCCAGGCATATATATACGTCTGCTTTTGCTTTTTAATCCCGTTATAATATTAAAAAAAAAAAATATATTAAGCCCTGGAGTCCAACAAGACTCGAAACCGTTGGCCATTTCAGTAATAAACAATCACTTGGCTCGAAGCGACGGATAGTTTCGTTTTTTTCTCTTCCAACTGTTCCGATCGATACGCGCGTATGTACGTGTATACATATACATATATATGTACGTGTGATGCAGCGATGAGTCAAAGAGAGATAGGGGCGCAAAGCTCGGCGCGTATGAATAACGCGGGCAATTCGATCCTTTTATTTAAATTCCACCAGCGAGACGGGATATCTCTCGAGCTTTTTTTCCTCCTCCCCCCCCCCCCCCCGGCCTCTTCCCTTTCAGCGCAAATCCGACTGTATACACAGACTTGGCCGATTATATTCGAGAGACTGACCTCTCGGACGTGTCCGAGATACGCATACATATGCATGTACAGGTGCGGCAATTCGAGTCGAGAGTTGATAAAAGAAAATCTCGTCCGTCCAAAGGCACTTGTTAACTATCTCGAGTGGAAATCATAGCTCGTTTACACCGACTGTGTGTCCCATATAATAATGCTGAGACGAGAAAGCGACTCGATTCTCAGCCGAAAATTCTCTCCCCCCCCCCTCTTTCTCTCTCTTTCTTTCTCTCCTTTTCTATCGATATATACCGGGGCAACGACGAGAGGAGTCGACGACTCCTTTGCGCGCAAGCTCTTCGCTGAAGTGGATGGGATTTGAAATCACGGTCTCGAAGCACCTCCGAGACTTGGACTCGTGCGTGTATGTATGTATGCATGCATGTATGTATGCACGTGTATATGTGTGTATCGGTGCGAAAGGAGCCGATTTCACATATTGATTTCCATGGGGGGGGGGGGGGAGGGAGGGTCACTCGCGCAAGCCTCTTTCAATGGACCGAGAGACGTATGCGTCGAGGGAGTCGTGCAGTGCTCCTCTCAGTGGCTTTTGACGGGTAATGGAAACGTGACTTACGCGCGGTGTATATAGCTCTCTCTCTCTCTCTCTTTCGCTCTCTTTCACGACGGCACAGAGACGAGTTTATTTTTCGGTTTTCCCACCGCTGAAAGGACTCGGCTGCTTGTATATATTTACACTGCAAGGAATAACCACATACGGCGTATATGTAGAGATGTACACGGATGATTGGACTTTTCAGTGGCAGAGCGACGACTTTGGATGGAGGGATTTCTAGTTTTTATTTTCACGTTTTTTTTGGGGGGGGGGGGGAATTCGCACTTTTCTACTGCGAAATTTCAGAATTTCCAACGGAATAACTGTATTGCTATTTTTCATTTCGACGCGTATATCCAAAAATAAAATATTCACCGAAGGTTACATGTTCATACTGGGTACATATCGACGCTTCATCAACAACAAGCTTTTAATAGAGATTTCGTTCGACTGATCCGATTCGTTCCACAAAGTTATACCAATTCAAAAATACGAACGATCGAAACGATTGACATTACATTTTTCAAGGTTATGCCAATAATGAGTCAAGTTTACATCTATACTCAGTCTTACATAACAGATACACCGTCTTTACCACAAATCAGACCCGATTGACTCGTCAAACACAGGCTTGGCTCACCTAAATTCTCGATCACGAGCTCCGCAGTCCGAGACGCGCGAACGTGCCAAGCCGGGAAAATGCATCGCCGCGCAATTCAAAGCGAAGAAGTCGAGCCGTAGAAACCCGCCGTCGTAGTCGTACCTCACAGCTGATCCCCCACATTCGACTCTGCGTATATATAACAGCTCAGTCCCCCAATCTCCGAGGCATCTCTCTATATCTATAACTCGACTCCTTATCGCTTAATAAATTCTTTCCCCTCTCCGCGAAAGCTCGAAGCTTCTGTTCCCCTAACGGCGCGCGACTTGGATTCCCGCGACTGATTAGCCACCCCCCCCCCTTCCCCTTCCGACGAATACGAGAGATCAATCGACATCAAAGAGCCGCGGCGATCGACGAGTCGGGGTAAAAAATCGGCCGCGAGCGTAGCGACAATTACGAGGGCGGAAGAGCGCAGGCTGCGGTGAAAAAAGCGCGTGCCTTTTGCGATTTTTTTTTTTCTTTCTGAATAATTCACGGACCGCTGCGGTATATGCTGTATATCTAGCGCTGGAAAAAAAGCGACGCCGCGAGAGCGGAAACGAATGGAATACGGGGGAATCGAGGCGGGAAATTTCTGTTTTGATAGGCCGATCGCGGCGGGAGGCTTAAATTCACTGTCGGTCTTCTCGACTACTGCTGCGCGGAATAATGTGGAAATCGATCTGCGACGATGCGCGATGTGCGGGGACTCTATTTTCTTTTTTAACGACTTCGAGGCTGGGTGGGACTGCCGAGCGCGCCGTCGCGTTTCGTTATTGTGGAAATTTTTATATTTTTCCCGCGTGAAAATCGTGCCGAAGCAGGTGGCACGTTGGAACGCTTTTATTGGGGTTGGGCGGCGAGGATGAGGTTGTTTCGTGGGGCTGATGTCCTTCGATGATCACGTTTTCGACGATTGAATCGACCGATTTATTGGAATATATTGGATACGGCTGATTTCGTCCTGAAACTGGCTGAGATAAATTAAAGCTTTCATTAAGGGGGTATAGGTCTGAGTTAAACGTTAAACGAATTTATTAGTCTGCAAAATAAGACTACTTAATCTACGTGATGATGACTTTTAATACTTGAAAATATATAAATCATATACTTTATTTTGGTACAATAAAATTGTCTATATAGTGATTTTGGGCCTCGATAAGGTCCATTGCTTAAAACCATAAATTTCTGCATTTTAAGTCATTTTTCATCAGACTAGGCTTAAAATTTTCTTTAGGAATAACAATATAGACATTATGAATTACTTTTTTTAAATAATCCTTATTTTTATTTATTTGGCAACTTATACGAGCTATGCAAATAATATAATAGTAATATATCTCAAATAAGTAAAAAAATAATTATTTTAAAAAAGTCGTCTGTAATGTCTATATAGCGCTATTTATAAAGAAAATTTTAAGCCTAGTCTGATGAAAAACGAATGGTTGGTTGACTAAAATACGCGTAGTAAGTAACTTAAAATGCAGAAATTAAAGGCTTAAAACAATGGGCCTTATCGAGACCCAGAAGCACTATATTGACAACTTTAGTGTGCCAAAATGAAGTATGGTATATATATTTTCAAGTACAAAAATTCATATTTAAATAAGTAAAGTAATCTTATTTTGCAGATGAATAAATCATTTTCTGTAATTTTGAACGTTTAACTCAGGCCTACTCCCGATGTATACAATTAATTGAATTGTGAAAAGTTAATTGCAACCGACTAAGAATTAAGAAAGTAGATGTAAAGAAAAACAGAATCACAAGCAACCATGTGGTAATTGAACATACATAAAGATCTGATCTACGTAGATGAAGATGTTCACCAGAAGGTCTCCAAGATCACCAATTAATAAACTAAAAGCTGATTTAGCGACAGCGTTGCCACTAAAACTTGCATCGCCAGTCGTTATATACCTATACACTAGCCGAGCTTCAATCGAAAATCATCCCAAGTTCGAAACTCCAGCCGTAAACAATAATTCACCGTCAATAATTCACTCGAAACGTAAACTCTTATTTCCCCATTAGCATTATATAACAAGCCATCGTAAATACGCGGGTGCGCCCAGGAGAGAGTTGGAAACGGCTGTTCCGCGCGCGTAATTCAAACTCGAGTGAGATCCTCGTAAAAGAACAAACACGCTCGGGGGGGGGAGGGGGGTGGGGGCGGGCGCTCGCGTCTCTCATTCAAAGAAACAGCGGTTAACAAGAACAAAACTCGAAACAAGCGATCCGGCGCTGACTAGATGAATCCACGTCCCGGCCAGACTGCTATATATATATACACAGGGCGCTTGCGCGCGGGAATAAGGCAAAAGCAGACCGCAACGGAAACTTTGCGCGAGTGGCTTTCGAAATCCCGAACAAAACGATTAACGAGCGCTGCCCCGACGGTACAGTGGAGGGCACAGCCATTCACGGCGATAAGCACACGCCGACGGTCCGAATGCCCTCCCGCGTTAAAGTAAAGGGTCGTGTGGAAGGGTTGGTCCAGGGATGGGTAGAGAAATCGGAGGTGAAAACGGAGCGGCTTGAATTGAAGCTGGGAATTCGTAGGAAGAATTGCGATTTAGTTTATCCCCGGCTCGAAAGGAACAGGCGAGACTGGCGTCGCGCGAGGATAATCACTATGTATTCGATTAAGAATTCGAATAACGCTGCGAACTGAGAAAACAACTGGTGTACGCTGTGGACAGTGCGAATAATAAAAACATAATTATTCTCGGTTGTACGCAATTGTCCAGCTTTACGCAGGGTCCGAATTTTCGTAATTAAACGTTTCGCCGCGCGATATTTGAATAATATCCTAAGTTATGCGAAATTGAAGTGCCGCTCTCGTCGCGACGCTCGAGAGTGTGAACTTTGAATTTCAGCGGATGTGGCAGGTAATGACGTCGCGATTTTTGTGGCAATTTCGATTATTCGTCGCAGATATGTTAATCGGTTATTTTTTTTGCGCGCGCGATTCATTCTTCGGAAACATTTGAAAACTCGCGACCAGACCGAAGAGCCATTATAATACACTCTAGCGAAGAAAAGCGAGCGACGAATTTCTCGCTCCGAGCGCAGTCGAAAAGTTGGCCGGTAAACGCGCGCGTTTACCGCTTCCTATATACCCCGGCGCGAACGTGTGTATCAGAAGCTACGAGTGTAGCATTAAACCACAGCAACATTTCACGAGCAGCTCGCGGACCGCACGGAGAGAGCCGTTGCGGTGCGACCTCGCCTAAAAGCTCTTGCGTTCCGAATATATATATATATATCTATTCCGGATCGAGTGAAATGCCATTTCCACTTTTGATTCTCGCCGAATATATACGAGAACGTCGCGCGGAGGGTGGGGGGAGGGGGGAGGGAGGGGGGCGGCCAATTTTCCCGCGTCGACATTCAATTTCGCCGTCCGGGATATTGCGGGGGCGGCTACTGCCGCATCGCGACGACGGCGATGAGGAGAGACGCGTTTAATTGCGTTTGATGAACGGACGCTCGTACATATCGATCCTTGTTTACGGTCTCCCTCCCTACCCCCTCCTCCCCCCCCCCCTCGGAGTTGAAAAGGGGCACGTCCTCGAGTTTCAGAGGAGACAGAGAAATACGACTCTTCTTACTTCCAGCAACTTTGGTCTTATCAAAACGACTTTAAGGGTGGAGAGAGGGTGAGCGAGAGAAAGAGGGTGTAAAAAAGGAGGCGAGAAAACAAAAGAAGAAACTCACCCCCACCCACCCCCGTGCGCGAGGATGTAATTACGCGTAATAATCAGCGGGGCTGTAACTTTGCACTTACACCACCAGCCCCGCGCGTGTAAATCTCGAAGCAACAATGAGTACGTATAGCAAGCCGCGAAACTTGAAGTGCCCGCGTTCCGGTAGGGGTAGCAGCCTAACCGGGTCAACTTCACCTGAAATTCACTTAACTTCGTCCTCGACGCCGCGCAACGGAGAGCCGAGAGAGAGAGAGACGGAGTCGTCTTCTTAGGCAAAAACGTCGTGGCGGCAGGTACACCAGGGTAGTACGAGACAAACAGTGTGCTTGGCGAGTCACGTATACAACCCTCTCTCTCTCGTCCTCTGCTACTTACTCCATACACAAGACGACTCGCATTTCAGGTTCTCGCGACGGACGGGCCGCGCGTTAAAGTTAATAACTCAGTCGCTGTACCTACTGCCAGCCGCAACAAAGGATTCCGGTGCGGGGGTGGAGGAGGGGGGAAGCGGTCGCCTGTCCGGCCGCCTTACCCATGTAAATGAGAAATAAATGCCGAGCACCTGTCCTCGCGCATAAAGTATGCATACTCGACACACTGGCCCGCCGTCCCCGCCTGTTTCCCTATACTCGGCTGCGCGTCCCTTCGTGTACGTCGACTGTATCGCTATATATATACATATATATACACGTGTCAGTGCATGTCCGCGTGGATGCGTTGGGAAGGGTCGAGTAAAAGAGGGGGGGGGTGAAGGGGTTGGTATGAGATTAGCATAGACGACGAGAGGAGAGAGAGAGAGAGAGCTTAATGGAATACACCTGTGCTTTCTTATTACACGACAATGGAGCAGTGCAGCACACCTGCCTTTGCTTTCTCGATATGCTCTGGTTTTATTGGCTTTCGGTGTAAATCAGAGCGGAGCGACAAGTGACACGCGTGAATGACCCAGTGACCTTATTCTGGGACTGTCGAATTCGTTGGACGAGCTTTTGGTCTGTAATTTATTGGAGCCGTACGAATACGTGTTTTATAGTCATATTAAAAAATATACGTCGAATTTATCAGCCTTCAACGCACTTCATTATCGCGTTACATTTCACCGTACACAATTTCATCGTCGCGCGACGAATTTTCGCGAATTAAAAGCCCCCCGCGAGGTGTTACGCTAATACGAGAATCCAAAAAATAAATTTCCGAGACTTCCGAGCGCAATGTCCAGCGGCAAACTCAAACATCTCTGTCGCGCGCGGACCCGAAAAACTCGCGGGCAACTCGTCAAAGTCAAACGCGGCAGTGCTCGAACTCGCGCACTCGCTTCAAACATTCCTCGCCAAAACGACCGGTCCACGGATGTTAAACAAACACGACTCGCAATACCAACACCTCACTCGAGAGCCGTAAAGAGGAAGGAGGGGGGGAAAAAAAGGTGAAAAGCACCGAGCCACTTCGCCTCGAATTAAAGTATCATCCGATCCATTTGCAGCCTCTCTCTCTCTCCCTTTACTTACACGCCGGCCGGCCACTTTCCGGAGATATCGCCTTTCGCCTTCCTTTCGAGCCTCCAAGTTCGCGACCCGATGAAAGGGGTAGCCTCTTGTACGCGTATACGAACGTCCTCGAAAATTTCGCGAATACAGCGCGAACCCCGTGAGTAAGATATTTGTGCGAGAAGACTTTGTCGATCTCTCCGAGGCAGTTTGTAGGGAAAAATTGTGTAATCATTTTTCCCTACAAACTGCCTCGGAGAGATCGATTGAGTCTTCTCGCGCAAATATCAAAGAATACCGAGGGATAAATTCATGATAGATAGTGTGTACACTAATCTATGTACAAATTCTCGGGAGTAAGCTTTCGTACAGAGTACAAACTCACGTCTGTATTTGCGTGTAATCCAGGGATTATGCAGTAAACAAGCCGAACTCACGCAGTGCTCGCGAGTCTCACCCCTTCCCACCCCCCCCCCCGATAGCCGTACATCATCACCGCCTAATAAGACGTCTAACTCGGCCGCCGGCTTTATAAAAATTCCCGGCGTTCCCCGGGCAATTTGCTGCGCCGAGATTTTCCCGGGACGAGCTTCCCGGGGCGGGGGGAGGGAGAAAAATGTGGCCGCGCGGCGCACACGTCGCCTCTTTATTATTTTTCCGTCTCGGAGCTCGTCGGATGTACTTATCTGTTTTCTCGTTCTCCGGTCCGCGATTGATTCGCAGGCCTGGTTGTATAACGGCCCGGAGGAGGGGTTGAGGGGGGGGGGGGTGAGGCGGACGAGAAAATTGAATAAGCGCGCGGGGCCAATATTCATTTTCGCGGGAGCAAGTTTTTCATTATGTATAAACCTGTTGAGCTCACTAGCGCACGGAGGGGTAGCCAGTCGAAGTTTGATAAAAAAATCATCCCCTGCGAGAGTAATCCCATCTTGCAGGGTTGGAACGAGATTATGGGCGCACTCGCGGAGAACCGACTTGTCGAGAGTTGCCGCGGCCAACCCCCAAGAAAATTTCCCGCTATAATCCGTTTATACGCGGGAACAAAGTGTCTTTAGAACGTCGGCGAGTTTGAATACGGCGGGCAAATTGTAACGGGGGGGGTTGACATAAATTGCGACGACATCGGGGGGGGGGGGGCGGCGTGTAACCGCGTTCGGAGTGTCTGTACTTTTTTTCTACGAGTGCAGCGCAAGATTTGAATTCGAATGGCCGCAGCGGGCTTTTTATTCGAGCGAAAACCGTTACATCCGAGTAACGTTAATTCTCGCATATTTCAATACTAACGACGCTCTCTCTCCCTCTCGTTCCCTCAAGAATCCCGAATAAAAAACTCTTACGCGCACGAGCCGCAGGCGGAGACTGAAATTGGAATTTGCATGTTTACGCGCGTATCGCGGTGTGTGCGGGTGCTGACCCCGATTCGGTATACATTCCCCAGCGAAGCCGCGCTCGGAATAACCGAAAGAAGCCCAAGGGCTTCGGGAGAGTCTCCCACCCTCTCTCTCTCTCTCTCTTATTCCGCTGGAGAGCAACAATCGAAGGAAAATAGAGTGTAAGCTGAGAAAAATGAATAAAAACGGAGCAGCCGAGAGAGAGAGAGAGAGACTACGTAAGAGAACGTGTATCGTCTCGGGAGAGCCTCCATTATTTTTCATTCGGCCTCAGCCGGCGCTGAATTATTCATGGAGAAAGAGCTGTTCACCTTCCTTTTCTCCTAATATAATTCACGGGGAAGCTTCTCGCTCGATTCTCATGCCTCGCGCATTCAATCATACACACGGCGGCGGCGGCGGCAAACGCGAGAAAAAGGCTGCACTGCTTTCTCCTCGCGTATTACGAGGATTACCGAGACGTGGATCTCGCGCGATTGAGCGCCGGGAATACCGAGAGCTTTTTCTCGCCTGCGCTTGATTTTCTCTCGCCGATATGCGCGATGCTGTAAAAACGAGAATGGGATATGTGTACTTTCTCGTTGGAGGGGCGAGGGGGGTTTCGACCTAATGGGGATATATACCGGGAGAATGGAATGACGCTGAATTCTCGTGTGGTTTCACCTTTTAAACGCCGACGCTGAATTCGCGCTGCGCGTAAGCAGATCGGAAAATTTCTGCTTTACTCACGTGCTGTACTTTGCAGCGGGGGGTGTGCGCGTGTAAGTTAATTAAAAATTTGGAAAAAGAGAGAATCGCACTTTGATGACGTTGGCTTCGATAATTATGAGAATTTTCGCGGGTGTATGAAAATCATTTCGATTGAACGGCGCGCACGCGTGGAGTTGGGGTATTTTTTTCGAAATAAAAGGATCTAATTGAATTTGGTATAATTAATTTCGCAGCGATCCGCAGAGAGAACGGTACGTTTTATTCGATGCTTCGAGCTTTGTCCGGCCAATACTTTGATCATCGCGATTTTTCTTCTCGTTTTAATTGCTTTTCAAAAATGAAGTATTGAACAATGCCAAATATTCTTTTTAAACCGAAAACCCACAATCATTTGCTTTCGAGCCTCGAACAACAGCCGTCGACGAATAATCGCGTCGGCCGTCCATCGGCGCGCGAGTAGTACGAGTCGGCCTATTGTCAGACGAGGCGCAAGTTCGCATACCCAACTTCGCGAGTCTCGTGGGGAGGGGAATGGAAGAACACCGAGAGGAGAAATGTGAAAATAGAGATTCCGCGAGCTTCCCCCCCCCCCCCTCACCCCTCCTCCTTCTCTCGTAACGTCGAGTAGAACGATCGCCCGAAACGAGACGACTCGACGTGTTTTACTTCGCCGTTTACGCCTCGGCTGCCGCGCACTTTTTTTCACGACTGCGACAGAGTCTGCGTGAATACGGGGGGAGGGGGTGGGGGGTGTATTATACACACATTTGATAAACAGCTGTCCGCGCATAAATCACGAAACTTAAATATCGTCGGCGAGCTCGTTTTTTTTCCCGATTTACGAGCGCCTCGCGTATATATATATAGATATTTCAGCGCACGGTTCATTACGTAAGCATAGCTCGGCTCTCCGGGAAACTTTTCCCAGCCCTGTCCAGTTGTACATACATACATATATATATATATATATATATATATATTTACAGTGCGACTTGCGCTTTTATCGATAAATGTAAATTAGCTTGCCGGGCGGCCGGTCGCGCGGCATTAAAATTTGATTGCTTATGTTTAAAATACAGCGGCGAGAGCCTGCGGACGCGGCGCGTAAATATAACAGCTGCGCGCGTGTACGGCTTTCGGGAGCAGCATTAACGGCCGTATAATTTCAGCCCTCGAGGTTCGCCCGCGCGGAATTCGCGCGCACTCCATTCCGCGGCGGGGATAGCGAAGAGCTCCCGAATAAAAGGGATGTATAATGAAGCTCTCATCTCTCTCTCGCACTGTCAAAGTGGAGCAAACAATCGAATTCGCTCGATACCTCGCGGCAAGAGAGACAGAGGCGTACCCCGAGACGACATGCGCATATCACTATAGATATAGACGTCGCGTATAATCGCGAGTGCGTAAAGTGGAATTCGGGATATTCCCGAAAGTGATCGTTCGACGGCAACGAGAGAGAAGAAAAATTTCGGCGGCAGAAGCGATATTGGCTTTCAACGAACTCTCGTCTCGACGCAATGTAACTCGCGGCCGCGCAAACAACAACGCGGTCTTGCTGATCAAAAGCACACGTGGCGCCGCGGCGCGCGTAAGGAAGGGAAAAAGAAGCCCGAGGACGAGCTTTAAATTCGCGAGCTCGCGCTCGAGAGCTTTCCCTCTGAATTTTGCAAAATATTTGAAAAAGCGCGCGCTGCCGAGAGAAAACTTTAGCCAGCGAGAAAACCCTGCAACATCGAGACACACACGCCTGCCTACCTCTCTCTCTCTCTCTTTGAGCATCCCCATGTCGCGACAGTCAAATGCACCAGACATTTATATAAGCGTCCCGGACTATATATACAACGTCGGGTTAACTCGAGCGCAAAGTCTACGGCGAAAGTCACCCTCGAAACTCGC
This sequence comes from Philotrypesis tridentata, assembly GCA_018906965.1. Taxonomy (NCBI): domain Eukaryota; kingdom Metazoa; phylum Arthropoda; class Insecta; order Hymenoptera; family Pteromalidae; genus Philotrypesis; species Philotrypesis tridentata. The sequence goes on from JACCIB010000022.1 coordinate 1,207,438, forward strand.
TGGAATTTCCTTCTCCTTTTTTTCCCTCTTTCCTCTCTCTCCTCTCTCTCTCTCCCTCATTTTTACTGCGGCCGCGCGTTCTCAAAGGAGCCTCTCGACGAGCTGAATTTGCTCGGCGGTGATTCCCGCACGGAAAAAGGCCTGGGCGCGTTGTGTATAACGCGCAGAAAAAAAAGCTCGGCTCGCCGGAGCTTTTTCTCCGCTTCGCACACACACACACATATATATAATACACATAGTGGTCTGGACGCATTGTCGTCGCGAGAATCGACGTTCAATTGGCGAGACCGCGGATTACGTGAATTATAACAGCCGCGCGATCCGTACCTCTCGAGGACGAGGAGCAAAAGTTTCGGCCTCGAGATCCATCTCGTATTATGTAGGTGTATAAATCAGTCGTCGCGCGCGAAAGCGCGTTAATAATTTATAAAAGATCGCCGGGAGAGACGTCCATATCCGTTTCCTATACGTATACATATATACGTACCGTACGTCCGGCGAAAGTTTTCGATGCCCGAGAAAAGAGCTTGAAATATGAATTCCGCGGCGCGCGACCGAGTCCCGCGTATAATTCTCGAAGAAGCCAATTACGCGGACGTGGAGTATAGAAAAAGGGTATGGCGGTGCACGAGCGAGAGCTTCAAAAATTCAAGCTCGGAGTTTCCGCGGGAGCCGGATGCACTTGCGCTTAATTTCCAGCGGCAACTTGACGCGTCAATTTTTAATAAAATTTCAAGGCGTCGGCTCTCACGCGCAGCCTCACGGCTATATGCGCAGAGGCAGAAAACGAGAGAGAGAGAGCAGTGCGAAACTCTCTCTTCGCGCGGCAGCCTCTATTCATTATAGACACGACGGCAAAAACGCATCAGCAAGTTCGAGACCGGCTTTTTTCCCGAGCCTGTAAATATATTCAGCGGAAGCGCAAGTTCCGAATTTTAATGTACTCTCCGGGGCGAAAGTTCGCCAAGAAGAGAAAGAGCGACAAGAAAGCTCATCAGGGACGGCGCTCCATCGGCGCGTTGACTTATATATACGTGTATACCGTGTACACAGCGTCGCGCGCGTGAAAATCGCGAGACTCTTTTTTCTCCCTAGTCTCGGACTTTTTTCCGGAAGAGCTTTCGAGACAGCTTCGACAAGTTTCTACTATCCGTTTATTTTAATATCGTTTACACGCGGCACTCACCTCACAGCTGCGCGATGGGGCGGTGGGAGACGGTGAGAGAACCAACTTGGCTTACGGGATTTCCATAGTTCGTCAAATCCACGGGAGCTTTTCTGAAATCAAAAATTCAGAGGCTATCATCCCCCGTTACGATTCCTTCGCAGAAGCATCGTCGCGAGAGCTGTGTACTCCATATAGAAAAAAAAGCATGCTAATTTCTTCCGCGCGGAGCTTTTCCCCCCTCTCCCTATCTCGAGGCGCATTAGCGAAGCCTACGAGCCGTAACTGACGACGCCCTGGCTGCCTCGAGACAGCTTTGCATAAACGAAGCAATAGTTCAAAAGCTCACACACACGCGCGCACTCAAAAAGCTCTTTTCCCGCGACAATCGTGCACTCGGTCTGTGCTGTACACAGCTCGAAATCGCCGACGTTTATTATCCGGGGGCATACGCGCAGCTGCAGCTCGAGCGCGGGAGTTTTGAATCGAGGATTATTATTAGGCGCGGCCTCGCATACATAAACGCGGAAAAAAGCTCCCGGCGGCTGTGTAATACGCTGCTGCTCTGCATTGTCGCTTTCGCGTATTTCAGAGGAGCCGCGCGCGCGAAGAGGCGCGATAAGCCGGCCGTTTAAGTGACTATATTTCTCTCTCTCTACCGCCCCCCCCCGTCTCGCACTCGTTGCAAGCTCTCCTGAAAGTAGCTCTGTACACAGACGGCTATGCGCGCGTTGATACGAGCGTTTAACGGCCGGGAATAGAGCTTTTTTTCTCTCGTCTCCTTCGTTCGGAATACTCGGTCTTCGACGAGAGAGAGAGAGAGAGAGAGAGAGATAGAGTTGCTCTCTGCATCGCATCGGACGCAGCAGTCGTATGGTAATTTCGTCGAGCTATCGCGCGCCGGCATCGAGTGTCAATTTGTATTCATGAGTATATGACGTTTTCGCGCACAGCGTCCGACTACGCGCGAGTCCATCAAGGGCCAAAACAAGATCGGCTCTTCGTCTCGTTCGACTCCGGCATGTACGATCGGGACACTCGATTGTATACAGCTATATAGGCGCAAGCTTCGTCCAATCGGGAAAAATCGAAGGCCGAGTAGGGAAAACTCGACGAGACGTTGTTATTAGCTCGTTAGCCCGATGTTCTCTTGGTGCGACTCCACCGCGCGGGACGATAACGAATTAAAGCTCGGCGTTTCTCGCGCGACTGCAGGGAGGAGAAGACGCGGACGCGACACATCCGCTTTAAGGGCAGATTTTTTCTCGGCTTTTTGACGCGAGCTCCCCCCAATTTTACGAGACGGAGGCGTAGAGCCGTGTAATTCGTTTCTGTATTTCCCATGCAAATTAACGCGATTCTCTCGCTTGTTTTTGCCCCCCACCCCAAACGCCGCGCTATATAACGCATATAGACAGTCGACGCGGGGAAAAGTGTGTTGCACGAGCTTGCAGGAAAGTTCATCGCGCCGCGGCGACTTTTTCGACGACGACGGCGACGAGGCGTTCGTTGCGCTCGACTGAATTATTACTTTTTAACGTAGATTCCCGGTGGGGTATGAATGAAGCGCGGTTGGTTTTTCGGAGTCGAATCGAGCCGATTGTTTGGGAATGACGAGGCATTGCGAGAAAACGTTTGAATTACGAATGATTGCGGACGATTACAAAATCGAACGTATCTTTAAATAGCAGTTTCATTAAATAGCTATATATCCCGATTCGAATTAATTTGCCGGAAACGTCTCTTTCAAAATTTTAACCGACTGCGACTCTCCCCTACTTCGTAAAACATGAATTATTAACAAATATGATCCCCCCCCCTCATCTCCGTATAATTATTGCACCAACGAGATAAAATATCCTGAAATATCCACCGGAGAATATCTCCCTCATCGCCTCATTGTTTTGAAATTTGTAAAGCTGTCTCGGTTAATCGTTATTAAATGCACCTGTTCATTTGCATGCGAGTCGATCGATATACTCCCCCCTCCAGCCCTCCGTTAAAGCCGATGCTTCTCTCTATCTCTCGCTAATTGAAATTCGCGCTCCCGTTTCCATAAAAAAAATAAAATAAAATAAAATAAAATCAACAAGATAATAAACAAAGGCGTTTCGACCGCTCGCATCAGAAAGTCAGGGGACGAAATTTCGAGGACTCGGCGCGCGGGCTGTAACGACGTGAATCGCGTTACCCTACGCTCTCTCCGGCCTCGTTGGAAATGACATTACGCTCTTGCGCTCGACAAAGCGCGAATCCTTTTCCTTCGTTTTTATTTTCGTACGCGCGCGCGCGCTGCGCTCCGCCTTTTTTTCTCCACGGGGTGAAATTTCTCTTTTCGCCTCTGCTACTACCACTACTACCTGCTGCGATGGCGAGAGACATTTTCTTCGACGAGACTCGTCGTGCGCGGACTGCATAACTGACGAGAAAGAGGGAGAAAGAGAGAACGAGAGAGAGAGGCTGGAATGATATTTTATTAAGGCCGGCGCTTTTGTTGCCCGTTTCTTTTGCCGTGCAGTAATCTCCGTGTTGCCGGAATTTCGAGCAACGCGTCGTGCCACCCGCTCCCCCCCCCCCCCCCGGCTACCACGCCCGTTTATTTCATATCTCTTCGTAATTTATTACCGGCTTATAAACTCCATTAGAATTTCAAAAAAGCGCGCGCGCTTTTGTTAAGCTCGCCGTGCATTAAAAAAGGCAATTTGTCCATTACGTAAATAATGGCTTTTTTTAATGAGCTCTGCGGGGAAAGCGAATTTTCCGCGATAAAACACCACCCCGCATTGACAAAAGCCGCGCGACGAGGACGCGAGAGCTGCGGCAGCTCTCTATGCGTAAAATCCTGGTGCATGTATATGACCGATTCTCATGAAAACGTGCACTTTTCGGGGGTCCAGAAATCGGAATTTTATTTTTAAAGCTAGAGTTTTCGGATCGATGAGGTTTTCTTCTGCAAGCCAGAAGACAGTCAGAAGTGCAGAGGAACAGGGGAAAAGTTACTAGTAACCATATTTCTGAACCATTTTACGTTTTCTTTTTTACGAAAAATTTATGCGTCGTAATACTGGAATAATGATCACTAAGAATGTTTCCGAAGCGCAAATAACATTTCAAATTTCACCAGAATAAAGTACAACAAAAGAGCTTTAATTTTAAAAAAAATATGCCCAAAAAAAAGTTTGACAAACAAAGTAAGTAAAAATCCGTATAGCCGATTTTCTTTTTTTTTTCATATACCTCCCCGTGTTAAATTCTAATGTTCCATGTTTTCCATGTTCCACTGCATTTTTTACTGTTTATATCAGCTAACAAAAGAAAGTCTGATCGGTCCGAAACCTCTAGCGTAAAAACAAAAATTTTTCGATTTCTGGACCCCCGAAAAGTGCATTTTTCTATGAGAATTGGTCATATACATATACCTATGTATACGTACATATCTATATCTGTACGCGCACCTATCGCTGACGCGGCAAGTATGTGTATGGAAGTAATTAATCGAAGCGGCTACTGCAATCACGAGAGAGTTAGGCTGCGCTGTTCCCCGCGTTCTGTAACGTTAAATCTCGGTTATTTGTGTCGGGTTGAGCGAGAAAGTTCGACGCCCGTGTGTTCGCGTGTGTGTGTGTTTACATGGCCGACTGCAGCGCATTCGTACTACTGGTTATGCCCTCTTGGAACTCCCCGGCTCTCTGTGCACTAAACGCCCGGGAAATTATGCGGCGATTCGCGTATGTGTGTACACATACATACATAGATAGAATCACGATTTGGGGGGGGGGGGCGGGGACGATAGTTGGAATTTCGAGAATTTCGCTTTCGGCGGATTATTTTCGTGCAGCGCAGCTTCGTTCTCGAGCGGAACGCGCACTTTGGGAAACGCGATCGAATTGATTTGTAGAGCGAGACGCTTTTAAAAACGCGCACCTGGGCGCAATACGCTTCGCCGGTTTATCTTTCGTTTCGCATAATAAACAAGGAGATATTCAGCGTTTCCACGATCATTATCGTTTCGACTCCATAATTCATTTCGCGGAATCGGCGGCTCTCCGCGCGCACAACGAGTTATCGTATTTTTCTTTTATACCTAGTAATTTAATTGCTGTGTGTGTGTGTGTGTCCGACGATAAAATACTCGAGCGCATATTCGGCCACATTATTTCGCGCGCACGTGTGTTTGGGAAGTGATAAGAAGCGCGGAAGGTTTTTTGTGTCATTTAGGCATTATTCCGTGCTTGTCCGACTTAACGCCGAAAAATTGTGGCGAATTGTGACTTTGCGACAATAATTATAACGCTTAACGCTGCGGCCTTATACGGTTTAACGCGTGCGATAAAGAAAAAACTAGAATAACGCTAGCCTTAACGTCAATTAACGCTTATTTTTAAGCACGGGTTCAAATTTGGTTTAGTTTTGCGCATGCTTTAATCGATGATAACGCCTGTATAACGATAGAAATCCCAACTTTGACGATTAATGCTAGCGTTAAAAAATATACGATCGTTAAAAATGAAACCGCATCGAATGAAAGAATTTATTTTTACGCTATTAATGCGTAAAATTTTTTAAACGCACTAGCGTTATAGCATAAAAATAAATTGTTTCGTTTAATGAAATAACTCTAACAGTGCGTAAACGCCATCATTTCTATACTATTGAAATTAGCGACGTTGCGTTTACGCTTAACGACGGCGTACGTTATATTGTAAATTTTGAGCGTTACAAACACAGAATAATGGCCCTGGGGCTGTATCTCCGAATTGCAACGCTGCTTATTGACAGTGTTATTGAACGCCGTCGTCAATCGTTAATGAAATATTTACATTAAGATAATAAGTTCACAATAATAATAAAAAAATAATATAATAATAGTTGACATTACATCTTCAACGCCGTCGATAATCGATAAAAGTGTCGTTAACTACGATTTTTAAGCGTTAACTAACTACTTAACGGCGGCGTTGCAATTCGGTGATACAGCCCCTGGGGAAACTGGTCGAAAGTATCGCTTGAAAAAATGAGCTGAAAACGGATAACTAGGAAGTTTTTTGAAAATATAATCGGAGGAGAACAATCGCGATGACGGAAGTTGAAGATGGGAGACGAGACAATGGAAATGACGAATTGGAAAATTTTTGTAGAAATTGATAAAGATGATAATAGAAAAAAAGCTAGACGATAAAGTGCGAAACACAGCTAAGTAAATACGAGCGATGATGAGCGAAGAAGAGCGATATCGAGCAAAGTAAATAAAATTTTAACAGTAAAGCCATGTTAACGTTTTGATAGCAATAAAATAAACTCGAATATTTCATGAAACACAATGCAAAGATGAAAATGATAACAGTGACAAAATCGATAATGCTATACTGTAAATAACAATGAAAGCATCGAAAATTTAGCTATTACGCAATCAATTTCTTATACTGCAGAATGTGCCACAATCAAAAATAAACATCGAAACAAAAGATATAGCCGCGAAAACCGCAAATCAAAACCGTTCGATTCTTCTCGCCCAAAGAAAACTTTCGCTAATGTTCTTTCTCTCCTCCACGTCTATACGTCTATACACCGCGGGAAGTCAATCGAAGCGAAGTCTCTTCCTTATTCCGACTCTTCTTGCGAACTTCGCGCAAGAACGACAAAAGAGAATTAAGAAAAGCTCGCGGTACACTCGCGCAAGAGAAAAATCAGAGATCGAACCCGGGAACGCGAAGTATCTATATAGCGTCCGGCCGGAAAAAGACTGCCGTCGAACTTTAAATGGAACAGCAGTCGGCGCAGAGCAGCGGCGAAGATAAACAGAAAAATCGGGACGAAAAATGCCGGGGCAACGCGTCTTTAGCCCAGCGGCGCTAAGTAATCGCCGATTCAGAACAGCGTCTATATATACGACAGCTTTTTGTTCGGCCGAGAGCCATTGTCTCGTCCGCACCGCTGTGTACATACGGAGGAAGTTTGCGATGGGCTATTTGTAATTTTTTTGCAGCGCAGCCACTATATATATGTGCGTAGCAGCTCGTTCGCCTTTTTGCGCTCGATTAGGGAGCGCCGATGGCCGATAAGCTTTTTGCCGATGGAAATTCATCTGCTTGTCGTTTTCCCCGAGTACATATATACGCGTCCGCCTGCACTGAGCGCCGATCTCGCTTTTGCCCCAATCGAAATCCGTCAAATGTCTCGAGAGGGAAATCGATGCCGTTTCACGGGGTGAGTAGCTTTCCTCCAACTAATTTATCGTCGAAGTAAGTTATTGCGCGGGAATAATTAGCGCAGGGTAGTGACAGCTTGGATGAAAAATGGACGAAAGAAAGTGGCTCGTCGAAAGTTTTTGCTACGTCCGATTTTTTTCTAAGTCTGTATTTCGTGAGATGAGTTTCGTTGATTTTTTAAGTTAAAGTAAAAATTTAGTGAGAAAGTAAAATTTCGAGTTGTTTCGTACTTTTGCAATTCAACTATCGATCGATGCGAAAAGCGACTTTTTTAGATTTCAAGGTTTTCTTCAAAATCTATTTAGTGGAATAAATTGATCTTTTTATGAAAAATATATCTTACTAAAAGCTATTACAATAATTGTAGTATTGATGAAGTTATCGCTCGATGGTGGTAGTTATTATTAAATGAATTAAGACATCTCTTAAGATATTGATGTATGAATAACATCTTAAAAAAAAAAACAAAAAATTTTAAGGTATTTTTGTAAAAAGGATTTTGAATTTATTATGTAATTTTTGTTTTAAATTTTTGTAATTAATTTTGTATTATTCCTTGGTTTGACTTAGCATTGACAAGGATCTGGAACAGATCGAAACGTAGGCGAATAAAAAAGAAAATTTGGCTCGAAGAGATGTCTTAATTCATTTAATAATTATTATTACAATAATTGCTTTAAAACGAATCTTTATGTATACGATAACATATTGGTGATTCTCTGTGAGATCGACGGGCTAACATTTTTTTTTTAATTCAAACTATCCTAAATCTCCTGTACTCGACGAAATACAACTCCCTACATTTTTTTAGATTTTTTCTATCAAGCCTCTTTGAGTTACAGAGGAGCAAAATTGGTGAAATTATGATTTTTGACAGTTTTTACAAATTTAAAAAAATTCGTAGCTTCTGAATGGAGTGTTTTTCGTCGAAAATGCATAGAATACTTTTGCAAGGAAATTTTCTTTAGTTTCTACAAAAAATACTTCCACTGCCTAATGCTATATGCCTTACAGAAGCTTTATATGCAATTGAGACATTCAAATTCAAAATTTTCAAGGTTCGATCCGACGGATTGAAAAAAAAAAGATAGCTTTTTTCATTATAAAAGTATCTGGACATGTCTCAATACGTAAATTATAGTTTAAGACTACTTAAAAAATCAAAATATCACTTCAAATAACCAAAAAATTGGATTTCCTATCTGAAAAAATATATTTAAGCAGTAAAAAATTCTAAGACGAAACATATATTCTTGAGATTTTTCTTAATTTCGTTTCGATTCCAAGCTAAAAATTAAAAATTGATGAAAATGTCGAATCTTAGTATATAAAATTTACGAATAAATTTTATGACAAAAAAATTTGGGGAGTTGTGTTTCTCCGAGTAGAATACATTTAGGATAGTTTAAATACAAAAAAAATTTTAACCGGTTGATCTCACAGAGAATCACCCATATATATCCCCCCCCCCCATAATTAGCCTACGGCATACATAAACAGATGAATCGTCGGTATACGTACACGAAAAACTTTGCTGGCCAGCGATCCGTCAAATATCCCCCCCCCCCCCCCGCTCCGTATACACAAGTTTCTCGCATAACCACGTCGTCGAGAGTATCCCTTTTCCTCGGGTATATAGATTGCAGCCTCCCCCCCCCCCCTTCCGCGTTATCAAGATTCCGCTGAGTCGACGTCGAGCGTTGTTTACTCGTTAGCGGTTATCGGGACATGGAGAAGAGCCCGGCGAACGCCGGGACTATGGCATTAAACACAGCGTCTGAATACTAACGATCTGGAGCGCGCGCGCGTATGGAGGAGTCCCGGGCAGCCGTTTATACCGTCGAGTCCAAGTTTCGAGAGAGAGAGAGAGAGAGATCTAAATTGCCAAGGGCCGATTCCACCAAGTTTCGAGAGAGATTTTTTTCTGGAAGCGACGGTTCGTTAAGCTACTTGGGATACGTGCGGTCTTGTTAATGGCTTTCGAGGACTCAAGTTCTTGAGAAATTGACCGGTGGATGAAGGATGCATGAGTGGCATTGAGAATTTGTTTTCTAAGCTTGAGTTATTACAATTCGAATTTCGATGAAGATTCGAGAGAAATCATTGAAAACTCGATGTACGACTGTAAAACTTTTATTCTTTATGTAATTGCCTTAATCAGTAAGCTGGGGAGAAGTCAACGTAGCTAATAGAAAGATTTGAATAGACAAAATACATACAGTACAGAATACACAATGGAGTTTCTTTTTTTCTAATCTTTACTTATTTATCATATTGTAAACAATATTTTTACAAGTCATCCGTGGATTTCGCAAACCAAAAATAAACTTAAATATTCATCTGGACGAATACTATCATCTGCTTATACATCTGTTTAAAACAAGCGAGATAACAGCTTCCTGGTATCTTCTCAACCGTAAAAAAAAAAAATTTGTTTTTTTCCGTTCTTCTCCCAACTAAAACCCGAGATAATGCTCGAAAAGTGAACTGCTCCACATGCAAAATTTCCCGAATTTCAGCTCCGCAGAACAAAAAATACAATTACACCGTCGTTCCTTCCTCAACCGCAAGCTCGAGCGAACGTTTCAAAATCGTTTTAAAAGACCATCTCTTCCCGGACGCGCGCCTCGGGGAAAAATCTTCATAGAAGCCTTTCCCTCCCAACAGCAGCAGCAGCAGCAAGCGCGAGAAATCTCCCCTCGTAATGCAGAAAAAATCTTATTCCAAAAGAAAGCCGAACAGCGTACAGCTCCTAAAAGATCGCTTACCGTCTTCGGGCTCCCGTCACACCCCCTATACCCCGACGAACAAAGTACACTAGCTCAGCCCCCGAACGCACTGTCGGACCGTCCATATATATATATATCCTCACCTACTCCCCAACAGACTCGCGTACATAAGGCGAGCGTCGTCGCTCGTAAATTTGAAATTCGCCCGTTATTATCGCTCGGCCGGCTCTCGCGCTCCGGGAATCCATCAGCGTCGCGCGAGCTTTTTACGAGGGCCGACATACGTGGATCCAGATCTCTCTCTCTCTCTCTTTCTTCCTCTCTCGCTCGCGTTCTTTTACGATCGTCCAACGTACTCCGGATTTTCGCAGGAGTAGAGAGGAGCGGGGTCAGGATTTTTTGTACCGCTAGCCCGATTGTATGGAGGCTGCAAGCTCGAAAGCTCCATTAGAGCTTTCGCGCAAACAGGCGCGCGGAGCCTCGAAAAATCTGAGGCGCACACTGCTGCCGCTGCTGCTGGAAGAAGACGCGTTCGCGCCTCGAATTCCTGTGTCTGGAATATTCGGAGAGTGAGAGAGAGAGAGAGAGAGAGGCTTTTTTACGGGCCAAGAAAGGCCGGATCGAGCCTTCGATCCTCCGCGTAATCCCGCGAGCTTTTACCCGTGAGCGATCCCGGGCTCGTGCCGCTGCCTAAGTGCAGACTCGTGTTTACACCCGACTTGGGCGCTGCGCTCTGTTCTCCCTCTCATTCTCTTTCACCGGCGTGAACTTTAGATCGATATATATATATATATATATATATATACATACATATATACTCGTATATATATACATTGCTCGCGGATTTATACGAATCATCCACGTTCGTTTCTCGCGAAGGGCTTTTTGTTTAAAAGAACTAATATACGGTTTAACGAACTGAGAGAAATATACATTAATTTTTCAAGCGTTCAGTACGAAAAGTTACAAGAAATTTTAGTAAATCATGCACAGACTTCCCAAACACTAACTTTTACAATACAATATAGTCATTTTTATTTTGATTGAAATAATTTAAAAATTTATTTATTTTTTTGCTCATCTGTTTTTAGCTTTGTAGAACATTATTATTGTATCATTATTTATTATTATTTATTGAATTAAATTGAAACATAGATATTGAAAATTTTTTACTCGGGCTGGATTCGAACGTGGAACCTCTGGTACTATAGTCAGAAGCGCTAACTACTCACCTAAACAGAATTCTTACGCGTAAAACTTTGGATCTAATATATAAATTGAATCTATTTATAATCTCAAACAAAAATAATTTTTACCATTTTATATAGTAAACTTTAATAAAAACAATTTTTCTATAAGGAATATAGTAATTTTTTCTACTGTGACTTGTAATATTCGCACTTAAAATAGTGAATATCAGCATAATTGTAGTAAAAATTCTGATAATGGCAATCTGTGCTTAGATTACTACAATTTCTTGCACTTTTTCGTACTTACAGTTGTAAGAATTACTGCTTTTTTTCTCAGTGTGCCGATGAAACTTACTTACGATGCCATGTCTACGTACTGTTTAAATAATAGTACTGAAAAAAAAATTATTACGCCGTTATCACGGTGACATCGAATTTAAACAACGATACGAAAGCTCCGCAGCGAAGAGTTTTCGCTTCTTACGAATACGCTCTACAGTGTAGTGCTAGTCCCCCCCCCCCCCCGTCGCGTTAATCGTCGAAAAGAAAAAAAAACGAGCCACTCACGCGCGAAGCCAAATTGCCAGGACAATTACACGGCATCTCTCAAGAGCACAATGGCCCTTCACAATTACGCGCAAAATGCAGCTCGTTCGCGAAAAAAATTCTCTCGCGCAACGTTTACCCACACAGCGCCACTCCCGCGCGCAACTTAATCGGCGGCAATTTCATTCCTCTCGCGGGCCTATTCTCGCAATCTTCAAAGAACTCGGCGCCGGATAAAGAAAAAATAAAAATAACGATCTCTCTCTCTCTCTCGAAAGTCGTCGGTCTACGAAAGAATACAGCTTTCGAGGTGGGGGGGGGGGGTAGCGCGGAAGGGGTGAGAGGGTTTAGCGAAGCACTTGAAAAACTGCTCGTCGGGGCCGCTCGCCGACAAGAAAAGTTGGGAAACCAACTTAGCGCTCGCGCGATTCCGGCAAAGCGGAGCCCGAGTAATTTCCATCCGTAGCTATATAAAAAGAACGGACGCGATTCAAAGACAAAGGGGTCGCCGCCGGACGTTGACTACGTTCCTTGCAAAAAGTTCCCTCGTCATCTCCGTGTGTGTGTATGTGTGTGTGTGTGTCTGTCACTGCGTGTTTGGATTTTTTGGCTTAGGCCGCTTTTCAGGCCGAGAACGTTTTATATATTATACGGCCGATGTGAGCGCGGGAGCTCCAGTGAGTCGAAAGTTTTCCTAATGACACGATGCCTGTCTAAATCCTTGGAAATGAAAGTCGAGCGGGACTACGAAGAATTGCGAGTCGAGTAGCTGCGACGTTTGGATATTAGAGTCGGTGCGGTAGCTAATTATACAGAATGTTTCGAAATATTTCATGAGATATAGGTAATATTTGTTTGACGATCAAATGAAAATTCAAGTTCAAAATTAAGGAATGTCATTGAACGAATGAAAACCCACGTTCAAACTTGAATTTAATTTGGAGATCGATAAGACTAGTATCGATTAAGAATTATTAAAATAAACAACGCAAAATTACTAAGTATTCGAATCAATCAATAATCAAATTTTTTCCAAGCATGAACTAATGAATTTTTTTTCGTCTGCTCGTCAAGGGGACCGATACACCTTTAAAATGTTAAAAAATGAAAAATTGAATTTTATTTTTTTATTAACTTGACCCGCCAAAGTGCTCTCCGATGTCCAGATTGAACTAAAGTCCGGGGTGAATGAAAAAAATGGAATTCATGGATTTTGGCTTTCGAAGACATGTTGTACCTGGAATATGGCATATATAAAAATTGTTTTATATCGATAACATTATTTCTGAGCTGATACCATTATATAAAACATTATTTAAACAATGTCAAGTTAATAAAAGAATAAAATTCAATTTTTCATTTTTTAATATTTTGAAGGTGCATCAGTCCTCTGAAGGCGCGAAATTTAAAATAAAACTAATTATTTAAGTTTAAATTAATCAACCCCTTCCCACCTCCGCACCCCCACTAACTTTCTTGCGCTCTATAAGTAACATTTCTCGTGCTATACACGTCATTGAACACGCGACTCGGCGATTCGCGCTTATATCCGACAAAGCAAAACTAAGAGCGAAACCACCCCAGCAAGAGAAACAAAAGGGAGAAGAAAGCTCGAAGAAACGCGCCGGTCGAGGCCTCGAAACAAAAAGCACACTGCATAACCGCGCCGAAAAAAAGGGAGCAGAACGAACTCGCGGAGAAAGAGAAAAGGAACGCGACGCAGAAAGGAATCCTTCCGCGCGAAAAAAAGGCGGAACAAGAAGAAGAAGAAGAAGTGGAAGAAGAAGGAGAAGAAGGGGGCGAGCCGCAGGTACTCGCTCGTGAAAGCAGCGCGAGCCTCGTGTTTATCTTCCGCGGGCTCGGGAGCATAAAATGAAAAGGAAGTCGGCGCGCGCAAAAAAGCGAGGCCGCAGCGGGAGAAATAAAATGAATATGCATCCGCCGGGGGAAAGGCGAGGCCAAGAGCCGCGGCTCCTGATGAAGAAATTAAGCGGTCGAGCTTGCGAGAAAAATCAAAACAAAAAAAAGCTCTCCAACTACCCCTTCTCTCTCTCTCTTTCTCTCTCTCGATTCGAAGAAAAGCTCTCGCGATTCCCCGTATACCGACTCAAACTGTACAATATACTCGCACGTGTGCTACACACTGCTCGCGAAATCTTAATTTCTAACGTCCACTTAAACGGAAAGAGTAACGAGCGCAACGGGCGCTTTAATAAGCGCATTCCGCAGCGGCGAATTCGGCGCTTCCTAATGAAAACGGGGGGAATAAGAAAAAGCTCGCCGTGTACGCGCCAGCGGCAGGACTAATGAAAAGACGAGAGAAAGAGAGAGAGAGACTTTCGCTCGGCCGTAAGAACGAGAAAAGCCGGATGAAAGGTGGAAGACAACGGGAAGAATAGCTCAGGTGAGGAACCGAAGAAAGAAACTCATCAACAAGCGAGCTTTCCACTATACGCGTACGCACACACTCGAAACTTCATCTGCAGACACATTCGCAGCAGCAGCAGCAGCAAGCGCGAGTTATGCAGCCGAGGGACGTCGTATCGCCCGGAGATAATTGAAATCCGTATGTACAAATAGTCGAGAGAGAGAGAGAGACAAAAGCACCTCAGGCGTTTCGCACTACCTGTGCGCCTCTCCACTCGCGAGGCGATCTTGCGCACGGGACTTCGGAATCACCCTTAAAGCTCGAAGTGCGCCTCGAGAGAGAGAGAGATCCGCTCTCGCACGCATCAAGCGAAATACCGGCGGACCGCGCGCTCTTTGATCATCGAAATAACCGAGTGGAATCCCCCCCGCCTCTCTCCCAATCTCGATCTCGCCGCGAGAGAGAGAGAGAATCTCGTCGCGTCCCTTTGACGGCGGCGCTTCCCAGGAATTCGTTTGGCCCAGTTATTCCCCGATTGCGAGATCGGCTCTCTCTCTCTCTCTCTCTCTCGTCGCTCGGCTGGAAAAGAGAGAGTGCATTATGCAAAAGTCGTCCGAGCTTTTATTGATTACCGAGCGTCGTCGGTTCCGCGCGCGGGAGAAAAACTTTTTCCCTCGCAGGCCGCAGCGCGCTGCATTTATATGTATACGTATAAGCAATATCCTTGGGAATGCAAAATGCGTGGGTGCGGTAGAAATCGGCGACGCCGTCTATATTGTAACAGAGAAAAGGCGTGGCCGAGATTCCGTATATTCGAAGTTCGCTGCGCGCCGCCGCGGAGAGACACTTTTTTTTTCACTTTCTGCGGGTCTCTCGTGCGGCACGTCGGCTTTATTAGCCGCGTCAGTTTTGCGCCGAGCGAGGGCTAAACGTCATAAAGCCACGGGAAGAAGCTTTCGTCGTAAAATCGCGGTATGAATAATTCTTTTGAAGCAGTTTTTAATAGTTGGAGGAGAGGAGAGGGAGAGAGACAGTGTTCCTGCGAATTTTTATGAGCGAGCGTTACGCCGAGTGCTCAGCCGCGCTTTGCAATGGAGAATTGTACATGAGAATCGGACTCGTCAAGGACAGCCCGCGCAATGAGCTAATGTATATTCCGCGGGATAGCTGGGAGACACTGCTCTCTAAATATAAGGCAGCGAAAAATTTAGTCATAGTTAAATGATATTAACCTCCCAAATAGTGAAATTTTTCACTCTTGACTAGTTACTAGTATTTACTAGTATTTACTAGTTTCACTATTTAGTGAAATTTTTCACTATTTACACGTATAGTGCAAAAAATATAATTTTACGAATTAGTGAAGATTCACTAATTAATACGGTGTATTGTTGTAAAAATGATAATTCGCTATAATATTAACAAAAGGTGAACTTGAAAAATTATGAAAATTTACTATGTTTTCAATCAGTCGTAATGACTTTTAAGAGATGTGAAATTTTCGGTACTTTTACATTTTTAACATTTGAGAAATTCACTATTTAAGTAGAGAATCCACCTCCCAGAAAAAGTGAAATTTTATGGACTTAATCGTTTTGCAACACGAGAAAACTTACTATTTAATTAGCTAACAATGAACTTGTAGAATAAATGAAAATTTATATCCCCTTTAGCCTCCAGTTACTAGGGCCACGCACTATTTAGAGCAATGTATTTGCAACATTGTAGGTAGTGTATTTTCACTATTTCAGCTAATGTATATTGCCACCTAAATATTATTTTTCGGGTAGTCCTTCTACACTTTTTCAATTGGTTAATTCTTTTAACCTGTTTAAATTGTGATTATTCACTAGTTCACAGTTGCACCATTACAACTTTTTCAAATTGTTAATGTGGACTAAAAAAACAGTAGATTTTTACTGTTTTAGATTTAGAGAGTGGTTTTTAATGGAAAGACGACGATTCCGGGGATATTAAACTTGCTTTTGATTTTGGTGAATGTATTATTTGAATTTCGCCCCGTAGAAAGCTGAGTAAAAAAGAAAAACAATTAGTTTCCTGCGGTAACTGATAACGGGAAGGAAACTAAGAGACATCGCTGCGCTATCAGTTTCGCTGCTGTCGCGAAGTTTCAAGATTAGACTATGTATAATACTGAGATGAATTAAGTTTGAAACATAGTAAAGATTCTTGTTATTCAAACTTCTATTCTTTCGAGTACTGCGATGGTGACTTGAAACTTTGTGAATCGTTGTGTAACGGACAGCTTGCATTTTTATTGTTATCAGTTGCAATTAAATCAATGTATTCCTTGCCAGCTACATCGAGAAATCGGAAAAAGTGTTTAACGAGCAAATATTTAAAATATGAACGAGATAACCAGTAATAACAGAAGATTTTTTCAATTTCATTCATTATACGAGGAAAAGTGTTAATGTCATCGAGGTTATGCATACTATGATGAAGATGTTAAAAACGTTACATCAGATCGTCGATCCGTAAGAAGATTACATCTCAGATTCGAAGTGAAAGAAAGATAAGCTCATATTTCCTGGTAAAGAATGGAATACCTCAGAAATTCTTTCTTATTTTTTATTAATGTGCTTTTCATTAAAATTCAGGAAATAAGTTATTTCCTGAACTAACTATTTCCTACCACAGTGAAAATCTTATCAATTCATTTGTTTTCATTCAATTACCTGTCCATTTAATTCCATTGAAAAACCTTAATTAAAAAGTAAACTAGCGAAAAAACTGAGCTGTGTACTACACTCTTTATACGAGCCGACGATATATTTTCATTTTTATTCTTCGAATTTCCACCAAGAACGTTTTCACATCGCTTCAGTTGCCGTAACCACTGGTCATTCTTCTTCATAATCACCCTCATAAAAAGCTCTCTTCCTCCCGTCCTCTCTCCCTCTTTCTCTCCCTCTCCCTTCGCCTCTGTACGTACAACTCGACAAAAAGTCAAAAGTCACGCACACGCGGCTTACATTCTCTTTTCACTGGTTCTCGTGTCGGCGTCGATCGAAGTAAACCGGACATTGCCGTTTATCCCGCAGCAGAGTCGAAACGGCATTTCGATCGAGTGAGCTGCTGACGACGCTCGTAACAAAAAAAAAGGGAAGAAAAAATAAAATGAAAAACACGACGCCAGCCAGACGTGATTTCGGTCCTCGCTGAGTCGTCGCGACGGGATTTTCTTTTTTTTTCGATCGATCGCACGTTCAACGGTTAAGTTTTCGCGAGAAAAAGAAACAGAACAAAAAAAAAAAAAATTAGTACCGATAAGTTTCGCAGTGCGAAGATCGCCGCGGCGGTGATGAATTTTCCGTCCACTCGCGTCGGGCAGAGAAGGAGACCTTCGATCTCGAGGCCGCGCTGCGCTCATTAATCTTCATCTCGGGCGGCGAACGCGATATTAAGACTGACGGCTACGAGAACACACTGTCAAATTCCGCAGTGAATCTTCTTCCCCGGGTTTTAATCAATCAACGAGCCTTGTAGAACGAGGCGGTTTCTGTATAGCCGAGCGGAGAGTGCATTTGTAACGAGTCCCGCGATTTAAAAATCATTTCTCGCGGTTCGTCGTGTGGGACAGTCGTGCGTCGCGATTTCGCGCAGAGAACGTATGGATTTTCTCTGCGTAATCGAGCGCGGGTTGGTTCGATGTCGAGCGGCCCGTGATTTTGCTGAGGCGACTTTCGGAATTATTCTGGTGGACGTTGAAGCGAGGTCTCGATCGGTTTACGGAGAAATTATTGGACAGTGATTTTGGACTGATGCACAACGATGAAATTGAGCGACTGTTACAGGTCGCTGGATTGGTGTTATAAACGCAAAATTTTGTACTGAAATGTCATCGGAAAATTGAAAGGATTTATTTTTGTTTTAAAAGCTAGATTTATCTTTGTTCTAAAGCATACGACAGTCGGTTTTAACTGAAAATATTTATTTGTGTTAGAACGTGGAATTTTGCGATTATGTATAAATGTTTCTTTTACAAAAATGCCGATTTAGAGACTTGTGATTTATGAAGTTTCAAAAAGTTGCTTGTGCAAGGCATTTCGACTAATCCTTCGCAAAATTTTGTTTGCCCTTTCCTTCAAAACATTTAGGAAAAATGTTAATATTTTTTTTACCAAGGATTACAGTAAACATTTTTTATTTACAAATTACGTTAAAATGAGAAAATTAAAAAGGTATTTGAAAAATTAAAAATTTTTCGAATACCTTATATTTTATTAATAATTATTGATTTTCTATCATAACTCGAGTGCACGTAAATGAAACGCGTTCAACATTTACACAAAACCTCTTTTTAATTACAATCAAGCCCTGAAAGTTACAAAATGTAGAAAGAAACGCAGGTAAAAAAAAAGATTAAAGTATTTCCAAGGGAACAATGTACCTTTCGCTAACCAAAGTTATTGCAGTTACGACAGTTTCGAAAATCTTGTAAGCTCATTCAATTCAAACCATTTATACACACGGGGGCAAGTCAGAAGTAACATTACAAAACCCGAGATTATTTTCATTTACAACCGCAGCTAATATCGCTTCTTCCCGCTTAATTACAAAATCCCATTCGACGATTACGGCCCGCCGCAGTATCATCCAGCCTTCTACAGCCGACTTCATTCTCCACCTCGAAATTGCGCGCCGCTCGAATTATTCCGCGGTAAACGCGCGGCTGCGCGAATACACCGCCTAAATCTCGTCCGCGGCCAATATAAACCCGCGCAGGCATCGAGCGCGAGCGATGAATTTCCAGTGTCGGGCCGCTTATTAAAATCGTCCGACTCCCTCCTCCTATCCCCAGCAAATCATCGTTCGGACTGTGCGCGCGCGCGAGGCCTTCCTCAACGAAGAAACGAAACGGCGAAATTGATGAGATTTTCCGCCCACCTGTACGTATAAAGCCCGGAAATCCGGTGAACGCGCGCGTGGAAAAGCGAATAAAAGCCAACGAGCGTTAAAGCAGGTATATAGCGTGCTATAAGCGCGGAGATGAATTAAACGGATCCCCGGGGCGGGTGTACTGTCCGATGAGAGAAAAAGGGGGCAAAAAGCTCGGCGCGACGGCTGGACGCGCGTCGATGCGTGAAAAAAGTCCTCCGCTCGACCCTGTGGCGCAAAACGCCGGGGAGGATGTGTGTATCCCTTTGTTTCGCGGCTGACTTTGAAAAATGACGACGCAGAGCTTTTTCTCTCCCTCTCTCTCTCTCTCTCTCTGTTTCTGTCCGTTGCGAGAGATCGTCTTTAGCGAACTTACTCGGAAGAACGACGAAAGCGTTAAACAGTCCTTTAATTAACGGCCGCAGCGGCCGATTGATTAATAAGGAATAACGAATTTAAGCGCAAGCTCTCCCGCCCCATATCTCGGTCGCTCCTACGGGAGGTACTCTCTCGACCCTCCGCTTTTTTCCTCGCGATCCCCCAAGGCACCTTTTGTACTTTTTCATCCGGCGCTGTCTTATAGAGCGGCCGCAATGCGGCTTAATTCCGTCTGATTTATGAATGAAACTCCCGCGCAAAACTTGCAAGCTCTACGTCTCGACAAGCCGTGTGTACATATACGCGTATATATCTGTGGCTTACAGGAAGAACCACTTAAGTGACATTTTCGTGTTTTCGAGAAAAAGCGATTTCAATGTTTGGAGTAATATGTAAGATCGAAATGTCAGAGAAAAGATCTAAGTATTGGCTCATTTGATTAGGTATCTGATACGGATACAACCGTAGTATTCATTTGTAAATAGTTTCTTTCTCGACGTCCAAGCTAAACAAATTACTCGAGTTAAGTGGTTCTGCGGGAACTTTGCAGATAAGTGGTTATGCAGTCACTTTCTTTGAGGTCTCGTAACTAATGTAATTTGCGATTTAAAAAATTCGGACGGGGCATATTTTTAAAGTTCAACTCATGCCCTTTCTAATGGTGTAATTAAAGTTTTCGAAAATTGTTATTAACAATGAGAAAAAACGGTTTAAAGGAAAAAAGCATGGTTTTTCCACAATTTTTTGTTTTAATTCGAGATTTCAAGAACGTTTTCATTTGCAATGTATCTGGAACCCCTCTAACCAATGGGATAAATGTCCAAACCTAAAGGATACGTGATTTGGGGATTGATTTTGAACCTCGGTGTGGTCAAACTGGCGCATATTATAATTGAAAATTTTTTACGAAGACTTTTACGAATTTTTTATTCAGAAACCACAAACTTTTGGAAAAAATTTTCAAGAGTAATAAGTTCTTAGAATTAGCTAAGGAATACGTATGAATTTTATCAGAGCGATTCCAGTAATTTTTTTGTTTTTGCAAATTGACAATTGTTGAAAAATTTAAAAACGTTAAAAAATTTTTTTTAAATTTAAAAAAACCGACGAATACATCGGTATAGGTAATTAGATATATATTATACCGCTTTAATGTACTCCAGACGGTGTATCTCGCACAAAAATAAAAAAAACAAGTGCACTTAAGTGGTTCTGCGGTAACATTTTTACGAGAGATGCAGTTAAGTGATTATGCAATCGGCTGGCATTTAAAATATTTGTGCATTTCGGAAATCCTACTATTGTACAATGAAAAAGGGTACTAAGAGCACCTCGAATTCGACATAAAAAAATTTTTCGCAAAATGTCACTTAAGTGGTTCTTCCTGCAAGCCACAGATATATAGCTATACGTGTGTGTGTGTGTGTGCGCGCGCGAGCTTGCGCCTGACCAGTTCCGTCGTCGCTCTTTCTCCCGAGGTCGAAACTCGTGGAAAAGTTCATTTTTCATTATTTCTATTATCCTGATTGCCTTTGATCTTCCGCAGTATTTCCGCGGGAAATCTGCAGCTCGGCGCGCAGTCTTCGCCGCGCCGCAAGCTCTCCCCCGTCTTTCGGGAGAGTTTGTTTGGGAGAATTTTTCCGGCGGATCGAGCCTGGAATTTCGCGAGGGAATTTTCCACGAGAAAGAGGCGAAGTTTTACTTTCGCTGCGGTTTTCAAGGGGGGGGGGGCAGGAGAGAAAGGGCGAGGAGCTTCGGCAAAATTCGATTTTCATGGTATTTGCAGATGGGCCCGCAAACTTAATTTTGCATTATGCTAATAAGAGACTCACATGCTCGAGGAGGGAACTCCAGTCGGCGAAGCTCACCTGCAACAGAAATGGAGAACGAGAATATTTAGCAAAATTTAAAAATGAGATTTACCGATTGGAAAAAAACGAGCTTTACGAAATTTTGTCGAATTCTTAAAAGTTTTCTGTTTGTAAGAGATTTAGTCTAAAATTCGTCTGTAAAAAGTTAAAACTTTTCTCGAATGTAGACTTAACGCTGCATAGTATGACGATTAAGATAAAGAATACGTTAAATAAAACGTTAAGCTAACTTATTTTAATTAATGTTAGTTCAGAATGAAAAAAATTCAGAGTTTTCAAGGAGCGCTTTTTATCAAAATTAATTATTCGCGCCTCGAAACTCTTGACAATAGAGAGCTTTCGCAAAAATTAAAAAACTCAACGGGACAACCCACCTCGGCGCGAATCTTTCGAAAACTAATTCAACGCTGAAAAACAATTCAATATAGTGTGTCCAAAAGATTAAGCCCAACAATGAAGCAGCGACCCAAGTCGCGTCAATTACCGCCCGATGTCACGCGACGCTCGCCACAAAGAATTTCGCCGTTCGCTCGACGCGACGGCGAGAGATAAGATAGTTGCGCGTCGAGGCGTAAGAAAACTTTGGCTCGTGCTCCTCGGCTCATCGGAAATTTTAATTTTTCCGTATCTATATTACACCCTCCCCCTCCTCCTCCTCCTCCCGAGAAACCTCTCGGCTCGCTCGTGGCCGTTGAGCGCAGCGCCATTAGAATCGCCTAATTGCCCGACGACACGCGAGTTTCGAGAGCTTTTTTCCAGCCGCGGCGGCAAGTGTACGCGGAGCGAGGCAGAGACGCCCGTATTAATGGACTCGCCGACGTTTTCGGCTCGAGAGCTCGCATCGTTTATCGCTTCTTTTCGAGCAGCGCCCGAGAGAGTCAGGCGCGCGCGCGTGTCTCCGCGGGGATTACTTGATGCATGAAGAGATTTTCGGATTTGCATTTGAAAGCTCGGCGCTTTTGTGCAAGCTCCTCGCTTCGTTTTTTTTGTATCGTGCCCGCGCGCGTAAAAGCTGCTCATTAAAATATTTAGAAAACCCCGAGCTTTAAACCGAGCGCAATATTTATGTCGCAGTTTAAAGAGCACTTGACTGTCTCCCTCTCTGTTTTTGTTTATTCATGAAATTTTGGAAAAACCGTGGACGAACGGCCGCGAGCTTGCCTGCGCACCTGCGCCGCGCGCTTATTGATTTTCGCGAAATTTTTCGGGCGCCGCCGCTCGGGCTTTGTTAATCCGAGCTTGAAATATATGGAATTTAAATAAAACGCTCGCGTACGCGTGAATAATAAATAAAGCTCGGCCCGTCTGTTTTCCCGTGTCTCGATTGATCGATACACGCGACGCTTAGCTAAAATAATGCCCGAGACCGCGCGCCGTTTCGCGGAATCGGGGGGGGGGGGGGAGCTTTTTTTTACAAGCCAACCGGCCGGGAGCTTAATTATTATGGGGATCCCGTGTATACTGCGCCGGCAATAGGTATTATAGTCGCCTAAACTCTCGACAGCGTCCTTAAGCCAGTCGGGGATTACTCAAGCTTGCGGAGCTCTAAGCAGCATCTTGTTGATGCACCTGCCTTGCCGAACTCTCCTCGAGCTGGATTAAGCTGCGTTGCGCCCGAGAGCAATTTTCGATGAGTTTTTCTGGAAATTTTTTCCGTCGGAAATCGTAACGAATGGCCTATTGTGAAACACACTCGTGTGCTCATGCGAGGACCTTTCGGTTGCGATAAAGTTTCGAATTTCGATTGTCTCGTAGTAATGAAAAAAGTTTTCCAGTTCTTCGTTGTTTATACACGTACGAAGAAGATTGTATTTACTATACGCAAAGTTGCAAACAATATCACGAATCATAAAAAAGAAAGTCTACTTGATTCCGCGATGAAAATGTTAGTCACACGTGTCCTAAATTGTTCGTTTACCCCAAAACGCTACTCCACATAATGTCGCTTAATTATAGTCACTGCAACAATACATACGATCGCGGTGAAACGCATGAATATAAAATTATTTGTCATAGAACCCACACTATGTAACATCATTTTTACCATCTGATTCGTCCTCTCTCTCTCTCTCTCTCTCTCTCTCTCTCTCTCTCTTGCACAGGATTTAGACCCTTAGTCCTCGATTTTTCGGTTTTTTTCTATTTTTGTTTTATATTTTTTGTATTGATATAATCTTAAGTTTTCAATCTAATTTTAGTTTTAGTTTGCATTGCGTCTTGTAGGTTTTTTTTTTCCTAGTGGGTATCGTTGAGTGTATCCTCAACTATGTCCCAGTTTCGTCTTGTAGGTTATCCATTTAAGTTTTTGACTGACCATAACTGCCTATATTTTCTTGCTATATACACAGTACCAGTGTATCCAACGTGAGCGTAATTCTCGACAAGACTATTATCTGTGACTAGAATTTACGTCCTTGACGAACGAGAAAAAAAAATAGAAATTTAAAAGTATACTTTAATTTTCAATTTCCGTTGTTCATTTTCTATGTATTTTTGTATTTTTGTTTTTTGCTCTACTGCAAAATAAAGAAGGATCCATCTATCTCTATCCACGCGACTCCCGCGTCGATGCCCGCTCGAGCAAGCGATTTTTAATATTTGAAAATTCAATTCGACTATGCACCCCTCGCACACAACAACACACAGCCGGGCGTCCGTCGTCGCTTGCCCGGACGTAATAGGTTCTCGCAACCGCACTGCAGCGGCGGCGGCTCCTCCTCTACATATATATCTCCAAACACGCGATCGTTCGATTTCGTCGCTGCATAATGTGCATACAACAACCTGCAGAGCCCGATCGATTTCAATGCATACTCGATTTAGCGATTGCTCGCTGCGCAGCGACGCCGCGAAAATTCTATGGGCATCGAAATGATTTCGGACCTCGGCTGGGGAGCGAGAGAAGGAAAGAGCTTTTTCGAATTGCAGGGCGAGGAGCTTGCGGCGACTGAATAAAGTTTTTGATTGTGTGAATGGAGGATTGTCGACGTTTATTATACTTTGAAATTGAACCTTTTTTTTAATTTCTTTTTGTTGTAGCCGGTTCTCAGCGTTCTCTTATAAAATTTTTTTTTCCAACCGGCTTGCTTACTTCTTAGAAGTCGTTAATTTTTTAGTTAACGAATTAATACTTTAACAAAATGTGATGTACACGTACTGTGTAATCTTTAGTTATCATTTAATTAAATTTTTAATTAATTTATGAGGCAGATCTTCTGGAGGAATCTAATTTTAAAGAAAATAGAACTGGAGCGATCCAAGTGAGACTGTGTGCTCAATCAATTTGAATTTTGATAATACAAAGCAAACGATATAGATATGCCTACAAGCACGAATTGTCTCGTGCAAAAATGCTAGGCAAATATCGGCTGAAATTAAGTTACAAAAAAAAATTTACAAAGTCGGTGAGCGGGGAAAAAATCTTTTCCTGTATTCTCAGGTTTCTGGAAAAATTTTATGAAAGTGCGTGTGCAACTTAACGTACTCTATATAGGGTAATGCATTCACAGTATGATGAAATTATTCTTATCTTAAAGTAAGGTATTGTGTTACTGATAAAGCCTTACCTTTATAAAGCTTTGTTACTTTCAAAAATTTTCACTTCGACATAACTACACACTCAAAACCACATACTCAAGATGAAGTTCGGTATTGCCTTCATTACCCTTACTCTGCGCATCGGTAAGAATAAAATTTGTAGCGACATCGTCTGTCTGCACTTATCGCAGAATGTTTATCCCATAAATTTTAGTCTAAAAAAGTCGAATATTTCCAAAAAGCCAAACGCAAAGTACATTAATATTAAACATTGAAATTCGCAGGAGCAATCGATGCTCTTCTCGCGCCAAGGATCGTCGGTGGCGAGAACGCGGATATCGAGAGATTCCCCTACCAAGCGTCCCTTCGGCTTCGAGGTGGCTTCCTTTGCGGCGGTTCCATCATCGGCCCGAGACACGTCCTCACAACAGCTCACTGCATAACTCGCGTTGAGGAATTCGTTTCGCCTTATCGTGAGGTGAGCGTGAGTACCGGCACCGGAAGCTCCAAAGCACTTGGACAATCCCATCGCATCGTCGACGTCATGATTCATCCAGGATTTGTTGGTATCAAGGAGTCGTCTTTCGATAACGACATCGCTGTTATCACGGTATATTGTCCTTTTGCAATGATTGTGCTTTTGATGCATCCTGCGACACTCGAAATCGCAAGGTTTCTTCAAAAACTTTTCAAAAATAGACGCGGAATCGAATATTCATTGTTTGCCTTAGAATGTGATTCTTCTTTCATTGGAGAAACTGAGTAATTTTATTCTCTAATGCATATATTTCCACCTTTCCTCGCTATCTCCGGCTTTGACATCTCGTAGTTTCCAATTCCGATACTGGGGTGTAAATATTTGAAAGGACATTGCGCCCTGAACACCTGCGCACACGCCGGGAAACCTCTTTACATTTCAACTGACGTTACAACTATGGGGGGTTGCGTAAACTCAACTGGCGACTTACGTTTTCAGCTTCAGAACAAAATCAAATTCAATCGCCAGCAACAGATGATCAAAATGTCCAGTCACCCGGTAGTCGGCGCTGTGATGGGAATCCTGACCGGCTGGGGACACACCACGGCGAAAAATGGCGAATTCGCCGAGCAGCTGCAGAAGCTCACTATGAGGATTCTCAAGAGTACGGAGTGCCAGCCGTATCATCGGATCAAAATTAATAAGAAACAGCTGTGCGCCTTTCACGGAATTGGGCACGGCTCCTGCTTTGTAAGTTGGCGATTTTATCGATAAAGCTCGCGAAATTTTATCGATTGCGGTAGTCTGATGAAACTTTCGTTGACGATTGCAGGGCGACAGCGGGGGACCCTTGGTCGTTGCCAATGAATTGATTGGTGTCCTTTCCTGCGTCGGCGACAAGGGCTGTGCCACTGGACAAGCCGAAATTTTTTCCAGTGTCTACGATCACAGGGAATTTATCGAGTCCGCTATGATTACGTGACAGAACTGAGGAGAGTCTTTTCTTGTCCAGAATTTATTTATTTACTTATTTATTTGTGTATGAATAATAACGAGCCGAATATAACAAGTGTAAATTATAAGTATAAATGTAGAGAGCATATGTGCGAAGCGTCAAATTTATTGCACAAAGAAAACCAGATCCTATGCAATTTTTATCGACAGAGAAATGAGTAAGTCGATATTGTATCTTGTGTCGGCTCAAGCTCGTACAATAATTTGGTGCAAGAAAATTACAAAATTCTTTTTTGTGTTTATACGTAAACTTATTATATCACGTATTCGAACGTATTGTAACATGTTTTATTTTGCTTTCTTTTGTTTGAGTGAATTATTCAATATTGAGTGAATATATTCAAAATTGAATATATTGCTTGCCAAAAAGAATTCATACATATTGTATGTAGCTTATCTGTGCAAATCCACGACCAACAGAAGAGAACTGGATTTTAGAAATTACAATTTTTTTTTAAGATCGTTAGTAGATCATTTTAAAATAGAAGAACCCTGCGTCATACCCAATTATAGGGTACATTTTTGTAAGATACAAACAAAAATAATTGTAACCTATAGGTTTTCAATACAATTGATACATATAGGTATCAATTGCATTGAAAACGCAATCTATTGATACTTAAACAAATATCAAAATATAACAATATAATAATAATTTACATAATATAATTAAAATATAATTTGGAGACCTCAAGTAATTATTTTCTCATAGCAATTAACTCTGACACACTATTAAGAATATTTATTATTGTTGTTATTATTATTATTATTATTGTTGTTGTTGTTGTTGTTGTTGCTGTTGTTGTTGTTGTTATTATTATTATTATTATTATTACGAAAGATATTATTTAAAAAAAATAATGATGCTGACAACTCGAATTTTTAGACGTTAAATTTTCATGCTTTTCGCGGAGCAAATCTGAATTGCCATGTTTTTCGAAGAAAGCATCTGAATTGTCATGTTTTTCGTTGGAAGAATCATGTTGTTTGCAGAGAGAATCTGAATTGACATGTTTTTCGACGGGACAATCTGAACTGGCATGTTTTTCGTTGGGACAATTGAGATGACATGTTTTTCGTCGGGACAATCGAGATGACATGTTTGTCATTGGGGGAGAAACTGAACTGGCATGTTCTCGCGTGGGGTATATAACTGTCACGTTTTTCGTTACAGGTTTTTGTTGATATAGTGTTGATACGGGCCAACGATATATTATTTCGGTCGATTAGCTCGAAAACGATAACGCTGCTATTATGTAAGGTCAGTATAAAATACCGATAATTTTTCGATAACAGCTTACTTATATATAAGGCATTGTGACGTGCAAAACCTTTGGGACACTGTAGCTACAAAACCCAAAATGAAGGGCGGTATCTTCTTCATCTGCTTTGCTTTTCTTATTGGTAGGTCTACAACTTGCTATAATAATTACTGTAAGCAATTTAAAAATTTAAAAACACAAGTTTAGATATGCATAAAATATCTAATAATTGTAATTATCAGTAAAGTTTCATGAATTATATTCTAACATTATATTGATAGGAAGTATTAGCTCACTCAAACCAAAGATCGTCGGTGGCACCAATGCCGAGGTCAAGGGATTCCCATTCATAGCATCGCTTCGTCTTCGAGGTAGCCACTTTTGTGGCGGCTGCATTATCGGCAAAAAACATATTCTTACAGCAGCTCATTGTATAACTCGTAGACCGCAGTTCATAGCACCTTACAATGACTATAGTGTCACCACTGGTACGAGTTTCAACATCGCAGACAGTGGTGTTTCTCACAAAATTTCCAGTTTTGTAGTTCATCCGGAATGGGTCGATGACGTGGAGACATCTCTTGCTTATGACATTGCTGTGATTACGGTACTTTCCGACTTTGTATTAAAAAACCATTTTAACGATTTCCATGATATATTCGTTCGATTACTTGAAAAGTCTTTCAGAATTGAGAATTATTTTGTAACAACGGATTTTGCAAACTTTACTGAAAATCTGAAAGCATCACATCTTTTTTCAGCTCACGACTGACATTAAGTACAATTTGAGACAGCAGAAAATCGAATTGACGAAGAAAGACGTGGTTAGTCAAGCAATAGGCACGTTGATTGGTTGGGGAAAAACGGCAACGGAAAATCGGCAATGCTCGCTCGAGTTGCAGCAGCTTGATATGAAGATCCTCAACAGCACCGATTGCCAGGCGTATCATGTTACAGAAATTCATGAGAAATCCATATGTGCCTTTCACAGCCCAGGACGAGGATCGTGTTATGTAAGTTAGCGAATCGATGAATATATCGAAATGTTTCGATTAATTGTTTGTACTACATAAAAACGATGTTTTATGCGAACTTAAAGGGGGACAGCGGTGGCCCTCTAGTTATCGGTAATCAAGTTGTTGGTATACTTTCTTGGATATCTGGTAAACGCTGTGCAACTGGCACGGCTGAGGCTTTTACGAACGTCTATGCTGTGAGGGACTTCATCATACCCTTAATTAATTAATGATAAAACCAATAGAAGCCTCTAGATGTATGCTATTCATTTATCTGTTAATAAACAAACATAAGCCGTCAAAAGTATAAAACATGAATATTATGAGCTTTTATATGTAATCAATCCGGAATATATTCTGGAATAAGGAAAAAAAATTGGTTCTTTTTGGAGATAATGATCATTAAGCGCGATTGATAGTCGAAGTTCTTTAATGCATCAAATATCAGCATGTGATCTCAAATATCATCCAAGTACAAAATAATTGTATGTACCCTTGTTACATACCGTTCTTACTATAGTAATTAAGGTATTAAATAAACATATCCACTTTCTACTGAGATGGAATAGAAATATATTTAAAAATGATTTCATTTACGATTCTGATATCTTGCATGCGCAGAAATTATCGTGAACCCTTTTGTAATCATATTTATTCATTATTGTTGTTGTTGTTGTTGTTATTATTATTATTGTTATTACTATTATTATTATTGTTATTATTACTAGTATTACTACTACTACTACTACTATTATTATTATATTTTTAATGACAAAATCAATTAAAAATTCTAATTTTCGCACAACAACAACAGATAAAAGAACAGCTGATTTTCTTATAACAAATAAAAACAAATTTTCTTAGAACCAAGGCATAGTTGCTCTCGGGTGTATAATTTTCTATTCTTCTGCTTCATGAAGTTTGAAATCAACATCTGTCTTCTTCTATGCTATATTAATAATTTATATTTGCTGAAATATGTGGTGTAAATAATCCCCCTCCTACTATATTTTATATAAATATATATTTTCAATGCAACAAATCGATTCGTGTTGAGACCACGCTTCGATTGGGATTGTCATGAAATTTACGCAAGCCGAATTATCGTTTTTTAAAGTTATGGAGAGATAAAGTTAGACCTAAAATGACCGACAAATCGACTGAACGTACGTACGCATGGATTTATTTCTCATGAATCTACGTTACTATATCTCGTGAGTGTATATTATATATATAGAAAAAATTATATATGTAATTTGTTCGTCTTAACCCCACCTTTTGATTGATAACATAAAAAGTGGTCGATGTCAAGATGGTTTTTTAGAAATAAGCTTTTTAAAAGGAACTCAGATAAAATCGCTTACTTACGCATAGGTTTTCTGCGACAGTAAGGTGGAGTTAGGGGATGGTTCAGGGATCTCCCACGAGATGTCATGTTGAGATGGAGTCCAGATGACCGAGATGCTGCGAGATATTTTTGACAAACAATAAAAAATACTAGAGATATTCATAAACGAGCTTAAAACTTTTTGAATGGTAGATAATTACATATACTGCTAAAACTACATGACTTTTAAATTGAATTGACGTACATACTGCAAGGCAACTACCATTTTAGTTTTCCGAAATTTGGTTTTTCTTATTTGTTAAAAGAAAATCAATTATCGTCTGCTGTACAATAGCGCAAAATTTTTATTTTTATTGGACTTGGAACCCCCTTAATCAAACAAGAATGATTTTTTTATTTTTTTGTTTTTTAGTTTTTTGTTTCTCAATCGAAGGAAAGAGATAGCATCTTTTAAATTGAGTTGACACATCAAAGAATCTCAAAATTTTTTTTACAGAATAAATAAATTTAGAAAAATTAGTTAGACTTGATTATGCAATAACACATTTTCAAACGTGTACTGTATCTAAACTATGATAAAATTATTTTTATCTTATAGATTGGTATTATAGATATTACTTCCAATTCAAAATTTATGAATAAAAACTATACTATATTATTCTCCGCAATAATTAAAATGAAGTGTATCATTAATAATCTGCTTTGTCTTTCTTATCAATTGATGACAATTCATTATGCAATATTGTAACGACGATTAAAAATATTTATGACAACGTGACGTAGAAGATTACAAAATTACACATTATTTTCTCTTATAAAAGACAGAAAATTAGCGAATGCAATAACAGAGTAATTCATTTTTTTCACTTTATCGTATTAATGGAACTTTTCGAAAAAGTAGCTATAACATTTTAAGAATTGCTTTGAATAATTTATTCCAAATTTGATAAAATTATCTTTATCTCAATGTACCTTAATACCGTACACATTACATTACATTAAATTATAGAATTCACTGATAAAGGCTCTCCTTTATAAAGCATTACAACTTATTAAAATTCTACTATTCTGGAGTTGTAAAATTCAAAATGAACTGCCGTATTGCCCTCGTTTGTTTTACTTTATTGATCGGTAAGTGTAAGACTTATTGCAATGAAATTTAACCACTCCACAAGATATTTATCCTGCGGACATCAAATTTCACTTGTATTAACAGGAAGTATTAACGCTGCTCTCAAATCAAGGATCGTCGGTGGCGACGATGCGGACATCAAAACGTATCCATACCAAGCATCGATTCGAATTCGAGGAAACCACATTTGCGGGGGTTCCATTATCAGTAAGAGACATATCCTCACAGTAGCTCACTGTATAACTCGTAAAATGGAGTTCGTCCGACCTTACAATGACGTGAGTATCAGTACAGGAAGCGATCAGCTCTCAATAGGTGGTGCATCCCATCGAATCGCAACCGTGATGATTCATCCGGGATGGTCTGATACTCATTTGTCAGGTTACGTTAACGACGTTGCTGTTATCACGGTTCGTTGCCTTTCTTTCATAAATTGTAAATTTCACATAAATTTTCAAGTATAATGGTTTTGGTGTAAATATGGTGACTATGAACGAATCTGATTTCAGATTGTTAATCAAATAAGATTCAATCTGTATGAAAAGATGATCAGATTGCCACATGCCAATATTATCACCCAACGCGTTGGTGTGTTGACCGGTTGGGGGACAACTGTAACCAATACCCGTACAATGTCGAATAAGCTGCAGAGGCTCGAGATGCTGCTCCTCGACCACAAAGAGTGCTCGGATTATTACAGTGGCTACCCACCAATTCATGAGAAACAATTTTGTGCTTACCAAAGACCGGATCATGGATCCTGTATAGTAAGTTGATGAATTTCTCAATAATGTTCTTAGATTGTGTTAATTGAGTACCTATAATATGCTAACTATCGTTAATTCAAATTTATAGGGTGACAGTGGTAGTCCTTTAGTCTCCGGCAACGAAGTTATCGGTGTTCTTTCTTTTATCACTGGGAATGATTGTGCAGCTGGAACAGTTGAAGTTTTCACAAATGTTTTTACAGTGAAAAGCTTCATTGATTCTGCGATGACTTAACGTGTAACAATTAAAATGTGAATATAATGTAATTATCAAAAATGTGAATATAATTGAAAAGAGAAGGCAGCATTGTAAATTATAACAATTTAAAAATGTTCTTTTGAAATTAAAATCGGAAGTTCTATCCTATTAATATTTTCGAAAGACGAAAGAACAAGCAAACTGTGACCTGCCCACGCCACTGCTGAGCTTTCTAATGGTTAATATGACCACATTAGGGCAGATATCCAATTGTTGGAGTTATGAAATGATTAGTTGGTTCAAAAAATATTCAACACGAATTCTATTTTTACCATTTTCAAAATCAATAAGAAAATTGTTTATACTGCTTTCACTATTACACATAAAAATGATATTTTTTATTAATCTATTCGAGACAGAGATTTATTTGCTTCATCCTACAAATTTCAAGAATTTATTGTCCTTCACATCAAGGCTTTGCATTTACAAATGTATACTTGAACCTCCAATCTGAGCCGATAGTGTATTTTTTCTTTAATTTTCATCAAAGTGTAAAAATAAAGATTTATTGACTGTTATTTAACAATTAGGCATAAACGTTATGTTTTTTTAATTCAGTCGTAAATTCCTGTGTACAAAATTAGCATTATCCTTGTATTACTTTCATTGATAATAGTAACAGATGCGTAAATACTTCGTATTATTTGCACATCTGTTGCGAACATTCTATGAAAAATTCTCAAACAAGTCATAAAAAAAGTTACATAATTCTATTGCATAAATTATTTTCAGTAGAACTACATTTGGTAGCAAAAAAGATGCCGTTTTTGCTATAACTATTTACGAGAAATTCATTCGAATTGCAAATGAAATATGATTGTATCTAATCCGCTTGCAAAAATATTTGGAATTCTTTATGATAGCAAAGCATCATATATATTTTTAAAATGTCATTTTTGCTACAAATATTTACGAGAAATTCATTCGAATTGCAAATGAAATATGATTGTATCTAATCCGCTTGCAAAAATATTTGGAATTCTTTATGATAGTAAAGCATCATAACATATTTTTAAAATGTAATTTTTGCTACCAGTATTTACGAGAATTGCATTCGAATTGCATATGAAATATTATTGTATCTAATTCGCTTGCAAAAATATTTGAAATTCGTTATGATAACAAAGCATCATAATATATTTTTGAAATGAAGCTTTTCTGAATATAGCCGTGTAACTTAGAAGTTATTTTGTATGATGGCTTCCAAATACGATAACGTTATTTTTTGTCAAGATCTATGATAACGTATTCTAGTTAAAATTTAGACTTACTGATAAAAACTTGCCTATATAAGTCATTATTGCACGTGTACAACCTTCAATCTGCTGCAGAAATTACAATGAAGTACATTATTTTTTACGTTTGCTTTACCTTTCTTATAGGTAATTATAATACTAATTTTAATTAAAAGTAGAATATTTATTACATACACTTCAGTGATAGAAAAACCTAATATTTTTTATTTTTATTGTTTTTATTATTCGTTGCCATATGCTGTAAAACTTTATAATCTATGTATTAAATACATAATTACAGGAAGCATCAGCCCCGCATCAAGACTGAAAAGGGTCATCGGTGGCGATTATGCGCTTATTAGAAATTTTCCGTACCAGGCATCGATTCGTTTTCAAGGTATCCATATTTGCAGTGGCGTCATTATCAGCAATCAACATATCCTAACAGCAGCTCACTGTTTAACTAGTATCAAAGACTTGGCCTCACCTTACAGTGATTTAAGTATCAGTACTGGTACCAGTTGCTCCACAGAAACTGGTCGGACTCATAACATCGCCAGTGTCATAATTCATCCAGGATGGCTTGGTACCGACAATTATAAATTATCTCCTGCTAACGACATCGCTGTTATCAAGGTACCTTTCTTTTTAATATAATCATTATTTTAATAATTTCGTATCGTATAAGTGTTTAAGGGTTCAAGCTTGAATTAATGGCAACGTAAAGATCTTTTTTCAGAAAATTATAAAAATTATTATTTCAAAGCAATTATAAAGAGACTTTTTTAACTCAATATACTGGAAAGTATATTCAATTGGAAGCATTACAAGAATTAATATATTAGACCCACGTATTTCACAAAGGCTTTGTATTTTAAGACTTGCAAAACTTCAATTAAAAATATTTTCGAAATGCAGTTTTATTTATGATTGCTTTTGGTTTGCAAAAAAATTATATTGAGCAATAAGTAATTTATACAAATTTGTATTTACAGAAGATGCACAATAAACATCTGTAGATATATAAAATTCTGGTTCTAGCATGCTGTAGTATTTGTAATTGAATTCGTAATTAAATGCATCTGCTTGAGTAATCATAGTCTGTTGAGGTTGTAACAAATTCAGGTACAGAATTTTAATTCCGCATGCCTAAGGATTACCTATATGTATGCCTGCTTATCTAAACCACAACTATATGAATGTGATATGCATCTTTAACTGCGTATCTCATTCATTATTATCATTGCAAAGGTGTATTCTCCAACAATTGTTTAAACGGGAAAAGATAAATAG
The DNA here is from genome assembly GCA_018906965.1 of Philotrypesis tridentata. Lineage (NCBI taxonomy): Eukaryota > Metazoa > Arthropoda > Insecta > Hymenoptera > Pteromalidae > Philotrypesis > Philotrypesis tridentata. The sequence continues at coordinate 1,242,137 of JACCIB010000022.1, forward strand.
TTATGCGTAAGAAACTTTCTTTTATCAGTCGACAATTCAAACTTAAGCACGCTAAAATATTATTTGCATGACTAGATTTTGTTTGCATTTGAAAAATGGTGCAAACAAAGTTATCATCTTTCAAGTAAGATATAAGTAGGAAATAGTAACTGGTACTAATCGAAATTTTTACACTGGTGCTTGTGAAGCCTTGAATTAATATTTATATTTACTCCTCTTTATTCTAAATATTTTTAAGTCGAATCTAATTTCAGTTAGAAGAAGAAATGAGGTTCGATAGATGGCAGCAGAAAATAGACATGATTGACTATGATTTTGACAGCCCTACCGTGGGTATTTTTACTGGTTGGGGGTGCATGGAAAATGAAAAAAGAGAGCCAGCGATACAGCTGCAGAAGCTTTATATGTGGGTTTTCAATAGCACAGAATGTCGACAGAATCATGTTCGTAAAATTCACGATAAAGAATTATGCGCCTTCCACAGCTCAGGCCATGGATCCTGTTATGTAAGTTACCAAATCAGCTGATGAAACTCTTCAAATGTTTAAATATAATTATTTATGTTGTACTTACTAACAACGTATGATCAAAACTTTTAGGGTGATAGCGGTGGGCCTCTAGTAGTTGATGACGAAGTTGTTGGTGTCCTGTCTTGGATTGTTGGAGATGAGTTCGCCCTTGGAAAAGCTGAAGTTTTCACAAACGTTTATGCTCAGAGAGACTTTATAGAATGGGCAATGGAAGATTTTCAAGATATGCACGTTTAACATTAGTTGTACTATTTATTTATTTATGTATTTATTTGGTTGTTTCTTAATTAATTTTTTTGTAGTAAGGTATAATAAGGTATAATAAGCCTTAATGTTTATAATAGAATATATACCATAAGTATATAGTAAAAATAAAGTTTTTGTTCTTCATTTATAACCTGCTTCTGGGAGATCGATAGAGCTATTTTCGCAAATTTACAATAACTATCGAGGAATAGAGCCATCAAAAAGAAAAAAATAAGTAATACTAATCGCCATTGTACTTAATGTGGACTTTTACAAAAATTTCATAAGAATAAAAGACCTTAGAATTACACAAAGATACTCTCAAATTTTTTCAGATTGAAAAATTTTTTTTTATGCTACTACCCCATGGGTGGTATAGAAATCTACCCGTATGCTTATGGTTAATTTTCGGCATGTTAGTCTTTTGCTATTTTGGAAAATTCGGAATACTAGGTTAAAATTATTTAAGAAGGTGGCGAGGGGCTATGCACTATCAAAGTTCTCTTGGAAATCTTTGAAAGTCTCTTCGTTTATTTGAGATAATTATTTCCAAAAGACTTCCGAGATTTTCTAGAGACTTCTACGAAACTTAGAAGGATTTCCAAAGAATTCCGAGAGTTCCAAAAGATTTTCAAGATTTCCGAGAATTCCTGAAGGTTTTCAAGATTTCTAAAAGATTTCCGAAAATTCCAAAAGATTTCCAAAAGATTTCTGAGATCTCCAAAACAAAATAACAGACTTACAAAACCATCAATATTCAGAATATTAATCGCATTTTTCATTACCCGGGGCCACGAACGGGGACGTCGCGGTTGTTGACCCTATATGTTCGTCGTATCACGCCACGTTTGTCCTTTGTCTTGTCAAAATTTTGTATTCGAACAAATTCGAGCCAAAACTTTTTTCTATTTTTCTGAAATAGCTCGGATAATAAATCCATTGTTATGCCCCAAATTGCAAAAATTTCATTCTTACATTTGAGTATGAATAATTTGATGAAAACAACAAAAAATTTATTGGGGAATAGTCATTCCTACTATTTTCGGGTATGCTCTACACGATGCAATCGTTTACAAAATTAAAAAACATGATTTTTAATTAATAATTAACGAATTAAAATAAAAAATTCGTTTAGTGTAATAAATATGCACAAAAGTGCACAAAATATCTGAGCTTTTCAAATCGGTAGAGCTTTTTCGTCTATGATTTTTTAAAGAATATTAGCTTTTGTGAAACAGCGTGATGTTAAACTTCATGATTTTTTTCAATAACTTTTCGAAAAAAAATTCATGGGTATTCTTTGAGTAATTATAAGCATTTTTGTGATACAATATTTTTTCATTAACTTTATATTTCTCGAGAAAAAAAATCGTGATATTTAACATCACGCTGTTTCACAAAATCCGTCGACATTTTGTTAAAAAAAATCATAGACAAAAGAGCTCGATCAATTTCAAAAGCTCAGACATTTTATGATATTTATAATATTTATTTCTCCTCTAAATTCGGATTGAAAAAAACGCTTAAAAAAACGAATTATTTATTTTAATTCGTTAATTATTAGTTCAATTTAAAATTTTTTTTTTAACGATTAGATCGTGTAGAACATAACCGAAAACAGTAAGCATGACTATTCCCCAATAAATTGTTTGTTGTTTTCATCAAATTATTCAAGTTCAAATGTAAGAATGAAATTTTTGCAATTTGGGACTTAACCTAACCTAATAACGCCTAGAGAGACCTATTTCGACACCAAGTTTGAGCCGTCACCATCTAATAAATTGTCGCGGAGAAAATTCGAAAACCACAGTTTTTAATGTACTAAAGGCTCTCTTTAAGGGTAGGGACTAAAATTTTCCAAAATTTAATTTTCTTATGCAAAAATCGAAAATAATAAAGAAAAACGCAATTTTTTTTCAAATCGATTTTTTGACCTCTTTAGATTTTTCTATATACAAGATACCAATTAAAAAGTGGTCTCGAGGTCCAAATTGAAAGAATCTGTGGTCGGTTATGCTCGAAAAATTTTTTTTCTATATAATATGATGGCCTATGTGAAAATGTTTTGGTTTTATATACACAGATTTTTTGTTCGAAAACTATGATTTGTTTTTTAATTTTATAAGAACAAAAATGCCTTAAAATTTATCAAAGAATGCTCTCTAATTTTTTCAGATTTTTAAAGGACATTATTCGAAATTTCAATTTTTTGACTTTTCGATAAATCAAAAATTTGTACCGGATCAATCTGACAAAATTTGAGAGCATTTTTTACGGAATTCTAAGATATTTTTGTTCCTATAAAATGTATAAAAATGTCCATAGTTTTCAAGAAAAAAAATCTGTGTACATAAAACCAAAAAATTTTTACATAGGCTGTCATTTTATGTGAAAAAAAATTTTCGGGCATGATCGGCCACGGATTCTTTCAAATTACACCTCGGAGATACTTTTTGAATCGATCTTTTATGATTAGAAAAATCTAAAGCGGTCGAAAATTCGATTTAAAAAAATCAGTTGAAAATATTAGGTTAAAATAGATTCTTTTTGCTCATCTTTACCTTAATTTAATCCAATATCCCGAATTGAGGGGCAGCCAATTTGTAGAAGGTGCTCCCTCAATGGGTTGAAATTGAGTATTTTTAGTAATTTTTACATAATTTTAACGTAATATTTAAAAACACTGTGGGAGAGCTAATTTTTAACACGGCGGCGTCGACGAAATCATTTTATTAGCATAGAAAATTTTCCGAAATCGTAACACTTATTTATCAAAAAAATTGTTGTATATGCAAATAATGAATGTACAATCAAAAGAATATTATCATGTTTTATTTATACATTTTGAAACACGCGCGATCTGAGCTATTGTCCTGCATGGCTAATTCCAAACATGATAAAGTAATTTAATCATGCCCAGTGCTTTCTGTATTAATCTAGTATAAAAGCAGAATTTGCTGATAACGTTTTGCTTATGTATAAGAGATCGTAACGTATGTAACATTAAAATCAAAATGAAATATAGTATTTTCTACATTTACTTAATTTTTGTTATAGGTGAGTATAGAATTTTTTACAATTTGAAGTAAAATATTTATTAAACACACTTACGAGACGAAAAAATATATTATTCGTCTATCAACTAAAAGAGAAATTTTTCCATTTTTCCGCTTTTACGAGAGAAAAAAATTGTTTCTCCTGCAAATAAGGGAATTTTTTTCTGCAAACGCAGAAATTTTTATTAATAATATACTACTCTTGATGTATAACCTACAATTTTTACATTATCAATTACAATACCCAATAATGATTTATAATCGATCTATTAAATGCATAATCGCAGAAAGCACCAGTGCAGCTCTTATACCAAGGATCGTAGGTGGTAGTAATGCAATTATTAGAGAATTCCCGTACCAAGCATCGATTCGTCTTGATGGTGACCATACTTGTGGTGGTTGCATCATCAGCGATAAGCATATCCTTACTGCAGCTCACTGCGTAACTCGTGTTGAAGAATTCGTTCCGCCTTACCTTGGCTTGAGCGTCAGAACCGGTAGCAGTTACAGCTCCGAAACTGAATTAGAAATTGGATATTCTTATCGCATCGCTGGAGCCACGGTTCATCCAGAATGGATTGACAATGAGGCGACATCACTCATTAACGACATCGCTGTTATTACGGTATGTTGAAAAATAAGGTTGGGAAAGTGCATTTGAAATTTACTCTTCTGAATAAAAAAAAAATTGACGATAAAACAATTTTCAGCTAGCCGATAAAATTACTTTTAATCACCTGCAGCAAAAGATCAATTTAGTAAATCACGACGTTGTTAATCTAGAGATAGCTACATTCTCTGGTTGGGGACATATTTCTGCAAGACACGGTACAAACGCCGATCAGCTGCAGATGCTCGAAATGAGGCTTCTGAGCGGAAGGAACTGCCAAGGGTATCATAATTTACAAATTTATGATGAGCAATTGTGCGCCTACAGCAGCCCAGGACGTGGAGCCTGTTATGTAAGTTATTGAATCGATCGACGAAGCTCTCGAAATGTCTCGAAAGGCTATTTATATTGCATACTAACAAATTTTCATTGAAAATTAAAGGGAGACAGCGGCAGTCCTCTAGTAGTTGATAATGAACTTGTTGGTATCCTTTCATGGGTGGCTGATGATTGTGCCAAAGGAACAGCTGAAATCTTTACAAACGTCTTTCGGCAACGGGATTTTATCATATCTGTGATAAATTAATATTAATCAAATTCGTAAGCGATTTTATATGTTTAATCTAATACGTATAGTAAATTTAATAAAATCATTTTTTAAAAAGCTATCAATAGATTGACATATATTGTTGTACAGCATCCTCCAAAATAATTTGCCGACTCCACTTACTACATTCCTTGAGGATAAACTATTTTCATAAAAAGAATGATTAACTTTAAGAAAATGAGGAATAGTTCTTCGCAATAAGTCTGCCACCCGCTGGGCATTTGATATCGGAAAAATGGTATCAAATACTTCCTTTCATATTGGTTTTAGATGTACATATCAGGCTTAAGATACAGAATTATAATCTCTTACTGAGATAACGCCATTCTCATGTTAAGTTCAGTATTATACAAATTGTAAATTTACTGATAAAGTCTTGCTTATTTAAGACAATAGTTCTACTTAAAAGAACTCCTGAAATCCGTAGTGTATCACTGTTCTAAAAGCCGAAATGAAGTACTTTATTCTTTCCATATTTTTTGCTTTCTTTATTGGTAGGTACACAACTAAGTACAAAATAACATTAATTTCAGGAAGAAAAAAGTTTTCTTTGTATCATGTATATTCATTGTTGTAATAATCAATAAAAATGTACAATCTACTTATGATTTGAAATATATTGCAGTTAGCATCAAAGCTTTACTTTTGCCTAAGATCATCGGGGGCCAGAATGCTGATATCAGAAACTTCCCCTACCAAGCATCACTTCGTAGTGCAAGGTAAACATTTTTGCGGCGGTTCCATTATCAGTAATAGACACGTCCTTACAGCAGCTCACTGCATAACTCAGGAAAAAGGGATTCAAGACATATTACCGTGATGTGACCGTTTCCACCGGCACCAGTAGCTCCAGACAAACTGGTAATTCTCACCATATTGCCAAAGTCACGATTCACCCGAATTGGATAGATAATCCGAAAATATCTCGCACTAATGACCTTGCTGTTATTACGGTATGTGTTATTTTTTAAGAAAATTAGAATTTTAACCATTTATAACTGTTTAAAACACTGATCAATGTGTTTGTAATGTCTTGGACGTTATAGTCAGAATCTTCTTAAAAACCGTATCCAATTTTAGCTCACAGATCAAATAATTTTCGACGAGTGGCAGCAGAAAATCAAGATTGCTGATCAGGAACATCGTCAGCCGTACCATAGGTACCTTGACCGGATGGGGACGTACAACACTGCTAAATGCAAGCAGCGCGATCCAATTGCAGAAGCTTGATATGAGACTCCTCAATTATATAGACTGCCAAAAGTATAATGAACTAGAAATTCATGAGAAAGAAATATGCGCCTTTCACAGCCCAGGGCGAGGTTCCTGCTTTGTAAGTTACCAAATTGGCCGACAAAGATCTTGAATTGTCTCAATTGATGAATTATGTTCTTAGACCGACTATATTTTATCGAATTTATAGGGTGATAGCGGTGGCCCTCTAGTTTTTGACAACAAACTTGTCGGTGTACTTTCTTGGATTTTTGAAGATGGTTGTGCCACAGGATCGGCTGAGGTCTTTTCAAACGTCTATGCGCAGAGAGACTTTATTAATTCAGCTATTAAAAAACGATAAAACCTGTACAAACATTTATATGTTTCAAAATACATTTCATTATTGGTAAATCGAAGTATACTTTAGCGATGATGAACTATGAAGATTATTAAAGCATTATTAGAGAATATATGTCGAGTATTAAAATTAGACTCGGTATTACTTTTAGTACAAATTGACATTGAAATTTCCTAAAAAGATAAAATAAGCACAGCAAAACAAAATGTCCTCAATTATAAAAAATTATTCTCTTTTTCCAATTACTGCAATATTCGATCATACGTATATCATATTCTTTTGTCAAATGTATATGTGAAAATTTTCACATATACACAGAAAGCACCAACAACTTATTTTATATAATGAATTCCGAATTGCAGGTAAAACGCCGAATTCGCTGATAAAGGCTCGCTAACGTATGGTTTTATAGTGTACAAGACACACCTTCTACAGAAACGAAAATAAACAAAAATGAAATGCGACATTTCCTTTGAAATTTTTCCTGAAATATCTCTAAAAAGACACCTATTACAGGCATAATTTTCATTAATGATTAAAGGAACCTCCATCATCCATAATAGACATATCGCGATACGAGCGTTAGTTATGCTACGAGTAACTTCATAGAAATGGATCATTCTGTTATTTTTATCATTTTATCATAAACCGAAGAAACGACAAAGTACTTTGATGAAATTGACACATGTCAGTAAATAGGCGGTCGCATTTTTGTAGTAAAAAATGGTGTCTAGATAACACGTAACTCGATAGCCTGCAGAGCCAAGTGATAGATTTTACAGGCATATATGAATAAATTATTTTAAAAATTGAATATATGAATAAATTATATGAATAAATTATTTTAAAAATTGAATTGCTAATACATGTCTTATTCTTATGCTCAGATCTTACAATTTTATAAATATTGACTCTAGTAAAACTACAGAATCAACTGATAAAAACTCATATATATAAAGTACTGGTAAGAAATTAAGGATACGTGATATCTGAAAAATATAAAATGAATTGGCGAATTTTCTCCATCTGCTTTGCTTTTTTTATCGGTAAGCGTATGAATTATTGTGATATTATAAGATTATTATGTAAGCTTGTTATTATAACGATATCAAGGACTTCTTGGTATCGAACACATTTACAGCTAAAATGTTCAATAATTATGTAATTTATACATCTGCTAATCTATATTTGCAGACAGCAGCAGCGCTGCTCTCAGACCACGAATCATCGGTGGCGAAATTGTCAATATAGAAGATGTTCCTTACCAAGCTTCAATACGAACAACCGGAATCCATATTTGTGGTGGAATTATTATCAGCGACAGACATATTCTCACAGCTGCTCATTGCGTAACTGTCTCTTACAAATTCGTTCCCCCTTACGATGAGGTTAGCGTTCATACCGGTACTGTTAGTTCTGCAGAAACTGGAGAATCACACACTGTTGCCGATGTCTTTGTTCATCCAGAATACATTGATAAATTTGAGACATCCTTTAATAATGATGTCGCTGTTATTAAGGTATGTTATTTTCGTTTTTAAGCAGTACACGAATTTATCTAGATTTTAAAAAAGTCAAAAATTGGCTTTGAACGGTTCAATGAATATTTTTGAGTACATTTTTGAATTTATACTTTAATGAATAATTTGTGTAAACAAAAAACTTTTCGAGTACTTCATACGATTTATAGCTGTTGTCCTCTGATCAATAAGTATATAAATAACACCAAATCTGATTTTAGCTGGCTAGTAAAATTCATTTCAATGAGCGACAGCAGAAGATTAAAATGGTAAATCATGACGTTAAGAGTGGAAAGGAGGGTATATTGACGGGGTGGGGACGTACAGCAGTAAGAGGTAGTTGTAAGCACTCTATTCAGCTGCGAAAGCTCAGGATGTTAGTTTTAAGCAGTAAAGACTGCCAGAAATCTCATCTTCACAAAATTTATAAGGAACAGCTATGTGCTTTCGAAAGACCAGGGCATGGATCTTGTTATGTAAGTAACTCTCGACCGATTAATTATATTGCATATTAATAATGTTTTATTGAAAACTGTAGGGTGACAGTGGCGGTCCTCTAGTAGTTGATAAGGAAGTTATTGGCATCCTTTCTTGGGTCGCTGATGATGGTTTTGCCATTGGAACTGCTGAAGTATTTTCAAGCGTTTACGCTCAGAAGGAATTTATTGAATCAGCAATGAAAAAATGAAATCGATAAAATTAATTACATGTTTCAATAGTATGTTAACGCAACGATCAATTCAAAGTAAAATAATTGTGAAACGAGGCAAAACATCAGTTATTCGTCTCTTAACAGAAAAAAAATATCCCCAAAAAGCGAGGCATAAGTTGTATTATTTATTTTCCGTAAACAAGGAAATTTTTTTCTGCAAACGCAGAACTTTTATTGCGTAATGTACACCAGTGTTGTTGCATTATTTACAATTTTTATGTTACCAATTACCATATTCAATAATAATTTCTTTTTTTTTATTCTTACAGCCTTTTCAAATCCTTGTACGAGTCTATGGCTCTGCATTGCCTGCATATATTTTCAAAAGTATTTCTTCTGATGTATCCGTCTAATCATATTCTCTAAACGCCAATATAGAAGAATTTTAAGTATAACACATACTACTGCTAATATGCATCGGTTGAGGCAATTGACATTTTCGAGGGATTATAGCAAAGAATTTGATAATTTCAGTTCAGCAACAGTTTATATACAGGACTAAACAATTTTTTCACCCTAGATTTTAAAATTATTTGTGGCGAATTGTTGCAGATAGAGTATGTGATAGCATTTCCGATCATTCGTGGGAGGATTAAAGAATGTTTTTGCACTGACTTCAGACTATTCCGAATAACATTTTTTCATTTGCTCATCCTGCACGACCTCGGTACCCAATTGTTTTACAACAGTTTAACAACATTGTTGCTGCTAATGCCAATATTGATAATGACGTCATTACTATCAATGATAGTTAGAAGGAAGTAATTACCATAAGCGCAGCGATCAAGTTTAAATTTAAAATAAAGAATGTCACTACCCCCACAAAATAACTGACTCTATCACTCGAAAGTACTCTAATAAAAAAATATCACTCCATCTTTCTCTTCGAATTCAAAAAAATAATCTTTGATTATAGGCTTTCACATAAGAGATCCATATGCAGGCAGGCCTTACAAATATTTTTGTACAGATTTTCACAGATCCCTAAAGTGTGAAAATATTAACACTGGTAGTCGACACTTCACTTTTTTTCACCGCCATTTGAACGAAATTTTCCGACGAATCCAACCCCAGAAATATTTTTTAGTTTCTCTAGCTAGTGACGCTGCTGATACCTTCAAAAACCAAACCACTAGCACACGTGTGCAATCGGAAGTAGGTTTTACAACAGCGATCCGGATGAGGGATGAGCGATTAGCAACGTCGCCTCGATCGTCAGAAGTGTCTATAACGCAGGTCAGTCGTATTGGTCAATTCAGCAGAATTTTAGAATTTTAAGCTTGAATAAAGTTAGTTTAAATCTAACGGTGTCTTGCTTATTCGCGTTCATTTGTCCTCGCGAAAGAATAGCGTGAAGAGGCAGGAATCCATTCCAAGCCAGTTTTGTTGGTTTTCCTTGAGTCCAGCCGATGGAGTAGGACACGCCAGTCTAAGAACAATTCTCCGGGATATTGACCCGGGAATACAGCTAATCAAGCCTCTCTTCAAAATAGCACGGGATCATTTCATCATCAATAATAGACGTATCGCGATACAAGCATTAGTCATGGTACCAGTAACTTCGTAGAAACTGTTTATTTTACTAGAAAAATTGTTGAATCACGCGTATTTTTCTTGCCACGAACAATTACTTCTATTCGTCTTTTCACCGTTCTATACGATTGACCAATAAAATTTCTGGATAATGCTTTTAATTGGCACGTATAAAACACTCTGAATAGGCTCTATTCGGTATATGGGGAGATAGCGATTCCTTTTATAGAGTGATATTTTTATCATTTTACCATTTACTAAAAAGACAATAGAGTAAGTTGATGGAAGCAACTCACTAGTAAATTGAAAGTAATATTTTTCGTGTAAAAGGAAATTATTTGCACACAAACTGATGAAATATAAAAACCAATTTAAGAAGCATATTTGAACAATTATTTTATGAATTACTTTTACATGGATTACTTATGATAATCTCATTACATTCAGGTCTTAGAAATTTATAAATATTGACTCGATTAAAACTACAGAATCAACTGATAAAGACTGATTATAAAAGGTACTGTTGAGGAATAACGGATACACTATATGTGAAAAGCATAAAATGAATTGGCGTATTTTCACCATCTGTTTTATTTTTTTTATCGGTAAGCGCAGGACTTATTGTAATATAAATAGATGTTATATAATGTAATATAACGAAGATATTCACACGTACACTGAGATTCTGAATGTAGAAAAAATTTCTATGGCTGTAGGAGAAATTACTATTTAAGATAGTGATGATTGGATATACTCGATTAATGGCATATTTTACTATAGTAATTTTTCCTACTACTGGTTTCTCAGTGTATAACTTTTATGAAATATTTATTGTATATAAATTGAAGCACGGTGAAATACTTAATACCAACGATTTCTTGCATCATCTGTACATTTAAGACGATTACATGTATATATTTATCAAATACGTATTCACAGACCAGATCAGCGCCGCTGTCAGACCAAGAATCATCGGTGGCGAGACTGCCAAAATCGAAGATTTTCCTTACCAAGCATCGATTCGCGATGAAAGCGGCCATATTTGTGGTGGAGTTATTATCAGCGATAGACATATTCTCACAGCTGCTCATTGCATAACTATTGCTTTTGAAAAGTTTGTTCCCCCTTACGATAAAATTACCATTAATACCGGCACCAGTAGTTCCGTAGAAAGGGGTGAATCGCACACGGTTGCCAATGTCTTTATGCATCCAGAATTCGTTGATGATTATGATACATCCTATAATAATGATGTAGCTGTCATTAAGGTGTGTTATTTTTCTATTTTCAATCTGAAATATTTTGAATTCAAACAGTTCAATGAATATTTTAGCACATTTTTAAATTATATTTGAACGAATCATTTCGATGAATGTAAAAAAAATATCGAATACTCCATGCAACTTATAACTGATAGGTACTCCTCTGATTGATAAATATACGATAATAACGTGACATTTGATTTCAGCTGGCCAGTCAAATCCATTTCAATGAGCGACAGCAGAAGATTAAGTTAGTAGATCATGAAGTCAAGACTAAGATTAGCGCTGTATTGACGGGATGGGGACGTACTGCAATAATACCAGGTACAGAATCCAATCAGCTGCAAAAGCTCACGATGAAAATCATAAGCAGTAAAGACTGTCAGCAATTTCATGCTCAGAAAATTTATAAGAAACAGCTGTGCGCTTTCCAAAAACCGGGCCATGGATCTTGTTATGTAAGTAAGTCTCAATCGATTAATTATACTGCATACTAATAATGTTCCGTTAAAACCTGTAGGGTGACAGTGGCGGCCCTCTTGTGATTAATAAAGAACTTGTTGGTGTCCTCTCTTGGGTCTCTGAAGATGGTTTTGCCATCGGAACTGCTGAAGTCTTTGCAAGCGTTTATGCCTTGAAGGACTTTATTGAATCAGCGATGGAAAAATAAAATCGATGAAAGTACTTACACGTTTAAAATTTATTTAATTGTTAATGAACAATTTTAAGTCTCAACAATCATTAAATACAAATATTATTAAGGAAAGTATATGATACATTATTACTTATTTATTATGCACTAAAAAACTGGAGTAATTTTTATTTTTATTTCTGGATATTAAAATTTGTTAATAAACTATATGAGCTTTAACCAATTGAAATAGCAACTCAAAGCCCTTGCGATCACAAAATAAAAATGTATATGACCCTCTCCAAAATGAAGTTATGGTTCACTCCTTAACGTCAAAACTATTCATCGTTTCGAGTAAGCTTTCCTTAACCAACAAATAATTTAAAAGAAATTAAATTATAAAAAATTCTTCTACGACCCCTAAACCATTCTGTTCATTTTACAGAAACAAAAAATTGATTCTAATCGAGTTATTTATCACTCTTATTTTTAGAATAGGTCACTCAAGTTAATAGTCTATTGTAATATAATAGTGCATAACGATACTAGTGGCGAAAGTCATAGTTTACGGTACGACGTATATAAGCGTATGAGCGCAGCGATGAAAACGACTTAAGGCACGAGTATCGTACGTTTTTTTATGACAATGATTAGTATAAATCCACTGCCACGGCTACCGGTGTCATTAGCAGTCGATTCTGGCGTCGCGAGGTTGGGGAGCGAGACGAGATTGATAAACACGGTGTCGTAATAGACTAATTATTTCTGCCACCCAATGCCATTCGCTCTGTGCGTGCAGCAAAATTCTACAAAACTGGTGGCTGCTCTCAGAACAAAACGATTACAAAAATATATATGCTTACATGGGGAAATGAGAAAAAATATTTGTTACAAAATGTGCAGATGTTCAAAGCGAATTATAAATTTTTACGTGTATCAAGAACACTACTGTTTATCTTAGAAAAAGATTTTCATCATTATAAGGTAATTGGTATTTCCACAAAGAATAGTTTGTATAACTATTTACATAAGCATGTCTATTAATACAAACCAGAAGTTCTCTGTCTTGCCGCAAAACTGAGCGAAAATAGCGCTGATATCAAATTGTGCGCAGAGCGAATGAATATTTTTTTAAATGCTGCTTTTTTATTATGGCTTAGCTGCTATCGTAATTCCGCTGCAGTGCCAATTTACACCTTAATCGATCGAATATTAATAGTCTAACTTGAAATCCTCTGTTACGTTTATATAAAAATCGTGGTTCAAACATGATTTTAATATAAATTTGAATATCAAAAGATCGGTGGAATATTTTTATTCATCCTGGATGTTCAATCCTCTAATAGCACTTGTGTATAAACGAATGTAAATTGTTACCTTGTGGAATGCAAATATGAGAAATGTATTCTTATCTTAAGATTAGTACTAGGCGTATTATTTTAATTTAACGCGGAATTTATTGACCAACGATTGTCAATATAAGGCATTATTGCTAATATAAATTAATCCGCTCAAATTTTAGTTCAGAAATCACAATGAGATTTGTAGTTTCCTTCATTTTTCTCATGGGTAAATGCACTGTTTATATTTGTGAAGTATATTCAGTAGCAAAAAATCAATTATTTTATATCAAATATATCTTAGACTTTGATTTATTATTGCCTACTATTAACTAATTTATCATTTCTATGAAATACATTTTTTTAAATATAAAAATTTTCATCCAAATGATCAAAAAGACTAAAAACATGCTTTTCCCTATAATCATGCGATTATGATTAATCTGAGTTGATTAACATACAAACATTTAAGCACCTTGAAATTCATACGGTAGTCAAATCAAAATTCAAAAATATTTTGTTATTAAATCATAGTAATATTTGTTGAACGAGTACATACAACATGAAGTATTATTTTAAGATGTATGATGGTTTCCTAGAAGATAACGTTATTTTTGTCATGATCAATGATAACGAATTACTTCAGTTGTAACATTGAATTTACTGATAAAGGCTTGCCTATATAAGCCATTAATAGGTACAACACGCAGCCAAAATCAAAATGAAGTTCATAATTTTTTGCATCTGCTTTGCTTTTCTAGAAGGTAAATGTAATTCTTATGACAGTGAAAGGTACAATATCTATCAGAAACACTTCAATGTCAAAAAATTATATTAAATTATATTATTATATACTGTAAAAGTTTGTAATTCATGTATTAAATGTACAATCACAGGAAACATCAACGCCGCACGCAGATTCAGAAGGATTATCGGTGGTCAGGATGCGTATATCCGTGACTTTCCGCACCAAGCATCGATTCGTCTTCAAGGTGACCATATTTGCGGTGGTTGCATAATCAGCGATAGACACATCCTTACGGCAGCTCACTGCATAACTCGTGTTAAAGAATTCGTTGCGCCTTATACGGATGTGAGCGTCACTACCGGTACCAGTCTATCTACTGAAGTTGGGGAATCTCACGGCATCCACAGTGTCGTGGTTCATCCAGCATGGATCGACAGTGATGACAATTCTCTTGATAATGACATTGCTGTTATTAGGGTATGTTGCTCTTTTAGTACATTTAACAAGTAAAATGATGTTTTGGTGTAAGTATTTATAAAGTAGTCCTTACTAACGATGAAAAATGATGGAGCGCAATTATTCAGAACTGAATATTTTATGGATTATGTTTGTATTTACATCTATATAAAGAGCACGATGGTTGAAAGATGTGATTGACCAAAGTGATCAATACTGGATACGACAATACACAGAGAATTATCACTTATTAATATTTTAGAATAGGATTTAATTATTCTCTACTTCGTTAAAAGTGCCCTCATAACAGCGCTCCATATTTCAGCTCGAAGATAAAATTCATTTTGATGGATGGCAGCAGAAAATCGACCTGGCTAATAAAAATGTCGTCAGTCATAGTATTGCTATCCTCTCAGGTTGGGGACACACTTCTGTCACAAATGGTGAAAACGCGATCTGGTTGCAACAACTTAATATGAGAGTTCTGAATAGCGTAGACTGCCAAAATTATCATTATCTCCAAATTCATAAACAACAGATATGCGCCTTCCATGGCGAGGGCCGCGGGTCCAGCTTTGTAAGTTGATTATTATACATACTAAATTGAAGTATCTTGAACTAACAATGTTTATTGGAAATTTTAGGGCGACAGTGGTGGTCCTCTAGTCGAAGACAATAAAGTAATCGGAATTCTTTCTTGGATCACTAAGGGTCAATCTGGTTCTGGAACAGTTGAAATTTTTGCAAGCGTCTATGCTCATAGAGACTTTATCATATCTGCGATGAACTGACATAATGCATTACTGAAAACAATAAATTTGACCAAAACAAATTTTCGCACCACTGCGATAGAACAGTACTATAAGTTACAGTCAAGTTAAAACACTATATCGCAAGGCATATCATCCAGCACAGAGTTCATCTCACTAAAAAATGATGTATAAAATTTAAATACACGAGTCAACGTAATCTAAATTAAATAAATGATGAACTACCGAACGACAATACATGCTCTGCCTCCTTCGTGGCCGCATGATAGTAGCGAAAAAAAATGCCTTACTCATATTCTACTTCTATTATGAACTCTATGATTAATAAAAAATACACTAATCTATGTCAGTTCTATACAATGTTTCATTGTATAAAGTAATACTTTTATACGAATAGCCATTTTGTAAAAAATTTAACAGAAACCTAATCTTCTCTGTTCAATGCAGAAGAAAAAAAATCTAATAACATTTCGAAAATGTTAAGAATTTTTAACAATATCTAAAAGAGCGATAAATTATTTTCAAAGAAGGTACGCGCTAATAAACTAGCAACGAATTCTCTTCGTTTCCTTGGAAATAAATAGTTATGTAGCCATACCGTGGAACAGATAATCTATTGAAAACTTCGAATATTTGGATACCATCAACAATTAACATTTTAATACATTCAGTAGATAAAGCAGAATGGAATCCCCGCAATCTGTGTGTAAGTATGGAACTCCAGAAAAAACTACTTGCATCTAAAAATACAGTGTCTAAATTTTCTTACATCATCAATCAAATATAATCAGTAGTCATTTGATATGGAACGGAATGCAAAAAAAATGAATATCTCTGGTTTTTCAGGTTCATTTAACGATTTATATTGAAAGCACATACGTAATCTTATTTACTATGAATTTAATATTTATGTACTATCTGTTTTATAACAGTTAGAAGAACGTAATTTGCTGATAAGGAATTGTACTTATAACGCTGTATAAAGTGCGAAAATTCTACTGCTCTTTGCCGCTAAAATGAACAGTCTTTCCACCATTTGTTTTGCGTTAGCTATCGGTAAGTACAGGACTCATTCGAATGCTATGCAATGAAGATATTGTTAATAAAATATTTATCATGCAAATATTAAGCTTAATGTTATGTAACAAAACTAAGTATTAGATAAACTAACATTCTTCTGTTATGCAATTATCATTACAATATCCAAAAAAATTTGTAATTTATGGATACTAAATTTATTGTTACAGGATATATAAACGCATCTCTTAGACCGAAAATCATTGGTGGTAAAGATACGGATATCAGACATTTTCCATACACAGCATCCCTTCGTATTAAAGCTGTCCTCATTTGTGGTGGTACAATCATCAGCGATCAACATATCCTTACAGCTGCTCATTGTATAACTCGCTACAATGATATTGTTCCACCTTACGTTCATGTAAGGATTCATACCGGTACCAGTAGTTCTGTATTGAATGGCAATTCTCATCGCATTCAGAGTATCCTGGTTCATCCAGAATGGAGGGACACGCAAGAATCAGTCCTCACTCACGACATTGCTGTCATTACGGTACAATATTTTTTTTATAGAATATTCAATGAAATCTTAGGGATTTTAATAAAACGTTGATACATAGCTATCTGAATAGCTGCTGGATGATTTCGGAGTAATATGCAAGTCCATTCATCTAGTTTTTTTAAATTTTCATATTGGCAGGATAAACATGATCAGCCAATTTTTCTAAATTATAATTAATGAACACATAGATTCCAAAAATAATTTCGTTGTCACTGCAAAAACATTTTTTTGCAGTGATATAAAAAGTATTAACACTTTTAACGACTCATGATCCATTTTCGCATCACGTCGGTAAATTAAAATAAATAATGTATTTTCGATAATATTGAGTCAAAGCTTTTCTGTATAAAATTGAATTTTATTAATACCATGAATCATTTGCTATATTGGATCGTAAGCACTCCAGTAAAATCGAATTCAATTTCAGCTTATAGACAAAATGATTTTCGATGAGACTCAGCAGAAGATCGAACTAGCGAGTGAAAACATTGTCAGCGATACAGTAGGTACGTTGACTGGTTGGGGACATACTGTACCGATAAATGGTAAAAACTCAGTTCAATTACAAAAGCTAAGCATGATAATTTTTACGAATACGGACTGCCAGCCGTATCATGTGGTAACAATTTGTCACAAACAGTTTTGTGCCTTCCACAGCGCAGGACACGGATCTTGCTTTGTAAGTTACCGAATAAATATATAAAACTTTTGACCTCTCTTAAATAATTAATTTCTTCTATTACTAATATGTTTTAATGGAATTAATAGGGTGACAGCGGTGGTCCGTTAGTCCTTGATGATCGAGTCGTTGGAGTCCTTTCATGGGGTTCAGACGATGGTCGGGGAGGTTGTTACAGTGGAACTGCAGAAGTCTTTACAAATGTCTATGCTTACAGAGACTTTATCAGATCAGCTATGCGTTAATTAGATTTACGAGACTTTACTTATTTAAAATAAGTGTTAAATCATCTTGAAACATTTGTTTCATTTCAATGTAATATTTCAACCGATAAAAAGTATAGTTTTTAGGTGATGATGAAGAGAAAGAGGGATATATATTAAATTCATTGTAACAATAGTTTAGTACACCAATATTCTGTATTACAGAATTTTTCATAATCGATGCATAAAAAAAGAACTTGCTATACATAATATTCCAACAATATTTCGTGTAATTAAAAAGTTATTTTAATGTACTGAATATTAATTGTTATTAAAGCAGGTAACAATATATTAAATTAAGAATTTATCTGTCACTTCGAGCCAAAAAAATAGATGGGTCACAATTTTTGTGTCCCATCAGCTTAATTTCCAACTATTTTCCATAAGTAACACTCATTCTGGTATATCATGTTGCGTCTAAGATAGGACTACTCGTCATCTTACTGATGAGCCCAACGAGTGGTCTGGGGCGAAACGCACTAGTATTAAGTTTTTTTTTAGAAATCAGTAAATTTAACATTTGTAATTTTTATTTTTTTGGCTCGAAGTGACAGATAAATTCTTAATTTAATAGAATTACAGTCGAGCGATAAATTCATTATCTTTAAAGTCAAACGGACTTATGTCACTAAAAGTCCTTTTATAATTTTTTTTTTCCACTAAGTCAGTGTCGGGAGTAAGTATGAGAATGGGTATCCCCATTTCCTTACTCTGCATGGATACTTGTGGATATCAATATATTTAGAGTCTTTTTCATAATGTTCCTTTTTGTTCCGCTAGATGGGTCACAATTTTTGTGTCCCATCAGCTTAATTTCCAACTATTTTCCATAAGTAACACTCATTCTGGTATATCATGTTGCGTCTAAGATAGGACTACTCGTCATCTTACTGATGAGCCCAACGAGTGGTCTGGGGCGAAACGCACTAGTATTAAGTTTTTTTTAGAAATCAGTAAATTTAACCTTTGTAATTTTTATTTTTTTGGCTCGAAGTGACAGATAAATTCTTAATTTAATAGAATTACAGTCGAGCGATAAATTCATTATCTTTAAAGTCAAACGGACTTATGTCACTAAAAGTCCTTTTATAATTTTTTTTTTCCACTAAGTCAGTGTCGGGAGTAAGTATGAGAATGGGTATCCCCATTTCCTTACTCTGCATGGATACTTGTGGATATCAATATATTTAGAGTCTTTTTCATAATGTTCCTTTTTGTTCCGCTAGATGGGTCACAATTTTTGTGTCCCATCAGCTTAAAGTTTTAAATATTATACATATTTATAATGAATAAATATTTTGCGGTTTATAGTAAATTTTCAAGTCAAGTAGTCAAGTATTAGTTAAGTCACATTGCTTTCCATTAAAACTTTTGTCGATGCTTGTGTTGAATAAAATATAAATTTGAAGTAAAAAGAAAAAACAATGCTCTGTAAACAGTATTAAATAATTGCGATTTGCACCTAAACACACAAATGTTATCATATATACAAATAAAATCTATAGAATAGATAGGACAAATAAAGTCTATAGAATAGATAGAACAAATAAAATCTATAGAATAGATAGAAACATACAAATGCTATCATAGATAGATCCTATTCATAACCTTATTTAAAATTTATTTCACAAAAAATAAGCCTTATTTTGTCGATATTAAGGGGTTATTCTTACAACGAATTTACTGTAGAATGTGTTGCTGAAACTCTATTTGCTCGAAAAAAATTCGTTACAAAGTTATAAACAAAATACGAAAGATGATTTTTGAAAATTGTGTATCTTTAAAACAATTGCGATATTATAGAAAATTTTACGTTAAATATGTTTATAAAGTATTTTTAATTAAACTTAAGTTCATTGTAAATCAAAAACATAAATCATTTACTGAATTACTAAATAAAATAAAAGCTAATTTAAAAAGAAATAGATTTTTTTATTTTGAATGTTCAAAATAAAATAAATTTCGAATTTTAATTGAGGCTTATGATTCCTTTACTAAACTTATGAAGGGGTAAAAAATATTTGTGCGAATTTAAATTACCGCTTTAAAACATGGTATCGTATAGCAACAGCACATGGAAAAGAAAATCACTATTATACCAACCTAATCGAGTTCACTAACATACAGCTGTTTTTGAGCTGTTTCGTCTGATGTCTGTATTGAAATTCAGATCAGTATATTGGATCATAAACAACAAAATAATAAGTGAAGAAACAATTCTTTGTGAATTTATTCTTTCTTTCTAGGTATGTTAACATCACGTGCACAAGAAAAGCCTGTGTTATAGTGAGTGACTTATCTCAAAAGTTAACTATAACTATAACTGCTAACAACTCCGTTAAGTAATGGGTAGGCAATAGCAATAATTATCGTATCGCGAACTTAGATTTCAATTTTAGCTTTAGGTACTGATGTATCAACACGTACAGTACCCGGGTATTAATAAATACCTTAATATATGGGTATTTTATCAACTTTTCCATTTTTATGATTTTAGGTTAGATACCGCAGGTTTTCTTAGTAACTATGAGACCAATCCGGCTGAAATTTTGTGAAGAACTCCAGGATACCTTTCGTCACAGTATAAGTGGAGCAGAATTGACTAGTACAAGGTAAAACTGAATGTTGTGTATGTGAACGTATGTAATATTCACTATAAGTAGTACTTAACATTATCAACTTATGTGTTACTAAATATTTAAAATTTATATTTTTTAATAAAGTCTTCCACGCATGCAGTGAAGAAACATATTCAGAAGATTTTTCTTAAAGTCTGATGTTATCTCATTACTGAAATGCTGAGATTTCCTACGGCAAAGGAATAAAAGTACTGGAAAATCGGTAAATTATTCATGGCATTGTTGAAATAGTAAGTATAGATATATAATTTTTTTAAAATAGTTAAAGATACATTAAACTCCTATATTTTAAGTAGAAGCAAGATTTTTTTTGTACCAGAAAAAAATAATTTTTTTTCGCCTATTAATTGATAATGTATTTTTTATAGGTTTAACTCAGGCACAACCCCTTAAAGGGAAAGCAGCCTATTTTTTGTATAACAATTATTATTTTCTTCCATTGTTTTCATAAAATCATCTATACATTTAATTATGTAATCTTCATTGGATAATAGCATTCAATATCGTAATAATAAAGTATTATGAATTTATTTTTAGTTATGACTGGCTGAAATCATTTGCATGAATTAAGTCTTATATCATCAGTTTTATACACTGAATATGTTTAGTGTAACACGTGTGTCAATTTTAAAATGAGTTTCAATCTTTCGGTTGTTAATTTTGTATTTTTTATCGGTATGTTCATGGTATACTTTAAGCGCTATGAAAATTAGAACGTTTATCACGCACCATCATAATTCTCACGAAAAATTTTAAAATATGTCTATAAAATTTTGTAATCACAGGAAGTATCAGCGCTTCTCTGATTCCAAGGATCGTCGGTGGCAATGATGCTGATATCAATGAATATCTCTACCAAGCATCGATTCGTATTAGAGGAGATCACATATGTGGAGGAGCTATTATCAGTGACAGGCATATCCTTACAGTTGCTCATTGCATAACAAATTACCAAGAAATTGTACCCCCTTACGATCAAGTCAGCATCAATACCGGAACCAGCAGTTCCATAGCAACTGGTCAATCTCACAGCATTGAAAAAATCATGATTCATCCAAAATTTCGTGGAAATGAAGACATATCTCGTGCTAACGACATTGCGATTATTAAGGTAAATTTTCTCATTCGTAAATAATTAATTAAACATTTAGCAAATTGAATAACACTTTGATACCTTGATACAGAGGAAAAAAAATTTAATAATGTTGTGATGCTTTAATTTATTATATAAATTAAAGATATGTATTGAAATTAATTATCAGATCTGTTATGGCTGTGTCCATTGGTTTGTCATACTTTTGACATTTTAAAGCTGCTTTTTTTTAACTTTCTCGCATAAACTTAATTTTTTTTGCATATAATTGACGAATATTGAGCGGTATTTGGTAATATTTAGACGAGTGATTTGAGTTTGTTTGAGAATGCCAATAAATATTTTACGACATGCAAAGTTTACTCTAATACTCAATAATAATTATTCTAAAAATCAATTTCAGCTTGAAAATAAAATCAATTTCAATGAGCGACAGCAAAAAATCAAGTTGGCGAAAAGTAACGTAGTGAGTCATGTTGAGGCTGTGCTGACCGGTTGGGGACACACATCAGCGACAAACGGTAGAAACTCCATTCAGTTACAGAAAATCACAATGACACAACTCAGCCGCGAAGACTGCCAGCCCTATCATAAAATCAAAATTCATAGGAAACAGTTTTGTGCCTTCCACAGCCCGGGACATGGAGCTTGTTTTGTAAGTTGCCAAATTGATCGATGAAACTCTTGGAATTGGTGCAACTGATTACTCATATTATATACTTGAAAAACTCATATTATATAGTTGAATCGATACTCGTAGGGTGACAGCGGTAGTCCTCTAGTCATCAACAACCGAGTTATTGGTATTGTTAGTTGGATTTCTGAGGAAGGCTGTGCAACCGGAACGGCTGAAATCTTTATAGATGTCTATTCATACAGGGACTTTATTGGAAATGCGATGAATTTATGATGAAATCCGTAAGCGGTTTTGCATGTATTAATTGTATTATTCCAATTGTAGAGCCGTATAATACTCATAAAGAGGACTTGGGTAGGCTATAATAAAAAAAATTGTATTATTCATAAAATTTTGCCATTAAATTTTTGGCTTATATTCATTGTAGGTAACAGTTTTTTTCTAGTTATATCTAAAATATTCAGTGTAAGAATAACCCAGCAAAGTATCAATTCTATAAAAACCATGTTTGTTGCATTACTTGAAAAAATGTTAATATCATCAAAATAGCTTATTTTACTTCGAATTCATTGTTTACCAAGCGATGACAAAAATTATTATATAAGCTCTTTTTAGTACTTGTTTTTAAACTTGTACGATAAACAGTTTGATAATTTTTTTTGTTTTATCAAGTGCATTAAAAGATTTTTATATTACAAGTATGAATGTAATCTTCAATACTAGAAATTTTAAATGATGTATTACAAATAGAATACCATTATGTTTATGTAAATATAAGTATTTCCCGCAACATAATATATTTGTAAAGCCTTAATACTAGGAAAAATGACTGTCTTATAGCAGCTAACAGCAAAATGACAAGCGTTTTTTCCCTCGTTTGCTTTGCGTTTACTATTGGTACGTACAAAACTTCTTAGAATTATGATACTATTTACAGAATTTTTATTATGAAGACATAAGCGCATTATTATATAAAAACCCAAAAGACAGAAATTTCTAATTTATATATACCAAATTGGTTTTTACAGGATGCATCAGCGCATCTCTTCGACCAAAGATAGTTGGTGGCTACAATGCAGATATCAAGCAGTTTCCATTCGGCTCATCGATTCGTATTAGTGGAAACCACGTTTGTGGTTGTTCAATCATCAGTGATCAGCATATTCTTACAGCTGCTCATTGTATAACTCGTCACGAAGATATAGTTCCACCTTACGCTAATGTAAGGATCAGTACCGGTACCAGTAGTTCCATACTGAGTGGTAATTCTCATCGCATTGCCAGTATAATAGTTCACCCGCATTGGACAGACAGTCAAGAGTCATCTCTTAATAACGACATTGCTGTCATTAAGGTACATTGTTTTCCTTCTCTTATAGAAAATAAATTAAAATTTTATCAAGCAAAAGTTTATCAACTCTTTGGTACAGGCATTTGAGCAGTTACTGAATCTTAATAATAATAGCAATTTCATAAGGTTTAATGATTTAATTTTTAAAATATTAGTGCACTCTGTAACGTCTTCTCTACTTATAACTGCAGTTATGAGGATTCTTGTAACATCGATCCCGATTTCAGCTCACAGATAAAATTATTTTCAATGAGTATCAGCAAAAGATCGAACTAAATAACGAAGACGTCGTCAGCAAGACAATTGCTGAGTTGATCGGTTGGGGACACACCGTGCCGAAAAATGGTAGAAACTCCATTCAATTGCAGAAAATGAAAATGCAGGTTCTTGACCAAAATGATTGCCAGCCATATCATCGAATGCAAATTAATAGCAAACAGTTTTGCGCCTTCCACAGCCCAGGACATGGATCTTGTTTTGTAAGTTCCAAACTGATCAATAAAACTTAGATATATCTTAATAATTTAGATGTGTTTAAATGAAACTTATATAGGGTGACAGTGGAGGTCCTCTAGTCATTGGCAAACGACTCGTTGGTGTTCTTTCTTGGGGTATTGATGATGATGACGAAGGTTGTGTTGGTGGAACAGCTGACATCTTTACGAACGTCTATGCACACAGAGACTTTATCGTGTCGGCTATGAATTTATAATTAAATCTGTTAAAGATTTGTGTAAATTTTATTATTTGTAAAATCTTGTCAGAAAATTGTTGATTTATACTCCTAAGTAAACCCTTTACTACTTGTGTTTAAGATACAATGCAAGATCAATTTAGTAGCAAGTGCTTCATAATTCAATAGTTTAGTATAAAAATGTTAATCAAATCAAGTAACGCGCCAGAATAAAAATTCAAATTTGAAAAAAGTATTGTGTTGAATCAATAAATTAATTACGACTATTCACATCTATGCACAATACTATGGAGCATACTATTTAAATACCATCATCACTTCGTTCACAATATACTCACTTTGGTTCACATATGTTGCTTTGAACTGGGGTAAGAATTTCGATATAATTATGATTTTAAAAAGTTACGTACTATGTGAAGATAATTTCTATCATTTTTATAATTTTTATACGAACTTTTTAAATAAATATTACTTAAAGTGTGTATTTAAAATAGTAATAAACTATAGTCAAAGTGTTTTTCATGTCCCTTTTCATTATTTCTGAATTTATAACAATTTTTTTTTAATGTAATATGATTAGGTTTATGGAATAAAATATTAATCAGTTTGATTTATTAAAAAAGGAAGTATAATCTTATGTACATTACAAATATTAGGCAATGTATTGCAAGTACAGGAACATTACTTTTATCTTGATGTAGATATCATCTATTTTGTGATAGTTAATAAAATGTAATTTGCTGATAAGAGTTTACATATATAAAGCATTACATTTCACAAAATTTGCGGCATGATATGGCAGTTAATGGTAAAATGATCAGCATTTTTTTTCTCACTTGCTTTGCGTTTTCTATTGGTAAGTGTAAAACTTCTTGCTATTAATATATTCATTTCACTATTTCTATAATGAAAACTTCAAGCTAAGCATTTTTTATTTATAATAGAAAATGTGTAGAAAATTTATGTATACCATATTCGCATTTACAGAATGCATTAGCGCGTCTCTTAAACCAAAGATAGTAGGTGGTCATAATGCAGACATCGAGGAGTTTCCGTACGACTCATCCATTCGTATTAATGGCATCCACACTTGTGGTGGTTCAATCATCAGTAATCAGCATATTCTTACAGCTGCTCATTGTATAACTCATAACAAGAATATAGGTCAACCTTACGATAATGTAAGGATTAGTACCGGTACCAGTAGTTCTTTACTGAGTGGCAATTCTCATCGCATTCACAGTGTAATAGTTCACCCGCATTGGACTGACAGTCAAGAGACATCTTTTGATAACGATATTGCTGTTATTAAGGTAAATTTTCCGTTTTTATAAACGATTAATACAAAATTAAGCTTATCAGATAACATATTGGCACAAGTATTAAAATTATTGCTGAATGTTGAGAGAAATTCCATAACGCTGCATTAAATTAAAAGTATAAATCATCCTTTCAACTATTCCACAAATATTGGTCACAATTCCAGCTGAAAGAAAAAATTCATTTCGATGAATCTCAGCAGAAGATCGAACTAGCTGACAAAGACGTCGTCAGTAAGACAATAGCTATATTCAGTGGTTGGGGGCATAATGTACCGAAAAGTGGTAAAAATTCCATTCAGTTACAGAAGCTTAAACTGAAAATTCTTGATAGACACGACTGCCAGCCGTATCATACAGCAACAATTCGTAGCAAACAGTTTTGCGCTTTCCACAGCCCAGGACATGGATCTTGCTTTGTAAGTTACCAAACTGATTGGTAAAACTCTTGAACTCTCTTAAATCATTAATTTATAGGACTAATAATATGTTTAAATGAATTCAATAGGGTGACAGCGGTGGTCCTTTAGTGCTTGATGACCGACTCATTGGTGTCCTTTCTTGGGGCTCTGATGAGGATGAGGAAGATTGTGTGAGTGGAACAGCCGACATCTTTGTAAACGTCTATGCTTACAAAGACTTTATCACATCAGCTATGCTTCGATGAGCAAATCATTCAAGACTTTAATATTTAATCTAGATTTTGAACCAACTTGTATTGAAAAATTTTTCTGATACTTCGGTAAATAAAAAGTTCTTTATTAGAGAGAAAAAGTTTAAGCCGAGTAACTTGAAGATTTCTATTCTGAGAAAAGTTTGAAAAATTTTTTATACAATTATAAATATGAATTCATTTAGAAGATGATTTAATTTAAGTGATAACTTCGTATTATCTTAATTTTAACTTTTTAATACAGCTATAACTTCCTATTATTTTCAGTCTACGAATAAAGTTTTACTAATTAATGTATTTGTCTTAAAAATCACCGTTTTCAACGAAAAAAGTATAAATGATTAGTAGGTACTGAATTAAACTCACCAAGTAATTAATTTTTTGTCTTACAAAATTATCGTGGTTATAATTTTCTGCCTTCAGGATTATGATCAAAAGTCTTTTAGTGATCAGATGCTCCCCTAGGGATACCTATACTATGCTGATCTAAATAGTTTACTGTATGGACTCACGTACACCCACATTCAAATTCACTTTGAATAATCCCGAATTGGCACCGTAATTATATTTATAACAGTCATCAATAATCAAATTTAAAAAATTAAGAAAGTTAATGAAGTAAGTAATTAATGAAATAAGTGTAAGAGACTAAAATAATATTGAAATTGTGCAATACTATGTCAATAAACCGATTGTTTACTCCACAGTATGTTATTTATTACTTATACTTGACAAGAGAAACATGAATAAGACTAGTGGAGTGCGAAATTTGAAACGGGAAATTTTTTTTCAAACTCATTAACATAAATTAAAACTGAAAGAAATATTAAAAGATATCAATTTTTTACATGGTATAAAAGTATAAGCAACTGAAAGAAAGTTTCACACAATTTACTAGTCTGTATTTGAAATATAAGCTATGAAAGTTATAGCAAGTATTATTTTCTTGCAATCTCTAATTGTATACATTCATGGTAAGAAAGCTTAATATTGTAAGTCAATTCACATGGTGACTCAAAACAAAAAATTGTTCAACAAAATCTAATAAATTAAATATTTTTTATCTGCAGGCTTACAACCTCGAATTTTTGGAGGATCAGACGCTCCAGAAGGAAAATTCAAATACTACGCATATCTACACACTTTAAGGAGCACAAAAAATTACTGCAGTGGTACAATAATTCACAAACGATGGATTCTCACGGCTGGCCACTGCTTCCAATAGTAAAATCTGTGTACAATTATGTTTGCATTGTCGAGAAATGATATATGCAAATATTTATTGAATCTTATTTTTTGCGTATTTAGCGACGACATTAGATTTATAGACGTTCAAGTCGGTACAGTATTGCGATCAGGACAAGGAGGCACAACTTATAATATTGACAAGCGTATAGTTCATGAAAATTATAATCGACCCATGGTCACAAACGATATATCTCTACTGCACGTTGACAGAGACATCGAATTCAACGATAAAGTACAACCGATTAGATTGGCTGACAAAAACACGATTGTAAGTGATAACGAAATAGTCGGATTCGTTGGATTTGGACGGACACAGGTAAATTTAGTAAACGATTATAATAATTAGTAAATATTTGTATGGTCGAATTCACATAGCACAGCCTATCAAAATGCGTAGTCACGATTATTCGTAATATAAGCAGTCCATTTGTTCACCATGAATTTAACTATTTATTCACGGTGAAATAATCGACTACTTAGATCACGGATAAACGTAACTTAAAAGTGTGGATTTAGTCACCCTGTACTATAACATAATAACTGCATGAAATACATCACAATAAATTTTTTTATGGTTATATCTGCAATAAATAAATTAGACGGGTTTATTCATGTATCGCTCGACAAGTTAGAGAAAAATTTCTTTTTATAATTACAAGAAAATTTTCTAGAATGGCAAGCTTCCCCCAATTCTGCAAGAAGTGTCTTTATTCGTGTTCGAATATGATATATGTAAAGAAATAGAAAGACGTACTACTGAAACGGAAATTTGTACTTTACCAGAAAGTAACATCGGCCCTTGCTCAGTAAGTGATTTTGAAATTTTTGTTATTATACATTTTTCAATTACAAAAATAAATTGGTAATTATATTTTTAGGGAGACTCTGGCGGAGCTCTTGTTAATGCACAGGGTATTCAGATTGGGATTCATTCACATGCATATGGAGAAGGGCTAAAAACATGTGGTCTGATTCCTGAAATCTATCTTCGAGTATCTAGCTATCGAAATTGGATTGATACAAAAATTAGAGAAAATTAATGCATATTAACCTTTAAAAAAAACTTACGCAGTTTATGATTAAATGCATAACTTTTAAAATTCATGAAACAATAATTTCTTTTGAGAATTTCATTTTTTATAATATATACTATCACAATAATTTTTTATAACAGACTAAAGTACTAAATTAGTATATTTACAAAAAAGAAATCACATTTACATTTTCCTTACTTAAAAATTGTTACTGTAATATGAAACATTAAAGCAAGAGCGGCGCTGGCTGCACGATTAGCGTGATAGGCACAGAGGCAACACCATTTCAGGGGTCGAGGGGTTCGATTTCCAATGAAGGCAAAACTTGGATTTTTTCTGAGTTGGATTTTTCAGCGGAAAAAGAATCCGGTACCCCAACTGTCTCAGGGTAGATTTTCCTCTGGAATTTTCCTTCAGCGTAATTCCAGGTTTCCCCTTGCCACACAAGCGACAGTCTGGGCATAATGGCGAGACAGTGTTAGGGACAACTCAGGGGTAATGTAGAAAGCGCGGATAGTCGATTCCAATGCACTAGGCAGGAAACGTTGGCCTTATCGATGGGGAGTTGACCCTTGAATGAAGGGCCTTTTCCGGTAAGCTATTCTGGGAACGTGGACCTTTTGCCCTTCGTGGTCAAAGAGTACTGGCTTAACCGTTGAGGCATGAATGTCCTGGCATAAGACTGTAGGAGACAAGGAAAAGAAGAAAGGAGATGAAATAGGGAAAAAATAAAAAATGGAATGTCTATAAAGATATAAAAATACTTGCTAGGCCTCTGAAGCTGCAAGTATATAAACCCACCACATATAATGGTATAAAACACAATTTAAAATAGTATGACGAATATTTTCAGCTCACATGATTTCACGCACGATTGTACACATATATAAATTTATTGTTTATAGTATATTTCAATACAAGTGGCCTAAGTAGTTCCTTACAGCACGACGTATATAAGCCCACGAGCGTAGCGAGTGAGGTTAGAGTCGTGCCATGAAAAATGACTTAAATCCGCTGCCTCGTTTATCATGTTATAAGAAGTCGATTCCGGCACTGTAAGGTTAGCACGGTGCCGTAATCGAATACTGAGGTCACGGATAAGCGTGGCATAGAGTGGGCTTAGATCACACATTGTTATATAAAATTATTTTTGTACTTCCCTAGTCAAAGTGACGACAAAATTTCCTCTAAAAATTTCCAATGCATCACAAATCAAAATTAAGTATTCGTTCATGTATATAAAAATCAATAAAAAGAAGTTAAGTTATTTGAAAAAATATTGTTATCAGTAAATACAAGATATACTTCGAATTTAAGTATAATATAATATTTAAAGATAAAACATTATTTCTTACTATAGACGATAATTTCTTTTATACAAACAGTTCTGTTGTTCTTAAAAATTATATAATTTATATATAATTATTAATTATTAATTATTCTTATTAATTTAAATAAAATTGCGTCTGAAAAGTGAAACAAAAAATGTTTTATGACTATGTAATATACATATAATAATTACTTATTATATATACATTATATATATATATATATATATTATAAGATCAGAATTACCCTCTTGTTCATATAAATAACACAAAGGCTACAAGACTCAGATTTACCAGAGCTCAAATTCATCGGAGTGATCATTTTATGTAATATATAGTTGTTGAATACAGTAGATTTGTAACCACTTTATACCACATCTGTGTAAATAAACGAATGCCCCTGAAATCTATAAAATATTACGGAATTGTAAATAGGAAATGACATATATTTCAAAGTGTTAAATAATGTAGTTTTATAAAAGTATCAAAAATTAAGAAAATGTTTAGTGAGTCAACTTAGCCGAACATTGTAGCAATGAGAGAAATAACAAGTATCATTTATCTGCTATCATTATTCATAAGTATTAACGGTAAAAAAAATAATAAAATTAAATGATGCGGTTCAATAATTAACAGCCAATTATTCAAAAACTATTATAAAAACTAAAAAAATTTTCTTAGGTTTAATAACCCGCATTTTTAGAGGAACAGATGCTCCAGAAGGAAAATACAAGCATCACGCACATCTAATCGCTTCAAGAGGGACAGGTTATTTTTGCGGAGGTTCAATAATACATAAACGATGGATTTTAACTGCTGCCCATTGTTTTCCAAAGTAAATCAGTACATACTCATAAACGATCCATTAGTAAAACGATTATTGTATTTTATTATTTCTTATTATTTTACTTTTAGAGAGGATGTTAGACACATTGACGTTCATGTCGGTGGTATATTACGATCAGGATATGATGCTACAACTTACCGAGTTCAAAAAATAATAAATCATGAAAGCTTTTTGGTAAAGCCATTCATCAATGACATTGCTCTAGTGCGCGTTGATAGAAACATCGAATTCAATGAGAAAGTAAAACCAATCGCACTGGCCAACAGATCAACGATTATGCATGATAACGAAAACGTTGTGTTAACTGGTTTCGGAAGAATTCAGGTAAATACTTAGCAGTACATTATGCAATAAGAGAATAAGGTAATGTATAATTGCAACGTCCACTACTACCACATCAAATAACGTAAATTTTGACACAATTACATCCTTATTTACGAACTCTAAATTCTGTGGCCCCACATCGATCTGCGTGTGGAGCCTTGCGGGGCCATGCGAATTTCACTCAAACTGAAAATTTTGGAATTAAAAATATCACACCATGGTTATTTTATTACCATCAACTAGAAGCAAAAGTTTTTAATCACAAAATATATATAATGTACGCGCTTGAATATAACGACATAGTGTTTAACTATTTTTTTTTAAATTTCGATATTAATATTCGGCAAAAATGCTTCCATTCGATTAACATGTTCACCAATCAAGTTGGTCTATTTTCTACTGGGGGAGCGACTGTACTTTCTGAGAATTTCAAACACGATTTATTTTTAACAGAATCAAAAGTTTTGTAGATTTCTCAAAAACAATGCCATATTAAACTTTATAATATCAAGATTGCATTTGATTTCCTTCAAAATATCTATAAAAAAAAATATATTTCATCAATCTTAATTTTAGTAGTAACACAAATCTTTTTAGGATCACACCCTTCCCCGAAAACTACAAACTATTAATTTAAAAATGTTTGGCTATAACAAATGCAAAGAAACAGAAAAACGAATTACTGAGAAGGAAATTTGTACGTTACCAAGTGAAAGTAAAGGTCCTTGCTCAGTAAGTAATTTTTCATTGGATTATCCATAATTATTTAAATTATAAAAACAATTTAATAATGATATTTTTAGGGTGATTCTGGTGGAGCTCTCGTTAATAAAGATGGCATTCAAGTTGGCATTCACTCACACGCGTATGGAAACGGATTACGAACATGCGGTGAAATTCCTGAAATCTATACGCGAGTATCCAGCTTTCAAGATTGGATTGATGAAAAAATCAGAGAATATTCAATATAGTAACCAAGGAAAATTTAATTCTTAATTATCTCGATTATATAACTTTTACAATTCGTAACAAATTTTTTGGTCCCACT
Organism: Philotrypesis tridentata; assembly: GCA_018906965.1. Taxonomy (NCBI): domain Eukaryota; kingdom Metazoa; phylum Arthropoda; class Insecta; order Hymenoptera; family Pteromalidae; genus Philotrypesis; species Philotrypesis tridentata. The sequence continues at coordinate 1,274,490 of JACCIB010000022.1, forward strand.
ACATTATTTATAGTCACAGATATCTATGAACTGAATAATTAAAATTTTCCAAGAACATAGTCAATGCTGGTGCATTTTGACGTTATTGAATATTTGTCTCAATGTAAGTTCAGACCTCATGTAAAACACCTTCAGCAATTGATTAAACTTACAATTAAAAAAAAGAGTAAATTCTCACGTAATCAAAGTCACTACAATAATATTTTTTACCTTATTTTTTGCCATTCAAACATATTCATCTCTCCATATTCTTCATTATGTTCATTATCATTCCTACAATCAAGCTATTGCAAAATTCAAAATATTCAATCATGTGAAAAATTTAAGACAGACGTTCTGTTACAAAATGCTGAATTTAATTAAAAAAAGGAGTGTGTAAAAACTCTGAATATTTAATTTGCTATAAAAGTATGAGCAACAGAAAATGAACAAGTTATACTATTGAATTATTCTGTGCTTAAAATATTAATCATGAAGAGTATAACAAGTGTTATATATTTTTTTTCTTTTATTATATCTATTCATGGTGGCAAGTACAATAATTCTGAGTAATAAATATAATAATAATGAGCCAATTTATACGATTGGAAAAAGTGCAAGTTATTGAAAAATTATAGTGACTATAATTTTCTATACCTTTAGGGTTAATGACACGAATCTTTCGAGGATCAGATGCTCCTGAAGGGAGATACCCATACCATGCTTATATAAGCATTCGGCTCCATATTGCAGGTACAAATTTGCGTAGATACTGTGGTGGTTCAATAATTGATAAACGATGGATTTTAACTGCAGCCCATTGCTTCCAAACGTAAGACTATGCATTTTTTGAAAACTATTAATCAAGAAACTGAATATTATCATTCAATACATTTACACATTAATTCCTTCATATATAGAGAAGACTTTACACGACTAACAGTTAAGGTCGGTACAATATTATGGTCAGGACCAACTGGACAAACTTATAACGTTGAAAAACGTATAGTTCATGAGAATTTTGACGAGCAATGGTTCCTAAATGATATTTCTCTATTACGCGTTGACAGAGACATTGAATTCAATGACAAAGTACAGCCTATTAGATTAGCTAACCGAGATACGAAAATCAGTGATGATGAAGATGTTATATTGACCGGTTTCGGTCGAGATGGGGTAATATATAGGAATATCACTTATATTTTAAAGGAAAACTTGTGTTAATAATATAACTAATACAGGTATAATTACGAGACAAATTTTTAGATCGAGTCTCATCCCCACAGACTACAAGTAGCTGTTTTAAAAGTGTATACCTATAACAAATGCAAATGTTTAGAGGACATTGCTGAAACACATATTTGTACAATTCCAAAGAAAGGAACAGGTCCTTGTGTTGTAAGTCATTTTTAATTTATTTTATTTTATATTATCAAATTTGAAAATGTACTTTAATAACCATGTATTTAGGGTGATTCCGGCGGAGCTTTAGTTAATACTCAAGGTATTCAAGTGGGGATTGATTCGCATACATATGGGCATGGACCACCGGCATGTGGTCTTGTTCCTGAATTCTATACTCAAGTATCCAGCTTTCGAGATTGGATAGATGAAAAAATTAGAGAAAATTAAATATTTTATTGATTTATAATATTTTAACATACATGTATGTATAACATTATGTATGTTTTAGTATTGCATCGATTATATTATATTTAAATCCATGATTTTAGTTTGATAACGTTATTTGCTGTCGTAAATGTGCATATAACTTTCCATTTATTAGTCATTTTAAATTATGAATACTATGCATGTACAAAAATGAATAAATCATTGCAGTAATAAAATTCATAACATGTACAAATTATTTAAAATTTGATTATGAGTAAGTACTGGTATAGACTTTAAATAAACACATGTGAATTAATACGTAAAGAAATTAATAAGTGTTCAATTTTTCGTTATGTAGTTAAAAAAACATAGAATAAAACAATTAATTTAGACACATATTTTATCAAAACCATTTGCTTGACTAATTTTTTATAGTAATAAATAGATTTCTTTTTCTATTTAAACCAATCGACCTGTCAATAATATATTCATTGAAGTAAAAAAATTGAGAATAAATATTTTTGCTAACAAAATATTGAATATGAATTAAAGTTAAAAGAAATTACATAAAATTAATCTATTTTGTGTTTAAAATATTAAATATGAATGAAATAATGAGTATTATTTCTTTGATATCTGTCATATGTGTTTCATGGTAAGAAAAATTAATAAAATAAATCAATTCGTACTATGAAATAAAATTAATAATTTATTTAACAACTCTAATAGAAATGGAAATTATGTACCTTTAGTATTAAATACACGATTAATCAGAGGATCGGATGCGCTAGAAGGAAAATACAAATATCACGTGTTTCTAGTCTCTAGAAGGGCCTTAGATTTTTACACAGGTGATTTAATGATCAGCAAAAGACGGATTTTAACTGCTGATCATTGTTTTCATGGGTAGCACTGCATTGCACTTGTAAGTATAAATTATTAAAAAATTTGGGCCAATGAAATGTTTCACATTTTACCATTAAGCCATGATATTGCTCTACTGCGTGTTGACAGAGACATCGAATTCAACAATAATGTACAACCATTTAAACTAGTTAATAGTTACACGAGTATACATAACAACGAGCAGGTACATTTTACTGGATACGGAGAACTAGAGGTAGCGCATGATTATTACAACAACTATTAATAGATCCAGTCTTTTATAAATCAAAATTTTATACATATAATTTTAACCAGGCGCTGAGGAAGGTCTGAGCTTACCAATTTTTATTTAGGTGGTAACCACGGTATCCGGATCCGGATTTCGTGGTTTCCGAGCTTAAAAATTGGTAGTTCATTGATCATTTAACAGTTAAATGTAATTTCGTCGCTACACCATACTGGATTGTTAAATAAATCAATAAAAATAACGACTCTAACGTCTGAAAACTACAAAATTCGGATTCTATGCCTCAAAGTAAATAGAAAAACGATAGGAGTAAATAGAAAAAAGATAGGACTGCTCGTCATCTTACTGATGAGCCCAGCGAGTTGTCCGGGGCGAAACGCACTTATATTATTCTTTGAAAAAATCATTAAATTTCAATCTTTTTTTTATATAAAAAAATGTTTTTGGGTCGAAGAGACAGATAAATTCATAAGTATATTAAATAGAAAAACGTTTGGTTACCATTGCAACCTCTTAACGAAAAATTGTCAAAATTGTACACTCAGACCCCCTCAGCGTCCAGGCTGATTATTATCAGTTCTTTATTGACACATTCTTTAACCTTGGTACCGTTTTCTACAAGTAAACAGACACATCTGTGTAAATAAAAGAAACCAATATCTCACGTTTATGACTATAGTTAGTTTTTTTAGAATTTTTGATAATTACACGAAAAAAATTTAGGATGGTACCGTACCCAACATACTACAAAATATTGCTTTGAAAATATTTGGTTACCATGTATGTAAACAAATGGAACCACGTGTTATTAAGACTGGACTTTATACATTACCAAATGCAAGCAAAAGCTACATTACATAGTAAGATATTTTGATTAGCTTCTATATCACTTTCTAAAATTACAACAATACTTTATCAAACATATTTTAAGGTTGACTACGGTGGATCTCTTGTCAATGGAGGTGGTGTTCAAGTAGGTATTCATTTCGATGCTTTCGTGAATGAGCTAACCGCACGTGTGCAACAAATCCTGAAGTATATACTCGAGTATCAAGCTTACGTAATTGAATCCATGAGAAAATTAATCAGTATTGAATTCGATAAATTTATTAATTTAATTTGTATAATAATCCACTTGTATTAATATATAATGTCGAATTAAATTTACTTTGTATGTGAAAATTAATTAACGTCGTATGGGCATAATTTATGGCTGAGTGTTGACAAACCCAACGTTTCTTATAAAATAATGTAATCTAAATAAGAAAATAAATTATTGTGTAAAAAATAGATTCCGTAGTTAAAAATATGATAAATTTTCCCTACAGTAAAAATGAATTTGAATACACTTTTTATCTGAAATTATTTGTCCATTACAATATTGACTTACTACTTCTACGTCATGAATAAATACAGCTTTAAATAATCAGTCGAGCTATTTCTTATTTCAACGTACTAAAAGAAAGTCGATGAAGCATTCTAAGATTTGGTGTCCTAGAAAAGTGAAAATTAACATTAAAACATTGTTGTACAGTCCTCAAAATATTAACAATGAGGAGCATAAGTTGTAGTATTATTTTTCTACTCTCTGCAGTCATATCAATTTATGGTAAGAAAAATTATAATGGCCAGTCTAGATAAACAACAAAAGTAATTAATCATCAAAGTAATTAATTCAATTCCTTTTTCCACTTGCAGGTGAACCATCTAGGATTAAATAAGACTAAAAAGTTGTCCTAAAAAGTAAACAAAATTTTATTTTTCATCTCCAGGCTTAGAAACACGAATTTTTCAAGGATCAAATGCTGAAGAAGGAGAATACCCCTACCACGCATATCTAAGTACTACAAAACACATCCAAAGTACTGTCTCACATACTATCTGTGGGGGATCAATAATCAACAAGCGATGGATTCTGACAGCTGCACATTGTTTTCAAAAGTAATACTATGCAGTTTTCGTTCTTGTCGACGTATTATCAAAAAACTGGAAATGTTTATTGAATGAGTTCCGCTCTCCTGTATCTACAGAGACGATTTCAGAAATATACAAGTTAAGGTTGGCAGTGTCATCCGATCAAGTGGAACAATTTACCAAGTTGAAAAACGAATAGTTCATGAAGGATTTGACAGAATAAAGTTTGAAAATGATATCGCTCTATTGCGCGTTGAAAAAGATATAGAATTCACCGAGACAGTGCAACCAATTACACTGGCTAACAAGGACACAATTATACGTGACGGTGAAACAGTCGCATTTACTGGATTTGGACGAATAGAGGTAAATAATTATCAATTGACTCGTTGAATTGAGAACTCTCTTATTTGAAAAAAATGTAATTTACAAATATTAAACATATATATTTAGGATTTTACCCGCCCCGAGAGACTTAAAACTGCGGCTTTAAAATTGTATGGGTATCGCAAATGCCATGCGTTACAGCCACACATTGTTGAGACGCATATTTGTACATTGTCGACACACGGCACGGGTCCTTGCAAAGTAAGTTGTTTTGGTTTTGGTCTAACGTATATTTTAAAATTGCAGATTTAATACTAAATATTGATTTTTAGGGTGACTCAGGTGGACCTCTGGTCAATAGAAATGGTGTTCAGGTTGGAATCGATTCGCATTCTTGTAGAAAAACCGAAATGTCATGTGGCGAAGTTCCTGAAATTTATACACAAGTATCTAGCTTTCGAGACTGGATTGATAAAATAATAAGAGATAATTAGCAGTGTAAGAAATTCATTAATTTACGAAATTTTTAATTTATTTATAGAGTAATATTTATTGTAAATAGCTAATTTTAAATAATTTATATCCTTTGTACTGAAAAATGAATAAAAATGATTAGTTGTTTATGTAGCTGATATTCAATAATTTATTTCTAAAATAATCGTCTTTTGATATTTTAACAAAAACCTGTATTCAGAAAATCTCGATCTAGTGTTTGCATTTTACTTTATCCCATCATAAATTACGGTAGGAAAAGTAATAACGGAAAGAAGATTGTTTGAAATCTCTAATTCATTAAAATATCTTAATGTACAAAACACTGTAGCCTTCGTTAAATAATCATAACGAAGAGCTTTTTAATACATTAATGTCACAAAAAAACTAACAAAAGCTGGAGTTCTAAATTAAAAATTGAGCTAATAAAATTTTTTTTATTATTTACTTTTTGTACTTATTTGAAATCATCCCAGATACTATCGTAACAATTTTTAGCAAGAAGTATCAAGAACTGTAGGTGGAGTTGCAAACTTATTGCACTAACCCAGTTGCGTACAAGTTACGGATGCTACGCTCTTGTGGCCTGCCAACTTGCATGTTTATATTCGTGTGCTTCGTTTTGAACCGAGACGTGGACATGGTCCTTTTTCATATCGCGACTGTAGTTGTGGAATAGAATTTTTTCAATGCGAACAATGAATTATTCAACGCATTCTGGAAACTTCGGAGTCAACTGCGATTCCCGGTATTCGCGCAGAAAAATTCTGTTCAAATATCAGTCTCAAAGTGGAAATCAAATACTTGAATTCAATAAGCGCAAACTCTACTGGAATAATTAAAACCCATCCCATTCGTTTATCGTAAAAGGCGTAGAATTTTTTTCTTGAGTCTAAACAAATTATAACGTTGAATAATCACCCTCATTTTCAGTTCTTCCAAGCGTATATATATTGTGCAGTGTAATTCCCTTCCACACAGTAATTTAAGCACTAATTAGCCAAGTTGTAAAATGTCTATTACAGAAGTAAGTACTGCTCGCAGCGTACCGTCTTTTGCATGTTTCTCGGGTACGTAAGGCTTCACGTTCATGTAATGAAATTAATTCAGAAGAAAAATAAAAATATAAAATGGATTGCTGATTGTTGCACAAAGTTTTTCATCTTTATCGATTCAAAACGTGACTTACACCGCCCTATACCACGTATTCGGTTAGAATCAAACGTATAGCAAGCAGAACCTGCAATAAACCGCAATAACATAATCTTACGGTGTAGTTTTGAAGACGAAACTCCACAGCGGCATCATTAATGCACGGCTGAAGTGAAACAACGCAGCTTCGACGTATAACAATGTTATGCACCGGCTGCCTCCTCAGGAAGACGAAAGAGGCGAAGAAATAAGATATTCAGCTGATCAGCTGCTGTACAAGTCGCAGCGCAGACAAGAGACAAGAGCAGCGAATTCGAGTTCGTTAAATCCGCAAACATGCGCAGCTTTTCCTGCATTTGATTATACGATGGTATATAGGAAGACGAGGAGGGGAAAAGAAAACATCCTGCGCTTTTCGCTTGGCTTTCCGATAGTGTCGTGTAAATATGCTATTTTAGCGGGACTTTTGGCTGGAGACTTTTTACTCGAGTAGCGCAGCTATACTTTGATGTTTGCGAATTTGAGCTTAAAGCGTAAGCGAAGGTTCGATCGATTCGCACTACAATTTTATTTCAAATAATTAAAATTGTTACCTGGAAAAAAATGCAGCAAATTTGCGCTTTAGCTACGTAAGTAGCTTACCGAAAGCACTTTGAAAATAAAATATTTATGTAGCGGAGAAAAGTCGCATGTCAACTTTACACAGTAGCCATGTAAAATTTACATAAATTTGCTGCTCAAAATTCACAAAGCATTTTTTATAGTTGAAATTTTTTGTGGCTATTGGAACGATGTGGCTAATGAAAGGCCTTGATTCTAGAGCTGATGCAGCTAAATCTTTCGATATTTTCAATAATGACTGTGATCAATAAACGATGAAGCATAAAACGTTGTCGCGTTTATCTAAATATATTATGCGCACATTTTCGCGATTTTTCTTTTAAGTTGAAAACTGATTGAACCATTACTTATTTAATAGCCCAATTATTTGAAACCAACCCCCCTTACCCATAAAAAACGCAAACTGAATGATATTTTTTTTAATGGACCCCTCTGACAATCATAATCAGATTGCATCATTGAATTTTAAATATTGGCGCCATTTCGACAGCCGCTCAAGCCATTCTTCTAAAAGCCTCCACAGTATCCGGCCTCTCACGTTCCACGAGAGAATTCACTTTCGCCCGACAATAACGAAATAACCCCAACCCCCCCGACGTATCATTTCCAACCGAAGACCCGCCGGTATCGAATTCGTCAATCGCAAAAGCGCATATACCCCCACCACCCCAGCAGCGAAATGAAATCCCAACAATCCCCGATCCTCGCCAGCAATTACATACAAAACCAATGAAATCCTCGCGAATATCCGCGTCGATCATCGCACCCTCGGCATTCCCGGCCCTCGAGCTCGTAATACATTCGATTTTTCTTATATGGAGTGCGCGGCGCTCGCGGCCTGTCCGCCGTAAACGCGCCGCCGCATGCGAGGAAGTCACGTAGCGATAAGTGCATAATATCCGGCTTGTCGTGTTTGCCTTACAGCCCGACCACGAAGAGCGAGAGCGAGAGAGGGAGAGAGGCTCTGACGGCTTTCAAAAGCAGCACCCTGTCACCCCATTTCGCCCGCGCACGTACACACACACACACACACACACACACACAACGCATACACGCGCGCAGAGACGCCTACATATAGCTGCATAAACTCAGAAGCTAAAGCGCCGTAATTAACTCGCGATGTAATTAATGGCTCGGTTTATTGCACCTTCCCTCCACCTCCCCCAGAGGTGTTTCTTTCCAACGCCCCCCCGTCGGTGATTGCTTATCGTCGCTCGAGAGATGTGCGGAATTCATTTTTAAGCGCGTCGACACGCGGACAGGGTGGAAAGTTTAATTCTGAAATTACGGAAGTTTTTCATACTGATAATGCACGTGGAGGGGGGGGGGCTGGAGTGTGTATGGGAAAATTATCGCGGATTATGAATTTTTTAGTGCGCGGAATGCGCGACTTACGCGATGGGAAGGAGGGGGGGGGGGACTGAAAAAGCCGTCGTTGACGGGTGACGCTGCGCTTTAAATTAACTCGATTCGAGTAAATTGCTTCGATAAAAATTTAAATTTGTGTCAAGCAGCCACCCCCGGGTAGAAAATAGATCGGATTTATGATGGTAATGTGCCATATTTTATTTTGAACGATCGTAATATGATTACGATATGATCAGTTATGGTTATATTATGTTATAATAACACTTGCTGTAAATTACGATGATATTGTGACAGATCCACTACATTTTATAACAAGATTTCTAACAGGCATCAATACGTTTAGTGAAGTATAGAAATCATTGCATTTGTTCATATATATTCGGTTTGCGTTTGAGTGTCAAGGACAAACTTCATAAATCCCTTTTATTAACAGGTCAGATAACTTAAGTAATAATGAAAATGAATTGAATTTAGTTTTATCTGGTTTCATAGACGCAAGACATTATGATATTCAAAGTTACTGTAATTTAAATTTCTGGGATACTTCTAAAAAAAGTTTTATAAAAATTATTATGATAAAAATCGCGGTTTCATGGCGTCTCCTCAGTGGCGCCCTCTAGCGAGCGTCCCCTTAGTCGCGCCCCCTAGCGGGCACGCCCTCAATGGCGCCCCCTCAATGGGAGAAATGTCTCTCATTTCGGTGAAAATTACGTAAAAAAAGAGACAATCCTCCCATTGAAGGGGCGCCAATTGAGAGGGGACTAATTTTTGATATGGCGGCGGTGGCGGCGCTATCATTTTATAAATATAGAGAGATTTATGAATATTAAAAAAAATAAAAATAAAAATAATTGTCTCTCTACGCACGAGTGCCTAAAATAATCTGTAACACGATTCCAATTCGACTTCCTCGCCACCTTGTGTATACAACTACGCTATACATGCCAGAGGCGCCGCTGCAGCGAGCAATTTTTAATGAAAATCGCCAAGAGTTTGAAATTCAACGGAAACCGCGAGCAATTACATTTCTCTCTCTCTCCTCGGAGACACTTTCCACTTGGCGCTCGCATACCACATACAGGCGACTTATACGATTTTAAAGCAGCCGGAACAGGCGCCTAAGTAGGTGTATATTAGCGGGAACGCCTACACGACCGGCTGCACGAAAGAGAGAGGGAGAGAGAAGCGCTATAGTTAAGGAGAAAACTTCGAGGCCTGGCGCCGCGTGTATTCGTAAGTAAAAAGTTCTCGGAACGCTCGCGCGCGCGCGTATACGTATACGGCAGCCTTTAAAGTTCGCTTAATGGCACACGACATCATAACTTTAAATAGAGCGAGTCCAGTCCTCGAAGCGCCTGCGACTCGCGCCGCGGCTCGACTATTAATACCCCCGCGCGCGGCGTGTATCGTTGTTATTCGCGCGCGCGCGCGACAACTTGAGTCCGACTTCCGTGTACACGACGTATAACGAACGCGTAGAAGGTATATGTCGAATTTAAAAAAAAAAATGTTCTTTTCTTTGGTCTAGATATCGAAATTTTTTTTTAAAGTATAGAGTCTTTGGACCGATTAGAACTTCTTCCACGAGCCGAAGGATAGTCAAAAGTGCAGACGAATATGGGAAAAGTTACTGGTAACCATATTTCTGAACGATTTTACGCTTTTTTGTACAAAAAATTAATGCGTCAAAATACTGGAATAATAACAACTACGAATGTTTCCGGGGCACCAATAAAATGTCGAATTAGACTATGGTAAAGTATTACAAAAGTTATGTCCGTTTAAAAAAAATAATAAAAATCCAAATAGCCAATTTTTTCATTTTCCTCCATATGTTAAATTTTCATATTCTATATTTCCCATGTTCCTCGGCTTTTTTCATCATCTTTTGGCTTATAGAAGAAAGTCCCATTGGTCAGAAGGCTCTAGCTTAAAAATTCTTTTATTTTTTTAAATTTAACATATGGTATGCGAAAATATACGGGAAAGAGTGAATCAAAGGGAAAATTAAAAAATAAACATAAATACATAGTGGAGAATACATTGACGTTAATTGGGTTCTGCAATCCTTATAATATTATATTCGAACGACGATGATTTTCGCGCGCGAGATATGTCTCTCTCGTTTGGCGAGCAAATATCCGTACATTATAAATTAAGCGAACGACTGAGCCCCGCGAGCAAATAAACCGTCGGCGTCGACGACACAAGTGCCTCTGGTCCAGCCGTAAACGCCTCAGACAGAACTGCGGACACTTGACTCTGTATACCTTTCCTTGAACGCGTATATATATATATTGCATATACATATACATGTACGTATATACATATATCTGTGAAGGGTGAGGTACGCTGCAGTATATATATATAGGGCCATTGTATATATACGCGTAAATTGGCTTACGCGCAAGATGCATCGGCGAAGCGGTATATATAGCGCTGCTCCGGAGACGCGCCAGTGTATCAGCAATTAGATCCACTCGAGACAACGGAGATTCGCCTTAACGCACTATGCGCCTTCTCTCCAACTCGACGTTCACTGCCGTAATTGCCGTATGTGTGCGTATACGTGTACAAGCGCGTTTCGCCTTTGATTATGCGGAACTTCGACTTGACGTGTGCATTTTTCACGCGCGTACATATCTGGGGGCTTAAAGCTACGCGAGGGTGGTTGGATTGTCGAGGGCTTGAGGGGGGGGGGGAGAGCTGGGGGTAAATCATCTTTTTGAGAGGAGGTCGGCTATCTCTATAACTTGTGTTTTAATCGTCCATTGCGTGAGGATATATGCGTTATCGCGAAGCCTAGGTGCTTTTACTCAGCTGTAAACTGTGTGTAACGACTGTTTGAGGGGCTCCGGATGTCTGGTTGAAAATTCAAATTTCGCGCCGTAGTAGAGCTTTTTCTAAAATTCAGAATATGAGTTACACGGTTACGCGGTTCTTGGGCAATTATTAATTCACGATTTTATAACGTATGTAATTTGAAGTTTGTTTCGAATCACCTATTTAAAGTTGCACGAGACATTTCATTCCATTATATACATTGTGGTAGTACATTGCATAAATTCCAATTCCGCAATCAAACTTTATTTTATTTTTATTTTTACATCCATTACGTTATAGCATGGAATTTTTAATCCATATATGTGAACTCCCGCACATCATAAATTATTAAAAATCTTCCTTTGCCAGTTGTTCATTGCGAAATAAAAGAAAATTTAAATATTTTCAAAATATTATTGATGTTCGCACAATCGAACGAACCTTTGCCAATCAAAATTTCCTTTTACCCCGAAATTTCGCGTTATTTTCAAGCCCAGCGTAAAACATAAAATCCTTTTTCGCAATTCCCCCCGCGCGAGGTCTGAATTAACGCAATACAGCGAGAGACCACATCCTATTTCCGATCAGCTCTCTGCATTCCAGGAAAAATCAAAATCCCAATTCACAAGCTGTCTGCCGACGCCTGTACACGGAATTTCCTCGCGACACAGATCGCACACGCGTGCGCACTTACTCGTCGCCGATAAATCACCCGACGATGACGTGCGAGCCCGAGGCGACGATTTTTTTTTTTTTTTTTCACGCTCTACTGTTTTTTACGATTCGAGCTTTTCCTGCGTATATGTGCATACGGGCAAAGGAAAAAAAACGCCATGCTTTCGATGGCGAATCGCGTCGCTGCGCGTGTTCGCCGTGATATTTTTATGAGGCTGGGGGGGGGGGTTCGCTGAATAATTTCGTGAGGTGTTCCGAGAATTTTGTGGTATGCTTTGTCAAGCGGTGCGAGATGGGAGGGGGAGGTCCACCCGAAATCCAATGAAATTTCAAAAGCTCTGGCGCGTGTATGGATTGCATGAATTGTTGAGCGTGGAATTGATATTAGCGCGGTGTTTTGCGAGCTTTTGAACTCGAGAGAGTTCGTCCATTCACTCGTGCGATATCGCACAGGTTTATCCGACGAGATTTGCTTAAGATTGTGTAACTGGGTAATTACGTATGTATCGTATAATTTCGAAATTTTCTTTGTATTTTTGAATTATTAAAAACCAGCGAGGAATAGAATCAAGTGTAAATATACAGTGTGACTATGTATCTTTACACTCAAATGACTTGCTCGTTCGAAATATCGGAATTAGTGCTATTAGTTCACTCAGAAAAAAAGCAGTAATTTTTTACAACTGTAAGTACGAAAAACTATACAAGAAATTATAGTAATCTAAGCACAGACTGCCATTATCAGAATTTCTACTACAATCATGCTGATATTGACTACTTGAAGTTCGAATATTACAAGTCGCAATAGAAAAAGTTACTATATTACTTATAGTAAAAATTATTTTTATTAGAATTAAATATATGAAATAGTAAAAACAATTTGGATTTTAATATTATAAATACATTCAACTTATATATTAGATCCAAAGTTTTATGTTTAAAAATCCTGTTTAGGTGAGTGGTTAGCACTCCTGATTGCAGTCCCGGAGGTCCAGGTTCGAATCCAGCCCAAGTCAAAAATTTTTAATTTCTATGCTTCAATTTAATTCAATAAATAATCAATAAATAATAATAATGATAAAATAACAATGTTATACAAAGTTAAAGACAGATGAACATAAAACAAATTAATTTTTAAATTAATTATTTCAACCAAAATAAAAATTACAATATTGTATTGTAAAATTTAGTGTTTGGAAAGTCTGCGCATGATTTTACTATATAATTTCTTGTAAATTTTCGTATACTGAACGCTTGAAAAATTAATGCATATTTCTCTCTCAGTGTTCAAATAATAAAAAAACCAAGCACTTCGCCAGAATTTCTTCGCACCGCGCGCACGCGCGTTCTCCGCGCGTTTCAATTTCGTTCGCGTTTTCCAAATCGAACGCTTGCCTTTACGCCCCCTTACACGGGAAATATAAAAACAAGCTTTCGCAATCATGAAAAATTGTCAATATAAGTCCATAAGGCCTTAAAGGCAGCGCCTTCGTCGCGCGAAATAAAAAGTCAAACGACCCCGTACCCCCGAGGCTTTCAATCTCCCTGTTCTCTCCCGCGCGCCGCGCATGTATATAGCCGCGAATCCAAAGCAAAGTATTAAAACGAAGCTTTGAAAGCTCCTCTCGTAAATACACGCGCGTCTCCATCGCCACATTGTTATAACCCAATAAAGCCCGGCGAGCCTCGCGTCGCGTTAGAAAAAAATAAAGCTCCCGCCATTTCTCTTCTTTCGATGGAACGGCGCCCTCCCCTTGTGTATATGTACATATGCCCCTATACACGTGTGTGTGTGGGTGTGTGCAGTATATATGTAGACGCCGCCGCGTAAAGCGCGATAGATAAACAAGAAATAGACAGCTAGTCAGGGAAGACGGGGATAGGGCTGCCGGTATATAGGCAGAAAAGCAGCTTCCGAAGCTTGTTGGTGGCCCCGTAAAACCCGGCGATATCAGCATATTTCGCCTCCTTCGTTCGCACGTCGCGTTTCTTTCCGAACGATAAACTCGGCTGGCGGTCGAAGGACCTCGTAAACGGATGATCTACGTTGCATCACCTTCCTATATATGGGGGCCGTGTGTGCGGTATAATACCTCTTTTCGTCCGATATATATACGTATATATACTATGCATGCGCTTTTGAGAGAGTTTGGAAAGTTCGCTCTTAATTCGTTTTTTTTTTTCGGTGATCACAGGCACCTCCTTTTTCACGGGATATTCCTTGGTAGAATTTCAAAATCGAATTTCGAAAGAATTTGAAAATTTGAAAGACATTTTTAAGAAGATACAAAAGAAATTGACACGAATCTCGTAGTAATTAATTTCAAATTTATCTTACAATTCCATTCTTTCAAATTACGTTTCCACTCGTTTTTTATGACTTCGAGGAATTCAAATTTAAAAATTCTTATAACTTCTTTAACAATGTTATTACTTTAATAATCATAACAGTAGTCGTCTCGTAATTATCAATTATACGCCAACTTCTACAAACGAAAAATTCTTTCGAACAAGCAACATTTTCCCCGTCTCCATTCAGCCTCCCCATTATTTTGAAAGGCAGTCGGTATTACACAGCAGATACGCTTATATTTGCCGAGTTACAACGAGATTTGCAACATAGACGGGACATTTTCCCTCTCGACTTCTGCTGCGCGCAGTGGCATCTTGAACAGCTGCACTATATATATATATATATATATATATATATATATATATATATACGAACTATACACAGCCCCGAGGCGACGACTGCTTGATCGTTGCGCCGCGAAACGAGCTGGCCTGGTTGCCTCTTTAACGTCACTTTTGATGTACGGCCTCACTTTTGTCATCGCGCTTTATTGGAAATTCGTTTTTTCTTTTAGTCGTGCAACTATCGGAAAAAAAGCAGGAGGAAATCGATTGCTTCGAGAGATATTTAATTTTCGCTTTCTTTTTCTTTTTAAGGGGGTGTCTCTCGCGATATTTGCAAGACTGCGGTTGAATGTACAACGTATATCGCGTTTGTAACATCGGTTTTTGCCTTTTTCTCTCTCAATTAAAGACATCAGGCTAACGAACACAATTCGAGCCGGCGCCGTTCGCTCGCAAGCTCGGAATTAACGAACCGTGGTATTCGCCGTCGGTAAAAGGGGGTCAAGTAAATTACCGAGTTGGAAAGTAAATTAATAAGTTCATCCGTGCAAAAGGAGGAAAAAAAAAGCGAAAACTCGGCGGAGAGAACGAGAAAAAGAGAGAGAGAGAGAGGGAGGGAGGAGGGGAGAGGGAGAAAGAGGAGAAAATGCGAACGGATCAAAAGTAATGACGCTTTTAATCCGGGCTCTCTCCTAACGAATTTAAGGAGATCGACGCGAATCGAGCTTTCCGATTAAACGTTGTAATTTAATTAGTGAATTTCGAACTGTGCGTATAGGACGCAAACTCGCAAGTGAACTTTCAACGGTTAATAGATTAACATCAGTGTTAAGGGGGTGTCACAGTCGATCAACAATTCCAATTTCGCGCCAGATAATTACTCGACGAGGCACAACTGAGTCGGCGTTTTATTTTGAATATTCATTCGACGCAGATAAGTTGTTTTTTCATCTACCATATTTTGGCGCGAAATTTAAATTCTCCAATTATAATAATAAAAATAACAATAACGTTAGTCCGAGGATTTGAATTTTAAAATTAACGAAAAAGTCTGCCGCTGTATCGTTAACATTTCTGCCAGACGCAGCATATATTAAGTGGACAAGCAATAATATGCAGCAGGCAGTGTATGTAAAGCGACGCATTACGCATTCTCGGCGAAACGCTCTGGAATTTTAATTAATATGCGTTGCGGACAACGAATTGTGGGAAAGCGTGTATAACTACGTATGCGGAGACAAAAGGAAGCAGCAGCTGTTCGCTAAAGCGGAGAGGCCTTGTATTAAAATTACTCGAATTGACGATAATCGCTCATTGTGATATGCGGCGGACTGTACGGTATAATATGAGTGGGAGGCAATGTCAATGTCTCTGGCGGTCGTGTCGATTGCGGCGGGATACGATTCGCGTATTGCCTCGCGCTGGGAAATGCCTATCCAAAACTATTGTTATTCAATCTCATAAAATAATGCGGTTAATGCGCGATATCGCCTGAAAGTCTATTTTTATTGTTCTCAGCAGAACTGCTGTATTAAATAGTTTTCTATGCTTTAACGAATCAAAAATGAATGAAGCGTCTACTAAAAATGATCAAAGCATTTACTATAAGATCGGATTACGTAATCGCGTTCGCGTGAAAAATGTTAGAACCGCATTTACAGCTGAACTGTCTATTTTGACCAGGGGCATTATTAATTCTGCGTTTGTAATGCACGCGTTAAGTCCGACTTAACGCCGAAAAATTGTCTCAAACGTGACTTCACGCCGATAATGAGTGCTTAACGCTGGCTTTATGCGGTTTAACGCGTGCGATGCAGAAAAAAATAGAATAACGCTAGCGTTAACGTTGAAAATCTTAATGTAAACTATTATTATATTATTATATTATTTTTTTATTATTATCTTAGTGTAAATATTTCATTAACGATTTACGACGGCGTTCGATAATACTGGTTTACCAAACCAAATTTGGTTTCTATACCTCTGCACATACTTCAATCAATGATAACGCCTGTATAACGATAGAAATCCCGATTTTGACGATTAATGCTAGCGTTAATTAAAATAACGCCAGCGTTAAAAAATATATATCGTTAAAAATGAAAGAATTTATTTTTACGCTATTAATGCGTACAATTTTTTTAACGCCCTAGCGTTGTAGCGAAAAAAGAAATTGTTTCATTCGATTAAATTACTCTACTAGCACGTATAAATTTTTTTAACGCCATAATCTCTATATAATTGAAATTAGCGACGTTGCGTTTACGCTTAACGACGGCGTACGTTATATTGTAAATCTCGAACGTTACAAGCACAGAATAATGCCCCAGCTGATTTTAAAGTTTACGCTCCCACCACTTCGATAACCCATAAGCGTATCAGCGCTAATCCAGCTCTACTCGCCCGGACAGCCTCCGCCTCGCGTAAAAGTCGAGCAGGGATTTTCGATATTTCACGGTGAGCAGCGCGCGTATCCAACGTAACGCAATTACCCACGAACACATCCGATAAATAAACACGAGATCCATCAAAAATCAGCCGCACGCCTGCGAGCGCACACGTCGGAGCGAGGGAGAGAAAGATCTTGCGAGGAAATTAATGCACGTGTGGCGCCGACGACGACGACGTCGTCCCCGTGATCGAGCACACACAAAATCTCGGAGAGCTTTATCGCGATAATGGCTACTTCCGCAAGCTCTCCTTGCGGCTCGTAGTATATACATACGTATATCTATATATACGCGCACACTTACACACACGTGTGTATATATATATACGTATGCGCACGTACACAGAGGTCGTATAGACAGATGGTGCGCGAGAGGATATATAGCGGCGCACTAGCCCCGACCTTATTTTCTCCGAGTTCCTTCATTTCCGGCTGCCAGTGCCATCCCAGCGACGACGAGCCCGTGATGTTTTCCCATTTTCCATTCTGCGCCTCGTGCTGTAGAGCCCAGATCCATCCAGTATTCCGCGTACGTTCGCGGACTTTAGCGGCGCTAAGCAAACCCGTGTTTTCTCCTCTCCCTCTATATCCTCCTCCCTCTTCCCGTTCCCCCCCCCCTCTCTCTCCCTTTTTCCATTTTCGGATGGAGATGAAGTTTCTTTATCTACTCGTGCTGAAACAGCTCTTTTTCAATTTTAACACCTCCACACGTGTCGAGTATACACGTATTCCACAATACACGATTACACTCCCCCGCGGAGTTTCAGGGTCGCCGCGAGAGCGAGAAAATAACGAGCCGCGACAGCCTTTTGTCCCGTCGCGGCATCCCACGTCTCTGTGCTCGAGCGGCTCAAAGGAATTACCGTTTGATAATCGATCCGACACTGCCCAGTAAAGTTTTCTCTCTCTCTCTCTCTCTCGCTCTCTCCCTCGTGGTCCGCAAAGACGCAACTCTCTAATCAGAGGATCGTTTGTAACTCGAGCCATTATAGCTGCCACATATCCTTTGAGACGGGAAAAGAAAAACGCCGCTGTACGTGTATACGCGCGTAACCCTCGTGTGCGCGAGAAGTTTGGCCCAGTTAATCCCGCGAGGAAAGTTACGCGTCTCTGGGTCATGCGCTACTGCTATACATAATGAGTTCTCTTATACGCGATGTGTACACGGTGTGCTGCTACCGAAAAACTTCACCTCTGCCCCCGCGTAGCTGAAGTTTCGCTGAAGGTAAAGCTCCTGAAGTTGGGACGTAAAGGCGCGGAAGCTGTAAGTGTAAAATTTTGGAGATGCCGCTTGATAAACAAGGGCCGTTAGTTGTGCGGTTAATTCCGCGCGCGCGCAAAGCTCTTCCCGCAAATTTTAATGCTGAAGTTTAAGAAACTTCGCGGCAGTCTCGATCGACGTAGTTTAGCTGTAAGACGGAAACAATTAGTGGGAGGTATAGTGGCATTCAAATTTTCGAGGTGGCGGTTAATAGAAAAACATTATTAATCAACTTTGATTTACTCCATTGTAGTATGATCCATCAGTAGTGAAGTTTGAGAAACTTCATTTCTGTCGTAATCGATACATTCTGATTAGAGATACTGAGGCGACCCCCATATTTATTTGAAACGACCCTCAATTACACGGTCGATCCCCTCTTTCCACTAATATTAGACTGAAAAAGTCTCTGCCAGAAACTTCACCTCTGAAGTTTAAGAAACTTCAGAGTTCTAATCAACACATATTCGAGCTCGAACGCATACGGCTCGCGAGGCCATCCCATATAACCCGAAATTTTCGAGATGTCAACTCTCATTAGGTGTAAGTAGATATAGAAAATCCCTCCGCACGAAACTTCAGCGCTGAAGTTTAACGAAGTTCGCTTCAGTTCTAATCAACCCCTATCCGGATCCTATACGCGGATCTCTCACGCCATCGTGCCAGCCAAAATTTTCAAGACGCGAGTCACACGCGAGTATATACAGCGCAGCCGGATAATTCTCCGCAAGAACCCTCGCCGCTGAAGTTTAAGAAACTTCACTATCCCCCTCCCTCCCCCATCAGTTTATTTCCTTACGTCGCAAGGCCTCGCGTTCTCCACGGCCCATTGAAATCCAAGAGGTCTGCACGTATACCTATATACGTGCTACGTGTCGCCCGTCTCTCTCGGGGGATGCATCGGGAGCTTAATCCCGAGTAGCCGGCCCGGGTCCTATGGAGCGTTATAATTAAAGTGACCGCGGGAGTGCATTTAACCGTGTGCCGCGCAGCTGTGCTGGGGACATAGACCTGTATACATATATACACACACACACGGCCGAGGCTCGCTGCTAATCTCGACGACGAGCGTCTCGTGTACGCACACACACTCGACATGAAAAAAGATATATATATATATATATTCGCGTATAGTCTTGTATCAGAGAGACGTCTCGGCTTTTCACTCGCGGGTGGGGGGGGGGGGGAAGGAGATGAAAAGCTCGCCTCTCTTATACATAGTCACGGTGAAGAAAAATAAACCGCGTAATTACGCGCGTCAAAACAGTTTGTCGCGGGCAAAGACGCTTTGACTCAAAAAAAAAAAAAAAAAAACTCTACAACGGTCCTCGAGAATAACGATCCTAGAAGCGAGGCTTTCGCTGCATTCCTCCGCGCGTACGTCCTCTCGCCCGCGAGGATCTCGTTTGCCGCGGCAGGGAATACGCGACGAGGCCTTTGAGAATTTTTCGAAGATCGCTCTGTCGCGTTTGTCTCGCGGGCTGTATTTTTAAATCTCCTGAATAAGTCATCTCTGAGTTACGAAAATAACGAGGGCTCTCTGTGCGCGCGGCTAAAAGAAAATTTCTCCGTCCGGGAAAAGGGGGGGGGGAGAGAGTGGAAACAGTGAAGTGGGGGAGAAGAAAGACTCCGCAGAGATGAGAGAGAATCGAAGGGGCAAATGCGGCGTTTACGAAGGATATATACAAGTATATATATATATGCAGTTAGTAGGTATAGGACGGAAACTGATAAGCGGTTTACACGCTTTGGCAAGTTATGAAATCCTGTTTGTCTTTGGCTGCTGCGCACAAGGGGATCCCGGCATTTCCAGGACCGCATTCAGGAAATCAACGATCGACGGCTACAAAGCCATTCTTACAACCGAGTTTTAATGCGTTTCCTCGGCGCAATGCTCCGCGCTTTTTCCGCGTTTCCTATATACTATGTACAGTCGTTGCGCGCTGAATCGATCCATGAAAATTGAAGGCATAAGCATTCCGCTGTTGCCTGTTGTGCGCAGGCATTAATAGCGCAATATCATCGTGCAGCCCGTAACGAGGAAAATGGTAGGGGGGTTCTGGAAAATTTTAATTGTCCTCGAGAAATCCGAAGAGATCTGGAAACTTACTTGTATTTCTGAAAACTTTTTTTTTCCGCGTATTCATCGCTTTCAAGGGGAAGGTGGGGTACTGAAAGTCAATTAAAGATTCAAATTTCCCGCGATAACGGCGGGACCATTATTAAATAATTTAATACACTTTAACAAAGTTTCGAAGCTTATGTTACAAACTTGTAATTCAAGCACGAGAATTTCCTTTAAAACAATTTTAAAAAACCCCCACGCTGTACGAGTCCATTTCTAATTAAGTGTACTATCCGTCAAATCCAGCCGCATACACCCATACGTTTCGTCGCGAAATTCGAATTTTTATTCGCGACTCCGGCTCGTTCGTCAAAAAGCGCCCGAAGCAGGCACAGCTCGCTTAATTAACAATGAAATTACACAATAGCCGCACCGGCTCTCGCAATTTCCTTTCGAGCCCCAGCGCACACCGCAAATGAACAACTGATGTCGAAGCGGCGAGGCATCGTATACAGGCGCATCGAGCGGAATCAGCCTCGTGGAAAATCAAAAAGCTCGTCGCTCATGTCTCTCGCACTTAGCGCATTCACCTCTCTCTCTCTCTCTCGCGCGCATCCGCAATCGAGTAATACAATCCGTACACGTACACGCGTACTCCAGCGCACGTGTGTGCGCCCGAGCCTTCGATGAACTCTGCGCGAGGCGGCGTCGCTTACCACAAAGGGACTAGTCCGCGCTTCTCTCTTTTTATCCTACTCCCCCTCCCTCCCTCTCGCTCTCGCGTATTATCTCGACGTTCCTTTTTTCCAGCCGAGTATTTTCCACCTCTGCTGTGTATACATGCGGCTGATGGGTGCGGGATGGGGGAGGGGTGAGGGGGGGTGGAAAGCCCTTTCGGTGTGACGCAACACAGAGCGAGAGGAAAATCGATCGACGGCTCGTGAAATTCGATGCATCCGACGAGCTATCGGCGTGAGATAAAGCTTTTTTTTTCTCTCTCTCTCTCTCTCTCTGTGGCTGTGTGTAGTGCGCGCTGCTGCTGCGGCCGCGCGCGGCCCCGCAGCCTCACGCGCTATTTGAATTATTCGTCAGAGTAATCCGGCCGCCGTAAGCCGATACGAGTGCATCGCTCGTTATTTTGCCGTATGGTTAATCGCCTTGTTGGATATTCATAAAGTTTTTCCCGCCCCCCCCCCACCCCCCGATTGTGTCTGTACACACACACACACCTGTGCGTTACACACTGCTCGCGCAGGTTTGTGCTTGTGTGCGGTGTACGTAATTCATCCGGAACGGCTATCTCGAGCCGTGCGGTATATATATACATCTCCGGAGGGTCGAACTGGCCGGGGAAAAAAAAAGAGAAGTATGGATCTCTCTTTATCTTCGGGGTAGACGGGAGAGTAAGAAGCAGCTTTGGCTCGAGTTTCGCGCGCGACTTTATACGATCGACCTGCATGCGATATTTCCTCTCGCTTTCTCTCTCTCTCTCTATCTCTATGTCTAGCTTCCGGCCCTTTCGGAAAATATTCCGATGCTCCCAGGTATTTTCTTGATTAGTTTTCGAGCTGCTATCGCGCATTACTCTGCCAGGGCGTGCGGGTAACTGCCGAAGGCTGTCGGTAAGTTGGATGGAAAATTAAAATTTTTCGAAAAAAAAAAGAAAATTTAACGAATTTTCCAAGCCTCTTCCTATCCAGTACACTATGGTACATTGTGCATCAAGGGAGTGAAGGGAGTGAGTAAGTGTAACTGCCAAGGTGCATATACTACTTTTCGCCACAACGGGCGTAAAGTGCGTTCGTTTAAAAGCATAATAATACCTATAAAATCGAAAAATTGTTGTTTAATTGAAAAGTAAGTCCGGAGCCAAGAGTTGAACGATTGACGCTAACTTCAGTATTTATCTGAACGGCCAACGCGCGTCAAAAACACATAAGAATATAAAAATTAATAAAAATAAATTATGTAAAAATTTGGCACCGTAATATAGTGAAGAGAAAAAATGTGTATAGTCACTATTGTATGAGATAATGAAATACGAGAAAGCTTAATGTTACTTTTCAAATATGATGATGAATAGCGTTTGTAATACATTGTTTAGAAATATTATTCAGATAAAATAGCAGATTTTTGTACTACCGAGCGGGACTGTGTACGCATTGATTTTTTTAACTGCTATAAATCAAAAGAAAAGCGTTACTTTAAGAAAAATTAGTACATTTAAACTTGTATAACTCATTATAAAAATAAACATAGGGTAATAAAACGAAATTTTATTTCAATTTTAAACTTCGTGACTATCTTTACATACACAGTTATAACTAATAAACTTTTTATGCTAATCTAGATTTTTATAGTACAGGTGTATGAATATCTATATATTGCAATCAATTCCTCTTTAAAAAAATTGGTGGGCTTTGTTCTGAAACATTTAATACGAAATTCTGATTGGTCGCTAAGTAAACATGGCTATGGTTACCATGATTCATAGTTCATGACTGACATATTGAGTACAAAACATAACTCAAATCGCGCGCAAAGTCCATCCTCTTTAAAAAGTGATTCTATAAGTAAATTTGATTATGATCAGCGTTTACGATTCATACACATGGAGTCCAAAACATAATCCGAATCGCTGAATTCCTCGTATTGAAAAAGAATCATTTTAAAAGACGACATCGCGGTTACACGACTGCACAGTTACGCATTTGTTTTCCAATTTTGCCTACGGATTACACATCTTACTTTAGTCCCCGCTACGAGGCGCAAAGTTCGCACTTTGCGCACAGCGCGATGAAAAAGTATTTTCATTCAACTATTAGCGCAACGATCGAAACGTCGAAGCGCAAATCTAAAGCCGAGCTCGATGCACAGCCTCGCGTCGCGCGCTTTGTCCCATCGACAGAACCTCGGAACCGCGCGCGCAGAAGCGTTCGTCGCGTTAACCGGCTGCGGAGAAACGCGTCCACGCACGTGACTTGCCGCATGCGTTCATTCGCTCTAATAAACGAAGCTCCGTGTGTAGCTGCATAAACCGCGAAAACACGCATCAAGCCCTCAGTGCATATATACAGCGTATCCGCAATAATCCTATAGCCTCAATATGTATAAGTCCCGTTGACTACATCCATTGCGTGCGTACGTGAGCGAAATTCGCGATACATATATATATATATGACGCGAGATAGAGAGGGATAGAGTGAGGGAACTTGTCATGCATCGCAGATGCTGCCGGGTGGCATTATATATACATACACGTATACGCGTAATACGCCTACGGCCGATTCGGCATTAAGTGGTTTGCGCTGCGGCGAGAAGTGGCGAACGTGCGAACGCGTTTCAAGAGTTACACGCACTATTTTCCCTCGATAACCAGAATCTCGAATGGAGCTCGTCGCTCGATAGAATCGAAAGCGCTCGAAACCATATTCCGCGAATTTCGCGCCGTCAACCGCGACGACATCCCTAAATTTCAACGTCCCAAAAATCGTGTAACGGCAGGTATCCCGTATCCCTCGCCGTCCACAACGTCGTACAGCGGGACACATCATCTGCATACGTATATACCCGCGGAGAGTCACGAGCCGCGCGATAGGCGACGCAAGGCATAAACGGCGTGGCAACTAACCTCGATTACAGCTTCCTACGTCCGCTTGGCAGCTCGCCGGATCCGATGATCGCGCGCCTCGACGCATCACAATGGCCCCCTGATTATTCCTCTGCCGCTTCTCTCTCTCTCTCTCTCTCTCGCACTCCTTCTCCCTCTCTGTCTCACTACAAACAATTCTCTCCGACACTACGCCGCTTCCCTCGACTCTTCTCCTCTCCGCGTTGCTTTCCGCGTATCACTCGTCGTCGCGGACCTCTATATTACATCCGCAAAGTTCATCTCTGCCCGCGAACGACAGCACACGCGCGCGATTACGACGGCTTCCCTCCGGCTCTCGGCGCCTCGGCCCCGGAATTTCTTTTCGGCCCACGAGCCTCGCGACGACGAGCCGGCCACATCGTGCGAGCTCTGCTCGGGGCAGGGGGTGAAGGGGGGGGGGCGGCTGAAAGGGGACAAGCACACGGCGCGAGCTTTAATCGCGCGAGCACATGGATGGGCCGGGAGAGCTTGCGGACCGGGGGCAGAGCTGCTCTCAGCGACACGGCCCGTGCCAACCTGGCCTCCCGACCGAGCGACGCTGGGGATATAGAGCTGCGCCGCGCCGCGGCGGCGAGAGAGCCACCGACTGGCGCATGCTCCGCAAGCTCCGCCGGAGCGCGGCGAGCTTGCGCGTGGGAGTGCGCGGTGCCCGCCGCGCGAAATTGCGCGGACGCGCCGCCGCGAAGAGAGAGAGAGAGCGAGAGAGAGAGAGGGTTCTTCGAAAATTCCGCACGTCGATCTTCGGGCGTTGCTTTTTGCCGAGGGCGGACCTTGGCATTGTGCTGTTGCTTGTTTGTTTTTTTTTTGGGTTGGTGATGCGAGCTTTTTTTTCGCTGGAATTTCAGAAGCTGTGATCGATGTCGGGGGGTGTGCGTTTTTCGGTTGGGGGACACGATTTGTTTTCAGGGATATAGGTGAAGCATAATTGTGAAAATATAGTTATAATCGTTCATGTTTTTATTAGTCCAATCAACTTTATCAAATAACTTGCAATTTGCGTATAGTAAGAACCTTTTTGCAAAAGCTTTCAGCGTCTAGTTATCGAGTTAAGTTACAGCGTGTTAAATGCACGTTTTACCGCTTTGTACAAAATAAATGGCTCTCGCTGTCGAATGCAGCGTATAACGCGGGCTTGATATTCCAAATATGACGGTATACGATAAAAAAATCCAGCGATAAAACAGAAAGCAAAAATAACAAATTCCCGTGCGCTTGAATTCCACAATAAAAGCCTCGTCTAAACCGCGAATTTCCAAAACACACGACCGCGCGTACGCTCGCGACTAGACTCTCCCGCGCACTTTTACGACGTTATCTCGAAAATTTACAACTACCGCGAGCTTCCTCCCCAGAAGAAAGCAAAAATTTTCTCCGCACAACGAGAAAGAGCTCGAACACACACGGACTCACACGCTCGCCATAACGTACAACTCTCCGCATTGTAGCAAACGCAGCTTAATTGCTCGTTCAGTTCGCAGCGGCGGCGGCGGCGGCGGGGGCAGCGCTGGCGGGACGTGAGCAATTTAGCAACGACGTCCACGCGGGGGGATACATCCGCGCGGACCTTCGCGCGAGCGATCGCCAACTGCGGCTCTGCCTAACGATCCCCGATTGCAATTTGTACACGGGGGGGAGAGACAGAAGAGAGAGAGATAGAGACAGAGAGATAGTCTAAGGAAGTCGATGCTGCGCTGCGCGGCGTTTAGTGCCGCTGTTGGGCCGCGCGTTTATATATACGAGTCACCCGAGAGCGACGAGCGCGAGAGGACGAGGCGTCCTCGCGTCGCGACGCGAGCGATTAATGCAGTTCGCGGGGATTTTCGAAAGCGCTTTTTACTCCTCTCGACGTATAATGTGGCGCGAGCGCGCGCGCACACCGGGGGAATTGAGCTTTCGGCTCGTAGCTCTCGAACTCGCTCTCTCTCTCTCTCGCCGAGACTCGAATCGATTTTCCGCTTTTTGTGTACCGAGCTTTTCAAGCTCTCGGCCTCTCCCCCCCCCCCCCCGCGAAATTTCCGAAATCGCATTCGGGAGCGCTGCAAAAAAAAGCTTTTACAGGACAAAAAAGAGATTTTCATGGAAAATTCGACAAATCGTTAAGAGCGTTCGAAAGTCGGGTATAGATGGGAAAAGTGGGGGGAGGGGGGATATAGGAAGTAGCGTGATGTAACGCACTCTCGACGTTCGCGCGGCATCGCCGCAATCAGCGATTGCTTCCTATACAAATCGCTTGCGTATACTCGACAAAAAGAGTAAATAAACAAACAAACGTAACTTTCGAGCGAGTCAATCAGTTTCGCAGTTTCTCCCCCCCCCCCCATCCACCCCTCGCTTGTAATCCGCTAAAGGATTTTCGCTGGAAGACTCCCTTCTCTCCCCCATGTAAAACGGCCGGGCCGTTAACGCCGAAAGCTCTTAACGCTTGTATGCCCGAATCGACTTTCGAATACATCGCGCGCGTTCGACTTTCCAACTCTCTATTACATATATAGGTATACATCGCGCGCGAGAGCTTTCTCTTTTGATTTTCAACTCGCGAGATCGGCGCGAGATCATTTCGCTTCGCTTACGCGCTTATAAGCGGGGATGGAGCGTCCTGTAACTTTAATAACGGCTCGCCCTGTCAACTGGGTTACCAACTCCACTGCGCGCAAGCTCGCCCGAGGAAAATTTAACTTTTACGCTCCCGAAGCTAAAATCCCGCGCTCGCAGCCGGGTTACACGACGCTCGAACTTTCCCCGCTGAAACAATGGCCCCCAAAGGGCGCCGAACGGTTTTCAAAGTGTATTCGATCGTGTGTCCCCTTTACAGATTTTTTGGGGGATGAAATAGTCGGAGGGTAATGAGACACGTTTGCTTCGGAAGGAATTAAACATTTATTTTACGAACCAACTTGTGCAGTTACAAAACAATTGCGCTTCGTCGATCCCTCCTTAAGAAAATTTAATTTCAACCGGGTAATCATTTTCGTCGCGCATACCTGTCGAGCTCTCCGCGTCGCGCTTTCCACGTCGCAAGCCTCGCAAGCTCGCCGAGCGAGAAAAACAGGCCGTCGAGCTTTTAGAAAACTATTTCCGTTCAAGAGGCGACTCACCCGCGGAATATACATTCCCGGCCGGATTTGCGTTGCATTAAACAGAAGAGAGCGAGGCGGGGGTGCGGGAGACGACCGTCTAATTTCCCGCGGCGAAAGTTAGGAGCAACTACTCCCATTAGGATAGTTTCGAGCTTTTTGCCCGGGGTGTGCGCGCGAAGCTCGCGCGGCGCCGAAAGAGTATATCCGTACCGGGCGAAACTCGTCTTCGCTGCGCTACCGCGGCCATAACATTGTTTCTCCCGCAGTGTGCGATTGTCTATACGCCGGGACAACTTTGCGCGCTTAACCCCGTCGGCGGGGCGATAGAGCTTTCGGCGCGGCCCAAGAAAATTAATTCGAGTCGCCGTATTGCGCGGCATCCAATAATTCGAGCTGATTGCTCGCGTACGCGCATCAGACACGGGGAGACAATCCGCGATAATAAAAGCTTCCGGATACGGCTCTCGGACACCTCGAAGACGGGGCTTTACGAGGCGTATAAATCTCGACGCGCGGGACAAATCAGTGATCGATAAAAATGGAAAAGAAGAAGAAGAAAAAAAAAACTTTTTACAGCGCGCGCTCTGCACGCGAGCACAGGCCGCGCGCACGTGCGCAACTAGCATATAAGCTCGCGTAAATTCGATTTACGAGTTGCGGTGGGCGCTGCATTTTTTTCTCTCTCGCGACCGCCGCCGAGAGTACGAGAGAGATTTATGATTATGACGATTAGTTTCGCCGCGTCGTGTCGTGTTATACGACGCTGTATACACACGCGGAGTGCGAGGGAGAGAGAGAGGCTTTATTTGCGCGATTTCTCGGGAGGGGTGAAAAAGCTCGCGCGCAATAACGAGACAGTGAGAAACGACGGATTTTTCATCGCCGCGAATTTCCAGCTTCGCTTTGCGCGCGCCAAACTTCTCTCGCTCTCGTTCCGCGCGTTTTACGCGAACGGCTAAACGAAAAAAATAGCCGTCGATCGGGACTCTCTCGCCTCGCTCCCTTTGACTCGCGAAAATCGCGCGCAACGCAAAATCGCATTGCCGGGACGTCAGTATCGGCTGTGCGCTAGACTCGCGTTTATCATGTAACAGCTTGCGCTCGAGCGAGCTGTGCGTATACCAGACGGCCGAATCGCTGTAGCAATTCACTCTGACGCGCGCGAGAGCCGCATGTATAGTGGAAGAGGTTTTCAGTTTCGCGCATGTGCGTAACGCAGTGCGCGCCTGGCTGGGTGTACACGCGCGAATGTGGGAGTAAGCGCGTGATGAACTTTGGCAGCAGTGGAAAAATTAGAATTTCCCGGCGGTCCGCGATGGATTTAACGAGAAGCGGGAATTGGGGAATTGCGTTGTTTATGGGGTTGGGTTTGGACGAGGTCGGCTCGGTGTATATGGGAAAATCCGCCAAATTAATTCGACGAAAAAAGATGTGAGGCTCGTCTGGGGCTGCGTTTCTCTTTGTTCTGTTGGACCGCCAGAATACGAAAAAAATGAGTGTTTTTGGGTGTTTAGATATTTGTGTAAAAAGTTAAAACAAATTTGGTTTTTAATTTAATCGTTTTTTTTTTCAATCCGAATTTAGAGGGAGAAGCAATTTTATTTTTAGGATAGCAAATATGCACAGAAGTTCACAAAATATCTGAGCTTTTCAAATTGGTCGAACTTTTTTGTCTATGATTTTTTTTTAACAAAATTACGGCGGTTTTTGTTAAACAGCGTGATGTTAAACTTTTTTTGTGAGCGTGATGTTAAGCATGATTTTTTTTCTCTGTTAAACAGCGTAATGTTAAACTTTTGTTGTGAGCGACGCTGTTTAACTAAAATCGCCGTCATTTTGATAAAAAAAATCATAAACAAAAAAACTCGACTAATTTGAAAAGCTCAGAAATTTTGTGAACTTTTATGCATATTTACGACCATAAAAATAAAATTCCTTCTCCCTCTAAATTCGAATTGAAAAAATGCTTAAAAAAACGAATTTTTTAAAAATTATCGATTTCGTGGGAACACTATTTTGTTCATCTTCTGGGGGTCCTACAGAACAAAAGAAATGACCCAGACGAGTCTCACGAAATTTTTTTTTTGGTCGATTTCCGTTGCAATTATCTGAATTATTTTGGCGGATTTTCCCATGTACGGTCGAAGGGTAAAGAGCGACACGCGCGCATTTCAAAACCAAACGGGGAAACTCGTCCACGAATAGCCAACGGGGCTTGCGATCCTTGACTTAGGATAATTTTTCCTTCCTCTCCGTGCTCCCCTCGGGTTTCCTGACGATCATCCGGCCCATCGCTCGCCCCGTCGATCTCACGCACCAGAAGACGCCGAGGAGCGCTAGACAGATCGCGACCACGACGTCGAGCAGCAGATACTGGTAGAGGCGGAGATCGAGCGATGGACTGCGAGTCAGCCTCGCGGCTGCGCCGTCCTTGTGCCGAGCCACGTATTCGATCCAGTAGACGGCCTCGTCCAGCGGTGGCATCGGCCTGTCGCGGAAAGCAGCGGACAAATCCCTCGCTGTCCTGGCGTACCTGCGATACGAGTGATGAAAGATTACGTTTACGAGGGGACGCGTTGGGGCGTCGTTGGTTGTTGCCGAATTTCGCTACTTCGGGATATAGTGGAGCAGCTCGTCGGAATCGATAATTCCGATGTGGGAAAATTCGAAATTCGCGTTGAGTTTGCGCAGTATGCTGAATCTTCAAAATGCAGACTCGGCATTCCGGGGCTTCATGCCCCGCATGATAAACGGGTGGAACGAGCTTTTGGATTTTCAAAGTGTATGTTTGGGGTAGAGCTTTGGAAAACGGTAAATTGTTCGAATGTTGAAAGTATCGAGTGGAAAATTAACTGGAAAATATACGCGAGTTAACTTGACTGACGAACAATAAAAGACGCTCTACTGGCGAGACAAAAAGCCATTCGTCAAGTCGAGCAGTTGTTGGGACGCGACTGCAGCTTTGGCAATATTTCTCTTGCTTACTTAGGCTGGAGAAGTTCGTGCAACGTCCTGTTCACGGTCTCGAACGTAATATCCCGATACTGCAGGACAACTCCGAGACCTCTTTCCTCGAGCAGCAGAGCATTGGTCATCTGATCGCCGAAGAAGGGAATCGCCAGCATTGGGACGGCGGCGTCGAGTGCCTCGATCGTACCCAACATACCCGCGTGCGTGATGAAAACTTTCACGTTCGGGTGATCTGTACAAAGAAACTTTCATAAGTGTATATACGTCTCTCCGTCCGAAAGGACGTAGCCGTTCGAGAGAAAAAGAGAAGCTTTCTCAATTTCTTTTTCTTCCTCTCCTATTTCGGTTATGGTCTGCCTCGAGAAATCGAATGCATCATTTTGGAAGCGATGACAAGGAATTGACGAAAAGGAAAATTCGTTTGTAACTGAAGTTATTCTAACGTTTAACAGGGTGTACTTACTGACAAGGGTCGTTAAGTACACCCTGTTAGAAAATAGATAAGCTGTATGATGATAATATGCTACATTTTATGTTGAGTGATGATAAGATAATATCATTATAAGCCCAGGATCTATTAGTACAAAATTAGTTCAATTATGTCATGGTAACATAATGTGATGATTTATGATTATAATATGATCATGGTAGCAGAATATGATCAATTATGATTATAATATGATCATGGTAACATAATATCATCAGCTATCATTATAATATGATCATGATAACATAATATGATCAGTTATGATTATAATATGATCATGATAACATAATATGATCATGATAACATAATATGATCATGGTAACATAATATGATCAGTTATGATTACAATATGATCATGGTAACATAATATGATCAGTTATGATTATAATATGATCATGGTAATACAATATGATCAGTTATGAGTATAATATGATCATAAATTATTGTCATAATATCATCATAATTTAAGATGAGTGTTATTGTAACATGATATAATCATAACTGGGTTTACACAATGTTATAATATGATAGCTCCCACCATATTTTTTAGCAAAATGTCTACCAGAGTAAAAACCTTTAACTGAACACAACGCTTCCATTTCGTCAGATTAAAAAAAATGCATTGCTTTTTAGATTTTAAAACCGGTCGATCCCCTCGAATTCTTAACGAGCGTTCCCTCCTACCCGGAACCGATTTATCCCAAACGACATTATACCTCCTCCCGAGAGGGCCATCAATTCCCCGTCGGCTACAAGGAGATTCACTCACGTAAAACATCATTCTGCGGTGTCCAACTGGTGAGCTTGACGTTCGCCGGCACTTTCTCAACTCCGCTCTCGAGGTCCCACTTCATAAGTACGCGATATCCCTCCAACTGTCGGAACACCTCGAAGAAAGCTTGTCTCTTCTCGGGCGCCATGCTCGAGGGTGCGAGCATCGAGCCGAGGTTCAGGTAGACCAAGCCCAGCCTCGCTCCCGATATCCAATTTTCCAAATCCTGCAAGCTCGCCGCTTTTTATCGTCGCCGCTCCTTTTAATTCAGCGCTATAGGGATGGGGGGGGGGTGAAGAGAGGGAGAGGACGGAGGCCACTGTGTAGGCTAGGTATAATCGAAGGAAAACCAATCCGACCACTTCGACGCTCTGTACGTGAGAATTGCGCGGATCTTCGATTGGGAGGCTGGCTGCGCGCGAGAGTGTGTACGGCTCGGCTTAACGACTGCCTTATTAGACGGCGGATTGCGCGAAGGGAGGCGGAATTATTTTATTCGGCTGGTTCAACATGGAATGGATTATCGAGCGAGTTGTGCGGATTAATTTTTCCCTGATCGGATCGCGCTGAGGGAAGCAATTTTCGAAGGGACAATTTCATTTTCGAAACAGCCGGCCGACCGGGGGTGGAATGAGAAATTTAATTTTAAAAAAGTCTCACCTCCGAAAGTGGCTTGGGTTTCCTCAAGTGCAGACCAGCTACCTCCTTGACGGTGGGGACCAAGGGCTTCGCGTACTGGTGGACGAAGTGAGTGTTCACCAAGTAGAGACTGGCGTTCCTCGCGATGTCGTCGAGGTGAGGCATGTCTTTGCCGAAGTACCTCTTGGCCACCTCCTCGCAGGAAACATCGTAGATACGGTACATCATCTTGATGAACACGTTGTACAGGAGGTTATTCAGCCTCTGGATGAAATTCATTTTCGAAGGATTTCCCACTGTCGATCCTGGAATGTAGGACGGGTTGTCGGGATTTCCAGTTTGATCTATAACCCAGGTTGACAGCGGCGAAGTTCGTATGGTCACGTGGGGTACGCCAAACTTGTAAACGAAGCCGAGGAAGCAGTCGGTGTTGAACATCTCGGTGATGAGGAGATCGTAGCGCTCGTTTGACTTCAGGAGCTTCTGAACGTTCGGGTGGGCAAGAGCTTCGTGGCAGACCTGTTGTAGACCCTTGTCGAAGAATACTGATGATAAACAGTGGAATTTTATTTTTTTTATGTTTTCTTTTAAAATTCAAATTTCGCGCCAGAATATGCAGCAAATCCAAGACCTATTCTGGGATTCTAAATGCAACTAGACGAAACCGATCGATACCACTCATAATTCACTCTCATTGGATGAAAATAAAAAATAATGAAACAAAGCTGAATTTCGCTAGATAAAATAGCTCTTATACAGAAAGAATCACATAATTCGTTTTATTGAAATACTTTGTAAATAATGTGAAAAATACAAATGAGTAATATTCTCTAATAAAGTTTAGCTACAAGCTATACGAAATTCTCTCACTATATATAATATAGTTTATTAATTCCCTCTAAGGCACTCTAAATCTTGGTCCGTAAAAATATTGTTTTTGATAATTTCTGAATGATCATCGAACGGGTAGAATTCATCACAATTTGCAATTTTTACTGTCACGAAATTTTCACTGTCCACTGGATACCAAACAAACATCTGTAATCAAAACGCATCAATATCAACATCTCTTTTACAATTGAAAACTTTCATAATGCGCATGCTTTTCAAATTATAAATAAATTTCTTGAAAACAAAAGAAAACATTAAGAAAACAGTACAACAAAGTAATTGCAAGGGAACAACGTTGATTATTTACGTTTTATTGTGCTCACAATCTGAACAAGTTCTAAAGTTTATTATCAACTCTTGCATTGCTCAGACAAAATCTATTGCAATCTGTTGGATTTGTTTCGTTGATTCTTTCCAAGAAGTTCTAAATCTTGGTCTGTAGCTATATTATTTTTAACAATCTCTAAATAATCGTTGAGTGGACAGAATTCATGGCTTTGAAATTTTTACTGTCAGCTGGATCCCAAGTGAGTATCTGTAAGTAAAATAAGTATCTGTAAGCAAAAGACATTTGAGTCGCTTTAAAAATTAATAACAAATTTAATTACCCTTATATATTCTGACTTTTCATATTGTCTGTGAATGTTTCCATAATCGAAGCGCACCCAAAAACGGCGGCAAATGCATACAGAAATGCATATATAGTTACGTCGTGAGCGGCGTACAAGTACATTTTTTTCGGCACGGCTGCGTTACGATTATCTTTTATGTTTTCCAAAAAGCTTCAAATTAATGTACCACCATTAAGCCTCGTTAAATGTTGATTCCAAGACATGACTTCCAGTTCTAGATAATACGCATCGGCTAAAGCTGCATAAGTTATTTTGTCGTCAATCCATTTTGGAAGCGGCAGATTCTTCTTTGTCTGAAAATTTTAAACATAATTTTACATCATACGCCCATTTAAACGTACTTATAAGTTCCTGGTGTCGCTTCATGGAGATGCGACACCGGCTGTCGATCGACACATACTCAAACTCAAGCGACTAACTTACCAAAGCAAATGAGTTGAAAGTTACAAAGAATCAAGATATAGTTACACTTCATTCCATATTTTATAAAGTTTTAAGCTTAGCTACCTTGCGAAATGTCTCTTGAATAATACCTCAAAGCGTGTAATTGAAATAATGTAAATAACAATGACACGGAAAGCAAATGCATTTTGATTTTTCACGATTCGTTTTTCAAATTTCGCAATTCAAATTTTTAATTGGCTTTCAGATCCTCTTAAAAAGCAATTAAGTGATGCTTACGGCCTATTGCACTGCGTGATATGCCCACGGTACGCTTGAAAAGCTGTCCAAGGAAATTAATATTTCATCAATGACCTCTGTATAACTGCTTGATATTTAGACTTCAATTTTAGAAGGTAAGGATCGTGATCCCTGAATTGCTTATTATAATTCATAAATCTTTAAAATACATTCTTAAAATTACGCAACAGCGATAATAATAAATGGAAAATCTTGAAATTTTCAATACATACTTTTTGCTCAAATGTGGTACCAATGTAATACTCATTTCATCAAAGAATTGGTGAAAATGAATGGGTCTCCAATTTAATTTATTATTCCACGAATCATCTAACGACGGTGGAAATAAGCCAGCTAGCACTAATTATAAAGACATTTTTGTTCGAGATATCCTTGTAGCCATTGCATAGTATTCTTGAGGGTTGTAAATGCCCAGGAAATTATCATACCTTTCTCGCAGACTAGTGTCTAACGTATAGGCTTGTTGTTTACCGAACTAAACGAATTAAATCGTATCAAAGTTTACTTTTGATAAGATAATCATTTTTTTCTGCTTCAAAATATCGATTTCTTTCCCGCACAGATAAAAAATAAAATACGCGTTTATACATGAAATTTTATGCTGGTATAATTAATTTAGTTCTTAATCTTACATTTTTTAACTGTCCGAATCCGCCTTCAGTGAAAGTCAATGGATCTGTTAAGTTCAAAAGGGCTTCTTCCTTTAACGGTGTACGCTCTGCATGTCTAAAAATCTATGTTAAATATAAAACTTTAAAATATTCGTAAATGATAATAATTTACAAGGTATATTTGGAAACGATTTATTATACTTACGACTTGAACAAGTTCTAAGGTTAAATTGGCAACTTTTGCGTAGCACAAGCAAAATCTCAATAAACACAACACGGCATAAGCTATTGAGTTTCTCTGTTTCATTTTGCTTTTGATGAGATTTAATAATGAAGCAAACTGATCATCGTGATTCTTCGGGATTCGATAAAATAGAACATAAATAAAAGCTAGTAAATTCGCAAAATAAAAGTGATAAGATAAATTTCTCTAGGAGAATCCTCAGAATATGCAAACAGTACTAAGCTTTATGATGATTCCATAAAGATATTTAAGAAGGCCTTTTTTCAAATAAATTACTAGATTTGTAGTAACGATGGAATATACCTTCCATTATGACCATTCTATAATCATTTTTACTATAATTCTTATAAATTTGATTACGAAAATGGCAAAAATTATTATAATACAGTAAAAATATAGTAAAAATTTTCATAATGCAAATTATATCCCAACGTATAATTTTTCCTATACCATTTTTCTTAAAGTACGCATTTCTATTTCGATAATATTATTGTAATACATAAATTTCTTTTCAAATAAAGTATTTGAAACGGGATTATTTATATAACGAATTTTAATAAAATAAATCATGAAACAACGACGATAAGATTATTCGCTTACAAGAAGCTTTCCCAAAAGTATCCTGTCTAATTTATAACATTAAAAAAAAGAATATATCAAACTCCCTGAAATGTTTTCCAAAGTTTCCTTAAAACCTCGATAAACCTGAAGAAAATGATATAATATTTTCTATCCATCAGCAAGCTTCACTCATTACGGCGCGAAATTTGAATTTGCAATTAACTTTTAGAATGAATGCCTTACGCATCATCATCGTAAACATTCGCATGCTACTGGCATCCTCCATACTGATGCCATGAATGCCCTTCGTTATTTCGCTGGTCACAGTGATGTCGCGATAATTCGGCAAAGGCGTCTCCCTCGGAAAATTACTGAGCACCGTGACGTCGTGGCCGCGTCTCGCCAGTTCCTCGAACAGCACCTCCGCGAAGTGGAAGTGACTCTTGCCATTGTAGGGCATCAGAGCGAGAATCTTCAATTTCCCATCCGCGGCACCGCCGCCCACGCCCAGGCACACGATGGCAATCCACGAGAAAACGAGCATCTATAGAACATACATGGAAAAAGGAAGAAATCATGCGATTTTTCTTTAGGGGTTATGACAGGATTAACCATCTGAAAAAAGAATTTTTTTGGTAAGCTGTCAAAATGTCATTATTTAGGCAAGCATAATGAAACTGCTTGTATTTTAAAGTGTTTATTGAAATCTTCCATTTAAGCCATCGAACTCTTGAAAGTATTAATTTTTCATCTCGCAAATTCATTATTAGTAAGACATGTTTTTTACTAAAGTTAAATGACAAAAACGAATTTGAAAAAAATGATATAAACTTGTTTGAAAAAATACAAAAAAACGAGTTTATTTAAAAACTGCTCCGCTTTGTTTATAGTGCAGGTTTCAAGGAGCAAAATGAGATATTAAACTTTCGATTTCGTCAACCCAAACGCTTAGAATCGTGCACACCGCAAAAAAACTTCAGTAAAATACGGGTCTTATAACAACAATAGATTTGTGAGATGAAAAATTAATATTTTTAATAGTTCGACAGCTTAAATTGAAGGTCTCAATAAAACACTTTAAAATTCAAGCAGTTTCATTATGATTGCCTAAATAATGAAATTTTGACAGCTTTCCAAAAAAAATTCTTTAGAATTAATTTAGAAAACTTAATTTAGAACACTATCTTGCCAGAAAAAAAGAGGAGTAATCCGAATTCTCGCGCAGAATTCAGATCGAGAGAGGTGGATTGTTTAATTGAAACTCCATTAATTCGCCGAAATGTACGCAGCGCATTCCGCAATAATTAAATTAACCCCTGCGCTATATATATACGTACACAACGTTATTTTGTTGCAGTGTATACAGATAACCCGATGCAGTATAACGTGATTTCAAACGCTCGCGTGAACCCGCGCTCTAATGCCCGAGGACCGCGCGAGCGAACGTAAAACAGCTTACCGCGGCTTGGCGATGCGCTTATTACGAGTCACTTGGCAATGTGGGAGCTCTAATCTTGGTGTAGGACGTGAGGACATTTTTCCCGGGTAGTTATTAGCGTGGTCGAGTCGCAGCGCTTCCGGGAGGCGTCGCTGAACGGTATTTAAAGAATCGTCCGCGCGAAATTGTGCGGAAGAGAATTTATTTCATTGCATCCTTTTATTCAGTTTTACGCGGCTCTGTGCGAGGTAATGATTAACGAAAAATGTCAATTGTAATAAAATTTTAAAAATTAAAATTCGCAATTGTAGTAGACAAAAATATTAAATGATATTGTGTATTTTATGGCGCAATTAGATGATTATCTACTAAAATTGTATACATAATTATTTATTAAAACTATATACTTATGTAACTACACATAATTATCTTATGCACCATAAATATTGAATATGCGAATTGTTAATGTTAATCAAACTGTTCTTGTCGAAGCTCGTATAAAATATAAATTCCAAACTTAATTGCAAAATACTGTGAAGAATTTAATTCATTTTCATCATTGAGACGTAAAATCTTATTCTATATGCTTAAAACGACATGGTCAACATTCTATTTTTATTCGATTTCGAATGTTTTCACGCGCAATCTACGAGCGCATATATACGTGCGCGTATGAGTGTGTTTGCATAAATTCATAACCTCAAACAGAAACAACGAAGAAAATATATTGTTTGATAGTAAACTTGCAAACTCGCTTCAAACATTTATTCAAGATATTTCCAGTAAAGTTATTCGCGCAGTATTGTATAAGTGACTGATAATTCAAAATAATATACGAATCTCGGTACATTTAATATCACAATTAACGAATAATACGGGGCGTAAGTTGCAAAAGATTCGTTTCAAAATTAACAAAATTAGAATGCCCATGATTTAACAATAAAGCAATTTGAATCGCTGAAAAATGTACGGCGCAATAATAAAATTTTATTACCTCGACCTAACAGCCGCGAGCGATAAGACTGCGCCGAAGACGAACTGCGGAGGCCTTCGCGAAAAGTCATAACGCCGCGGAGACTGCGCTTAATGGAGAGATACAGAAGTCCGACGGGAAACGGGGGAAAAAAATCTTTGCGGCAATCGATAACATCGGTATCTCCCCCCCACTGACTCGGCAATACTAAAACCGTAGATATATACCGGAGGTATATAGACGACGAATAGCGTATCAGCCAAGCAGCTCTTAAGAGAAGCTGCAGCGTACGTGCTCTGCACAAAGTATACGTGGTCAATAAAAAGAGCGCTGAATGATATAGAGACAGAGCCGAGCGGAGACGCCGGCAAGTGGGAAACTAAGTAGAAGGACGTGTTGCACAACTAACGACGTGTCATGGAGGAAACTGCATTATGTCGTTACCGAGAGTCTCGTCGCCGCCGTTTTCCGCAGAATTTCTCGGTTTTTCTTGTAGAGGGGGGGGGGGGACAAAAAAAATTGTGAATCCCAACGTTTAGGAGGCTTATTGTGAATAGTAAAATTTTGGCCTTTCCGATCGCGACCTCCAGACGTGTTTGGAATTCGCACTATCTCGAGAACTGTGTTACTCCAATGTCAGACTACTGCTATCGTTTATTACATTTATTGAGTTTATAACGCCATTTATTGCCTGAGGCGGAGCTCGGCTGATATATTCTCCGATTTTGAACATTTAAAATATTTTTATTGATAAAATAAAATCATAAATAAATTTAGAATTATACTGTACAGACAATAGAAAGTTTTTAATTCATTGCCTTTAAAATTGAATTGGAACCATCGCCAACTGTAGCCACACTGCGCTGATTTCGAGATGTATTATTTTATTTGTTG
Source organism: Philotrypesis tridentata (assembly GCA_018906965.1). Lineage (NCBI taxonomy): Eukaryota > Metazoa > Arthropoda > Insecta > Hymenoptera > Pteromalidae > Philotrypesis > Philotrypesis tridentata. The sequence continues at coordinate 1,313,539 of JACCIB010000022.1, forward strand.
TGGGATTTCATACCAACAAATAGGTTTAGAAACCTGAAATCAAATGGGAAATGTTTTAAAAACCGTCGTTCTCATGTGAATGTCGAGATTTTCAACTAATAGCTTAAAATTTTTTTTTTACAAAAACTACTTTCGTTTCAAAAAAATTTTCCCAGCATCCAACTGAAACAATCCCTACATTGAAATGAGAATGACAGCTTTTTAAAACATTTCCCCATTTGGTTTCAGGTCCATTTCGTAAGTGACATAATCCAAATTCAATTTTAAAGGCAGCAAATCTAATTTTAGTACAAAAAACGTCTATTATCTGCACAGAATAATTCTAAACTTATTTATGATTTTATTTTTTTAGTTAAAAGAATACTTTGTCCCCTTCAACGGGAATTGAAAATAAATAAGAAATTCGAATTTCGCGTCGCAATGTTAGCAGGAGTAAAGTGAGCTGATTTTCTTGTAATACGTGGGAAAAATAAAAAATAAAAGTGTAACACTGCGTCTTAATTGCTCTTTCAACTAATCCATCGTGGCGCGAAATTTGAACTTTCAACCAACTCTTTCGATTTTGTCGAAATGCTACTCTTTATAATTTTTTTTTTTTTTAATCTTCTCGTACAGGCCTCTAAGAAACAAACGCTTGCGTACCCAGTTTCCAGGAATTGCTCAAAGTTAAAAAGAACGCGACGCGCCTGCAGTTCTGCGTCCGTCACGTCGCCGTCGTATTAGAGCCCGCGGCGCGAGTTACGAGTTTGCATCGTAACATCGCGCGGGTGTCGAGCTCTCGTGTAAACACGTTTGTTAAAAAAATTTTTTTACCGCAGATTACCGCCCCGTAGCCCCGGCAATTTAATTTAAAAACGAGCGCGAGAAAGGGCGTCGCGATGCTTTTTTTTTTGCAGTAAACCAGTTTACCAGGAAACCAAGTGCCAACGAACTGGCGGTAGTTTCCTTCACAACTGATTACGATACGAAGAGCTAAAGACCCTCCCCTCCCCCTTTCGATACAATCCGTTCAACGGCCTTTATTTACGGTCTCGACTACTGTATTGTAAAAAGTTTCTCTCTCCACTGCTGTACGCACGCGAGCGCGGGTGCAATCTTTCCCCCCCCCCCTCCCTCCCTCCCGGTAGAACAACATTTTTCACAACGATCATTTATCCTTTATTGTTTCGGCACTAAAACCCCCGATGCGGCTCTAACAATCTCGATGAAGAACAATATCGAGGACGATAAAACTTTCACTTCGAATCGTCAAAATCCTAGGCACTTCCAGCAGCGTATGTGTGCACGTACGTGTGCACATACGTATCTATATATATATATATATATATATATATGTCGTCGAAGCGAGAAAGTCACGCTACGTTGGGCTCCTAAGTCTCTCGGATCGATCAAAAACTTTTGTCTCGCGAGGCGACGGCGGCGGCGACGTATAGATTGGGAAAACTCGCGACGCCGGGGCGCAAAAAAAAAAGAGAATGCGAGAACACTCACGTCTGCGTAATGGCCTCACTCGAGCGACTAAATCTCTCCCGGAGTATACACGAGAGAGCAGAGGCTTCTCCCCGAGTGCCGACGTGTTTGACAACAATAAACACGCAGGTGACGATCTATACGTACCTTAAGCCTTTCCGTTACGATGCGAGTGTGTCTTATTTGGGAAAGAGCGATGAATTTGCCAGCGTAAACGCGCGTTTTCGTGTACAACGTCCTGCCGATGTCTTAACGAGCTCGATGAATTCGGGAGAATTGAAATAAATTTTTGTAACGAAAGGGAAGAGTAAAGGGATTGGAAGCGGATGTGACTAGTTATCCTGGAAAAATGCACTTTTCGGGAGGTCCAGAAATCGAAAATTTGTTCTAAAAGCTAGAGGTTTTGGACCGGTGAGACTTTCTTCTGTAAGCCGAATGATAGTGCAGAGGAACATAGGAAAAGTTAGTAATAACCATATTTCTGAGCCATTTTACTTTTTTTTTATGAAAAATTAATGCGTCGAAGTACTGGAACAATAACCACAACAAATGTTTCCGAGGCACAAATAAAATTTTAAATTACACTACAATAAAGTACAACAAAAGAGCTTTAATTAAAAAAAAATAAGCCCAGATTCGATGCTCTGATCAAAAGTTATGTCCGTTAAAAAAAAATAAATAAATAGAAATCCGAATAGTCGATTTTGTTTTTTCTCCATATACCTCCCCGTGTTAGATTCTCGTGTTCCATGTTTCCCATGTTTTTCTGCATTTTTTATTATCTTTCAGCTTTCCAATGAAAGTCTGATCGGTCTGAAACCTCTAGTTTAAAAAAATATTTTTCAATTTCTGGACCCCCGAAAAGTGTATTTTTCCAGAAAAATTGGTCATATATACGTATTCGGCAGCTAGACTGTATAGATGGCACACCCGCGTTTCGAACGCGAGAATTTGAATAATTAACTGTAAAATACAACGGATCCCGTAAAGCGCAGACTTCGTACGGCTCTAAATTGCCCTGCGATTTATAAGTTATATCCGCGAATATTGCCAATCGCTTCCGCGGGTGGATGCGTAAATTTTCAACTCGGCGAGCTTCTACCCAATTATATATAGTTTCGTTCGCAGAGACAAATATTTTTCGGCGCTATTCCTTTGCTTCGATCGTCTGCCGTCTATCGCGTCACTGGATTTATCAAACGGAACAATTCCTGGGCTGGAAGTGGATGATATGTAGAAGTCACGTATTTTGAAATGTGCCGAGGTGGTCGGGGGCGAGGGGGAGGGGAGGAGGAGTTACATATAAGGTTTCGTGGAGGGACAGAGGTTGACTGACATAATCGACAGTTCAGTCAATTTTCATTTAGTATACCTTTGAAATTTGAAATGTTTTGTCGAGCTGTGCATTGAATGAAAGCGTCTCTTCCGCGCGAGACGTGTATAGGGAAAATGTTTCAAACAAATAGAAATGACTTGCGCTTTGGCTCTTCGGAAAACAGCGTCGAGAAAACTCGTGTGCGGCATGTGTCGTCCAGTGCAGTGCGTCGAAAATTCGAATTTCGCGCCACTTGGTGTCGCAGGTGAGAGAAAGCAAGGTCGATTTGCGCTTATGAAAAATAACAAAAAGCAAAAGTTCGGTACTCATAAAATACACTATACAGTACTTTCTTCAATGCTTAAAATATTCGTAAAATATTCTTGAGTACTTCGTATAAGTACCTAGATGAATTATATGCTTTCGCCCGTCGAACTGCGGCGCGGAAATTCAAACTGTTTATACGATGATGTTTAACGAAAATAACAAGTCCGCGACTTCAAGTAGATAATAAACACTGTCCTTTTCGTCGCTCATCAAACGGCCGTTAAAGCACGACTCCATTCTTAATCCCCGGGAGAAAAAGTTGGGCTGTAAGAAAAGTAAGAAGCCGTTCGGAAAACTACTTCGGCAACCCTCCACTATATACATTGCAAACACCATAAAGAGCACGGGTATAACTCGGCAGTCGCAAAAAACGCATGAAAATCCTCGCAAGAGCTTCGTCACACGGCCGTTACCCCCCTCCCCCTCCCTCCCACCCCCTGTCTCGTAAAAATATTAACCAAAGCGCATAACCAACAGCCATATCCCCCGGAGCAACTCGAAACAGAAGTTACACCCCCCCCCCCTTCGCCCCCCGACTCAAAGATGACAGTTGAAGAAGCGCGCGCGCGAGCAAATTGTCGAGGATCTCCTGCGACTGGCATCGCCGCGAAGGGAAGAAAGTTGCCGGAATTTTTCTCGAGAACACACGCTAAAGCGAAAAAGTTGGAGTCGACGCGCGCGCGCGCAAAAAAGGGAAAAACGAGCTAAAACAGGAGGCAGCCGGAAGAAATCGGACGACTCTCTCTCTCTCTCTCTCTCTCTCCCTCACTCTCTCTTCCGCGCTGCTAATAAATTTTAAATGTGCAATAATGCCAGCTTGCTCTCCGTCTCCTTCTCTCCCTCTAATCCACACAGGTATATCCAAGCTACATGAACAAGGGAGAAAAAGCTGACGCTCGTGCGTTTTATGTACGCGAATTCAGGAGAACGACGAGAGAGGGAGAGAGAGAAAGAGACATTTATGCTAAATGCCCCGCGAAACACTTGAGCGTATATAGCGCGCGACGAGTGTCGAATAACGCCGACGACTCGTCGCTTTATCGCTTTTACTCGTTCTCTCTGTTACGCGCGTATGCAAATACTGCGTTCGAAAAATCAAAGTCGATCCGAATGTTTTATATAATTAAAATTATGTATATACACTCTGTGGAATTGTGCGCGGGCGTCTGAGCAAATTTCAGGGGAATTTCCACTCGCGTATCTCCCCCTTTGCATTCGAAGCATAATCGTGTTGCTCTTTCATTTGTCCCTCCCGCTCACGCACACACACACGCACACACAAGCATATATATATTATATATGGGTGATTCTCTGTGAAATCGATCCATCAAAATTAAAATTTTTTTCCAACCACATTAAATCACCTCAACTTGATGAAATACACTTCCCTGAATTTTTTCAGATTTTTTGCATCGATTATCTCTGAGCAACAGGAGGTAAAATCAGGGTTTCATTTTGCATTTTTTGATGATTTTCAAAAATGCATAGCTTCTCAGAGAAGCATTTTTTACTATAGACATTAATAGGAGTTTTTTAAGAAAATTTTGTCTAGTTTTCAAAAAAATACTTTAAAAGTTATAAATACATTTATGCCAAATCAGCAAAAAATGCAAAAAAAAAACTGATTTTACCAAATTTGACCTCCTATAGCTCAGACATGATCGATGCAAAAAAATCTGAAATAATTCAGGGAAGTGTATTTCATCAAGTTGAAGTGATTTAATATAGTTGGAAAAAAATTTTAATTTTGATCGGTCGATTTCACAGAGAATCGCCCATATACGAGTACATATTGTAGCGGATATCAAGCGCGGCAGATCTGATGCGATTTCGACTTGCGGCGTATGAACTCGAGTCGCACCAAATCGCCGTGACATTTAGCTCTCTCGGATTTCGGATGTGTGCAAACGAGCGACTTTGTACCGTCGAGAGTATATTGTTTTCGTATAATTGTGGAAAAAGAGGCTTACACCTTTCAGCGGTACGAGAGAGCGAATTCCCCTCATTTTTCACCCTCGGCAAATGCCCTCGAGTAGAGCGATGTTATTCCCGTCGTGTTATTTTAAAGACTTTCCTCGCTTGCCGTGTAATAGAGGCTTATGTATTTTCTCTTTCGAAAAATCGACTTGTCTGCAGGGGCGAGTCGTGGCGGTTTTATTGCAAAGCTTTGTTTCTATATACCTCGGAACGAGTTGAAACCATGATTATAAAAACAGCGTTTGCCCTTTGTTCTGTAAATTATCTATATCATTTTGTCGAAATGTCTTAAAGCCGTATGCGATTAAAGTACAATTTGTACAATTCAAACCTCGAGAAATAGCAGAGATTTGCCGCATCTTGTTTTTTTTAATTAGGTTTTTACTAGTTATAATACGCTTTTCATCCTCCAACATCGTGGCGCGAAATTCGAACTTTCCTCGACGGTCGAAAGAAGTCGAAGATCCTTAAAAATTATGCCAAGCCCGCGACGCGTCTATAATACATATATCGATCAAAATAAACGACGAGTCCTCCATAAATTTTCTCTCCCAAAGGCTGCGCTCCTTCACGCTCGTCTCTGCGCCTCCTCGTAAAACAGCCCCGACGTGCTCAAGAGAGAGATGGAGAGAAAGAGAGAGAGAGAGAGAGGAAGTAGTTTCCCGCTTCGGCCGGAAGACTCATAAGTAAGGATCGACTATCGATTCGGCTCGAGTGGTGTCCACCTGCGACTAGCCGGAAAATTTCCCAGCCGAAACGCCGAGTGAATCGCCAATGAGCTGAACCCGCGGATGCATATATTTATATGGGTCATTCTTCCGAAAGTGGTGTTTTTCATGTCCCCGCAGTCTAAAAACTGACTTTTTCGAAGCTTTTTGATTCAGGAAACGGACAAATACTTGTGCTAAATGAACTTAACAAATCAGGATACATATATAAACATTTACTTTAAGCGTGTATTGTTGGTTGCAGTTTATAAGGCTAAAATGTCATTACCGTAACATGTCTCCTAAGAGAGTTACGTTAATAATAATACTGCTAGACTTCGGATATGCAAATAAACACCCGCCAAGCCATGAGGTTTTGGAAAGGAACATATTATTAAAAAGATTCTCTAGTTTAATCCCTTATATGTATGATTTTATGCATTCCTGTAGCCGCACAAACTTAAAAACTTAATTTTACATTTTTTAATTTCGCGCCTATTTTCCATCAGCGTTGCCATCCTTCAATTTCAAATTGATCCAACTTAAGGCATATTACTTTTTTCGCATTATCGTTTTAACAGTTTTTACGCAGACTTATTTATTGAGGTAGAAAAAAATTGTCATTAACGTAACGCAGACTAGCGCGTGGTAAGTAAATGTATGCATATAACCTAAGTGAGCGAAAAATGTTAAAAACCTTTTTAAAAGAGAAAATTCGCAAGGAAATTTGATTGTTTGTTAATCGCTCTTTAAAACGTAACATCTCACTAACGTAACAACCTCTCCGTTTGCCTACGTTAACCTTATGGACAAAACTTAATCACAGCTGCAGTATTTTCCAAATAAACTATGCTTTCTTATACCTTAAATAACAAAAAGCCACCATCGGTTACCCTCAAATCGATCTTTTTTATGTGGTCCTTTTTTTAAGACAAAAAACACCACTTTTGAAAGAATTACTCATATATAGAAGAACACAGCGTCGAACGCAGTCTCCCAAAGAAATCAACAAACAGATAAATCCGTATACACATCGGAATACAGCTTGTGTACAACTCGACGCACTGATTTCAAATACACAGGGGAAGTGCATAATATCGAGGTCCCGAATAGATGGATTGTATATATAGATGCATTAAGCGCATAAACAGCGACTCACGTATACGCACCGACACGGGAGAACGGAATCGGTTAATTATCTAAGCGCGAATTGGTATGTACAGCGCGTTCGGCGCAGCACATACGGCTCGGCCGATAATTGAGCCGACATTAAGGTGATTGTTAATAGCGTATAGCTCTCTATCTCTCTCTTATCGATATGTACGAGCGAATTAAAGTTCGCAGCGCGAAATTCTCTCGCGGCTTGTTTGTGCGACGTGAGAGTAATTCGATTTGCCGAGAGATGGAGAAGACGACGATTGAAATTAACGAGTTAAATAATGCGTTCGTTGCGGATATTTTATAAGCTCCTGCATTGATACTGACCGCCGAATTTACGCTTATGAGAACGAATAATAATGCGCGGGTTGCTTCGCGTCGAGGAGTTTCGAGGCTTGAATTTGATGTGAATCGGTTAATTTTAATGTTTTGTATTTATGTATTATAATATATGTATATGTAGAATATTTAGTTTGATTTTAATACGGGCGGTATTGTATCGTAAAGACAATCATGAGGAAATCTACTGGCTAAACTAGGTTTTTTACACTCGGTAGGACATACAAAAAACTGAAAAAAAAAACTGAAAAAATACTTCAATTTTTGCGTTTTTTTTTCGTTATCGTACAAGTTTAAGAAACAGGCCGTATGTTAAATGAAATTTACAATCAACAAAGAAAAATACTTGAAAAGACCTTCCCTTTAAATGTAAATTTGTCAAAATCGGATGCATTGATCAAAAGTTTCGCACGTTTGAAGACGACGAATTTGGATTCAGGCTCTTACGAAAATAGTCGGTTTTACCTTATTTTTTTTAAAATCCTTCTAACCTTTGATCCAAGCATCCGCTTGCAACGCTCAATACGTCAAATAAAAGATCTTTTTCGCCGATGACGAGCTATACATATGCTTCCTAAATAGATCGGTTTTTTAAAGCATTTTTTGAAAGCAAACGTTTCAGAACTCGCTAGTATTTAAAAAAAACGATGAAATAAATGGGACTCGCGTCTATGCATCCACAGCAATATATAGGGAACTCCTCGTATCGGCGAGGATTAGACAAACGCGAAAACGAGCGGGACATACAGCTGCAGCTGACGTATTACTCGGAAATATCCGGAAAGCTCGGAGCTATCCCGATGATTTCTACACTCGTGCTCCTGACGTTTGCATTTCTCTTTGACAAACTTTCTTTCCCTTCCCCCGAAACGTAATAACCCATATCTCTTTCTCTCTCAATTTCCTCCTTTTCCCGCCTATTTGAAATCTCTCGCGCGCTCGACACTGTAGCTACATAAATTTTCGAGGTGAAAACAAAAAGAAAGATCGTCGCCGGCGAGCGAAACGAGTCGCGGAGTACACACTTGCGGAGACAGGGCCGAGAAAGGGCAGTTAATTAATAAAATTTATAATGACCCGGCAAAATTAGCGCAGCCACTATCTCCGCGCCGAGCGAGAACTGCAAAATTCCAACAGAAGTCAGACGCACCTTTCAGAGAATTTAATGGCCGGCGTTCTCGAGATTACAAGCATTGTGTTTTATCAGCGACTCTCACTTCGTTAACGTCGCCGTGGCCTCTCTCGCTCTTTGTGCGCCAGCGCCAAGACTTAAAACGAGAGCCGAAGTGCAGGTACTTCGCAGATGTATACATATATATGTGTGTGTGTATACAGTGCTCGTTGGGGAGGTAGGAAAAAAATCAAAGGGCGTAAAAAACAATTTCCGTGACCGATAGCGAGAGAAGCTTTCCTCTCGGCAGCCTCTCCGTAAGTCATGGGAAGTTCATTCGAGATAAAGACGCCGCTCGCTCCCGATGGTTAATGAATGTAATGCTCTCGGAATGAGTCACGTAATAGCGCGAGGCGCTTGAAAATTCCGTGAACTTCTCTTTTTAAAAGCGGAACTAGAAGGCGTCGGTAATTTACCTCGAGAGATTCGGGGCGGGTAAAATCGTGTTTTTAAGGGATCTCCGCAAGGTTGCATGTGTTGGATTTACGTGTGTGTATAGAAAACGAGAAGAACAGGGGTGTCTTATCGCTGCTGGTTCTCCTGCGTGAAAGTGCTTTGGAGAATGAAAATAATATGAGACGATTCCCGAAGTTATGCTCTTGGGTGTAAAGCGGATTGGACATTTTTCCGATTTCTCATTATTTTAGGAAAGTATCTTTTTATCTTTTATCTTTTTATCGATTTTAGGAATTTCGTGCAAAGTCGTTCAATTTTAAGTGCAAGTAGATAAATTCAACTTAAATTTTATTTCCATAAACATTTTTTATTTCTGAAGCTAAGTTATTTATACAAAAAATAGAATTCAGGGGAATTATTGTACAACTAAATTTAATGTACTTTAATTTTATTTCGAAACATTATTTTTGCAAATCTTTTTTCATATTTCCTTTTATTTACTTAACGCTTACGTATAACGCAGTTACTGGTTTCAAAAAAACCTTTGTTTATGCTTTATTTTAAGTATACTGAAAATTATCATAATCAAATGATGCATCTGATTCGAATGGATACTTAAGCCAGTCTGTTGATGAAAAATTTCCAAAACCTGCAATAATAATTTACCGGCGAAACTTCAAAAATAAACCAGAAGCGAGTAAACGTAATAAAGCATCTTTCGAATCCGCTTATAATCACGTTTGAACTGATTACGATACGGCGCAAAGGACACTTAAACAAAAAAGTGCGTAAAAATCTAGGTGAAGCGAAAAGAATTTATGAAAGGCCACCCCTTATCGTCTGGACGATTGGAACAGTAGCCTACAGTTGAATGAATCGCACAGTCAATACTCTCGCGAGTCAAGTATGTACTCAGTATCTCTCGTATTTCATTTGACGTCGGCCCAAACGTATATAACTGCGTGCTTTCGATCATTACCTCATCGATCACGTTATGTCAACACTTTGTTGCGCCAAGCAGTCGATTCCACTTGGCTCCAAATGCAAATTAAAAATCCGTAATGTGGCTGTAAAATAACTGATTTGCTTGTATGCACAATAATAAAAATGAAACCGCAACAAACCGTGAGTTTGCTTGCGCATCACGAGGTAATGATTAATCATATTACATTGCTTGACGTACCTTTCAAAATTTAAATTTAAATTGATAACTTTTTAAATTACCGTAATTCCCGCAGTGAAACTCAAACATAGTCCATGATTTGTTGCTATTGGGTTTGTACGATTAACTTGCATACTTTAATTTTCCATCGACTTCACAACTCCCCAAATGCTCGCAATTAACGTCGCCCGGAAATTTTCGCGCAGATATAATACAAGGAAAAAAAATTATTAAATCTCAATACTCGAACGAGACGCAACAATATTTTATTCAGCGAGATTTGCATAAGCCTCAAACATCGCCGCTCGTCGTGTAATTACCGCGCGCTAACCATCAATTTTTCCTCCGCTTCCGCGCGCGAAATTTCCTTCGTTTTTCCAGCGCGCGTTCCGAGTTTCCCCCCCTTTCTTTCATTTTATTCTTTCTTGTTTTTTTTTACTCGCCCCTTTCCTCCCCACGTCCGTTTATCCGCGTCTCTTTCTCGTTCGTCTTTCGCCTCTCGCGTCCGTCCGACGATGGTGTTCGTCCTTTTTACGCGCTTTTTTTAAGGTTCGCGCCGGCGACCCTTTCTTTTTCCGCGCACGTCGCATTTTATGCCGGAACGCCGCTGCTGCGTGTTTACATCTAACATACGCGCGCACATACGTACACGCGCATTCTCTCTTCGGCATTCAGTTTTTGGCGCGTCTGCTCCGCTGACTTTGGATTTGTTCGGCTGATGTGATGATGTACGCATGTGCGCGAGCAACAACTCACTCGGCTGTGTAAACAAGTGATGAATCAAGGCTGAATTCCGTGTATTATTTACGATTATAGGGATCGAGCATGACATCCAGGTGTGATTGAAGAAGTATGCAAAGTGTTATTTTGTATGAATGGACTTTACATGTAGTTTTATTTTTAACTCCATTGCCCTGGTGGCCCAACATAGTCAATGTAACGGTACAATAGTCACCCTCACCACCTCTGTGTGACAGTATTGCTTCATCATTAAAAATAATCAATCTGTTTCTGCTGTAAAGTAATGCTCTGAATTGCTCGATCACTTAACTTAAAATTCAACTAATAAAAACTCAGATATTCAGAAATTAATAAATTAAGCTGGAAAACACTCCCATTCCCTGAAAAATAAAATAATTTATAAAATTATAATTATCGTTACAAAATAAAAGTTAATTTTTATGTTAAAATTAAATAATATTAACTTTTTTTTGTTATCTCGGAACTGAAATTTTGACTATCCCAACCGTAGCTAGATTATTCCGTTGATTTCGACATGGATATTTTCAACAAATGGATTAAGGAACATGGAAAAAAGTGGAAAAAGTTTTAAAAAACTATTATTCTCATGAGAGTGTAGGGATTTTTACTTGAAGCCTTAGAGAATTTTTTACCCAAAAAGAAAACTGAACTTTTTAATTTATACTGGTTAATTTGTATACATATTTTTCTCAAAACAAATTTTTTAAGCCTTTAATTAAAAATTCCTCTACTCACATGAGAATGACAGTTTTTAAAACATTTTCCACTTTGTCCCATGTCCCTAAACCCTTTTGTTGGTTTGAAATCTTACGGTAACTGAAATCTAGCTAAAGTTGGAATGGTTCAAATTATATTTTTATAAATTATTTTACTTTTCAGGGAATAAGGATATTTAGTCTCCTTACTAATTAAATTACTTTATCATTGAAAAATCAATTTGATTATCAAACTTTTAATTAATATTCTAATTCATTTCGTTAAAGTTGTAATATACATGCTAGGCTCAGAATCGCTTACCACAGGGTAGCAATATTACTTTTGTGTTGACCTACCCTTCTCTCAACAGGTATTCACCCAGATCCTCATTTCTGTGACGTAGGGAAAATACTCCAGAGAAAGCAAATGCCTCATTAGAACAGTATCAAAGTTCTTGTCCCTATTGATGTAGAAAGAAAACAATCTAAATCTGACCCCATCAGGATTCAATCCCCCTCAACCTCTTGAACGAGTGAATATCAATCACGACATCGTTCAGCCTCAAACTGAACCGTGATAACTTTACTAAATTTTTACATTGCCTATTTGAGTCCATGTTCTCTTATGCGTTCATCGATCCAATCTCTAAAACTGGACACCCGAGTAAAAACCTCCGGATACCCCTTCCCACATTTACCACGTATGTATGACGCTATGCCAAATTGTATACCTTGTTTACTAACTAGAGGTCCGCCGGAATCACCCTAAAATGATTAAAAATACTGAATATGTACATTCTTGCATTTGTACAATCTTTGATTTTTTTTCTATACTTACTGTACAGGAACCTTTTCCTTTTTTTGTAATCGTGCACATTTGCGTTTCTCCTGCCGAATTTGCGTAATTCCATTTATTGCATTTTTGCGGCTTGACATAATCGTATTCAAAATATCGAAGTCTATCGGGTATGACATGCTTCTAAAATTTTTTCACACTAATATTTTAAAATACTTATTCCATAAGTAGAAATTAAGATTTATAACGATTTAAAAAATTTTTTCACACTAATATTTTAAAATACTTATTCCATAAGTAGAAATTAAGATTTATAACGATTTAATCTTCTTTACTCACTGCAATATCACCCCATCCAGTCATAAAAAATTTTTGGTTTGCATCTATAATCGCATCCTTCGTAGCCAGACTAATTGGCCGGACGTGAGGATCAAATATGATATTTTTATTGACACGTACTAAACCAATATCATTTTTTAAGCTTTCCGTGTTATAATTGTGAATGATTAACTTGTCCGCTTGGTAAGGTGTACCGCTTCCTTCAAATCTTGATGTGGTTCCAACCACTGCTTTGATCATTTTTACATCTTTGCTGAGAAAAAAATTAAAATTTTGTAAGTTGCAGAGGAAAATATTTTTCATTGGTTTGTTTCTTATTTTTCAATTTTCACTTTAGAAGACAATGTGCTGCAGTTAGAATCCATCGTTCATTAATAATTGAACCTCCGCAAAAGTGAGATGGTCTTCGAAGAGATACTTGGTATGGAAATCTACCTTCTTGAGCCAGTAAGCCTCCATAGATTCGAGATCGTATCAATCCTGTACAAAAAAGGTAAACATTTAAATAATGTAATAACTGTACCGAGTATATGAAAAGCATTTTTTTCATTACTGATGTATATGTAAGATGAATGCAATTAATTAGTAATAAATGAAAATTTAAAGGTACCAAAAAGAATGAAATAAAAAAATCAAATTGATTACCAAGATCTATGATATTAAAATTTTTTATTTTTCATGCAATACTGACAAGCATTCAGCGATATAATTTACTTCTTCATGTATCAATTTTTCTTACCATGAGTAAATATGATTGCAGATAGCAGGTAAGTGATACTTGCTATTTTTCCCATTTCTACTATTTTAATAACTAATGAATTACAATTGATTAAAGAGATTTTCAGTTGTCCACAACATTTCTACCCTCCAGCATATTCTGAATCGTAAGTTAAATGTTAATACAGTAATTTGAGAATTAACCAATTGGCCCAAGGCAACTGTGAAGATAAAATAGTATATTGCTTACCTAGGGCGAGAAGAAAGTCTTTTTGATCCGAGTATGAATTTGCAGTACGAGTTCCGGTGCACACACACGAGATGAAAGGGAGGGTGTGTAGTGAGCCGGAGGCAAGACTCGACTGATACTCTTGCTTCAATAGCGCCCTCGCTAGAAAAATCCCTACTTTTCCCCCCTAGTTGCACAATGTACTATTTACCTCCATAATAGCCTTGAGGAGATTAATCAATTCTCAAATAACTATATTGTATCAAAAACTGAGGGATAAAGCCTGTCACTTATCTAAATTTTACTTATTACTTTTCGGCAATTATCTTCGTAAGCACAAATCTGGCCAACAAGTCAATTCGATAAAGAAGAAGCAACTTGAAACTTTGCAACTTTAACTATGAGATTTTACTAATTTCCGGTTACTTATTTGGATGTACCTTATATACTCAAAAGTAACCAAAATTTATGTTTGTAAATCTTATCTTGATGCTGACACACGTGATTTTCATTGTTGAAAAATAACCTTCCAAAACAAATTGAAAATTTCCGGAATATAGTATGGGAATAAGAGCATATTTTTTCCGGACTATAGATAATATTTAATCTTTGCTATGATAATATTTTATAATATTTAATAAATAGATTATGGCATGATTTGAATTGATGATGATTGACCCTTTAATTTTTATTTCTCGAAAACTGTAAATTACAAAATTATGATTTACAAGAAATTTCCTAAGTACACAAAATATCTTAAATCCAATTGATTAGTGAATACTTCAAAGTTTGTAAATTATTTAATTATAGTTTTCGAAATTTTGCCTGTAAAAGTATAATACTACAAGACAATTATGATTTTTTTTAATATTCTATAAAAGTCTGTAGTTCTTGAGAAAATAACAGAAAAGATGCTTTGGGTTTTTTGCCACCCAAAACGTATCCTAGTAACGTTAAAAAATGATTTCAAGATTTCAAGGACAGATACGGGTACGTTTATATTTCTCGAGCTTCGAGCATAGCAGACAAATATCGTTAAAGAAACATTTGTTTTATTCAGGTGACCTTAGTTTAATTTGCATATTTCAGAACTGTCCCATCTGTTTATCGATCCAATCTCTAAAACTGGATACTCGAGTAAATACCTCAGGTAATCCAAATCCGCAACCGCCGCGTATGTATGATGCTACGCCAACTTGAACACCTTGTTTGTTAACCAATGGACCACCAGAATCACCCTAAAGCATTGAAAAACGGAATTTCCATTTTTGAAGTCATGTAGTTAGGTAAAATGTAAAAGATACTCACTTTGCAAGAACCTTCTCCTTTTCTGGAAATCGTGCAAATTTGCGTTTCCCCTACCGAAGTTCTATAGTACGATCTATTGCATTTCCTTGGATCAGAATTTTTATACGTAATAAATTGTAGGTTTTCGGGTGCTTCATCGGTCTATAATATTTTGAAATTAAAACAATTTTGTCTGAATTTTAAACTATGATTTTCAACAGTTTGTCTACACTCACCTCGAGTCGACCCCATCCAGTCATAATAAAACTTTCGTATAGATCTGTAGTAGTAGCTTTTGTAGGCAACTTTACCGGCTGTACATTGCTATTAAATATAATTTCTTTATTGGTACGCACTAAACCAATATCATTTTTCAATGTTTTTTTATCGTAATCGTGAATAATGAGCTTTTCCGCTTGATAAGCTGTTCCACTTCCTTCAGACCTTGAAGTGGTTCCCACCACTACTTTGATCATTCGTACGTCTTTGCTGAGGACAAAGATAAAAATTGTCGATATTATAGCTGTACGTTTTTCCACATTTTTTGGTAATTTCTTACTCTTGGAGACAATGTGCAGCAGTTAAAATCCACCGTTCGTTAATGATTGAACCACCACAAAAGTGCAATGGTTTGCGAAGAGATACCTGGTATGGGAAATTACCCTCTTTAGTTTGCGAACCTCCGTAGATTCGAGTTCGTTTCAAT
Source organism: Philotrypesis tridentata (assembly GCA_018906965.1). Taxonomy (NCBI): domain Eukaryota; kingdom Metazoa; phylum Arthropoda; class Insecta; order Hymenoptera; family Pteromalidae; genus Philotrypesis; species Philotrypesis tridentata. Next base: position 1,329,092 of record JACCIB010000022.1, read on the forward strand.
CCTATGCATATAGAAAAAAATTATTTTAATTGTATGTATTTATACCACTCTAACCTAAAAATCGCAACTTCGTTACTTGTTTTTCGATATTCATGGCATAAAATATCTTATGGAACTGGTACGTAAAGGGTTTATTCACAAAACTCACACAGCAAAAATTATCCGCAATCTCTCATTTCGTAAATAATCCCTTTCTGTACCCATTGCATAATATAATATTATTTTACTATGAATTTTTCTAATATACCATGTATTGAAGTAATGAATAAAATCAAAAAAATTAAAGTCGTTGCTCCTTTCATTTTAAATGTCGTAAGTATAGCCTGTTGTTCAAAACTGTAATGAGTAAGCAAAAGAGTATGTTTTTCACTTAATCATCCCATTGCGCTATTATTCAAATTACAGGTGTTCACAGAAAACTATTCTTTGCATAAAGCTATTTTGCAGATAATAACTTTATCTTTAGAAGATAATTTATTGGGACAATGATTAATTTTTGTTATAATACTTTATTTATATTTCATATTTTACTGGCAGAGTAAAGTGTATATTCATCATTTAAAATTATATATAAACCAATTAATTATTTTAAGAGTATTCCAAAGTCAATTAAAAATTTACATTTCACGTCAGAATATAGCAGGCGATAAGTCAGCGAATTCGCAAAGTTTAGAATTAAATTTCAAAAAATACTTATCGTCCGATACATATAGTTATCTAGTATTTTATAAAGCTAATATTTAATTGCGTCTCCAAAACTCATTTGAATAACATGTTTATTCATTTTATTCAAATGCTATTCCACGAAATATTTACACGCTTCAAATTCGTGACTTTGTAGATAATTATATTCCGAAAAGCAAATATGTATCGGTTTTTCCAAATTTCGTTTTTACTATTTGTTATAAGCAAATGAAGTAACATAATTCACAATATTAAAAATGCATGGTTATTTTTATTTTACATTTTTAATATTAATGTCAACGCCGTCCCATTTTTTGATCAATCCAATCTCGATAGTGTGAGACTTGAGTATAGATTTCAGGTACTGAACCACACGACTCTACGTCCCCTCCATAGGAATGTGAATCAATGCCAATCTGGATTTTATTTTCATTAACAAGAGGTCCACCGGAGTCACCCTAAAAATAATATAATAATTCTTCTTTAAAGTACTTTTGTAATTTTAATGAATTTATTAGAATGAAATAAAAATCTCTTACTTCGCAAGGACCGCTGCCTTGTCGGGGTAGTGTACATATTTGCGTCTCAACTATATTTGGTTCCACGCTTCTGCATTTCCGATAACTATGTGCTTTCATTCCAACAACTTTTAATGTTTCTGGAACCCTAAAATTCTAAAAATTTATATTTATAGTAATGAAAGCAAAAGCAATTTTTAGGACTTAACAAAGTACTAACTTCTATAATCATATGACTACAAAATATTTAGAACTTTTGAAATTATAGCTAAATAATCAATTAAAATTATTTTGATTGATTGAATGTAGCGCGGAGGAAATATTAGCAATATCACCGATTTTTCGAAGTTTATGCTATAACTTTTAAAATATTGAATAAACACAAAATAATTCAAATTTAATTTTTAATTTGTAACTTAAATAAATGACTGCATTCTACATTCATCAGCATCAACGTTAATTAATAAACTGATATTTTTTTTCATATTCACCTGAGTAATTCCAAATCCAGTAAATATGACATTTTCGTTATCCATTATTCTCATATTTCTATGAGCCAATACAACTGGCTGTGCTCTGTAGTTGTATGTAATGGTAGCGTTTAATCGAAAAAGAGCAATATCATTCCTAACTGGAGTATTCGCGCTAAACGCTTCATGGTCTATACGTTCAACAACGAAAAATCTTTGACTCTCTGGGTCTTTTCGTAATATAGAACCAACCTGAACTTGTATATCGTTTACAGGAACTCTAAGTACAAAAATATAAAATAACATACATTGTGCAGTAAGTAATCTGATGATAATTAATTTGCGATCATGAGTGTAATGGCTTACCCTCTGAAGCAATGGGCAGCAGTTAGAATCCATTTTTTGCCAACAATTGAACCACCGCAGAAACCAGTGTGGCTCGAGTACTCAACAATGAGAAGTGCGTTATATGAATATCTCCCTTCCTCAGCGTCCGATCCTCTAAAGACTCGGGGATTTAAGCCTAAAAATAGAAAAATTTTATCTCCATTAGTTTGCTTGAATTGGCTATTTTATTGAAAATTTATGAAATTTTATTTACTGTCTATAGACGCGATCACAGATAGCAGATAAATGATACACGTGATACTCTTTGTTAATGACATTTTATGCCAAATCAGAGTATATTGCAAGTCAATTAAACGATTCTTAGTTTCTCATACTTTAATAGCAAAAAAATGTTCTAAATCTTGGTATATTTTAAAAATACTAAACTTCAACTAGTAAATAAATAATTAAAGTACTAAAAGTTTCATTAACGAAATTCCGGTGTCGAAAGACTCGTTGATTTCTGTCATTCATGTGGGATATATATCATACGTTTGGTTCTGTCTGCTAGATAAAGATCTGCTATCATATCTATCTACATGTATTCAAACTCTCACTGTGTACCGTGTTAATGTAACCCTTTTATCTCGTCTTTAGTAGTGTAAACGCATTAATTCATGCAAACAGTAAAGACATTGCAGCGTAGCCTTTCAAAAAACTAACTGTCTTTTTTTGAAATATAACACATTATTTTTTCGTCTGGCTTGATAACGCAGTAATTCGGCTAATTCGGCTATAATTAATTTTGAATTTTGAAGATTTTTAAGAAATATAGAAATAGTATATACTATATCACATATATCACGTATCTATACGAAGGAAAGGAATTCATGAGTCCATAGAACATATTAATTGACTTCCGAGCCGAAGGCGATACTAGAAAATACGTGCTATAGGCTCATCGTTTTACCTTTCGGGGTACGGGGTATATATTAAATAAATCACTTAAATAAGTTAAAGTAAATAAATTATTGCTTTGTCAGAGTTTTTTGTATAAAACAACATCAATTTTTCAGCATTAAAATTTTTAAAATCAGCCCTGCACTGTGGAATTTGAGAAATTTTTCAGCTCATATTGCAACATTATATGCACCACCAAGCTAATTTATTGGTTAACATATCTAGAAAGTAACGGTACTTTTTTCAACTGCACTACATATACCACTTTTCTGCACGAACCGAAAATGCATAAACTGTCGAAAAAAGTCCATTATTCCCTTGAGTGATTAAGCCTCAACTTTAAGAGTAACACGCAAATATAGATGTGTGTTGCATTATGTAGTATTCAAATAGAATTTTCTCAATTTACTCATTCATCAGATTCTCATAGTTAATTCATAGACTTTCGTTTACTATAGTCGAACAACTTTTTTAATTATTTTTCAAATCTGTCCATCTCCTTTTATTCTATGGATTTTATTATTTTTATTCAAAGCAAACTAGTTACATAAATGTAAATTGCCAATGCTTTTTGTATAATATTGTTTTACACAACATTTTTCTCTTCTGGTTTTTTGAAAGCGATAAACTAATGAATTCATATCGCTTTGTTACTTTTTATTCGCAAACATATGCATAATTGATACATTAATTATAATAATTTCATTATTTATTTTTTCATTAACGTACAATCATATGTTACAATAAGTTAAGTTATTAAATCTAAAATTATTAAAAAAAATAATTAAAACGAATTTGTGATAAATTAAGTTAAATATTGGTTAAAGAAAATAGGAAAAAAAATTTTATAAAAATAGTGCTCCACTTAAGTTTTAGTGTAGATTTTAAGGAGTAAAATAACGTATCAAATATTGAATTTCGTCTATTCAAATGCTTAGAATTGTGCACGGCATAAAAATCTTTAGTAAAAACATGCCCTAATAATAATAAATTGGTGAGATATAAAATCAATATTTTGAAGTATTCAATTGCTTAAATTAAAGATTTGAACGAGCTATTTAAGATTAAAGAAGTTTTATATTGATAAATGTTATGTACATTTTTTACAAACTTATAAATACATTTTTGTATTTTAGCGTCTAGGGATATTGTCTCCTTAAACTAACACAGACAGGTAAATATTGATATTTCGAAGAAAATGAATTGCAAAATAAGAGTTTGAAGGTAAAATGTATTCTTGACAATTCAGACAGCTTCTTCCTGATCGAACAGTAAGTCATAAATATAGGTGAGGCTCTTTGCTTCGAGTTATTGACAGGAAAATGAAGATTGTATTCTGTATAGGGAATACTGAAAGGAATATGTCTTATATCTATGTTTAATGCTTATGACGTAGATTTCACAAAGTTTTTATTGTGGGGTAGCATGAGATAATTTCTTAATTGCAGAACATGCAATTATATACAGAACAGTATTGTACCCACAATATTATGAGACCGCAGTGTACACAATGAACTTGATGTGCTCTGCGTACCCATAATGAAAGAATACAAAGAAGTATATAATTATTTTATAAATATCTTGCAGTTCTTTCATTGTGATTGTTTATCTATATTCAGTAATTAAGTATAAAGCTTGAAACATTTCGCATCACATAAAGTTTTGATGGAAACAAATGTCTTTCCATTTTAATATACGCCAGACTAAACTTGTGAATATACATACACACTACTTTTTCTTATCTAACGCATAATTAAAAGTAATAAGTACTTACACTTCTCTTGCTTATGAAGTTTGCCAGTCTCTTCTGTATATGCTTTTAGCATTAATGGACTTATCGCTGTAGTATAAAAAAAGTATCTAACACTATTAACATGTTCTTAATTTTTAATTATTCTGAGTTTCTATTGTTCTGTGTTATCTATTTAAGTAGAGCAACAATCCAGCACTTACAATATGAATAAACTAGTGGTTCTTCGTTTGCCACCCCCCCCCCCCATTTGGTTTCGACTTAGATTTAGATCTTTTAAATAGCTTTAGATTTGTAATTTTGATCGAAAATTTACTTTATGGAAGAAAAAATTTTAAGGATATAAACCCCACATAGTCGTTTTGAGTTTCAAGTTCTGTATTTTAATAATTTTTTTAATTTAAATGAAAAAAATAATCTTTATATATCTTTTCTATATGTAACTATGAATTAAACTTTCTGGAAAATTCTAACGGTTGATGTAGAACAAATAGGGCAATGTAACAAGTATGAAATATTTACCAAATAAAACTCTGAATCAACCAGTACATTAGTATAAAATGTTCTTTCTACCGTTTACATTAATTAAAACAATTTTTCAACCTTGTGAGAGTCAGCCTTAGGTGTAATAGGTACATTAAAAAAAGTTTTTATAGAAAATCTTAAAAAAGTGTATTATTGCAAATTATTATTACATTTAATGTAGTTGCTTCTAATGCTCGACGTTGGTAAAATGAATAATTGAGAATCTAGGCATTAATAAAAATCATTGGCTCAAAGAGATGATTAGATTCTTAATTATTTTTGCACTTATTTATAAAACTCACCTCGCCCGTAGTTGATAATTTAGGGTTACTTTCATAGAGTTACTACCTATAAATTTCAACAATAAAATTATCGTTGCAAAAATGTTTATGATATCGCACTATTGACTGCTCTGACTCCCAGATAATAAGGCCTGAAGCTTACTTTTACAAAGTTGAAAAGATATAGGATATATAAGAGATCTCTCATTGTTAAAAATACAATTAACGTAGGGGTCCTAAATAAGGGTTTTAGATTTATATGGTTTATGATTGCTCATATTGTGCACATACGTCAAGAGCTGTGTTCATGGTTGATGTGTTTTCGGTGAATGAGTTAATTTGAAATTAGTCTTTATTTGTTGATTAAGTTACTTTTAATTTAAGGAGAAAGTGTTTAGCGATTTAGAAGTCCGGAAAAAAGGTGTTTTATACATTTTTCAGAAATGTTTCTATTGTCTGTCAAATTTTAAATAAACCAATGGATAACATTAACTAATTTATTTTCAAAAATAGTTTATGTGCGTCTCGTACTCGAGTAAATATATATTTGTTTGACATTTTTTTAATAGTCAAAGTTATACTATATGTACATTCATGCAGGAACATCGAGTATTTTAATAAATTATACGATATCAATTACGATTATTATAGCTTTCATCAAAATACTGTTTCTAGATAAACACTATAACATTTTAACAGACAAGGAATTCAGCGCGCGATTCGGATTATGTTTTGGTCTTCATGTATATCAATCGTAAACTATGAATTATGCTAACCGTAATCAAATTTACATAGAATCACTTTTTTAAAGAGGAGTACTTCGCGCGCGATTTGGGTTATGTTATGCACTCAATATATCAGTCGTGAACTATGAATCATATTATTATTTTTACTTAGCAACCAATCAGTATTTCGTATTAAATGCTTCACATTAAATAACTCACAACTATCAAATTCCCTTAAAGCTGCAACCTTACTTACGTCGTTGTAGAACTGCGTATTATCGATTCGAATCACTCTTATGGAAGAGTCTGATAGAGTTACGACGTTCAAAAAACTGTCCATTATTTCAAGAATTAAAATTTTTTATAGATAACAGTTTTATGTTAACATAAAACTGAACATCAAGACACTTGGATTAAAAGCAATATAACTGCGAGCTACACTCACGTAGAATGCTTTATGTAAACTCATTAATAATACAAAGCAAAATCATACACTTCAAAGCTTTTCTTTAGAGTACATGCAATTATCTTGTGTTCTTATGTAATTAAAATTTTTTCTAGCAATTAAAACTTACGAACTTACTATTACACATGCATATTATAGTGAGCTTTCTTTCAGTACTTTCTGCTCACATAGTATAGTCTCCTACCGCAGAAGTGACTGTTACTTTGACCACATTCACCTTGTCGAATCAAAAAGTACATCCGCAAAATGAATCTCCCCGTATCCAATGTAGGGCCATTATCGTTGAAAAAGTACGAAGATGAAGTTCAAGAGGCATCGAAAATTCTGACCTGGAACCGACGCTTACTTTCCCTTCTTGGAATTTGGCCAAACTCGCCCTCTGACTTCGTTTTCTGCGTCAACGCGTTCTATTATCTGTTTTATCTCGGCCTCGATTTTTTCACTTTCTTCCTAGCTCTGCAAAAACATGTGCTGATCGCTTCACTGTTCATTCAGATACTGTCCTACATACACATCAGCGTTCGGTTGCTACTGCTTCGAAAACACTACAAAAAATTCGGTATTGTACTTACTCAAATGACCCAAGACTTTGATCTTCGAAATTACGAATCCGAAGAGGAGGTAAAGCTGTTGTTGAAGTACAATAAATTAGCGAAAAGAATGATCAAAGTACTTTTCGTCTGCTCGTTTTTGGTCTTCGTGCTCTACTATTTGAGGCCATTTATTAGACGATGCCGCATCGAGCGTGAGTATTAATTTTTTTGATAATAATTCTTTTTACTAGTAGTGTATTCACACAATTGACGCAATTTATGCATTGAAAACGTGTGAAGGTCGTATACGCAAAGCACACAAAAACGTGACGGTACCTTTCGTGTTTTTCAACCAGTTCTACAAATTTCACAAGATTACGACTTTCAAAGAGTATGCCATAAGCTATGCAATGGAACTACCATTTGCTTGGTTAACTGGTATAATTAGTAGTGCAACAGATTGCTTGATCCTCACCGTTGGTTGCCATTTGAGTGGCAGATTGGCTGGACTGGCTCACAGAATACGCAATGTGGATTTCCGTAACGGTACTAAAGATTTTAAAGCTGTTCTTGGGTTGCATCAACAAATTTTACGGTATCAATTCTTTAAATCAAGAATTCAAGCAGATAATGTTAAACTTAAGGGAACCATGTACGATAGAAAAGTGCTTAGATCTAATAAATATAATGAATTACGCAAATTCAAGACATAGTGGCTCTGCTTCTCGGCATCATCTATCAATAGGCAAAGTTTGAAATCCAAATATTCAGGTATCGAAAAGAATGGTTAGACGTAATCTGACTAACCAGCGTGTGTTGACAGGTATCTGATTAAATGTTGACATTTGTTGCATCTAAGCACTTTTCTATCGTACGGTTAGTGACGGGTCATTAGTGGCTATCGGACCCCCTTAAGGGGACAAAACACCTCTATTAATTAATAATTAAAATAATAAATAATATTAGTTTTAAGTAATTTAAATAAATCATTAATTATATTTGTATTTTTAACCTTAAAGTAGATAACATTACTTTCAATTTAAGTCATCATAGTCCATATTACCATAGGATTTCAGACCAACAAATAGGTCTAGAAACCTGGGAAAAATTTTCATATACCTATCATTCTCATGTGAATGCAGGAATTTTCATTTGGATACTTTTATTTGGATTATATATTCCAAATATATTTCGAATACTTTTATTTTGAATTGTAAATTTTCCAAACTTTGGTTTGGAAAATTTATTAAAATTAACTATAACTCGATAAAATTGAAAAATTAAGTTTTTTTACTGTCAAAAATGTCATAAGCACCCAAACAAAAATTTCTACGTTCAAATATTTTCCAATTTGTTCGAGGTCTCTAAATCTATTTGTTGATCTAAAATCCTATGGTAAATGAAAGCTTATGTAAAAGTTAACGAATTGTGGTTACGAAAGTTCAAATGTCGACTATCATGACTTAAATTAAAGGCAATAATGTCTACTTTTAGTGAAAAAAATACTAAAATTATTAATTATTTATTATAATTACTTAATACTAATTTTATTTGATTTGATTTTTTAACTAATAGGGCTGTTTTATCCCCTTACCATTCTAGGTAATCAAAATAAAAATTTTAAAATAATGTATTTAATTTTTATTCATGCATGTAGGATTGGCGAAATAACAGAAGATTCAGTATTGAGCTTGATGATGGCTCATATACTTATTGCCAGTGTATTGATATGTTCTCTGTTATACAAAACGTTGTTTGTAAGTATTATGAATATTTTTCAGGTGCATTTACTATTAATGACAACATTACGAGGTATTAGTTAATTTGAAATTTTTTGAATTTATTAGTACATACTACCAGGAAATCGATCGTACTTAATTAACATTTTTGTTCTAATATCGATTAATTTTTCGAGATTATTTTGTCACTGCTACGTCGGAGATATCATAATTCAGGAGGTAATACGCTGACTATTTTTCTACTGTTCGGATAACCTATACAGTATACACTTATATACTTTCTTCATAGAGTGAAGCCGTTCTCTCAGCATTTTACGAATGCAAATGGTACACGATGCTGTTAAGAGATCGAAATATCATAGTCTTAAATTTGTTGAGAAGTCAGCATCCGCTTCAATTCGGTGCTGGGGCCTTAGGAACATTTTCAATGCAACTATTCTCAGAAGTATGATAATTAATCATTTTAGCTAAATAAAAAACTTATATATACTTTTTTTCCAATTTTTAGATCTTAAAGTCATCATTGGGCTATTTTTCAATTCTGAGAAATGTAGTTTAAAGTAAGAATGTAGTTTTAAGTTAATTATTAGCCCATTCTTTGTAAGAAACGGGCAGTCAAAGGTATTATTAACATTTTTTTGACATCATTTTTCCTCAAGGGTAGAGTCTGGGTTACATCCTGTAAAACAAAATAAGTATTGGTAAAAAAAGCCTTAACTTCAATACGCAATTTTTCAATTTTAATTTCAATTTTAATTTAAACTACAATTGCACTAAAAGCAACATATTTAATCATAAGATTCCTTTTGTAATTTAAATACTGTAGCAAAAATAACAGTTCTTAGCGAAAAATAGCTTACGCAGGCATTATCATGTACAGCATTTTATTTTATTGCAAATGATAAGCAAAATTTTTTTACTATATCAAGGATGTTGCCTCATTTTTTGGTCAATCCAGCCTCTATAACTAGATACTCGAATATAGATTTCTGGAACTTGTCCACATTCTCCATATGAATGTGAATCAACACCGATTAAAATACCGTTTTCATTAACAAGAGGTCCACCGGAGTCGCCCTGGGAATATAATTATTTACGTACTTTTACAATTATAAAAAATATGATAGAACCAAATAAAGATCAAAGTTTACTCTGCAAGGGCCTTTGTTGTCTCGATGGATTGTACAAATTTCCTTCTGATCTATACGCCGTTCGATCTGTTTGCATATCTTATAGGTAGATAATTTCATAACAATACTTTGTAGTCTCCCAGGACTGGAACCATTCTAAAAATAAGTTTTATAATTATTAAGAAAATTTTTCATGCGTAAGTAATCAACATCAAGCAAAGTAATCAAAAACATATTATATAAATAGTGAATCCCGATGTAGTGTGCATCTATGTAGAAATTGTTCGTTTTAATACATAGATTTTTCTTTTTGCAAGTTAAATCGAAAAAATGTTAATAAATTGCGTTCTTCCGCTATCTGGTTTCATCCAGAAACTGATTTTCACTAAAACATCTGCTTTCTTGTTGTCATAAGTAGTATTTGGAACAAACTTAGACTTAATGTATGAAGAGATCCAGCATTTACCTCCAGTCTTCCAAATCCAGTTAAAATGACATTATCGTTATCGCTGATACTTGTGAATTGGTTAGCCAGTCTGACTGGTTGTACTTTGTCGTTGAATTCAATATCTCTAGTAACGTGGAACAAAGCAATATCATTTCGCACAAGCACTTTGTCGTAATCATCATGCACTACTCGTTTATCAACGTAATAAACTTGGGCACTTTCAATTGATCGCAATTTACTACCGACTTGAACTCTTACATTGTCTATATTATCCCTAAATAAAAGAAAAGCCGACTATAATACTTCACAATATCGATCTTGATTCTCATAAGAAAAACATAGACTTACTCATTAAAGCAATGGGCAGCAGTTAGAATCCATCGTTTATCAATTACCGAACCGCCGCAGTATGTTCGTGATCCTGCGCTAGCAGTTAAATGGGCATGGTATAGGTATTTATCTATGGGAGCGTTTAATCCTTTGAAAATTCGGAATTGTAAGCCTGAAAATTTTAATCTTGATTAGTTTTCTTTTGAAAAATTGTTACTTTATTAAACTTGTTAGACCTAAAAATAAATGTTTCTTACTGCATTAAATAGATGCATAACATGCAAGAAAGAACGTAATCCTTCGAGTCGTGGATCTGACTAATGCCACGTGAAATAAATTCGTTGTTCAAAACAGTGAAATGTGTATTTAAGAATTTCTATTGGGCGCATGGAACTAAGGTAATTGTCTAACTCTGCATACGAAAATTATTTGTGTCATTTTTAATAAACACATAGACATATATCGCCTGTATAACCATAAATACGCATTCAATTATTTTTGAAAAAGGAACATTTTTCACAGTTTCAACCACATTCATGACCCAAAGTCTTTTATGATACTATATTTAGCCTAAAAATCGCAACTTCATTACTTGAGTTTACATTTTCGTGACATAAAATGTTGTATGAAACAGGTACCTAAAGCGGTTTTTTATAAAACTTTGTACACCACTCGCCTTCGGCTTTTGCCGTATTTTTCCAATTCGTAAATAAACCCTTTCCGTACCCATTGCATAATATACTATTATATTGCTTTGTGATATGGTACGTAACTTGGTATGTTAATTTGTCTTACCCTTAATAGATATGATTATTGATAGCAGATAAATAATATTTGTTGCTCTCTTCATTATATTTTATTATCAGTTCATATTTTATTTTTCAGTTTAATGTCATGTAGTAAGTTTTACTTGTACACTTCTGTCAGTCAAAAACTTCAATGCCTCATGTCAAACTAGATTAATACAAGTTGAATACATTTTTGATGCAGGCATGTTTTTTATTTAAACAGTGATTACGTGATAAATTTTATTTAACAGCCTCAAAAAAAAATTCATTGCGCATGAATGATTCCATATTTTACTTTATTTAGCACTTTTCTTACTTATTTGTCTTAACCTTGAGACGAATCAATAAAAAATACTATCATCTAATCAATACTCTACATTCAAAATCGAAACATTGTAACAGAAAAATTTTTATTTTAGAATATATTACGTACGAATAGTATATGAGCAGTGTAGTTTATCTCAGCTTAACTTTATTTTTAATTTTCTTTGTTTTTAGCAACAAATCTTGGAATTTTTTGATTGCGATTAAATTCGAATAATTTCAACGACTATAAATCGCTATATGCTGAAATCACACCATGTCATCTTTCATATATGATGACCATTCCTTTTTATCACAGATTATTTAATCAGGTGAATTCATAATGACTCACAGATTTATATACTTTTAGGCTCTACAAAAGTGCATAACGAACAAAATCACTATTAGATACAATCATTAATTTCATCACTGGCCATGGATAAGCAAAGAAATATATATGCAAAATGAAACGGAACAATTGATTACTAACAAATACATGCTGTAGAATATGTATAGATGAATTGATTATTATACCTTCTAAAAATCTATTGATAAGTTTAGCAGTAGAATATTTAATTTAAAAATAATTTTCGAATCCTAGCAGATATTTGACACCTTTCAAATAGGTCTTTCAAAAAACAATATCGGAAAAATGTTTAATGTAAAAGAAGTACAAGAATTACTTTTACATTTTATTACTTTTTACACATACTTTTACATAGTCGATTTAAATTCAGAAAATTTTAGTAAATGAGTTTATAATTTCAAACGCATGTCACGCAGAACTTTGTATGACTGTTTTGTTCTTCTTGATTTTATCGGGTAAAGTGTACACGCCATACAGTATGAGTTAACTTACGTTTCGAATAAGATAATATTGTTTTGGAACGATTTGACATCTGTTAATTTATGTTCTATACTTACTATTTCAAGAGTTCGCATTTAGATCATTGTTATTATTTTCATTGACCAACTATTTCAAATAATTCATTTTAAAAAAACTGGACAGTAATAGTTAATCCGCTAGTTTTCTAATGCATACAAAGACAAAAGCTGTACATTAACTTTGACCAATTTTTCCATCAATCCAAGCACGAAAACTGGCGACATGAGTATAAATTTCAGCAACTTCACCACACTGCCCACTGGCATGTGAATCAATACCGATTTGAATACCTTGCTCATTAACAAGTGGTCCACCAGAGTCACCCTAAAAATATTACTGCGTCAGTATTTTTAAAATCAATATTTACATTCTACGACTAAATAAAAATTACTTACGATACAAGGGCCATTGCCATTACTTGGAACAGTACAAATTTGATTTGGAAGAGCAAGTTTATCTACCTCTATGCATACACTATAGGTATATACTTTCATTTTAATAGCTTTTAGTCTTACGGGAAGAGTACCATCCTAATGAGTTTTCCAGTTTGTATAACCAAAAATGTAAATTGCGATTGATTATGTAAATAAGTTTTGATTATCACTCTGCGTGTGGTATGGGATAATTTTTTTTAACTTATTTAATTCGATTACCTTCAATCGTCCAAATCCAGAGAATTCAACGTTGTCGTTATCATTTGTTACCGTATAGATATTAGCCAATCTAACTGGCTGTACTTTGCTGTCGAATACAATGTTTTGGTTAACTCTTAATAGAGCAATATCATTTAAAACTGATCCAGGATGATAAGCTTCATGAACTATACGTTTTTCAATTCCATAAGTTACACCCCCTTGTCCCGTTCTCCATAAACTACCCACTTGAGCTTTTATGTGCCTGACTTCATCACTGTACATAGAATAACAAACTAATAAATAATAATGACAAATTTTATAATTATGTATTAATAAACAAATCAAGTCTTACTGTTTGAAGCAGTGGGCAGCAGTTAGAATCCATCGATTGTGGATGATGGAACCGCCACAATATACGCGTGATCCTTCCCTAGCGGTTAGATAAGCATAATATTGAAATTGCCCATCGGGAGCGTTTAATCCCCCATAGATTCGCGTTCTAAAGCCTGAAAATAGACAAACAGAATAGTTGTTAATTTTTTTGATCACATGCTGCTTTTGTTAAATTGTATATAGTATATTCTTACCATTAATAGTTACGATAAAAGCTAGTAAGTAGATAATATTTATCACTCCCATCATTTCTAATAATCTCAGTAGAGTATTATTCTATGGAACAGCAGTGAAATTATTCGAAGGGTTTGAATAGTAATTTACGTTTATATATGCTTTAATTTTTTAATTAGATACACTGGTAGAAATAATGGCAAGCGAGAAATAGAGATTCAAATATTTATCTAGACATTTACTTTTTCTAATTTAAAGGCTAACCATTACCTTACAACAATTGCGAATAAAAAAAAATCTGTGTTATATATTCCCTTACTGGAATGTATATTTAAAAACAAGTAAAAAGTGAAGCGAAAAGTAAGAAAAAAATTTCGCTGGAACGATCACTATTGCGTTTTCTTTAATGCGTGCAGAATCTTAGAATTTCTATTTATCGGATACCTTAGAATTTAGAATCTGAATTTCATCACATATACTCTCAATTGTATGATTTAAATGTAAACAAATAAAGCTGCAGTATAACTAAATTCTTGAGAACAGCTTGAAGAAAAGCTTGTTCAGAAATTATTTTTCGATACATCTACGAAGCAGAAATTACTTGCCATAGTCAATCAAAACGAAACAGCTTTTTTCATATATTGATGTCCATTGACGTTCAATAAATCATTTTTAATCAATGTTTAAATCTTACAAAACATGGCAAATTCAATAATATTTAAATTAGGAAGATAACGATCATTATCTAAATAGCTTAATATTAAATGTATATACAGATGTTGATATCGTTCTATCTAATCAGAGTAATGTAATAATGTAGTACAATTTTAAGAATATTTTATGGTTAACATGTTAATTTTTAACATTACTTAAATTAAAGTGCGGTTACTATTAAAACACCGATCTTCATCACATCAGCATTCAGGCACAACTATAAGTTTCTATAATTGTAATACATTATTATCAACATATAATTTTTAAATAGGAAATATTGTTGTTTCCTAACTAAAAATCTTGTTAAAATTTTAATAGAATTTATTGTTTTACGTTTTTACTTAAAAATTATTGTGTATTAAGTGTATAGTACTTTATTTTAATATTAGTAACAAATTTTAAATCGCATAATTATAAAAAATAAAGTTTTTATATTGAAAACCTATTACAAAAAATTAAATTAAAAAATATTAATTATTAAATATTAAATAAAATTTTTGGTATATGAATTAAATTTTTAGAAATAGATTTCAGGAACCAAATTACATGGTTACACTCCATTTCTAAATGAGTGTGAATCAATATAAACTTGAAAACTATTTTCATTAAGAAGTGATCCACTGGACTCTAAAAATATGGTAATGAACATAATTAACATAAGGTAATTAATTTATAGTCAGATATGTATCTATAGACTTTCTTTTATGACGTTTTCAAAAGGAATACATTGTAATACTAGATTAATCAAATTAAATGTATTCGAGTAAGGAGATGCCTAAGAAATGATTTTTGACTTAAATAAAATAATTTTAACATGCAATTAAATTTTAGAAGCATTCAACTTCTATTGAAATTAATATTTTTATTCCAATTGTTAAATATTAGTAAAATTGATGATATTCGTAAACATAAATTGCCCTTTTTTAACAAACAAACATTTTCCTTAAATTCTTCATTAGTTTTTACTAAATGAGAGTAGAAAATTAGGTAGGCCCTGAGACTTTTTTTTAAGATAACTTTTTTTTATGTAACCAGTCACAGAAGAGTATTTTTAATACTTTTAAAAACTAGGATGCATTCCTTATTTTTTAAATAATCGATATATTTTTGTAATAATTAATAGTTATAAGTAATATATTTTCTAACCTCCCACGATTGATCTTTTGGAAAAAAGTTTAGCATGTTGGAGAGGAGAAACAATGATCAAAATCTAAAAAGTTTTTACACTATCAAATCTTAGAATCTTAAATCTTAGGATCTAATAAATTATATAAAATAAGTTAAAAAAAATTCTTTTATCGAAAACTGACTATTTTTAGTCTATATAACTTGCCTCGGGAAGATCGATCGATTCTTCAATGATTACTTATAAAACATTACCTAGGGATAAACTCACAGTAGAGAGTGTACGCACTTAGCTACACAATTCTAATTTTAGTAACACTTCTTAAAACGTTTCTACGTTTATATTGAATACTTAATTTCGAATAAAGTAGCTGTATAAACGTGTATTAGGTATTTTGAAAAATAACTAGCTTTAGATAAAATTACTTCTACGTCTGTTTATTATGTCATAATAAATCATAGATGATTCCTAATTAATATTATATTTTTGTCAGAAAAATTATTGTTCAAAGATACACAGCAATAAGTAGACGTATGCATTCAAATGAAATATTGCATTTAGAATAAAAATATTAAATTCCTTAGAAGTTGAGTGCTTGTGAAATTACATATAACAATTATTTTATATAATTAAAAGATAATTTTCATTTAATAGTAATTAAAAAACAATTGCTTTTTCAAAACTGATCCTATGGACTAATCCTATTTTTCATATTTTCATCCGTATTTTCTCATTTTTTCATCAATCCAACGTCGAAAACTGGGTATTCGTGTATAGATTTCGGCATCAACGGCACATACTCCAAATGCATGTGAATCAATACCAACTACAAGACCGTCTACATTAACAAGAGCTCCACCAGAATCACCCTAAAAATATAATTTTTTAAGTGAATTTTAAGTGAATCACAAAGTTGCTTGTACAATGTCAATGAAAACAAGTATTTTACGCACAGGATAACATCTAATTTTCTAACAAAGAATAACTCATACAAATTACAAGTATGTTAGTAACGATATCAGTACAAACTTCACGGGGTAAGTAACTAACACAGTAGCTGTTAAAATTTTGATTTTGGATGTTTAAAAAAAAACAAGTTAAATTTTAAGTAAAATGTAATATTCGGACGATATTGTTGAAAAAAATGTTCAGTCTATTATACGTATTAAAAATTTTATATAAATTCATTTCTTGAAATATTATCTGGCCATTTTAATCATTATCAAACTATAAGTACTGCATTTTCTAATGATTAAATTAGATCTGATAATCAATCTTTTAATCCAAGAGTAAATTATGCAATTCAAGAAACGTGCTTATTGGTGAAAGACCTTTAAAAAATGCGCTATCAAGCTATCACTCTCTAGTGGGGTAGATACATCTTTATTTAAAATTTAGAAAAAATGTCAGAAACATTGTATCACAGAAAATAATCACTTGTGAAAAAATATTCAGGAAAGCGGTTGGGAGTTTTTTGTTATTCTCTTATCTATAATTGTTTATCACTTACAAAGTTTAAAGTTTATGTACTAAATGTGATAAAGTTTATATATTGTATAGGATAAATATTAGAACCAGATTAAAATCACTTACCGTACAAGGGCCTTTATCATCAACTGGGAGAGTGCAAATTTGTGTTCCATCCATAAATGGTTCTGCTGCTTTGCATTGACGGAAGCCAAACATTCTCAAACGAACACTTTGCAGTGTCCCGGCGTACTGGTTATTCTAAAAATTTATCTTGTGAATTTCAATAGAGGTTTTATAATAACAAAAATGCATTTTAAAAACAACAGTACATTGTGCAACTAGGGGGAAAGTGGATTTTTCGAGCAAGAGAAACTTCTTTCCCAAGGGAGTAAATTTTTCTGGCAACTCACAGAAAAATTCAGTTTTCTATTCATTTCTGATGCATGGAAAGAGGCCTTTTTCATACATGTGTGATGAAAAGAATATTATTCAAGCATTTACCTGCATTAGTCCATATCCTGTAAACGTAACTTCTTCGTTATCAGTTATAACCGTGGTTCTAGTAGCTAATTCAATGGGTTGTACTTTGTCGTTGAATTCAATGTCTCTATTAACGCGCAATAAAGCAATATCATTCATAAATGTCTTCTTATCATAAGATTCGTGAGGTACTCGTCTTTCAACGCCGTAAACTATATTATCTGGTCCTTCTGCTGATACAGAACCGGCCATAATTAATATGCTTCGAATACTATCGCTAAACATAGAAAAATAAAACATAGTAAATAACAATATTCAAAGCATTAATAATTTATCACAAGCGTATATAGTTTTACTCTTCAAAGCAATGGGCAACAGTCAACACCCATCGTTTATGAATTATTGAACCACTACAAAAAGTGTTTGAGCCTCTTCTATTAGCGGTTATATAAACATGGTATTTAAATTCCCCATCGTGAGCATTCTGTCCTCCATAGATTCGTGTTGTTAACCCTCGGAATTGGAAATTTTGAAATCAGTTACTTTTTTTTTAAATGACTATTTAATTTTGAGTAATATATTGTATCATGGGTTTTCATAGAAATAACGTTTTAGAATTTTGGTTTTTGAAATCGATGTATTCTGTATCTGCATGCATAAGCTATATATATGTCTTAAGAAATGATTGTCACAACAGCAGTTATATCCATGATCCTTCTGCTAAATGTATTAATGTATGCTATCTTAGTTAATATATTAATTATCTTACCATGAATAAAGGTGATTGTAGATATTAGATAAATAAAAAATATTGTTTTCTTCATTTCAAGAAACATTGTTCAACTGAATAAAGTAATTTTTAGTCGAGTACACTTTTATATTGAAAACACACAGAATTTCTGATTACATTTTAAATATTCTGGTTTGGAGATGATAAATTATACGATTCCATATAAATAGAACTAATAAAGCTGACACAACATTTTTTTTTAGCATACAGGTATTCGATAATAACTATCTTCAAATACATTTATCTGTCAAAAAATTGTATTTTAAGTTATGTTATTCTTATGTCATGTCTTTGTTAGATTAGATAACTTATATAATTACTCCGGTTAATAAAAGAAAAATGTATTTGTAATGATGGACTGTTACTTTTGTTAAGTTAAATTATAAAAAGCTTGTGAATATTACAGAAACCAAAAATTGGGATATTTTTTTGTAGATCCATGATGGTTAGATGAATAAACATTGACGAAAAATAAAATAAATAATTACAAACAAACTGAGAGAAAAAATTAAATTACGAAATGTATAATTAAATCTTCGAAACACAACAATTTTTTATATCCTTTTGATAATTGCTTTTATCGCTCGATGCTTGGAATTAATAAAAATACAAACAAAAAAATATTAAAAAATGGAGAAGTAACAAAAAATATTTACTAATAATTGATATTCAAATTAACATAATTAATGCGAAAACATTCGCGTTAAGAGATTATAAACACCTCGATTTGGACACATGTTTTTTCAATACCTAATATTAAAAAATTCTTTATTTGCCGACATTATAATGATTCTTAAAGAGTTACCTGATAACTGTATTCCGTTATTTTACTTTAAATACTTCAATAGTATTGTTTTGTGTAATCCTATATATAAACAATTAATTTCAAAAAAAATTTTATCAATGGAAATTATTTTGCAATTAATACGTAAAAAAAATTATTTTATTAGTGAACAATATAACAGATTCAGTTAAGTTTTTTGACAATTTCTGACTAATTCATCCACATTGGACTTTCTCAACAGATTAATGTTTTTTATACTAACATCTCTAAAACTATCGACACTGATAATCATAAACTACTCTTTTGTTAAAAAATTTTCAGACTGCAAGTATAGACTAAAGTTTCATTTCAATTGATTTAGATTCTTGTCTTAAAATCATAAAATTCCACCATTAATTTTTTCTTAAGAACTACAGCCCGTTTTTATTGAAATAAAATAAATTAAACAATTTGTCTACTTATCGCCCCATCACTATTTTCCAACGAAAATCAATTTTGTCGCATTTTTTCATCAATCCAATCTCGAAAGTTGGGTAATCGAGTGTAGATTTCAGGAACTTCACCACACGATGATGCTGTACGTTTATATGCAAATGAGTCAATACCGACTTGAATACCATTTCTATTAACAAGGGGTCCACCAGAATCACCCTGAAAATATTATTCCTTAATTATTAATCTTGTAAATTCACAGAAATTTGTACAATTAAATTCAAATTACTTACAATGCAAGGACCTTTTCCGTCTCTTGGCATTGTACAAATTTGTGTTTGAGTAACACGTCGTTCTACCTGTCTACATACTTGATAGTCAAACATTTTCAATTCCACAGTTCTTAATTTGTTAGTATTGGTATTATCCTGCAAATAATTATCGAATTCAATATTTCAATGGAAAAATAGTCAAATAATTTTCAATAACAAAAAATTCAATATTTCAAACTTTACAAAGCTCTCATGCATTCAGGTTACTGTAAAAAGTGAAAATCTACATATAATGTGCTTTGTCTACAAGTGTTGTAATTATACGCGATTGATAACGAATAAAATTTACCTCCTTTCTTCCGAATCCAGTAAATATGACAGTTTCTTCGATATCTATACGCGTATCTGCACTAGGCAGTCTGACTGGTTGAACTTTGTCATTGTATACAATGTCTCTATCAACTCGTAATAATGCAATATCATTTGAGAATGTCGCTTTATCATAAGCTTCATGATCTATACGTTTTACAACATGGTAAATTGTTCCAGTTTGTCCCAATCGGAATATAGTACCAACCTTTATTTGTATTTTTTCGATATTTTCCCTAAAAGTAAAGATAAGAATTAATGGAATATAATAATGAACAAAATCTAACCTAATGATAATATCTTCACAAGCATAGTGTTACCCATTAAAGCAATGAGCAGCAGTTAGAACATAGCGTTTGTCGATTACTGAACCACCGCAGTAAACAGTACCAGAAACACCATTGATTATGCTTCTAACGCTTAGATAAGCATGGTATTTGTAAATCCCTTCGGGAGCTTCTGATCCACCAAAGATTTGGGTTCTTACGCCTGAAGATAGACAATTTTAATCTCCGTTACTATTTTAACTTCTGGTTAATTGAATGAATTTGTTTAGAATATTAATTTTTCTATTACCATTAATAGTTAAGATTACACATAGCAGGTAAATAATACTTCTTATTTCCTTCATTCTTAAATATACATGTGATTCTCTGTGAAATAATAGTAAATTTAATGCCTGTGTTAATAGTAAATTATATGCTAAATTTGACATTTTCATCAATTTTTAGCATAGAAACGAAGCAAAATTAAGAAAAATCTCAAGAATACTTTGTCTTAGAATATTTTTTGCTATTTAAATATATTTCTTTCATATCCAATCTTTTGATTTTCACAAATAATGTATTTATTTTTAGCAACAATTACAAGTTCTGGTTTATAAAATTACTTATATAAACATAGTTACACATAAAAAATATATCTTCAAGAATTTTTTGATTTTAAAATTTCGGATCGAAATCTCAGTTTGACTAATTGTAGTATTTAAATTGTTTTTAAGCAAATGCTAAAGTATATACATAGCATTAAAAATTTTTTGTTTGTAAAGCAGATAAAATTTCCTTAAAAAATGTTATATGTTCCTATATTAAAAAATGCAGGAGTTGCAAATGATTAAATATAAGCAAAAAATAGAAATACTGTTTAAAATAACAACTTTGACCCTTTTTAACTCGAAGAGACGGACCGGAAAATATCTGAAAAAATTCACAAAACACCGTGACAACCTATAAAATATATTTTAAGAGTTATAGCGATATCTACTTTTTTGCCTCTCGATTTTACAGAGAATCACCCATATATATGTAAAAAATTAGTAGTAATAGTAAAGCATAAAATCTCAAAGAACGACAACAAATTTTCTATATAAAAATTAATTTAGTCATCGCTTCAAATTAGTTATAGTTTATTAAATAGTTGAAGGCCAACGTTTCGAGGAACTTAAGTCTTTCTCTTCACGGCACTGCGCAGAAAATTTACAAAAAATTAGAAACAAATTAAAAACTACAATTACAATAAGATTTTACAATAACACTATGTTTAAATATTCACCTTACTTCCAACTAAAATATAATAATCAAATGAATAAATAAAAAACGAGCAAACTAACATTTTTTAAAAAAGCCTAAAAACCACAAAATTTACTCACCAAAAGGCAACGACCGCTGTACCTCCTTCGCATCTCGAAGATAAGGATAACTGATCCGAGAATCCATGTGTAAACGACTGCTACTGATCGTTTTCGCACGCAGTCTTATAAAGGCAGTCATAGCAATGTGTAATTAAGAGTAAAATAAACTAATAAAGAATAATAGAGTACAGTCTCATTCAAAAAAACTTTTTTTTTAATGATATTGAAAAATCTACACTGAGCTTAATAAGCTAAACAATATGTACTCTTGTCTTTTAGAAGGTAATATTTAGACAGTTGACTATCTCTCTACTTTATTACAGCACTTTGTTGCCGCATTACTTTTTTAAAGTAATGCGGCACGCCTTCATGAAAACCAATATAATTAATTCCTACAACTATTTACAAGTTTCCTCCTTTTTGTAAACTTTATACTTTTCATTAACTCATAAACAATTATATTAAAAATCTTAGTAAATTTATGACTATTACTATCCTGATCAAAATTTCGAATTTTTTCATCTCATGTTAATCATAGAAAATTTACCACAAATAGTTATTCCAGAATCAAGCAAAGAATTTAACTTGATTCAGAATTGAGGACTCGGACAAAATAAGGTACTGTCTTTATCTCTGGGAAATGATATTATGTCAAATAAATATTCCGTCTGATTTTCGATATCATTAATGCAGAAAACTTAATTTTCGTAGTTTCGAAATATTAAAGAAAGCCTCTTAAGTCAACATTTATATTAGTCTAAACGACATTTCGCAAAAATATCGATAATAAATTTTTACAACTTGATTTCTTGACGAAACAAATTTTCGACAAAATCATTCAAAAAGTAGTATTATTTCTAAATATGTTAATATGCTTTTATACAGTAAGTTTAGGTTGTATACTAAAAGGGGATGTACAATATTGGAAATTGTGACACATCCATTTTAATTGCATGTTTCAGTTGCATAATGTATCAATATTTCTTTATTAATGCTTATTACATTTTTTAATATTCATATTATTAATGTCTGATTTTTTCATCGATCCAATTTCGAAAGCTTGATACTTTAATGAAGACTTCAGGAATTTGACCACACTTGCTTGACCCCAGTCCGTAAGAATGTGAATCAATACCGATTTGAATACCATTTTCATTAACAAGTGGTCCACCAGAATCGCCCTAAAAATATAATTCGTTGAAATATATTTAAGTTTCAACGAATACTACAAAATCAAGTACTTACTATACAAGGGCCTTTTCGTTCTTTTGGTATTGTACAAATATGAGTCTGACTAATACGCTGTTCAATTTCTTTGCATGCAGCATAGGTATACGCATACAAAACAACAGTTTTTAGTTTCTCGGAACGCGTATGATCCTAAAATTTGAGATAGTAAAAATAAAAAACGGTATTTATTAATTATTTACAAACTTTCTTATCTATTCAGGAACGTTACATTAATACTGATAATTCCATAAATATTTACCTCGATGCGTCCGAATCCAATAAAAGTAGCTCTTTCATTGTCACTTACACTTGTATCTTTGTGTGGCAATCCAATTGGTTGTACGTTGTCATTGAATGTAATGTCTCTGTGAACGCGTAATAAACCGATATCATACATGAGTATATTCTTATGAAAATCTTCATGGACTATACGTTCTACAACGCGATAAATTGTTCCAGTTGGCCCTGTTCGAAATACAGTGCCAACTCTTACTTCTATATCTCTGAAATCAATGCTGAACATGCAAGAATAAAATAATTTTAACAGCAATACCGATTTAACTGATAATACTTCAATCATTTATAGACTTACTTTCTGAAGCAATGGCCAGCAGTAAGAATCCACCGTTTGTCAATTATTGAACCACCACAGTAAGTACCAGAAAACTTACCTTTGATGTTGCTCATAGCGCTTAGATAAGCGTAGTAGGGGTATTTTCCTTCCGAAGCGTCTGATCCTCCAAAGATGCGGATTTTGAGTCCTAAATTCAAGAAATTGCAAGCACTAATTCTTTCTTTTTATTACTTGTAACTTTTCATCAATTTTCCTACCATGAATTAATGTAAAAGTAGAGAATAAGTAAATAAAACATGTAACATGCTTCATTCTTAAAAGTTTAACTCAATTTTCGAAGAGTGGAAATGAATAAGGCGATTTTTGCTCGTACTTTTATAGTAGCCAAAATATTCGAAATTTAGAATACTTTCTTAATTTCGACTCCTGTTCATTGTTTGATAAAAAAATTATAACTTTCATTTTTTCACGTGTACAACTGATAATTTTTAAATGAACAATTTAGTTGAAAAGAGTCGACAAGAAATAATATTAATATACATGTATACATATTTTACATTAAGTCTTATTGTCAGAGCTAATTATTCATACAAATCAAGTCAAGCAACTAATTTGACACAAAAGTAAGTATAGATATTCATAATCTTTTTAATACTTCGTTTTGATAATTTTCTAATTCAAATTATTCAGATGAAATACTTATTCATCAGTCATTTTTATACCCGACAATTTATTCATTTAAGGAAAAAAGCGTCAACTTGGCTCGCTTTAATTTTTCTCACATTTTGTTCTTAATCTAATAATGTTCTAAATTATCACTAAATTTTAAACATAAAAACACTCGAGACTCAACCGTTGACCATAGATACATATAAGAACTACTTCCTATGTCTACAGCCGTGACATTTTTATATTCTCCATATCGCAGATCTTTTTTGCTGTATTTAGGATTATTGATGTTGAGAATTAATCCTTCGGAAATTAATGTAATAGGTTGAAAAGAAGCCATCCACCAAAGTATATAAAATAAACTTTCCTTTATAAGCATTCCTTTTCGAAAACCGCAACATACAATTAAATAAAAAATTAGAAAACTAAGTTGAAAAATTACAAAAATACGAAAATATTAAAATTTGAAATCTTTGAAAACTTATGTAAAATAAGTAATACACACCTAAAAGTATAGTATATTCTACAAGTCTATATTGTACTCCACAGGTGAGTCATTACATATGTGTACCTATCTGGTCGCTTTATTTTCGTGCCTTCTCATTGCTACCGGGGATCTTTTGCACTCTTTGTGTCCTTTTTGATATGAGTCAGTCGATAAAATCTGACAGCCTCGAGCGGATGACACATTAACATCATGCGACCCTCGAGTAGGAGGGAAACGGCACTCTTAATGTCAGTTTCTGTGATTTTCCGAGACTTTTTCCTCTTTTTAGTTTTTTTTTCACTTAAATAATTTTTTGTAATATAATTTGTAGTGGTCTGACGTGCTAAGGACTCATCTAAGGAGTACGAAGTAGACTTCTGGAATATACTATATTTTTCGATGTGTATTATATTAATATTTTAATATTAATATTTTAATATTAATTTTAATATTTTAGTATTTTTGTAATTGTTTAACTTGGTTTTCTAATTTTTTATTTAATTGTATGTGACAACCTTTCAAATGGAATGCTAGAAGCATTCGAAAACTTGCGTGAAATAAAGTTTATTTTACGTACTTTGATGGATGGTTTCTCTTTAACCTCCCATTGTATTTAGGATTATACAATATGCATAAGTAAAGGCCGAATCGCATGGTTCAAGTGTATACAAGGTACTTTTAGTATAAAAATATAACAATATCATGAATAATTTTGCAATAAAAAAATAAATTAAAATTTTAGATGTAAAAATTTGATATTAAAAATCACAGATGGTCTTCAACAACTTCATAACATCCAATCATGACTTATTTATAAAAAGATATGGATGATAGATTGACCTACAATTTGATGTGTATTTAGTATAATTGTAACTTACCAAAATACTCAACTAGCTATTAGTTCCCCCCATTTCTACAAAAATAAGATTTTTTGTTTCATCTGTTTGTAATTATGTTATCTTGCAGATTATAGACCATATCTTTACAATACAGTGCGTTGCAGGTGATGAATATTCCTTATCTGCAATTACTCAATACTGTCAGAAACGGCAATTCTAGAGCACCATGATTATGTCCGAATGGTAACAAAAAAACTAAAAAATATATTTCCCTAACTAGCCCCATTCATAAGACAATATAATTCTAGGATTACCAGTTCATATAGTTTAACTGACAAGTGTAAGCAATAACTTGTTTAAATATAGGATAATAATTATGCAAGCAACTATTGCAATTGATAAATTTATGAAACAAAAATATTTAGTACTAAAAATATAATATTTTTTAATAAAAATATTCAACATCATTTTATCTTGCTTTTTTCGATAAATAGATACAATTATATATAAATATATATTACTAAATAGCTTACTAATTAAATTTTTCGTGTGTACATTAATTTTGCCTAATTTTTTCATCGATCCAATCACGATAGCTGGATATTCGAGTATAAATTTCAGGAACTCTACCGCATGACGACATGTTTTCACCATATGAACCTGAATCAATACCGATTTGAATTCCATTTTGACCAATAAGGGGTCCACCGGAATCACCCTAAAAATAGAATTTTTTCTGCATTCTTTAAATTAAAAAAAATATTTCAGAATCAAATAAATGTAACTTACTGAACAAGGGCCCTTGCCATTCTCTGGTATTGTACAAATTTGTGTCTCAGTGATAGGTAGTACATCTTTACATCCCTGATAATTATACATTTTTAAAACAACAGCTTGCAATGTCTCAGGGCTGGTGAGATCCTGAAAATTTATTCAGTAATTATATAAAAAGAAAGTTTCTTTAATGTTTGGATGATGTTACTATTATATAAGAATTAATTATTGAAACATTTACCTGTATTCGACCAAACCCAAGAAATACAACCTCTACTTCGTTACCTGTTATTGTATCTTTGTCAGCCAGTACAGTTGGTTGCACCTTTTCATTGAAAACAATATCTTTTTTTACGCGAAATAAAGCAATATCATTTGCATATGTATTCTCATTAAAAGCTTCATGATTTATACGTTTTTCGACTTGGTAAATAACACCGCCTTTTCCTGATCGTAATACACTACCGACCTGAACGTTGATATCTTTGAAATCAACTCTAAGAATGAAAAAATAAAATATATATATTTAGAACAATATCTAGTATATTCATGATGTTCTGATGAAATAGTCAGTCTTACTTCTTAAAGCAATGGGCAGCAGTTAAAATCCATCGTTTGTTGATTATCGAACCACCGCAGAAGAAACGCATGGTCTGACCTTGAATCTTACCGTCACCATGAAGAAAAGCGTAATATGGGTATTTTTTTTCAGGAGCACTGGATCCTCCAAATATTCTTGTAATTAAACCTGAATTTATATATTCTCGAACTCTATTACTCTTTTTAGAACAATTTACCAATTTTATTTTTGTCTAGATTGACAAACATAATAATTTTCTTACCATGAATAGAAGTGGTAGCAGAGAGTAAGAAAATAAACACCATTATATGCTTCATATTTAATGGTTTAACTATAAATTCGTAGTAACTGAATAAGATTATCTTTTATCATCTACTTTTATAGCAGCCAAAATGTTCATAATTTTATGCTCTTTTATTGTTGTTGTGTTTCTCAAGTTCAATTCATATTTGACGTTTGATAAAAAAATATCTTGGCCTTCGATTACTCACTTCTTCCACATATCAGATAACTTTTAATTATGCAATTTAGTTACTGTGTGTGTGTGTGTATTTATATATATACATACATACATATATATATATATATATATATAAAGAAAATATATTGTTACAAAGATTAAAATAGTTAAGTTTCATGTACACACCTAACCATCTAGAATTAAAATATTGATATAATGGACAAAGGAATTCGATTCAAACGTATACTTAAATATTCATTATCTTTGTTAGATTACTTTGTGACTGTTTCATTGTAATTGAATAATCAAAATAATATTTCATCAATTCAAACCAAGAACCTAAAACATACCCAATATCCGATTTACCAATGTATGCACTCATGTAAAAAATATTGACTAGAATACTATTTTTACCAATGAGGGACTCAGCTAACAAATTTATATTTGTGTTTCAACTACTCTAATTTTACTTTTTCGCATATTGTAAGTTGTTACATGCATATATCAACAGTACCATTAGAAAATTCAGTTTAAGGGGATCCAACACAAACAAAATTAATATTAAATTAAAAACTAAATTAGAGAAACTTTCTATAGTTATAATAGGTATACTTATCTTCAATTTAAAATCTAACTTTGGACCTACCTACACATAATGGCACTCTATAGACTGTTTTTCACAGTGCGTAAAATTCCAAGTGACTATATGCTTCAATTGAGCTCGAATTTTATGAGTATGTTCTATGTAAGTGTAGTTTTCCGGTCAATAGGAGGATTTTGATTTGAATGCATAGAAAAATTTTAATTACAAAAAAACTGAATTTTTAAAATTTTGTATGCCACATTTTTTTAATAACTTTTAAGCATGCATATTAAAATCCTCCCTTTAAGGATGTTAAGTCCCCTTGAGAACCAATTTTTCATAATTAAATCAACAACGACAGTCAATTATTTAAATACAAAAATGTTTTTATTAAAATTAATAAAATTATCAAACAATAATATTTGTTTTAAGATGGCTTCAGCAACTTTTGATAAAAATATACAAGTTCCTAAAACTTTCAGAGAATGCAATTGAAATCTCAAGATTTCGATTGATATAAAAAAAACCGCTGCTAACTGAGTAGCAGAATGCTTTCTCAAAGGAACATAAGCAGTACAGAATTGGATATACGTAAGGTTTGGCCACGGCTGCGGTTGAGAGTTTAAAATTGGCCATAAATTAATTTATATTTCAACAATGTCATCATAAATGCTTTTCTAATGTTCTTGTAATACTATGTCTGCTATTACAGCGACAATATCTATCTGCTATTAAAACGAGAAAATTAAGCTTTGTCTTTAAGAAAGCAAAATTGATTGCGATTGATTCTTATGACGCATTAAAATTAAATTTCTTGAAATTAGTCTGCGTTTCAGCGACAATGTGTTAACAACTTTTATTTTACTTTTTTAGTAATGTCTGCTATTACAGCGACAACATTTATTTTACTTTTTTAGTAATGTCTGCTATTACAGCGACAACATTCGTTTAGTCTTACGCTGACACGTTAATTGAATTAAACAATTAATAAATTTATGATTTAATAGTTAGGCACTGTCAAATTACTGTACTTATCAATTATAATCTTCTGTTGAAAATAAATGATACATTTTGTTCCCTGTTGAAATTGTACTATTTTATTTAAATATATAATAACATTTCTTTATACTAGTACTGATCACCTTTATATATGCACGAAATCATTCTACAAAAATACTTTTTTTCAAAGAAAAACTTTACGCAGAATTGACTATTGTTATACTTTAAAAAAACATGTACTTATATAGTATAAATATAATGTAGCGTATAATCAATTAATTTTGTTTAGGCAAGGCAGTTAGGCAAGGATGGCAGAAAAAAGTGCAGGGTATTAGACTAAAGTGAAGGATGATATTAAAAAGTGCAGGGTATAAGATTAAAGTGCGGGGTGATAGTAAAAAGGACAGGGTAGTAGAGTAAAAGCAGCTGCATACCAAATTAGGAAGCTATTTAAAGACGTGCTTCGCACGGGTGGGCGGGTGGGAAAAATAAACCATCAATCGCCTCCAAAATTTAATCAGATCTAAGTTAGAAGTGCCATAACATGTCCACAAAATTCGAACTCGATATATCGATCCGTTTGAGAGTTATGGTGAATACAATTTTTGGCACATTCATACGAACGTACGTACGTACATACATACACACATCCGTACAATTTTCAAAAACACGTTTTTCAGACTCAGGAAGACTCAAAACCTAAGAATTCATGAAAATTATCGATTTGAAAATTTGCACCGTTACAAAGCTTTCTCTTTGAGAAAGCAAAATATCGTTTCCCATCCAATTTTGAGAAAAAAATCATGAGAAAAGTTAAAATTATACACGTGCTCTTATGGGACTCAATGACAAATCCAACAAGCCCTTATAAGTACATATACTTTACAATAGAATGTCGGAAATAGTAGCATTTTTAATTAAGATAACGTTAGAAACAAAAACAAACATATGTTTCCGTTCGAATATAACAGATATCAAGAAAGACACGGGATTACAAGCATCTGCGCATGCGCACCACGCAAATGAGTATAGCTAGCAACGTCTTTTTTACCGAGTACAGATTAATATTTTTGTAAATGACATTCAGAAGTAGTTTATATTATATTTTATTACAGTTTAAATGATGTATTAAAACAAGAAAATGCAAAAAATTTAAGACCCCCACTGACATCATCGCATATTGTACTTCTATACAATGTCTTCGCCAGCGCTTAATGCATATAACCTTAAAATCACAACGTTGACATGATTATTATGCTCTAGTGGCATGAAATACGGTTCGATATTGGTGCGTAACATAATTATTAATTTTCACACCCATCTCGGAATGTACTAAAGCAAGGTTAGGGTTTACAGGCAGCACTTTTTTCAGTTTTTCAGGGATAAAGATACGCATGCTAAGTTAGTGTATGTTGAAAAATTGCATATTGCTCTCGGGAATAAAGATGAGCTATTTAAACCTGTGAATTCGTCGCACTCGCATCGCAAAGTTTATCTAGCTCGAAGTGATACCGAAATTCATTTAAACTAATTCAGAATACCATCGAACGTCAGCATCAATGATAACAATTTTTTCGTAAATCCAATGTCGAAAGCTGGATATCCGAGTAAAAATTTCAGGAAATTCACCACAACTAACTTCAGCTAACTCTGCGGGTTTGTACGAACCTGAATAGATACCAATTTGAATTCCATTTTCATTGACAAGAGGTCCACCAGAGTCACCCTTAAAGCACAATTACTTGCATTCATTTAAAGTTTAAAAAATTATTCAAAATGCAAATAAATATCACTTACTATGCAAGGGCCTTTGTTGTCCTCTGGCAATGTACAAATCTGCGTCTCAACAAGACGTGGTTCCATTTCTTTACATGTAGGATAGCCGTAAGCCTTTAAATCAACAGTTTGCAATGTTCCAGTAATGGGGCCATACTAAAAATTTGTTTAATAGTCGTCAAAACATATATATCCATAAAGATTATACAATGTGCAGAAAATTGGTAATCTATGCATAGGATTGTTTACATTGTAAGTATAGATATAGAATTTTTTTTAAATATGTAAATTGCACATTGCCTCGGAGAAATCGATAATAACAACAAAAGAATTATAACAAACTACCGAGGGATAAAATCATACTAGATAGTGTATACACACTCATCTAAATACATTAAATATATAAAATTACACTAATCATCTATACTTTAACTTGGAACACAATTTTCTTTTACTATTAACAAATAATTTTTTTAGCTTATTAATTGATAATGTGTATTTTACAGATTCAACTCAGGCATAACCCTTTAAGCGTATCTAATATATTATTTATAAACAAAAAAATTAAAAAGTGGGGTTGCCTTTCGATTTCGCGTTCAGTGGTTCCTATATAGTAAAACAAGACAGTAGTGTCCTAGAGGTATGTAGCACAACCTTTTTCTTTTAATTTTGCTACCTTAAAAACTGAATCATTAATTTTATGGATCTTCTTCTATACTAATAAATCTTTTATTTACCTCAGTTCGTCCGAATCCACTAAATACGACATTTTCTGCTTTACGTATAATCGCATCTGCATTAGCCAGTTCCATTGGTTGTACGTTTTCACTGAAAACAATATCTTTTTCAACTCGTAACAAAGCAATATCATTTATGTACGTATTATCGTCAAAAGCTTCATGATCTATACGACGTTCGACATGGTAAATTACACTGTCATCTCCTGATGCTTTCACACTACCGACATGAATCTCTATTTTTTCGAAGCCAACCCTAAATGTGTATAAATAAGATATATTAAATAGAAATAATAAAGAATTCGAATAATATAGACAAATAAAGTAAATCTTACAGTCGGAAGCAATGGGCAGCAGTTAAAATCCATCGTTTATGGATTATTGAACCACCACATACGTATGTCCTGACCTCTCCTTGAACAATGACCTGACCAGTTAAGAAAGCGTAATATGGGTATTTCCCTTCATCAGCGTCAGCACCTCCAAATATTCGAGTTCTGAGACCTGAAATTACAAAATAGTATACCAAAATAAGTGATCTAAGTAGCTTATTATTACACGTTGTGTAAATAGCGTTCGAACTGTAGCGAAGGTGATATTCATACCGTGGGATGGCCAGTTAGATCACTAGTAGTGTATTACAATTTTATACCATCGCCTACCTAAATCCTCAGTCACTGTTATTGTAATCAATATAAGCAGTCGATTTGATCACTATGAAGTTAACATACGAGCGAAGTGAGTTAAGCTTGAGTGAGCGAGTTTAGATCACACTGTGATATAAATCGTATTTCTATGCCTGTTTTTGAACGTACTGCTTTTGTTAAATTGTACGGATTGTATAAAAGGTATATTAATCAAGGGTATATTATTAAGGTACGTCTTACCTTGAACATCTACTGTAAATAGTAGAAATAAGATCCCTATCATTCTCTTCATGATTAATATTTTTATGGAATACAAATAGATTTCAGTTGCTGACATTTATAGGGGCCAATATATTCCTAATTTTTTCATCTTTTTTCAAGAAATACCTATATTGATGATTAACTGAGAAAATATCTATTGTTAAAAACTCTATTGTAAAAAAATTAATATTGTTCCATTTCAATTTACGCCGCTGCGATCTTGATAATAATTGATTCACGCATATAATCTTGAAAAACAAGTATTATGTGTTATTTTTTTCTTCTTTTCTTAGTGGGAATAAAACACTTAAATATACGAATAACTACAACTGTTAGTTTAATCTACTTTTATATCTTTTAATGATGCGTATTAAGTACAACACATGTTTTAACTAGTTTCAAAAACAAGTTAGATTTTATCTAAAACTTATAGTTATCTAATTGATTGTACATAAATCGTAAATCTGGATATCTATAATTTTTAGTTTTTCATTTTTCTATTGTTTTATTAACAAATTTATTACAATGAAGGTTCTTATCAGATGTTTTTTAAACCATTCAATTCAAAAAACTGCAACCTTTCCTGTGGATATCAGCAAAATAATGCATTATACATTGCTTGTTATGAATGACGAAAAATGTAAAATTTCAAATTATTTACAAAGAAAATGTGTAATTGACATAACTGTAAAGAATACATAATTTTTATATTTTTATATTATTTCACATTGCTCCCCACTCCCCATATCTCCATTCGTATTGTCTAATTTTGTCGTCAATCCAATGTCGAAAGCTGGATACCCGAGTATAGATTTCAGGAAATTCACCACAAGCTAACGCTTCCGGTTTATACGAACCTGAATCGATACCAATTTGAATTCCATTTTCATTGACTAGAGGTCCACCAGAATCACCCTTAAAACACAATTACTTGCATTTATTTTAAATTTAAAAAATTATTGAAAATGTAAATCAATATCACTTACTACGCAAGGACCTTTGATTTCCCTTGGCAATGTACAAATCTGCGTCTCAACGACACGTGGTTCTACTATAATACATGTATAATGGTTGTAAGCTTTTAAAACAACAGTTTGCAATGTCACACTACTGATGTCGTACTAAAAATTTGTTATATAATTGAAAAAACAGATTCTTTTAATGATATGCTATATAAGATATAGAAAAATCCATAAAGATTATAAAATTATCAAAAATACCAAATTAAAAAAAAAATTCGATAGACTTTTAAAATATGCATATACTTTATATGTATTTTAAGATAAATGATCAGATAAATTATTAACAAAAAAAATGAAAAAATCTGTGTTGCCCTTCGATTTCGCGTTCTGGGATTCCTATAGTAGACAAGAAAATAGTGTTTGAAAGGTGTAGCACAACATTTTTGTTTTAATTTTGCTACCTCAAAAACTGTATAATTAATTTTATGAATTTTCTTGTATACTAATAAATTGTTTATCTACCTCAGTTTGTCCGAATCCACAAAATACGACATTTTCAGCTTTACGTATAATCGTATCTGTATTAGCCAATTCAACTGGTTGTACCTTTTCATTGAAAATAATATCTTTTTCAACCCGTAACAAAGCAATATCATTTCTGTACGTAGTACCGTTAAAAGCTTCATGAACTATACGACTTTCAACACGGTAAATTTCACTGTCTTCTCCAGATTCTTTCACACTACCGACGTGAATCTCTATTTTTTCGAAGTCGACTCTAAATGTATGTAAACAAGACAAATTAAATAGAAATATCCACTCTCTTAATGATTTTATCACGATCCTATTGTGAAATCAAATCTTACACTCGGAAGCAATGGGCAGCAGTTAAAATCCATCGTTTATGAATTACTGAACCACCACATACGTATGTCCTGATCTCACCTTCAACAATGACTTCAGCAGTTAAGTAAGCGTAATATGGGTGTTTCCCTTCATCAGCGTCAGATCCTCCAAATATTCGAGTTCTGAGACCTAAAATCACAAAATAGTATTCTACGATCATCTTCGGCACAGCTCAGGCACTATTTACACACCGTGTAATAATGAGTCACGTAGATCACTAGAACCGTATCACAATTTTATAGCACAGTCTACCGAAATCCTCAGTCACGGATATTGTAATATAAGCAGTCGATTTGATCACGACCAAGTTAGTACACGAGCGTAGTACGTTAGGCTTGAGTAGGCGCATTTAGGTAAATACAAATCGTATTTCTATATCTGCTTTTGAACGCACTACTTTTGTTAAATTGTACGGATTGTATAAAAGGTATATTAATCAGTCTTACCTTGAACATCTACCGTAAATAGTAGCAACAAGATTCCTGTCATTCTCTTCATGATTAATATTTTTATTGAATACGAGAAGATGTCAGTTGCTGATATTTATAGTGGCCAAGACATTTCGTAATTTTTTAATACTTTTTTATGAACTACCTATTGATGATTAACTCAGAAAATATCTATTGTTAAAAATCTATTGTAAAAAAAATAAATATTGTACCATTTTCAGTCGCAGCGTTTTTGATAATAATTGATTTACGCAAACAATCTTGAAAAACAGGTATTATATGTTATTTTTTCTTAGTAGGAATAAAACGTTTAAATATGTAAAAAAAAACTACAATTGTTAGTTTAATCTACACTTAAACTTCGGTATGAGCTCTCGACATCTATTTTGATGCACACTGTTTGAATCGCATTATTCAAAATCTTTAAATTCAACACATGATTGAACTAGTCTCAAAAACAACGTAGATATCATCTAAAACTTATTAGCATTTAATTAATTGCAGATAAAACATAAATCTACTTATCCATAATATTTTACTTTTGATTTTTCTATTGTTATTTCGACAAAATTGCTGTAATGTATGTTCTTATCAAGTTTTTTTAAACCATCCAATTTAAAACACTATAAACCAGCAAGATAATGCATAATTCATTACTTGTTACGAATAACCAAAAATGTACAATTATGAATTATTTACAAAGAAAATGATTTTAAAAGCGCATTGTAAAATATAAAGTAATGAATCCAAGATTATGAATTGTTAATGGTAGATTGTGTAATTATCAAAACTATGCATAATGCATAAGTTTTATATTTATACATTATTTCACATTAATTCAACTCTCCATATCTCCATTAGTATTGTTTAATCTTTGCGTCAATCCAATCTCGAAAGCTGGATACCCGAGTATAGATTTCAGGAAATTTACCACAGGCTAACGCTTCAAGTCTGTATGAACCTGAATCGATACCAATTTGAATTCCATTTTCATTGACAAGAGGTCCACCAGAGTCACCCTTAAAGCACAATTACTTGCATTCATTTAAAGTTTAAATAATTATTCAAAATGCAAATAAATATCACTTACTACGCAAGGACCTTTATTGTCCACTGGCAATGTACAAATCTGCGTCTCAAAAATACGTGGTTCCACTTCTTTACATGTATGATAGTTGTAAGCTTTTAAAACAACAGTTTGCAATATTACAGTACTGGGGCCATACTAAAAATTTGTTAAATAATTGTCAAAACGTATATTTTTAATGCAATAGACTTTTAATACATATATACTTCGTAAGTATTTTAAGCCAATCAAATATAGTATGTATAACAAAAAAAATGAAAACTCGCTGTTACCCTTTGATTTCGCTTTCTGTGGTTCCTATAGTAAAATAAGAAAATAGTGTATGATAGGTGCAGCACAACATTTTTATTATAATTTTGCCACCTCAAAAATTGAAAAATTAATTTTATGGATTTTCTTGTATACTAATAAATCATATATTTACCTCAGTTCGTCCAAATCCACAAAATACGACATTTTCTGCTATACGTATGATCGTATCT
Organism: Philotrypesis tridentata; assembly: GCA_018906965.1. NCBI lineage: Eukaryota > Metazoa > Arthropoda > Insecta > Hymenoptera > Pteromalidae > Philotrypesis > Philotrypesis tridentata. The sequence goes on from JACCIB010000022.1 coordinate 1,365,726, forward strand.
GTATTAGCCAGTTCTACTGGTTGTATCTTTGCATTGAAAATAATATCTTTTTCAACCCGTACCAAAGCAATATCATTTCTGTATGTATTATCGTCAAAAGCTTCATGAATTATGCGACTTTCGACATGGTAAACTATACTATCTTGTCCTGTGTGTTTCACACTACCAACATGAACCTTTATTTTTTGGAAATCGACTCTAAGTACATGTAAATAGAATATATTAAATAAAAATATCCATTTTCTTAATGATTTCGTCGTGATCAAATTGGCAAATTAAATCTTACTTTTGGAAGCAATGGGCTGCAGTTAAAATCCATCGTTTGTGGATTATTGAACCACCACATATGGCTAGCTTGACCTTATCTTGAATAATGACTGCAGTAGTTAAGTAAGCGTAATATGGGCATTTCCCTTCGGATGCATCTGATCCTCCAAATATTCGAGTTCTGAGACCTGAAGTCACACAATCTTATATATTACGATATAAGTGACCTAAGTGGCTCATTATTGCATGGCGTGTAAATTGCGCCCGAGATGTGGCGAAGGTGATGACCACGCCGTATTATAGGCCAGATTAGTCACTAGCATCGTAATACTATTTTATAGCCCGGTCTACCTAAATCCTCAGTCACTGTTATTGTAATTATTATAAGCAGTGGATTTGATCACTATGAAGTTAACACATGAGCGAAGTGAGTTAAGCTTAGGTAAGGGAATTTAGATCACACTACTTTGTTAAATTGCACATATTGTATAAAAGGTATATTAATCAGTCTTACCTTGAACATCTACTGTGCATAGTAGAAAAAAGATCCCTATAATTCCCTTCATGGTTAGTATTTTTAGCTAATACGATTAGATTTCAGTGGCTGACATTTATAGTGGCTAAGATATTCCTAATTTTTTCATCTTTTTTCATGAACTACTTATATTCACGATTTATTCAGAAAACATCTGTTATTAAAATTCTATTTTAAAAAGAATATATATTGTTTCAGTTCAATGTATGCCCCAGCGTTTTTGATAACAATTGATTTATGCAGAAAATCTTGAATAAAACAGATGCTATATGTTACTCTTTCTAAGAGAATAAAGCGCTATGTATATTTTTTTTATTATAGTCTTAGCAAATCCTCTCCGGATGCATCCCAACAGAACCTACAGTTGAGCTACATAATGCATCCATAGATTATGTTCAGTGAAATTCAAACCACTTCAGCTTCGGCGTTATTCGACACTTAAGTATATACAGGTGTATGTAAACATAGAGATACCCCAATGATAGAAAAGCCGAGAATTGAATCCGTGGCATCCGGATTACGAGATCAACACTCTGCCCACTGAGCTATACCCACTCCTCTCCTCTTAAGTATGTGAAAAAGTACAACTATTAATTTACTCTATTTCTACATCTCAATGATGTGTTCAGGCTCTCGATATCTATTTTTATAAGGTCTGTTTGAATCACAGCATTCGTAAATCTTAAGTACAACATAGTTTTGACTAGTTTCAATAACAAGTTAGGTTTTATCTGAAACTTATAAGTGTCTAATCAATTGTAGATAAAACATAAATTCGAATATCTATAATTTTGGATTACAGATTTTTTTATTTTTCTTTTTAACAAATTCACTATAATAAATGTTGTTATCAGATGTTTTTGAATTATCTAATTCAAAAAACTGTAACCATTCGTGTGGATATCAGCGAGACAATGAATTATTCATTACATGTTAAGAATGACGAGGTATGTACCATTTCAAATTATTTACAAAGAAAAGTATTTTTAGTTATAATTAAATTAAAAGTTATAATCCAAGATTATGAATTATGCATTGTAAGTTGTGCAATGGACATAACTATAATAATACATAAGTGTTATATTTATACAATATTTCACATTATTCTAACTGTCCATATCTCCATTAGCATTGTGTAATTTTTGCGTCAATCCAATTTCGAAAGCTGGACACACGAGTATAGATTTCAGGAAATTCACCACAGGCTGTAGGCGTGGGTTTATACGAACCTGAATCGATACCAATTTGAATTCCATTTTCATTGACAAGTGGTCCACCAGAATCGCCCTTAAAGCACAATTACTTGCGTACATTTAAAGTTTAAAAAATGATTGAATATACAAATAAATTTCACTTACTACGCAAGGACCTTTTTTGTTTTCTGGCAATGTACAAATCTTTGTCTCTATAAGACGCGGTTCTATTGCTTTACATGTACGGTAGTTGTAAACTTTTAAAACTACAGTTTTTAATGTTACAGTAGGTGCTTCATTCTAAAAATTTGTCAGATAATTGTAAATAGAGATTTTTTTGCGAATACTTACTAAAATATGAGAAAATTCATAAACTTATAAATATAAAATTTTTACATTTATTATATTTAAAAAATTTTTAAGTTCGAAAATTAAAAAAAAATTCGAACGATTTTTCAAATGTACATATATATCTAATGCATTTACTCTAAACACGTTAGATACATAATATTATTTATGCAAATAAAAAGATCATAAAAATTGTTGTCACTCCGTTTTTGTGAACTATTTTTACGTTTTGTGCAGTTTCCAAGGATCAAGATAATAGTTGCCGAGAGGTGTATCAAGATGTTTTTTTAAATTTTTTTACCTCAACAACTAAATAATTAAATTTATGGTTTTTCTTATATATTAATAAATCATTTGTTTACCTCAGTTCGTCCAAATCCACAAAATATGACATTTTCTGCGTTGCGTATAATCATATCTGTATTAGCCAGTTCAACTGGTTGTATTCTTTCATTGAAAACAATATCTTTTTCAACTCGCAATAAAGCAATATCATTTGCGTATGTATTCTGATCGAAAGCTTCATGAACTATACGCCTTTCAACATGGTAAATTGTGCCACCTTGTCCTGATTCTTTTGTGCTACCGAGACGAATTCGTATTTTTTGGAAATCAACTCTAAACATGTATAAATTAGATATATTGAATAAAAATATACACTCTATTTATTATTGCTTCATGATCAAATTGTCAAATCAAATCTTACTTTCGGAAGCAATGCGCGGCAGTTAAAATCCATCGTTTATGAATTATTGACCCACCACATACATACACCTTTTCCTCACCTTGAACGATCTCCTCAGCATTCAAATAAGCGTAATATGGGAATTTCCCTTCATCCGCGTCTGATCCTCCAAATATTCGCGTTCTGAGACCTGAAGTTACATAATCGTATATTACGATGTAAGTAACCTAAATACGTATAAGTAGATCCCGAGCTTTGGTAAGGTTGGTATCCATGTCGTACAATGAGTCAGTTAGTTCACTAGTATATCATATATAATTTTATAACACAGCCTACTTAAATTCGTATAGACACCATTATTCATGATATAAGCAGTCCATTTGTTCACCGTAAACTTAGCACACGAGCGTAGCAAGTTGAGTTTGAGTATACGGATTTAAGTCGCACTGTGATGCAAACCATATTTCTATCACTGTTTTTGAACATACTACTTTTATTACATCGTACGGGTTATATAAAAGGTATGCTATAATCAGTCTCACCTTGAACATCTACTGCAAATAGTAGAAAAAAGATCCCTATCATTCCCTTCATGATTAATATTTTTATCGAATACTAGAAGATAACAGTTGCCGATATTTATAGTGGCCGAAATGTTCTTAAATTTTTAATACTTTGCTATTAACTACTAATATTGATTGCTTACTCAGAAAATATCTGTCGCTGTTGTTTCATTTCAATAGTGTTTTTGGTAATGATTGATTCACTCAGATAACCTTAAATAAAGCAGGTGTTATATGCTATTTTTTGTTGGTAAGAATAATCTATTTAATCGATTTCTACTTTTCTATGGTGTGTATGAGCTCCCGTTATCTGTTTTTATCAACTCTGTTTTAACCGCAGCACTCAAAAATCTCAACTAAAATATACGTTTTGACTAGTTTTAAAAACAAGTTAAGTTTTATTTAAAATTATAGTTATATGATTGATTGTGCGATAAACGTAAATCTGTATTTATACGATTTTTATTTATTTTTATTTTTTACTGTAGTTTTAACAAATTTGCTATAATGCATGCTCTTATCTAATCTTGTTCAAAAAACTGTTACCATTGATCTGGAAATCATTTAGATGATGCATTATTCATTACTTGTTACGAAATATGAACAATTTCATATTATTTACAAAGAAAATGATTTTTAAAACCCAATCTAACAAATGAAGTTATGACTTCAAGATTATGAATTATGCATGGTAGGTTGTGTAATTTACATAACAATAATAATACATAAGTTTCTTATTTTTACATTATTTTAGATTACTTCCGACTTTCCATATCTCCATTAGTATTGTCTAATTTTTGCGTCAATCCAATCTCGAAAGCTGGATACCCGAGTATAGATTTCAGGAAATTCATCACAGACTAACCCGCTGGGTTTATACGAACCTGAATCGATACCAATTTGAATTCCATTTTCATTGACAAGAGGTCCACCAGAGTCACCCTTAAAACACAATTGCTTGCGTACTTTAAAAGTTTAAAAAATTATTGACAATGCTAATAAATATTACTTACTAAGCAAGGGCTCTTGTTGTCCTCTGGAAATGTACAAATTTGCGTCTCGATAAGACGTGGTTCTGCTTGTTTACATATATGATAGTCATAAACTTTTAATACAATAGTTTGCAATGTTACAATAGGCGTGGCATACTAAAAATTTGTTAATTAATTTTAAAAAGAGATTCTTTTTTTCATGGATACTTAATAAGATATGAGAAAATTCATAAAATTTACAAACTCTCCTTCGATTTCATGAAAACATTAATTTTAATATTCTGTGGTTATTACAGCAGAACAAGAAAATAGTAGTCTAGAGATGTTGCACGACATTTTTTGTTTAATTTTGCTACTCTAAAAACTCAATAATTCATTTTAAGAATTTTCTTACATACTAATCAATCATTTGTTTACCTCATTTTGTCCGAATCCACTAAATACGACATTTTCTCCGTAGCGTATTGTCGTATCTGTATTTGCCAGTTCAATTGGTTGTACCCTTTCATTGAAAATGATATCTTCTTCAACCTTCACTAAAGAAATATCGTTTGCGTACGTATACTCCTCGAAAGCTTCATGAGTTATACGATTTTCGACACCGTAAATGATTCCATCTTGTCCTGACTCTAATACAGTACCGACCTGAACTTGTATATTTCGGAAATCGACACTGAATATACATAAATAAGATATATTATATAAAAATATCCACTCTATTTCTGATTTCATCATGATCATATTATCAAATCAAATTTTACTTTCGAAAACAATGGGCAGCAGTTAAAATCCATCGTTTGTGGATAATTGAACCACCACATATGAGTACCTTGACCTCATTTTCAATGGTCTCCCCAGCAAGTAAGTAAGCGTAATATGGGAAATTCCCCTCAACAGCATCTGAGCCGCCAAATACTCGCGTTCTGAGACCTGGAGTTACAAAAATTAGGTTTCTTTGACCATTTTGGATGTACTACGTTTATTAAACTGTATTGATTGGTTTAAAAGATATATTAAACAGTCTTACCTTGAACATCCATTGTAAATAGTAGAACAAAGATTCCTATCATTCCCTTCATGGTTAATATTTTAACTGAATACGAGAAGATTTCTGTTATTAATATTTATAGTGGCCGAGATGTTCTGAATTTTTTCATACGTTTTATATTAACTCTTAATATTAATTGTTTAATCAGACAGTATTTGTCGTTGTTGTTCCACCTTAATTTATACCACAGCATTTTTGATAAGAATTAATTTTCAAATAATTCAAGTGTTACTCCTTATTTTTTCTTAGTAGGGATAATGCTTAAATGTGTGTAAAACTGTACAGCTGTTAATTTAAATTACTTCTATATCTCGATAATACGCATGAGCTCTCGACCTCTATTTTTATATACTATGTTTGAATTGCATCGTTCACAATTATAGTTTTTGAATGCTAATGAAAGGTAAAAGAAAATAATGTTTTATGTAAAACTTATAGGTATTTGAGCAATTGTAGGTTGAACATACATCTGAATATTTGTTGCTTATCTCTTTCTCATCATTGTTCTTATTAGATGTTTTTAATCTATCCAATTCAGGAACGTATAAGCTCTCGTTTGGATATGAGGATAATTATACAATGGTTAAGGAAACGAATTATTTACAATACGAACCGAAGGCGAGTAAACCTGTTTCATACGACATTTTGCGGCATGGGTATCTAAAAATAAGTAACGCAATTGTGATTTTTAGGTTGGAGTTGTATAAAAATAATTTTTAAAACACATTCGTATAAATAAATATGTGGATCCACGATTATTAATTATTATTAATGGTAAGTTGTGTACTTGACATAAGTATATATGGTACATAATTTTTATATTTTTACATTATTTCTTAGAACTCTTAATCTCTCTCTATTTCCATTAGTACTGTTCAATTTGGTCGTCGATCCAGTCTCGAAAACTTGATACTTGAGTATATATTTCAGGAATTTGACCGCACGATAGCGGCATATTTCCGTATGAGTGTGAATAAATACCAACTTGAATACCATTAGCATTAACAAGAGCACCACCCGAATCACCCTAAAAATTTGATAATTTGAATAATTCCGTAATAATTTTTAAAAAATGGTAAAAATAATTAAACTTACTATACAAGGGCCTTTCCCTTGTATTGGCAATGTACAAATTTGAGTCTCAATAATGCGTCGCTCAACCCGTTTGCATATACGGTAACCAAACATTTTCAAAACAACAGTTTGCAGTCCCTTAGGTCTCGTATGATCCTAAATAATTGTCTAGTGATCATATCATGAGAAATATTAATAAATATATGTTATGTATTTACCTCCATGCGTCCGAATCCTGTAAATGTAACAGCTTCATCATCTCCTATTGTCGTATCACTATTAGCCAGTCGTATTAGTTGTACTTTATCATTGAATAAAATATCTTTATGAACACGTAGTAGAGCAATATCATTTTCAAAATTGACCTGGTTAAAAGCTTCGTGAATTATGTAATTTTCAACTTTATAAATAATGCCAATTCGTTTGGTTCGCGATAAAGAACCAACTTCAACTCTTATACTTCTGAAGTCGTATCTATAATTACAGAAGAATTGAATATAAGTAGAAGAACAATTAATCCGCCGATAATTTGTATCAAAACATGTGCTTAACCTTAGAAAGCAATGCGCAGCTGTTAAAATCCACCGCTTGTGAATTATGGAGCCACCGCAGTAACTACCTGAAGGTTCACCTTGAACCCTGCGTACAGCGGTCAAATATGCGTGATATGGATGCGCGCCTTCAGCAGCATCCGATCCTTTAAAGATTCGTACCGAGTAGCCTGAAGATAGAATAAGCGAAATGTATTTTTTTGACGTTTCGTAAGTTAAGAAGTAATTCCTCGTACTTTCAAACAAATCCACGACTCAAAAGTTATGTATACATTCCTTGTCATTACATTAATTCTTACCGTAAACAAATATGATTGCAGATAAAAAATAAATAATAAATATTAATCTTTTCATTGCTAATACTTAGAAAACTTGATTTATAAAAAAATTCGCGGTTTCACGTATTCTGTTAGTATCTAGAAAGTACTGAAAAACTCTCTTGACACGCGAAAAAAAGTACTCAGAGACGAAGATAATAATAAACTCATTTTGTTGACTTAATAACTTACGATTAAATAATTTCCATAATACTTTGAAGTATAAAAGTTCAGTCCAAATATGAAATATGAGTCTTAAGAATAAGGAAAATTTGTTTTAAAAATTGAATTTAAAAAAAATTTTTTAAATTATTATTGCGATCAAATGTTTTGTTTTAATTCAATTCACTGAACTCAAATATAGATATTAGCGATAACTACGTGCGATAGTTCTTTCCACATATCTACGAAATTCCCCTTAAAACAATTCTCCGTATATAATTAATAACCATTGATAACCGTTAACTATCCTAGTATTAACGTTCAGTAACCATTGACCAACGGTAGACCAATTTTAGTGTAGTTGCCCAACGATTCCACTTGTCGTTGGTCAGTAGGACTGCTAATTTCGTCAAACTTTTTCCAGTCACCGTTGGCCAACGAGAACACTTATTTAAATTTTAGATTAAAAAATCGAAAACAATTTTTTTTATGCACTAAATAATAAATTATTAATTTGAAGTTTATGATAAGATATATGATAATATTTTGTACTGTATATTGAAGTCACCCTGCAAGAATCGTTCTCGATATACTACCGACAAAATACCTAATTTTATCGTCTATCATGAGATTAACGGGAAAAATGTCGCCAGAAACCTCGTCACCTGGCGACGTTTTTTGAGCACGCTATGCCAAATTCATCGTCAACGATATATGTAAAGGTTAAAATATTATGAAAATAACGATGATTTAACAGTTTCTTTTATTAGAATACAAAAAATAATTTAATTTAAACTAATTTATAATTAATTATTATTAAGAAACATTATATTTTTTCTAAAAGTAAATAAAGCATAAATATTATCGGTAGCTTATCGGGAATAATTCTACCCGGGATATGACTTAAACGATATTATCGAAAGTTCATCGTTACATTGTATCGCGGCAAAATATGCCGAGTTGCTAGTTTTCAATTCTATAACTTATAGGTTATTTTCTACCAGGGCAGTCTTATGTTTTCTTGTACGAATAATGTTGTATAATTAAGATAAATGTTACAATATGTTCGTAAAATGTTCGTGTATATGATAATATTTTATACTACATATTGAAGTCAGACTTATGCTTTCTTATACAAATAATATTGCATAATTAAGATAAATACATAACAGGTTCATAAAAATGTTATTTTCGATTTTTCAATCTAAAATTCATATCAATGTTTCTTTAAACATAACCTCCAAATTTGAATTCATTATTAGATGATTTATCATTGGCCAACGATGATTCAAATAAGTTGAAGGTAAGTCTTGATGAATTTTATTAATAACGCAGTAAATATTTTTATATTCCAAAACAACTAGCATCAATTCTAGCATATCGAAGTAATATACATTTTTATTTTAGGCCCTGATAAGGTCAATTAATTTAATCATTCAAATCAATTTAATTTAATTTAATTGTAAACAAAATTCGATTGTAACTGCTGTCCATTTCAAAGCCGAAACACAACCCCAACAAACGCTGTGTCACTTGAAGTGCTTAATGAAGAAAGTAAAAATTGCCTAAGTTCAAAAATTTCTACAGTTTTCCCAATCAAACATACCAATACCACCGTTCAACCCCTCAACAATATCCCCCCCCCCCCCAAAATCCTCATCGCAGCTCTCTCCATTTCTTTCGGAATTCCACGCAGCCGCGAGCGAATGAACGGCGGTATACACCAGCGCGCGAGCAAATGTTGGTTTCGCGCGCGCGCACTTTTTCTCCTCTGCGCTCGCTCTCGGTCGGTCGAGCGCAGATTCGCCCGTGGCACACGAGGTCGCGCGTACACACAGCGCAGGCGTAATTTCCGGCCTTCGCGCCGCAATTCGCGAGATAGGCCGGCGCCTACTTTACCGAAATAAGCGAAACAGAGCGTAACGCGCGAGCGGAATACGCAAGCGGGGCCCGCCCGCCCGCCCGACGACGATGACGGCGAATCAGTGGCAAATATCCCGGAGAAGAATTTGCCGTGCACTCGGCGGGATTCTTCGATATCAATTTCGAGAAAAGAATGCAGAGCCGCGGGGGGAAAGCGAGTTTTATGCAGCGCGCACCAGGTGGATCCCCCCCCCCCCCCCGCCAATCCCCTGGCGTATGCATACGCGTATACACCCGTGCGTGTACAGAGCCGGCGGGCATCGATTTATTCCTCGGAATCGGAGGAGAGAGAGAGAGAGAGCTGAAAAAAAATTGAGTTAGTCCCTCTATCGTTTTTAATAGCAAAATCCGAGCGATTTCGCTCTCTCTCTCTCTCCCTCGTGGCTATAAAATTCCTTTTTGGCAAAAGCGATGCTCGTCGCGTTTCGACAATTCGAATACGACTCTGCAGCCTGGTTATAATGGTTATATTTACCGTGTGAAGGCAGGCCGTATGGCCTGATGTACCTCGTGACGGCCGTAAAACGCAGGGTTATGACACTATCTCCCTCTCTGTCTCTCTCTTTCTGCAGCTCTGCTCTACCCTCGAAACTTCCAACAATAACAATGAGTCCCACTGCAGGGGTAGTAAATTCAAGATGTAAGACGTTAAAGCCGGCCAAGCGATGTGCTTGTGCTCGAGGAGAACGAATTACGCAGTCGTGAATTAAGCTTTATTATTGTAACGAAGCTCATCCCCCTTTCTACCCCCCTCTCTCTCTCTCGTATAACGATTCTCATTCAATGTATCCGATTTAACCCCCGGCTATACGGGCATTTCCGGGGAAACTTGTAACATTTTTGGGCTTGTAAATCGGCGGCGGTATACAGGTACGTATACAGTATATACGCAAGAGCGCATAGCCGCGTGAAACTAAAGCTTGAATTGTTTATTGTAGTCCGGGAAGTGGGCCCTCAAGTTTTGATGTCGTGAAATTGAATGCTCTTGTTGTAAACTGCAGGGCGTATGCGGGGAATCTTCGATCGTTACGAATATTTAACAAAACAGGATGCTGTAGTAATAGGGAAGGTCGGGTGTCCGTTTCAAAGCTTACAATGCAGCTTTCAGCGTTAAGTAAATAATGCGCATATTCTTAACCCAAGTCTTAACCCAAGCCTTAACCCAAGCCCATAAACTTTTTTTCCATAGTTCCGAATGAGATCCTCGAAATCCTAAAAATTTGTATTGCTTTACTAAAAAGACATTTTTGAAAAAACTAGATTAACTAGATGAGGATTAATAAATTTTTTTTTTAGAATGTCGGCAATCGCGTGTAGTGCACTCGTGAAGAAATAAAAATGTTTACAACCTGTCCAAATTTTCTAAGAAACAATGAAACACCGATGCTTCGTTTTATCGAACTTTATTGTTTATATTGCACGATATTGCGATTTCGAAAATGAACATTTTATAATACGCATGTGTGGACATATGCGTACGTCGGAATACACTCGCGCAACGCATTCGACATGCATCTCTGCCGAGTAGATTTAATCATACATATTTCATCATATCAGAACTATACGGCTGCAGTTATTCGTATAATTTTACAGGCTCGTAACTTTTATGATAGTCCACCGGGGAATACATGTATGCGAAATGAAATAGACAATATAATGACCCAGCCCCCTTGTATCCGTCCTCACGTATGACTGCGCGAACGGATGAATAAATTTCTCACAGTATATCCGCACGTAGCAGTATATTATATAAAACATTACCTGTTGGATTACGCGAATGGAAGCTTGGCCTACGTCGAAATTTCAAAAGCGTTTAAACACCTACTACAATAATTCGGACACCCAAAACCATATACCGCCAAAATATCATAAATCTGTCGCTCCCGTAAAAAAGAAAAAAAAATCTCACGCGTATCTCGCGTCTGCTATCTCTTGACTGGTACGCGGTGATTGTCGTCGAATTATAACGCGAGCAAAATTTTCATTGTCGACGGGAGCGCTAAAGTTTTTTTTCCGACCGACTCCGGCATGCCCGGCATCTGACCTATTGTGCGAACCGACCGTATTGTCTGGCTAACGCGTAATTCCGTTATTTAATGACGGTCATGTTATTGGAGAATTTCGAAGTATGCTGTTTGCGGCGTACGTGTATATTAATTATCGTTGTTTAGAGAAGCCGAGCAGCAAATTAAAATTTAGTTGAATAAATTCGGTATTCGATAATTATCCGTAAATTTTTGTAAATTTACGATAATTTTCCTTATCAAGTTCATAAATTTGTCTAGCGCAATATGTGAAAACTTTATTTCTAAATTTATGTACATTTTAATTGGGCAAAAATAGGTTCTTTTTATTGAGCTTCGTCAATGTTTGAAGTTCAAAGTGCCTTCAGTTTTTCTTAACAGTGAAGGAATAAAATCAAAGTATCGAATAATGTAAAAACATTTTTACCAATTAATTGGTAGCAGATTTTACTCGAGCAGAATTGATTCCTTGTCACACGCACAAACCACATAATTATACGTCTTTTATTATTCAGAAAGTAATAACGTCGTTACACCCATTCCGTGTTTGCTCTTTTTAATTTTGCATAAAGGAGTTTTGTGCTTGAAAATGGGGTACAACCAGTAATGTAGCTGATTAATTAGTAATTATTCTTATTAATTTAAAATGGAAATTATATATTTGTTCTGTTCTGATTCTGCTGGATGATCATTGACTAATACCTGCAGCTCCTGAATTTTTTACTATTAGTACGACACATCGGATATATTTACATTTAGATGGCTCAGTTTGTTAACGCAAGCAGATACCCTAGTAGAATTCAATCTATTTCTTGGCTAGTACTAGTTATAAACAGACTATTAAATCGTTTCAATGCCATTTGTTAGTCTGTAAATGGCTAAGAATGGCTAGAAATTATATTGATTTCTACCAGGGTATTTCATTTCACAATGATATTTAGTCGCAAACTTTTGTTCGCGATGCTCGTGTTAAGTGTTCAACAAGTGCAAGCTGCAGTAAACCAGACAGAGTATGCAAACTTCGTTGCTCTAACTTCTAGCGTCAGAAATTTCTATAAATCCCCCAGTGTCGTAATTGTTTACGACTCCCGATCTGACAAAGGTAATACTCATTAAAATATATATACTTGCTCGAGCATGTATTAAAAATCAAACAAATGGTATTTATGTTCAAAAATCCTCCAATATTCTCTCGCAGAGTGGGAGTTTCAAGAATCCGCATTCACCCTCACCCGACAACTTTCTGACCAAAAAGTCATATCACAAGTCATTACTTTCGAAACTCTCAACTTCACAATGAATCTTGAGAGGAAGGCGATCTCAACGCAATCCACAGATCCCCTATTCTTGTTGCACATTCGCAACTCAAATGAGCTCCAGATTTTTCACGAGATAACAATGGGACACGACATATCCTTTTTCAAATGGTTCATTATCATTGACGACAAAGCCAACTTGGACTGCGACAATCCACAGGGCAATCCATTCAATTTGAAAACAGATACGAGAATGCTAGTTAAATGCGAAGGTTCTCCGAAAATTAAGAAATATTTTTCTGTGATTAAAAATACAACCGAGGTCGTCGACATTGCCATCTGGACTCCAGATAAAGAGTTTGTAGTACTTATAAATGCTAACTCACTTGACCTCAACTTAAATATGAAAGGAATAACGTTGAATATAGTTCAGGTACATAATTTATGGAATAAATCTCATCTATTTCATTGGCGTTTACGATTCTGATCAAGAAAAAATTAATGTTTAAATTTGCATTGCTTGAAAAAATTTGGTTTTTAATTTAATACTACGATTATACAAAGAATCATGTGAATCCACAATTCCTAGCTCAGACTGATCAATTTTGTTTCAATCTGAAAAACAAGTACTGGAATCATTCACTCATCTCGTCCAACCAAAAATCAATACATATTTGGAAGCATTTATTATTAGAGCTAATAAAACCACTAATCTAGTAACCTGCATGAATTAATATAGTTAATCTTTTATTTTTTATGAAATTACCTGAAAATTATGCCTGATTTTATTCTCTAACATCACGTGGTGCTTTATAATATATGCATTTATCATAGGAACACAAGCCAACTGCGATAGAGAATTACATTCATGATATTATCAGTACTCTGACAATCATCAACAATTTCAAAATCAAATATACGAAAGAGAACATGCGATTTTCCGATTATAATGTAACAGCTGGAAAATGGAACGGACTAGTAAATCTAATGCAAAAGAACAATTACCATATTATAGCACAACTTATAGTTAATCGTTCATTTAGAATTAATGTTCTTGACTTTGTAGGGCCATTATTACATGCGCGAAGAAGATTTTACGTCGAATTATCTAAAAATATAAAAATTCATTGGTCTGCATATTTTCAAGTAAGTTATGTTAAAACATCTCTTCTATACAGTTTATTAATCAAGTCTATTCACGTGAAATGTTATGAATTCTGCAGATTTTAAACAGAGACGCTTGGGTTGCCATTGGACTTTTTCTCATACTACTTTCGATCCTGTTGACGCTTTTGAAAATAAAAAATGATAAATTCAACAGTGTCCATTCGTTTTCCGAAAACCTTATCCACGTTTTAGGTATCTACTGTCAACAAGGTTTATCAGGTACAGCTTTTCAAAAAACTGCATACGAAACCTGTGATAGTGATCGACAACTGTTTATGAAAAAAAAAATTTAGAACACCCTGCAAGCAGATCATTACGGATAATATACTTTTGGATGCTCATTTTCTCGTTGGTCCTTTACGTCCATCTATTCAGCGTCGATCACTAGTTATATATCAACTTTGACAGTAGACTTACCATTCTCAAACTTCCAAGAACTGTTAGACGATAAATCATACCAGATCGTCATTCGTCAAAACAGTGTAGATGAATCTTCATTCGTAAGTGATATCAATACCAAACTTATTTTAAATATGATAATATTTAATTAATAAAGTTTGCATACAAATAGTACACAAATGATTCGTTTATGAGTCAACTAAAACACAAACTAAAACCGCACGAACAATTACCCAAAACTGTAGGCGAGTGTTTCATGAAGGTATAGATAGTATTCTTTTCGAAATGAGAATAGTAAATATATATTTCTACATTTGAGTATTTTTATCGAATGCAAAGGTATGCGAAGGTAAATTTACATATTATTCTCTCGACATAATGAGTAAATTAGTTAAGGAATCTCGATGTTTGGTTGGATGGTTGGAGGTTGAAAAAGTCGATTTAATGGGACTAAGAGTTGTGAAGAATAGTCCTTACACGAAAACTTTAAACTATAAGTATGCAAATTAAAATTTTTCATTATACGCTTCGGAAAAAGTATCAAACAGGCAAAAAGAATATATTTAATTCTGAAAGTTGAAAATTTTGAATGCATTATTCTCTTCTGTTAATCAATTATTTTTTAATCATAAATATTATATTAGTCATGTGAGATTCTATTGTGAGAAGAACTCTTTATAATTCAAAAAAAAGAGAGATTGATCCAATAAACAATCGTTTTAACAAATGGGTAATTATTTTTGCGGAAATTTCTTTATGTTTATGGACAATTTATTTACTTTAGATCTACCGTAAAATATGTTCTTACTTCAAATTATTCTACAAAACTTTCATATATACACATTCAGATCCTCAATCTTAAAACTTTTTTTAAATTAATATTGATATGACCTTTTAAAAGAACTTTGTATTAGTATAAAAAACAAACATTTTTTTTATAAAACAGCCTTTCAAACCAGTATTCTTTTTTCTAAATTCAAAACAATTTTTATTTCACATAAATTTAATAAAATTTGTTTCGCATTAAGATTATTACTTTTTCCAGTGTGATGATTGGACGTTCAATCAATAATTGTACTTCTTTTTTTATTTTTAGTGTGTTACGTCTGCTAGAATACGGAATATTATCACGACTAAGGTCAGTTCATTTTTATAACCTAAAAGAGATTCCTCAGATGAAGTCAAACATAATTACTATTTCTCAAATTGCACCTATTTTGTCTATTTGGTTGGCGGGAGTAGTTATTAGCTGGATCATATTTTTAATTGAAATCTTATATTATTGAAACTATTTTTTATTAATGAAAGTATTTGCATCGTGTATCAACATTATTCACTATTACCGATGAAGGTATTACGTAATATTATTAAAATTTCTATATTCTTCACATATATGTGTGTGTGCATATATATATATATATATTATATCATCTGCTTTTCTTTTATCATTGCTTATCCCGGACTTAAAAGTACGGAAAAAATCGTTCAATGTTAGGACGTTGCAAAGCTATTACAGCTGCACATAATATAATGAGACTTTTAACATAAAAAAATCTATTACTGGAAATTCTGGAAATAAAATAATTATAGTAATTTCACTATCTTATAATGTCACCATTCCAATTACATGAAATAAATAAAAATGTATTCAGATGGATCAATTGATTATTTGTATCATGCGCGCTATATAATTTAATTATTCAATTATGCGATTTTATTTAAAATTCAACATTCTAGATTATATGATTGTTTTTTTCTGATTTCACGTAAATGAAGGGCTGACAACCTAACTATTGATACTACATTTACGCTGCATTTGTTGCGTCAACGTTTTAACGGCTGTCTAAACTTATACGAGCGTTTTATTGTACACTTTAAAATGGTAATTATTCACAAAATTTTTCTTGGGATGCCTATATTACACGTTCAACAACTGAAAGCTGCAATAAATCAGGCGGATTGTATAAATTTGACTGCATTCGCTTCTGAAGTCAAAAATATCTATAAATTTTCCACTGTTACAATTGTTTGTATTTTTCAAATTTTGCCGATAATATCTAAAAGAGTTGGAATTCCAAGAATTCCAAGCATTTGCCATCATTCGAGAACTTTCCAATCGAAACTTCATGTCGCGAGTCATCACCTTCACAGCTCTTAACTTCACTCTGAATCTGGAGGTCAATGTCAGACAGGTACAGTCTATGAATCCACTTTTTTTGCTTTACATTCGTATCTCCGAGGAGCTTGAATTTTTTCGTAAGGTAACAATGGGTCACGACGTATCGTTTTTCAAATGGTTCGCTGTAATCGATGAAAAGGTTTACTTGGACTGCAATGGTTCACAGGGTAATCCGCTCAATTTGAAAATAGATACGATAGTTAAATACGAAGGTAATTCGAAAATTAAAAAATATTATTATGTGATTAAAAATACAACCGAGATCGTCGATTTCGCCTTGTGGGACTTGTTAGGATGGACTTGTACTGATTAATGATGATGAGAACTTACTATAGCTCAAGAAGGATATGAAAGGAATATCGTTGACATTAGTTAAGGTACATAATATGACAATTATATCTTCTGTTCTTTAGGTAATTATAACTCTGATAATACAGGAAAAATTAGATTAAAGTTTTTATGGTTTAAAATTTTGAAAAATGAGAGTATAGAGCAAGAGGATTTTTAACAATTGGTTTTCAAGTTATTCAAAAATTAATATCAAAGAGTGTGAAATTGTCCTGAAAATAAATACATGTGCGCGTAACTATATGTTATAAACAGTGCCTACGAGAATAAAAGCAACCCTATGTACTATGTATTTTCAACTTTTGCTTTTATGCCAGTTTTTATTTTTGCATTACTGTTCAAACGCTTTCTTACACTCTTGTTACATCCTTACACTAAGCTTGGGATGGGTCCAATGTCCCGACCAATAATGCGCTTAGCGCAGCATTAAATTGGAACCGTCACGCATTAATACTGTATTCTCTACGAAAGCGCATTATAGACGAAATAATATTTTGAAATATTTTATTATACATGTATTTAAAGATTCTAGCAACACGCGTCATATCCGATTACATGGATGATATTGTAGCACACTGTCGAACATCAGCAAGTTCAAATTTAAACTTGACAAAGAGAAAAGCTCACGCATCAAATTCGATAAGACAAAAACCCAATGGACTGGTCCATCAGATTTAATGACTGAGAAAAAGGTTGCAATAATATCAGCCTTGCTTTCATTATCATCTTTAAGACTTCTGATTCTTGAATACAGTTTATTCGTCGTGTATATTTTCATTAAACGTTATGAGTTTTGCAGGTATTTAATAGAGACACTTGGATTGCAATCGGATTTTTGCTTATATTATTTTCGATCCTGTTGATGCTTGCAAAGAATTAGAATAATAGATTCTTTAGAGTCCATTCCTTCTTCGAAAACTTTATTCACGTTTTAGGTATCTACTGTCAACAAGGTTTGTCAGGTATCAATTTGCAAATAGCTACACATGAAATCTTTGATAGTGATTGAAAACTGAGTATGAAAAATCAAAATTATAGAACAACTTACAAACGGACCACTGCAGATGATGTACTTTTGGATTCTCATTTTCGCGCTGATCCTTTATGCCGTCTATTCAGGCACAATTACTAGCTATATATCAACTTTGACAATAGATCAACCATTTTCATACTTCCAAGAACTGTTAGACGATAAATCATACCAGTTCGTTGTTCGTCAAAACTAACTTCGTAAGAACTAGTATACAATAATATTTTCAATATAATAATGTTGAATAAAAACATTTCTTATAAATAGTATACAAATGATTGGCTACTTAATCAACTAAAACAAAGATTAAGAGACTACGATAAACTTCCACTACTTTTCTACGATGGCTTGATACAGGTATAGAATTTATTGCTTTCAAAATAAGCATAATAAAAATAGAACAGTTTATATTTAAATAGTTATTCAATACACAGGCATGCGAAGACAATATTGCATTTTATGGTCACGACGCAATATTTGGAATACTTCGTAAATATCCACCTTGTACCTTAAGATGGTTGGAGATACCACGAGTTGATAATCTAGGATTAGCACTGACGAAATACAGTCCTTACACGGAAATTATAAATTATCAGTACGTAAATTTTACTTTTTCATTACAATGAAAAAAGTAGGGAATAAGGAAATAAGTATACACCACAAAAATGAAATAATTATCATGTGAGGTTGTTTTATACCAAAGGATTAATTTGATTGAAAAAAGAGAATGATTTTAGGGAATAATAATTGACGAAAATAATTATTTTATCTACTCTACTAGTCTTACTCCACGATCAAAACAATAAGATTTATTATCATTTTTATTACTGTTATTTAAATCAAATAGTCTTTTTAGTGAATATAAAAATGACTTTGAGAAGAAAATTTTCACTACCGAAAACACAAATTTTTATTAAAAAACTGACTCGTTAAACAATATTCTTCTTATTCTTTCAAAATGAGTTTCATTTGGAATCAAACTGATTTTGTTCAAAAGGCTTATTTTCCTTTAAGATCTTTTTTTCTTGATATTATTATTATAAGTTCAATCAATAATTATATTTCTTTTTGTTTTTAGAATCTTACGTCTGCTAGAGTACGGAATATTGTCCTGAATGGAATCATTTCATTTTTATAAATTCGAAGAGATCACCCAGACGCAACCAAACATAATTAATCTTTTTCAAATTGTCCCTATTATGTCTATTTGGTTAATAGGAGTAGTTATTAGTTGGGCCATATTGTATCTCGAAATCTTATTTCGCAGAAAGCAGCTTTTATGAATGAAAGCATTTACATCGTGTACAAATACTATTTGCTATCACTAATAAATATATTAGTTATTGTTGTAATTATTTTATAATAAATATATATATATATATATATATATATATATATATAAAGCGCAGTATTTTCAATGATAACAGTCATTTAGAAGGCAGGGACTTACGGTAGTATAGGACTGGGAAAAAACCAATGAGCCTTTAATTATATGTATTTTCATAATGAAACATTTTAAAATATAAGGTTGTTCTTCTCCGATTCCACATCGAGATTAGATACGAAGGCCTGGTAGCCTTGCCTTTAATACCACTGTTAGAGCGCATAAGTTTCATTTACGTTAAAAAAGCATGATAAATTAGTGTTTTATTCTATATTTTAAAATGATATTAATTCGCGAAATTTTTCTTGGAATGCTCATATTAAACGTGCCAAAATTGCAAGCTTTACTAAACCAGATGAAGCTAATAAACTTCGCTGCTTTAGTTTCCGATGTGAAAAATTTTTACATTTACTCCAGCGTCATAATCGTCTATGACTGTCAATTTACTAACGGTAATATTGATGTATATACTGCTATAACGTATACATTAATATGAAAAAATTATTGTAGAGTGGGAATTCCAAGAATCAGCGTTCATCCTTGCCCGAGAACTTTCGAGCCAAAATGTTATGTCACAAATCATCAAGTTCGCAACTCTGAACATAACCATGAATACGGAGATAGGGATGAAACCGGCACAGCCCGCGAATCCTGTATTTTTGCTGTACATTCATAACTCTGACGAGCTCGAGATTTTTCGTAAGTTAACAACGGAGCGCGACGTATCATTTTTCAAATGGTTCGTTTTCATCGATGACAAAGCCAACTTGAACTGCGAAGTGCCGCAGGGCAACCCTTTCAATTTGGAAATGGACTCGAGGATGATCGTTAAATGCGAAGGCAGTCCGAAAATTAGGAAGTATTTCTCTTTTTTGAAAAACACAACCGAAGTTGTCGATATCGCTCTCTGGAATCCAAGTGAAGGACTCACATGGATGAATAAAGATATGTTAATACGGCTCAAGAAGGATATGAAAGGAATAGCGCTAAGAACAGTTAAGGTATATTGTATGGAACTTTTGTCTTCTGCTTCTTATCAGGCACGCAATGGTTTGGTATAGAAAAAAATAGCATTTCTAGTTTTCATGAAAATTCGCGGATAATAATTTTATACGATCTGAATGATTTGAAAACTGATATCAGAGATTATTGACTTAGGTTGCATAATCTTAATTTTGAAAGAAATTTTTCATACAGGGAAAACAGCTTGCAAAGTCAAACATTGAATAGAATTTTATTTTTATATTGACTTTATTTTTTTTAAATAATACAATAAATATCGTGATATCCTTTAAGAAATACAAAATCCATAATCATCTATGAAATCTGCATACACATATATACACATAATATATTTAGTACTGTGATTGAAAATATTCAGCTCGGTCCGTCAAAAATTGAGTGAGTGCACGTATACGCCTTCTGGATGATAAAACTACAAGGCTCATAAATATTAATATTTTACGTTTTCTGAAATTATGAATTTGATCAAGTACAATAATTGTTTTTTTTTTTCGTTATCGTTAATTTCAACATTTTATTTTCATAATTTTTATTGGCATAACTTTATTTTCGGAATTTCTCATTTCTGCGCTCAAAAATAATTAATTTAAGAATTTTTTATATCTAAGTAAGCAGTCGTCTGCCGTCGAATTCATTAGAAAAACTTTGCACATCTATCTGAATTTAGTTTCGAACATTACGAATTGTTTTGTAATACATGCATTTATCAAAGTCTGAAGAGAAAACTGTGATATTCCGTTATCTGGATGAGATTGTTAATACGCTGGCAAACTTCAGTAATTTCAAACCCGAATCCATACCGGAGGAAAGGCGATTTGACAATTTTAACGGGACAAAGCCACGGTCAATCAGTACAGTAGAATGGTTGAATCAGGAAAATGCTGATATTGCGGTACATATGGTCATCATGTCTACTTACAAAATGGACTTTGTAGACTTCGTAGTACCGTTGATACGGTCACAAAGAAAATTTTACCTGAAATTACCTGGAACCGTACGAATGCGATGGTCTGCGTATTTTGAAGTAAGATGCCTTGAGGCTTCTCCTTAATACAGTTTACTCTACAAAGATCAAGTTTACTTGCCTAATGTTTTGTTATGTTAGGTTTTTGACAGAAACGTTTGGACTTCGATTGGAATTTTTTTAATATTATTTTCGGTACTACTGACGCTTGTAAAAATTAAGAATTATAGGCTCATCAGTGTCCATTCATTTTTTGAAAACGTCATTGATGTTTTTGGCATCTACTGCCAACAAGGCTTACCGGGTAAAACTTTGTAAATAATTGGATAAAATATTTGCGATAATATACTGATAATTGCTTAGAAAAATAAAAATTCTAGAATTGCCTGGAAATGGACCATTGAAAATGGTATATTTTTGGATAATCAATTGTTCACTAATCCTTTACATTATATATTCAGCCAAGATTACTAGCTATCTATCAACTTTGACAATTGATCTACCATTCGTGAAGTATAATGAATTGTTAAGAGATAAAACATTCAAGATCACCATTCTGCGAAACAGTCAAGATGAAAATTTAATCGTAAGAACTAGAAAGCAATAATATTTTCAATACACTGTTTATTCATGAATTTTTTGAAAACAGCGCACAAATGATTGGTTAGGGAGTCTAATAAAGCGTAAAGTAAGAGAACAGAATAACTTGCCCAACTTCATGTACGAAGGTTTCCTCCAGGTATACATATTGTGATTTTCAAATTACACAAAATACACGTAATAAAAATAGAACAATCTATAATTCAGTATCTTTATCAAATACAAAGGCATGCGAAGACAATGTGGCATTTTATGCTCCCGAAATATTGTTTGAACTTCTTGATAATCATCATCCATGTACCTTGGGATGGTTGGAGGTACCACGAATCGAATACGTAGGCATAGCTTTGGCAAAGAATAGTGCTTACAAGGAAACTATAAATTATCAGTACGCAAATATTAATCTTTGATTACATTGAGAAATGTTTTCGTATAAGAAAAAACAATACATTATGATTCAGAAAAAGAATAATATTGAATAATCTGTATCAAAAAATAAGCTTGCCATACAAGGTTCTTTTACGCAGAAAAATAATTATTTTTCTATTTCTTATCATTGTCACAGAAACTATTTTCAAAACATTTCTTTTAAATCAGAACAATTTTTTTAAAACAACGCGAAAGGGGTCATTTGAAAGAACTTTGTATAAATAGACAAAAAAAAAACTAGTTTTAATTTAAAAGCAAATTTTGAATCAGTATTCTTTTTTCTCTATTCAAATCAATTTTCATTTTGATTCAAATTGATTTGTTCAAAAAAACTTAGTCTTAATTAAAACACCAGCTAGTCTCAAATAATATTTCTTTTTAATTTTTAGAATCTTACGTCTGATAAATCACGGAATAATATCAAGATTAAAGTTATTTTATTTTCCCAAACTAAAAGAGATTCCCGAGTTAAAACCAAACATAATTACTATTTCTCAAGTTACACCTATTTTGACTATTTGGTTTGTGGGAGTAGCTATTACTTGGATCATATTTTATATCGAAATCTTGTTTTACAGAAATAGTCTTGTATAAATAAAAAAAAATCATGTGAGAACACATTTTACACTATGGCTGGTATACGTATAATTAATTGCTGATAAATGTATGAAAGTAAGTATACATAACAGAACTTATTAATCAATAGGAATACTTACACTACTGCTTTTATTTTCTTTTGTCCTTACTCACATCGAACTTGGAATGAAAAAAAAAATCGCTAATCAATGAGATCTTGTTAACCTTCACCACAGCACCAAAAACATCATGGAATGTAAAATAATGTAATATGATATATTTTTAGCTGTCATACGTTGAATAAAAAAATATCTGCTGTTATAAAAACTGCGAATTAAAAAAGTAACTGTGTTATATCGCTATACGATGTGATTTATAGGCCAAGCGCATTTTACGTTCACTGTAATGAAATGTAGTTTCTTTAAGATATTATAAATTTTGAATGAATCATTGTGATTTGAATGACTGCATTCAGTTTATTGGAGATCCTTTGAAGTATGCACGATTATAACAATATTTTACTTATACTAAATAAACATTGTAATTCACAGCTTATATGTTACGTTTAGTTTATTTATCGGAACTTATTCGAAAACGTGCGAAGATATATCTGATCGATATTTTTCTGTGATTTCAAATATGGCATACTGCAATATGTTATTCTTTAAAATAAAATTACATAATTGTGAAAAAAAATTTCTATGTATGATAAATAAATAGACCGAAAATATTTTATTTCAGTCAAAGGTCGTAAAAAACACAACTCAAATGGACTATTTTAGAAAATTTCATGATCTTTGAACATTTTTACAAACGAGAAGTAAATATTTGTTTCTGTGTAATCTAATTTTGCGACTTAAATTAATCAGTGGCAAAAATTGCGTTACACATTTTCTAAGTTTAGACTTTTTAATTTTGCATTCAAGAAAACGATGTTTTGTTTTTGATCAAAGTCTTTCAGGACATATAGACACAACAGTAAGGAGTTGAGTGCAATTAATTATTGAGTTCTTAATTGTATATGTTTCTTTCTAATTCTATATTAGAAATTATATGTTTGCTCTTCTATGATTCCACGAGAAGATTATGCTTTATTCGTCATGTCTTTAATTTCATTGTTCTATCGCCTGGGCTACAGTAAAGTTTTAAGAATTTATTTAGTTAAAGCAAATATTATTGATTTTACAATTTACAATGTTATTTAATCTTGAATTTTGTCTTTGGACACTCGTATTAAGCATTCAACAACTTCAAGCTGCAATAAACATGACAGAGCTTGCAAACTTTGCTGCTCTAACTTACGATGTCAAAAATTTCTACAAATCCTCCACTGTCGTAATTATTTACGACAGCCCATCTGACGGTATGTCTAATATACATGTACATATATTAGGTCAAATGCATGTTAAAAGTGTAACAATTATTCTTCCTCCAATATTATCTCGCAGAATGGAAATTCCGAGAATCAGCATTTATCATTGTCCGAGCGCTTACCAACCGAAACGTCATATCACAAGTCATCACTTATGCAACTCTCAACTCAACTATGAACCTGGAACAAGAGATCCAAGTGATACAACCCGCGAATCCCCTATTTTTGCTGCACATTCGTAACCTCGACAATCTGGAATTTTTTAACAAGCTAATAAGGGGACGCGATATATCGTTTTTTAAGTGGTTCGTTTTTATCGATGACAAATCCAACTTTAACTGCGAAGATCCACAAGGCAATCCGTTCAATTTGGAATTGGACACAAAGATGATCGTTAAATGTGAAAATAGTCCAAAAATTAAGAAGTATTTTTCTGTTATCGAAAATACAACCCAGGTCGTCGATCTAGCTCTTTGGAGACCAGATCAAGGACTTGAACTGATTGATGATGATAACTTAATGCAGCTCAAGACAAACATGAAGGAAATAACGCTAAGAATAGCTCAGGTACGTGATATTTCTTTGCAATGGACTTTTCAAATCATAGGGATACCCGGGTAGTGCACTTAGGGCCTAAAAATAACGGTACACGTATCATAATTCAATCTTAAATAACTTAAATAACTCCAAATTTAAATAAACAGTTTTTATTTATCTATGCTATCAATGCTAACACCATTTATTAACACTTTTTATGCTTTACTATGTTTGTAAACTAAACTCGTAACGGTTCTAAAACGACTTACTAATGTAGTAAGCTGCCTTTAACTTTTAAGCCCTTTCAAACCACAAACCCTTACGATATAAATTTTGCATTTATTTTTAATGAAACGACCTGAAAATTATAGGAGAATTTAACGCCTAAAATTAAAATGATTTGTGGCACAACTATATTTATGAAGTGGTCGTCAGAGCAGCAGTAGACAGATACCGTCACTGCACTTAGTTAGCGCTAGCGTCAGATGATAAAATCAAGCAATCAGCATAATGCAATTTATTTTAAAAGACTTTTGTAACGAAATATGTGCTATTGATGGCGACTGTAACAGATTTGACAGTTACACAATAAATATAACAAGGGTGCTCAGATCTGAAATAATCTATAATATGGATTTCTTTTTGTGTTTGGACAATTTGCATAGGAAATTTTGATTCCGTCACCTGACGCCAACGCTACCTAGACGTAGTGCGAGTATGTGTCCTATTATCTGTATTACCAATTCTTCGACATCCCTTTAAAGCTTTCAGAGAAATCTAGAGTAACCAAATGCTTGGATGATATTATTAGTACATTGGCGAATTTCAGTAATTTTAAAATTGAACATACCGCAGAAGAAAAACTATTTGGAGTTTATGATATAGCAACGAGACAATGGACCGGTGTAATAAAATTAATGATTGAGAAAAAGGTTGACATTGCAGTAGCACTCGTGATCATGAGTACTGACAGATTGGAAGTTCTTGACTTCACAGTGCCATTGATACGCTCACAAAGAAAATTTTTCCTGAAATTACCTGACACCGCACAACTGCAATGGTTTGCATATTTACGAGTAAGATGTCCTCAGATTTCTTCTTGATATAATCTACTTATCAAGTCTACTCGCTTACATAAAATGTTATGAATTTTCCAGGTTTTTCACAGAGATACTTGGGCTGCGATAATCGCATTTCTCTTGTTGTTTACGATATTATTGACGCTTGTAAAAAGTAATTTTAATAGGTTCATCAATGTCAATTTGTTTTTCGAAAACTTACTCAATGTTTTAGGAATTTACTGTCAACAAGGTTTATCGGGTAAAACTTTAAAAAATATAATTGCTTGTAAAGCTTGTGATAATAAGTGTCAATTGTTTATGAAAATCATAATTATAGAATTACCTGTAAACGGACCATTACAGATGTTGTACTTTTGGATAATCAATTTCTCACTGATCCTTTACGTCATCTATTCAGCCACGATCACTAGCTACCTATCAAATTTGACAGCTCAACTGCCGTTCACGAATTACAGTGAATTATTAAGCGATAAAACATTCCAGATCAGCATTCTGAAAGGCAGTCGCGATGAAACTTTAGTCGTAAGTACTAGTCAGCAATAATATTTTCAACATGACAATGTTTAATCACGGAACTCTTTTATGAACAGCGCACAAATGATTGGCTGACGAGTCAACTGAAAGATCAATTAATAAAACATGATAAGCTGCCAAAAACTTCCCTCGATGCTTTGTTGCAGGTATGATTTTCTAAATACTCATAATAAAAATAGAAAAATCTATAATTCATTATTTGTATCGAACTCAAGGTATGTAAAGAAAAGGTTGCATATTATGCTCCCGAAACAGTGATTCTTGGTGATTATTATCCATGTAACTTGGGATGGTTAGAGACTCCTCGATTCGAAAACCTAGCGTTAACTCTGATGAAGAACAGTCCTTACACGGACACTATAAATTATAAGTATGTCAATATTAATGTTACATCTCACTGAGAAAAGTAGTCACACATTTGATTCGAAAAAAAAATTTTGATAAATTTGCCATATAAAGTTCTTTGATTATACTACGTATTTTACTCTCAAACGTACCATTTTAAATCAAAAGAATAGTTCTTTGTCTCAAGAAGGTGTCCGATTCAGAACTTTACTGTAAATTTACCCCGTTACTAGAACGATTCTATGCAAAAAAATCCTTTACTTTGATTTACATAGTTTTTATTTACATAGGTTTCTTTTAGAAACCTAACAAAAATGAACTTTTAACAAAACTTCGTGCACGATGTAAAGACCAATAATTGTTCACAATTAAACTCTCTAATCAGTATTTTTCATTCAATAATTTTCATTTCGAATCAAATTGATTAAAAAAAAAGTTTATTATTTTTCTCAGTGTATTTAAAGCGCCTATTATTAATAATTATATTTCTTTTTTATTTTTAGCATTTTACGCCTGCGGAATTATGGAATATTGTCACGGATATATTCATTTCATTTTCATAAAGTCCAAGAGATTCCGCAGAAAAAACTAAAAGAAATTACTATTTCTAAAATTATACCTATTTTGTTTCTCTGGTTCGTGGGAGTAGCAATAAGCTGGATCATATTTTTTCTCGAAATTTTATTTCACAAAAAATGGTTTTAATAAGTAAAAGTATTTATATCATATACCAATACTGTAAAAATGACGCATCTCTTCTATTGCCATTAACTACACCAAACAAGTGTGAAAACTTAAGCTTTGGATAAGTTAAGCTTTGGAGAGGATTAGAAACGTTCTCGTTGTTCTTTACTGTGAACAAATTGAGATGAAAGTTTTACGTGAGAATATTACTGTAGTTGTTAATCTTTATCATATTTGAAAATAGCATAATTTTTACCAATTGCTTGTTATTTATCGATATTAAAGCTTTTTGCAGGCAATAAACTTTTACAAAATATAAACATGATAATATAAACAGTATCAATATCTGTATGAGTATTAATAAATAAATAAAGTAAATATTCATATGTTGCAAACCTTCTTCCACATCATCCAACGTAACATAATTTGTAATGTGAAGTAATGTACATTTGCAACAGTGGTGTGTTGAAAAAGAAAATATATTCCTGATGTTTCTGGCATTTAAAAAGTAGCTGTACAAACTATGTAGTTTCCCGGAATAATTTTACGACGTAATAATTTTATTAGCTTAAGCTTCGAGAACGAAAGATTGTATTGGTATATGATACTCAATAAAAAAATTGCAATGTATACTGATGTTTTATCTGCAACATTAGCATATTTTACGCATCACTGCAAAAGTTCACTCGTGTCGTTCTGCAAGAAGCTACAATTATTATTTCTTGGCTGTATAAAACGGAAAAGCTAATTACCCTTTACCGGAAAATTTGCTACTGCATACACAGAAGAAAAAGTCTTTTCACTATTTACAAGACATGTTCCACTCCATCGCGTACAACCCACGGACTCTGGATAATTGAAGTAAACCCCTGCTGTCTTTCTCTTTCTCTCTCTGCTCAATGTACGTGAAAGATCTCAAAGCCTTTATACCCCCCCCCCCCACGTCTCCCACATTGTACAGCAGAAAAATAAACCGCCAGTTGCAAAGAAAGAAGTGTACAATGTACGCGAGTAAATTGTATATTTCGAAAAACAATTCCCATGAAATTAAACAAGGCAAACTAAAATTGCACGCACTGCTTAAAAATTCCAGCTCTTTACGCGTCACTACACCCGCAAAAGTTCGATTTTTTCTTTTCAAGCGACTGCAGTGCATTTATTAATAATTTTCGAGCAAATAGACGTCGCGAGTGTCCCCAACATGGCGCACAGCTTTAATTAGAGAAACTAGCCATTCGCACAGCCAAAAACTCACCGAATACGCAACGTAAACAGCTTTCCCCGTACGCGCGCTCGCAGATCCCAGCTAATTAAGGCTGGGCGCTTGCATCTGATTCCCAGCCCCCTCTCGGGCTTTTTATGTAATTATGCAGTCTTAAAATGTAGATTCTTCCCCGGCCTTTGTCTGCCCGGGGCATGTGCTTAATGAAGAGGATCTTTTACTACCTAGTAAACAGCGGCTCTGAAGTCCAAGTTATATTTTTCTTCGACTTACAGATGTACGAATTTTCGAGGGTGTAAAAAAAAAGAAGAAGACCAAGTTTTCCTCGACGAGCGCGCCGGAGTAATAATTTTTAATTTCATCCGCCACGACGCGCCAGCGAGTGATAATGAAAGTATTAACCGAGAAATGAAACTTGAACGCACTGTACGTGCGGCTGAAAATTAAAATACATTTTCACGAGAAGCGACAATAATACCAGCCGTTCTTTTGAACTTCACGGACTACTGGCGCGTCGCGATCTCGTCGTATAATGAGTAATGCGGAAGCGTTTTTTTTTCCTTTTTTTTGCACAAAGAACGCAAAACTGGAACACGACCCGCTTCCTCGTCTCATAATATTCGTGTGGATCTATATGCGCGCGGTAGCTTCATTTCTGAGAAGTATACGGTACACAGCAGCTTTTATTATTATGCATATACAAGGCCTCGAGTGGTTTTTATGAGATTTCGAGGGTCTAAGTGCTGGGCTGAAGCTGGTACTATGTCGTTGGGAAAGATGAAAATAAGTTTTTCCCTCGGAATTGCTCGAGCATTATCTTGCATATCTTTATTTATTTATTTATTTATTTATTTTTCTTTTTTGTTCTTAATTTGGGCATCTTGCTTTTGATTGCTTGCTTATTGTGTATGCATGGCTTGTGTGCGTTGATTTGAACCGAGATTGCAGCTGGCTCGGGATTCTTGGGAAAAATTTTCAACGACTCCACGGCGATGCGGGTATTATGTCTGAGGGACTGAAGAAGATTGGCCAAACTTGATGCTGTGAAAATTAAGCAATTTGTTTGAAATGGTGAGTGAAGGGTGTATGCGGGGAATCAGGGTTTCTGTTGCTTGATTTAAAAGGCTCTCTTTGTTAGTAAAACCGCTTGCCTTTTCAAGAGAGAAAAAACAACTTTGCGAAGTTTGAAGCTCAGATATGACATTTTGAGAAGTGAGTATACTAAATTTTTTTTTTCATTTCCTGGTAGTAAGTTTACTGTTAAAAAAGGTGGGACTGCCATAAATCATCATAATTTATAAAGTGTGTTATTATATAATTTAATCATAACTGATCATATTACGACACCATAACATAACGGATCATATTTTCCACTAATGGGAGCCGGGTTTATGGGCTATAAAACATAGCGAAAATTACTCCATGAAACATCGCACCAAAATCGTACCTCCACAACCCTTCATCCCCGTCGGTCACTTCACCAACTATCCTCCATTATTCTCAATCTCTCGCAGTCCGTAAGCTCAACATCGGAACTCGGAAATTTCCCACGCGCATTCCCATTCCCTCCCTCGCATCATCACCGCACAGCCATAAGAATCGAAAGCCCGATCCGTTTATCCTAAAACCCTCCCACTCATCCCACCTCTCGGAGTTATGCTTGTCTCGACAAGGTTATGTACACATGCGCGCACACAGTCCCAAGTGGCGGAATCTCATTTGCGTTCGTTAGCACCGGAGACTCGTACGAATTCGCTCGACAGAGTGAGCGAGAGCGAGTTGCGAATTCAGTCGCTTTCAAATTTCCAACCGTGAGCTCGTTCTCTGCGAGTTTGCTCAGCGTCGATCAGTCTGCAGTGCCCCGGTTTTGCCTGTTTTATTTATTTCGCTGCGGAGTCGGCTCTGCGCCGCGCTTCTTTATCGATGGGAGCGGCGAGAGCGCCCGAGAGCCGCGTCAGATAGAATTATTGATGAATAGCGAGCGATGAATTTTTGAGAGAATTCCGGCCAAAAGAATAATTTTTCTCTTTTCTTTTTCCTTTCAGTTTCATCCGAGGAATCGAGAGGGTAAAATCGCTCGCCATCGACCCTTCGAGGGTTTGTCTAGTGCCAAGACGTATTATAGCTAGTGACCGATAGGCTTTCTTTCTTGCTGTTCTTCCTCGTTTCCTTATACAGAGATACTTTTTCCCTCAATTTAAGAAAAAAAGAATTTTATTAATTTGTTTATTTTTTTTTTTTTTTTTTTTTTGTAATGAATTGATGAACTTATTTTTGAATATAAAAATATACAGTTTGAAGGACTCACAAACTTAGAAGAACGAAACCCTAATAATTTTAAAAAGTTATGAAATTCGAATTCATTTTGTAACATTGTGATCAGAACCGTCACTCTGTGGCCTTATTCAGCAAGAAAAAACAATTTAACTGTTCTTTTATGCTGTCCAAGCATATGCTGCCCAATTTGCAATTTCCTTTGAACGACTCAATGCTCGTCGCGTGAAAATCATTTTGCTCGACTTTGCTTGCTCTCCTTCTATTTCGATTATTCTCATAAACTCTTTCGGGGTTGACTCGCAACGCTTCGTACTAATTTTTAATTTATTTAAATTATACATCCAGCTCGTATTCCCAGATTTAATTTGTTCTTGATGGTGTATGCATAGGTCGTAACTGCTTTCAGGATTCTGATAATGATCGGCAGGTTGATTGACTGTTTATTACTATTTGTACCATGAGTTCTGGAGAGAGATTGTTGGCATTGGTGGCACTACATATAGCCTTAATGGTTCAATATAGATATTACGGATGGTTGCGTCGTATAGTTCGATGGCATTTTAGTATACGTGTTGTATCCATTGTAACATTATTCTTTTATAAGCTTTATGGAAAAATCTTGCAGGATTATTCATATACGAATTTCACGTTTTTTCACATAGGATAATCTGCAGGAATTAATGTGAAAAAGTTTTTTTAGAAAAAGTTCGAACATTATATTTAGTTTCAGTATTATGTTCTTGTTGTATAGAACAACCTGTAGGAATTTCTGTAAAAAAAATTCTTTCAGCACAAATATAGAAATAATTACACTTACATTTATGGATTACATTATATTTATAGAACTGAAATCCACGCGAAGACCAATAATTACACTACCGGTAACAAACGCATAAATGCAGAATCTTATCGCTTTCATTAGAAGTCAATCGTAAAGTTCTCGCCACAAGTGACGCAAACTATCCAAATGAACGTCCTTCTACCTCGACAAAGTATTTCGATAGCCGAAATCCTCTATATCCGACCTGATGCCGATTCCATAATCCAGTTCGATTATCTCTCGCATACCGAAAAAGCCAACTGAAAATGTATTATTCGAAAACGTTCGAGTTTATACGAAAGGAGTTCTCGGGGCGCGAAATAAAGCAGACGAAGCAATGCGCAGCTTACGGGGGAATTAGCGAAAAAGCTCGAGCTTTCCTAGATAAGCTTAGCGGCTTATTCAAATGTAACCAACGCAAGAAGCTGCTAATACGAGCTTTGGATGTACGCTGTACCGGGACTTTGCGTTTACATCCTTATTTTCAAGATGCCGCGACGCGCTTGCGCTTTGCTTCATAATGTACACATACTTTTTTCTCGCTGCAGACGCGGCAACGAGAGCGGCGTCGAGTTTTTCGTGGAGCGGTTCTTCTTCGTCTTCTTCCCTCTCCCCCCCCCCCCCCCCCAGAGAGTTTCGATCGTCTCGTTGTAAAATGCGGGCTTGTCTGTAAATACACTCTTGGCATTAATTGTCGTCGCTGATGTGCAGAGTCGTCGTTGTCGTCGTTGTCGTCGTCGTCGTCGTCGTCGTAGTCCTCGTCGTCGTTGTCGTTGTGAAAAGTAATTACACTTGCCCGAAAGTTCTTCTGCTCGTAATTGGATATCTTTGCATTGAAATTCACGGACCGACTTAATTCTCTTAGCGGCACTATCAGTACGTCTCTCCTGCAGTTCTCCTTTTTCCCCGGCTCGAAACAAAATCCACTTGGCTCGTTACGCCCTTTTTTGGATTATCGATCTCTCGTCGCTTTTAATTATCCTCTCTCTCGGAAGCGGCTCTTCTTCGCAAATCGAGTTGCTTCCCAAGTTGGCCTCGCGCGCACCCCGAGAGCCGTTTATCACATTTCGCGAAAATGTAAAGAAAGGTAAAAGCCGCTACCGATTCATTGGCAATTAACTTGCTCGAAAATAATTTAACATCGATGAGACGTTAAATTCGCGATGTGCAAAATTCTTCGAATTTCGAATCGTTGGAAACTCATAAAGGAATGGAAAGAACTCTTAATACAATTTTAAAAATGTAACGTTAATTTTTTTCCTAACTCCCGATTTGAGGTTTCAGCAACTACTTTTTCATCTCAGCGCTGTCATTCGAAAAGTTCAAAAATTAAATTCTAATTTTTCAGACGCATGCCCTTCGGTCAATCAAAGTCGCCCTCCACTCGCGAACGTCAAACGCGCCTCCGCACACACGTGCCCACGTAGCGAACGCATTAAACTACAATATTCCACTGCGACAAAGCTTCGCCCCATCGGGAAGCAAAAAATATCGCTCTCGCGTTTCATTACATCAAGTCCGCCCGTCATCCATTTAATTATTGCTTACGTGCCTCCGCTTAATAATTCACCATTCGCTCATACTTTATTCCGCTCGGCTCCGGCAGTTCTCCTCTGCTTTCTTTATTTTCTCTCCTCCTCTGCGCCCGCCGCCGCTTCATATGCACCTTGCGTTCCACCCCCACCCTCTTCTCTCTCTCTCTCTCTCTCTTTCCTCCTTGCTTCTATCTGTTCCATCAGTTCTCGCGGCAGTGTCTGCGTCCGCGTGTCCGTATACGTGTGTCTGTACGCACACGTCTGGGCATAAGTACCACTGCAGAGTGGAGCAAAGAGGGAGGGGGAGGCTCGAGGCTTTTTCTGCAGCAGCGGCTCCCCGCATATCCGGCTGCTTATCGCCGAGGGAAAGAGTCGGCGAATCTCCGCGGCCCTGTCTGTTTCGCGATCTCTCGCTTTAAAAGGCGCACCCGGAACGGAGTGCCGCGTAAGGAGACGTGTGCGCGCGAGCGAGTATATATAGAGAGGGAGAGAGAGAGAGAGAGAGCTTTGGACGGGAGCCAAGGGAAGACGCGCGATTTGATCAGTGTTGGGGGAGGGGAAGGGTGGGTAGGGGGTGAGGGGGACGAGAGAGCGATGTCGGCTGCGTTTTTTTATTGCTGTGTTGCGAGGATTTGCGATTCGCCCAAAGCTCTCTAAGCGAGTTTTCAATTTTCCTGAAGTGTATGTATGCGAGAAGGTTTATGCTGTTGCTTCTCTCGCTCGCGCGGCTTTTTCTTTTTTTTTTCAGTTGGCTGACGGATTGAAAAGGTTCGCGAGAGCTGCCGCTGGGGTGGATTGGATGGCAGGATATTTTTTAGGTGAATCAGGAGAATATTCGATGCGTTAAAGGCTTTTTAAATGGATGGCTGGCCGTGTCTGGATTTTTCTACTGCGGCTGAATTTTCATTCTAATCCAGGCTGGATGCGGAGGTATCCTTAATTTCTAGGGAAGATTTATTCGATCTTGGTTATACACTTTTTTTCTATATTCGATCATTAAAGGAGGCGATAGTTGCATAAATTTTATTTTGAACTATCCGTACTTGAAAAAAACTTTTATTCCAACTACTCTTCTAGTTGAAATGA
Organism: Philotrypesis tridentata; assembly: GCA_018906965.1. Lineage (NCBI taxonomy): Eukaryota > Metazoa > Arthropoda > Insecta > Hymenoptera > Pteromalidae > Philotrypesis > Philotrypesis tridentata. Next base: position 1,400,257 of record JACCIB010000022.1, read on the forward strand.
GTAAATCATAAAATTACGTAAAATTTTTTTTATCCATACTTCAGCCTACTGGTGATGAACAAAATTTAATTCACAAATGTAACAATTGTACTTTATGAAAGTAGAAACACCTGGGACATTATTGTGTATTTGTAACGCACGTGTAAAGTCCGACTTAAAGCCGAAAAATTGTCGCAAATGTAACTTTACGCCAATAACTAACACTTAACGTTGGCGTTATACGGTTTAACGCGTACGATAAAGAAAAAATAGAATAACGTTAGCGTTAACGGCAATTAACGCTTATTTTTAAGCATGGGTCCAAATTTGGTTTTTATACCTTTACACCCGTATAACGATAGAAATCTCAATTTTGACAATTAATACTAGCGTTAATTAAAATAAAGCTACCGTTAATTAAAATAACGCTAGCATTAATTAAAATAACGCTAGCGTTATAAATTATATATCGTTAAAAATGATACCGCATCGAATGAAACAATTTATTTTTACGCTATTAATTGCGTACAATTTTTTTAACGCATTAGAGTTAATTTTTACGCTATTAATGCGTATAATATTTTTTGCGAACTAGCGTTATAACGTAAAACTAAATTGTTTCATTCATTGAAATTACCCTATTAGTGCGTAAAATTTTTTTAACGCCATAATTTCTATACAATTGAAATTAGCGACGTTGCGTTTACGCTTAACGACGACATACGTTATATTGAAAATTTTGAGCGTTACAAACACAGAATAATGGTAGTAATCGAAACTAATAAAAATCTTAGACGTGGAGAAAATAAATTTTTGTTAATCACCCGATAATCCTAAAAAAAATTGTCCTCCCCTCCGTGGCAAATCAATGAACGCCTCGATTTTTTTTTTAATCCACCTCGGAAGGCGACGATGGCGCGCAGTATTCTCGGTCGTATCGTCCCTTAGACCTCCGTACAGTCGTCCACTCCGCGCACAAACGCGCGCAGAGCCCCGTGAAGGATGGTCGGCTAAGGCCCCAACGCGCTCAACCGTAAATTCTCCTTAGGGTCCCTCCGGCGAGCGCAGTAGCCTCGCTAAGATATCGATATCCGCAGAGGCGCTGCAGCCGAGGCGGTAAGTTAAGTCGGCGCCGTAAGTGCCAGGGCGAGCAGTCATCGTAGGCGAATTTATGTACGTTAAAAGCCTCGGGGGTGTTTTATCGTCCTGTATCGATTTTCCTATTCAATGCCGCCTATACACCTGATATATAGACTCGAATGAATTATTTCAATGGAGTGCGCGGCTGTGTGTCTAGAGCGCCTCCTTTTTCCCGCTGCAGAGCGAGCCCATTGGAAAAATTAATTTTCGCCGACGTGGCGGGCTCTTCGCGCCCGTTGTACGGTATCCGCTGCACGACTCGACACAGAAACTTGAGAGCTGCGGCAAAGATAAACGCGCGAGATTCGGTGAAGAAGCAATTTGTTGTCCGCACCCCCTTGCCATCCGACTCGACTTGTGTTTCCGCGTCGACGCCTCTGCGCCATAACCGGTGAGACACCGCTAATGTTGCCCTGGCCTAATTATACGCGCTTTCCCTATATTCGCTGTCGAGAGCTTCTTCCCTCTTGTTCTCGCGGTATATACGGCGCGACCCCCTTAAATTTCTCTCTTCCTCTGCTGCTGCTGCTGCGCTCGGTAGTTTCCTAACCGTAATAATACCTGCTTTATTTCGACAGCGAGAGAGAAAGCGAGAGAGAGAGAGAGAGAGAGAGGCTGCAACAAAACTGTTCCCGACGCGCTTAATCGTTTCAATTTTCCGAGCGAAACTTTCGACCGTACACTTTTGCGAAAGTTATTCCGGCGCACTTGGATTTAAGCGAATGCTGTGCAGATTTGGAAAAAAAATGCTGTGATCCTGTGCTAGAGTTAGGTCCGACTTTACGCCGAAAAATCGGACTTTACACGTGCGTTACAAACACAGAATAATGCCCCAGAAAAATTTTTTCTAAGTAATTTGTTAGAATAAAGACCTGCATATAAGCGCCGTCTACTCTTAGATATAAATCACATCAAATTTTCGAATGACATTTACGACGCATGCCTACTGTATTAGCCAATGACAGAGCCGCGAATCTTGGCTTCACACCTGGTCATGACTTTTTTATGTAAGGAAGAAGCATAAGTATTCGTGAAAATGGGGTCATCATTTTGGTGGACTTATCCATTGTAATCCACCTTTGAAATACAGTGAGAGAATTAATCTTTGGAATTGCACTGATTTGTAGTCAAAAAATCGATAAGTCCTTTTTGCTTGCGAAGGTTACTTGCGCAAGAGATTTTTTTAATCCCAAAAAATATTTATTTAAAAATTATCTCAACTACGAACTACATAAGGTTTGAATCACTTAAACAATTTTAAGGTATATTCTTAATGGAACTCTATTCCTCTTTTCACCGATCTTTTCAATCATTTTATTTAGAAAATCCTTGAAAAGAATAATCTTGCCATTTCCACTATCTTTTCAAACAATACTTCTAGAAACAATAACAAAAAATTTCAAATGACCCTCAGACCCCATAAATTACTACTACTCTTCAAAGCACTGTATCCACACGGTGCTTTGATCAGTACTTTCGAAAATTTTTAGCGCCTCCCCCGCCCCCCCTAAGATTTTAACGCCTCCCGCGTCGAACCGCCCGCAGAGATTGGCTCTCTAACGATCGCGCATCCCGCCAATCTCTATAAAAGCCATTTCGGCGGTAAATTCAAATGTGCGCGTATGCCCCGGCGTCGTTGAGCAAAAAAAGAAAACAGTGAAATTTCGTCAACGACGCGCTTCGTTCCGTGACCCCCTCCCGCTGCTATGGAATCGCGCTTCGATAAGGCGCCGGAGGAACAATGCCCGATACGCACAGGCGCGCGCGCGCGAGTCTATAGACCGTAACAACTACTGCACTAATCTTTACGGGAATCGATATGGTCGAGTGGACCGGTTTAGATTGAGCATCGTTAAACGCAAAACGACTCAATATCCCGCCGGTATATAGCGCTGCCGCTGCGTACGTGCGCCCCTACATAGGTATACAGAGCAGCGCGGCCCACCTTCCGACGCGTCTCCCCCCCACCGCACTGTTTCATTCGTCTTTCTTATTTTCATTATTTGTTACTGCTGCGTTATACATCGAGCGTTACGGTGCAGCGTACATATATATATATATATATATATACGCCGGGGCCATAACAACGTTGCGACAGGCGGGCGTTGAGTTTATCGCTGGCAAGCCGCACAATATCCGCGGAAACTCGCGGGAAATAAACAATTCTTACGCGGAGCGCCGCGGCAGCCACCGCCGCCTCGTCTTCCCGCTCGTATACTCCTCCTCCCCCCCCCCACCCCGTTTGTTCTCGAAGGCAAATACCCCCGCGCAAACAGATTACTATTCATAATCCCCGGCGTTACGCAAGACAGACGTGCGCACACATGCCGGCGCGCGCGCGCGGCTAACTCCTCGGCAATCGACTCGTGTCGCGCGCCGAGCTAGAAACTTGCCGAAACTTCCCCGTATGAATTTCATTTTCCGTGTAACCTACGGCTCTGTCTGCCTCTGCAGCCTCTCTTTCTGCATGCGCGACGTTACAAAACTGCACACGACACAGCCGCAACTTTCGACGGCTTGTTTTACGAGGAGGAGGAGGAGGAGAGGGTGGATTACGCTGCGAAGCGAGAGAGTGAGTGCGAGAGAGAGGAAATCTTTACAAAAGCGTGCTCCGATTTGCATGTAATCGAGTTTCGGGAAGAGCTAATCCGATAGTGGATTAGGCGCGTTGCGGAATTGAAAAAAAAGAGCTGCTGGCTCGGCTCCGCTCGAGAACGAAAATTGCCGAACGTGCCGATTTTTCGCAATCGATTCTCGAAGTATTGGCGACGCATATACACACATACTCGCCGAGTTGTTTTATTTTCTTCGGAAAATTATTCTGAAGGGCGGCGAGAGGATTTTCGATTTCGTTCGTTTCGCTCTCGCGAAAATTTATTCCGGCTCATACGGCGACGCCGTGCAATTTCCACCCGCTCTGCCCTTTTCCACGTTGTCTTCGCTGTAATTGTTGGCGAATTATCGATTTTTCCCGAGCCAGTCTACCACCCCCACCCCCCACCCCTCTTCCCTCACTGCACTCGCTCGAGGAAAATGTAATTACGCGGTTTACATTATTCAATGGAAAATAATGGCGTTACACCCTTTCGGTGTTTGGTCTTTTTAATTTTGCATGTGCGGAGGGGGCGGAGAAGTTTTCCCTGTTGTTAAGAGTCGTTTCGAAGATACAGACGTCCAATAGGCAGGGATTAAGTGCAACCGGTGATGAAGCTACCCAATTACAGGACGTTACCGATAATTTAAACTGTACAGTCGTTCTTTTCCGGCAACTCCGTTCGCTTCGTTATCTCGGGACCAACGAAGCGGATGCATTAACGTTTTTAAGGCTCGTTCAGCTGATACGTACCTTTCATTTTGCATTCGACAATGGTATTCAATCGCGAACTGTTTCTTCGACTACTATTCGTACTTAATCTTCAGCAGTTGCAGGCTACAGCAAAGCGGACAAAGTTCGCCAACTTCGCCGATCTGACTCTCGACATCGAAAACATCTCCAAGTCCTCCGGCGTCGTAATTGTTTACGGCTGTCAATCTGTTAACGGTAGAACTAACACACTGACTCATATTTGCATTGAAAATAAATTTCATTATTCTTCGCACGTCCCGTCTTGCAGCGTGGAAATTTCAAGAATCAGCGTTCACCATTATCCTTGAATTTTCCAACCGTTACACCATGTCGCGAGTCATCAGCTTCGAAACCTTAAATAAAACTATGCATCTGGAGATGGGGATGAAATCGGCGAAGCCCGTGAATCCTCTTTTTCTCTTGTACATTAGTAACTCCGATGATCTTGACAGTTTTCGCAATGTTACCTCGGAGCACGACATGTCGTTCTTCACGTGGTTTGTATTGATAAATGATAAAGATGGCTTAAAATTCGATGTTTCACAGGGTAATCCGTTTAATTTGAAAATGAATACGAGGATGATTGTTAAATATCAAGGTAATACGACAATTACGAAGCATTTTTCTGTTGATAAAAATACAACCGAGGTCGTCGATCTAGCCGTCTGGAGTCCGGATAAAGGACTTGAACTACTTAACGATGTCGATATACTACAGCTCAAAATGGATATGAAAGGAACAACTATAAGAATCCTTCAGGTACTAAAACTTATATCTTGTGTCATTAATATAGTTAGGTGTCTAGTGAAAAAAATCTTCACAACACGTACATTGACAAAGCTTCTTCTGTAGACTCTTATTTCAAGTAGCAGAATGAAAGTTTTCTGTTCTTTCATGTACTGTAAACATACTGGGACGCAATTAGGTCCTTAAACTAGCACAATCGTTGTTAGGGACAGGACCTGAATAATATAGGTGCATCAATAATGAAACAATTATTCGTTGTAACTTGACGTTTTATTCCCGAAACGATCTTAGAATGTCAATACATGACTTCTTTCTCTCATTGTCGCCGCTGACTGCTCTATAATACATTGATACGCACACTAATCACCGCCGATACCGTCATTCAAAGCATTAGCTTTTTATTACGTGATTTTTCTCTCTCGCATAAATTCCATACAGCAGGGAATGTTTACAAAAAAAGCTCGTTTCCGTCTCATCATGTACTATTCCATATACTTCGAAATAAATAACTTCAATAATACAATTAAATTCAAGCGTTTAATATTTACAAATATTTTATAAAATAAACATTGACCAAAGTATCCGAATGGCTCAAGTATGGAATTACAATCGGTAGCCAATTATATGGAGGAACTGCTTACTATATTAGTGAGTATCAACAATTTTAAACCGCACATTACTCAAATGGGATTCCAGTTTGGCACATTTAATGCAGAAACGAAACAAGCGACTGGTATAATCAAAGTATTACAAGAGAAAGAGACCGATATTGTACTGCTATTTTGCTTTATGAATACTTCTGAAATGGAAGTTATTGACTTCGCAACTCCGATTATGCGTTCACAGAAAAAGTTTTATCTCAAATTACCCAATACCGTGAAAATACATTGGTCTGCATATTTTCGGGTAAGACATTTGGAAACTTACCCTTTTCCTAAAGTCATTGAATAAAGTCTATAATGCTGAATTTTACGAATTTCGCAGGTTTTTAATAAGGAAACTTGGACTGTGATTGGAATTTTTCTTGCTTTAAGTACTATACTACTGACGCTTCTGAAAAGCATTAGATTGTACGGCGTCCTTCCGAAAAATTTTCTTATCGAAAACTTCATGAATGTTTTCGGAATTTACTGTCAACAAGGCATACCGGGTAAATCTTTATAAAAATCAAAATTACAATCTTAATGGACCTATTTTATGGAAAGCCATTTATATATGAATAACATTATAGAGCTTCCTGTCAATACATCATTAAAAGTACTGTACTTTTGGATTATTTATCTACCGTTTATCCTTTACATTGTCTATGCAGCTTCAATAACCAGCTACGTAACAATTTTGACTAACGATCTACCATTCTCGACTTACAACGAATTGTTAAAGGATAAAGAATACAAAATTACTATGATACAGAATGGTGAAGCAGAAAATTTGATAGTAAGTATGAAGTCATGTTACAAAAAGGATCGAGTTATCGAATTTAAAACTTTTTTTCAATTAAGAGGAAAACGCTCCTATACCCCGAAAAATTAAAAAAATTATAAAATTATAATCATTGTTATAAAATAATAGTTAACTTTTTTGTTAAAATTAGATAACATTAACTTTTATTTTCTGTCTTGGAATTGAAATTTGGACCATCCCAACCGTAGCTGGATTTCGTTGACTTTAACATGGATATTTTCAGTTGCTGTAAGATTTCAAACCAAGAAATGGCTTTAGGGATATGAGACTAAATGAAAAATGTTTTAAAAAGCTGTCATTCTTATGCGAGTGTAGGGATTTTTAATTAAAGACTTAGAAAATTTTTTACCCAAAAAAACTGATTTTTTTTAATTTATGCCGGTTAATTTTTATATATTTTTTCTTAAAAAAATGTCTAAGCCGTCAATTAAAAATTCCTTTACTTGTATGAGAATAGCAACTTTTTAAAATATTTTCCGTTTGGTCCCATGTGCCTTAACCCATTTGTTGGTTTGAAATCTTACGATAACTGATAATATCCACATTAACGTCAACGAAATCCCGCTATAGTTGGGACGATCCAAATTTAAATTCCAATACAGCAGATAAAAGTTTATATCATCTACTTTTAATAAAAGTTAATATCTTATAATAAACTATTATCTTATAATAATAATTATAATGTTATAAATTATTTAATTTTTGAGGGAATAGGGGTGTTTTGTCCCCTTAATTTAGTACCCATTTCATCGTCTTACAAACGTTATCACTTGTAACTTAATCTTAAACTTTATTCGCATTTTTTAAAGGAACAATAATACAAATGTCATCATTTGTAACTCTCTGTAATGCTTGGTTAAACTTTTTTTAATGTTAACACCGTAGACAATTCTTAAACGATATTAGTATTGATCATAATTGAACAAGTAGTTCAAATAAATATAATGAAAAAAGTAATTAGTGATGAACAAAAAGAAAACATAATCCTTAATCTCCCAGGTTTTCTTTTATCAGTTTATCTAATAAAATGGAAAACAGAATAGTACTGGATAGGAGCTAAAAATAGCACCTTCTAGTGACGATAAATAACAACATGTTCTTTATATGCAGCACTCAAATGATTGGCTATTGAAGCAACTGAAATATAAAGTAAAAAGACACGTTGAACTGCCCAATAATGTCCACAATTGTTTCACACAGGTATAGATATGGTTATTTTTTTCTAATAAGCAGATTATAAAAATTAAATGATCGATAATTGAATATTACTATTAAATGCATAGGCATGTGAAGATAACGTTGCACTTTATAGTCTCGATTTTATGTACGAAATTTTGCATGATAATATACCATGTACCATAGGATCGTTGGCGATCCCACGAGTCGATTACTTAGGAATAACATTAACGAAGAACAGTCCATACACGGAAACCATAAATTATCAGTACGCCAATTTTATTTTTTCATTTTGTTAGAACAGTGAAAAAAGAATACATTAGATCGTGAAAGAATTTTGAATAACTTATTAAGAGGTAATTTGATCCATTTCAAAAAGAACAAAATTGTAACGTAAAGTCCTTTTACTCAAAAGGAATCAATTTGATCCAAAAGGAAAAAACAAATTCACCAAATGCTTAAACAATTAATTAACGCCAAAAATAATATACAATAAGTTATGTACAATATTACAATAAGTATATTTATAATAAGTTTCTTTTCTACGGTTCATTTCAAACAAAATTTTTTTTTAACCAAATAACTTTGATTAACATAAAATGAAAATTACCTTTATCAAACATTTTGTATAGATTTAAATATGTATTCCTTTTCTTCATTGTAAATGATTTTCTTTTGTAACTAAACGAATACGTGTAGAATGTATTTATTTGTTTCAAAAATATCATTTTATCATTACATCTACTATGTTTACCAAAAACAATTTTGTTTTATTTCAATTTTTAGAATAATACGTCTTCTAAATCACGGAATCTTGTCAAGACTACGGTCAGTTCATTTACGTACACTAAAAAAAAGTCCTGAAAATAAACCAAACATAATAACAATTGCTGAAGTTATACCGATTCTGGCCATTTGGTTTATGGGAGTAGTTGCAAGTTGGATCATATTTTATGTTGAAATCTTATGCCAAAGAAAACTATTTTCATGAATAAAAGAATTTATTGTTCACCAATATTTTATATTAAATTAAGCTAGAATACATTTCTCCGGGTTTCCAGAAACTGACATGTATAAATATGCATTTCACGTGTTTCGCATTTTTCTTTGTGGCAATGTTATCTTGTATGTTACATTAAGCAAAAATACATTTTCTCCGAATATTCGGAAACTGACATGTGTAAATAAACATTTCACGTGTTTTGTTTTGTGGTAAGAAGAGATTATTGGTAGAGGTACATGACGGTAGGCACAAGTTGTTGGTAAAAGTTTTACTGTTTGTGAAAAGTAGATTATTGGTAGAGGTGCATGGTGGAGGGTAGAGATCATGGGTGGGTATAATAGGTGGAGGCACATGGTGGAGGGTAGAGGTCATGGGTGGATATGGTAGGTGGAGGTGGTAGGTGGAGGATGAAAGTGGTAGGTGAAAGGTGAAGATGGTAGGTGGAGGGTGGAAATCGTGAATGGAGGTAATAGGTGGTGGATGTAGATCATGGTTGGAGGTGCTGAGTGGAGGGTGAAAGGTGGAGATCGTAGGTAGAAGTGGTGGGTGGAGGTGGAGAGTAAAGGTCGTGGAAGGAGATGAAGGTGGTGGGTAGAGATCATGGTTGAAGATGATAAGTGGAAAGTGGAGGTCGTAGGTGAAGGTAGTAGGCGGAAAATAGGTGGAAGTAGTAGGTAGAAGTGCGTGCAATACAACAAAGCTTTTTGTTGATTACAGTAATTAGTAGGTACGATCAAGTGCAATGATCGATGAAGCTCTTGATTACATGTCCTTATTGATAATTGAACGTTAAAAGTTGTGTAGCTGTTCTTTTCAGATTATACTCCGTGATTTTATACGAAGTCCTTGTATTTCATACGATTTTCATGAGACATTGACGGCCTCAATGCTTTAAGGGTTCTGTAATTGATACAACTGTTTTATTCCATATCTTAAAATGGTACTGATTCACGGAATTTTTCTTGGGATACTTATATTAAGTGCTCAACAAGTGCAAACTGAAGTAAACCAGATGAAACTTCCAAGCTTTGCTGATCTAGCTTCTGACGTGAGAGATTTCTACAAGTCATCCTGTATCATAGTTGTTTATGACTACCAATCTGTTAATGGTAATATCAGTATGAATTCTAACGTCTATGCATATTAAAAATTAAAGAATTGTTCTTTGTGTTCAAAAATATTCCAATGCTATCTCGCAGAGTGGGAATTTCAAGAATCAGCATACACCATCATCCGAGAACTTTCGAATCGAAACGTTACGTCGCAAGTCATCACCTTTGAAACTCTGAATTTAACTATGAATCTGGAAATGGAAAACCAAGTAAAACAGCCCGCGAGTACCCTATTTTTGCTTTACATTCACAACTCCGAAGATGTCAAACTTTTTCACCAGATAATAGCGGAACAAGATATATCGTATTTCACATGGTTTGTTTTCATCGACGATAAAGCCAATTTGGACTGCGAACAACCACAGGGTAACCCGTTTAATTTGCAAATAGACACAAGGATGATCGTAAAATGCGGAGGTAGTTCTAAAATTAAGAAGTACTTTTCTGTAACTAAAAATACAACCGAAGTCATCGATTTGGCAATCTGGAGTGAGGATGAGAGATTTGTACCCATAAATGATGATAATGTACTGCAACACAACAAGGATATGAAAGGAATAACTCTTAAAGCAGCTAAGGTGACCTTTCAAATTTTCATTCTACTAAATTTGCCTCCTAACAATGAAAACTCTTGAATGCATGCACTCTTGCGCACACGAAAGAAAAGTGAGAAGGCGGGCGCGACGGATAGAGAGAGAGGTAGTAGTGGGGGATCGCGAGCTTGAGACTCTGAAGATGTATGCTGTATAGCTGACAGAGGGACTACTATACAGTTGTAATGTAGGAGAGCGAGAACGTAATATAATTTATGCCACTCTAACCTAAAAATCGCAACTTCGTTGCTGATTTTCAGATTATAGTAGCATAAAATATCGTGTGGAACTAGTACGTAAAGGGTTTATTTACGAAACGAGAGATTACAACGTATCGAGTTTCGTAAATAAATCCTTTCCGTGCCCGTTGCATAATATACTATTATGCCGTGATTAAATTGGGATTTGTACTTCTATTTAGTCGGTTAGCTAAATAATGATATATATTGTAGTTATCTAAAGAGTATATTATATCTGCATAACTGTAAAAATTGTCTATGCAAGTCCGTATAATAGATGTGTGCTAATCTTACCCTTTTTGTTTTTATTTTTAAGGGGCTTATTAAAGTGAGTACATAAGAATTTAGTTTGTTCTTGTATTGAGCAGTTTATATTATATTAATGGGACACTTATTAAATTTTGTCACTAAACACTTTTTAAATTTTCCAGTTAATTTGAATTTAACTGTCCATAAGATTCCAAGAGTAATTCCAAGAATGCATGAATTGGTTTCAAATTTTTTGTACATGTTTGTTATGTTATTAGTTATCGTATGAATGTAGAGATTTTCATTAATTACAAAATTTAAAACCATTTCAGGAGTCCGTACTCTTCGAATCCTACAAATAGAGACAAAAAGCTCGAAACAACTACAAAATATTTAGTTTTATTGCTTTTTAGATATCTTTATAGATAAAAAATGTTCCGGTTAAATTGAAATTGACTGAAATTTTAAAAATCATTTTTAGTTTCAGATTTTATAAGTGGCAAATCCCCTTATTATTATATTTGTAAGAATACATATCATGTAACCAAAATTGCTTTTTGCAATAATTTTTTGAACGATTTTAAGGAGTGGTTTTTGCAGTATACCGCAATTTTATCCGCAAACTAAAATATAGTAAGCTTTTAGGTATATTCCACAGATTTTTGTGACATAAATATTGTACAGAAGAGGGCTGAGTCTGAAAACTTTTTGTATTTTTTTTTTTTTTTAATATTTCAACTTCACTTTCTAACTCAAACAAACAAATAAAAAAGTATGATTTCAAAAATGTACACTACTGATTATCGGACATTTATTTCAAATGCGTGAAAGTTGCTTTCGTAAAGAAAGGTATTCATGAGGAGTCATTTCTGAAACTAATCATACGTAACACGGCAAAAAAATACTTGAATCTCAATAAATATAATGAATTACGCGAAATCAAGAGACACTTGTCCTTCGTCTTGGAATTATCTATCGTTATATATAATCAAAATATTCAAGCACTGACCGGTCACTATGAGTTTCAGATCCCCTTAATTCAACATCTCCAATCATCAGAATTATTTTACATATATATTTTTATTAAAGCTTTTAGGACATGTCGAGTCAAACAATTACTGTGAGGTCATCATTAATACTCTTGCTAGTATCAGTAATTTCAAAATTAAATTTTCCTTCGTAGAAACAAATTTTGGCTATTATAATGAGACAACAAAACAATGGAATGGTCTCATAAAAGCATTGATAGAAAAACAGATTGACATTGTACCAGCAATATTTATATTGTCTGGTATGAGAGCAGATGTGGTCAACTTTGCGAATTTGCTAACAATACGATATCAAAGAAGATTTTACTTTAAATTACCTGATAAGATTAAAGTAAATTGGACTGCATATTTTCAAGTTAGATATACATTTACAATTTTCCGTGATATCGTCTATTAATCAAATTTACAACTGCCTAACAGTTTGAATGTTGCAGGTTTTCAATAAAGACAGTTGGGCTGTAATTGGAATTTTTTTCATATCGTTTTCGATTCTCTTGACGTTTATGAAAAATAAGAACTGTAAAATTATCACTATCCATTCATGTTTCGAAAACTTCACAAACGTGTTTGGTATCTACTGTCAGCAAGGCTTCTCAGGTAAAACTTACTAAAAAGCTGCGCCGTACGTTATACAAAACCTGTGATAATAAGTGACAATCAACATCTATAAGCGGCAATCGTTTATGAAAATCTACATTCTAGAATCGCCTGGAAAAGGATCATTACAAATCTTATATTTTTGGCTTCTCTTTCTGTCATTAATGCTTTACATCCTCTACTCAGCTACGATTACCAGCTATATAGCATCTTTGAAAATCGATCTACCATTCCATAATTTCAAAGAGTTTTTAGACGATAAAGTATATAGAGTCGTCGTTCTGCAAGGTGGCCTTGATTTAGTAAGTAGCAAAGCGGATAGTTATATATTTTCAATATGTGATGTATAATAAAGAGTAATTATATTTATAAATAGTATTCAGACGAGATACAGTCAGTAAAAGATAAACTAAAAAGTCACGACGAACTACCCTTAACTATACATCAAGGTTTTCAACAAGTATAGACAAAATTATTGTTTTTTAAATAACCCATTGTACTTACACAATCATAGATTTTACTCTAATATACAGGCATGTGAAGAAGCTGTTACATTTTATACAAGTGATATTATCTTTGAATTATATCATCAGAGTATTCCATGCACCTTAACATGGATTGATATCAATTATGTCGAATATGTAGGGATGCCAATGACGATGAATACCCCTTACGCGGAATCAATAAATTATCAGTATGCAGCTTTAATTTCTTATTGCACTGAAGTCATTAGAATCAATTTGATTAGAAAGGAAAATAATTTAAATAACCTAAAGGCAATCTATTTAAATCTATAGTATATTACGTAGCTAGGGAGAAGAAAACTTGGAGAGTTCATATATATATATATAGAGGTTATCATTATACCAGTAGCATGAAAATGGGTGGACTTAACTATTGTAGATTTATATATGATGATTTGCGGATTCATGATACCTTTGGAACCCTGGACCACGATCGTATTCGCTCATCATCTTCGACTGAAAAACACAACTTTAGCTCCTAGTTGTATAACATAATTTTTAAAGTGATTCTTAAGGAGTAGATTACTTTTAAAAAACGTGTATAAAAATTTTTTTATTTAATTGTTGAAGGTGATTCGTAGCCTTTAGTGGGTATCCTATTTCATAAAGAATTATTTTCCTTTCAAATAAAATGAATTGTTCGAAACAAAAATATTTATTTTATTTGAAGAAAATCACTTCTCTCATTGTGTCTATTATATCGGCTGTTAGCAAGTATATTTCTATTGAATTTTCAGAATAATACGTCTACAAAATCACGGAATATTATCATGGATGAAATTACGTTATAGGAATGCTTACCGAACAGAGATTCCTAAGACTAATCCAAAACAAATTACTTTTTCTGAAACCATTCCTATTCTGATCATTTGGTTTTTAGGAGCGATTATTAGCTGGATCATATTTTACATTGAAATCTTATTTCACAGAAAACTATGTTTTTACAAATGAAAGAATTTATAAAAAGTATTTGACTTATTAATAATCAAAGTGTTATTAAATAATGAATAAGATATCTAGAATAAAATACAAATAATTCAAAAATACTTGTTTTAAAATACAAATAATAACTTTACCCACTAAAACATATAACAGTTTTAGCGAACAGAAGAGTGAAACTTACGCGGAAAATGGAAAACGTTCAAATCTTAAATTCGACCACAACTTCAGGGACTTGATCTTCATTCAATATAATGGAACTAGTATATGTTTGATTACTTTAATAGGAATCAGGTTAATATATACTGTGTATGTGTAAAATAAATTTTATAACTGTATATAATTTAGCCAGTGGAGTGAAGTTGAGTTCTGAACAATGCTTACAGTTATCAATTGAACATAAAAACAATTTTTAATTTTGTCAGATGAAGCTAATAATTGATAACAAAATTAAATTTACCGAACGAATCTGAAGAGAGAACAGAGTTGAAAGTAATCAGATTAAATTAAAATAATAAAATTAAATTTCATATCCCATTCTATATTAAACTATTATATATTTAAAGAATACATATATGAATCAATCGAATAATACATTATTTATTGAAGCGGTAAATTAGTTGCAAAAAATTTGAATGTCGACGAATTGGTGAGGGTACTTTTCTGTGACTCCATTGATTATTGTAATATTCACTATACAATTATGTATCTATTATTGAATAAAAGAAAAAAAAGGCTACATCCACTCCCTGTTTTTGATTTTTAATGCAGCAAAGTACATGTGTTTTGTTGATACGAGTCATCTCGGAATTTCACGTGTAGGCATAATTGATAATTTATCCGAAGAATTGTAAAATTGTATGTTCAGAATGATGCTATCGCTCGATGATTGGTATTAATAAATGCGATAGACTCTATGCATCTATTCGAGCTAATTGTAAAATTGTACTTTTTTGATAATATCTAATATAAGGAACACTTGTACTGAATATCACAAGATATTTAATTGAAGGTTTTTATCTGACCGTTCTCAATTATACACACCTCTTTCTTAAATATTCTAAGGTTTAAACTATTTAATTTACTCCACATTATTTCATTGTGAGAGGTAGATTCTAATCATGTTTGAAAAAAATGTGTTACCGTTGATCAATTGATTAATCTGTATGCGTACTAAGAAATCTAATTATGTGACTCGCATTATTCATTAAAAAATAATAGCTTTACACTCGCTCAAAGTTTTCTTGTTGATAATAATCATTTGCAGATCTCATGTCAATAATTTGAGCGCAGTAGTCAGTGACTAAGTCTTTAATTATATGTCCTTTCTAATAATTGAGCTTAGATATTATTCAGTTATAGGATTTCATTTACCTTACGACTTATATTTCTATTTTTCTGCAATTAGTACAACACATGCTGGATTGACGTTCTAAGGACTTGTTCAATGCGCACGACTGAATTATTTCACACGTCGACATGGCATTTCATCATAAATTTATTTTAGGACTACTCGTTTTAAACATTCAGCAATCGCAAGCAACAGCAAACCATAAGGAGCTTGCAAACTTTGCTGCTCTAACTTTGGAAGTAAGAAATTTCTACAAATTCTCCAGTATCGTAATTGTTTATGACTACCAAATAGTGGATGGTACTATTAATACAGACTTTAGCTCATACGCAAATTAAAAATTAATCATATATTCTTTAATCCGAATTTTTATAATGATATCTCATAGAGTGGAAATTCAAAGAATCAGCATTCGCCCTTATCCTTGAATTTTCCAACCGATACACCATGTCACGAGTCATCACCTTTGAAACACTGAACTTAAGTATGAATCTAGAGATGGAGATGAAACCGGCACAGTCCATGAATCCTCTTTTTCTCTTGTACATTAATAACTCCAATGATCTCGACAATTTTCATAACGTTACGTCGGGATACGACATGTCGTTCTTCACGTGGTTTGTATTCATCGACGATAAAGAGGATTTAAATTGCAATGTTCCGCAGGGTAATCCGTTCAACTTGAAAATGAATACCAGGATGATCGTTAAATGCAAAGGTGATCCGAAAATTAAAAAATATTTTTCTGTTGCTAAAAATACAACCGAGGTCATCGATCTTGCTTTCTGGAATCAAGACAAAGGACTTGTACTTGTTAGTGATGCTAACTTACTTCAAAGCAATAAGTTAAACATGAAAGGAATAACACTGAAAGTAGGAAAGGTATATTAAATACGAATCTTATATTTTATATTATTAAGCTAGAGCTTTAAGACACTATTTAAACAAAAATGAACATTTCTTACTCAACATACTCGACTTTCATAACATATTTGATATTACTGGTGGATGACAAACAATTTGTACGAAATTATTGACCCATATGATTAATATTAAGTTAATTCTGAAGTAGTAACTGTTTGAAATTCATCGATTCATGGGTTTTAAATGAGGCTTGACCTCTGAAAATAACTCAACGGAAATCTACAAGAAAACGTGAATGGAAATCGATAAGATTAATTATAAAGCTAATAGGCGTGATATAATTATTTATTAGATTATTCCATTTGGTAAATACATATATGTATTTTGCTTTCTCAAAGAGGAAGCCTTGTAACGGTGCAAATCGAAAATTTTGATAAATTTCTATGTTTTACGTATTTCCTAGTCAGAAAAATGTGTTTCTAAAAAATGTATGTACGTATGTACGTAAAAATTATCCAGACGATATCTCTGAAGCAAATCCATAGAACAAGCTCAAATTTTGTGTGCAGTCTGATTGAGTCTTAACTTAGATTTTATTAGAATTTGGAGACAATCGACTACTATTTACCGATTTTTTTTTACCGAATTTTTAACAAAATTTGAATGGTGATTTTTTCAAAAAACTACACTTTTCTTTCATTTTGACTATAGATATACAAAATAATGATGTATTCTGAAAGATCATTAAATTGCCTTGAAAAATATGTCTACTTGTTATAACTTTATCATTAATGTTTGCTTTTAAACCACTGTTTATAAAAAAATGTAATTTTTGCCTTTTCGTAGAGAAAGCTGTTTAGCGCTGTAAATTATAAAATCAAATTGTTTTTCATTTAAATGTTTTAACTGATCCTGAGTCGATATTACTTCAGTTCCGAATAGAATCATTTATAATAGTAAAAATAACCAGTTTCTTTGAGAAAGCATTCTGCTACTCAGTTAAAAGCGATTTTTTAATGTTCTCGTAGACGTATAGATTAAGTATTTTATCACACAAATCAATCCTGCATTTTATTGTTCACATCTACAGTTGTTCACTTACTATTGTTCATTATTGTTCAATTTGGCTGTCATTACTAACATATACAAGCATTACTTAAATCTACTACCTTAATGTAAAAATTTTTCAAATGCGTGCAATAACTATCAAATTGTACCATTATATCTGTAACCTTTGAAATGGTGAATAACTTACATATTTGTCAAAGTCACGCGAAGACTATGTAATGGCCTATTACACATCAGACATGATTGCTACAATCGCGAGTCTTTGTAATTTTCAAATCCAAATTGAGCTGTATGATGAAAAAGCCCAACTTTTTAATACGACATTCAAACAATCGAATGGTATGATAATGTCAAAAATAGATGCTCAGGCTGATATTCTAGATCAAGTATTCTTCATGACTTTAGATAGATTAGATACGATGGACTATGCTCCGTTGATTGTACGCGTTGAAAGAAGTTTATACTTCAAATTACCCGATTCCGTAACAGTAAATTGGATGGCATATTTCCAAGTAAGTTATGTTCAGAGTTGTCCGAGGTACAGTCTATAAGTAAAATTTATATTCATAAACTATTATAAATATCACAGGTTTTTAATACAGACGTTTGGACTGCCATTGGAATTTTCTTTATATTATTTTGGATAACGTTAATGCTTCTAAAAATAAAGAATAACAGATTTATAGGTATCCACTCAATTGCCGAAAACTTCATCAATGTTTTGGGTATCTTTTGCCAACAAGGCATATCAGGTAAAACTGATCAAAAATTCCAGATTACTTTAGTTTTTTATTGAATAAAAAATAATTATTAATGAAAAAAAACCTTTTAGAATCTTGTACAAACATGTCACTGCAGATATTATACGTTTGGATTCTCTTTTTATCATTGATTCTTTATATCCTCTACTCAGGTATGATAACCAGTTATGTAGCAGCTTTAAAAATTAATCTGCCGTTCCTTGATTTTAACGAATTTTTACACGATAAAGTATACAAAGTCGCCGTTATACGTGATAGCCATGATGAAGTAAGTTACGATGTGGAACGTGATATTTTTTACATGCTAAGCAATAAAAAGTGACTATTTTTATAAACAGCATGCACAAGAGCTGCCAACACTAATGAAAAATAAAATAAAAAAGCACAACGAACTGCCCTTATCCATAACTGAAGGTTTCCAACAGGTATAGGCAAAATTATTGTTTTTTAAATATACCCATTATACTTACACAATCATGGATTTTATTCCAATGTACAGGCATGCGAAGAAGCTGTTGCATTTTATTCAAGTTCAATTGTATTTACCATGTTTCGTAAGAAAATTTCATGCACCTTAGGATGGGTGACTACCAATCATGTCTTAAATGTAGGGATAGGACTGACAAACAAGGGTCCATATACTGAAACAATAAATTATCAGTATGAAAATTTTACTTTTTTATTACAATCAATTATTTTAATCCATTTCATTCAAGAAGAAATAAAGCAATCTTCAGTAATAATTGGATGTTAATATTTATTTCAAGTATAAAAACAAAATTGTCTTTGCGCGCTTTCTTAATCGAAAAAAATCATTTGATGCAAATGAGAAGGAAAATTGTTTTGATTGTAAGAAAGAATAGCTTGTAACAAAAAGATTTAAATTATTAGCTTTCCCAAATTTGTATTAAAGACCGCTCTCCTGTAAAGAAGATAACTTTCGTCCCTAGTTAATTTATCCAGTTTTTCAATCAAAAAATAATCCTGAATTAGTATTCTATTTCTTCTCATAGAATGATTTTTCACTGAAATCAAATGAACTGTTTCAAACAGATACGAATTTTTATTCTGAAGATTATTTCTGTCTATATATTAGATTGATTATCTGTAACCCCACATTTTTTAATTTTTAGAATCTTACGTCTGCAAAATTATGGAATATTGTCACGACTATGGTATCTTTATATGGGCAGACAAGAAGACTTTCCTCAAATAAATCCAAACGTAATTACTTTTTCTGAGATTGTACCTATATTGGTTATTTGGTTTGTGGGAGTAGCTATTAGCTGGATCATATTTTATATGGAAATCATATTGCACAGAAAACCTTTGCTATGAAGGTATTATATATTCAAGTATAATATATAGTCTAAAACATTCACAACCTAAATATTATAACATATTCTTTTTTAATTATATTATGTAACTACTATTATTCTGCATCATCATATTTACTTTAGTGTTATCAGCTTTGTTGCTTTGTTGTTGTTTTACTTCTATTCCATTTTAATAGAATTGCACAGTAAAAAAATAGTATTTTCGGAAACAAATAGCGATTGCTGAAAAGCAAACCGAATTTAATTACTTTTTCGAAAAATGCCCCAAATTCTTAACATATGGTTAATATAGAACTAGCTACTGGGTGAATCATTTTTGATATAAAAATATTATTTTATGGTATCTAATTTTTACATATGAAAAAATTTATTCCATACATTCAATATATTTGATACTAATGATATCGTAGAATGTTAATACGAATTACTAACCTGTTTTGAATAAAAATATTCTAAATCTTAAATTATTTTACTTACTTTTTATAAATTCATTACGATCATTCAAATCCATTTATTTCTTTTTATGATAAACACGACTCTGATCATTTATTAACATAAAATGTTTGTTCATTTAATAATACTGATTCATTAAATGAATGTCATTTTTCTTGTTCAAAGTTTTCTCATCAATTATATGTTATTTTGTCAAATTAAAGTATTATTATGATGTTGTTTTAATATAAGGAATTTTAAAGTATATTTAGATTTCAAATCACACAGGGTTCACAGGCCAGGAAGAAGTAAAAGAATCTTTTAGATACGGTACAAAAATTAATTTAATGATAGAAAATTACAACTTAGCAGATAAAGGTGATTGATTTTTAAAAGTAATTGAAATATATCAATGAAAGTTAGAATCTTAAAAAAGCTGATAGTCATGGCATGAAGCTACAAACTGCAATTTGCCAGATGGATCTAGATAAACGATAATAATACTGAATGTTTGTAGACCAAGTTGAAAAGAATCAAATAAAATTTTAGATACAGGCATAACAATAAGATATCGAGCTCAACCAGTGATGCAGCTCTTAATTATACGATGTTATTACCAATGTTATACCACAATACCACGATGGATCATGTACCACATGTTTTCACTTGATTCGTTTTCATCGTAATAAAGTCATATTAAAGGCCAATTTATCTTGAGCTCAATTTAAGAGGGAATACAAAAAATCAAAAGTATTTTTATATTATTAAAAGTGCAACTTCGGTTACCATCTGATTATCTGAAGTCTGAAGGGAAAACTAATTTCTAAATACACTGCAAGTCAAGAAGAATATGAAAGGATATAAAAAGAATTTACTTATTTTAATTATTATTATTATCATCATCATTATTATTATTATTAGTTATTACTTGTTTTAATGCACAAAATAACGAATAAAATTCTAGGAAACATTAAATCGTTTTTTATGGATATAATCCAATTTATTCCCACTTTACTCGCACTGCTATTAACTTCACCCAGTCTTACGCAGGATTGTACATACTTTACAACATTTCTACTAATCGAAATTCTTCTGAAAATAACGATAAGTGAAAATGCATCTCATAATAATCAAACCCCATAAAAGCTAGCCAAATCGCTCATTTTAATATTCCTTTTGCGAGAAAAATAAACACACTATCCTTTTAACTAATCGATGCCTAGACTGTATTTTTATGTTCGGAGATGAAGATAAGATAAAAGTATTTACTGCTGTTACAATATTATGGTTACAATTTCATGCAGAATAACCAAAGTTGCTAAAACTAAAAGAAATATTCTTTGCAAACTAAGTTTTGAAGTAATTTAATACATTGCAAAAATGAACTACAAGTGCATAATAATTATTACATTTTTTCAAAATTTAAATAAAATAAAGTCAGATTGTTACTTTACAAAACGTAAGGTAGCCGATTTCGCTGCTTTAGTTTACGATATAAATGGTTTTTATAAGTCATCCGGTATCTATTTTGTTATCAGAAAAGAAGATTTGATTGGTAACTAATCGTGAATTAAATTAACAGTTATGATTAATATAATATTTATAACGCCTTAATTCAACTTGTCGTTACCCACAGAGGACTGGACCTGTCAACTTGCATCATTGAATCTCATAAAACAATTTTCATATCATTACAACGTAATATCAATGATAATAAGCTATATGTCTTTCAAAGAAATGATGAAATTCGAAACTAAAATTTCTCAAATCCAATCCCAAGAGCCTCTCATAGTATTAAACATCCCGGAAATGAAGCTAATAAAACATTTTCATTTAATAAAAGAAAATGATAAGTTATCCATCTATTCATGGTTCATAATTTTCGGCAATAGAATAAGTATAGATTGCGAAAATCCACATGGTAATCCATTCAGTTTACGACTGAATACAAGAATGACGGTTATGTGCCAGAACTCCGTAGATATTAAAGTATACTACGCGATATGGAAAAATACCACTGAAGTTGTTCATTTCGCGAAGTGGAAGCCAGGAAAAAGTTTGATTTTTCAAAATATCGATACAATATTGCAACGTTATAAGAACATCAAAGGAATAACTTTCCGTGTCTCGAAGGTATCGTACATGCTTATACTGTAAACTGACATTCAGCAATTAAATTACAGTGCAGTTTATAAAAATTTTAATTTTAATTAGCTCTATCGTTCAACCAAAAAGCAAGAACACATAATGAATTATCTTACCGCCCTTCTAACTACCCTTCAAGAAGTGGGTAATTTTAATACAGTAACAGTGCATTATGCTGAGGAATATGGTATGTTACGTAATAGTCATTGGTCTGGTCTCATTGGAAGTTTGGCTTATAGAAAAGTAGACCTTTGCGTGGCTTTTTTAAGTATGACCACTCTACGAGAGGTCGATATTGACTTTTTAATGCCTCTTTTTCAAGTACAAATGAATATTTATGCCAAGCAGCCTCTAACGAAATCAATTGAGTGGTCTTCATTTTACAAAGTAAGATTGCACCGATAAGCTCCAATAAACTTTAATAAATTAACCTGTATGTCATGTTTTTAGATATATCCTGGAGAGACCTGGATCTTAATTATTTTACTGTTATTGTTTAAAGCATTCCTATTAACACTCATAAAGACCTATTTCAGAGAAAGGCACATAACTGTGGACTTATACTTTGAAAATTTAATCAGTATCTGGGGCATTTATTGTCAGCAAGGTTTGTCAGGTAACTTTAATTGACAATTAAAAAATTAATCATTCAATCGAACCTAAAACTACATGATGATTTCGTTATATCAGAGACTCCACGTGGGGCATCAATGCGAGTACTATATTACTGTACGCTTCTCTTGTCCTTAGTCGCCTCTGCAATATACTCAGCTACGATCACGAGTCGTAATAGTGTATTCGAAAATTATTTACCCTTCTCCAGTTACCAGGAGTTTGTCAACAATACGAATTACAAAATAGTTATGATCAAAGATAGCGTGTATTATCGTTTAATGGTAACGATTCATTTTATCATTGGTTTTATCAAAACTCGTTTCTAGTTTTGTGTGTACTTACAGGAAATGGATGATTCATTGTTCAAACCTCTTCGAAGCCGAATGAAAAAATACGACCAATTACCTATCAATACACAAGAAGGTTTGAAGCAGGTAATGTAAATCATACATTAATTAAAATAACGATAATTATAATTATAATCACAATAATTTTTGTACAATATTATTTTCATAACTCTTATGCGCATTAGGCTTGCGAAGACAATGTCGCATTTTTCCACGAGGAAATAAGATTTGATGAAATTAACCAGACAGCCGGTTGTGTTTTGTTAACCGTCCAAATGCCTCGCAAAGTTTATAAAGCTTTCGCTTTGACAACAAGCAGTCCCTACGCTGAAACGTTTAATTATTAGTACGTAAAAAATTCAGATAAAAAAATCAACAATAATTAAACATAAAAGTAAATATTTATTTTTTACAGCATTATTCGTTTTAGAAATTACGGAATCTTAGCTCGTCTTAAACATTTGTATTTGTTCCAATCCAATGACATTCTCAAGCCTGCGCCAAAATCTATACATTTTATGGAAATTATACCAGTTCTGACTATTTTCATACTTGGAGCTGTATTAAGTTGTATTATACTTTGTGTGGAGATATACTATAGTAGACGAAAGCCCTGTCAAACACGGAAAACTGCTGTATTAAAAGTGTTACACTAACATATACCACTATTTAATAGAAATAACTGTTAAAAAGTGGCGTTTGAATACTTTTTGATAAATAAGTTAAT
Source organism: Philotrypesis tridentata (assembly GCA_018906965.1). Lineage (NCBI taxonomy): Eukaryota > Metazoa > Arthropoda > Insecta > Hymenoptera > Pteromalidae > Philotrypesis > Philotrypesis tridentata. Next base: position 1,424,061 of record JACCIB010000022.1, read on the forward strand.
GTACTAAAATAATGTCATCTATTTATTTAAAAGTATATACATTTTTTTGCTGATTTGTGTTAATATAATAAAAAGTATAATAAATATTTTAAGTAAATATTATTATAAAAGTCTCTATGTATATGATTTATAACAAAATTGTGTACAGCGAATTATATCTTACAATGTATGAAACGCAAATTTCAACAGCAATAGAAGAAAAGATATTTACAAAATATTTACATGTTTACTTTACATACATGTAAATGTAATTTCTGGTACATACACGATTCAGTCTGCATTTTATATTAACTATGACGAACCTTTGATCAATAAATGTGGTATTCAAATTAGTATAGCATTGTTTTCGCGTGGAAATCCTGACGTTTATACTCGAGTTTCAAGCTATGCAGATTGGATCGATAAAAACTAGGTCAACATTAATTCGAAACTGCAATAGACCAGTTAAATAAACAAATAATTTTTGATAAATATCGTTTTTCACAGCAGTCGCTTTACTTTAACGCCTGTCTAATTTAAATCAATCGATAAATCCATACGGTCAGTCGCGTACGTCAGCGAAAAAAAAAATACAGGAAGCTACGTCTCTTCTAAAAGGAAAAATAAAAGATGCAACGCCTGTACTTACAACATCGCCAGTATAAAAGCATATGAGAGAGTTCCCGCGACATTCAATTTTCCGGGGGTGAGGGGGGGGGGGAGAGGAAGGGTTCCATTAGCAGGCTCCAGCCGATAAGACCGTCAACGGCAAAAAAGAGAGCCGAACCTTCCAGCCGTTGAAAACTTAATCGATAAATCCGTTTTTGGTTAAATGCGCAACGTCGCCGTCGTCGTCGTCGTCGTCGCGTCGTCGTCGTCCTCTCGTCCTCTCTATCCGCTAGCCGCACGCGCGAATAAATCAGAGCCCATTCGCCCGTTCTCCCGCTCCCCTTTTGTGCGCAACTTTTTGCCGGGGCTGCGCTCGAAAGCCCTTTCTTTGTTTCTCGTCGCGCGCTCATCGCGATATCGCGACTTTTTACTTTCGACTTTTCACTTAACTTGTCATCGATGCCCCGCGTGCTTTCCAATGCGTAAAGTATAGCTTGTCTTTCCGATACTGCAGCAGCTGTAAGTACGGGGGATGTGTATACGTTTTTTTTTTTAATTCGAACTTTATTTCATCGCTCCTTCGAAGCATCGCTTGAAATGGGTGGGGAGAGTAGGTTGATTGTTTGTCTGAAAAATAGGATACGCTTACGTGCGTGTTGATTCGTTTTTTTTTTCTACTTAAAGGGGTAAGCTTGAGATCGATGAGCAATTCGCGTACAAAAGCGTACGTCGTTGATTGCAAATCTGAATAGACTAATTGAATATTTTTAAAAACTTATAATTGGGCATTCGAGTCGAAGTAGTTCACAATTGAATTTTGAAAAACAGAACTTTTTCCCTTGTTTTTGAAAGATATTTGATTCTTTTAATGCTTTAGTATATTTTTTTATTCTCTAAACTTGCGTTCATTTCCCTCTCAATATGTATTTCTGATTTCACGACGAACACCCATAAATTCAGATCGATAAGTTCTTTCATTAAATTACGTGTACGCGTTCGTTGAGCAGCTCGCATTGCCGTAATTACGTAATTTATGCCTGCGATTACTTTTCTGCACTTACAAATAGGACCATATCCACAATGTTGATTCCCTCGAGGGATGAAGCTAAATTACAGTGATTGGCTCTAATTCTATCGAGTTGCCGACGTTATGAGGGACTCGGTTATGTTTTGCCGTTATGTTTCGCCATTATGGACTCTGTTATGATCCCCTCCATTAAACTAAACAGAACCCGATTACTTATTACCAGAGGATAATTTCCATGAATGTGAAAAAACCTTTAATCCCGTTATAAACTGCCGTTACGAAATATTTCGCGCAAGCCGCCGCCGTGCAGTCGGATCGATTTTGCGCAAGCTCTTTCGAAACTCCAGCCCCCGCAGCGTTTAAAGAATGCCTCGGTCAGTGAATGCCATTCGCGTCCGTCAGAAAATTCTAAACCGTTTTCCGCAGCTTCTCTTTGAAGTCGATTGAAAGTTAAGTTCGAGCCGATCTCGCGCGCAGACGAAATAAAAGACGGCGTATAACCAGGCGCAGTGTAGGCTACTACTTTAGCAGTTCGACTCATCTTGTTTGGTTCGCTCTTTGCTTTCATGATTGTGCTCCGCCCTCGGATGGAAAGTCGAAGGGAATTGCACGGCAAAGAAATTCGAATTCAAGCCCTCGGCAAACGTATTAATTAAAAAATACCCGATCGATTGGCTGCTCAAAGAAAATTAAATTCCATAAAGAAACGGGCGATATACGTCTCGTGTCGACGAAGTTCTCGGCATAAGTCGCATCAATCGCCGCTACGGTATTTCTCGAAAAGAAAGAAAGGGAGAGAGGTAGAGAGAGCGTAAGAGAAAAATTCTCACCCTATAGCAGCACTTTCCTCGTCTTTTACATTTCTTTCTAGCCCGGGGAAGATTGGAAAAGTTCGATGCATCGCTATAGCGTTTCGAGCCGTACTACGATACAGCGCCAAGATGTCAAATGGCGATACATTAAAAGTTCACTTTTTATCCACGCTGGAAGAAGTAACCAAAGAATTTTCTCCGAACAAGATCTTTTTTAATTCAACTATCGAGTTTGAACTATTTTTTAAAATTCTAATGTAGTTGCTTCTAATAATATTTTTAAAAATTGTTCTTTTTAATCTTCAGAGTTGTATCCATCCATGTATAAATAGCACACTGAATTTTCATTTTTTATAATTATGAATTCATACACACTTTAAAACAGAAGACCAAAACAAATCATATTCTACTCAGAACTATATACTTAGCAAATAAATTAATAAGACTGCAATGGCAATTTGCACAAGATATCCAAATTTTTTCTTTTCTACGAGGTTGAGGTCAAACATATGGTAATATGTCCATCTATCGTTTGTGCATTAAGCCATTTTCAATACAAACTCACAAAATCAGTCGCTATGTCAAACAAATAATTAAATCTTGTATTTTGCTACCAAAGACTTACATTTACCACCCATTGTCATATTTATTATTGTTTTAAAACTTTAAAATACAAATAAAACTGAAAACTACGGTAAAAGCGTTCGAGGGTGTTCAAAGTGCAGAAAATCTCAGAATTAAAGCATGACCAACTCTTTTTTTTAAATTGCCCGCGAAATAATTCGTAAAAAGCATCTGATCGATAATTCAACTTACAAATCCTTACTATTCCCGTACACGTACGTCAATCCTGAGGAAACGTCTTCTGCTCGCTGTAAGACTTAATTCGAAAATATACACCGAAAAGCAGAGGATACGTACACCATATATAAACTTAACTCGATTATGTCAATCGCGCAACGAGCTCGAAGACTAGCTCTCGACACTAACTAGATGGATCGATGCTAATTTCGTTCGCGACAGTCACTCGCGAGAGACACATGCTTTGTATACCTATATGCACGTGCATACATACACGTAACCGGAGCTCCCGGCAAGTCCTAAATAGACAGATCCGAGAGTTGTAATACCAACTACGACTGCTTCCGCACCGAAATGTCAGCTGTCTTATTTCACCGCTGTGTATATACCTTCGAATTCGAGATTATGCAGTGTGCCGCCAAGCATTACAAGTGTGAGCTTCATTTATATTTTGAAAGCTTTCCTGGTCGGGTGGGTGGTTGATATTTGAATAGGAAAATCCTGCAGATGTACAGGATTTTAATATGGGGTAATAGAAACATAAGACTTCTTTCCACGTTATAATTTTGTTGTAGCCCTTTTCTTATCAAAGTCAATACATGTGGTTATGCAATTTTATTCAGTTATTCGATTGTCAGATAGAGAAAAAAAATACTCTAGACACTGCCAAGAATCCAAGAATTAAAAGCTCAAGAAGAAAGTCATAAATTATCATAACGATTAAGCTTATCTGTACAATTTATAGCGAGGATGAACTATTGAGATCAAAAAAATAGACATCGGATACAAAGCATTAACACAAACTGACTCCACCTGTTGGTACAAGTCGAAATAATTAACCATAAAACTATCCATATTGGGCAACTCCCCGAACTCACCTCTGTATAAACTAATCAATCTGTCATAGCTCGTAATTATCGAATCTATAGCTATAATAACATCTCCATTTACTCTCTTTCACAAAAATATCCCATTTCTCTTAGCAGTGACGGATAAATCCATCCAAAAGTAAATCCCTCGCACGGAGATGGATGCAAATCCAAGTACTATAATCGAGACGACGAGAGACTCGAGTATAGAATATCCTCTTCTTTTTGACTACTCATCCAACCGCCTATATAATCCGTTCCATTTCCACTAGTCGTGTGAATATCTCTTCGGTTCGTTACTGTTCGGCATATACGTATAATCCGTGCGAATCTAACTGTGAAAAAGGCTGTCATGCGACATAAAATTCCAGTTGAGGGATTTGCTCAAATCAATTGGACAAACTATAAAATTATGTTGATACTTAGAATCGATTTTACACTCAGCAAACTAGATTTTGTCGGAAATCACTTTCGTGGTTGAGATGGACATATTTTTAGTTTTTAGACAAAATCTAGATACCCCATAGGATATTGTGCAAGAAAGAAATGTTCAATGAAGAGTTTCGTAAGTAGCCAATCCAGAGATTTAACGGTTACAAAATTAAAAAAAATTAATTTGGGTTCCTCGAAGGCGAAGTTACTGCTCCCATTTTCAGACAAATTTTTCTAAAACTCAGAAACAACTTATAATGTACGATAAAATTCAAATATATCTATTTCAAACAACTAAGATAATAACCTCATAGAAGAGGGTATAAAATCAAGCTCGCGTGACATCTACAGGTCAGTAAATTTGATCAGAAAGCACACAGTGTACAATAATAATATTCAAATTTCTGTGGGGGAAGGAAGTTTCCCCGAGTCTTCCTTGCGGGGAAGAGAGAGACGACGATGTCTGGCGGCAATGGCGGCTGTCAGGTAGCACGTCCCTTCTCTTGCCGCCGAGGGAAGGTTAGGTCCAACTGCGCAGTACAGGGGAGAGAGTACCGTCAGGCAGCGCTACTCTAGCTACCCCTCCTCCCCTGAGCGGGCCCCGAGCGGCAGAGCTTGGCGAGCCGTCCGACGAGTGACATCGGCTACGGTTACGGAGTGTAAGATGGAAATAAATGGTTAAAATTAGCTGCGTGAGTCTTGTTATTTGGAAAACGCCCGCACCTCTACCCTCGATTTCCCACATTTCTAATTCAATAATTCAACGTCATATTGCTATGGATAGACTTATAAAAGAAAGGTGTACAGCTCAGTAGCCCACAGGATATCGGGATGGAAGGACCTACCTATAGGTCCACATTTCATTCAATAAGACAACAACTTTTGAGGATATTCAAAAATGTGGCGTGCACCGTGAAATTTTCAAAGTGTATCAGCATAGAGTCAGTTTTCGGGTGTGCTTGTGTATGTTAAGTGTACACCTCTGTGCAAGGATTCTTTAAGTTCCCAAATCCAGTCCTAACGGGCACTCCTGGCTAGAAGAAGATGCACTTTCAATGATGTGCACACTTCATCACCACCACGAAAGAATTCGCGGCTGAATCAGACAATGGTAACAGGAGATCCACATCAGAAGACGACTTCCACGTTTATAGGAAGACAACGCACTATTTTTATTTGCTATTATCAGCCCGAACCGGCAATATGCTAGCGTGAATTGATTTGGCCCATACATGGACGTTGTACATCGGTTTGCGGGTCTTAGTCTAGGGGCGCAGTATGCTTCGGCATTCCGTACGACGGGTCAAACCTAAGTCCTATTGCTGATATATATGACGTAAGTCGATTCGTTCGTTGGATAATGTTGTCGCGGGGATATTGTTGCTTTCACCCGATCATATTTTCCGATATACTAACAATCCATTATTGTCTTTCAGCAATTCATCATCATACGACTGAGGAGAGAAATATTTACGTGGGATCGGGTGATCCCAAGGCTTGTTTTAATCTAAAGTTTTCTCGATCCTTGTGTGTCATATTATAATATTGTAATATAGTGATATTTTTTCTTCCTTCTTTCTCTAGCACTTTCTGAATATAAATCTGAAGGAGAGAAACTGTTGTTGTTAAAAATTGTTGTATTCTTTTCTCTGAATAGGTTTGGCTTTGCTTTTTTTCAAGGTTTTTGCGTCTTTTTTACAGTGTATCTTTGTCAATCGACGAATCAGTAAATCGCTCGTGATCTCTGTGTTTCGTTTTCTCTCTCTTTTTCTCTCTCTCTCTTTCTCTCACTCTCTTGCTCTCTCGACTTCCCCTTTTCTTGCTGCTTGCGACTTTCTCATGGCTCTATTTTCGCTGCGAATAGAGACGAAATTCTACGTGAATCAAAAGAAAAAACAACTTTGTTGCGTTTTCTGATGGACAAGACAGTTGATGAGACAATCGCGGAATGAAGCGTATAATGGCGAGAGCTAAGAGCTATTAAAACAACGAGAGTAATATAGAGTTAGAGAGATTGAGAGACAGAGTTATACAATCGACTTCTTTTTTACCCGGTGTCAAGATGTATTCTGCCGTTCTTTCTCTCGAATAGAAGAGGAAAGAGACGACGGAGGAGTTTGCAATTAAGCGCATCGACGAAGAAAGGGAGGAAGCAATCGACTCGTTTAGTGAAAAAGAGTTTTGCACTGAAAGACTCTGTGATGCTGAAGATTAACAGCTTCTTATTGTTAGGGTCTAGATTAAGTAGTTGATGATTAAGCGTCACTTCGCTCACTCTGGAGATTCTTCTGATTTATCATCGTCAACTTTATGTTTATTCTTTTCATTTATTGCTGGATGATGGAAACCATCGATATAGTTGTTTAAGCGTCCATACTTTAAAACAAGTTGTTCCACAATAAAAATTGTGCAGATTGAAACTAATCATTAAATATCTTATAAATTGAGTTGAAAGGCATTTTATCCTTTATGTAACACACAAAACCAAGCATAAGCAGACTGGAGGTAAACGCTGGTATGCGTCAATTTGATCTCTAGCTCTACTCAACATTATTTTCTACAGCTGAACCATTAACTAAAACCGAAAATTCAATAACAAGCGATAAATCGACCCTCGGAATCATCCTCGTTTCGCTTTCGATTCACTGTACTCTCAAGCGCTCTATATGTATCAACGCCCCTTCCCCCTCGTACACACGCACACTCACACCCACGTACCTGAGAATGAAAAGCTCTCTCTTGCTATCTCTTTTACTTTTTATTCTCACCTGCCAACTACTTATTTCACTTTAACGGTCTATCGTCTGTCTTGGGCTCCGTACGAGTTAAGCATCAAAAGCTATTCCGCTAGCTCCAAGCATTTTTCTTTATTCGGGAGGAAAAATCATTTTGGATAATGACGTAGGAGAGGACGTACATGGTGTAATAAGAACTCGAGGCTTTGGAGCACTTTTTATTAATACTATTGATTTAAGAATTTGTTACTTCGAAAATTTTAATTTACAATTAATATACCCTAAAAACTGTACAAGTCCATCGAAAATATAACTGACAATGGCCGTCTAGACAGTCGATGACATCCGCAGTTGTAATTACGCATTACCTGGAATTGTAAAATAGGACCATAGAAAAAAAAATAAAAAACATTTGATTCTTGATAATAGATTACGAGTCTTCGCTCAGCTGACAGCCTTAGCTCTCCACGGATTAACTGGAATACGCATGAACTCTATGCAACATATCCGATTTAAATAAATACATCACAATGAACGTAACGATATAATTACATACAATACGCGTCGAAAAAGTCGATACGATAAGGTGCATATGTGCCTCTGTACACACGCATACACCTATAGGCGACAATAACGCAATCCGCGAGCGCCATTGGCATCGCCCGCGCGCGCGCGCGCGCGCGGAAACATTAAATTCGCAGCTAGGAAAATTACACACTCGGAATATAACGGACAGATAACAGGCGCTCGGGCTGCAAGCCAAGCGCGATCTCGTAAATTTATCGCGAGTAAGCAATACTTTGAGTTATGACTCGGTGTCAAAGTCACCGAGATCCCGCTGATTAATAGCTCTCCCTCCCCCTCCCCCTCCCTCTCTCTCTCTCTCTTATAAGCAGACGCACACTGCAGCGGATTCGAAATCCGCAATGGAAACGTTATATGCGTTACACGTACTTTTATAAATTATACAGTCGAGCGTATAGCGTATATATATATTCGATCGAAGAACAGCGAGTCGACGAGCTTTTTTCGCGCATCAAGCTTCGTCTGCGGACGACGTCGAGATGGCCGATAAATCCAAAGGGTTATACAGGGGTCAGCGAGCTAGAGAGAGATGGGAGAGAGAGAGAGAACGGCATAACTAACTACTCGAAAGCATTCCGCGCGCGCATAATCTCGTTATAACAAGCCGGGGAAAACCGCTAATAGCCTACTTTTACGCACACTCGGTGTAAATCCGGGTGATTAAGCGGCGGGAGTAGGCGGGCTTGGAGAATCGCTTGCTCGTTTCGCGGCTTCTTCAAAATGCAATCGGGCCTACGCATATATAATACACACGCGTGTGCGAGCCGCGAGCGTTCAATTAGGCGTTATTGCAATATTTCGCGCGGAAAAGTTTTCGCGTCGGGAGGAGTGTCTTCTTCGTCTTCCTCTTCCTCGCGATTCTCGATTTCTCGTGTATACGCGTATCCCAGAAATCGACCGAGGGAATCGCGCGGCAGTTGGAATAGAAAATCGCCGAGAAGAAATGGCGAGGGCGAGGAGGGGATTTTTCAGCCGAGCGCAAAAGTGTCGCGCGCAGTGGGAAAAATCACGCGAAGTTCCGCGGATTCTCGCGCGCGCGCGCGCGCTGAAGTTTCAAAGGGAAACTATGCGCAGGTGACCTACTTTTTTATCTCGCGCGGGTATCTCCCGAGATGTTTCAAATGTTTGGGATTTTTCGCGAGCGACTTCGGATGCTACGTGCGGCTCGTTTCATACACCTATACGAGGGAAGTACGTGAAATGCTTTTTTCATCTCTGGGCCGAGGGAGACATATCAAGTTGTAGAAGTGCAGGGAAGATAAGGAAATCTGGAGCGCGTAGATGTTTAATGCGAAATTCATTTACAGTGTAACGTCTCAGTAAATTGGGATCGTCTAAAAAGTAGACGAACAAATAATTGGGAATTACGTAACATGATTGATTATTGTGTAACTCGACGTAACTCGATTTTTATCGTTACTTACAAAGTAAACGATCGCTGCTGTGCGATGGCGCGAAATTTGAATTGATAGTCGACACCGTTTTGATAAAGCAAAACTGCCACAGCCTTTAAAAGTAAATCAGCAGAGTAGCGACACAACCGAATTACTATTCTATCCTCTCCGCCTAAAAGAATCTCCTTTCATCCCTCCGAGCCTCTCGTCCCGTGCCAAAAGAGGCTGATGCAGACACAAAAACCTCGTCGCATAACCAACAGCGACAAAATCTCCCTCTGAAATCCAGCCTCCTCTAAGACTGTGACGCATCAATAATTCCACTTTCTCTATCCCTCTCTCTCTCTACGGAAAAGGACTTTCAATTCCCATCCCTACGCATTACCTTCTCGCAGGTATACTAATAGCCTCGTCCCAACCAGACCGAAATCTCAGACTTTCAAATCTTATCGTGCGGCTGCGACGGGCATTAGGACGCTTTCTTATTCCCTCGGATTTCGCCGTTACTTATTCACATCTGTGCGCAGTAAGAGCGTAGTAAGAGCGAAGATTTCCAAGATCAGCAATATAGTTGCTTTTAATGATTTTATGCGCTTAGCGATTTTTTACGTATAAGGTGCACAAGTAGTCCGGAATCCGTAAGTCTGACTTGGAAAATACCAAGATGTACTTTTCGCACGCTTGAATCGAGTCGAATCCAGTTAATCGAACATTCAACAGTTATAGACCGGAATCTATAAGCGATGATTTCGTCATATTGCTATCATAACGAAACAGTAAATAGTTTGTTTTATCAATTCCAAATATAGCTGTAATGGATTATCGTTAAAGCTTTTATTTACTTATAACAATGCAGCGTATACATATCAATTTAAAGTGTGTAACGATATATTTAAAAATATCTGCAAAAATAAAAAAAAATAATAATAATAAAATAATAATGGGTATTATTATACAATGTTCGGTTTTACATTTTATTGATGAAATTCAACTTCGTTTTCCATTTTGTCTTCACGCATGATTACCAGTCTCATAAGAATCCATTTGGCTTTATTTTGAAATTGTCAACTTCGTCCGGTAACATGCAGTATGTTTTTGAAAATTTGCCGTAATTGTCAATTTTCAACTTCGTCCAGTAAAAGCTCAATTATTAAATTTTATTTTTATTTTTATTTCATGGGATTGCTATCATTTTTATCTAGGTCTACATCATTCCCTCGGAACACTCAGATATCTTGAGTATCAAACAGATTTTTCCTTCAATTATCCTCGATCAATACAACAAAATATCACGTAATTTGTAATGTACACCATTTCGAAAAATTATGCATAAAGAATATTTTACAAAGGCTAAGAAAGTTCAAGATAATACTACAGCCGAGTTCAGTGTTGAAGCCAAAACAGATCTTCTCAATCTATCTAGGTCTGCGACATCAGCGAAGAAGCTCCAGTCTCCTGATAAGAACAATTTTTCGTTCCGTCGATATTACACGTCGGCTGGTAGATATCAGTCTAAGAGAGTATTTCGACGATCAGTGAGACGAATCAAAAATGCAGCGTAAAGTACTTTTCCTTCTCTCCTATCTCAATTTCAGTAGAAGCTGAAAGACAATTGAAATTTGACGCTACAACGCAGCAGAAGAAAAAATAACTAATTTGTTTATAAACAAATAGTGAAAAGAAATGTTTATGAACAAATTTTGAGATATACTATCAAAATGCCATTCTACGAGATACTTACGTTTAAGCTTCAAAGCTTCGCTAAACGATAGATAAAATTGCAGTTTTCGAAATTTTACCTTTGCCACTATTCATAATTTTTCGGCAGCGCGATTGAAATAGAGTTTACCGAAGTGGGATACAAAATTTCGAACTCGATTAATTCTCAACCTAAATTCTTTTTTCCTTAGTCCCATATACATTTTCGCGCTTCGGGTCTACGCAGTTTTCCAAGTAAGACGGCATTACGCGCGGCTCATTTAATTATGCATACGAGGGAGGGGCAAAATGTGCAGAGGACTTATATTGTCCGGGCGAAAAGTCGGCGCGAGATCCAATTTAGGGTTCGGGCCAAAGCTGATTATAAGGTTCGGGATCTAAACTTTCGAACCCCGGAGAGCCGCTTTAATCCGAGCATAAAAAAATATACTAAACTCTCGAGTCCCGAGTAGTGGCCAGCGCAGTAGTTCGATAAACTCCGTCCGTTTATTTTCTTTCTAGCTCTTCCCCCTCCCCGCCCCCTCCCCCTACTCTCTCGATCCTCGGAATGACTTTGCGAATTTTTTGCGCGTCCGTTATATTTCCATTTCGTTATATTCCTAACGAGAAGCAAACAGCGCTTGTAGGAACGTTTACTCGCGCGGAAAAAAAATGCGAGAGCATATACGAATTACCCAGGGGTCAACTCGTCTAGGCATAAGTCACGTTCTTTTTTTCTTCTTCGATAAACGCAAGCTCGCGCTCACCGTCTCTCTTTCAACTCGGACTCGGCGCGCAGGCCCTGATTAACGAGATTCGCATTAATTACAAAAGCGAATCTCGCCCTCCACCTCCCCCCACTCCCTCCTCGAGTAAACAAACGGAAAAAATCTCTTCACGCTCCGCATTACAAATCAAGGAATATAGGCATAAATGAACTTTCTCCGTCTCCCCCTATACTCCATCCCGCCTCTCGTCGACATCAAACAAAAATGCCGGAGCGAAAAAATAGAGAAAGGCTCAAAGAGCACGCGCGCATAGCTGCTTTATTAAACAGTGGATGAACTCGAGCGCGTATATTCGCTGCGCGCGCTCTTCTCTTCTCATTTTGCTGCAGCGCGCGTTTGTTGAAAGTGACGCGGGTGAAATCAAAAAAAAAAAAAAGAAAGAAACGGGAGAGAGAGAGAGGGAGAAAGGGGTAGAGCAAACTTTCTATGCTTGCCCTTACGGTTCACTGAATCGCTCCCGCGATCGGCGATAAATGCGCGTCTTTGTGTTTATGGATTTTGATGGAATTGCGAACACGTATTATAATACATATAGGCATGTATAGTGCCGTGTGCGGTTATCGCGCTGCTTGTTTTCGTTGGCTCGATGCGTGCTTTTGCTGCACAACAACACTTCGCCTGCATATGCAAATCGAAATTCAATATTACAGATCCGTATACAGGAGGGGTAAACATTTGCTCGATTTATCAGCTGCGCGCTGCAGAAAAATGTTGCGAATTTACACGTAAAATTGTAATCGCGTACGCTCACGCGCTCGTCGATGTCAGTTTTTTTATTTTGCTTTTTTTCGCCGATGGTTCGGAAGTCAGTTATGAGGGGGGGGGGGGGGCAGCGCGAGTTGAAGGCAAAAGCAATTATGCGTAATTCTGGGGAAAAATTTATAACGAGGCTGTTTTAACTCGAAGCACGTGGAAATAGGTCGTTTGATATACCTTTGATTTAAAGCTGGGAATAAATTTCAAAATATAAAATCCACGGTTTGCGGTCATTTTTTAATAAGCTGCGTTCATCGTTTTGGCGAATAAATATTTTTTTTCAAATTACTCGATCGACTACTTTAACGACGATATCGCTTAATCAAAATATTTTTATGCTATTCGTTCAGAAGAGTCTTTTTCCAGCAACACAGCAGAGCCGACGAATAAATTAAAGCTGATTCCGTTGAAAGAAAAAATTATAGCACCGTCCGAACAAAGCTTAATATCCAAATTTAATACAATGAAAATATCTGTGAGAGTGGCACTTACGAGTTACTCAATTTTCATCCACTATTCAAACGCCGCATCCCACGAGGTATTTGCTGACACAATCCTCAAACTTTGTGAAACGGTCGATTCGCTTCCGTGTAACGCGCAAGGGAGAGAACAAAGTTCGTAAATCACATCATCCCACCAGATCACTTTCTCTTATTAAAGCAAATCAGTTGTTATTCGTTTCCTCGCATCCGCCGGCCTGTGGCGCGAAATTCAAATGTTTACACCAGCACCCTCCTCGATTACCCTTGAAAAGCAAAAAAACTGAAAAATCCCTCTGCGCACAACGACGCTCTTATCCCGATAACATTGCGCGCTCCGCATTTCCCGAAAGTCCATCACCCATGCGCGCGTGCTTGCGCCTTTCCGAACTTATCTCCCGCGAACTCATTACCGCCAAAGCCCAGAGCGCGCGCCGAAACTCCCAGAAGAAATGCAGCGGGGGGGGGGGGCGCTCGCATCAGGTGTGTGCAGCGGCCTTCTACTCTATATAGGTATGACTGGTGCCCATATCCACGTCCCCGTGCAACAACGGCGAAGGACTACGTGGATGTATGTGTGTGTGTGTGTGTGTGGGTGTGGGTGTTTCCCAGTGGCCGCAATAACCTCGCACGGCATTAACATTACATTACCTTCGAAATGGGATTGCGCGGACGCGAAGCCCGTTAGACCTGCGGGCCGCAATCGCGTTTCCGTCTTCTCCCTTCCCCCTATCCTCTCGTGCAGAGGTGCGCCCAGCGCCTGTCTCTCTGTCTTTTGAGAGTATAGCAGCACCGAGAGTGAGAGAGAGAGAGACACCGTGTGTCTACTACCTGTATATAGGTGTATATATAAATAGGGGCCAAGTCGCCTGTTGCCAGCGTAGCACCGTTATATACAGTGCTATTGCCGGCTCGATCGTCTGAATAATACAGAGGAAGCCAAAATGCCCGCGGCTGCTGCTGCCGCTCGGCTGGACTTTGCGCCGGTGAGTTACGAGTTCGGGGTGGGGGAGGGGGATAGTTTTGGGGATGCTGGTTTACGAGTGGATGATTAAAAAGTTTTGCTGGGGCTGGTTTTCGCGTCTGCTGGTCGGAGACGTTGAAAGAATTATGGAGGGAGGTGAGTGGGGGAGGGTCAAGGGTTTTCGTCGTGGTTACTGGTTTGAATGCGACTTTGCCGTTTTTCGCGAGCTCGTTAGAATTGCATTGGACGCGACGAGAATACGGGTATAAACGGAGTTTTTCGAGGTTTGGTACGGGATGTGATCAACTCGCTTGAATCCATTGTTAATCGGACCTTACCTCAATTCGGATGGTAAAAACATGCGATTGGATAGTCACATGTAATTGAATCAATTGCCAGCTGTACAACACACGACAATCGATTCAATTCAGCCTGGCTGGTGTTTGACAAAATCTATTTCTTTCAGAGTATGCCCACCTCGAAGCGAACAACAAGTAGTAGACATCCCAGTCGTAGTAGGCCATCAGTACTGAGCCTATGGAACAATCAGACACCATGATCATATATCCAAATCAAATGTGGCTAGCTTCGAAATGAAAAGATCCTCGTAAGCTCGGCAAGATTTATTTGCCATCGTCTATACAACGATGTTTGAATTTCAGGGAAAGCGCGAAAATCGAGTCCATCGAACCGAGAAGAAAAGCGATCTCTGTATATTGCTCCTCCAAATCTGTATCGGCAGTGGATTCCACGTCTCCACTGAGATTTCGTATACAAGATTTCTCGTCGAATCGCCGTTAAAACCAACTCGATCTTCCGCTTATACCACATAAGTAATAAGTACATACACCAACACAGCATCAAGTCGCACCGGAGTACGATTCCTCAGGAGCACATAGGACGCACAGAGCGAACCAGAGAAAGAGAGAGAGAGAGAGAGACAGAGAGACGTAGAGAAGCATCTCGACTATGCATTCGGCAGTAAAGCGTTAATTAACGTAAGCCCCGCGAATCGGTAATTTCCCGGGCTGGCCGTTTCGTATCCTGTTCCGGACTCGCGATAGCGCAGCAGCAGCAGCAGCAGCAGCCCACACCCCCGTGGCAGTCGTAATGGACGTTCTATTACCTCGGACCGTGCGCTAGGCGGACGCACACACACACACACGTGGGCCACGGTACCAATTGCTTTTACGTGCGGCTATACGTATATACGTATGTGGCGTACGTGCGGCTGGCTGCTACTTCTCTTGCACCGGATACGTCCGAGTGCAAAGTTCTGTATTCGCCGTTATAACGCCGCCCCGAAAATATCAAGCGCTGCGTAAACGTCCGCGCGTCTGTGCGCTTATATATGTGTAATTGTGTAGGTGCGCATGCGAGCATGTGTTTGTTCATACGTGTGTATGTGTGAGGGTTGTGGACTTACTAATTACTGTACGCAACTCCAACTGTATGATTTCGTTTTCCGTTATTGAATTTGGCAGGCGAAAAATGCGGTTTCCCGTATACGATTGTCCAAAAAGATACGGCAATGTAACCCAAGTCATAGTCATTGATACTCATAAATCAAGTTCAACTGCATAGTCTGATTAGTAGATTGATTTTGGCTTCCACCTAAAAGACACTATGTACACTGAACAATTATTATTTCTTACTGAACTTGTAAAACTACAATATACCTACATCTGAAGGAAGTGGAAGTGATCGCGTGAAATAACACCATATGGTAGTAAAACCTACGTGCGCAGACGTGTTTTTCAAAACATTGAATTATTCATATTTTATTGACCTGTTTATAAATATCACATTATTTTCCCAGTGTATAATTCACATTAAAAAAATAGTAAATTAGAGTTCGATCGTCCTTAAGAAAATAAGTATATCTATATTATAAATATATTTACGAAAGCACGTGCACTTATGCATATTGGCTATAGGGTATTATGCGATTCACGCTTATTTTATTTAAAACAGCTTATAGTGCGTATTCGATGCAAATTAGATCTGTAAACGTTTCTTGTACTGAAAAAAAAAATATTTATAATATATGAGAATACCTACGCTATTTCATAGAAAATGATACGTAATATATTATACATTAATGAAATTCTATCTATAACGCATCTACAAGAATTTTAAAAGAAAATAAAGAGGGAAGTAAAACGTAATGCATTAGTGAAATGCTATCTATAAAACATAAAAAACAATTTTCAAAGAAAAGAAAAAGGAAAAGAAAAAACTTCTACTTATAACATATTTCATATTTATTGAGTTTCGAAATAACACGAATCTTAAAAAATGATACTATCGTTCCTTTGAGTAAAAATTAATTTTTTAATTAATACTCTGTTATAAATTTAATTTAATTTAATAGAAAAATGACTATCGTTTCGTAATAAATTATATTTTCGACTAATAGAGTATTTTTCCATCACAATTTAACGTTATTCGATACGAATACTTTAATCAAATCTTGTTCATGCTCGCCGCCGAATCACAATTACCTAACAATTTTTTTAGGTATAGAGTAAGTACAAGTTTTTTATAAAACTAAAATACCCGTAGGTTTGTGCCCCAGAAAAATTCGCAATTCGCTCGTAATTGACACAATGAAAATTCAGAATACTTATTAAAGATTACACTGGACTGTACAATTTTCAAAAATATCAAATTTTTACAATAAAAAAAATATGGCAGTGCACTTGGCAGTCCCGCAAGCTCGAAACCGTTAAAAAAAGAGTCTGCATACACGTCGTCGCAGATCGATTTCGACATTACACCATATTCGAGAGACGAGCAGTGAATGTAAGCCTCCCGCGATCGGCCTATCAAAACAGAAATTTTCCGCCTCGATTCCCCCGTATTTCATTCGTTTGCACTGCCGCTTTTTTTTACACCACCCCCGGCAGCGTCCGCGAATTATTCAAAAAAAAAAAAAAAAAAAAGAAACGCGAAGGCGCGTTTCACTTTTTCCCCGCAGCTGCTGTTCCTCCCTCGTAATTGTCGTTTCACTCGTGGGAATTTTTTTCCCGGACTCGTCGATCGCCGCGGATTGATCGCTCGCCCCCGTAGCGGATTGTGGGGGATGGGGGGGGGGGGGTGAATCAGTCGCGGAAATCCAAGTTGGAATTAATCGTACGTCGAGAGGTGCACAAAAGCATTTGCATAAGGAGAAAGAATTTATGAAGTGATAAGCAGTCGAGTGGTCGAGAAATACCGTATAGCTATTATATATATAAGCAGTTGGGCTGACCGCACGTAGAGTTGAATGTAGGGTCAGGTGTAAGGTGCGACTACGATGGCACGTTTCTACGGTTTAACTCCTCGTTTTGAACTCTGCGGCGATGCGTTTTCGTGTCGTGGCACGTTCGCGAGTCTTGTACTGCGGAGCTCGTGGTCGAGGATTTAAGAAAGTCAGGCCTGCATTATATTACTCGATTTCCATGAAGAACGAATTTGCTGGTCAATCCAGTCGGCTGCAGCCCGAAAACCACATTTCGAATAAATATCAAATGTTATTTAAAATTTTCTATAGCTGATTAATGAATTATGGTTTTATGAAACATAATAATTATTAACGATTGTCTTATGTATGTATCTAAAAAAAAATCGTTTAAAAGAGCAACTTATAAAAAAGATAATGTTGTCAAAGTGTAAATTAAAAATTAAATCTTAGAAGTTTAATACAGTAAAATAGCAAGTGTCGCCCGCAATTCCGAAAGTCAATCAAATTCAAGACAATACGCCGCGGCATCGCAAGCAGCTTGAGAAAACACAAATTACACCGAGCGACACGGGCACCTAGACTCGATCGCTTCTCGCTATATATACGCATTAATTTCTCTACCTTCGTGAAACTTGCGCCGTATAAGCCGAACTACGTGATTAGGCTCGAGCAAAGTTTAATGTACACTTCGACTTGAAATTAACTCATGGAGTCTCGACTGATAAGTGTAGGTGCGAATCGTTGAGCGAATGAACTGTTGCCAAAAATACAAGTGCGAATCACTGCGTCGTATTAGTCAAGCCGATTTCTCGGTATATATCTATTCTGAACACTGCAGCTTAATCCCAATATCATTTCTCATGTTACTCATAAAATTTTCTGGAATCTTGGTCGTTGCTTAAGTAACGCAATTTCATACGAAAGTTTATCTCACGTCTGTGACACATCTAATAACGTCGCTTAATGAAATTATCCACACCATACAAAATGAATCAATCACAAGTGAACATCGCACACAACTACGCAAAATAAAAGGCATTCCGCTCTTACCCAGTACACAATACCAAAGTCAAAAAGAAAAAAAGAAAACAAAAGTTCCATCGCAATTGAGCTTGTCAATATCTTAACAACGCGCGGCGACGACCACACGCTCTCTCTCCGCGCGCGCAAAAAAAAAGAAAAGAAGTCGACGGAAAAATAGGTGCAGAAACTTCAAACGCCAGCGGCGTCAACAGCTTGGCTCCGGAATTCCTCTCCTCGAGTTAAAAGTATACGGCAAAGTACCCACCAGAAACTTGCTCTTCCCTCTTTCCCCCCGCTCCCTCGTCACCCAGTCGGTCTCTCCCCGTGTCTCTCATCCCCCCCGGCGAGAGCAGAGCGATAATAAAAGAAGGATTCAGCCGAGTATCGATTTGATAGCTCTCGGTCAGCTAACAGCAGTCCTTTTTATCCGGTTCGACGTTCGCGAGCCTGCGTAATGCCCGGCTTCGATACATCGGCAATATTGTCTTGGGAGCGGCTGAGCTTCTTATTCTTATTCGTGTTGCTCTCCGAGCCGCTGTAGCCGCGCGGCTCTCCGCAACTTTCCTGCGGGCGTACACTTCCTCTTTGTCTCACTTTTCTTCGAGAGTCTCCGCGCGCGCCAGGACGACGAGGCTTTTTATACATGGGTGCATTGCGGCGCAAGGCGAATAAAATGTTTTCATCGCTATACGTGTAATTTCACGTTGTGTACGACGTACGACTTTTTATGCGTGGCTACCGGGTGTTGTTGCGCGGATCGTGTGAAGGACGTTTTTAGGGTGTTGTTGCTGATTACTTGCCGTGGAATAAAATGACATGATTCTATTGTGTGACAGTTTTTTTTTCAAACTCAGAAATATAGCCTAGCTCGATTCTCTTATGGATTGTCGGTCTGTACGGAGAAAAGCATGGTTTAGAAAAGCCTGTTTTACAGTTTGACATTTGGCGGGACAGTAACAAAATTAGTCCAGAACCTAATGAATTTTGAATATATGACATAGTTTGTAATTTATGTGATTCCATCTGATTTTATTTGATACATTTTTGAATCTTTTACAAAATGAAGACAGTATTGACACGATCGTATCAAATAACACGATTAATTTTAAAATCCATGTCCATCCGTAAAGTCCAGCATAATAGGTGTTCAACACAGCATATCGCGCATTCCCGCAGATAAGGACACCGCACATACGCGAGATAAAAAATTTCTACGCGAAGCTGCAGACCGCCGCAGCTCCTCTATTTTCTTCTGCAACTACCTCGCACTCGTTCCACCTATTCTTTTTATCGCGTTGCAGATGTGTATAGGTATATCTGAGGGAAGACCACTACAGCATACCATACGGCAATAGCCCCAAGGGTGCAAGTATACAGGAAGAAGATCCCTCGGATTTCTTGCAATCCGAAAGGGCCTTCGTTTTTGCCCTGAGCCAGAGAGGATCTGCGACTATTTTCCTTCTTGATTACTGTGTTTGCCACTGCTGCCGAACTCCGCGGCATCGAGATAGAGAGAGAGAGAGAGAGAGAGAGAGAGACAGGCGAAGTCAAGATCAGACTAGCAAGAAAGTCGTATAACCGGCCGCAGGCGGTTGACACGAGTCGTGGGAGAATCGAGTGCGCCGTCGGGGCTCCGCTTTAAATTGATTTTGCCCAGGAAGATTCTTGCCCGGACGATCCATCGCTCCCTTTTTAATTAGCAGTTTATAAAGCTTCCGGCCCTGCTGCAGGAGATTTCTCCGGTTTCTTATTCTTCTTCGTCTTCTTCTTCTTCTTCTTCTTCTTCTTGAGAGCTTTTTCGGAGGTTTCGAGATTGTTTACTTCAAGATGGAAAGTTTGAAGAAGATATTCGCGCTGCTGATGCTTTGAGACAAGCAGCCAAGGGAAATTTAATCTGTTAATGAGCTCTACTGAGCATTAGCATGAACGTATGCACCGGTTCAGTGCTAATTCGAATCGAATTTCAGTTTTTGTTTCGCGAACTCCGATCGGATGTCAAGTGTTATCGTAGCTTGGCGTTTTAATTAAGCGATAGTATTTTCGGACAGAATCCTTGTTAAACCCGCTTATATTCGACGGCTTCTGAAAGTGGTTAAGTCACTCAGATGCTCCCTTGGTAAAAGGCAATAACGAATAAGCCCTGAGAAGCTTACGTGATCCCGAGACCGACGATCATAACGAATTAAAAATATGAATTTTATTAACTGGACTGGATGTAGTAGGCTAAAACGTGTGTTTGGCTTGTGACAAAACAAAATATTAGGTGCGATTGTCCTCCGTTACGCAATTGCATGTTACTCTGCTATGTTTGAAATTTTTATTGTAATATCTTGGCAAATGAAAATGTATCTAAAGTGATGATGCAGTGCAATATAAACTTGATATTTTTTAATGATAGATAATTTGATTTTTATTATTTGTTACAAGTAAAACAAATTTTGTTTTTAGTTTTCTTTACTATGGCGTTGAAATTAATACTTTTGATTGACTTTCAGACGACTTTCAATTCATATGCTCTGTTATTGATAGCAGAATTTGTCATTGTTGTAAAGTAAAATTGCAATTTTATCATTGATATTTTAATGCAACGTTTCTGACTTGAGAATTGACCAAGAATTAGTCAACATCAACTTTCCAATGAAAAAAATGATTGCAGGAATGTTGCAAAAGGACAAAAAGGAATTAACAACAGAATTATGACTGCTTATTTATAATTTATTGCAAAAAAACTACACACTAACTAATTACAAAATAAATACATCACGCGATCGTGACTTTTTTGAGATTTTTAAGCCCTGCAGCTAAGAGGCAATTGGTAGCTCTGGGTGTAAGAGACAGACTTCTGGGTCAGGTCGGGGTTAGCGCCATTCTGAACGCGCTCAGCGACCTTCTCAGAGGCATTACTTCTGGCAACACAGTGGAATTGGACATCCTTAGATTTGCTCTCCGATGGTCTACAACTTGACGAACAATTCGGCAGAGGTCTCAGAGAGAAGCAGATCTGGTTGTCCTTCATGATGACTTTGGTACGGTGGTTCATGCAGCGTCTGTTCTCACGACTGTCGTCGTCATCTTCATCGCTGTTGCGGCCACTGTTACGTCCATTGTTATTGTTATGTCCATTGTTATTGTTACGTCCATTGCCACTGTTGCGTCCATTGCCACTGTTACGTCCATTGCCATTGTTATATCCATTGCCACTGCTGCGTCCAGCCTCGGAGTCGCTGATTACGTTTCCGGGCCTGGCGTTTTCGTAGTTGCATTCCGAGTTCTTGGCTCTCTGGGCCCTCTCAGGAGCTGGTCCTCTACATTTCTCATCGTTGGTAAATGCGTAGGTGGCTGAGAATTCATCAGCGTTCTGAAGAAGACAACCTCGAGGTGTCTTCTGGTCGTTCTCGGATTCGCCGTCGTTGTCACCGCAGAGACCGCGAACGGAGTCACGATACCTGTCACCAGCCTATAAAAATATGAAAGTGAGTATCATTGGTAATAAACAGTAATTAATTTAGAGGAAGAATGATCAACTCACCTCAACTTGAGCGCGGGATCCATCGTAAGTGATCCTTACGTTGTATTTGTCAGAAACAAGCCTGACGGAGTTGTCGTGAATAGCGAAGATTTCGACGGCGACCTCGTTACCCTGCCTCTCTTGGTGGCTCTTCCTCTTAGAATACTGGATTTGTTGACCGTTAACTTTGACGCGTGGCTCCCGAGAGTCGGAATTACTGAGCTCGATCTCCTTGTCTCCGAGTGTGATCTTGAGTTCTTTCTGTTCATCATCGTTATCTCTAGTCAGAATAGAGACGTGCATGTTTTCGGGAATTGGCTGTTGCTCACTAGGCCTGTCTGGGTCGTTCTTGGGGTACGCCGTCATAGCAACGTGCCAACACTTGCCGAGGCGAACATTGTAACGATGGTTATCGAAACTCTTCACCATGGACTTGTCCAAGTTGCAAGTGCCTATTATCGAATAGAAATTAAGATGAGAAACTGTTTCACGTGCGCTCGAATAAATACCGTGTAAAAAATACTTACTGGACTGAACGTTGTTTTCATTATTTTCTCTGTTGTTTTGGTTAATCTGGCTGGTGGGACTTTCCTCAGAGTCGTTGTTCATAGTATCGATGTCCAACAATTCAAGCTTGCCCTCTGGAGTCTTGAAAGTAACATCCGCCTTGTCGTTGTGGGGCGACAGCTGGAACTCGATCTTCATTTTGTTGCTCTCTTGATGTTTGTCTTCACGAGATTTCTGAACCCTAGCGAAATTTTGAGCCCATTGTTCCAAGTAGTCAACGAATTCCAAAGCCATTTGCTTTGCAGACGAATCCTTCTCGAAGTGGACAGTAATTTTACCATTATCAACGTAAGAAGCACGTCTGTTGACCTTTTGGCAAGATTGGTCCAACTTGTTGCCGTTCTGACTGTGTTCCTTGTTACACTCTTCAGCAGCACGGGACCGACGGATCTGGTTCTTGCGGTTCTCGCTTAGCTCAGCCTTTCCATAAATTTTAACCTTGTTCCTCGAGTCATTGCTGTTTTCGCTGTTTTCCTTGCCGAAGTGGAGTTCAGCGTCAAATTCACGAGGATCGTTGGCCTCGAGGGTCTTTTCAAAGTCGAGAGTCTGAACGTTGGGGTTCTTGGCCTCAACTCCAAGAGCCAAGTGGTATCTCTGGCCATCCTGGTCTTTGGCGGAGGCATAGACAAGAGCACGAGATTTCTGGTCGACGTTGCTGTTAGCCAGAGCTGCGGTGAAAGCCGCAGAGGCTTGTACATCACCATTCAATTGTACACTGATATCCAAAGCACTAGCCTTAGCGTAGGTGATCTTCCTAGCAGCTTCACTGAGGAGTTTTTCTTTACGTTCATCCCCGCTCAAGTTCTTGCTTAGATGATGAGCTTTGGCTTTAGGAGACGAGTTCTCATTGTTCTCGGAATTCTCGTGGTTGTTTTCCTTGTTCTCGTTGGATAAAGAATCGTAGCTGGCCTTGATTTCCAAGTTCATATCTCTGCTAGAAACCAGTTTGACGGAATACTTCTCGTAATGCGTCTTGTCGTTAGCGTTGGGGTAGTACATGGACGCAACAGACGAAGCTAGAGATTTTGCGGCATTCATGGCGTTTCGCTTTCTGTTCTCGTGACTGTTGTCCTCAGTCTGACGGTTGTTCTGGCTCTCCCATTTGAATCGTAATCTCTCCTTACCGCTCTGGTCATTCAGTTCTATGTTCAAGGGCATAGCATTATCCTTCTCAACGGTGTGTGTGTTCTTGTCGTTGGCAACAGGTCGGAGGCTTAGAATGTCGTTTTTCGATGTGAATGGCTGAGTTTGGAATTGAAGGACTTTGTATTCCTTCTCGTCTTCATTGGGCTGAATCTTGAGACGGGCCTGTTGCTTGCTCCTATCATATGCAACTTCGGCTTCAAGAGGCAGGTAAACTTGGATATTTTTATCAACTCCAGCTATGTACTCCTGGTGCTCGAAGGGAATGACAAAGCTAAGTCTCTTCTGAAGTTTTGCACTGTAAAGAATGCGGCCTTTTCCAGAAACGGTGGCAGACTTAGGAATTTCGCTGTTGGGATCAGAGTTGGTGTTCAGTTTGGACTCTGCTTCAATGCTTGTCATGGTTGGGGCCTTGAGCGTGTAAGTGAATGGATAACCGGTTTCCATGGGGAAGCTCATGGTCACTTCGTAACCACCCAGTTGGGTTGACTCGTAGTTTGCTCCATTTTTCATGGACTTGGCGATCTCTTTAAGTTCTGTAACAGTAGAATTTATTTTTATAGTAGCCTGGATAATATTAAAAAACTAAAGAATTCGGATGTAAAAGAATACATACGTTCTGGAATCTGTTCCAGAGTGTGGTTATCGAAGGAGATGTAGTGGTCACCATTCCTCTGGGTCATAAAGGCAAAGCCTTCGACTTGCTCTGGTTCATCTCCGCGGATGCTCAACAATTTAGCTAAATTTTCGGGTGAGTATTGTTGTTGCTGTGCTCTTTGGTTGTTTTGGTTTTGGTATTGGTTTTGGTTTTGGTATTGATTTTGGTATTGATTTTGGTATTGATTTTGGTTTTGGTTTTGGTTTTGGTTTCTGTTTTGTTGCTGATTTTGTCCTTTATTCAGCTGCTGTTCCACAAAGGTCCAAATGTTCTGGATTCCAGATAAGGCTCCTCCCAGCTGTATTTTCGGTACCTTCAGTCCTTTGTAAACAGGAGTGATGACAAGATATGCACCCTTGGGAATGATGCTGTCATCGCTGCCGATATAAGTAGCATCAATAGTGTATCCGGAGTGGCTTTCCGAATTTTTGTAGCTCTTATAAATAGCACGCGAGTACTGAGGTCCATATCTCTCGGAAGTCAGAAGAGGCATAGCAGCCCTAGCAGCATTGGAAAGCTCGCGTCTCTGTTCATCCTGGAGTTGTGCAAGCGATTCGATCGTAGACTTGACAGCTGAGTTGACGTGTTTGTTCACATCGTAGTTGGTGTAATCAGCCATCCTCTGAAGCATACTCGCTGGAGGGTTAGTCTTCATCAGCAGATAGACGGCAGCAGTACGAATTTCGTGATGATCGGCGTTGTTGGAGTAGATCTTGTAAAGAACAGACCGAGCAACTTTAGGGTGACTGGTGGTAAGTTTCCAGAAACTGAGAACCATAAGCAGACGTTGGTACGGGGATACTGGTTTTTTACCCTCCAAGTATGGTTCGAAAACGGATAGCATTTTCGGGTGTGCAGTCCTTCCGATAGCAGAAGAGTACAGTTGGATCTTTGCACTGTCACCTGTATCGACGGCCTTTTTCAACTGTTCAGCCATGTACGGAATATATTTCTCACGAGCACTGCTGCTATCTTTAGGGATGAGTCGTCCGAAAGCGTGGACTGGATAACGGTTGTGTGCGCTTTGCTTGTTGACGATCGCATGACGGATTAAATCAGCGAAGGCCATGATGGAGGCATCACGGACAGGTCGTTGCTTCTTGGTCTCTGACATAGAAACCACTTCGAAGAAGGTATCCAAGTACTCGTTGGTGGGAGTACGAGCAGATTTAGCTGTAGCGTCGATGACAGCTGCAGCCTCGTTGCCCTGAATCTGTTTGTTCTGGATCCATTGTTTGATGTTGACAAGGGCCGGGCCAGTACCAGCTTGAGCTGCTGCATCACGGAAAGCAACCCAAGCGTTCCTGCGGGCTTTCTGTGATTCATCATCCTGTTTAAGCTGGTTGGAAGACTGCGGCTGCTCGAATAGATCGCGTTGAGCCTCAGCGATTTGTTCAGCATTCATGGTGCGGATCAGTCTTGACAAAATGGTGAACTTCTCCAAAGTCTGGCTTTCAAGCATGTTGTCGGGTTTTTGCATGTCATTGGCAATTTCTTTGGCAAGATCCTTGGCAGCCTTGACACCGTCGACCTTGTTGTTCTTCTGGATCATGTTACCATGGTTGCCAATGAAGAACGGAAGCATGGGGTTCTGAGGTGGTTCAGTTAATTTTGGTTTCCTTTGCAGGTAACTATCCTCCCTGTTGTCCTCAATGCTTTCAGCCGATTCATTCGAATCATTATCCTCGTTCGAATCATTCTCCTCATCGGAGTTGGAATTGGAGTTGGAGTTGTGGTTGTGGTGATTCTTGGATCTTTGATGATAATTTCTTTGATAGTTTGACTTGTTTGGACGACGGCTTGAAGAGCTCTCAGATGGGCTGTTGTAGTTGTAAACCAAGTTTCCAGTAGATTGTGGTTTGGATGGAGGTTGAACTTGATCGGAGACATCTTGCACCTCATGCAAAGTAAGGTTCATTCTGCTAGCAACCATGCCTTGCTGGCTTTCTGGTTGGTCTGGGTTAAGAACAACCTTGTTCGTAGTTACAGAGGACTGGATGGTGTACCTCCTAAGGTTTCCAGAAACAACGACGCGGCTCACTGAAGATCTCTGTAAAATTTTGTGCAGAAAAATTAACAATAGAAGATTTTACAGTGGATATAAAAATCAAAAAACCAAACTTACAGATAGGTATCTTCCATTCTCATTACTGCCGGGCTCCCACTTGTTACGTCCATTAAGACCGAAGTGGTAGCTGACGCGCTGGTCACAGTTGCTGTAGTTCTTTGTCTTAACTAAAGAAATGAAGTCACCATCTTCACGAAGCTCAGGCATTGGAGCAAGCTCAGGGTTGGTCTGAAGTACCTTCTGGGGTAGGGGCGAGATGTCGTACAGAACTTCGCAATTGCCACCAACGGAGTCCTCCATAGATTTGAAAAGAGCGTAGGGTTGATTTCCCTCGGGAAACTGGTTGTGCTTTGATCTTTGAGCATTTTCACCCTGAGCGTCGACTTGCAGCTGGCTTACGATACTCTTGAGTACGTTGACTTCCCAGGTAGGCACATCTTGGTCCACGATCAGATCACGAACTACTCCATTCTTGGTCTTAATCTCGAAGGAGTTACCGCTGAGAGGGAAAGTCTGCATGTTCAACTGATTCTGCGGAATTTCCGAGTCCCAGCCATTCTCAAGACGAGTATGGATCTGAGTGTAGCGGGGCTGCGAGATTTTTGCACGAAGGAGATCATCGCCATGTGATTGAACGACGAGATGAGCCTCCATTACGATACCGGTGTATTGTTTTGATTGTGAGTTGAATGAAGCCAAGGTACGACTTTTGACCTTGTAAGTGTATTCCTTTCCGTTCTTGAAAGCATTTTGGGGACTGGCCAATGCCGCTCCGGCTATAAAAAAATGTTTGATTTAAAATTTTGTAGATTCGTAGCTCAATCAATATCTTTTAAGAATGTGAATTATGAATGTATGTGAAAAGAAAACAGTTGTATCTTCTTTTGAATCACGTAGCTACTTACCAAGGAGCAGCAGAATGGCAGGCGACCACATCATCCTGATTCTATTCGGTGTACGGTAGGGAATGGTGACACTGCCAGAACTCTCCCGAGTATTTATACTGAAAAGCTATCTATGCAACTAGTAGATTAAAGTATGCAAGACGTTATTCAAGAATGGAAAATGCAAATTCAGCAGAACCCCGGATCAGCTAACTTGTTTAAATTTTTATTTTATCAGCGCATTTGATACATTAATGCTACAGTGTTATGCACGCGCAGTGGATTTTTATTACAACGCGATACTACATTAAGCGTCTTTTTAGTCGCACATTCAGAAATCACGAATAAACAAGGTCGAGTCAAAGGTCATGCTTAGTAATTTCAGTAGTTTCTTTGCATTAATGGTCAAAGTTATCGATTCAAGTAGTCTAGATTTTTACCACTGTTAGCACGTTCCTTGCGCGCACGAGATGTTTGATCGTGACATGAACTTTTCATTCACTAATAAAATTTAGAAGAATCATTTATTTTAGACTTTACATTTTCGTGTCGTTATGTGTAATACTTAATTTATTGCATTTATTTTTATTATCAACTAAAAATTTACAAGTAACCATTGACATCGAATATTAAATTTTCTTAAATACATTGAAGAGTTTATGAAATATTCGTCAATTTAACAGTTATATTACAAATTACAGAGCGTTATCAATTCAAGAATAAATTAAAATTCGTAAATTTTAAATTTCAATGAGAGTCTTCTCTACTCGATTACATTTATCTATACATCTTCTAAATTTATATCTGTACACAATTTCTACAGTTTTAATGTCTAATAACTATTTAACTCATAAACAAATAAATTAAACTAATGTAGAAAACATTTATAAAGTACCAAAAGATGATTGATAGATCTTGCCCTACTATCTATATCTAGACGGTTACGATTAACTTACTTTACAAACAGACTCGCGCATCTCATCTGTCAATCGAAATTGAATGAAACGAAAGGAAATAAATTATATTATTTGTAATAATTATACATATCTTTTGTTCTCTGCAGAAGGCGTGATGTTATTATTTTAGTTCCACATATATTATATGCAACTAAAATAATATATAATTTCTATCCTATAATTTTTTAAATTTTTTATATCAATACAAATATATTTCCCGTCAGGCCTACTGAGTCCTATCAATTTATTCATAATCAATAGTTATTTTTTTACAAAAAAAAACTTTTATTAATGATCATCACAAATAAATATTTTAGTATTAACATATATTATAAAATAATTTTTAGTAATATTTATATCGCATTATACATTTCTTTTTTGAAAGTAATTATTTCATTCATAAAATTCATTACAATTCTTGGAATATTTTAATCAACATATTGCAATTTTTACGCAAACCTTATTTTTTTAATTATTTTCCTCAATGATTCGACGTCAGTCTACAGCCCTATACCTTATATTTGCTGATTTATTCACTTTCACCATACTTTACTTAATATACATTTATGTACTCGAACTATAAGAATAAAAATCTAAAATGATAAGAAAGCGCTTCCATCTTTCATTCATGGACACGCGTTCATAAGATCAACATAATCATTTTTCTTAGACTATCTATAAGCAAGAAGTTAGGAGGGTCACAGTAGAAAGAGTAATTATTAATTATAAGTATACATTTTGTTAATAAACTTTTTGTTCTTGTAATATTCTTATTGAAAATGCAGATATTTCCTACACAAATTTTATTTAACCAACTTAAAGTACTATTTATTCATACTGTATTATTACATCAGTGTAGAGTACAGTTGATCAGAGAGAAAAATCAAAGCAATAACGTTCAACTTTGAATATACAATCTACAATTTAAGCAGTATCAATTCGTCTGATTTGGTATTCTTTTTAACAATGCGTAATGTAGAAAATGTTTACGTGCCTTCTATTCAAATTCTTAGAATAAATACATAAGTAAAAAATATTAAATTTGTCTTTATTCATAAGACCATATTGTGAATAATAAATGATTCTATTGCTCTCTTCAAGGCAAAATTTATATTTAAATCAAGAATATACTCTATTAATTTGACTGAAAATACTTGGATTTGATTAATATACTTTCGTAGGTAACAAGGATTGATTTTCTATGAAAGTACTTGTTTTAAAATATATCAGAAATTGATGTGAATGAATGGCTAGGTTACAATAAATTAAATAAAAACATATATTCAAATTAAATGGTTTTTATTTATTTCTGAAATTATTCAAATACAACTTTTTTCAAAGTGAGTCTTGTTTTTCTCACGTATCCCCTTCTCTTGTACAAATTTCCACGCTGCAAGTTAAACAAAAGGATAATTTAACTTATTTGATCTTATAAAATATGTCCATATCCTTTGGATTTAGCCGAGATTTAGTACTGTGGAAGATGATTTCTTTATTGGCTATATTTTCATAATTACATAATTTATTTTTATAAATGCATAATTTGTAAAGTTTCGCAATGTAAACAGAACATAATTAAATGCAATGAACATTCATATAGAATAAATAGAGTCTAAAATAACTTGCAGCTGATGGGAACCTGTTCATAAATAGTTTTAGAAACAGTCTTTTGCGTCAAATCTGGGTTTGCACCCTTCTCGATGCGTTCAGCGACTTTCTCAGATGCTCTACTATTAGCAACGCAGTGCAACTGAATAGGTTTGTTCTTCGTACTATTGGGCCGGCATTTGGACAAGCATACAGACACAGGTCGAAGAGAAAAACAGGTTTCCTCTTCAGATCTTATAATCTTCGTACGATGCGTGATGCATTGAGTACTATTATCAGCGGACTGGGACTGTTTAATTTCTCGTCCAGCTTCTTTTTCGCTGATGACGTTACCCGGTCGAATGGTTTCATAAATGCAGTGCGATTTCTTAGCTTTCTCCGCATTGTGTCGGGCCGACCCCTGGCATTGTTCGTCATTGATAAGAGCGAAAGTAGCTGAAAATTCCTCGGATTTTTGAAGAAGACAACCCTTGGGTGTCTGTTGATCATTCATGGATTCGCCATCATCGTCGCCACAGAGACCTCGAACGGAGTTGCGGAACCTATCACCTGCCTGAAAATATAGCGTAAACG
Organism: Philotrypesis tridentata; assembly: GCA_018906965.1. NCBI lineage: Eukaryota > Metazoa > Arthropoda > Insecta > Hymenoptera > Pteromalidae > Philotrypesis > Philotrypesis tridentata. Next base: position 1,454,203 of record JACCIB010000022.1, read on the forward strand.
GGCAAATTTCTGTGCTATTTTTATTTCAAAATATTTAGTTTATTTTTACACAACTAATATACCTCAATCTGTGTGCGATAGCCATCATACACAATTGCAATATCATATTTGCTGGAGACCAATTTCAAGGATCTATCAGAAAGTTCAAAAAGCTCGAAAACTACCTCCCCGTGCATCTTCTCTTTATAAGTCTTATATTTTGAGTAAGTAACTTCCTGGCCATTGACCGTAGCACGAGTCTGACGCAATTTCGAAGCTGACAATTTAATCAAACTTTCTCCAAGGGTGATCTTAAGTTCTCTCTGACTATCCTCATTTTCACGAGTCAATATGCTGACGTGCATCTTCTCAGGGATTGACAGTTTTTGAGACGGTATATCTGGGTCATACTTTGGATAAGAACTCATCACAACATGCCAACATAAGCCAAGTTGAAGCGGATAGCGATGATTGTCAAATGTCCTGACCTGTGTTTTGTCTAACTGACAAATATCTATAAAAGTGAGACAATCTTGTAAATTAAATATGAGAAAGACATATTTTCAAGTACGCGTACTCACTTTCACCAAGAATATTCAGCTCTTCATCATCTGTATTCCTAATGTCCTCAACTTCGCCATTGCTTTCGTCCTTACCATTAAAAGCTACGTTCATGTTATTCAGTTGAATCTGACCCTCAGGAGTATTCACAAGTACATCCATCTTTTCATTATTCGGTGACATTTCAAAAGTAATCTTTACTTCGTTGTCTTCTCCCTTAACCATACGATTCTTCCATGTGTGAGGAAGACTCTGTGCCATACGCTCAACAGCATCCCAAACACTCATGACTAATTCTTTCATCGGTGACTCGTTATGGAAAGTCATAGTGAAGTCACCTGCATCTATCGCGGAAGCTCGTTTAATGACGTTTTTGCAAGCTGAAGTCATCTTATCTCCGTACAAATATTGTTGTTTGACGCATTTCTGAGCAGTATGTGATTGACGAATTTGCTTTTTGCGTTCCTCTGTCTGCTTGATTTCTCCGCGAATTTTTATCCTGTTATGCCGATTGTCATGATTTTCCACAAGACCACTTCCGTAGTGAATATTAACGTCATATTCGTGGCGAGTATTAGCTTTCAAAATTTCTTCAAAATCCAGGGATTGAACATTAGGGTTATTACCCTCAAATCCAGCAGCTATGTGATAATCCTGACCTTCTCTAGTCTTCATTGAAGCGTAAAGTAAAGCTCGAGATTTTTGGTCTACATTGCTATCGGCAAAAGCTGCAGTAAGAGCTAAAGAGGACTGAATGTCAGCGCTGACTTCTAGACTAATGTCAATGGCGTTTGAACTAGCTGAATTGATATTCTTACTAACTTCTTTGAGGAAAGTCTGTTGACGTTCGTGTTCACTGAGTCTTCTGTCTAAATGGATTGGTCTGGCACTCGGAGACCAGTTTTCATATTTGTCATTTCTATCATCATTTTCAGTGGTCAGTGAGTTATGCGAAATCTTCATTTCTGCAATCATGTCGCTACTTAGAGACACTTTTACAAAATATTGTTGATACTCTGAGTTTACGCTGTTGAAAAAGAACATAGATGAGATAGATTGAGTGAGCTTACATACAGCTTCCAAGGCATTTTGTCGTTTGTTGTTGCTATTCCTCATATCTTCTTTAAAATGTCTTGTTTGTCTCTCCCAATAGAATTGTAATCTTTGTTTATTGTTACTATCATTTATTTCTATTTGGGATGAAGTAGCTCGATTTTTATGAATGATAGCTGTATTTTGATCTTTCGTAATTGGTTCCAAATTTAAGATATCGTGTTTTGAAGTGAAAGGTTGAGTTTTATACTGAATAACTTTGATTTCATTTATGTCTTCATTTGGTTGAATTTTCAATCGAGTTTCACGCTTGTTATTGTTATATTCAGTTTCAGAGCGGAAAGGTAAATCGAGTTGTATATCCTTGTCAATACCTACAATGTATTCTTGATGCTCGAATGGTGTAATAAAACTAAGTCTCTTTTGAATCTGTAATCCATAGATGAATCTTACTTTTGCAGAAACTGAAACTGCTTTAGGCCATTCAGATCGACTGTCAGATCCAGAGACAGTTTTTAATTGAGATACTCCATTAAAACTCGTAATAGTCGGATGTTTTACTGTAAAGCGGAATGGGAATCCAGTTTCAATTGGAAAACTAATGGTCACTTCATAATTGCTTAATTTAGTTGCTTCGTAAGACTTTCCATTCTTCATTTCTTCAGTCATTTGTTCGATCACTGTAAAAATTTGGTATATTTTAGTATTTTTTCAATTAAATAATATTACTTTATAACGAAAAATATTTACTTTCGGAAATCCTCTCCAAGGTATGATTATCGTAAGATAAGCGATAGTTTGCGTACTTTCCATTCATGAAAGCAAATCCTTCAACTTGTTCAGGCTCATTACCATGAATACCTAATAGTTTAGCCAAATTTTCAGGAGAATATTTTTGCTCTCGAGATTTCTCGTTATTGTCACTTTTTTGAGTTTTGCTAAATCTCTGTTGAACAAAGTTCCACATGTTCTTGAGACTAGATACTTCGCCGCCAAACTCTACTTTGGACATTTTAATTCCATTGTAGGTTGGTACTGTGCTAAAATACACACCCTTTGGTATAACATTGTCTTTACTACCAATAGTACTGGCTTGAATAAAATATTCTGACTGAGTGAGTGGATTTCTTAGATTAAAGAACCTTTGTTGAGAATATTGAAGACCGTAGATTTCAGAAGTCAGAAGAGGTTGAGCAGCCCTAGCTCCATTTAAGAGTTCTTGATTTTTATTATCATCTGGAAGTTGAGCAAGTGATTCAATGGTTGATTTCACAGCTGAATTCACATATTTGCTGGTATCATAGTTTGTGAATTCAGCCATTCTCTGAAGCATACTAGTTGATGGATTAGATTGCATTAGTAGGTATACAGCTGCAGTTCGGATTTCATGATGATCAGCCGAGTTGGAATAGATTTTGTAAAGAACTGATCGGGCAATGGTAGGATATACGGACGCAAGTTTGTTCAATGACAGAACCATAAGTAGACGTTGATAAGGTGATACCGATACCTTTCCTTCGATATAAGGTTCAAAAGCAGAAAGCATTCGAGGATGAGCAGTTTTTCCTAATGCTATTGTGTAAGTCTGAATTCTTGCGCTATCACTAGCATCAACGGCCTTCTGAAATTCTTGTATCATATAAGGGAAGTATTTCTCGTGCAATTCATAGAAGTTCTTAGGCGTAAGCCTTCCGAAAGCATGCACTGGGTATCGGTTGTGTGCACTCTTTTTATCGACAACAGCATGACGAATAAGATCGGCGAAAGAGAACAGAGCGGCGTTATGAACAACGGATTGTTTCTTAACTTCTTCCATCTTAACTAATTCCTGATAAAAAGACATAAAAAATATAAAATTATGATTTATATCAAAATTAATCGCATTTAATAGTGCCGCTTACGTAGAAAGTATCCATGTATTCAGGAGTAGGAGTTCGAGCTGCCTTAGCCAAGGTGTCAATGACGTGAGAAGCTTCACTGCCTTCTATATCTTTGTTCTGTACCCATTTTCTGATATTGATAAGGGCAGGTCCAGTTCCGGCTTGTGCAACAGCATCGCGGAAAGCAATCCAGGCATTTCTTTGTGAACCATGCTGCTGATTATTTTGTTGAAGTTTGTTCGTATTTTGGGATCGTTCATATAAATTGCGCTGAACAGAAGCAATTTCCTCAGCATTCATGATGCGAATAAGTCTCGTAAGTATGGCAAACTTTTCAAGGGTTTGTTCAGTAAACATAGTATCAGGTTTCTGCATTTCGTTTCCAATCTGCTGAGCAATGTTGGTAACAGATTTAACAGCATTAACCTCGTTGTTCTTCAGAATCGAATTGCCATTATTGCCGATGAAAAATGGAAGCAAAGGACTTTCAGGAGGTTCAGTCAGTGTCGGCATTGGCTGCAAATAACTGTCATCGTTGTTATCGAAAACGCTATTATTTAAATCAGACTCAATATCCTTAGATTCATCAGAGTTTTTATTCTTATAGTTTAATCTGCGATTCTGATCATACTTATTAGGACGACGCGAGATGTTGTCAACTGGACTATTGTAGTTGTAAACTAAATTGCCAGTAGACTGTGGTTTAGTTGGACGTGATACTTGTTCAGAAATATCTTCAACTTTATGTAAAGTTAAATTTATTTTACTCGCTACCATTCCTTGCTGATTCTCCTGATAATCAGCATTATGAACCACCTTGCTTGTTGTTACCGAAGACTGTATGGTATACTTTCTAAGGTTTCCAGAAATGATCACTCGACTAACTGAAGATCTCTGAAATGAACAGAAAAATATGAAATAGGTGATTGATACACTTTTCTTTGATCATAAGTAAAAAACTAACCGAAAGATACTTTCTATTTTCATTGCTGCCAGGTTCCCAATAATTTCCACCATTGATATTGAAATGGTAACCAGCTCTCTGTTCACAGTTGCTGTAATTCTTGGTCTTGACAAGTGAAATAATATCACCATCTTCCCGAAGTTCGGGAATGGGTGCCAATTCTGGTTGATTCTGAAGTAGCTGATCGGGTAATGGCGAGATATCATAAAGTACTTCGCACTTGCCACTGACAGAGTCTTCCATGGTTTTAAAAAGAGCATTAGATTGATTTCCCTCGGGAAACTGATTGTACTCGGATCTTTCAGCATTTTCACCCTGAGTGTCGACCTGCAATTGACTAACGATGCTTTTAACTATATTAACTTCCCATGTTGTCACATCGTTGTCAACAATCAGATCGCGAACTACTCCATTCTTGGTCTTGATCTCAAATGGTTTGCCACTCAGAGAGAAGGTCTGTAGATTCAACAGATCCTGAGGAATTTCCGCATCCCAACCATTTTCAAGTTGCATATGAATCGGTGAGTATCGCGATTGCCAAATTTTACCACGTAGAATATCATGGCCGTTAGACTGAATCGTGAGATAAGCTTCGATTACAATACCACTTATGTATTTCGATTGTTGATTGAAAGTAGCTACCGTGCGACTATTAATTTTATACGTGTATTGTTTTCCGATTATCCAACCATTTTGCTGGTTAGCATATGTCGCTCCAACTAAAACGATATATTTTTTATTTTTACGAAAAATGTAAATTAGAATATTTTTAAAAGAAAAAATAAAAATTACTTAGCGAAACTACTTACTGAGAAGCAACAAAATTGTGGATAACAACATGTTCTCCGCCGCAGTTTAATGAGATATGAAGCATACGTCAGTGAACTGCAGCATTTATAGTAATATTCATATTGTATCTAGAATGCCCAATCAGCAATAAAATTATCCAAGGAAATTATTTCAGTATTCTCATTATCGTTGCATTAACAAGAAGTACATGAAATGCAATTTATGCGCAGCTACAATTTTTAATTAAAATAAAAATTAAATTATTTCATTCAAATAAATTAAATAAAATAATTCGAACCTGTAGATTTTAATTATGATAAAAAATTTATTTACAACATCATTTTATGTATAAAACTAATTTTCTGTCACAACTGTTTAAAACGTTTAAAATTTTAGTTACTTTAATTAATTTATGTACTTACAATGATAAAATAAAAAGCAGGCCAATGATGTAATAAGAAATCATGTCATTGATATTGTTTGTTTTCCATCATCAAGAAAGATGCATACATAGTACAAAAATATACAGACAATTTTGTTCAAAAATTCTTATCGCTAATCAATGCAATGTTCAAAATAGATAAATGAATGGATAACTTAATCGAAGTTTATTCCTGAGTTGTATAGTCATAGAATAAAATTTTTCATTCATAAAGCATTCATTACAAGAAACTAACACTGTTGCTTAACTTTCTAATTCAATTGTTATACATTTTTACTTAAAGAAAAATTTTCAGTTCATTAATTGAACATTTCATTTATTTACATTTGACTACTCGTTGTCAATATAATTTCATTGTCATTTTTTCATTGATAAGTGAAAAAAATGTATGAAAATAATTTTTTTAATTTGTTTAAATTACATAAATTTCTAGATGCACTAAATTATTAAAGTCTACAAAAATTTTTAAAAAATACATATTTTGAAAGGTCGTAAGCTTTTAGCATATTTACACTAAATGTTTGCTTTTAAAACAGCTTATAGATTTCATATAAAAACTGTTTAACAAGGAAAAGGAATCGTTTAAACTGAAAACTTTAATTTTTGCGATAACAAATTTTTTAACAATTCCATTTCAATTGAATATTCACACCAGCTTTAAAACAATTCTAACACGTATAAGTCAATTAAAGTCATTTGTTTCTTTTGAAATTTGGTGGACAACGCATAAATCTATAAATTATTTAAACGTAAAGTATTTAAAAAATGTATTATCTTAATACTTTAATAAACATCAATAAAGTGTACATTTTTATGTTCTTTCATTTACGGAGCATAATTTATCAATGCTAAGTACTTTAGAAGCAATATTCAGTCAGACAATCTTGTAGCACATAGTTTTATTTAGAAATTATACATGAGAGTCATTATATAATTATCTAACTAATCAATTTTATAAGTAGAATCTTTACAAAATTTTTAAATATTAATTGAACAAATTCCTAAATATTAGCGAGCTAGTAGAATTGGGCTCTTATATTCTTCACATTCTTCATTATTCATATATAGTTACTTAAAATATAGGCTTAATTTTAGAGAAGAGTAATGAAGGGAAAAGAGTAAGACATTAGTAAAACAAAAGACAAAATTTTTGTAAATTATTGTTATCTTAACTTTTTGTTTTTAGAACAATTGACCTAAAAACTTCTTGCATTCATCTCGAAATCGCGTCTCGTTCTTAATAACCACTTCAGAGACTAATACAATAATCCCCAATATCCAACTAAATACTAATATTGTAAATACAACTATTAATTTCTTTATATTAAGAATTACAATATTTTCAATATTTATTACCCTTAAATGAAAATCGAATAACATATCATTGTAGATTTTCGTTATTAAACCACCTTCACTTAGCATTAAGAAAATTAAGTGAAAGCTATTGATTAAAGGCGATTCGTCTGCAAATACAAATGATATACTCTGTGATGACAATGCGTCTTTGGATACATGATAGAGACGACTTTGCAAAATATACAACTTTCCCTTAAAACCTGTAATAATAAGAGCCCCCTTTGTACCTTTCTCCAGAGACCAACTGTCAACAACTTTTCTTGGCATTGATACATATCGTTTTCTTATTTCTAGATTTGATATCAAGTCCTTCCTACTAGTTAATCCGTAAATTGGTGAATTCGATCTTATTAGCTCATCGGCAGTATTTATAAGACTTTTGTAATCATCATGTGCATTGATTGAAATCAAATAGCTTTGCAGATAAGAACTCAGCGCAAATATTATAACAAAATAAATCATCACAAAAAATTTCCGATTAGAGATACTTGGTATTGATAAAATAGGTTGTGCCGCAATAGCTCTCACAAATTCTAGACAAACCAAGGATAAACTTTGCTTTAAAAGAATTTTTAACACAACTGTAAAAACTACAAATGATGTTATGAGAATGATCATCACTTGCAGAGTGAATAGCCTTGCTAATTTTTCATAATACGACAACGATTGTTTTACCGTCAAAATTTTCAGTGACTCCCCATGAAAGGAATGCACTAATTGTTTCCAGTTACCTTGCAAAAATAAGGGTTCCATTAACATATCAACTATACCCAACATTAAGTCCTTACGTACACCGTGTGGCACATCATTTATGTATCCACCTGCATCATTAAATTTTTTTACTGTCATTGTTGCATTGATAATCGACAAAGAGCTACATATCATTTGAAAAAACCCAAAACAAGTACACAGCTCATATTCCTTTATTGGCTTTTTATATACCTGACAGTACCTTTCAGCTCCTACCCTCAAATTAAAGCCATACATATTTCTGACTTTGTCAAAAAATAAATTATTTCTATACAACTGTGCATCTAAAATAAATAAAAAAAAGTAAAAAATAGACTTTTTTAATTATTAGACAACATTTTCTTAACTTACCAAATTTCTTAACTTTTTTGTTTAGAACTAATATTTTTTCAAATTTTGTGCTTTTATTTAGTACAAAAAATAAGAACGATTTCTAAATTTTGAGCAATTTTAACGGTTTATTAGCAGAAATATTGCGAATTCATTGTTAAAAATTAAGCTTTCTTTGAAAAGTCTCTTGTGCACTGGGTTTCACTTTAAACCAACCAAAAAATGTATGAGTACTTATGAAACCAAGCCGAATAAAGTTACGAAGAAATTCGGTAGAGCTCCACCTTAAATAATTATCAATTACTTACCCTTCTGAATCATGTGGTAATTAACGTTGAATCGAAATAAAGTCCAAGGAGTGTCCGATGAATCATTTGTAATTACTCTACTCCAACATTTAGGTGCTAAATGTGAGTAAGGATTAAATGTGTATAAAAATATTTTATTATTTGTACTTCGACACAAATATATTATAGATAATATATCAAAGCTCCAAGCAATTTTCAAGAATTTTTTCGACATTTCGCATCCATTCTCCTTATTCATATTAGTAATTACGAAATAAGCTTGATGGTTCCACCAAATAGTCATTTTTAACTCAGCTAGAAAAGTTGAGAATGTTGAAGCGTTTGAAACTTCTACAATGGTGCCATAAAATGGATTATATTTTGTCGCCATATGAGACTCATTCACATTATTCATAATCTTCAAACCCAAGTTCATTTTAAATAATGCATTTTTTTGACTATGAAACAAATATGCAGGATTATAATTGTTAAAAAACCAATTCAGAATTATTGAAGTCTTTTCTTCATTGTCGATGAAAATGATGCTGTTTTTCTCAAAAACTCTTTCGTTTAGAGAACTACAAATCTTTAAGAGAAATTAAATCAGAACTAAATTTTGCGTTGTTATTTTTAATAATTGAACTGAAATCATACTTACGACATCTAAACATAACTTTATTTCTCTCGACTGGACGGGGTAATTGAATTGTTTTCCTGTAACTATTACATAAATATAGTTGAAAAAATAAATACTGTAAAAAATGTTGATCTTCATATTAATCCAGGAATCGCTTTATTTTCCTGGATAGAATTTGAATTAGTTCAATAGGTAATATTCGAATATATTTCGAAAACCCTAGCGCGAAAATGTATTAGATTTATTATATATTAATGTTCTATATCATAAATTCTATATCAGTCTGATACTGTATCATTTAATTTTTTGTCTTAAATTTAATCCCAGGTAGCACTCATTACAATCCACCTGTACCACACCAAAAGAGAATTATAGTGAAAATTATTAAGCCTAATAAGCGAGCACTAACTTACCAGTACATACAAAAGTTTAACAAAAAATAAAATTCAGAACACTAGAATTCTAAAAAAATCGACAACCCTTTTGAAGGTCGTGTATATTATGCATAATAGAATTAAATATTTAACTTTGAATTTCCTTGTTGATTTTTCATGAAATAACAGAGAAACCCAGAAAAGATGGACGCCTCAATTGAAAATGAAAAAAATGTGTTTAATAAAAATAAATTGTTGTTTTGATAATATTCCTACAAGCTACTTATCCGTCAATCTGTCGTAAATTAACGAGAATAGACTGTTTATTTTTATTGTTTGCAACTTACAACAAAATAAAATATTTAGACAATTATTAAAAATTAATTAACAATGCTTGAGATATGCTAGTTATCGTACATGCTTTTGTATATTCATTATAAGTGATACTTTATACAAACAAACTCTTGGCCTAAAACAAAAACTAAATCAGAAAATAATAGAAAATAAAGAATAATTAAAAAATGAAGAGTTTATTGGTAAATAACTTACTTTCTTCATTGTTTTTGTTACTTTATAAAACAATCGCCGTAATAATTATTATAATCATTGTGTCAATGGCGATATATTTTTAATAAAACTATTTCAAGGAATAATGTTATAATTCCTAATATCCAATAAGTTACTAAAGCAGTAAACATTATAATTAATTTATTTAAATTAAGAACTATGATTCTATTTTCATTTTTGTGTATATCTAGGCGATATCTGTGCAACATATCGTTGTAAATTTTCTGTATACAACCACCTTCATTCAGAATTATTAAAATCCGATTAAAAGTACTAACAAAAGGTGATTCATCTGCAAATATAATTGATAAAGACCATGTAATTAACGGGTCTTTTGATAAATGACAGCGTGGACATGAAGGCAGTATCATCCTTCCCTTAAAGCCTGGAGTAACGAAAGCCCCCCCTTTACCGCCGGAAAACCACACACGAGACTCTTTTTTCGTAACTCTTACATATCGTTTCAGCAAATCTGGATGTACAATCATATCCTTCCTAGCAGTCAATCCATAAATTGGTAAATTCAATCTTATTAGCTCTTCGGCAGTATCTATTTGATTTTTGTAAACATTTTCTGAATTGATTGCTATTAAATAACTTTGCAGATGAGAACTCAGTGCAAATATTATAACAAAATAAATCACCATCAAAAATTTCCGATTAGAGGTACTTGGTATTGTTAAAACAGGTTGTGCAGCGATAGCTCTCACAAATTCTAGACAAACCAAGGATAAAGTTTGCTTTAAAATAAATTTTAACGCAACTGTAAAAACTAGAAATGATATTGTGAGAACGACCAGCACTTGCAGAGTAAATACCCTAGCTAATTTTTCATAAAAAGTCAATGGTGCCTTTAGCGTCAAAAATGTCAATGACTCCGATTGAAAGGAATGCGCGAATTGCCTCCAGTTGCCTCTCAAAAATAATGGATCCAATAACACATCGACTGTACGCAACATTAAATCCTTATGTACACCATACGGCACATGATTTTTGTATCCACCTGTATCGTTCGACTTTTTGAATGTAAATGTTGCATTAGTAGCCAATAAAGCATGACACAGCATTGCAAAGTATTTAGGGCAAATACACAGCTCGTATCCCCTTAATGTTTTTTTATCCTTTTTGCAATGCTTATGAGCTGCTACTCTTAAATTATAGCCATACAAATTTCGCACTTTGGGAAAAAATAAATTCTTCTTGCACAACTGCGTATCTAAGGTGAGTAAAATAAGTAGAGAATATTGTATATATTTAAGCATTTTAGAAAATATTCTACAAAGTTCACACCAATAATGACTTACCCTTTTTATCAATCATGTCGTGAATAACAACAAACTGAAATAAAGTCCAAGGTGTATTCGAGGAATCATTTGTAATTACTCTATTCCAACATTTAGGTGCTACGTTCGCATAAGGATTGAATGTATAAAAAATTATTTCATTGTGGGAGCTTCGGCACATATATATTATAGATATAATATTGAAGGTCCAAGCAATTTTCAAAAATATATCAGACATTTTGCATCCGTTCTTCGTATTTACATTAATAATCACGAAATAAGCTTGATAGTTCCACCAAATAGTATTTTTTAACTCGCTTAGAAAGTTTGAAAATGTTGAAGCGTTTGAAACTTCTATAAGAGTGGCATAAAATGGATTATATTTTATTTTCATATGAGTCTCATTCACATCATTCGTAATCTTCAAACCTAAGTTCATTTTAAACAATATATTTTTTTGACTATGAAACAAATATGCAGGATTATAATTGTTAAAAAACCAATTCGGAATTATAGAAGTCTTTTCTTCATTGTCGATGAAAATGATGCTGTTTTGCTCAAAAATTTTTTCGTATAGAAATCTATAAAACTTGAAGTGAAATCAAATTACCGTTAACATTTTTTTTAATTTTCTTTAAATATTCAATTGATATCATACTTACGATGTCTAAACATAACTTAATTTCTCTCGACTTTCGTTCTTCTAAATTTAATCCTTTTCCTACAAAAATTAACGCTGTGAAAGTGAAAAAAAATGAGCTGTAAAATAGATCGAGCTTCATTGCAATATAGTCATCAGTATATTTTTATTTAGTCGAATTGAATAGACAGTAATTGTGTTTGATTCTTTGGCAATATTATTTCTGTCCAGTGGAGAGGTCCTAAAGGAAAGGATTTATGTCTGATTCGATTTTGTAACACTTTACATCATTTTTAAAGCACGATTTTCAAATTTTCGAAACATAAGGTCTGCTCTTCAATACACTAAACCAGAATACGTAGGTATTATAACACCATTTAATTTTATGTCTTAAAACTTGACGCAATACACAGTACCGATTTTCTATGACTGCGCTACAATGCAAGTGAAGGACACTGGAAATTATTAAGCTATATAGTATACGAATACTGACTTATTCATAAGTATAACATTTTTTAAAAAATAAGTAATTCAAATTCTAAAAAAGTTAACAATTACCTTTAGAAGATTATATGGATTTTAGTATATAGCTAACCAGTTTTACCTCGGTCGGCAAGATTAATTGTTTATTCAGTATTAATATGTTAAGGGGACAATACACCCCTATTCCCTGAAAAATAAAGTAATCTATAAAATGAAAGTTATTATTAGAAGATAATAGTTCATTTTTATGTTAAAAGTAGATAATATCACCTTTCATTTTCTGTCTTGAAATTGAATTTGGACCATCCCAACTGTAGCTATACTCCATTGACTTCGACACGGATCTTTTCAGTTACCGTAAGTTTCAGACGAACAAATGGGTTTAGGGACCTGGGACCAAATGGAAAATATTTTAAAAAGCTGCCATTCTCATGTGAGTATAGGGATTTTTAATTGAAAGCTTAGAACATTTTTTACCCAAAAAAATTTTCTAAGCCTTGAATTCAACTTACGGTAACTGAAAAGATCCGTGTCGAAGTCAATGGAGTATAGCTGCGGTTGGGATGGTCAAAATTTCGTTTTATTTTCCTGGATAGAATTTGAATTAGTTCAATAGGTAATATTCGAATATATTTCGAAAACCCTAGCGCGAAAATGTATTAGATTTATTATATATTAATGTTTTATATCATAAATTCTACATCAGTCTGATACTGTATCATTTAATTTTTTGACTTAAATTTAATCCCAGGTAGCACTCATTACAATCCACCTGTACCACACCAAAAGAAAATTATTAAGCCTAATAAGCGAGCACTAATTTACCAGTACATACAAAAGTTTAACAAAAAATTAAATTCAGAACACTAGAATTCTAAAAAAATCAACAACCCTTTTGAAGGTCGTGTATATTATGCATAATAGTATTAAATATTTAACTTTGAATGCCCTGTTGATTTTTCATGAAATAACAGAGAAACCCAGAAAAGATGGACGCCTCAATTGAAAATGAAAAAAATGTATTTAATACAAATAAATTGTTGTAGAATAGACTGTTTATTTTTATTGTTTGCAACTTACAACAAAATAAAATATTTAGACAATTATTAAAAATTAATTAACAATGCTTGAGATATGCTAGTTATCGTACATGCTTTTGTATATTCATTATAAGTGATTTTTTATACAAACAAACTCTTGGCCTAAAACAAAAACTAAATCAGAAAATAATAGAAAATAAAGGATAATTAAAAAATGAAGAGTTTATTGGTAAATAACTTACTTTCTTCATTGTTTTTGTTACTATGATAAAACAATCGCCGTAATAATTATTATAATCACTGTGTCAATGGCGATATATTTTTAATAAAACTATTTCAAGGAATAATGTTATAATTCCTAATATCCAACTAGTTACTAAGGCAGTAAACATTATAATTAATTTATTTAAATTAAGAACTATGATTCTATTTTCATTTTTGTGTACATCTAGACGATAATTGTGCAACATATCGTTGTAAATTTCCTGTATATAACCACCTTCATTCAGAATTATTAAAATCCGATTAAAAGTACTAACAAAAGGTGATTCATCTGCAAATATAATTGATAAAGACCATGTAATTAACGGGTCTTTTGATAAATGACAGCGTGGACATGAAGGCAGTATCATCCTTCCCTTAAAGCCTGGAGTAACGAAAGCCCCCCCTTTACCGCCGGAAAACCACACACGAGACTCTTTTCTCGTAACTATTACATATCGTTTCAGCAAATCTGGATGTACAATCATATCCTTCCTAGGAGTCAATCCATAAATTGGTAAATTCAATCTTATTAGCTCTTCGGCAGTATCTATTTGATTTTTGTAAACATTTTCTGAATTGATTGCTATTAAATAACTTTGCAGATGAGAACTCAGTGCAAATATTATAACAAAATAAATCACCATCAAAAATTTCCGATTAGAGGTACTTGGTATTGTTAAAACAGGTTGTGCAGCGATAGCTCTCACAAATTCTAGACAAACCAAGGATAAAGTTTGCTTTAAAATAAATTTTAACGCAACTGTAAAAATTAGAAATGATATTGTGAGAACGACCAGCACTTGCAGAGTAAATACCCTAGCTAATTTTTCATAAAAAGTCAATGGTTCCTTTAGCGTCAAAAATGTCAATGACTCCGATTGAAAGGAATGCGCGAATTGCCTCCAGTTGCCTCTCAAAAATAATGGATCCAATAACACATCGACTGTACGCAACATTAAATCCTTATGTACACCATACGGCACATGATTTTTGTATCCACCTGTATCGTTCGACTTTTTGAGTGTAAATGTTGCATTGGTAGCCAATAAAGCATGACACAGCATTGCAAAGTATTTAGGGCAAATACACAGCTCGTATCCCCTTAATGTTTTTTTATCCTTTTTGCAATACTGATCAGCTGCTAGTCTTAAATTATAGCCATACAAATTTCGCACTTTGGGAAAAAATAAATTCTTCTTGCACAACTGCGTATCTAAGGTGAGTAAAATAAGTAGAGAATATTGTATATATTTAAGCATTTTAGAAAATATTCTACAAAGTTCACACCAATAATGACTTACCCTTTTTATCAATCATGTCGTGAATAACAACAAACTGAAATAAAGTCCAAGGTGTATTCGAGGAATCATTTGTAATTACTCTATTCCAACATTTAGGTGCTACGTTCGCATAAGGATTGAATGTATAAAAAATTATTTCATTGTGGGAGCTTTCGGCACATATATATTATAGATATAATATTAAAGGTCCAAGCAATTTTCAAAAATATATCAGACATTTCGCATCCGTTCTTCGTATTTACATTAATAATCACGAAATAAGCTTGATAGTTCCACCAAATAGTATTTTTTAACTCGTTTAGAAAGTTTGAAAATGTTGAAGCGTTTGAAACTTCTATAAGAGTGGCATAAAATGGATTATATTTTATTTTCATATGAGTCTCATTCACATCATTCGTAATCTTCAAACCTAAGTTCATTTTAAACAATATATTTTTTTGACTATGAAACAAATATGCAGGATTATAATTGTTAAAAAACCAATTCGGAATTATAGAAGTCTTTTCTTCATTGTCGATGAAAATGATGCTGTTTTGCTCAAAAATGTTTTCGTATAGAAATCTATAAAACTTGAAGTGAAATCAAATTACCGTTAATATTTTTTTTAATTTTCTTTAAATATTCAATTGATATCATACTTACGATGTCTAAACATAACTTAATTTCTCTCGACTTTCGTTCTTCTAAATTTAATCCTTTTCCTACAAAAATTAACGCTGTGAAAGTAAAAAAAAATGAGCTGTAAAATAGATCGAGCTTCATTGCAGTATAGTCATCAGTATATTTTTATTTAGTCGAATTGAATAGACAGTAATTGTGTTTGATTCTTTGGCAATATTATTTCTGTCCAGTGGAGAGGTCCTAAAGGAAAGGATTTATGTCTGATTCGATTTTGTAACACTTTACATCGTTTTTAAAGCACGATTTTCAAATTTTCGAAACATAAGGTCTGCTCTTCAATACACTAAACCAGAATACGTAGGTATCATAACACCATTTAATTTTATGTCTTAAAACTTGACGCAATACACAGTACCGATTTTCTATGACTGCGCTACAATGCAAGTGAAGGACACTGGAAATTATTAAGCTATATAGTATACGAATACTGACTTATTCATAAGTATAACATTTTTTAAAAAATAAGTAATTCAAATTCTAAAAAAGTTAACAATTACCTTTAGAAGATTATATGGATTTTAGAATATAGTTAACCAGTTTTACCTCGGTCGGCAAGATTAATTGTTTATTCAGTATTAATATGTTAAGGGGACAATACACGCCTATTCCCTGAAAAATAAAGTAATTTATAAAATGAAAGTTATTATTAGAAGATAATATCAGCTTTCATTTGCTGTCTTGAAATTGAAATTTGGACCATCCCAACTGTAGCTATACTCCATTGACTTCGATACGGATCTTTTTAGTTACCGTAAGTTTCAGACGAACAAATGGGTTTAGGGACCTGGGACCAAATGAAAAATATTTTAAAAAGCTGCCATTCTCATGTGAGTATAGGGATTTTTAATTGAAAGCTTACATAATTTATTACCCAAAAAAATTTTCTAAGCCTTGAATTCAACTTACGGTAACTGAAAAGATCCGTGTCGAAGTCAATGGAGTATAGCTGCGGTTGGGATGGTCAAAATTTCAGTTCCAGGGCAGCAAATGAAAGGTGATATTATCCACTTTTAAGATAAAAATGAACTACTATCTTCTAATAATAACTTTAAATTTATAAATTATTTTATTTCTCAGGGAATAGGGGTGTTTTGTCCCCTTCATCAATAGAAATACGTTATTAGTGTACAATCATGAAATTAGCAATTCTGTTTAATTCAATAGTAATCAGTTGTAAAATTAAGATAATTTCATAATAATCAAATACAGGAAACAAGAGAGTGTGTGAAACGAAAGAACGCACAGCCCATTCTTAGATATTATATATATATATATTTGTTTGAAAATAATTGTAGTTCTCGTATATTTTACAAAAGATTCATCATGGTTAAAATAAACACTTTTCTCGTGAGCGTCGTCTGAGTTATAAATGCGCGCGAGCATCAGTCTGAAAAATCCATCGCCCGTCAAGCGAATCGCTCGTGCAAATTACACGTTATAACCGATGTCACGCGTATAGGACAGCAACGACGCAGTCGGGTAACTGGACTTACAAGCTACGTTGAAAAATTACATCAGCTCTAGACTAGGTACGTATTTACATAATTTATATACAAGTGCGTGAACTCAAAGGCATTCACAGATCCACTTAATCGTATGAGCAATCAATTTTTTTTTCTTGATAACGCTTTAATCGATGCTTTAAAAAAAAAAAAAAGAACGTAAAACTAAAATCTCCATTCACCCGAACGGCAGCGCGGCAATTAGCTCGACTTGACGAGGACGGACTTGGGGTTCGCCTGGATGCTCGTCGGGTCCATGTCCATCTTCAGCGACGTGATGACCTTCATGTTGACGGAGATGTTGGTCGGCTGGAGCAGCTCGTCCTCGCGGCACTCGACCTCCTGGAGGATGTCGTCGAGCTTGGCCACGAAGTGATTCGCGTTGTCGATGCTGAACACCATGGGTGGCTTCAGCTTCAGAATGTTGTAGTCCGGGCCCTCGCTGCTCACGATGATCTTCTCCTCCTTCATCCTGTAGACGACGTGCTTGGCCTCGGCGACGGCCGGGCTTCGCTTCTTGCGATCCAGCACGAGCTCGATGCCGACGAACAGACCGGCGCCTCGGACGTCGCCGATCAGGGGCCGGCGATTCGCCAGTTTCTTCAGTTCGGCGATCAGGTGGTTGCCGACCTTCAGAGCGTGCTCCCGAAGATTCTCGCGCTCGATCACCTCCATCACTGCGTTCGCCACTGCGCAGGAGACCGGGTTGCCACCGTACTGCGAAAGTGGAAAGTTTGCTTTGTCAGAGCAGGCTTTAGCTTGATTAATTTATCATGATTTCCTCTATCAACAATAGTTTGGCGCGAAATTTGATGGCTACCTGACGCCCCGCGTTGAAAGCTTGTAACAATCGTAAAAACAAGTAGCAGATCTCAGAATAAACAAAAGTAAATAATCCTTCGCAGCGGCATTTTCTGCATTCGAGAGTTTAACTGCCGCGTCGTATTCGCGCAGCGGCGAAAGTGTGTAACGAAAAAATGTTTGCTTTAGTGCGCGAAGCTTTCACTATGCAATACAAAGCCCTATCTTTCCCTTTAAAAGATAGCGTCTCCGGCATAAAAATCGTACGACCACCTTCCAATCCACCGCAATCAATCCATACATAACAATAAAAAAAAAGTATAGATCCAACCATCCTCTCGCGGTCGTAAATACGTTTGCACCCCCGTCGTAAATGAGGTCTCCCTATCCTCCCCCCCCCCCTCCCCATGGCAATGGATACCGGTTAAACAGCGATAAATGCAGTGATCGGATATTCGCGCCGTAAATAAAGCGAGGCATGCATAATGCATGAATGCAACCGGGAAAGAGATAGAGAGCGAGCTCTAATATATATCCCTATATATCGGCTTCGTATGCCGCATTGATACATATGCAGCGAAGCTTTTATGGTGAAGGGCGTAAAAGTGCATATTGAGATGTACGGGGGCAGAGCTCGTCGATGATTCGCGTCTCTCGATGATGCGACACTTTTTCCCGGCTTTCTCGTGTATATTTTTGCAACTTTTCTGCGAGTCGTCTGACCATTATTTAATTGAGATATTTAATTTTCCACGAATAGAGGAGCTTTTTCTCGTAAAAATCTGCTTTTCATAATAAACGCGTGCATCGTTTCGTAGAAATGCAAACATTTTCGTTCCTCGATGATGTAAATTAATTAATCTCTTCGGCGTCATTGATTTTGGCCTGTACGAACGTTAAAGCCGCTTTTATGACCTCGTGTTCGATTATTAGCAATATGCTTTCATGAAATAAAATCGATACAAAGTAACGCCATTGCATTGTGCAACGAGTGTAATAATTAAACAAAACTGATAAAGCTGCCTCGCAATCGCATTGAGGCAAAAAATACGAAAGCTGATTTATCAGCGAATGTCGCAATCAATCGACAAAAAAAGTAATTACCGTATTGAAGTACTCGATACCGGTATCCCGAAAGCTTCTGGCGATCTCTTGAGTCGTGATGACCGCGGCGACGGGATGCCCGTTACCCATTGGCTTGCCGACGGTCACGATGTCGGGCACCAGATCTTCGCCGTAAAGCTGGAAAGCCCACATGTGGCTGCCGACGCGGCCGAAGCCGACTTGGACCTCGTCGGCGATGCAGACGCCACCGGCTGCGCGAACGTGTCTGCAGAATCGAGGAAGAAAAATCGCTGGATTATCGAAAAATCGTCGCCGACGGTCTGAGAGCGAAGCGAAAAATTACTTGTAGACGTTTCTGAAGTAGTTGTCGGGTGGGAGGATCTGTCCGCCGACGGACATGAGACTCTCGGCGATGAAGGCGCTGATGCCACGACCCTTCGCCTTCACCTCCTCGCAGATCTGCTTCACGTCGTCGGCGTACTTTACGCCCAGGTCCTCGCTCGGGTAGCAGTCGTCCCGGTATTTCCCGCGGTAGACGTCGGGACACGGAGCCTGCGTGGTTGATTTCATTTTCGTTTACATCACTTTGTTAAGCGTAAAAATGTGAGAGAAACGACCTTATGAGAATTACCGGGTGTTGAGTGAAAGTTATTAAACGTTGAGTGAAAATTACTAGATGTTGAGTAAGACTATTAAGTGTTGAATGAAACTACTAAGTATATTGAGTGAAATTACTATGTGCTGAGTGAAACTAGTAAATGTTGAGTAAAATTATTACGCGTTGAGTAAAGCTACTAAATGTTGAGTAAAATTACTAAGTGTTGAGTAAAACTACTGAAAGTTGAATAAAATGATTATGTGTTGAGTAAAACTACTGGATATTAAGCAAAAATTTACCATATGCTAAGTTACTAAAAGTTTACTAAAAATGACTAAAGTCATAAAAATAACTATAAATTATAAGTGAAAATCGTGATATAGTGAAATTTTGCTACATAACATACAACAAATGCTCGTGATGCAAAAATATCCGATTACTCAACGTACAGCAGTACAGATTAGCGATTTTCATTAGGTCATATTTCTCCGTAAAATGTTAAGTTTTTTTAAAAGTTAATGACTTATGTTACTCACAACGTGTACGTGATCTTTCTTCCCATTCTCCATATGCTTGAACTTATATGGCGATATGTCGATCATCGACGTCAAGTGTCCGTGATAAGCACTATAATCAAAGTAAAGACAGAAGAGACTTAGCAATCGTTTGCCAAACACTTTTAGTGAAAAAAACGAGATTTTTTTTCAAATAAAATAATAATCTGTAACGAAAATTTTGTCAATATACAGGCCTGAAATATGCATACGAAAATACGATAAGTAATCCGCTGTAAAAAATTAATGACGATTTTTTTTGGCATTACTAGAACAATAAATAGTATCTTATACTTAATATTTTCACGCTAAAACAGAATAAATGATTTTTAGAATTATGAAGGAAAGATTATCGTTATTCAACAGTCAATTTAGCAAGTTCACACACTCGCAAATTCGGTGAATTTCAGAACGGCTATTGTAGTATTGTGCAATACAATTTGTTAATGGTGTTATCATTGTTCAGTGGAGATGCCTTTGTTGGACTTGTTTTGTATTGTTGTACATTCAAAATTTGAAGGCACAACAGCTGTCAATCAATCATGCATTCGACAGTCATTATTATGACGTGTTAGTCAAATACGCAAGTATTAATTGTATTAATCCAATCGAGAATTCGAATTAATATTCGCGGTATTGTTAATTCTCTTGCGCAATCGATTATCAACCCTGTCTGTACGAAATTTCGAAGAGCAATACCAAATCCAGATTCATCGATTCATCTTGGATGACAGAATTGAGGACGTCTCCACTCGAACTAGAAAAGTAAAGCCACCGAAAGCTGCGAATGCGAGAACGACAAAAATCTGAAAATTTCAAAGACCACCCGCATCTCGGTCGTTCTCTTTCTTTGACGAGAAATATAATCAAACCAAATCTTTCGTCATATTCCAGTCCGCCCCCAGAGTATCTCTCACCCCCTCGGATAAACGAAAATCTCATGTGTTTCAATTAATACATCACATACGTCGGGTGCGTCTTGAGTAGTGCGTGTCACCTAAAATGACATAATCTTTTTATCATCGATGACGATCGCTATATCGATTGCGTGTCCCATCCAGCTTTTCTCGTCTTCTCGTGACACTCAGTGCGCTATTTATCCATTTTTCCACGCTTTACATTCGTGCGTTAAACGAGAGAGACTCGGCGACGCGCTGCAAACAAGCAAAAGTAAACACCGAGTGGATTAATGATCTTTGGAAGACACTTTGCTCGCTAAGGTGTAAACTGGGATAAGTGTACAGTCTGCGGAAGAGATAGATAGCGCAAGTTTAACAGGATAATTAACAACATCTGAAAGGTCGTCGTAACGTGTCCAATCCTGCCCCGTCCGTCCATCCCCCTTTGGATTCTATCAATGAGATCCTTCGCTTCCGTAAATACACAACATCGTGGACAGTTCTGACGTTCAGATACGTATAGAAAAGCGGGTGTTTATACAGTACCAAGGCGTCGAAAATTATAAGCGTGTAACATATATACTTATGTACCAATTTGCACTGAACAAAAAAAAAAATTGGTCGTCGTCAAGCGAATCGCTTCTCGCGTTGTGCGCAAGAGTCATTGGAAAATTTTTTCTTGATACACACGACAAGTAAATAAAAATTCGCTCAACAGCCGAACGATAAGTCGCTCGTAATCGCTGCAATAAAGCGTCTGTTGAATCAACTTTTCGAGCTAATGACTTATTTGCAACAGAAATGCGTGCCGTGTGTCTGCTCGAGAAAACGTTTCCCCCCAAGGACTCGACGCGTCGCGGAGAAACGATTCCGCTTAGATAGCAATATAATCGTTTCTTCAGTGCAGTATAAAAATTAGTAAAAACAAGCCATAAAAATAACAATAAAATTAACGGAGCGCAATAAAAGCTGCGGCGTCGGCCTGCGAATAACACAGAGAGGAAGGCACGAGAGCTTGCGGAGGCAACGGAACAAATCGAACATCCACCGCAAGTCCCGCAAGTAGAAGAACAAGAAGAAGAAGCGTCGGTAGAAAGTCGAGGACAGTTTTCGTCGTCGAGCTATGCAGTTTTCCGAGTGTCCTCAAACTTGTACCCCTGCACTACTGCAAAAAAGCGACGGAGCTTCGACGGCTATATGCACTCGCCGTCGAGACTTCGCAATGAAAAAAAAGAGAGAAAGAAAAAAGTCGCACAAGCACAAAAAAAAAGCGAAACGAAAAATATGCGTTAATCCATGGATATGCGCTAATTCACCGAATTTGGGGAACAATTCTCGGACGGAAAAGTTGCAAAAAATTTTCTTGAAGACACACCCACCAGACCTGGTTCTTCTCGTTCCTGAGGTCGTTCCGAAAGAGAAAAAACTTGCCTACACGAAGCAAAAACGATTCGAAAAAAAAACAGAAATAATTGATAGATTTTTTCGCTAAAACTATGGACTTGTATGAAAATTTTATGAGAAAAAAAATGTCTTAAAATTCATGAAAGAATGCTCTGAAATTTTTTCAGATTGATCCCACATAATTATTGACTGTACGAAAATCAAAAAAATCGAAATTTCGGAAAACGTCTTTAAAAAATCTGAAAAAATTCCAGAGCATTCTTCGATGAATTCTAAGACATTTTCGTTCTAACGAAATATTTTTAAGTCCATAGTTTTCGAGAAGAAAAATCTATAAATTCTTCTTTTGTTCATAGAATGACCTAAGGCAGGTCTGCTAGGTCTGCCTTCCAGAAAATTTTCCGTCCGAGTTGTTTCCGAAATTTGGTGGATTTACACATGTACAACATACTTAATTAAGAGCCAGACAATCGAAATAGCTAACTCACTGGTCGACGGTGATGACGTCCTTGTTCTTCGTGTGGGTGTTGGCGAGTCTCAGGGCGAGATCGTTGGCTTCGCTGCCCGAGTTGACGATGAAGCAGACCGACAGCTTCTCGGGCAGCGTCGAGGTGAGGCGACGGGCGCAGATGACGATGTTGTCGTGCAGGAAGCGCATATTGGTCGACAGGAGGGCCATCTGCTCCTGACCGGCGCGTACGACCTCCGGGTGACAGTGACCCACTGGGGGAGATCGGCAAGGAAATCGGTTATGCACTTGTTCTTCGTTAGGGGCTGGAGTAGCAACTCGTTTAAGGGGACTGATACGCGTTTAAAATGTTAAATAGTGAAGAATTGAATTTTATTTTTCATTAACTTGGTATTGTTTAAATAATGTTTTATATAATGTTATAAGCTTGTAATTAATTTTATCAACATAAAACAATTTTTTTATATGCCATATTCCAGGTACAACATGTCTTCAAAGGTCAAAATCCATGAATTCCATTTTTTGCATTCACCGCAGACTTTAGTTAAATCTGGATAGCGAAGAGCTCTCTGGCAGGTACAGATCTGCTTTAAAAACGTCTAGTTTCCAGATGGGTGTGGGGATTTGAAAAAAATTAAGATTCAAAAAAGTTATAAACAATTTAAAATTGTTTTATTTTGATAACAGTAATTATAAGCTAATTATATAAAACATTATTTAAACAATGTCAAGTTAATAAAACAATAAAATTAAATTTTTCGCTTTTAAACATTTTAAAGGTGTATCAGTTCTCTTAATTTATGAAATTCCTGATTATCGCAATAAAGATTGGGTTGGGTTTTATAGAGATCTTTTATTGAAGAGGTGAAAATTAAAATCGATAACGATCAATTATAGTTATACTTTTTTTGCGCGAAAATTAAAATTTCTATTTGCCTTTTCATTGTCAATTGCAAACTAGTCACTCGACTTTTCATTTGCAGCTTGACGCGATCGACAGCGAAGACGTTGTCGATAAAAATATTCCACAAGAGAAACCTCATGTTTTATTACGACTATCTAAAGCAACAACTCACCATGAGCCACATTATTTATGCAGTCCAGATACTCCTCGTTCTTCTCGTCATACATATACTGCCCCTTGGCCCGTACGATCTTCAGCGGGCTGTTCTTGTAAAAAAGCGTACAGGACTCCCTGAAAAAACATCCCTTACGTTATATACCTCGCCGTATCGTGAACCCACGCGTCACATCCCCTTACACGAAGCACTTGAATTCTATTATTTTTTCTCCCTCTCCCCGACTCCGCGCAGCAGACAGCCGAATTAATAAAGCCATTGAAATCCGCAGCGACCTCGGGAGCGGAGGCCGCGAAATTCTCATCCTTCCTCCCCTCGTTTAAACTCGTCCCGCCGCGAGATCTCCGAGCTCTCGGCTTTAATTGCGCGCTCCGCGGCAAAATTTAGCCGCCGCCGAGGGTGTTTGTAATTAGGAGATCGTTTTCCCGCCGGATTTACTCGCTCCCCCACCCCCGACGTCTCCCGCCAATTTTATTCGCGTTTCACACGCGCAATGCCACGCGTCTCTTTAATAATACACTATTATCGGATAGATAGATAGATACGTATACCGAGACAGACGTGACGCTACTCTCGACCGGCCGCTCGTCTATAACGCAATCGGACGGGGGAAAAAAACGTCCTAGATCGATAGACTCGCGAGTGCATCTCCATATATATGTATACCGGTCATTAAACCGAGCTAATTACAGCATTACCAGCTGTAATGCGCGTAATTATCTTTCGAATCGTTTCTCTCGCTCTCGCGCGCGCGCGCTCTCGGGAGACCGGAAAAATTGAGTTTGCGAAAGAATTGCGCAGCCGCGTGTAAGAAGATTAGATTGGCATTCGATGCACATACAGATATATAGAGGCGGGGATACCGAAAAAAAAAATTTCCATCTCTGAAAGCCCGTACTCTATATATCCACTTTTTGCGTCAATTCAAATGTGGAGCAGAGGCTGACGTGCGAGTACACTGCACATTGGCAAAAAAAAATGTATGTATATAAAGACTCGTGCGCGGAATCATTATAATTGAAGCCTACGTCCATACGCGTCCGTCTCTTCGCGCCGGAGCATAAATCGATTGCGCCTGACGCGTATAACAGCGGCATCGAAAAATCTTTTGTTCCCCGGCGCGACACGTGTGCGCGATAACGCCGCCCGATAACACGTCGCCCAGAGACGTGCTATACGTCAGCTGGCGGCTAACCCCTTAACGACGGGGGCCTCGGCTCCCCCGTAGCCGCCTATAGTACCTGTGTACGGAGAGACGTGTATAAGGAGACGTACAGCTCCAAGATGGAATCACGCGGGGTGTGCGATGAGGACCGGACAGTGTATACGAGTACGTCCGGAAAATTTCGAAAACCACTCGGACGGAAAAGTTGCGAAAAATTTCTTGAAGGTACACCTACCAGACCTGTTTTTTCTCGTTCCTCGGGTCATTCTGAAAGAGAAAAAAGTCGTACGCATGGCCGATCGTAGGGTATACTTTTTTCCGGAGCAGAAACGACTCGAAAAATAACGAGAAATTAATTGACAAGGGGAGAATTCATAGATTTTTTTCTCGAAAACTGCGGACTTTTATAAAAATTTCATTAGAACAAAAATGTCTTTGCATTGATTCATGAAAGAATGCTCTGAAATTTGTTCGGATTGATCCCATGCAATTTTTCATTTTTCGAAAATCCAAAAAAATCGAAATTTCGGAAAACGTCCTCCAAAAATCGGAAAAAATTTCAGAGCATTCTTTGACGAATTCTGAGACCTTTTCGTTCTAATGAAATATTTTTAAAAGTCAACAGTTTCTCGTTTTTCAAGTCGTTTTTGCTCCGGAAAAAAGTATACCCTATCGATCGGCCGTGTACCCGAGCTTTTTCTCTTTCAGAATAAACTGAAGAACGAGAAAAAGCATGAGGTCTGATAAGTCTGCCTTCGAGAAAATTTTTTGCAACTTCTCCGTCAGAATTGCTTCCGAAATTTCCTGGACATACTCGTATACACGAGGAATATGCCGATCCCGTGGGACTTGTCGGCCAGATAAGGAAATTGTGTCGAGATTGATTTGAATCGGCGCGTCACTGGCGCCGACGATGCGCTCGTCTCCTTTTTCGATCGAGATATATATATACGTATAAGTTTTCAAGGTGCTATTGTGCACTCTGATTAAGGATATATATATGCGCGCGCTCGTCTCCTTTTTCGATCGAGATATATATATATACGTATAAGTTTTCAAGGTGCTATTGTGCACTCTGATTAAGGATATATATATATATATATATATATATATATATATATAATTTTGTGTGTGTGTGTGCACTCACCCGATGTAGCGCTCGCGGAGCTTGAGGGTCTCGTGTTTGGGCATGTGCTCCAGTGACTCGGCCATTGCTCTGGTGAGACGCTTTGCGGCTTGCCTGAAACATAGAGAGTGGGAGAATGGAATTGTTAATTTATCTTTTTTTTTTTAATTGCCGTTGAATTATAGCGTTCGAATGCGATTTGTGATTAATTGTGGGTACGCGTGTACGAAGCGAATTCATTCAACTTTTCACTCGATAAATTAAGTATACACTTCTTTTTAATCTCAGTCGTAAATTCCGATGTCTCATGGATTACACAATGAAATTTTCATTAGAGACGCGAATCACTTTTCTCGCGGTGCGGAGTGATAACGTATATCGATTTAAATTTATGAGCTTTCTTACGAGAGTTTGAGGAAATTCTGATCGCTTCGGGGGGAAAAAAGCATAATCGACGAGTTCGCGTACACATGCGCGGCTTTTATCGCCGGCAAAAACGACAATCTACAACGTTCTATTACCTATAGTAAACAGTGTGGTTTATCTTGAGCAAAAAAAAGTATAACTATTTTTTTTTTTTGTACACGGAGAGATTTACAATGATACTTCAGCTGAACTGAAAACTTTTATTTTTTGAAACTAATTTGTGAATGTTTAATATATTAACAAATCGTATAGAATGTACAGTAATTAAATTATAATAATTTATGGGTTCCATAAATGCTCTAAATAATTTTTTTCTGGATGAAGTTATCCTTTATTGGCAATGCAAAAATATTCGAACAAATTAATAGAAAAAGATAAGCCACAAAACTAACAAAAATAAAATCATCTTCCGAAATATCTACTAAAACCAGAAGCTTACCAGTAAAAGTATCAACGGGCTTAAACGTACAAGCCAATGGCCAAGACAACGCGAAGATCACCGAACGAGTTACCCCAAAAAAAAATTATTCAGCCTGACGTTGACGAGCGTCAGCCGCGTTTTATCGGGTCGACAACCGCTAGACGCACGTGGAAATGTCAGAGCTGCACGTGTGTGTGCGCTTGAGTTTTCCGGAGACACACAGCTGAGAAGAAGTGCAAGTGCACTTGAACAGGCGATAAAGAATTCTGTGCGAGATGCATGTCTTTGAAAAATCACTGATATTAAATTGCGATGAAACGCTACGATACGACCGTAGGCGTGTACTGAAATTTGTATAAGAAAAAAATTATGCTCTCCGCAAGGACGTCGGCGAGAGGAAAGGACGTATCGTATAGATACGACGCGTATACGATCGATAACCGTGTATACGTGTATACACACGGAAAGTATTTTCAAAGGGAAAAAAATTGTCCGCGTAAGAACGCGAAAATCGAAAGCTCACGCTCAGCGAGCACGTGTGACCTTGACCCAGTTTCCCGATCGATAATCCGCTGGTATACAGCTGAAAATCTCTCCTTTTCACGCGGTACAAATCCCAATTTCGTCCAAATCCGCTACTTCGCGTAAATCTCCGGCGACTCACCGATTCGCAACTAAATAAACAAACTAAATACGCTCATCCATACAAAACTCGACAACGTTCGAATTCAAATTTCCCGCGCTCGCCGAGCCCGCGAAAAAGCTACGAAAATAATTCAAAAATAAAAAATACAAAAATCAAAAAATACGAAAATAATTTAAAAATAAAAAATACAATTGCAACTACGGCAATGCGGAAGCGCACACTCGTATACCTGGCGAAAATCGAAAGTGAGTCGAGGGAAGCCGAGCAGCAGCAGCAGCAGCAGCAGCAACACTGGCGGAAGTGCGTATAAGTATATCGACTCGACGACGTCGAAGATGCAAGTGTCCGCGATGCAGAGCAGGCTCTCCGTGTTCTCTCGGCCGCGAAGAAGTAAGCTCGTCGCTTCCCCGTGTGTATGTGTCGCGACCTACTGCGGGTGACGTCACTTATAAAGCCGCGCGCGGCTCGAAAAGAAAAAAAAATCGTAAGAGCGGGGAACTGCGCGCGCAGCTCCCGCCTCCGATGTGTGCGTATATTTGCCTAGTCGACGTCGATTCGGCTCGCTCTCTCTTTCTCTGCGACCCTCTCCCTCACTCCTAAGCTCCCTTATTTTCCCGTCTTGCGTATAGGCGGCTGTGCGGACACTCCTCCTGTGTACGGACAATCGCTACGGTATACGAGCGATTCTCCTGGAAAAATGCACTTTTCGGGGGTTCGGAAATCGAGAGTTTCTTTTTAATGCTAGAGGTTTCGGACGGATGGGACTTTCTTCTGTAAGCCGAAAGATAGGCAGAAGTGCAGAGGAATATGGATTTTTATTCATTTAATTTTTTTTTAACGGACGTAATTTTTTATCAGAGCATCGAATCCGTAGTTGTTATTGTTCCAGTATTTCGACGCATTAATTTTTTGTAAAAAGAAAAACGTAAAATGGCTCAGAAATGTGGTTACTAGTAAGTTTTCCCATGTTCCACTGCACTTTTGACTGTCTTTCGACTTACAGTAAAAAGTCTCGTCAGTCCGAAACCTCTAGCTTTAAAAAAAAATTTTCGATATCAGGATCCCCGAAAAGTGCAGTTTTCTAGGAGAATTGGTCGTATATATACGAGATTTTTGGTTTTTTGGAGATGAGTGATTTTTTCGCAGTTGGGGGAGAGAAAAGGGTTCGATTTTATTGTATGGATTGGGGATAATTGATTGTCAAGCGGATTTTAGTGTTGAACCTTCGACTGATTTATGCATAGCTTCCGTAAAGTGTACGGCAGTTTTGTTATTGCGGATACGTGGAATAATAAGGAAATGCCTTTTTATAGTGCAAAACGAACAGCAAATATAGAAACGCCGTGTCAGAGTATTAAAGTGCGACGCAAGGATTCGACTGAAAAACAAGAAATTTGCTTACGTTGGATGCTCCGGTAAAAAGTCAGTTGGACGATTTGTTTCATATTCACTCCAAAGTATACTGATAACGATTTTTCATAAAACTCATCGTTTGAAAATTTTTTTTTCTTTTAAATTGCAGATTTTTCTTTTGCCATCTTTTATGCAGTAATAATGTATACGATTATTCCGAGATACGAGAATGATTTTTTGAGAAGCTATTATGCAATTATTATGTTGTTAATACATGCAAGTGTATTCCAAAACTGTTAAGATTATCGATAATTACGATCTTTAAAAGAATCTATAACGGAAAAATAGTCGCTTATACGTCATTCTTCCTAGAAGCCACAGATAATCTTCATTTCTGGTCATATTTGTATGTATAGGTATACAAGAAAGTAAAGAATCCATAAACCCTGGAAACTTCGACTCCCTTCAACTTGAAGTTCAATATTGAAGGTCCCACGATTTTTATCGCTCAGATACGAGCCGTCGCACAAAAGCAGTGTGTTTGCACGAGACTGAGCATTTTCGTCGAAAGGAAGTTTGGAATTTAGATATTGGTGTTTGAAGTTGTTAAGAGAATTACCCGTATCTCGGGAGGAGCTTGAGGAGCGTCGTATCGCAAAGCCAACTTCAAACGAAAAGTATCTCTGTCGTCACTTCAAAGAGGACGTGTCCCAAATAAATAAACAATATGTTTTTTTGTTTAAAATCTTTTTGTTCGTCGCGTAACTTTGCCAAAGAAAATCCGAGACATAATGTTGTGGAACGTGACTTTTGAAGCACAGAATATTCGATAATCGATGATCGGTCGTCAATTTAGAGACAGTGTACTCTAAATTGAATGTTACTTAAGAAATCATCTATAGTCACTTCCATTGTCTTCTATTCAACCAATCGAACGTCACGTTCCACTCCATGCTTCTGTACTAATTTTTCAATTTATGTCCAATCTATGTACAACTCTGTCGAACAAAAAAAATTTACCCAAAAATTCGATTTCACCCCTCGCGCAACTCTCCCTCACTCCCCTCCGCCAAACTCAAAAATTTTCCCTGGTACCCGAATACCTCGGCAGACTCGAGAGCACAATTCACTTCGTCAACTGAATCACGACGGCTATCAGCCAAGTGGCTTACCGGATTGTCCTTGTTTTGAAAACCGGTTCGGCGCATTCGGCAGCCGTACGGTATATTGGCTGTCAATATACAGCTTACTGTATTAATCGCGCGGACGAAAATTTCCATCGATTTTGCGCTGCTGCGACCGGTTCGCCTCTCTCGCACTTACAGCGGAAATAGCGCGAAATTACGAAATATCAGCGTCTATAACAACGAGTAACGACAATAGTCCGCGAAAGCGGAGAGAACTGGCCGGAGGCCAACGGACGGTTTTCGTAACGGGGTGGAAGATTTTGAATTTGCCGCGATTACTTAGCGCGCGAAAATTGTCTTGTCGGAGGAAAACGGCATTTTTCACGTGTTTCGCGAGGAGAAAAATTCTAAAAGCGATGATGGTCCGAACGATGGGATAATTGTTGTAATGGAACTCGAATTAAACCTACAATCGCGTGATGAAGAAATGGGTAGAGGGATGGAATGAAGTGTGACGTTCAAAAAACAAACTAGACTAACAAGGACAGCTCGAGCTGAGTATCGAGTCGAGTCCAGTTCTAGAAGACGTCGAGTTACTTGAAATATCCCAACTACTCGGAATTTTCGACCAATTATACCTACTGGATCGAACGTTTCGAGTTATCCGACTTTTTGAAGTTATTTGAATTCATTTTTGCTTTTCAATTGACAATAAATTATGTAATTTTATTCATAATTTTCCTTTCTAGAAAATATTGAATTACAGCTTCAAATCAAACTTTGCGCTCACATTGTCACGGCGGGAAAATTCGATACTTCGCAATCCATAACTCAAAAGAGAAAAAAAGCTCGCTTCAACCGCGCAATAACATCGAGCACTGAGCAATATTCGAACGACAAAAACCTTTGTAGAATCGTATTTCCTCATCGCGAAGAAGCTCGAGACGCGCGTGCCTATCGCCGCAGCAGTCTCTACCGTTCATTCACTTGGCGCTAGAGCCTCGTGACACATGCTATATATATATATATATACACACACACACACACACACACACACACACACACACACAGAAAAGCGTCTTCGGATTTTATCGTTTCCGGGGAATACTTCGCCAAAGCTCACCGTACAATACGCGCCAACTTCGTTGCGCTTCACTTATACTCAATTCCCCCCCCCAAGAGAGAAAAAGGTTTCGAGAAAACTATGACGAGCTTTTCGAGACAAAGCGATTTTTCGCGATACCGATTTCCATCGTGTACTATTATATCCCAGAGCAATTAGTCGGAGTCTCGTAAAAGTCGCATTAACGAGACGATTATAAAAGTTTATATACGTTCCGGTTTTGGATTCGAAAATTCCTAACGCCGTGAAACATTGTATACATATTATGCATCGATAAGATAGCGCGATGACATTCTCGATTTCACTTCAACGCGCATTTGTCTTCAGAATTCCATTTTTCCTAACTTGTCCGCGTGGGGATAAGCGGATTTTAATGTTTCTCGCGCGAGACTTCGTACTTCGCGCGGCGCGACTTCGTCTGTGGAACGTGATTTCGAGGAGGCGGTATTTTAACGTTCGTATACATGTACTTACTGCAGGGCTGCGAAGCACGTGTACATAAAGCGCCAAATGCGAAAGTTGGTAATCCAGCGCCGCGCGAAGTTTAACGTCGGGGCAGACGTACACGCAGCGGCGACATAATCATGCATTATGACTTCGGAATGTCTTCGCGCAGTCGGAGCCGCGGACAAGGTCGTGAGGCAGTTCCGTTAATTAAGTCGTTACGCGTTGCGCGAGCGTTTGCGCCGGGGAACGTCAGGAAATGGTTTTTCGCGCTGTTTCTGCACGTCGCCGCTAATTAAAATTGTTGCTGTGTCAAGATTGAGGAAACAACAAAATGCATATCCCTTCGAGCCAATAATTGAATTTATTTGGAAGCCAACGTTTGGAGACCGTTATACGGTTCCTCATCGGGGCTAGATACAAACGAAATTATACGCAAAGAATTAAACAAACTTGAACACAATTACAGAAACTAAATTAAATTCGAATGATGTACCTTATTTAAATTTTTACAATAATTATTTTGTCGTTATGCGCCGACAATCGTAAACGGTATAAATCACTAAACAAATTTATTAAAATTAATTACAAAATTCGTATAAAAACCAAAATAAACAATCTCAATCTCATATGGAAATTCTGTATTCTTCAATTTTTTTCAGTTTGTTGCTATGTCGTTCGGGATGTCGAAGTGTACGGTTAGTATACGGCTGAGAATTTAGAGCGAACAAATTGAAGTATTTAGCGTCGATAGAGTTTTCGTTTGTTTGAAATTTTTCAATTTTCAATTATTTTTTGTGGAACACGGAATTTGACTGGACGAAGATATCGAAGCAACTTAAGGGGGTGTCAAGCCTGTAGTGACCGGTCGGTAACGACGCAGCAGAAAAATACTTGAATCTCAGTTAATATAATTTATACAAAACCAAATAGTTATACAAAACCAGGAGATGGAATGAAAATATTCAGGCAAAACTTTGTCCGAAAATCAGTTGTCAGCAGACGTAAGTTACGTCAGATTACAACCACTGATTTTCGGACAAGGTTTTCTCTCCGACGCCTCAATATTTTGAATCCAAACTTGGCGTAATGAGAGATAATGCCAATACGAAGGGCAACTATCTCTTGGTTTTCCAGAATTCGTTATATTATTTGAGATCAAAGCACTTTTCTGCCGCATCGTTACTGACCGGTCGCTATGGGCTTCATACCGCCTAAGCAATACTTTGTCGCTAATGATCGCTCAGGTAAAAAGTTACGAGCAATATCGGAGAAAAAGGAGATTAAACTTCAAAATCATCATGAGTCTTCGCAATTTCGAGTCCACTGTACCATTGTAGTACGCGCAGTTTTTGTCCCGATCTGTTGATAATACGTACAAAGTCTCCGCTGAGCGAAAACAGTCTCATTATTCGCAGATAAATCGACTTGTATACCCTTACGCCAATTCAAGCGTCGTAAAAACAAAAATTTTAATTCCCGTTAAACGCCAATCGCGAAAAATCGGTCGCGATCGATCGGAAATCGGCATATATTATCTCTCGATCTCTCTCAGAAAAAAAATTCGATTAGCGTCAGAGAGACGACTGATCGGGAGAAAGAAATGTAGTTCGGCGCCGGGGAAATTCCAGCTACGTCGCCGTCGCGCCGGTAAGATCGTGAAATTCACGTGCTCGTCTCGGAAAATAGCGCGAGCCACTGGCAGCCGATCGCGTGTTTATACACGTAGGGATGCGGCTAGATATCGTTATCTTCATCGGCTTAAATATTGACTCTGGCACGCACACCTCCGCCGCCGCGCGGCTAATACTCGCTCGGAAAAACGTGCCGCGATCACGTGAGCCGATCGCGATCGTATGTACACCAGGTGTTTTCCGCTGCGATGACGACTGTAATACCGATCTCCGCGACGATTTCTGCTTTCTCACTCGCGCTTTTTTATTTTTAGACGCGGAAAGTTTTTTTTTTTTTTTTTGTTAAAATGGCTTCTATCGCTCGACTGGTGGCTAAGAAAAAATGAATATATGCATCTCTTCGAGCCAAAGGTTTTTTTTTTGTTTTTTTTTTCGAACGGCCGCAGTGTATCGCGGAATCATCGGTGTATCTTCCATTGTATACAGACCGGTTTCTCGCGATTCTCGGGCTTTATCTAATTAAAATACGCTTCGCAGATATTACGCGTGTGTATATCGAGAATCGATGAGGAGCGGATGGAAGAGTTTGGCGATTAGCGGAACCGATATAACATGTGGCGGTGGTTAAAAATAGAGAGGCCGAGACGTTGCGTCATCGATCGAGAGCTTTTGAGTTGCGATGATCGACGATGTTAACAACGTCGGCGGACATTAGTTTACTCCCGGCATTGTGTGGTGTGCTCGGGAGGAAGAGACGCGATAATCGCTCGATGATTAGTTGCTTGGAAAATTCTGTATCAGTCCGATATAGATCTATATAATCGAGCGATTCGGTCGGCTGAGAAATGTTTATCCGGGTTGATCGGTATTATTAGAAAATTTATGAGTTTCTTATTAAAAATAAATGTTTGACGTTTAATAAAACAAGCAACTCGTTCAGTTATGCGACAATCAAAATTTTTTATTTCCAATTGGAGCATAGCAATTGAATTAGCAATGCAATTTAGAGCGCAAATCTTATCTGTTGCGTTTTCTGATGTGTATAGATTGTCTGAAAAGAACCATAAGTAATTAATCGGATGACATGCGCGTAATGTATGAAAAACGTACGGCGAATACTGTGATCCCGAAGAAAAAATTAAATAATGAGACGACTCTGCAATTGCTATTAAACTATACAAATTTCAACAGAGACAGCGTATACGATTCATCGATACAAGTGAAAAAGTCACAAAAAAGAAAGGAAAAGGACAGCCTCACATTTCAGTCCATAATACACAAAAAGTGTATACAGATACAACCCCTCATTTCTACCCAGAAAGTAGCCTAAACGATCCTCTACACAACTCTTTTCTCTCCTCTCTCCACTTATTTTTCGACTCGCGTGCCGCGCACGACGAGATAAAACCGTATCTCGCGCGGCGCTCGTATAGCGCGGGACTATGTTTGCATTACGCGCCGCTCCGCAGCAGATTAGCGATTGCAAAACGATATTTACGAAATTGTCGAGGTGTCGCGAGTAGGTTGTATACGCGGCTGTCGTAAATCTGCGAGCAGAAAAGACGCCGATAAGAGGAAAAGGCGCGAGGGGGACGAGGAGGGGGGAAGAGGAGGAAGAAAAAAATTAACGCACGCGTGTAAACGAGTCGTCTCTCTCGGCAAATGTATACCCAAAGTTTAAGATCGGCGCGTCTTTGCAATTGGCAAAAGCGCGAAAATCTCGAGGAGGATTTTTTCGACGTCGAATGCTTTGTTTGCGCCTGCGATGATCGTCGTGGCGCGCGATTGTGCAATGCGCGTGTGACCTGAAAACGCGACATCGTTAAATTCATTTCGAGAGCGATGTGCATGTACGCTTTTTCGATAAACGAATCAATTTAAATGTCACTAAGTTCATAGATAGGCGGGAATTATCGTATTTTTAAATTCTTACGATGCGGATAAGATACGTGGGTATTAATACTGTTTCGGAAACAACTCACCCGAGCAAGTGGCAAAAAATTTTTTTTGAAGGCACACCTACCAGACCTGATTTTTCTCGTTTGCTTAGGTCATTCTCAAAGAGAAAAACCTCGCGTACGTGGCCGATCGAAGGGTATACTTTTTTTTCAGATTAATGCGACACAATTTTTGATTTTTCGAAAATTCAAAAAAACCGAAATTTCGAAAATCGTCATTTAAAAATCTGAAAAAATTTCAGAGTATTCTTTGATGAATTTTAAGTCATTACTGTTCTAATGAAATATTTTTAAAAGTCCATAGTTTTCGAGAAAAAAATCTATAAATTCTTGTTTTTTAATTATATCTCGTTTTTCAAGTCGTTTTTGCTCCGGAAAAAAGTATATCCTTCGATCGGCCATGTACGCGAGGTTTTTCTATATCAGAATGACCTAAGGAACGAGAAAAATCAGGTCTGGTAGGTGTGCCTTCAAGAAAAAATTTTGCGACTTGCTCATGTGAGTTATTTCCGAAATAGGATGGATATGCACATATGTAGAAAAAGCTATCGCTGTGTTAATGATTTTTGAACGTGTCTGTTGTAGTGCATTAGCGCGATTCATCTGTCGTTCAGTGTATTGACGATGTTTCGTAAAAAAAGAAAAAATAAAAAAATAAATAAATAAATAATACGTCAAAAAAAATGCACTTTGGTCTAGAAATCGAAAAATTTTTTTTTAAAGCTATAGACACTTCGGACTGATTAGACTTGCTTCTATGAGCCAAAAGATGGTCAAAAGTGCAAAGGAACATGGGAAAAGTTACTAGTTACCATATTTCTGAACCATTTTACGCTTTTTTTACAAAAAATTAATGCGTCAAAATACTGGAATAATAACAACTACGAATGTTTCCGAGGCCCCAATAAAATTTCGAATTACACTATGATAAAGTATTACAAAAGAGCTTTTATTTTTAAAAAAATATGCCAAGTTTCGACGCTCTGATCAAAAGTTATGCCCGTTTAAAAAAAATAGTAAAAATCTGAATTGTCAATTTTTTCTTGTTCCTCCACATGTCTCCCCACGTTAAATTTTCATATTCTATATTTTCCATGTTCCTCGGCATTTTTCATCATCTTTTGGCTTACAGAAGAAGGTTCCGTTGGTCCGAAAGCTCTGATTCAAAAAATTTTTTTGCGAATTCTAGACCAAAGAAAAGTGCATTTATTTTTGAAATTGGACAATTCGACATATATGTACCGGTCAAAATTGCATGAAAACTTTTTTTCGACGCCTCGCTTAAGCGCCAACAATGCACAAATCGACATTATCCTCGCAATCGGCAAAACTATAACGGTTCACCATGCTATATACTTTTTTTCAAAATTCAATCCCGAAATAAATTTTTAACAATATTTTTACGATCCTCGCAACAACTAACGCCAAAAATCAGAGGAAAAAAAATCACGAACAGAGCAGGCTTTCACACGCACATGCATCAAATTTTCAAATACGCACATCCGTCCGTATAATATCAATATACACACGCCGCGCGCGGAGATAACAACGCGCGCGCATGTATACGTATAATGAACCGCAAAATTTTCCGGCTAGCGTACTATATATATATATATACATATATCGATAGCGCAGCACGTGAACACACTCCTCCGAGCGGTTCGCTCACGTGATTATGCTCTATGCACACGTGTGTACCTATATATATATATATATATTATATACATATACGAGCGTTATACATTCGTCAGACAAACAATACGTAATCTATATACAACGCGGAATGCAGCCGAGGCGTCGTCGCTCTCTCGCTCTTAATTTAGATATCGTAGGAAAAGAGAGAGAGAGAGAGTGACACGTCGTTACCGACGATTTTTAAACTTTTATAACTCATCGTACTCGGTTTTCCTCCTCTCGCTCCTATACCCACACACAAACACACACGCGTACACGTATATATATAACATACAACAGCGTATGTATTATCACGCGTATACTTACACCGAGATCTCGCCGATGCGGCGATAATACGTGTAGGTAGTCGGCGACGACGAATTCGCTCCTCTCAAGCGACCAAGCGCATACTCGTTATCCTCGATGTATATATATATATAGAACAGCAGCTTCGATGCCCTGCACTCCTGTCGCCGGCGACGAAAAATCGGTCGCGCGTCGGAAGGGACGAGGGAGATCGGTATATATGCAACTCGTGTCGTAGTCGCGCTGCAGCCGTCTATCTCCGTCTGGCCAAGTGCGCGACATTGACTGCCGCTTGTCCCGGCGATCGTCGCTCAAATATCGCGACGTGTTATGCCCCCGCGCAATATTGTCCTATATTTGCAATAATTTTAACGCATACGTATGTGCGTATATAGAGAGAGAGATCTCGAGAGAGAGAGAGAGAGAAAGAGAATCGAGTGGGGGGATAATCGGTCTTATGTAAATCACGCGTTCGCCTCATGCCAATAACGTTCCGGCGATACGCGCGATATATATGGTGCGCCGCATATATACACAATGCATATACGCGCAGGCTTGTCTCTGCATATAGGATCTATTATTGACTCGCGCCCTTGCGTGAATTGGAAACTAAGCCGATCGCGCCCGATCGCGATCTATCGACGACGACGACGACGAGCGATGGCCTGCTTTTTCCGCGGGACTTTTCCGTCGATTTTAAACGCGGCGACCCCCTTTTGTTCATTACGTCGGACGCGCGAATAGCGTAAGATTGCGCGAGTATAGGAGGAAAGTCGAGGCTTCTTTTGGCAAGAGACGCCGAATACGTATAGGACGCGTGTAATATACGTGGCTTCTTTGTACAAAGCGTCTCTCGGTGTATAGGTGTCGATGAACCGAAGTGTATCGGTCTCTCTTTCTATATATCTCAGTGTCTCCATGCCGTGAAACGAGCGACACGCGGAGGGCGATGATATCGCTGGGGGCCAATCGGGACGTTATGCGCGCGCGGATTTAATCCCTGGGAGAGAGAGAGAGAGAGAAAGGGAGATTGGAAATGTTGGCGATTAATTAGCGGAATATTCCGAAACTGCGCGATGCCGACGACAACGATCTCGTCGTTGAGGCGGATTCGAGTCTTTATTTTGCGTGTGTTGCAACCGAATAAAAAAGGTGCGGTGCTGGCTGTTGTTTTTAGGGCTGCGGAGTATAGGCGGGAAATTCAAATTTCGCGCCGTAATCTTGAGGATCTTTTTGTTTTACTTGTGGTATGGAGTATAAATGAAGACACAGCCATCGTTGTGTTTAGAGATACTTTTCAAATTGACATAACAGAGTAGCTTCTTTCTAGCTTTAATCTTGATATTTTTATAACAATCGAACCAGTTGTTTTTAAAATTTAATATAATTACCCAGTCTCGACACCGATCTATCAAAGACGAAATTTCGAGTCGAAGCTTCGAAAAAAAAGAGGCGAAAAAAAATGTCGCAGTCGGTAGGACTCGAACCTACGCTCCCAGAGGGAATCTGATTTCTAGTCAGACGCCTTAACCACTCGGCCACGACTGCCGTGACGCTCACCTTGGCGTAAAGCCGCTACGCCACCTCCATCTCGGCGACCACATCCGCGACTCGGTCGGCAATGCAGGTCGCCTCGGTTCGGCTCTTTCCTCGGTGCACCAAAATCGTCTTTTCCGGATTGCACAACAGCATTGCCCCACCTTCGCTCCGGCCGTTCTTGTTTTGCAGACTTTCCCGATTATTAAGCAACGCTGAGCATAGCGGCAGTCGTGGCCGAGTGGTTAAGGCGTCTGACTAGAAATCAGATTCCCTCTGGGAGCGTAGGTTCGAGTCCTACCGACTGCGACAATTTTTTGCGAATTTTTGCGATTTTTCAATGACGCTCCTTCGGTGGGATCGACCGGTAGTTCGATGCAGGTAGCGTTTGTTATCTGATCGACGAGCGATTGATAAGAGTACTTACGGATTTGTCAGCGAGCTTTGGATTGTCTTGAATAATTTGTTTGTAAAGTAATAAACAAAAGTATGAGAAACTGGAAACTCAAGTGTGAGGGTATACGTCATGCTTATGGTTGAAAATTCAAATTTGGCGCCACTGCGCAGCGGACGAAAGAAAATAATTAATTCACTTGTTCTATAAAATTGAATAAAAATAAACGAAACGACGTGTGACAGAAAAATAACGAGGGATGCACGCGCGCGACAATGAGGGGACTGTACGC
This sequence comes from Philotrypesis tridentata, assembly GCA_018906965.1. Taxonomy (NCBI): domain Eukaryota; kingdom Metazoa; phylum Arthropoda; class Insecta; order Hymenoptera; family Pteromalidae; genus Philotrypesis; species Philotrypesis tridentata. Next base: position 1,493,860 of record JACCIB010000022.1, read on the forward strand.
AATAAAAAGGCAGTATTTCGATTTAAAGTGTTCTATTAAAATTCACTCAGAACACATTTGATTACATCAACGATCGACGGATTCAATAAATAGATCCACTCCACAATATTCATGAGATTATACCATGGCATAGTCATAATGATAATCGCATTAACATAACTCTCTATAGTAGGATATTAAACGAGACTCTTTGCCCGCCATACTTGCATTACATTACGCGCCTCATCTTCACTTCTCATTCTCATTTTCTCGACGCCTCGACCCCCCCCCCCTCCACCCTCTCTTTCAGCTTCGCCGTAACCGCTTGCGCATCATCCCCAATTTTCTCACCCGCGTACGCCGTTGTTTCGCCAAGCGAAAATTATCGCTATTTTCCTCTCACTCTCTCTCTCTCTCTCTCTCTCGATCGCATCGTGTATAAACTGCAGCCGTCAATTCGTCGTGTAAGAGAAGTACATATGCTTTGTTTTTTTTTTTGTTATACGCTCGCTTCGCGCAGTAAGTAGTCGAAAAAATTCGAAGGAAAAAACACATAGCAAACATCAATTATTTTTTTTTTATTCTTTATCGTTAATATTATATTTATTTTTATTTATTTTTTTTTTCATTCATCGTCGTATAATATTTATAATATAGATTTATCGGCTCGTCGCGAGGGCTCGGCACATCGCGCGCCGCGCCGACTTATTTTCTTTTTCTTTTTTTTTTTTTTTTTTGTTATTCTTCACCTTATCTAAATCGTTTATTTGCTCAAGCCGCACACGCACTCTCGGCATTATTTCGACATACGGAATTGTCGCTCGGTCGATCGCGCGACGTGCCGCACGCGCTCGCGGCGAGCGTATCGGCTTGGCTTTTCTGCGTTGCACCTCGTCGTCGTCGTACCTTCATTTTTTTTTTTTTTTTGGGTTTTTCTCTCGTTTTTTTCTATCGTAGTGACGTACACACAGCATTCGTTTCTCGTTCTCTTATGATACAGTTATAATTTTTTATTATTTTCCTTTTTCCGTTATCCACATCTATTTTTATATGTATAATTAAGTCGCGCAGTCGCCGCGGAGCACCGTGCGATCGTCTCCAAAGTCGCCGAATTTTCATACTATTTTATCATTTTTAGCAACACGTGATTCTCTGTGATTCCTCGCGAATTCTAAGTTTAGATTTGTTAGATTTATCTTCGTTTATTATTTATTTTTCCTCGCCTTTACTTTTATTTATTTATTTTTTTTTTACTTTTACTCAGCTATACCGTGCCTCTCTTTAGTCGCTCTGGCGGAGATACTCGTTTCTTTTATTTATCATTTGTTTCTTTTTTTTTAAGAAAAATATAATACTTTTGCGGAATCGTCTCGTTTTCTTATTAATCTCTTATTATTTTTTTTAATCTTCTTCCTTCATATATCAACGAATGTACACATAGCGTCAACTTTGCATATGTACACGTATATCGGATAATATGAGACCATAATGAAGTCGACTAAAAACTATATAAAACGCGGCAATATTCGCGGCGATTACAATTTTCGAAAATTCACTCTTCGCGTGTGAGGGAAAACAAATATGTATGGCTCGCTGCAGCTGCGCGGCCGTCGACGCTTTCGCGAGAAAGACCCGGCGATCTCGCAAGGCATTCGTCACATCCCGCGACACCGGAGTCGAACTAAACGGTAAGTACAAGTATTACAAAACTGAAATCGAGGAAGATACAGTGAAGTCCGTCGAATGTCTCGAAAACCTTGCGCACCGCCTCCCGTTTTCCCGCAGAAATAATCGACGCGCAGCTGTTCATATACGTCGAATTTCAAAAAATAAATGCACTTTTCTTTGGTCTAGAAATGGAACAATCTTTTTTAAAGCTAGAGGTTTCGGACCGATTAAACTTTCTTCTGTGAGTCGAGATATAATCAAAAGTGCAGAGGAACATGGGAAAAGTTACTAGTAGCCATATTTCTGAGCTATTTTAAATTTATTTTACAAAAAATTAATGCGTAAAAATACTGGAATAATAACAATTACCAAGGTTTCCGAGGCACCAATAAAATTTCAAATTACACTACAATAAAGTATTTTTATAAAGCTTTAATTTAAAAAAAAGTATACTAAGATTCGATGTTCTGATCAAAAGTTATGCGCATTTAAAAAGAAAAAATAATAAAAATTCCAATAGCCGATTTTTTCTTTTTCCTCCATATGCCTCCCCATGTTAATTTTTCGTATCCTGTATTTCCCATGTTCCTCACCATTTTTCATTATCTTTTGGCTTACAGAAGAAAGTCCCATTCGTCCGAAAGCTCTAGCTTAAAAAATTTTTTTTCGAATTCTAGACCAAAGAAAAGTGCATTTATTTTTTCAAATTCGACATATATATATGCGTAGAAGGCGAAAGCAGTTTATTATTAATTATTGCGAATCGATAATAATTAATAATACGTTGCCCGAATGCAGACAATCCGATAATTGCGTCAGTCCCAACCAGAACGTCATAGTCGAAGGAAGTGAATTTTTCTCTATATATGCCTCTGTCTTTCGCTTATACTTGTGGGAAAGTACGTATCCGCGTACATCGCGCGCCCGGAGAAACATCGCACTGTCCTCGCCCGTTATTAAGTCGTTTTTCAATTCGGAGATACATTTTTTGCGTTATTTTTTTATTCATTTGCTTGCTTTTTCGTCGCAGTAGTGCACACAGTGCGTCGCGCGCGTTAAATCTACTGTCGCTCGCGAGAAATTCGCGCCGAGATAAGATCTTCCGTCGCAGGACGCGACGCGCTTCGTTTCTATTAATCGTTTATTTCATTACAATCATTATAATTATTTATTACTGTTTTTCTTTATTATTACTTTATCATTATTATTAGTATAATATTAATATTATTATTACGATTAATATTATTATTAATATATACCGATAAGCCAATGTCGCTATTTGTGTACATGGGGAAGTCCAGAAAATTAATACAATTTTTGAGGTGTCATAAATTTAAAAGAGAAAAACTTTTCATAATAGTTTTATGTAGAAGTAAAAAAATGCGAAAACGAGTGTTCAAACGAAATCGAAGGGGCGTAATCGATTTTTTATGTTAACTGATGTTTAGAAGCGTAAAAAATCGATATCGTGGTGACAAGTATATGGACCACAAGGTGTAACGCAATATTTTATTTTTAAATTTTAGGGAACTCCCCACGCACACAATGCCAAAGCGCTAATGGAAATTAACGAAAGCTCCTGTGACGTATATACACGTGCGCCTGTAAATTAAGAGAAACGACATTCTAAGAGGGAATGCAATCGAAAGAATCAACTCGATTTTTTTCGAGAACGCGCGACCGTTGAAAAAATTTGCTTCTCATCCCTCGAACAGCCCAGATTATAGCGTACAGCGTGTCGGAGAAAAGTTTGATTGTTCGCACAAGATCGACGTAAAACAAAGGATTTGTGTGTTTTATCTTTTGATTCATACGGTATGACACTATTTCGTGAGCGAAAACGATAACTTTCCATGCAAATTTGCCGAAACAGCTGTATTCGCAATAACGATTTATTTTCAGAAACTGCAATAATAAGATCTCGGAAATGAAGAGAACGTCGCAATCCAGATTAACGCAATCTCACATAACTACGCAGATGTTCGAACTGTCAACTCATTTTGTTTTCCGCACGACTAACGCATGCACACCATATTCGTCTGTTTGTGGCGCAGGATCTGCGAGCTCTTCGCTCTCTGTTATCTGTCGGATAAAATTATATAAGAGTCAACAAACTACGCGCTTGTGGTACAATGTTATGCGTATATTATAGGCTGTATATATATATATTCCATCGCAAGTACAGCTCGCTTTCATCGCGTATTACAATTTTTTTTTTTTCGCTACACTTCAGAGTTTACCTAATCGGCGTGTATATTTATACTTCAAGGCATTTTCAATACAAGACAAAAAACAATCGCACGTGAAATTTTCACGGATTCCATTCGTATCGTATACGTACATATAGAAAAATCGTAGAAACGAATTCATGCTCGTGCGGAAGGTGATTGAAAGTATGTCCGAATCGCTAAGTCGAAGCTAATTCTGCAGCAAACTGACTTTTGATTGATTCTGCTTGTTCGTCTGTAGTAAATCATACAGATTTTGTAAAGCTCGTTCGTGTGTATCGAAGAACCGAAAACTATATGCACGTATGTGCCTCGATTTTCCCTGAATCGCAGCAGCTCCGCAAAAAAACGTCTCTCGCAACTTAAATATACACACATCGCAGCGCTCTGTAAATTTTCGTCGAAAATCTCGTTGAAAAATTGAATTCGAATAATGGCCTTATACGTCCTATTCCCGCAGTATAATACAACTGCGGCTGAGCGACGATGGCGCAATTTAAAAATTAGCGCACAATATCATACGCATACTCGCGCTCTTTCTCTTCGTCGAGTCTTATGAGATATCGAAGATACGTACTACAGATTTTTTTTCTCTCTCTCTCTCTCGCTTCGGTACTTGCAGCTTCTCTCTCACAAAGTTTCGCAACAGATTACAATAGAAAATACACGATTCGTCAAACTGAGGATCGACGATACGTTGTACGAAAACACAATTTTTTGCCTGCCTGTCAAAGTAGATTGTAAATCGTTTCTGTACAGTATTAATCGCAATCCGAAAGGAATAATAGTCTCCGCAGAGCTTCGGTTACATCGGCGCATTTATGCAATATTTAAAACAGATCCGTTGCGCAACTCGTTGCAGCGAAACACTATATAGATACAGTCCCAATGATCGAGATCAAGCCAGTAAAAGACATCGCGATCATAGCGACGCAGCGAATTCACGCAATTGTCGCGCGTCTCATTGCGTCTTCACTTAACCTTGATGGAAAAGCTCCAGGACGACTCGTCCGCACAGTTAAACGAGAGACGCACGAACGCATTTCGAATTATTCTTTTTTTTGCTATTCTTATCTCTTTCTCTCTATCGCTCGCCTCTCGTCGCCGCAGTTCGAAGGCAAAATCTTTTACTCGATTGCACGATTCATATACACGCAATACGATATATAAGAATCCTCGCGTTTCTACATATTTAGAGCTATTACAATTTTTTTTTCCCGCCACCTTTTGCCCTTTAAACGCTATACGATATATACGAAACTACGAATGTATTCTCTTAAATTCGAACTATCGTCCAGCTTCCTTAGCGCTCGTTAAACATTTTTTTTTTCGGTAAGTAATTTCTTTTCGATTTGAAGAACATCATTTCGTCGCATTTAGAGACTTTTTTTTTTAGTTTGACCAAGTGTAAAAATAGATATCTTCTCGTCTCTCTTATACTCTTGCGCGCGTGGATTAAGTCTCCTCTTTTTCGCTCGTCTCGGCGCAGCGACTACAACCGCAAGAGGATAAAGGTTTTCTCGTCTGAGCTATACGGGGAAGAAGCTTTTGTCTGAGAGTGTCCTTTTTTTTCGTTAGCTTAATTTGTAAGGAGGGTAGAAACGCGAGACTGTCTCTGTATTTTCGAATCCTATTTTTTTTTCTTGTCTGTCCGATAGATATAGTACATATATAGCTCGTTTCGAAAATTCGCGAGAAACAAAAAGAGCCTTATTTTATGCACGACTCGCACGATAGTGATTTGTCTAATTATCCACGTCCGACGATGCGCGTAAGTAGCCGTTGAAGCGCATTTTCAGTGAAACTTCATTAAAGAGAGTCATTTTCTTTTGTTCGTTGCGGGAATGTATATACCGATATCGTATTTAAGTGAATCGAAAAAATAATGGGCCTGGTGTAACTATATCAGAATCGCTTGTGTTAAAATTATAAAATTGCCAGAGTAGTATTCAACAGTTCGTAGTATAACAAAGATTTTCTCGCCTGTCTCGAACGACTAGTCGATTAAGTGAGCTTCACTGAAACTACAATATTTAGGCTGAATCTCTATCTTCTAAGGACAACTTCTATGACACTATATTATAATCTTATAGACAAGAGGAATCTAGAAATAAGTGCTAAGGAGTGCAAGTTTCCATTTTTCTCTTAAGTATATCTTACAATTCATTTAATAACGTTCAACGAGGTACTCGGTAAAAGTTAATTCTAAGATAATGCTTTTTAAAACGCGACTATCATATTGGCTGATTAAGAAATTCTAATCAATAGGAAATCGCAGTTTCGAAAAGCATTTTTTTTTTTTTCAGAATCAACTTCTACTGTGTGTACATTCATCGTTTTTAATGCAAGTGACGCAAGAAATTAAACTTCCGTTATTCTTCGTTCTTTTTTTCTTTATGTTATGAAATCGACGCGGCGACAGAATTACAACTTCTAAACAATGCTCAACGACAACGGCACTTTTTTCTTAATCAATCGCGCTTATATATTGACGTTGATCCCACGACGGCACTTTACTGATAAAAATACGCAACGCATTTGATTTCCTGTAAATTTGTTCGTAATAGCAATTTCTTGATTCGCATAATATATATATATATATCTGGTGAAAATCCCAATTGCTTCGAATTAGAAAATAGAAAATGTATTTCATATTGCAATCATATACGCACTAATTTCTCCAATATCGATATACAACGCTCGAAAAGGTTCTTTACTGTTTACGGTCCACGTGCGTTTTTCATCGTGTTTTTATCTTCTACATGATGATGCGCGATTATTTTCCTACATTTTCCGCCGTTTATTTTATATTGCTCTTTAATCTGTCATCAATAGACAGTTTAGCCGAGCCTAAATGATCATAAAATTACTATTAATTACGCTCTTGTTCTAAACACTTAATGCATTAGTTCGCAAATTATTGGCACCTGAAATGATACGGCGTGACTGACATTTCGTTCTCTGTAGCTTCGCTGCTTTCTTTTTCGCTTTCGATGTTGCGGCTTTGCAAAAAGCAAAACGCTTTCACGGCTTCTTCAACTTTCAACGCGGCGAAAACGAAAGCAACAAAAAATGCCGATCCAGAAGCCTTATTACCAGCAACAGTGGAAAAGAGTGAGTCTCTGTGCCTATCGGTCACGTCGATTTTTTATGGCGACAACACGTATGCACGAGTGTATCGCTTGCAAGCTATGTTCAGGGGTCGGCCTTCTCGTGCATTATTTTCTACCTCTTGAGGTTATTCAAAGCGCGGTTCTCTCGAGACAGAGGCCAACCCCACGGCAAATGCATCGCATTGTTTATTTTTTTTTTCTCTTCTGTTAATACGTATATTTACCTCAACTATACAACTGTTTGCTCTTAATGTCATACAAATTTTTCTTTTTCTCTGTTATTTCTTTTTCTCTCATTCTGTATTTACGTTTAACACTGGCGAATAATATACGAGTTACATTAGAGAGCGGACAATGTCGCAATATACATTGAACATTCTCGGTTTCGAATAAGTGTTCACATAGATTTTGACGAGGCACTGTTCAGTGTTCAATACTAAGAAAACAATAACAATTATATTTAGATTATCCTTCTTTTTTCACAACGTCGATCCGCGACGATAAAGAGACAAGCATATATGAGCGGTGCTATGCAGAACAAATCTTCTCTTGCGCAAGTATACCGCGTCATTAAAACCAAATGTTAGCATTTGGCATTTTCATCAATTTTGCACGTAATAGCAGTAAAATGACAGTGTTGAAACTTGAGACAATGATATTGGCTTTATCGACGCGGAAAAACGATTTTCGCTTTTACGGATATCATCAGATTTATTTATATGCATTTTCCCTAAGCTAGCTGAAAACTCGAAAGCGAGGACGCAACGCATTTTCTCTGCATCCTCTTGGTTTTTATCTTTAAAAAATCTTATTACTGTAAAGAATACACTTTATAAACAGCTGTTATAGCTCAAAGTAAAATTGATACAATTTTACGTAAACGAAGACTTGAATGTAAATATACGGATTAAGAATGACTTTTGATATCTTTTGCTATTGCGGAGCCACCTACTGATAATTTCATCCAATTTTTAGCGGCTGATTTTCATTTATATGGTAATGATGTAGTATAGATTTCAAATGCTCAACACAAGGGTAAAGTTATGGTTCATTCTGATTTATTTGAATATGTCGTGAAAGCAGGTTTGCGAATACAGGTTACAGATGTAGTCAGTGAAACTGGATAGGTGGCTCAAAACCGATGATATGTTATTTAATTTTCATTCCTTTATTTATATTTTTAAATAATTTTAATTTAAAAATTACAGAGATCATTTTCCTCGATGGATTGTCGATTGACAAAATGAAAATATGTTGCGATCGTTTATAATGTATATCGTAATATACGTATATTTATATATAATATATATATTTTTTCATGTGTATATATATATATATTTATATCTATCTATCTATATATCGTACTATATGCAATAATACGGAAATACGCGAAGTCATTTTTTTTTATCGAAGAACGAAAAGCGGAAGTGGAGAAAAGGGTTGTGAATAGGGTGATGGTTTAAGTCTTAGAGGGATGTGATTGCCATGAGAAAAGTAAAAATATTCTACATTCTACAGGAAAATTGGATTTAATATTTTTTAAGTAAATATCATCTCTATACGGCTGCGTCCGAAGCATCGGCGCTATCTTTTCTTCTTTTATATATATAAATAGACATTATATCGATATTAAAATTTTTTATCACTTGTTTACAAAAGCGAAACAAGACACGAGAATTCACCCTATCTAGAGTTTCAAAATAAAATTTCCTATCTAATTGTGGCTAGAAACACTTTCTTCTAACTAAAATGAAGATGATAGATTCGATGAGAGCGTAATGTTTTATTCAAATGCGCGACTTGACATACTGAAACGACATACAAATCAGTTTTCCGTTTTTCTTTCTTTCGTTCATATTTTTTTTGTCTTTTTTTTATTTTTTAGTTTTATTTTTTTGATTGATTGTTATGTGTCGATCGAATTTGAGTTCTGTATTTCGTTCCCCGTTTATTTCGGTACAATGATCAATGACGTACGCATAATAACTTCGATTACAATACGTGGCATACACACGTTTACTGCTTGCGATTTTCTCTACTTTTTATTTATCTTTTTAACTAAAAAACGGTCTAAGCATTCGCAAATAAGTAGACAACCTAAACGCTCGATATTAAGCAGGCCTTGAATGATGAGTCTCTCTTTTAAAATTTTTGCACAGCTGAATTTTTTCTAAAACACGTGTAATTCCACTCTGTGCAATATGGTTAAATAATACGTGATAGACTCTGCTAAAGAAAGTACTATCGAATTTCATTAAGATTCGTTCTACGGGAGTATTATAAATATTAATAATCTAAAAATTAATATCATTGAAATCGATCAATGAAAAGTTCATTTTCATCTGCTACCAAGTTCGAAAAATGCCGATCTTGATAAAAACAATACTTGAGATTTCGTAAATTACTTATAATCAGTGTTAGCTTTAAAAATTCATAGTTAATGAAAAATTAAATTGAATCTCTATATTTAAAACAAACATTTCATGGGAATATAATCGATGTACGTCGATATTCGGTTACTACGAATCTGTGAACTGTAAATTCTTAAAACTAATCATTATTTAAGTGCATTACATAAATCTTAAATGTCAATATTAAAAGCGGACTCTCACAGCCACTTAATCAAATCTCCCAAAAATTAATCAAATACAAAAGACTAAAGAGAGTCACAGAATGTTTCTATCCAGTCTTAAAATTATCTAGAACATTCAAGGCCCGCTACTACTGTTTACTACTGATCCAACAATACACGAGCTTAGCGCAAACAGTTACAATTAACTAAAAAAGAATATATCCAAAAAACGCTTTATCTACGTGGAGCGCGTGGAGCCTCCGGTGAGAGGCTGCGGTGATGTCCTGGTCGATTTAATGATTGCTGCTGTTGTTCAACGACGATATTGCTGTTAAGATTACCAGTGGTGTGACGGCGATGATACCAGTTATCACGTCGTCTCGCTAAGAAATTATTCTGACGAATCTCCATGTCTCTCATGATACCCGAGAGCTCTCCATTTACATCAACGTTTGCCACGACCTCCAATGGGACTGATAGTTCTTCCGCAGATGCGGACGTTGAAGCTGCATTACCTACGTTGTTTATCGTTGGTGTCGTCGTCGTAGAACTACCGCTACCAGAGGGGATCGCTGCTGTTGTGGTTGGTACTGCCGCCACGCCAAAATGAGAATCATCGAAGGGATGCTGCTGCGGTCGGTGCGCAAGCCATGGCTCCACTTTGTGTCATTTACCGTTTTGTTGGAGTGCAGCATTGATCTGCATCCAAAGGTCCTTGTTGCACGACTGCGACCTGTACCGTGTTGAGAAACTTTAGTTTTGTGGATTTATTAAATAAATATAAATGCTGTGTGTTCACTGAATGAGCTTATACATGGTGCGTGTTGCTGCAATCTCGTAATTTTATTAGACATGTTACGAACATAAAAATAAATTTCAGAATAATTACCTTTTTATAGATTGCAGCCATTCTTTAAATTGTGTGTGTCCTTCTGGTGTGATGTGGAATGCGGCCCTAGCCGCACGTACAACGCTGGCAAAATCTTCGTAGTCTGGCGTACTCAAGTGATATAGTTTCTGATGCATGCACTGAATGTACCTATGATTTAAAAAAAAAACATTGATCAATACATCGAATCTCTCGGACGCTTTTATGTGATTGCAGGTTTCGAATACGTACATTTGTTGACATTTATGAACAAGCGGCGCCAAAAGCGCAGATCTGAGATGTTGGATAACAAGAGTGGGATTATTCCGAGAGAGGTAAAATGCCGCTTCGAGAGCGACATCGTGCAATACGAAGGGACTGACGATGCTGTTGACAACTGTAACGCACAGTTGATGAAGATATTGAGTTCCCAGACGCTTAGAAACGCGCAGCAGCCATTTGACATCTTCGCCGTACGGTGGATTACGTGCGTACTTCGCTTGAGGCCGATCGTCGTGAACGCGTCGCGCCAGAGTCTCAAGGGCCAACATACCCACGCGATAAGCCGCTACAAGCGCTCGAAACTGCTGTGGCGTAAACGACTGATTCTGCCGATGCACTTGCTGCAAATTCAGATAATAAAACTTTAAATTTTTTTATTTTTGCCGGCGACACAAGGCGAATCGAATTTAAGAATTTATCTACTAAATCAATCGGATTTGTCGTAATATTTACTTGAGGCTGAGTGCGGACGGTTGACATGATCGGTTGCGGCTGCATCAGAGCTGGACCGGGCAGACCGCTTTGGCCTGGCATTGGCCCTGCAGGCAATCCAGCTTGCACCTAAATATGATTTAATTTATAGAAAACCTGAACCCACATCTCTAATTCAATGCTTTATAAATGAAGGCATCCTCACTGGCACTGGTTGCTGCATGGTAAACATATGCTGAGTACCAGGTGGTGGATGTACATTGACCGTGGTGACGGTCGGCTGCGGAGCATAGAATTGCGGTACCGCAGGGGGCTGCGATTGAGGTGGGTGATGCGGATGCTGAGGCAGTTGGGGATGCTGCACCGGATGACCCGGGTGTGGTGGATATGCATGATACATCTGCATATTAGGTGGCTGGGGCGGCAGAGCCACGCGATGCGGCGGCATAGGGCTAGCGAATGGCTGATGGGGAAACGGATGGTGCGGATGCACGAAGCTGTACGGGCTAACGGTATACGGCATGCCAACTTCTGAAACGTCATTGATGTTAACGTTTGTTGATTAGTAATATCTAATGAGGATGACGTATGAGGGTTAGATGATAATGAAATGGTGCCTACCCAAAGGAGCCAGGGTCGTAATGGCTGGATGCGCATAAGGTTGCGGTGGCGGTTGAGCACTAGTCACGACGACCGCTTGTGCCTGGCCAGGTATTAGTTGGCCAGTTGTCATATCGACTGGAGGACCAGGTTCCACCATTAGAGTACCGTTCGCATCCAACTGCAATGACTCGTGAGGCATTTCATCTTGCTGTTCCCCACCTGGAGTGTGCCTCAAGTAGAGCTCGTACCAATACTTCGCAACTTGGAACAAGACTTCTGGATAAACGCCGCCTCCTTTAGCTGTATTCTCCACAGTGATGCAAGCTTTCTCAAGCATAACGTCGCTTTGTTCTTTACACTGAAATTTCGAAATAAAACGAATCGATGAGATAAGTTTTACAGCCGTTACAATTGCCATTACAGTCGCAGGGTAAACACGTACCTGTAATATTGCTCTTTGAATCTCATTTGGATTGAGCGCATGAGCATGAGGCAGGCATGACAATGCCAACTCAGCGGCAGCCCGAACCATACTCGGATCACTGCCCCTAGAACTCTTGTCAGCGATGCTGACAGCCTCGGGAGGCGTAAGATGACCTTCCCAACTGTCGATCAAAAACCAAATAGCTGGTGCGCCGATTTCCATGGCTTGACCAGTGATCCAACTGACGTGGCTCGAGTATGTTCGACTCAGCCAATTCAAGCTGACGCAGTTATGCAGCCCGAGAGCGTAAAGACCGAGCTGAAACGCGCACATGTGCAGAGCGCGATGCGGTCCATGGTGGTTTTGACTTGTCGATGCCTGAGTGAAAAGGGACGTTGAACTGTTGCCGCCAGCCTTTGTGAGTACCGTCTTGGCAAGCTCGCACATAAAGTGGGCACCTGCCTCAGACGGCTGGTTCGGAATCGAGGGCTTGGCAATTGAAGCACGCTTGCTCTTGTACCTGTGACGAGACGAACTAGATTTTTAAAAAGGGGTAGTGATAATATTCGAGGGTGAACAGGGTAATGAATACCCTTACGGAAGGTAAGTATAACACGTTTCAATGGCGTTTTTTATGACATTGAGTTGGTTAATTTATAATATTTAGTGGACAGTATAGAACATGTAAAATAAGATGCATGTTTTGGTTAATTCACAACGTATGAACATTGATAGTTAAGCAATGAATCAGCAATAAGCGAACAGTAAATACTGCTCTTGGAAATACTTTTAACACTATAGTAGTAGGTTACTCCATAGTGCTATAATATCTTTCCGTAAGGGTGGCTAAAAGCAATGAAGCACGATTACGCACTTGTTCTCCTTGGTCCTGTTAGGTACGGACTGCTGAGCTGGTTGAGGTTGAACAGCAAGAGCACTCATGCCAGTCTCCAGTTCGGCACTCGTACTGCTGTGAGGTCGACTGTTGACGCCCACCATACATTCGTTTGCACCAGAAGCTTCTGGTCCAGTAAGTGGTGACAAACAAGATTTCTCCCGCCGTAAACCTGACAGTTGACTCTTTGTTGGAGGATTTGCACTGTAATAGCTGCTTACTATCGGTGATTTGATAAGCTGGTGAACGTCGCGGTCTAAAAGTTTGTCCATGATTCTCGCGACCTTTTTCGGTTCATCTTTGTAGTGAACCAAAAGAGTAATAGCCAATTCTCCCCTAAAAAATGTTCATAATTAGGAAATAATTTATTACAAAAATGATGAAAGCTTTCTTATAATAGTACCGTTGACGCCGAGTTCCTTCGCAAAGTAATGGATGATCGGCCTCGCTGACATTCGCCTTTAGCCCGAGCGCTGCTACGGCTGCATCGAAGCCCAAGTTCTCGTCTACGTCTGTGGGCAGTTTCATTCCTGCGAATCATTCCCCGCTCTTACAATTAACCAGTTTATAAAAATATAAAATCAACACTTTTTATTCTGAAAATATTAGTCGAGACGCAATCATCCTATCAGTTTTAAAGAAAATGAAATTTCTCAAAAAGATACTATGATGGAATTTCCTACTATTTTCATCTAACTCCCAAATTACGTAAAAATAATACGAATAATATGTATAATATTTGTGCCAACAGCGGCAATAATAAATTCACTCATACTTGGCGCATTTAGTGCATCAAAGATGAAGCTTGCCAGCATTATTGGCAGCAAGGCATGACCTCTGGAGCGTAGTACTCCATCTCGCAGCTGCTTGGCTCTCTGTCTGACCATTGCTAATTCTTCGGGTCCTAACGGTATACGTTTGAGCAAATTCACGAGTTCGCTCTCCTGATGTGCCAGTTTTACCTAGAAAAAATTGATGCACGTTAATTGTTATTCTTAAAGTCAAAAATATTATCTCAAAATAAAAAACAAATACTACCTCTAGCGGTTTCGTACTAGCAGGTGGTCTAGCCATCTCCAATCCAAACAGGCCAACTCTAAAGGCCAAATTATAATATTCTGGGTTTTCCGCTAGAACTGTACAAAGAAAACCACATTTAGCTAGTGTCGCCGATGCGGAACACGTCAGCTGATGAGAGGCTGGATTAACTTGTTGCTGTAATGAAGTGAGCCATTAAATAACCATCTTATCTCAAAACAGAATGGAAAGGAAGCTAGTCAGAACAAACCTTCTTCTTCCTCCCCTTTACAGGTAAAGGAGGCACTTCAATCATGAGATCTGGTGGATTCGCCAGCAACTCTTCGGCTAATTTAACCCCGAGGATACAGGCCTCGCGCGTGTGCCCGTGAGCGTAGAGTCCCTCTGCTCTTGCAAAGAGAATGTCCCATGGGTCTTCAGTCTTCTTAAGATTACCTTCATTACGTAAAGGTTCTAATTATTGATCAGTATTATTAATGTGTGTAACCATGAGCGCATGAATTATAAATAAGGTGCATCGTTCCTACCTAAAATAGTGCTGACATTGGCAGCGGCCGAGCCGTTCGCCTCGGCTTTCGGATCCTTGCTCGCGGCATTGTTGACCGCAGCCTTGGCGTCGTAATAATACACGTTGTACTCGTCACCGGACGGACTGTCGCTGCTCGACGACGAGCTCTCGTCCTTGGACGGCCTCCTGGATGGATCCTTCTCTTGGTCGGATTCCTGCTGCTGCTGCTGCTCGCCAGACTTCTTGGCTGTTGTCCCGTTAGCGACGGGCGCAGCGGCCGCCGTTGGCGGAACGCCCAGCACGACAACCGACGAAGCGACCGCGGCACCGGCGTTCAAAGCCTCACGATACTCGGCCGCAGTCGGGGCCTTCGAACGCGAGATGCTGCCACCTGCGACCGCTGAGATCGAGGATCCGGCTACTGAACCACTGCCGATGCTACTGTTGCTCTTGTTGGCCGTCTCCGGCGTCGACGCTGCAGCTGCTGCCGCTTTCGACGGCTTCTGAAGGCTGCTCTCGCTCGTGTCGCTGTGAGTTTCCGACGAGGCGTTCGAACGCAGCTGGTCCGAGCCCTGAGCGTTCTTCAAACTCACGTTGCTATTCGACGAGGACTCGCTGCCGCCGCCTTCCTGTGAGTCAGTGTCGCAACAGTTGTTCATCTGATTAATACCTCGCCTGACCAACACCACCGGTAACTCGGGCATATCAGCGATGTCACCGTCGTTTTCACAAAAGCCCTCGCTGCTGTCGCTACTGCGATTGCCGTCGCCACCACCACCGCCCGCTCGCGAGCATAGTCCGGGGAAATCCCTGGGATTCAGTCTTCTACGGTCCATAAAGCTGAACTCCACTAAACCACTGAGGCAGGGATGTCTGCGACTGTGATGATGAGAAGTCGGCGGCTGGCAATTCAGCACTGCGGAGCTTGAATTCACCTGTCGATCAAACAAGCGTCACGGTCAATTAACCAATCCTCCAAAATTCAAGCAAATCTAATTCGACGCGTACCTGATTCACTTCCGTCCTGGAATCTCCAGTATGCCTGAAGCAAGTGAAGGGACAGTGGTACATCGGGTTGCTGCTAGCCGTGTAAGTGATGCCAGGCAGCGTGTACTCCTCCCAGTCCAAGTAGCAGGCCTCCAACGCGGGCTTGAACCCGATGAAGAGCTCGAGATCGGTTTTCAAGGAGTCCTTCTGTCCTCCGCCGTTGTTGCGGTTGTGCGAGTTCTGCGACACCGTCGTACCTCGAATCTTCGTCAGCTGCCGAGTACACACCAGATTGAATCTCGCTCTTGATTTTGAAAAAAAAATCCGCCAACCTACCTTGTCGATGATCTTCATGTGCCAAGCGGTGAACTGTCCGTGCAGCATGTCGCGCTCGGACGGCGACAGTCCCGGATTCAGAGCCGCCAGCCTCCAGAGGACGACGATCTCGTCGCAGAGCGACGAGCAGGCGTGCTGCGAGGCGTGAGTATTGCTGTTCATGTTGCCGTGCTTGCCGCCGCCGTGGCCGTTGCCGTTGAGCAGGGCGACCTTGGTGTTGAACCACCAGACGAGGATCTGCTCGCAAGCCATGCACTCCTCGGTGATGATCTCGAGGAGGGGGATGGCGTTGCGATCGGTCCGCTTGAACATCTCGCGCACGATGCTCAACAGGTTCCACATGCCCTCGGGCTCGCGGCCGCGAAGCGGGCGCAGAAGCGACGACCATTCCGCGGCTGCCGGCGGTGCCGTTGTGCTCAGATAATTTACGTCGCTGCAAAGGAGACATTGGTCAGTACTCGTCGCGCGCGAATGACGCTCACGTGGTTACAACTGATGGGAAAATTCGTTTGAAGGCACACGCTGCCGGAATAACGGATCGTTATGGATGTTTGGACAAATTTTCTTCGAAACAATTATTTAAACTCGCTCGCCTGTACGTGATAATGATAATTTATAACGATGTATTTTTATATTATTTTCAGTTTCGAGAAAAACTAAAAATTACATTCAGAGATACACTTGTTTTGAAAATTTATAATGAAAATTTAAAATTAGCGAAGAGTTTATCGGATATTCTATTGCTTGCACAATTGACTTGAGGATAATAAGTTAAGTCTCCCATGAAATTTACACTGAAAACGCGCATTGTATTTATAAATTCGATTCGTGTAAACAACGATTTTTCCAGCTTACTCCCTTTTAGTTCAAAAGGCCGCTTGTGCAAACAAAACATCCCATTCAAACGAATCTTTTCATCGTCGTCGACGAGCACGGCAAGCAAAAAGAAAAAAACTCTGCCAACCTAAAGACAATGGGGGCAGGAACGCAGAACTTGATGAGTATCTTCTTGATGTTGTCGTGGAGCGTCTTCTCGTCGAGGTACCAGGAGGTCTGGTCGTTGGCCGAGGCACCGGCCGTGGGGTCCGGGGCGCCGCAGTAGGTATTGATTGCGCTCGGCGTCGCCGAGAGAAGCTCGTCGAGCAGCCGCTGGGCCGTCGGCAGGATCTGCTGCGGCAGCTCGCTTATGAGGTACTGGGCGAACTTCTGGAGCTGCTCGCGCTCGAGGCGGGACAGGGTCTCCGAGACCGGCGCTCGCAGGCACACTTGCGTTGGCTGTAACGAGAGGATTGATTGAATGACTCTGTACACTGCACTGGGGGGTTTTTTCGTGGCCGATTGTCGTGGAAAACAGCTGCTCCGATGAGGAGCTATCCCCCCCGTCTTGGAACGTGGTGGAAAGAATGCACTTTTCTTTGGTCTTGAAATCGAAAAAATTTTTTTAAGCCAGAAGTTTCGGACCGATTAGACTCTCATGGGAACATGGGAAAAGTTACTAATAACCGTATTTCTGAGCCATTTTACGCTTTTCTTTTACAAAAAATTAATGCGTCAAAATATTGGAAGAATAACAACTACGAATGCTTCCGAGGCAGCAATAAAATTTGGAATTACACTGTAATAAAGTATTATACAAAAGAGCTTTAATTAAAACAAAAATATGCCCAGTTTCGACGCTCTCATCAAAAGTTATGCCCGTTTAAAAAAAAAAATAATGAAAATTCCGAATAGCCAATTTTTTCTTTTTCCTCATGTTGAATTTTCATATTCTATACTTCCTATGTTCCTCGGCAGTTTTCATCATCTTTTGGCTTACAGAATAAAGTCCCATTGGTCCGAAAGCTGTAGCTTAAAAAAATTTTTTTCGAATTCTAGACTAAAGAAAAGTGCATTTATTTTTTTAAATTCGACATATAAGAAAGTTACATCTTATAGGATAACTGTATGTTGGTTTTTCAAAGCAAACTTTGTTACATGCAAATTCTGCGCTTTTTCATTTGATGTATTATTCTAATTAAATGTGGGTATACAACAAGGATACTTAACCAAGCAGATCTTTTAATCTGCATGAATAATTGCAGTACATTTTTATATAGGAAATGCGTCATTACCGTTGCATGTCGTCTCTTGAAAGTATATTATTTTAATTATAAACGATATCGTTAATTTATTTACTCTTTTAATGGGACAAAACACCCCTATTAGTTAAAAATAAATTCGTAAATAAAAGTAGTATTAAGCATTAGTGATAAATAATTGATAATATTAGTATTTTTATGTTAAAAGTAGACCAAATTACCTTTAATTTAAGTCATCATAATCCATATTTGTATTTCGTAACCATATGTTAGTATTCATTGACTTCTACCTCTTGATCTTTTCAGTTATACCGTAAGATTTCAGACCAACAAATGGGTTTAGGGAACTTAAAAAGGCGTTGTTCTCATGTGAGTGTAGGGATTTTTAATTGGAAGCTTACAACATTTTTTCGATAAGAAAATGTATGAAAAGTAACTCGACAAAATTGAAAAATTAAGTTTTTTTTCTACTAAAAGCATCCAAATAAAAATTCCTACATTCACAATTTGTCCCAAGTCTCTATAGACGTATTTGTTGGTCTGAAATCCTACGATAAGTGAAAAAGTTCATGTTACAGTCAAACAACACTAAGAGTGTTTAATAAGATCCAAACATAGACTATGACGATTTAAATCAAAGGTAATACTTTTAATATAAAAATACAATTAAAAATATAATTAATTATTTACTATAACTAATGAATACGATTTTATTTATAATTTCATGTTCTATTAATAGGAGTGTTTCGTCCCCTCAATACGATGCACCATCAGCCGTACACAGTAACGATGAAAATTGTTTAAACACCACCCCAAGCAAATTTCAACAATATCCATTACAACCAGCCATATATATACGTATAGATATACGCAGATGCCCCCAAGAAAACCAAGTACGCTCGAGTCACGTTCGCTCACCATGTGTATCCTGTGAAGGCAGACCGCGACGACGTGGGAGCACCAGTAGGCGGCCGAGGAACAGGTGCAGTTGCAGGACGTGATCCGGCGCCGGTCAAATGTCACCGCAACGTTGTACTGCTCGCGGAAGCCGCTCGCCGAGACCATCAACGCGGTCACCGTCGCGCTCAGATGAAAACCTGCGAAATAATTTGAGAAACCTGTAATTATGCGCGCGCGCGAGATAATGCATATACTTTTTTGCACTTCCGAGAGGAGAATCCGAGGAGGGCGCGCTTGAGGAGTTTTTACGTAGCTTTGCGTATACGTAAATATTGCGTAGCTGAATAAAGATTTTAACGCAAGAACTTTTGTTTAGCCTAAAGGTGAATCGCTATACGAGTATGTCCAGGAAATTTCGAAAACAACTCGGACGGAAAGGTTGCAAAAAATTTTCTTGAAGGCACACCTACCAGACCTGTTGTTTCTCGTTCCTTAGGTCAGTCTGAAAGAGAATAAGCTCGCGTACATGACTGATCGTAGGGTATACTATTTTTCGTGGCAAAAACGATTTGAAAAATGAGAAATAATTATAAAGAACAAGAATTTATAAATTTTTTTTCTCGAACACTATAGACTTTTAAAAATATTTCATTATAGAACAAAAATGTCTCAAAATTCATCAGAGTGCTCTAAAATTTTTTCTGACGTTTAAGTACGTTTTTCGAAATTTCGATTTTTTGGATTTTCAAAAACTCAAAAATTGTATCGGATCAACCTGAAAAAATTTCAGAGCATTCTTTCATGGGGGGATTTTAAGACATTTTTGTTCGAATGAAATTTTTATAAAAGTCCACAGTTTTCGAGAAAAAAATCTATGTATTCTCTTTTTGTTAATTATTCCCGTTTTTTCGAGTCGTTTTTGCTCCGGAAAAAGGTATACCCTACGATCGCCCCTGTGCGCGAGCTTTTTCTATTTCAGAATCACCTAGGGAACGAGAAAAACAGATCTGGTGCAACTTTTCCTTCTGAATTGCTTCCGAAATTTCCTGGACATAGTCATATATATATTTAATTTTTTATAATTACCCAGCAAAATAACACAACGTATTTTCATTGGCGAGAACTTTTACTGCGCACTTTAACGACAATATTCGAAATAATCTCATAAATTTTGAATACGATTCTACGCCAAAAGTATATACCGTAAAAAATGCGAAGCATAAAAAACCCTCGCATTACACTATTATATACCCAACAATTACTTTAGTTATAGTAATATCTCCCCCCGCGGGTCAACCCCATTTTAGGCGAGAGATGTATAATTTAAATTGTACGCTTTTACAGCGCTCCGCGGCAACAAAATGAAGCTATTAAGCTCGCCATAAATATCAAGTTTATGGATCGAAGCTTCAATAAATTTACGCATTATATTCACAAGTGCCTGGCTATATACGCGTCGAACGTGAAGATTGGAGCGAGCGTATATATAGGCCCTTTTTTGTCGAAACTCGCGCGCGGGCGTCTTCGGGGTATATATACCCAGGGAGAGAGAGAGAGCGACGATATAAAAGCCGATACGAAAATTACAGCTGCGCAGAAAATTACGTTTCTCTCTCTCTCTCTCTCTCTCTCTCTCTCTCTCTCTCTCTCTCTTCACCGCAGAGAATTTCATCGCGTGCATTACGCATTCCTTGCGCTGCAGCGCAGCGCAGTGGTATACACGGAGTGAGAGAGAGAGCGAATCCAATCTCACCCCCGCTACGGGCTAAAATAATAAACGCGGCTCGGGCAAAGGCGTCCATTATCTTCTTCTCCTCGGCGTCTATAGTCGTGTATATGTATGTATATATATATAGCCGTGAGGGAAGACGCCGAGGTTCGCGTGCGAGGAGCTCGTGCGCCGTACATGTCTCTTTCAGCTTTTGCGCAAAAGGTGCGACGGTGTAACGTGTGTTTTCGCGATTCCGAGAAAGCGCCTCGACGTGTATATACACACACGTATACAGTCGATTGCGAAATTTCGAATTATTAACGAGTGGCTGTCGAGGACCGCAGAGTATGAGAGTCTGTAATTAATGCGCAGCTATATACCTCGGGCTACTGCGTATATGGAGGGGGGAGTCCTATTATAGGCTTTTGTTAACTTCGTGTGCGAGGGTTTGAAAACTTGGAAAAAGAAAATTTTTTTGAGCGCGGCACGTGCGAGTTTAATCGCACAAGTACTGGGTGGTATGTAATGATGATAGTGTTGTGAATAAATTATAAATATTTCGAAATTAGAAGAAAATATATATAGGGAAAGTTGATTGCTTTCAAGATGTTTTTGTCGAACGTGCATAGCTAAACTTTCACTGTAGCACTTTTATATCTAATCAGAACAATAAATATTTATTTAACGAAATCTAATTTAATTCCTCTCCATATTAACAATGTATAATGAAATTAGTCTATTGTGGGAGGCGGCCCTAGTTGAAATAAAAACAACTTCTATTTAGAAACCAATGGCGAAGTTTGGTCTCTGGTAAGGACCTTCTCATTAGTAAACATAGTATTGTAAATTAAACAAATTTTTTGATAAGGGTAGTTTTCATTAATTTTTGTTTGTTTGGCTGTTTTCGTCGAATTTCGTATTTGTCTTGCTATATACTCTTTCCATTGTCTTACCTGCGTTGATACGGTAATCAAAATGTAAAATGTGACTGACGTCAGACTATTTCTAGTCTCTTAAGTTAAGTGAATTTGGACAGATAATTTGGTAATATTTACAATAGTAAGTTTTATCTTTCATATTTTTGTAAAAATTTGTGTTTGTTAACGTTAACTTAACAAAGGCTTGAAGGGGTCCTTATAAGGGGTCCTTAGAGGTTCTTGTTTCTATTTCAACTAGGGTTGCCACCCACAATCGACTAATTTTATTTTACAGTCTAATTCTAATCCTTCAAATATTTGCTGTCTCCTTCACGTCAATCATAACTCTGTAACTCAAACACTAACCCCCCGTAGATTATACCATTGTTTCGTCTTCCAACTATCCCGTACATAAAGAAACAAGAAAAATGCAGCGAGTCCAAAGATTACAGGATGAAATTTTCTCCTCGGCTTTCGAAGCGAATGAAATTTTGGGATCCTGCCATGTTGAGCAGAGGAAATTCCCGAGCTTCACGGGGGTGTTACAGCGACGCCTAATGGATTAGCCGCCCTCGCGCGAACGGCTAATCCAAACAAGGCGCTGCATCTAAAATTACAACGAACCGACGCGCACAAACTCGATTGCATTGAGATATATTCGTGTAAACAAGCGCGGCTAATGCGATTCGCGAGTGCGCGCGCGGACGCGCGGCGAATTTATAGCGCGAGAGTCAAGGCTCCGCTGTGTACGAGTTTTCGGATGTATGTTCGAATTTTCCTCCTCTCGATTTTCAAGGGGAGATGAAGTTACACACTGTTGTGTTATTTTGCGGGGAGTTTTAGTGAGAAATAAACGAAAATAATTGTGCGATAACCCTTTGATTGAGTGAACAATATAGTTTTTGTGGGTTTGAATGCAAATTTGTGAATAATGTAAAACCAGAAATAATACACACATCTGAAAATTAGAAGTAAACATAGTTGCGATTGCGGAAAGAATTAAAGGCATAAAAAATTTCCAGCAGTGACAATATATCGTATACAGCTGCGTTAAGACTTGCAGTATGCAGACATTATAAAAACTTATACACTGATGAGAGAAATCGTATAATAAATATTGCTAGAATTCTACGAAAAATTATTAAGTTTCTTAGTTAAGGAAGGGACATACTTGCATTTTAACAAATTTTACTAAGTATATAATTTAGTAATTTTTACAACATTTGAGAGATTTAAAAATTTATTTATTTATTTATTGTTATTATTTAATTGTCCATTTACGAGTTATTTAATTTATTATTTTTATATTTATTATATTTTTTCGAAAATAATGAAAATAATGAATTTGAAAATAGTAAAATTAACAAATAAAATATCTTTTTGACCGCGACGGAAATCGAACCTGGATAATGGTAGTCAAGAAACGTTGTCCGTTTACCTAAACAGTAAATGCGTGAAGGAATCACGAACTTAAAATACCTATATACGGACTATGCGACATGTTATCTTTATTAATTAATCTTATGAATAATGTCTAGCAAAAATTATTACGTTACATGTATAATAATCATATTTTCAAACTTCAACTGTGAGAAAATTTATTAGAATAAAAATAAAAATTGTTTCATTTCTTAATAAGTATTATACGAGTGTATACAAAAAATTACTATCTTACATAGCAAAATTCATTAAAAGGAGATTTTACTACGTAACTTAGTAATTTTTGTTGGTGTAACGATGACAAAAATTCTAATAAAAAAAGGACAAATTTTTTCATAGTACAAGAGTACGTCCCTCATCCGTTGCAACGTAACTCCCTAATTTTTTGTAGAAGTTACAGCAGTTTTCCTCCTACCACTTCTCTCGCGTGTAAGAATCCAAAAAAAAAAAACGAAAACAAAACAAAATCAATCTCAACCCACCGATCTGCAGTGGATCCTTGACGTTCCTCGATCTGAAGAGCGCCTCGCCCCGCTGGAACTCGTCGGCGCTGCCGTTGGCCAGGCACGAGTACAGCCTGATGTCCTCCTCGTTGTCGGGAAAGCTCCAGAAGGCTATCCTTAGCTGCAGCTGCTCCGGGACCGGCGAGTAGAAGTGCTCCACGAGCTCGAACGGTATGTGGGAGGCGATGCAGCGCGCCGCCAACTCGCACAGCGTCGGTACCTGCTGTCCATCTGTCGAAACGAGAAGAGAAGAAGTTAGAGAGCTGCCGCCCTGTACAGCCGAATATTATTAAACGCTCGCGTCGCGAATTAACGAGGCTGAACTTTACGAGCTTGCGTTACAATAAATTTTCCTCCTCCCGTACACGTGTGTATATATACACACACACACACCCGCGACGAGGAGAGATGTATAATATCCTGCGGCAAAGGCCTGCCAACGCGGATTGAAATACGATATAATTCATTAACGCGGTGTGCACTGCACACACACGCGGACTCGGAAATTATAACGAGACGCCGCGCGGCGGCTATCGTTTCAATGGGACCGAAATAAATTCGCTCCCGGTGTGTATTATGTGTGTGTGTCGTACGTATATACAGGTATATACCATAATTTATTCATAAAACGCTCGGCGCGGCCGTTAACGCGCGAGATCGATATATCGCCCCGCAACTTTTCTTTCTCTCGCGGCGGCGGGTGTATATATATATATATATATATATATATAGACTCCGCGGCGCACACGACGACGACGACGACGACGAGAGAATACAGCGGCAGCGGCTCATTAGCCATGCAAATTCGCCAATCAAAATACGACTTTCGCCGGTGAGTCGCGAAGCGCTTCCTGCTTCGAAAAGAACGTACGGCTGTGTATTATATTACACGTATATATATACGCGCGTACATATAGATACACACACACAGCGGGATTCGCTCGTCGTCGTGCATTAGACGACGGGGCTATTGTCGGGTAATAACCGGTTACTCGCGGTACTATGCGCGCGCGGAGACGTTTCTTTTTTTCTCCGAGACACTCTTTACATATACACACTCTCGCCTATTATACACATGTATATACGATGGGATGGAGAGATAATAAGGGAATACACATAGGCATTGTCGCGCGAAGTGCGGCGCGCGTGATTTTTCACGCCTCTCGCGCTCGGCAAGATTATCGAATACAATATATACATGTATAGTGTATATATACCTACATGTATGTATACATATAGACGGAGAGAGTCGTGATTTGTCGTCCGCGCGCGTCCCTTTCTCTCGCATCAATTATATAGACGATTATCATTGCCGCGCAGAGCCTACCCCCGGTAATGCGACTTATGATCCCCGGCGCATTGTTTAATGCTCGCGCGCGCGGAGATAAAGCTGTCTCAAGGCATTACAGGCGCAAGTGGAGCAGCAACCGGTACTCCATTCAAGCGTCATGTCAGCCGTGCGTGTGTGCGTATATCTGTTTTTTTTTCCTTTCCTACGCCCATGACGACGACGGTTGTAATGGGCTTTGTGTATGCGAGCACGCGTACGCGAGATTGGCATCTGCAGTACGGGAGAGAATATTTTTTTTTTCTGCTTATTAGAGACGAAGGGTCTCGAGGCATGCTAATGAGCTTCGCGCAATGGAGCATTTATTTGCAGAGATTTTTGGGGATTAGGAGGAGGGATGGGCTCTATACTGTTGGTGTTTCTGAATGTGGTGAAAGATTTTGAAATGTGTATTGTACAAAAATTTTTATACCAAAAAGGAACAACAAAGCCTAATTAAAGAGAGTAAAAATATTTAAAAAATTCTAGTTTGAACTGAAGCTTGAAAATTGGGGCACGAACATCATTAAGGATGTTCATACTATGCACTAGTCAAAATGTAATCTTCTTTTATTTATGGAATATTTATATAGTATATTACGTGCCTAGGGAGGAAAAAACTTGGAGAGTCCATATCTCGTGTATATTGATACCCGAGCCGAAGGCGAGGCTGGCCAACACGAGATATGGGCTGTCCGAATTTACTCCCGTGGTGCGTATACTATTTTTTCTCCACACTGCGCCGAAAGTACCACTTTCGCTCCCGGGCGCCAGGAGCGAAATTGGTAATTTCGGCGCTAGTGTGAAGAAAAATAGTATACGCACCACGGAAGTAAATTCGGACAGCCCATATCTCGTGTTTGCCAGCCTCGCCTTCGGCTCGGGTATCAATATACACGAGATATGGACTCTCCAAGTTTTTTCCTCCCTAGGCACGTAATATACTATTCTTCACACTAGCGCCGAAATTACCAATTTCGCTCCTGGCGCCCGGGAGCGAAAGTGGTACTTTCGGCGCAGTGTGGAGAAAAAATACAAACCAAAATAAACCAAATAATGATTATAAATTCCATTAATACAATTCTAATTTATCTTGATTATTTATAAAAAGTTTCGAACCTTCGCTGATTTGACTCATATTTTGAGATTAAATGTATGATTTTGGTATTCAATGAGGTTTGACTCTATATTGTACTAGAACTAATGAACAATATTTTTGAAAGATAAATAATGTTCGTTATGGATTCATTTTCATTCACAATAAATTTGGACAAATTCTCAATTTTTAATACTTTATAGCATATCGACGGCTGAGTGGAAGAACCCGCTAATTCAGAAAAGCGTTCGAAAACCAGCTAATTCGGAAAATAATTGAAGAACGGGTTAATTCAGAAAAGTTTTCGAAAACCAGCTGATTCGGAAAATAATTGAAGAACAAGCTAATTCAGAAAAGTATTCGAAAACCAGCTAATTCGGAAAATAATTGAAGAACAGGTTAATTCAGAAATGTGTTCGAAAACCCGCTAATTCGGAAAAGTTTTCGAAAACCAGCTTCGATTTTTGAGAAGCAAGAACCAGCCAACTCAGAATAGCTTTGAAGAAGCAGTCTCCTTGACCATAATTTTGGAGAACCGGTTACGTTGACCATAATTTTGAGAAACTAGCTATCTCGCCAATTATGACTCTTTGCGCAATTACGCAACTGATCGAGGATGCCGCTAACGAGGTATAGGATAAAGCGCTATAAACAGTTGAAGATTTATAAGTATGTTACTTTTAATAGCAGTGAACAAATAGATTGTGATAAACATAAACAATAACGGTAAATTTGTTAATATACTAATTCATACAAAAATTAAAATTTAACAATTTAGCTTCACACCACTGATTGATGGCATAAGCTTCAAAATAAAATTAAATAACATTTTTCATAATTACAAATAGAATATACAGGTTTTCTAGCTTATAATATTGTTATAAAAATGGTGATACATTTGTGGAATAACACCACTAGAGCACATATTTATTAAATCTTTTTTTTTGCTTCGTCTAATTTATTTTTTTCTTCTCGAACTGGTTTTAAGGAAAATTCCAATCCAATAGTTTTAGCTGTTTCTATTAAAATAGATTCAGCTGCACCTTTGTACTCGTATTTGACGAATGCGTGCACCTCATTTGGTTGAAATGATATTTCTCTAACTAAAGAAATTTTAACTGCTTTCCAATTCTGCAGATCAGCCATGTTTTTAAAATCTAAAATTTCATCTAGAGCTACTTCTTTTACATTGTAAAATGGCTCTTCCTTTTTAGCACTACGCATTATATCACACCATTGTGTCTGTGTATAAATGGCCGAGATATTTTTGCATGAATTTTCGATTCTTGCATGCATAGAATCGCCCTCGTTATATGTGTGGCCTTTTTCTAGATATCTAAAATTATAGTAGAAATAGTAGTATTAATTTTATAGTAATATTACATATTAAAGGAATTCATATTAAAGGAATCAGAGTGACAATAGGAAAAATATTCAGACAAGTTACCTGTGCGTAATGTGTACATTCAATAGTTTTGAAGCCCTCAAGTACATTGAATAAAGCATTTTGTTCCGATTTTGCGCTCCGCAGTTGTCGCTGTAAAATCGGAACTGCTTTACACCTGATGCTGCTTTTTCTTGCATAAAATTCCACAAACAGCTGCTGATTTCATTTGCACCTGAAATTTTTTATAAAATCATTGAAAGCATTAATTTATTTATTTTATTAATTAAATTCAATTCCAACTATTTTATTTGAAAGTACCTTTCCCTGCTACAGTCTCATTCCAGACGTAGCACCATCCTTGACAATTGCCTAATTCAAAAATTGTAAAATTAAATATATTTAATTTCCTCTTGTAGTAAACTACAGAGACATTCGAGCGAGGCGTTGTCAAGGTTTGCTCAACGTCGAAACACGCAGTACAAACGTCTGGATGCTGTTTTGACACCTGCTTGTACTCTGCCATCAATTCTCTAATATGTCTCTTATTTTCTAGATGGCAATCGTAAGTCGTAGCATGCTCTATCTTAGCTTCATCAGTCAAACACCGAAAAGCAGCACAAATTTCACAAATATCTTTTTTCGGTAAGAAAAACGCAATGTTGTATTCATGGTCAAACACATATCTGTACCGGTATTCTGAGCAAGCGACTTGACCTTTAGTAGCCATTAAACTCTTGTATCTATCATACATTGTTTTCAACGATAAACCTTCCTCTTGCAGGTATTCTTTATTTGTAGATTTTCTGCAATAATGTGAATCAATTCTGGGAAATGATTCAATATGTTGCTTAATCCCTTGCAGCATGGCTTCACTAATTCGTTTCGGTTTATTCTTATGTTTTCCTCGCTGGTCACTTTGAACCACAGATGTGTTTGAATTTTTTAATTTCTTAAATATAGTGCTTAGCCAACCTTTTTTAATTCCTGCATTTCGAAAAATTAATAAATTCATTTCATTGAATTTTAAAATTAATATTTTATTTTTTAAGCCTAGAAATCGAAATTTTTTTTTTAAGCTAGCGGTTTCGGACCGATCAGACTTTCTTCTGTGAGCCGAAAGATAGTTAAAACCGCAGAGGAACATGGCAAAAGTCACTAGTAACCATATTCTCTCTTTTCTCTCTTTTTTCTCTTTTTTCTCCATATGCCTCCCCATGCTAAATTTTCATGTTCTATATTTCCCATAATCTTCAGCATTTTTTATCGTCTTTTGGCTTACAGAAGAAAATATGATTGGTCCAAAACCGCTAGCTTAAAAAAAAATTTCGATTTCTAGACTTAAAAAAATGCAAAACTTTAGGAGAATTTGACATAAACGAAAATTCATATGAGCATTACCTAATGTGTCTAGAAACATTTTTTTACACACTTTAACTGGTTTCAGTCCAGCCTGCAAATTATAAGAACATTTTGTTCTCTTGTCGGCTTTTGAGGATTCCTCTTCAATTCCCTCTTCAATTTCCATATATCGATAAATATAGTCTCGCTGACGGTCGCGATCGGAGATGGCCCAGAATTGATTAAAAATAGCCTTTCTCTGTTCATGAGTAACTTTTTTACTACACAAGAAACGGCACTTCGCGCAACCCATGCCCATAATTCGCTTAGGTATGGGTCCTCCAGATTTACTAGTACCTGCAGTGCCGGAGGTATTAGCCTTTCTAGCCTTATTAACTTTCCAATTCTCTGGATTCGTTTTCCTTTTTTTTGTCAAAGGCATGTCAGGATTTTTTGTTTTCTTTTTTGGAAAATTAAATAACTGCTGACTTGCTGGTTCCTTAAGAGACGATTCAGATTCACTACCGTCATCATTGTCACTATCATTATCATTTGCATCATCCATCTCTTCGTCATTACTTTCTATTATAGAGGGAATTATTTTATTAGTTTTGTGAGTTTATTAGAGCATTATATTTAACTTGCCTGATTCAGAATTCTGTGATGTGTCGTCGCTGGCCCTAAAATGACGTTTACTCGATTCTAACTTTGTTGATGTTGATTGTTTAGAAGATTGAGAAACTTGACTATCACAAACGAGATTG
This sequence comes from Philotrypesis tridentata, assembly GCA_018906965.1. Lineage (NCBI taxonomy): Eukaryota > Metazoa > Arthropoda > Insecta > Hymenoptera > Pteromalidae > Philotrypesis > Philotrypesis tridentata. Next base: position 1,523,254 of record JACCIB010000022.1, read on the forward strand.
TCTAAAATAGAAGAGTATCAATAACATTAATATTATACTATTTCATTTTATTTTACTATATGCAAGTAGTATAAGTAGGAAACATACTTCTTTGTTGAAAAGCATCCGATAAACTTGCTAAACTATCTTCTCGAAAAACTACGTCTTGACTATTCGATTGGCGATTTGATTGAGAACAAGAATTGGAAAAAGTAGAAGCACTATCTTCTGTTGAAGCCATGTTTATGCGTAATGTAGTTGAGGGATTTATGAACTCATATGCTACAAAATTTTATTAAAAATAAGTTAGGTCGTTTTTATAATAATAAATATTTAAGAACATATTAATGTGGTAGTGAACGTAAAACATAAATTCTCATCTCAAAATAAATTTTGATTAATTATAATATTAGAAAAAAATTAGTGGGTAAAATAAATATTAATTTTTATACTAATTGAAAAGTGTTTCTGTTCCTTTCAAAAAAGTACTTTCATTTCTCTTCGGCTAAGAAATTAATGTCGTTTTGAGTGAGATCATTCTTATTTACCATTACAGGTAAAATGGCTGAATTAATAATAGTATTGTTGAACTCTTGAATAAAAAATGAAATAATCAAATTTTAAAAATCTTAAACATATTTGGCAAGCACACATTTATAAAACAGTAAGTCCTACCGTCCATTGTTCTAAATGCTCCAGATTTAATTCACTAATCTATTAATTTCACTTAACATAATATGTCTTAAATGCCAACCAAAGACTGAAACTGCCAACTGAAGCTACAGATTGACATGGTAACTGCCGCATGGAAAACAAATGATTATACATATATATTATGTAAATATATGTATATACGTGTGTGTGTGTGTGTGTGTGTGTCTTTACGTACCCATGTAGAGTCATATTGTATTACGTAAATATATGTATATACACAATATTATAAGCTAGAAAGACTGTATAATATACCGTTATTGTTTACGTTATTGTTTATGTTACCATTATTGTAATAGTTATAATTCTGAGAGGGCTTTCTATCACAATGTATTCATAACACAATCTATTTGTACACTGCTATTAAAAGTAACATACTTATATTTTACAAATCTTCAACTGTTTATAGCGCTTTATCCTATACCTCGTTAGCGGCATCCTCGATCAGTTGCGTAATTACGCAAAGAGTCATAATTGGCGAGATGGCTAGTTTCTCAAAATTATGGTCAACGTAACCGGTTCTCCAAAATTATGGTCAAGGAGACTGCTTCTTCAAAGCTATTCTGAGTTGGCTGGTTCTTGCTTCTCAAAAATCGAAGCTGGTTTTCGAAAACTTTTCCGAATTAGCGGGTTTTCGAACACATTTCTGAATTAACCTGTTCTTCAATTATTTTCCGAATTAGCTGGTTTTCGAATACTTTTCTGAATTAGCTTGTTCTTCAATTATTTTCCGAATCAGCTGGTTTTCGAAAACTTTTCTGAATTAACCTGTTCTTCAATTATTTTCCGAATTAGCTGGTTTTCGAACGCTTTTCTGAATTAGCGGGTTCTTCCACTCAGCCGTCGATATAGAAATTAAGTGTAATTTGCCACAAGAACCCATGGCAATCTGAACAAAATAAAAACATACATGTCTTTGCTTCTATGCTCCGTAGCCTTCTGAAAATTTACATGAGTGTTTCTGAGATTTATACCTAGCTGTATACAAAATTCCAATCAATCTCAATTTTAGTTCTGTTACGGGTACAGAACCTCCTTAATTAAGCTTAAAAATTATTGGCGCATAAATATCTGTAAATTATTCAAAGTATAATGCTCTTGACACTTTTAACGGATTCAAATAAACTTCCCGCAATAATTCAATTCGACAAACTTTTGAAATATCGGAAAAACCGTAAGTACGCTTAAGCCAGTACCCAAAATTATTGTCCCCCTCGAACGCTTTAAAGTCCATATTTATCCGAAAGCTCCCGGGGACGGGGATAAGAAGGAAAAAATTGTCAAACGCGTGTGTACGCTCGGAGAGCGCCGCGGCAGTTCCTCGACGCAGCACTTAACGGATTTAATACCGTCGACTTGTTCTACAACGCGAGACACGACGTTTCCGTTATTTCAACGTCGCGGCGGCTGTGGAGGCATTATTCAGCTGCGAAGAAGACACGATTTTTCCAGCGCGCGCGAGAGAGAGAGAGAGAGAGGGAAAGGGAGGGAGAATCGTGCCCAGCTTTCTTCCCACTTCTTTCGCGAGTTGAAATCCTCTTTATGCAAATGAAGTATTTAGAGCGGCGTCCGCGAATTTTCCGCGGAAAGTTAATGCTGGCCTCGAGTCGTTATATACGTCTCTCTTTCTCTCTCTCTTTCTCTCTCGCGACTGGGAGTCGTGAAAAGTAATGTTATAAAGTTGGGAAAAAATTTAGGGAAAAAGCTCGCGCGCAGTGCGTGCTCGCGTATAGTTTCTAAAGTGACGTTTTTATTATCGCATTTTTCTACGTGCTTTATTATTGCGCTGGAAAAATCTCCGCGCTCCTATATTTTTCATTCGCAGAGTATATATACGCTTGCTTATATAAATTAAACTTTTCAAAATATTTGAGTATACAGATTTTTGTTATTTTCGAAAATTATACAGCTCGTTAAAAATCAAAAATCTCGAATTTTCAACGAGCTGCATTATTCTCGAAAATACGTCTCGTTCCCTCCGCGTCGAAATCAAAAATTGATTCCACGTACCCCCAATAGAATTCAATGCACAAGCTCCAGAGCCGCACTCAAATCGCCTGTAAAGTATATAACCGCAGCGCAGTTCATCCAAGTAGAGACAATCAAGTCATTCGCATGTACAATGGCGCATCGACAGAGGACTTCGCACGACGTTAGGAGAAGAACAAGAAGAAGACGACGACGACTATAAGGCCACCCGTAGGGACTCGGCGTCACCGCAGCAGCAGCAGCAGCAGCAGCAACGAGGTTAGCATTAAGGAGAAAGAGAGAGAGGGAGAGTCGATAACTCGCTTGATAGAGCCACGGGCCGAGTACGTCCCAGAGGACAAGCGTCGACCACCAGCGACGTCGGAGGAGGGGGACGAGGGGGGCGAGCTTAATGAAGTTCGTGCTAAGCAGGCCTGATTATGCGAGAATTCGCTAAAATCCGGGCGATAATAAGCCGCGCCTGCGTGAATTTCAAATTCACTTTGCCCCTTATCTCCGCGCGCCAATTACGCTCTCGCGCGTATGTAGTATAGTTGGCGAGAGAAATAATTCAGAAAAAGAATGTGTACGACTGTATGAATTATACGTCTCCCGCAGAAACAATTTCCAGAGACTAGGGCGCATCATAGACAACGAACAATCCAACTTCCCGAGGAAATCTCCGGCGTGTGTTTACCAGCGACTTGGTGACTGAAAACAAGAAGTTTCCGGAGCGAGAGAGAGGGGGGAAGGGGGGGGGGGAGATCGAGAATTCCGAGGGAAACTTGGAAAACGATGCGGCCGTCTGTTCCTCCTCATTACGAGAAAAGGGTTTGGTTTGCCCTGGCGCCGGATTAGCGCCGCTAAACTACATTTTCCCGTCCTATGCGCTCCCTCGTCGTCGTCCTCTGTAATATATTTCTATCGCATATATAGCGAAATATACGTTAATTGGCGAACGCGCACGAAAGCGAATTATACCGGCGAACATTACAAAAGCTCGTTACACCCTCAATTTGGCAAAAGGGTTATATTAGCCGTTGATGAATAATCGCTCTCTCGATGATGAATTAATAAGCCCCAACTCGCCCCGGTCGGCTGCACCGCCGGGCCAACGTCGGATTTCCACGAGGAATACGCGTTCCAATTTGGCCTATACTACGTGTCCGGGGAAAGCGCGCGATGTATGTGCGCGCGCACACATTCCATCTCTCGTCAAACGATCACCCCACCCCCCCCCCATCCCCCTCCCCCACGCGCTAATTCACTCTTCTGTCCTTTCGCGCGAAATTGCCGCCGCAGCTCTCGCAATTTGGTTTTTCTTGTTACACCTCGGGACGTGCGCGTAGCGTGTTCTGCAACGATTTTTCGCGCCTCCCGATTGAGAATGTAACATGAAAATGCCCGCAGGCTTCCAGAAAGTTCGGTCAGTTTTCAGGCTGCTATTCGCTCTTTTTATATATAGGATATAGGATATTACAATTGTTTACGCTCATTTTTGCGCGCTCTCGCGTCTCTGATTCGCGCGGTGGCAAAATTAATCGAACGAATTAATTAAAGGAAAGGAAAATATTGCTTTATAGCAGAGCTTTTATATCTCTGTTTGATTAACCGCCGCTGCGTGTGTATATATCCCGATTAATTCAGCCTTTCAATTACCGGAGGTACACACGCGCGCGCAAATCTCAAATTACTTTCGCGTACACCCCCTCACATATTCCCCAGTGGCTTTCGCCGCGTGAAAATACGCTCTTTTTCGCACGATCATTATATAACAATTGCGAAAAATCAATTCGGCGCATCAAAATTCATACGAGCCGGAGCAGGAAAATTCCCGTCAACGGCACACGTATATATATAAACGCGCGCGCGAACGACGTGTCCGCGAAAATGGACAGCAAGCGATATTCGCGAGCGCATAGTGTTTTAACCCCCCCGGCCTCGACGGCGATCAATATTTCGGTGCGTGTGTATTTGCACGGCGGCGATATATATATATATATATGAACTGCGGAATATAATGAAATGCCGGGGATGATTTTGATGCGGGCCGATATATGTAACGACGCTGCTCTTTCTCTCTCGTTATGCAAAATGTACCTATATACGTATATGCATAGCGTTTTCGCGAAAATCGTTAAGGGAAAAAAACGCATAGCGCCATGAACTCGCAAATTCTAATTGACGCGCGCTTTTCGCAGCCCAGCTAGCGCTTCCCTCTCTCTCTCTTTTTTTCTTCTTTTTGTTTTGTTTTCGAGCGGCGCAAACTTTGACGAACAAAAAATAAAGGGACAGAGAGAGAGAGAGAGAGAAAAAAAGCCGAGCGTCCCGGGAATACGCGAGGGTCGAGTCTCCGTTCGTTATACCGCTGGCCCCAATTTGCATAGATAACTCTTCTTCGCGATGCTGCTATACGGTCGACGCGCGCCGTGTATATATTTACATGCGCGACGCGCTCGGAGCTTTAGAATCTTTTAAGCGCTCGCTTTCTTCTTTTTTTTTTCATGCCAGGATTGTTCGTCGCGATTCGAAATTAAGAAAAAAAAATATATATATGCGCGCATGCGAGATGAGAGTGTCCGCCGTTGGATGAGGAGGGTGATGGGAGCGTTTTTGAAGGATTTAATAGTAAAAGGTTTCGAGTGGAGGAGATAATGGAGTAATTCGATTAGTTGCTATAGGTACTCGATTTAGGAAACAATAATCGGATACTGCGAGGCTTGTATGTAAAACGTTCCGATTCGTCGATGGATAATAGTGAAATTTTAAATGGTTTTAGGAATGATTTTCAATAATTCTGTGTTATACAAATTGAATTACAGTTATTCAGTTTCTGAATTCGAAAATTTACATCCGCTTGATGCGATGTCAACGTTTAAAATTAAAATTTTAAGTATTAAGCTTGATATTTTAAGTTACGCTCTAAAATTCCAATCTTCTAAAACGTCAAGCTATAGAAAATATACTTTACGCTTGATTTACGAATAGCCTCGCAGTAAAAAGTCAAGAGCTAATCCAATACACACTTTTTGTGTGTAGTTCGTTTTCAAACGTATATACTACCAAAAAACCAAACTCACAGCGAAGTACATTGAAAATATTTATCGACCATCGAGTGTTCTCTTCGGAGTTAAATAAAAAAAAAAATACACGCGCTCACGCAACACCGCACATACACGCGCATATACATCGAGCGCGCGCGCGTCCAAGCGCTGAATATTTCACTGGTAGCGTGTATATATATAAAAAAAAATGTATTCTTGCAGCGATTTTATTTTTACTCGCCAAGTGCCAACGACCCCCGAGGCAACTTTTCAATAACAGCGTTTTTTTCGCGAGCCGACTGTGAAAAAAGCTCTCGCGCCCGAGAAAGGCCGCGCACACGCGAGCTTTTAGCCACTCGTTGCGTATATATTATATAGTACACATGTACACATGTATATATATATATATCGATCTTCTCCGGGTTGTACGAAGTGCTTAACCGACGCTAAGAAATAATGCAATAGCTTCGACACGCGGTAAACACTATTTTCGAACTCCTTGTGTGCGTGAGCCCCGCGCACGGAGTAACGCACACCGCGTGCGCGTAGTCATTAAATATTCTCCCAACTCTCGCGAATCGGCGCTGAAGCCCCGCAGTTTACGCTGCTCGAATTTCCGTAATGAGAATTTCGAAATTGCCTCGTCTCTGCGCCCTGACACAAGGCGAGTAGTCTCGATTGATCCGATTATCGGCTCGTGTGTAAGGACTGGAGCGTCAGAGCGTGGGAGTGAGCGAGAGCCGAAGTGCGTTGCGGTACAGACATTATTACATTAACGATGTAACTATTTTCTGGATCGACATTGTCGTAAGGCTATTAATTAACGATTTCGATTATGTACAGTGTTATTTTAATGAGGTCGATCGTAGCGAATTTCCGAGCCGGAAAAATTGAGAAGAAGAGAAGCATGATGCACAACAATGTTTCCAAGGTTGAAGGACATTTTTCTTCGTCACTAACTTTGCTCATTATAGAACTCATTACAGGGACGTTTTTACCCCCCGAAAATCTTCTGTCGTCTTTTCGTACAGACGCAGAGGTCGAAGAAAAAACTCAACTCATCCGCCTACGCACAGGTAAGATAATGTACACATAACGCAACACACCGCGGGCCCGAAATTCAGTTACACGAAATCTCGGAATCGCGTTAGCTCGAGAAAAATCGGCTACACGCGCGAGAGTAAAGCCTCTTTATTAACGACCCGCGCGTTGTTGGAGCAGAGCAACTTTACACCCCCTTTGTCTCTCTCTCGCGCGTTCTCTCTAATCTCGCCAACAAAACGCCTACATGTAGACAAGAGACAAAAAAAAGGCCAGCCAATACAATACCTACAATATACCGAGACTTTAAGATAAGCCTTCGCGGACTGCAGTATAGAACTCGGAACCTCCCACGCGAGAGACTTTTACGGCCAGTAAAAGCACGAGAGAGAGAGAGAGAGAAAAGCATTTAAGAGAGGACGCCGGACTCGCGATAAATTTTGCGCTCTCTCTCTCTCTCTCTCTCTCTCTCTCTCTCGCGGAGAGTAGAGCCGAGAGCGATAAGATCAACGTGTTTCTCTCTTTCTCCGCCGAGTAATTACCCGCTCGCGTGACAAGCCCTCTAATTACGATACGAGGTGGAAGAAGGAGGGTGGGGGGAGAACAGGGGAGGGGGTGGAGGCTTTCATTAGGAGTCGAACGGCTGTTTGATCGCTGGCGATCGACAGCCGTCGAGAGCTGGATTTCAGCAACGGTTTTACGGTCTCTCGCTATATATATACATGGTCGCGCGCATCCGCGGGAATTATTTTTAATCGTAACGCGCGTAATGACGATAATGCGTGACGCGCTAATTTCCCTCCTGGTACGCGAGTGCAGGCTGCGCATCGAAAAATCGATCTGCCGACGGGTAGAGAAAGAGAGAGGAATTCGCTCGCGCACATTTATAATAGCCGCTCGGCGAACAAAGCGACGGCCTTTAATAATGGCGTTAATCTTGTTTGGGAGAAATTCCCGGCCGAATTCTTTCGCGAGAGAGAGAGAGAATATTAATCGCTGATGAATGATCGCTGCGTGAATCGACGGAAAGTGTGTTTATGCGAAATCGATTATGCCCGCGCTTGTGTATAATATAACGCACAGCGTAGAGGATTATAAAAGGTGGGTATATATACCTGTATATAAATATATACCTGGGAGAGACGTCGACCTCGGACGAGAAACAAAAGTCTCTCTCTCTCGCTTGGCGAGGAGAAAAAAAGTGCGGGAATCGCTCGAGGAAATTTGCGGAGAGCAGCTCGCAACGGGGAATTATGAATTTTCCCGACAGCTGCGGACTTTCCTCTCACACGCGGGACGCGAGCCGCAAAATAATTCCCCGCGCGCGGTTATATGAGCCGATGAGTAATTTGCGATATCCTCCGCCGCGGGCGCTATATGTACACGCTTTTTACGCGAATTTTAAACGGATGCACGGCGCAAACCGGCTGGAATAGGTGTGTAGGGCGGTGCAGCTTTTTTTTTTGTTGAGCGAAAAAAAATGCGAGTCGAACAGTCGTATGTTTATTCAGGACGGTTTGTCAGGGATTGATTTTCTGAGCCTTTTTTCTGATCGAGTAATCTCACCTGATATATGTATGTAATTTGTAGTGTACGAAACAATTTTTCATAGAAGTCAGCGAATGTATCGAAGAAGACGTGAATGTTTATAAGAAAAAGTTTCATCATAATGTATAGAAACAGTTATTTATATATTATGCAAATAAATATCTTTTATTTTAGTTACAATTTTACAAGCGCGTTGTTTGCTTATCCCCTACCTTATGTACTGCGAAATTTGAAAAACTTCTTTATGTACCAGACGAATAAACGTATATATCTCTACGTGTAAGCCATCGTACACAAAACGACTGTATTTTATTTGGCTTTGCAGATGGACCTCACGTACGAAGTCGTATAAACCCATGTTGGTTGGAGGAATATTACCCTGTGATAAGGGAACGGATATGGCGGTATATATATAGTGTAATAAGATAGAGGATGCGTGTTCGGTATTGCAAAGTTCGCGAACAATGAGAGACGGCCGTCGATCGATCAAGTGCGCGAAGAGTTTTGTGGAATTAACCTAGTTAGACTCTTTGGGAAATCGCTGATATTTCTTCGGGTTGGGTTCCGACTATTTTATCTCGGAATGTTTAACTATCCAGATAAGATAATATATACTCTCTAAATCTAAAACAGCGAAAAATTTACTGTTTCTCATAGTTAACTAACGTTAACCTCCGAAATAGTAAAATTCTTCACTATTTACACGTAGTAGAAAAAATATCATTTTACAAATTAATGAATATTCACTAATAATTAATAGGGTGTATTGTTGTAATAATTGTAATTCGCTATAGTACGCAGGGAATAGTCACTGTTTATGAAATGAGTTATCATTTTGCTCATTTCATTGCGTTTACTATCGAATTAGTAAATATTTACTGATTCGAACACTAGAAAGTATTTGCTTTAAATTGTCACTGGAACACTGATTATATCCAGTATATAATCACTTTAGCAACAGGTGAACTTGAAAAATTATGAAAATTTACTTTTTTTTCAGTGAGCCATAATGACTTTTAAGGGTTATAGTGAAATTTTCGGTACTTTATACATTTTTAACGTCCGAGAAATTCACTATTTAAGTGGAGAATTGCAATGTTTATATTCGCTATTTGGAATGTTCATATTTCCTATTTTAGGTAATCCATCTACACTTTTTCAATTGGTTCATTTTTTTAACCCGTGATTATTAAACTGTGATTATACACTAGTTCGCAGTTGTACCATTAAAACACTTTTTCAATAAACTGTTAATAGCGACTAAAAAACAGTGAATTTTCTATGTTTCAGATTTAGAGAGTACCTTTTTTCAGGAATCGCAAAGCAGAACGTAAAATTTTTTACAATTACATGGATGCCAAGAAATTTCCTATAATTGCAAAATTTAGAACTGAACTTCAATCTTTTTATAAATTTTTGGTCAAAATTGGTAAATTTCTCAAATTTTCAAATCAAGCAGCAACAGAACGTTACACCGCAAGAATTTTTGCGAATCGCGCGAGCATCGCGCAATTTTTCAACGTCATCCCGCACTCGTCCCAAAAGACGCGCGCGCGCAAATCACTTTGACATTGAAGCGACGTCACGCCTACATACCAAAGTCAAAAGTTCATAGCTGTAACCCGAGGCGCGCGTCTGCGAAACTGGTATACAAGAAAAGGATGCAAAATTATACGAGATGAGAAATTTTTAATAGGATCGTTCCGATGCCGCGAAAATAAAAGCAAGGTCTCGATTAATATTCCTCAAAGTTTCTCGCTCTCGTTTCAAAGTCAGCTGTATACCGAGTTAATTCGATACCGAAGTGAGAGTTTGAAATTAGGGCATCAAGAGAGCATACGGGGCTTCTGGTAAATGGATAACAATAAAATCCACGATGTTTTGCCGGTATTAACCCCCGGGAATGAACCGTCTCCTATACACGTATTACGCTCAGTGCAAATTCGCTCTCTCTCTATCTCTCTCTCTCTCTCGCTCCGCCTAGACTCAGTCGCTAAATTACAATCTACTCCCGAGCCGTTAATAGACGGAATTCCTCCGTCTTGCTCTGCTCGCTAGCACATCAGAGGAGATGTCTTGGTGCAAACGCGTCTCTGTATGTGCATACTGCATATATATCTGAGGGAGATAAGCGCCAGCGTGACTGGCTTTGCATATAGGGTTGTATATAATCCACGAGAGCGGAGTGTGTCCGATGCATGAGGCTTTGTGCGTGTCTGAATTATCTAGTGAAGACATTAGCTACTGCGGCTGTTACGCGGCTTAAGGGGATGTAACGGCCGTAAAATGAGAGAATATGGAAAATTGAATTTTTTCTTTCTTTGCGCATACGATCGAATAATTTTCGAAGATTTGCTTGAGATTTGATTATACAACTTGATCTACAGATATAAATCCATCCAATTTTTTTTCTGAATAACGTAATAATAGTAATGGTTAAAAAATAATTTGTCTAAAAGTTATTGCTGAAAATAATTAAATTTTTAAGTCCCTTGTCTCGAAACTGTTACTTTTGGCCTTCGACGGAAGGCACGTTTTAACTGACATTGCGAGAATATACATTTGCGATGAGGCCCCCTTAATTACAGGAAATTAAAGCTCGTCAACAGAGCAAGACGTCTTCCCATCGCCAAAGAATCTTATCATCTACGTTTCTGACGCGCGCCCGTCGTCGCGTCGGATCGAAAAACGAAATTCGTCGACGTTGATATTTCCAATGGGAAATATTTATTGGAAATACGGGCGCCCGTATACGTACATACCGAATTTTCTTCCCTTTGACGCGTTCCCACGATCTTCCCCCCGCCCGCCCCCCTCTCTTTCTCACTCTGTTCTCTGAGTCTATTTTTACCGCACCAAATCGAAAGACGGAAAATAGAATTTTCCCATCGCAGCTCCGCGCGCGCATAAAATCACGTAAAACGCACGGAATTACTCCTCGGCGGCAAGGCGCCGAAGGAATTTCTCTCTCTCTCTCTCGCGCGCGCGCGCGTGAAGCTTATGTTTGCCGCGTGGCAATTTTTCGCCCGGCGCAAAAAGTGAACATTCGCTCGTGGAAAGTGGATCGGGAAATTCCCGACGGTCGACCTCGTTTTCCCTTCGCGCGCGCTATACCCCGCACTTTTCCGGGGGAGATGGCGCGCGCGCGCGAGCTTTTTGCCGGAGCTTCCCGACGCGCGCGCAAGCTCGGCGATAACGGAACGACTTTGCGGCGCAGTGTTGCAAAGACGCCTTTGACCCCGTTACCATGTCTCTCTCTCTCTCTCTTTCTCTCTGCGAGTGTGCACGTGCGACTCTGTGCGCACAAATGGGTGGTGGGAGGGGGAGAGGGGGAAGCAATCGCGGTCACGAAATCGAGATTAACTTTTGAGAATGTGAAAAAAGGAGCTGTAGAAATTCTGCGGGTTCTCGTTAGCGAGGCCCTTATACGACGGGATGGACGTCGTTCGTTTGATGAGGTTGCCAAGTCAGTTTGCTGTGGATTCGTTGGAAATTTTAAGGGGGTGTTACACGGAAGCTTCTAAAGCGTTTTACTGACTTGGTATAGCGGTAAACGATTGGAAACTTGGTTACTACTCGGTATTATTAACTTCAGACTTTGTGAAGTGCTGATTAGAAATAAGGTGTAAATTTTAATAGTTGAAGCGATTGCTTACAGTGCACTGTCGGTAAAACAGTTTTGGAGATTGAAAAGGTTAGTCCTCACTGTTTACATACTTAGCGAAGTGCTTGTATAATGATTAGAAATAAGATGTGTATTTGAATAGTTAAAGCGGTTGTAGTGCACTGTCGGTAAAACAGTTTTGGAGATTGAAAAGGTTAGTCTTTACTGTTTATATACTTAGCGAAGTGCTTGTATAATGATTAGAAATAATAGTGCACTGTCGGTAAAACAGTTTTGGAGACTGAAAAGGTTAGTCTTTACTGTTTATATGAGGCTGTACTGAACTTAGAACCTTTTAAAATTACATTGTGTCAAATCGTGAAGATTCGAAATGTCATATCTTCTGATGACTAATAATTTCATCTCGTTATAAATTCCCACTAAAATAAACTTCCCCATTTCTAACCCTATTTCGAAACGGTATACCCCCAGCACAGCCTGTTAAACAGTCATAAACGCGTTCACGTTTTCGAATTCCATCCAACTCAATTCCATACGACCCACAATCAGTAAAATGCCAATCGATAGCGAGCCCCCCTATCATCCAAGGGCACGCAGTAGTTCACCCATAATCAACTCGGCAAACTATGCACTGCGCGCAAATGCACATAGAAGTCTCCTATTACACCCATATGCATATCCCGTATATGGCAATCGAGACTCGCGGTCTCTTTCTCTCGCTGCCAAACGGTACTATAACGTATGATATAAAGCGCGCTGGCCACTAAAATTCCGCACTTAACAATTAGCCCCCAAAGTGCGCCGCACCGGCCGGTGCGCGCCTGCAATTTGCATGAAAAACGTAACGGTACAGCACATGTATACCTATGCACAATTCTCCATAAATATAACCGCAGCCCGCGCTCCAGCTGCGCGTCGATTTCTAGCCGCGGAAACCGTTGTCTCGTATATATACTCTCCGCGCGGAAGAGGCATCGATCACCTCGCCAAAAACAAAAAGAAAAGGGAAAAGAAAAGAAAGGAAAATAATAAGCATGAGTTTTAACAGCAGCCCCCGGAGCACTTTGGCTCGAAACTCCACGACATTCGTAATACGAGGTGCTACGCGCACACGCGGACATACACATATATATATACAGAAACGGCGCGCGCGACCTGGATTCGCTGAAGGGGGGGGGGGGTGACCCTATCTGGGTCAGACTCGCGGTGGCTAAGTGCAGCTACGTCGCGGTGTTAATAAATCAGCGCGTTTCCACTCGACACGTACTGACCGACGAGTATTTTGACGAAAGAGAGAGAAACGCGTTTGCGCGATTAGTTTTTCGCTCTCGAGGGGGTGCAGCGAGACGACACTGCGACACTTTTGAATCTCAGCGTCGCCGGGCGAGATCGTAAATCTTGCGGTGGGACGTACTATATACTGTCCTGTGAAAAAGTATAATTAACGGAAAGGCTGGGCTGGTATTCGTAATAATTAATTCGTAAGATGGATCGTCGCCCGCGCTCCCGACGGGTAATATATACGTATACAATGCGCCGCGGTCGAGACGATTTTTCAAGGGGCGAAGCTTTCGTATCAGCAGCACTGTTAGTTAGTATATGGGGAAATTTCTAAAATGATAATTACAAAATTTACTGATTTTGGAAAATGATTTTAAGGTTCAATAATTAATAGATAGCAACAACTTTTTTAACCTGGGTGAAAAATTTTGAATTTTATTGAATTATAGTTCGTTTATTGTCTCGAGAGAATTAAATATGTATCAAAGGGTCCACTGTCACACAGAAAAGTTTTCAGACTGGCTACGACTTCGCGAATAACAAAATCATCGCAAAAATAATCGAATTCACTATTTCTCTCGTAATCTACCTGCTGATTTACAACGTATCCCTCGAGCAGCGTACAGCAAAAGATCCGATCACTTTACTACGACCAGAGATCGACGAGCAGCCTGTGTTTCGTTACAAACGCGATTCTCGAAGTTTTTTTTTATATCAAAGCGAATACCCGCTCTCGCTGCGATCGGATATAACAATGATTCGCCTCGGCTTTCCAATTGCGCGTTTTTCTGATAAACGCGTTATCTTATCGGTGGTGTGCGCGACGTGTCCGCACACATACGCGAAAAAATCCATCGGGAGCACACATCGAGAGACACTCGCCGAAAGCAAGTTACAACTAATCTGAAAACGAGATCGAGGAAGCTGCTGCTGCTGCTCCGGCTTTTGTAGATCCATTAGTCGTCCGCGGCGTTTTTCCCTCGTTATATACAGGAAGTGAGAGAGCCGGATCGCGAAGAAAAAAAAGGATACTCGTTACACACTCCGCGAAAAGCAAATTCAAAGTTCAAGGCCAATATCGCAAAGCCATTTTTCCCGGCGCGTAATAGAAAAAGCCCGGAAAACTAAGGTAAGAAGAATAATAGCCGAGTGGGAATCAGCGGGAAGTTTCGTTAATGAGAGCCAGCTCTGATTTACTTATCGGCGCGGGTAGTTTAAAACGCTTATCTCCTTCTCAAGAGTAGAGCGAGAGCGAGAGCGAGAGAGAGCAAAAAAGCTCTTTCTATTTTTCCCTTTCTCTCTCCCTCTTATTCTCAAGCTCTCGGTTATCGTGGATGAGATGAGATTTCGCCGATTTCGATTATACGCGGGGCATTGTTCGATTGCTCGCGCGGGAAATGAGATTCGGCTTTATTTCCATCGAGCGCCGCCGAGAGACCATAGCGCGCTACACTCTTTTCTCCGTAATTATTATTTTTAAAGCCGTTTACAAAGCTCTCTCTCTCTCTCTCCTCTCGCCGCGCGCGCCAGAGAAAGAGAAATTACTCTCCGCGGCTGCTGCGGGCTATGCTCGTAAATCTCGTAATTTCCAAATGACAAAACGACGTCGCGGAAAATGGCACACACTCACTCACACACACACACACACGCGCGCGTATATTATTCCTCGCACTGCAGTACTCGTAAAGCCAGAGAGAGAGAGAGAGAGAGAGAATAAGAAAAGAAAAACGACGGCATTACGCAAATGAGAGTATTCGCGAGACGTGAGCAGCGCCGAGGAGAAAAAAAGGACAGCGACGAGAAAGAGAGAGAGAGAGAGAGAGAGAGAGAGAGAGAGAGAGGGGGGGGGGGTTAGCATTCGTCTATATACACGTGTGTATTGTGTGTACGTATATATATAGCGGGAAACAATAGTTTTCGACGCGTACAGCCGCGGTTGGCTGACTCGCCGCGATATATATATATATATATATATATAGCAGTTGCTTTTCCCGTCGGTGCGCGCACTGGCTTTTCCCGCGACGGCGTCGGCGAAAAGGGGCGAGGACGACGACGACGACGATGACGGCTGTCATAGTGTCGGGCGCGCGCGCGAATTCTCTCCCAACGCAGAATAGACAGCTGCCAGCCGGAATGGGGGGTGCGGGGAGGGGATTTTCGCGGATATAACCTTATCGTTTCGTTTCTTCGGCTCGCCTATAAATTTCTCGGATACTTTTGTTTTTCGCGCAGCGATATTTTTCCGATGGTCGCGAGAGTATAACCCCCCCCCCCCCCCGATTTGCGCTTGTCTTGGTGTCTCGGCGCAATGAGTCATCCCCCAGTTTACCTGAAACAGAAAAAGGAAGTTCTCGTTAGTTTTGCAATTCAGTGACGTATTTTGATGAGTCGATGTAATTTTACGCCCGGTTTTTAGCTAAAAATTCATATCTTTTACCATCGCGATGGAAGCGCTTCAAAGAAAACGCTGATTTCAGAGAATTAATTGGAATGATTCTGAATTTTCGAGTATGAAAGGTTTTTGTACCAATATTTATTTAAAATTAAAGAGTTAGCTGCATTTGGCTTCCTGAAAGAGGAAACCAAGTGGAAAATTAAGTAAAAAGTCCTCAGCATAGTCTTTCGTTTTTGCTTAATTTATATTTAAAAATCATACGCTTATACAACTTTAAAAATAATTTTTTATTTCATTATTTAAAATAATAGTTATCACAAAGAACGAACGTGACGTAAGGGAGCGATGACTAAGTTTTTTAGGAAACTATTACTGCCGTAAAAGTTTATAACGTCGTTTTTTTAAGCAAAGTAAACGCCAACCGGAAGCTACAGACTTCAAGCTGCAGTATGACCCTAAGAAATAATTAAATATTTCCAAAGGGAGCGAGAACGTCGAGTCTCAAAGTTAACTTCGCTGAAAGTTATCTGCGCCAGAAACACAAAGGAAGCTCACCCCCCCCCCCCCTCCCATAAGAAGGGCTATATACGCACGCACACTAAGGAGCAAGCGAAAGTAAAAGTCCATCAAGTCTCGAGACGATCCTTCGGATTTTATTTTTGACGACTGCAGTTGTCACTCTTGTTTATCTTAACTCGCGACTGTTAAATCGAGGCGAATGAGCCAACTCCCGGAAATTAAAGGAAAAAGCGACTTTTTCTTCTTCTACTTTTTTTGGGGGAGTGAGAATCCATTCGTTACAGCTCTTAAGACGCTTGCTTTATTCCTCTATTTTAATACGGGCGAGCATCTCGCTCGGCTCTCTTCGAAAAGCGGAACCCACTGCTGGAAGGCGAAAAAGAAAAAAAAAACGAAGAAGAGGCGAGTATCCTCCTTCGGTAGCGGCGATTTTATGGCGAGCCGTTATAATACACTCCGACGGGTATAAAATCCGGCGTTAAAGGCGCGACAATAAAGCCTTTTGAGATGCAAATTTTTTTTCGGTAGACAGAGACCGGCGTATATATATATATATATATATATACATATATCGGTGCGCGTGTGTGTGTGTGTCTCCCGCCGTCGCTACTGACGCGATATAAAGCGCATAACGATGAAGCTGTAAAAAATTTTACGACGCAGATTTTTATCCTAAGTAGATTTTCGGTAATTCTTGGAGGGGGTCTCTCGACCCGTACCTCCAGACTGGGATGTGTCCTCGCATCGAAATTATGATAAACTCCAACAAAAGGACACTACGCGAAATCCCCATTAAAATTCGCGTAATCCCCCGTACTCCCGCGCACACGTATATACGTATATACGGCGCCGCGCGGCCGTAAATTTTTTTTCGAGATCTCCGCGAAAAAGCTCTTTTGTATTATAATATATGTATTATACGCGAGAGAGAGTTGTTTTGCGAAATACGCGATATACTACGTTTTACGGCTTCCTCCCCCCCCCCCCCCGGCGATTCTCGGATTAAAAATTCAGAAATTTTTCGTTATCAAATAATAAAAAAATTTCATTCCTCTCGCATATACATATTCGCGATGCATTATTCGAAGGTTTGAGGATATTCCGCGTAGACTATATGGGGAGTAAAACGCAAACAAAACTCGATCCTTCAATATGCTCTTCGGGAAAAGCAGCGAAGCGTCTCTCCCTCGACAAACACCGAGGGAAAATCCAGTGCTCGAAACAGAAAAAAAAAAAATTCTTCCAAGAGACAGAGACGTATCTCCGGCCCTTCGACATAGACGTTCGCCAAAGCCCCTTCGGAAATGAGTATAAGACTGATCGTGCGTGCATTTTCTGTACGTCCGTATATACAGCAACGCCTATTATCGATCCGAGCTGACGCTTGTGATGTGTGTGTACGATGTACATCTGCAGACAGAAAGCATTTTCCAGCGAAAATTACCGGTATAGTGTGCGGTAAACTCGGACAGCCGCACGTCTTGGCGGGAATTTTTATTTGATGCTGTTTGTTCGTCTTGCTTCGTGAAAATGCTTGTCGAGAACTGGGGAGCGAAATAATTCACCACTGGTGTATGAAATCTGATACGCGTAGCAATAGTTAATTAATTAATCGAGGGAATTGATTGAAATGAAGACTATGATGGGAATTCGATGAAATTTTCGTTATATAAATCATTACGTAAAAATAAAATTTTGTTCTAAAGAGATCGCGATCTACTGTGTACATTATGAGTCGAATATAACGTTAATAAAGAATAAAATAAAATAAAGAGAAAAATTTACCGGGCTATCCGCAGCAAATTGAATCTGAATATAACATTGTGTACCAGCTTTGCTGTGGGATAGCTCGATAATATTCCGGAGGAAAATTCTTTCCGCTTGCAAAGTCCCGCAGGAGCTTTCGCGGAAATTCATTTTCCTCCTATATCGGTGAAATTGCTGAGAATTCTTCTGCGCAGACAAGGATGACCGATCGACTGGCTCTTTTTCTCGTCTCTCTCTCTCTCTCTCTCTCTCTCTCTCTCCTCCGCATACGTGCTTTGAATTCATAATCCGAATACGAATAACTGAAAAACCTCTCAATACTCGCGTGCGAATAATTTGCAGGTATTCTTTAATTAAAAGCTTCGCGAGTTCTTCCCTCGCAAGCTTGACTCCCGGCGCTTCGGCGTAATTGAGCCATATCGAACAGAGTGTCGTGGCTGGAAGCAGTTACAAAGGGGCCATCCTCAACTATCTCTCCTCCATAATTAAATACCTGAACCACCGCAGAGGAGAGAGAGAGAGAGAGAGAGAGAGAGAGAATGTTTCAAGAGAGAGAAAGCCAATGACCGAAGATTAAATTTTCCACGCGCCCTCTGTAAGCTCGGCCCCCGCCAAAGCTTTTAAGCGCTAATTGACCGAATACTTTTGGGATGATCTGTAAAATTTTCGACCTAGAACAATCGCAGCTGAACACAGATACAGCGAGAGAGATTTGAATTTCGTGAGACGTTGCCTTGCGTTTTAAGCCATTTTTTTCGAGAAAATGATTTGGAAAACAAAGTTGAGACAAATCGATTACATGTTGTTATTGATACAAAATGTTGTTATTGACATAAATATACTTGTTTTATAAACATTCGTTGCCATGGATTTTATAAATACAACTGAAACTCAATGCGCAGCGGCTAAAATCGATCGTAATATATAGAATATCGAGAGAGTGATTTTGAGAATCAATATTTCAATTTAAGAAAAAAGTATTCCAGGGTTTCATTAAGCGAATGCCTTGTCTTAGTTTTATTGTGAAACCCAAGTCCAGATTGATTTTTATACACGTATCAAGTGGATTCGAGTCACGAGTACTCGTTAGAAGCTCAATTACGCATTTCTGCAGACGCGGAGCTCTTTCCAGGAGGGGAGGGGGAGGGGGAAAGGGGAAGAGAGAGAGAGCTTTCGGCAAAGTGGACTTTTAAAGTCGAGCTTGGAGAGAGAAGAGCGGAGCCGGAAAAGTTTCTCTGCGGAGCGCGCAGAGCGAGTGCTCGTAATTTCGTTAGCGCCAAATGTGCTTCTTCCACTCGTCCCCTCCAGAGCTAATATGACAATTATTAGTCGAGGAAAATTCCTCCCGCGCGCAAATATAATAAGTTTCGAAATTTCGCGAAAGGACAATACGATCTTCCGGAACGAGCTCTCGTAAATCAGCGGAACATAACCGAAAGCTCGTTAAAGCTCTCCTCTCTCTCTCTCTCTCTAGCCCCGGATATATAGTGCAGTCTGCAGACAGTAAAAAATCTCGGCTTTCAGCGCATTCAACAAAATTTTTATGCTCCGACGAAAAATCCCGGCGAGTCAGATTTCAGAGCGACCCCGACGAGTTATCTTGGCACAGCCGCTATCCTGTGTGTATATATATCGTTCAGCACCGGATATGGTCTGTATACGTATACGTATATACACATACACAGCTATAGAGAGAGAGACACGCGAGGCGCCGAAAAAAAATTACCCTCGAAAAGCGCGCGGCAAAACGAGAACAAGAGCCGCGGGTTTTCGCGATATAATAAAACCCGGGGCTTTACATTCCCGAAAAAAAGAGAGCATTGGAAACGCATGAGCTTCGAAAAGCAAGTGCACTGCTGCTGCGCGAATTTGCATATGGAAAACGGCTGTCTATAACTCGCGGCGAGGCGAGTCAAGACGCGGTATTATCGTCCGCGTCCTCGCGAAACATTCTCTCCCGGTGTACAAGTACATTGTATAGTTCCGCGCGCGCGTACACGTATGTATCGGAAACGTTTTCCAATTAGTGTAAATCGCTCAACAAAGTCCGCTTCGTGACTTTATACACTCGTAAAAAATATAATACGTAAAAGCACAGCCACAGCATCGGCAGCAGCTGTATACGGAGCGAGAAAAAAGTATAAAGAGCGCAGAAAAAGAGCGCGCGCTGCATTAAAATCCGAGAAATATATATAACGTCGCCCGAATGTCTTACGCCCCCCCCCCCCTAACTCGGTTGGCGATATATCATGCGCGAGCTTCCCATCAATTTTCGCTGCACCGCAGGGACACGCGCGTATATCGAGTTGCTGCTCTCGTGCATAGCTTTGTTACACGCGTATATATACTCGGCAGCAGCTCGTCGCGAAAGCCAAACGAGCGGAGACGTATATATATAGAAATAGGCGAAAGGCGAGGAAGAAAATTTCGGAGCTTGCAGCCGAGTGCGACTGGGCCGTAGAGCGGAAAATTTGGCTTAATCGTCCAAGTTCTTGCTTAACTAGAGAGACTTTACGGTTTACGTTATACCCCCGGCGATGGAAATTACTGCGTATTTTCGGGAAGATGAAAAAGCGGAGAGACGCCTTTTTACGCATTATTGTATGTATCGCTCTTATAAACATTTCACCGCTGTATACATGTATACGTAGGGGAGTAAAAGAAAAATGAAAAAAAAAATGCTAGCGATATAACGGAGAGAGCGGATCGAAGGGGGAGGGGGGGGGCAAGATTAACGAGCGCCATTTCCAGCGATGCGAACGAAGCGTTTTCGCCCCGCCGCTGGAAAACGACAAATGAAATCGTCGAACGCGCTTACTCTCCTATTTTCTCTCTCTCTCTCTCTTTCGCTCTCGCAGATTTAAAGGAATCTCCGCCGGCAAGAAGGGAAGCAAAGAGGTCACGGCACACGGCTCTTTGGCCGTCCACCAAACGAAGCATTGCCTTCCCGGCTGTTAATCTACGATCTATGAGCTTTCTCTCTCCGCAGCTTTTTTCGCAAACTTATATTCGAATTTCGCGCGCGTGTCATCGGTCGCGAATTTACAGGTCGAACGAACCTATATGCATGTGCTAATCCACGAAATAGTGGAAACAATTCACCTCAGAAAATTGCAAAATTTTTTATTAAAGGCACACCTACTAGACCTATTTTTTCTTGTTCCTTAGACCATACTGTATAATTTTTTTCAGAGTAAAAACGATTCGAAAAGTGAGAAATGATTAACATATAAAGAATATTCATATATTTTTTTCACGAAAACTATGGACTTTTATAAAAATTTCATTAGAACAGAAGTGTCTTGAAATTCATTGAAGAATGCTTTGAAATTTTTTCAGACTTTTAAAGGGCGTTTTTCGAAATTTCGATTTTTTTGACCTTTCGAAAAATCAAAAATTGTACCGGATCAATATGAAAAAATGTTTTCACCACACTCGCCTTCGGCTCGAGCCATAATTATATGCGATTTGAGACATTCTTTATTTTTACTCTCTAGGTGCATAATCTACTATAGAGCATTCTTCGATGAATTTTAAAACATTTTTATTCTAATGAAGTTTGTCTAAAAGTCGATAATTTTTGCGAAAAAAATCTGTGTATTCTATTTTTGTTAATTTATTTCTCATTTTTCAAGTCAGTTTTGCTCCGAAAAAAGTGTACCCTTACGATTCGCCGTTCACGCGAGTTTTTTTTCTCTTTCAGTATGGTCCAAGGAACCAGAAAACACACGTCTAGCAGGTGTGCCTTCAATAAAAAAATTTTGCAATTTTCCGAGGTGAGCTGTTTCCACTATTTCGTGGATTAGCGCGTATACCCGAATACACATAAGCATTGCTCGCTCGCGCGAAAAACAATAATCCGAGCTTTCAAACTCGAGACTCGAGTGTGTAACGCGCACGTTTATACTCATATCCCGTATATATATTTATTTCTCCAGCTCCCATAGTCTCGCGTCGACTCGCCTTTAATTATATGCGAATTTCAGCGCGTACAACTATACACAGCTTCCGGGCGCGTTCGCTATATGCGCGCATGCAGCTGTGCGGATTGCGTTTTATATAGAGTTTGCGAGTATAACTTGGCTCTCTCGCGTGTACCGAGCCGCCGAGCGAAAGTTCGAAAGCTTCCCGCGCGCGCAGGTGTATGCAGAGGGGGGGGAGGGGGGCAAAGGCCGCATTAGCATGAGAAGAGAGCGAGCTTTCGTTGTATACACAATTAAATCCCGGGGAAGCATCGTTAGCGGGAAAAGAAAGAAGAATCAGGAGATATAGAATAGAGAAAAAAAAGGGAATCGCTCGTTAAATGGTGTATTCTGGCGATGCGCGCAACTAACTGTACACGTATATATATATATATAGGTAGAGAGGGAGTCGGGATGCTCCTTACGACGCGAGGGAATGAATCGATTAAGTCGACGACGAGGCGAGCTTCAAGTTTTTAAACTTTTAACGATGCATTCGCCGGATTAAATTTTCATTGGGGGGGGGGGGGGAGAGTGACTCGCATTTTTCCTGCGGTATACTGTATATATGTGTGTATGTGCGCAGGAAAAACGGGGGCTGTGCTATATACACCAGGAGGGAATGGGGGAGAGGAACAACGTGAACTTTGCAGAAAAAGGACGATTGCGCTAATGGGCTCGTTAGGGTTGCTGTTCTAGAAAATTCACAATTTGTTTTTGCCGCGCGACGCGAGAGGAGGAGGGAATACGAGAATCACGAAGGAGCATTTGATCGCGAACTCGCGATATTACTTTCGTAATTTCCTTTCATCGATATTAGTTCCCTTCGATATCACTCGGGTCAACGACATCTCTCGCTCTTCGGTATATAGACGAGGACGAGAGATCTCGTGCTCCTTTTCCGTCTCTCTCCTCTTCGCCGAGTTGCCCAGTGCCACTGCATCGTGTCCCCCCCAACTTCAATTTTCAATTTCGCTTTGCTCGACTCTGTTAAGCTCCTCGCGGATATTTTTAGACGTATATTTCATCGTAAACAATCCGTACGCGAGGAGAAAGTAATCGAATTCGCGACGACTCGAAATTGAAAGTGACTCGCGTGGGAATTTCAAATGGACATACCCTCCTTCATAGGGTATGGAAAATTTCAAGTATAAGTAAAATTGTCGTAAGTGATTTTAATGCGAGGAAGTAATTTGCCGCAAGATTAAAATTGAAATAAATATATAGCAACAAAATAAAAAAGTCTATGATCACTTTATAATTTTTTCTTATCAAATCAACTATTTCTATTCGGAGAAAGTCGGAGAAAATCTACGTTTTAAATTAAGAAATGTCAAGACCAAAAAATTATTTGTGCTCAAATCGTATACCGAGGTAAAATATAAGTCTCTTAAAGCTAGAGTGAAGCGAGCAATCTGTAGTATATAATTATTATTTTTTAATGCGTTCAAAAGATTAAGAACATATAAATATCATTCTAAATTGCTAATCATTTGCAAGCTGAATTTTCAAATTTACTTATCTGCTATATGAATAATGCAATATTTCCGTTACCCGAATAACTAACAAAAGCGTACCATTATACTGTTGAATGGCAAACATTATAGTAGGAATACGAAATTTCACAGAATCAGAATGTTTGCTACTATTCGCACAATCCAAAAGAGTGCACCAATCATCGTTACAATAAAAATTGTAGAAGATTTCTAGCCGCACTCCATAACAACGGTAGTTTGCATTTAAAATTTTTATTAAGTGGATATCGATCATAATAAAAATATAGAATAATTTATTTAAAAAGGATCCGTAGTCACCCCAGTCTCCTCGATGCAGTTATAATGGCGTTTTCCTCGATACGTAAGCCCATAAATAATATTGCGGATAAATCGAAAAAAGCAGCGACGATAGTAATCATCTCTCTCTCTCTCTCTCTCTCTCTCTCACACACACACTCTCCCGATGCAGACGAAACGAATAATCCATGTTCAAACGTGACGAGACTCTCACCTCCCTTCTCTCTCTATATATATACCAGATGAATATTCAGATGCACATCGGGACTTCTCTCGCGCGCGCGCGCGAGAGAGAGAGAGAGAGAGAGATAAAAATAAGACGAGCGAATGAATATTTGTCCAGATAATCCTACGAATCTCCGACGCTCGTTAAGCACGCTCATTAACTTCGTAAATTGAAGCCGCATCATCGAAGGAAAGAGAGAGATAGAGAGAGAGAGAGAGAGAGAGAGAGAGAAAAAATTCAAGCGAGGCTTCGTTTTTAATATCGAAATCGATACGCTGCCGACTAATAGGAATGGAGAGAGAGAGAGAGAGAGAGAGAGAGAGAGAGAGAGAGAGAGAGAGAGAGAGAGAGAAGTTACAGTGGCAAATCGAGGGATATACACACACACACACACACGCATAAGATCGAACGGATGCGTGTGTATAGAGGGAGAAAGAGTATAGGAATCGTAAATTAATAAGGGACGTCGCTGCAAAAGCCGGAAGCTTCCATTGTGGAGAGACGGCGAGAGTGTGTGTACGTATATAAACGCGTATATTCAGGAGGGGAACTGCTACGCTCGAGTCGATAAACGAGGAGAGAAAAAAAAAGATGCGGGCCTGGGTATAGATGTAGTTTTTATTGTACACGTCGACGCAGTGAGAAAAACTGTCGTAATAAAAATTGCTGCATACACTGTAGTCACACACAGCGTAACGTATTTTTGTTTTACATTCGAACTTATACTTCATTGGGCATTTAGGGATCGTTCATCCTAAGCGAGGCAGGAGAAAAAACTTTATTTGCAATCTTTAATCGATAATGAATAAATTATGATTAGCCAATCGTACACATAGTATTGGCAAAGGCGATTATGTGATTCAATCGATTGCGAAGCCAACATCGCTTTATAGGATTTCGCGCAACTTCAAATTAGCGTGTACACTCGCAATTCAGCGATATATATATATTAAAAAATTGCAATTTCATAAGCAGCGCAAATTAAACGTGAAATTCTCAAAGCGGGGAAGAACAGAATCGCAGGGCGGTACGCGAGGAATTGTTAATTTCAGGCGAGGTTCTCCGGCGGACAAGTGCTTGCCCAGCTTAGCGGGAGCAACAATGTTACAACAAGTTGGTTTACAACTGCGGAAACTCGGTCGATCGACCGAATGCTGTGTGTATGCGCTGTATACATTGCTAGAACTTCCAGGGAGAGAGCTTCATTCCGTCTTGGCCACTTTGGCACAGACTATGTAATACCCGAGGAAATGGGAGGCTGCTACGCAAATTAGGACTGTCTGTTTGACATTCAGGCTGGCCCCGGATTGCGACCAAGATTTGAAATTAAACATTGCCCTCCGACCGTTTAAGCGACCTAATCCGCCCCCCCCCCTTCTTCTGCACCCCCGGGAGATTCTGTATTACGCTGCGCTGCAGCTTTGGACTACTGCATTAAACAGAGTTACTGGGATTGTGCTGAAAACTCTTGTTTTCTTTTTCCGTCGCTTTTTTTTTCTTCTTGCTTCGTTTTGTTTCAATTAAATCTCTCGGGCAAGCGCAAGTCCGGGGCGGGCTTTCCGACCTTTTTTTTCTCCTAAATAATAGAGAGAAAGAGTAAATAGAAAATAGCAGACGAGAAATATTTTCCGGGGAAAAAACAGGCGAGCGCGCGCGAAAGAAGCGGGAGGTTTAAACTTTTCTCGTTCCTCTCTCTATAGAGCCGCCGCGGCTCACACGAGCCATTAGCCCCTGGACTTTTCCCGTGGGGTTAGCTCGGCAACTCGTCAGTCGGTAAATGTGTGCGGTAAAAGCCGATATCGAAAATTCCGCCCAGCTTGGCTTACGAACATATGAGTTCTCTCTCTCTCTCTCTCACTCGCTGTTTTCGATGGAGGTTTTCACATAGATATATATATATAAAGCAGATTTGTCGTCTTATTTTTGCGCTGGATTTGATGTGTCTGAAAATATTTTTCGCGAGCTTCGCAAAAAGAGTGTAATACATATAAGCATCGTATATTTACTCGACTAACAAAATTCCAGCAGTTTCGAGCCCAATCGATAATCGGTCAGCGAAATCGAGGTGCCGAGATAACGGCTACAGCACAACTTTCACACACAAACGCACACACACACACACACAGACAGGCAGGCAGACACAGAGACACCCCGCATAGGAGAGAGCTGGCGTAGTAGGCGAGCAAAGCAAGCCAGTCAGTTTGCCGGAAGTTTCGTATACCGTCCAGTCCTTCCTCCTCTCTCTCTCTCTCTCTCTCTCTCTCTCTCTCTCTCTCTCTCCACCCCCCCCCTTCCGCCCGCGCTTTTCTTCGCCCTTTGCACGCGTCCACTGTGTCCCGGCTTTGTATCGATCTGTCTTAGATTTACTGTTTCCCAGAGACGTGTTACTTTCGCTCGATTGTGTCATTACCGTAACTCGAGCGTCTCTCCGGGATGATTGAAAATGGTGACTGCCATTATTGCTGCGCGCACGATGAATAAATCATGGATGAGCTTGCGGTGTGCGGGTAGTTAGGAAACCGATTTATCGATGCGAGACGAAGTTTATTATACGTGCTTTACTACCTCTCGATGCTGAATACGTATATATAATATACGCATTTTTTTATTCTTCGATAAAATAATGAAAGCTCTCTATACAACGACGGCGAATTTTGCGTTTTAAAAGGTTGTAAAATGTCACTTTTATATTATACGTTTGCGCGGTAAATACGACCTAACTTTTATACGCGGAAAATTTGTCGAGAGAGAGAGAAAGAGAAAGAGAGCAGCCGCGCGATACAGAATGAACTTGTCTAACAGTCTCGCTTTATATTTTATTGTACCCCCGCGAGTCTGCGCCGTTTCGCGTATACCGAAACAACATAGCCAATTTCGAGCAAATTTTTGCAGCCTAATGCCAGCTTTATCACTGGACCATAAAGTTGCGAGAGGCTCAGTTGGACAATTAAGCGCAGCAACAGCAGCAGCGTCGTCAACAATTTTTCCAGACCAACCAAACCCGACACACTCGCCCTCGACCTTTTTTTTCTCTCTCTCTCTCTCCTTTTCGCTCGCAGGTATTTTCATTCTATTTCTAGGACTGTCCGCCGCTCCGCGACAGGAACGAAACAAGTTCGCGGGCAAGACTCGCCGAGGGATCGGGTATCAAATGGGAAACAGATTACAACTGACGCGGGAAATAGAAACTTAGCGCTGTCGAGAACCAGACGGACGTTGATACATATATAGATATATATGTATACCCAGGCACATAGGTATAGCGCACGTACAGCGAGCGAGAGAAAGATCGTTCAACATTTAATACGGACCGCGTGTCTGCGGTTATAAAATATTTCAGCGCCGTTTACGAGCCGCTCGATCCAAGCGCTAGAAACTCAACTCGAGATAAATAAAGTGAGTGTAGCCACTATTCTAGCGTTATGACTTTCGCGAAACTTCCAATTTGATGTGATATATACACTTGAAATAAAGCGAGCAAAATTTTTATTATATAATATAGCGCAGGTTTATGGTGTGCAGTTACGAAAAAAATGCACAAAACCTGTCGAGAGAGCAGAGGATCTGAAACAGCTCGACGTTCGTTTTGTTGTTACATCCTCGGGGGGGCTGCAATATTACTTGTCCTGACGCAACTTTCCGTGAAAAGCATTCATTTTGACCTGCACAGCGTTATATGAAGCTTTGCGAATGTTGTGCGTACTGGCTGAAAGAAAATTGAGTAAAAAGAACGTCTTTGATTCAATAAGATTTCTTCTGAAGGTCTGCGGACAGCTCGGCCTTTAGTTCACGATTACGCCACCAGAGTTCGGAAGACCCTTTATACCCGCAAGTGACAAGACGTCCAGTTGATTGCTATGTCTAATTTCGCTTCAGACTTTCCAAGGTATTAGGACGTCTCGATAGGTACGAGTAGCAAGTGAAGAACAGATAAATACGTTCCAGTATTCATCTTAGTCCATTAGTCCTGAAAGTCCTATGCTACTCGGCTCGCTCCCGAGATATCCGAATTTCGGAGTCTAATACCCCCCCGAAAAGACGAGAGTGGACTTAGACTCTAATCAACGGAATGTCGTACCACTTGCGGGAAGAGATAGTCGACCGAACTCTAGTAGTGGAGTAGTGAACTAGGAATACGTCTATCGACATTTCCTTCAATTAGAGGAAAAAAGCTTTCAGTTTAAATTGAATTTTCTTTAATTTGATTCAAAAGATTTATGTCGTATATCAAAGGTATACTTTTTTATCAAAGTTCTCTCAGATCTCTTTTCGAAAGTAGCGAAAAACACAGCTTTAAAAAAGTCACATCAACTAATGCACCAATTTCAGACAATATATTCTGCACCAGAAGAGCCTATCAATGATGATCAATAAGCTTTCCAGGTTATAGATGCTCATGTATAATTGCAATAATCCATCCAGTATGCGCACGTACAATTCGCAGTTAATTATTATGGTAATGCAGATCAAGAACTCGGAAATAAATGTTGAAATCAATGTGATTCAATATACATCAGCTAATTATAGGTCGCAAAACAAAAGCCTCGCGGCAATCAATGTTAATTCTGGCGATAACAACGAGCCAGAATATAATCCACGTAGCCTATAATCGTCAACTGCAATGACGACAATAGGAGGGGAGGGGGAGCCGCAACGATTCTAATCTCAACCCTATTGCGCCGCAACGATCGACAATTACATCTTCGCTTACATCAAGTGTAACAATGAGCGCGATTCCATTGTTGAGCCGACGCTCATTCATCGAGGCGCCTGTACATATACATAACTTTGTGCTATACTTCTTTCTTGTACAACGACCGTCCGAACGACGTAAACTTCCGAGACTATTGTGCTAAAGAAATGTTTTTGCTTCTTCAGCTTTGTCTGACTTTGCTTCTTTTAGTAGATTGTTTGCTCTGCAGAAATGGCTCATTAATACCGTTGGTCAAAAGGTCAGTCTAACATTCATTGTATATATTGTGTGTTTAAATCGAAATGTGGATCCACCAGTAGATTAAAGATTAATAATGCAAGAATATCCCGTATTTCGTCATGGATCTGATTATGCTTTTAGATATTATTAGCATATTTTACTTTAAAAGTAATAAAAGCATACATTAGGAGTGAAACGTGATGTAATTAATAAAATACTTCACAACGAAAATCAAGTATTAAACCAGTAAGCTTTGCGCAATAATTACATTTCTCCCGAGCGCGAGATAAAGTTTAAATTTAATATACTCGAATTAACTTTAGCCTTATTACGATTTCACAGAGATAAACGCTCAATTTCACAAAAACATTCAACTGTCAAATCAGTAATACAAGTGTAGGCGATCGTAATCGCAAGACACTTTTATCGACATTTCAACATCCCTGGCCACTTCAAAAACGCTTCCACGTGTAGAAATGTTAACCAACCGAAAGATCCAGTGTAATTAGGTCACGCGCCGGCTAATTGAATGTCTCTAGTTTTCTACCTGTGCAGCGCAGCTTTCATCCACAAAACATAAATATCCCTCTCCCCAATAACGCCACGTGCAATATCCCATCAATAACCGACCCGCGCACTGCACACATCCTCTTGCAATATCGCGAGCATCCGTCGCTCATATCTCCGCAACGATAATGACCGACGCGTTCATTAATCGCGAACCATACGCGCAGCTCCGATATATAACTCGCGGGAGAGCGAGAGGAGAGACAGAGAGAGTAACCGGTGTGTGCAGCGCTGCAGCACATTATTGGCAGTCGCGCGCGACACGCGTCTCTTCGTGTTGCGCTCTCTGGGCCGCGCCGCGTGTAAACAAACGAGGAATAATTATTGCCCCGGGAAACGAAACGAGGATATACCCACAGTCGCTGCGAATGAAAAAGAGAGCATAATTGCGAGATGCTCCTCTGATGGATGGAAGGTCGTGTTTTTTTTTCTCTCTCTTTCGTCCGCATCGGGGTGTATGCAGGTCTGATTGCGGGGTTCGATCGGCGGAGTTTGCCGTCGTGATAACTAGTTTGCGGGTAATAACGGAGAGCCTGATAAATGAAAAAGGAATAATAAGGAGCTTACTCCGCAGCTGTAAAACGCGCGCGACATCTGCTCTGCCACTCGAAATCCAGATTCCCGTGGTGTCGCGGGAAGAGAAAAACTGTAACGTGGAAGACGTGCGAATCGAACGATCGTGTGGATGCTGCTGACCGGTGCAATGTTCGCTTTTTTCCTTTTTATCCGAAGACGTGAGATCGAGGAAGATCGTCGATTCTGTACTTCGATGCGGAGTAGTATATATGGAAGATTTTGAGGTTTTTTGGAGAAGAATTTTTTGATAAGCTTTGCAGTAATTTGCAGTCGCGGACGAAAATTTACTCGTTATTTTCTTTTTATAAGTCGGTGCGCAATTTTAATGATTCATTTAAAAATCATAAAATCTTTAATCTCGTTAACCTTAGATTATTTAAGCGTCCTGCTAAAGTAACGCAATTAAAACAATTAAATAATGAAATAATTTCCCCAGAGGACGAGAAAATCTGAAGTGGCACTACGAGTCGTTTGAACCAGTTCATTGTACAAAATTGTAAAATTTACACCTCGAAACGTGCATAGCACATTTGATCATAATTTTTTAATGCTTAATTCCATAAACCAGAATAGAAATGTAAAAATTTGTAAAAAAACAGTGAGGAAATAAAATTTATCGCAATATACTGTCTCGAAAGCTTCTCAAAAATATATAAAAATATCCCAGATCAAGTCTATCAGCATACCAGTGTCTTTATTACAGCGAATAACACCGGCATAATCCTCTCGCAACAAACACGAAGCAAATAATGTCCGCAAAACGACCCTAACGTATACGAGAAAATATTTCTCTCGACGCGAACGGAAAGCAGAAGCGGCAGTTCGTTTAAATACAAAGTGCACACACGTACGTACACAACTACACACGCGTATCTGTACACGTAGGCGAGAGTGCGAGAGCCGCTAGGATAATGGCCAGTTTACGGGAGGAAATGGCCGCGATTTCCGAGAGCGGGATTTCGCTCCCTGACCTCTCTCTCTCTCTCTCTCTCTCTCTCTCTCTCTCTCTCTCTCTCTCTCTACACACAGAGACTGTCTTCGCTCGTGTATAGGTAACGATGATTCGAAAATGAAATTCGCTGCGCATCGAATTCCGATATTCGGACGCATCATCAGAGAGGCTTTCAATTTTTCAGCTTAGTTAAAATTCATGAACTGAGGGATGAGAGAGGGGGGGGGGAGGGTGTGGAATTTCCTCTGTATACGAAATATAACGCAATGCTGCACACCGCAGTCGTCGCGAATTCAAATATGCGACTCGCCGATGCGCTGCGGAGAATTCGATTTGGAATTACGCGCAGTCGTGTGTCTGCAGTACTTTAAAGCTTATCAGAGCTTATTTCACTTTTGCTCGTACTGTATAATTTATGTGTGCGTGTCGTGTATGCGTGGGCGAACCGAACTCGAGAATAATATGGGAAAAAGTTTGGCGAATATCAATTGAATAAATATCAATTGAATTATTTCTTTATTTGTATTTTGTAGTATTTAGTATTTTGGTAGAAAGGTTTACACAACTTGTTTGTTAAACATAATATTGATATTCTGACTTTTCCGATAATGCATTAGGTGTTTACTTTACAAAAAAATCTATTGTAGGCTATAAAAAAGAAACAAGCCATGTGATGTGTCTATCTTTTAAAAAAAATATTCATTGTATAAACATAATTATATGCCAGTACGAGATTCTTTTCTATCAATACGCCAATCAAGACGACGACGGACATAACATTAAAAATTCGAATCTCACAAGTTTATTTGCACATGCAGAGTCGCGAGAAGAAACAAGCGAGTAAATCAAGCGGTGCACACACCCATTCCGACTATAGAGCTAAATTCTCTGCTCGGAATTACCTCGACAGAAAAATAACGGGAGTAAAATCCACGCGATACTCGCCTGCGATGTGTAATTAACGTCTACCCGAGAAATCACAGACGGACGTGTGTCTACACGTCGATGAGTAAATAACGAGCTTGAGCAAAGCTCTCTCAGCTCTACGTATATACCCACACACACTTTTTCTTCCCTTCACATTTTTCAATTCGCGAAATTGCATTTCCTCCGTCGCCTCGAATCCAGGCCATTTTCAGCTCGAGAGATATACAACCGCGACGGCTCTCGCTCTCATTGTAACCGACAGTCATCGCGCCACGAGCGGCAAACAGATTCGCATCCGGCATCGCCGCCGCCGCGCGCACACGAGAAACCGGTTGAAAAGGACGTCGACGCGTGTGTACCTGGCAGCGATCCAAACGTATAATACGCAAGCGAGCGTCGGAAAATCATAGCTCAAACGATCTATTTTCACGTGGCGCAAAAGGCATTTTCCACGCGACTGTACGCGCGCGCGCGGCTATTTAAGAAAATAGCCAAAGAAAAAAGGAAAAAAGACGAAAAAATCCCTAAGCGCGCACGTAGTCACGTATATTGCGCTCTATCAAGAGAGGAGAATCTCAAAATCTCGGCCGTGGCATGATGCCCAGACCGAAATCATCCGAAGGGCTTTATCCGTCGCGGCATTATCTCGCTCGAGCTGCGGACGATCGTTATCGTCCATTAGCATTTAATTTCGCGAAGCTAGACTCCTCTCTCTACTTTGTCCTGCGAGTATATATATACAATATACATATATACATATATGCACTGCAGCGCGCGATTGAGGAAATGAAATGAGGAAAAGCAGAGAGCAATCCTACAATTTTTGCGGAGGAAGTAAAAGCGAGCTTTTCGCTCTCTCTCCCTCTCTCTCTCTCTTTTTCGTGATTAGCCGCGGACGCGCTTGTATATATACATTCTTTTGCGGAGCAAGCGCGCGCAGCCGAGTCCTTCGTTTTTCTCTCCGCGCCGCGCGGGTTGCGGCGCCCCCTCCTTACGTACACTTCTTTTGCGCTATTTCGCGTTAAAGAACGATCAGCGAAATCAAGTTAGAGAGGCGGAGGAGGTGGAGAACTCGGAGTGAGAGAGAGAGAGAGAGAGGAAAAAACGTTTACCTCGTGCGGGGGAGGGGAGAACTTCCGACAATTATAACTGAGCCTCCCGGCGGCTGCGCTAACGAGATTGAAGTAAAGCTGAAGGTCGTTACGAAGCTTAGCAGAAGCTTCCGACTTCCCGCGAAACGTGAGCGTGTGTCCTCTCCTCGAATCTCCGGCTGAGTCTATACGTTGTGTCTATACGCGGGTGTGTGATAAAGTTACACGACGACTTCGCGCGAGCGCCGCGTAATTCTACGCGACGGCGCGGCGAAGTACGCGGTATTAGTCTTCCATTCCGCGGAAAAACTCAATCGCGGAGAGGAGATCCTGCGGGGCCCGCTGAAAAGTTTTAATTGCCGCACGCGAAGCTACTTTGTACCGTACCCTCCTTCGCATGGAGGGAGGGGGAGGGGAGGGGGAGGATGGGAACAAAGCGGAAATTAAGGCAACTACGATTCCCGGAATAAACATCGAACGCATAGCTTTGCTCTATAGGCTTTTTCTCCTCGTTTCTCGGAGCCCCGAGTTTAATTTGAGTGGTGCGCGCGCGCGAGCCGCCTTTTCAAGCGATATAAAACAAAGTTATTGCTGCCCGGCGAAGTCTCCCGCAGAAATTCATTTTTCTCGGGATCCGCATCCTGAATACAGGGCGTTGCGCACAGCTGGGAATATCGACGTTAATAAATCTTAAATCCCCGTATCCTCCTCGTTTTTATAACAAGCCGGCGTCAAACGAAAATTCCGTCGCACAGAAATACTCTCGATTACACACACGTATATATATATGTATATACACCGCGCTTGGAATTCAATTCAGCCGCAACGAAGGATTCGCCCTCGACGGATAGAGGACGTACAACGGAACAGCGAAACGGATACGTCGTTAATCCGAAATCCGCATTAGGCACACACGAAGATGCGACGATAGTCTGAAATTCGAGAGCTTGCGGAGCTTTGCCTCTCGTTACAAGCCTCCAAACGCGCAATCAACGCGCGCCTGCGGCTCGAAGCAGAGATTTCCCACACCATATATATACGTATACCTGTATAACAAAGCATCGCTCTCCGCTGTACGGCATTACAAACGCAAATCCGTGAAACACCGAAGCTCTCCGTGTACACGACACGCGCATTAAATATTTTGCGCGAAAATATATATATATATATATATATCGCATTTCTTTTCGCGCGTGACGCGCCATAAATTTCCCGCGCGCGCGGGGATATCGCACACGCGCGGAATATGCATTTCCGGAATTGACACATCAGCGATGAAAATTAAAAAGCTCTCGCGTATATGTAACCCCACACCCTCCGCTGCGTATAGATATACATAGACTCTCTCTCTCTCTCTCGTGTATCGGAATATCATCTCTGTATTATTCATGATCGACGTTTCGATATCCATCCCTCGACTATATATATATCGCTCTATCGCTCTCGACTATGTTACGCGAAGTATATGTATAATAAAACAGAGGGCTCGCGGATCAATCAAACTCGGAAATCGATAGCATTTTTCACTCCCCCCTCGCGACAATTAAATATCCCATCGTGTGACCCGCCAACCGGCGCGCAAATCCGTCGGACGGTTTACACTACATATACAAGCGATTGTGGGCTATATATACATGCGTGTGTATTATGTATCGACACAAGTCGCATGCGATGCCATTCGAAATGCTCGTCTTTTCTCTCTCTCTCTATTTCTCTCCCGGCGAAAATTGATTTATATAATCGCGTCGCGAACGCACAAAGAGAAAGAGAAACGTCGCGAGCTATGACGTCACGAGCGGTATACATGTATATACCTACAAATATATATATGGAGACGCGAGCAGTCCCGACCAAACCGCGAGAGCTTATCCCGTGAAAATAATAAAATCGCGGTCAGCGCCAAGCTTTGCGGCTTCGGCTTGATCTATACACTGCGCTCTCTCGTGTTATATATATATAATATATATATAAGTGGATTTTCTTTGTTGAGGTTCGTCAGAGGCTGCGTCATTTTTACGAGCCTCAAAGGCGTCCCCGTTTATTTAACAACTCGCCCGCTTACATTCTCTCTCGCTCCCTCGCTCCTATATACACCTGTATACATAATAAGTACAGGTAAGCGCGTACAATATCACGTAAATCCCGAATTTTCGTGTTGCACGCGGCCCGGCGATTCGCTCCGCGGATTTCGTAAACAAAGTCCGCACGCGGCAAAGGCCCTCTGCGCAGTCGCGTTTGTTTACGTCGCGCGCGCGCGGCTACAGCACCTGCGCAGACAAACGAGCGACTGCTCTTATACACGTACGTATACTGTATATATTGTACGTACAGAGGCAGGCAGAGAAAAAAGTTGCCTTGAGAGAAAAGAGCAGCGGCTATATGCGCTCGAGAGGAACGAAGGAGGCGCAGTGCGCGCGAGGAACGGCGAAGCACACAATCCAACTGGTTATCGAGCCTCTCTCTCCTTTCTTTCCTTCGCCCTCTGCGCTCCTGCGTGAATATGTATACGAGAATATACCTATGTATACATACACACGCGTGTATATGTATGTATATAGGGGACCTTTAAGCGACGCGTGTACATGCAGTCCTTCTTTGTCCTCTGGCTTTTTCGCTTTACTCCTTCGTTTTTTTTTCTCTCTCTCCCTTCGATCTGTGTATAGACTCTATACTGCACACGTGTGCGCGTGTGTACTGTGTATACACTATAGGGACTTGGAGCGAGAAAGCGAGGCGGGACGAAATTTTAAGTGATATTGTCTTGGCGCGTTGGGAAAATTTTGAAATAGCGGTGTATTGTTTGGTTTTGAATTATTGGTCGCGATTGAAAAAGGAAGGATTTTACTTGAAACTTATTGTACGAATAATACTTGGCGTGAGTGACTACCAACTGGTGGCCAGCGTTTCTTTATTACCTGTATTATGTAAAAAATTAATTTCTTGATTATACAAAATAATTTCGATTTTATTTTTAAAGTCTCATTGGACAACTATAATGCGATAATTACTTTACTCTCAATCCATTGTATACCGAAAATTTTCTGTCAATGTTTTCTTAAAATTGAAGACCATTAATATCAAAACATTACTCTCGATATTATATCTCGCTCCAAGTCACCAACTTCACGCCATCTCCCCCGAACAATCTTTTATCTTTCTCAAGCGGATACACATATCTGGATAATTGAGTTCATCTCTCTCGAAAACACTTTTCTCGCGATTTTTCACGGTCGTCCGGTATATAGGTATATACACCGCTGTATAAACGCTACGCGAGCAAAAATCTCTCTGTCTCTCTCTTTCTCTCTCCCCACGGCGTGGGAGAAACTGGAAACAAAGGAGCGACGTCGATCCGAAAAAGGGGCAGACACTGCTCCTAAACGACAGCATTCCAGGCTGAGGCAAAAAGCGGACACACCTTCCCTCGAGGCGATCGAAGAGAGAGAGAGAGAAAAAAAAAGAGGTTTCCTCGTAAGATATCGAGAGAAAGAGAGGGAGTGAGATAGAGAGAGAGAGAGAGAAAGCGAGAGGAATCCGGCGACGACAAAGAGAACTTGTGCGTATACGTATACGTACATATTCATATGACCAGGTGTATACATATATATTGTTGTTTGTGTGTGTACAAAGCGCCCACACGACTCGATGATATAAATCAAGGAACGGCGCGATTAGTCGCGTGATTTGGGTCAGAGAGAAAGAGAGAGAGAGAGAGAGAGAGTAGGATATATATACATTACGTACATAGATATACAGTTATATATATACGCGTGGCTTTAATTGCGCGCACACGCGATATTGTGTGCGCCGGACGTGATGATTAATTTATCAATCATTGGACCGGGGGATGATGTGTGTGTGTGTGTGTGTTCGTGTGCGTACGAATAGTGCAGCAGTCGTTCGGCTGTTATCGGCTGGCAATATCGATGGTGATGGATGGTAATGAGTTGTTCGCTAATGGTATAAGTGGGAATGATTAAGGTTTCTTTGTAAATAGGCTCTGGTTGTCTTATACATATAGAAAAGGGTACTTTAGAGCAAGGCGTTTCATTGCCAGTATATTATAGAGGTGATAATTAATGGAAAGGAACGGATTTTTTTTCTCGAATGTATATGCATACTCGTACGTGTAAAAGCGTCTTTGAAGTTCGCCAATCAGGTTACTGTACGTCGATTTTCCGAATTCAATTCGTTGAGCATACGGGTAGGCCTTTCGTTGATTAACAAAGATTTGAATTTTTTGCTATAGATTCTACAGCGAGATCAGATCAGCTGTTCTCTGGCTTTCGGTCATAGCTGCGGATCAAAAGTAAAAATATGAATTTTTTTCGGAACTGACGTCATTAATTCTCAAAAATCAAATTAGCAATTATTGATTTTTGAAGAAAATTTACGTAAAAAAATTTCTTCACAAAAGTCGCGATCACTTTGCTTACACTTTTTTTTCACTGCCAGCCGAAAATTGTGCGCGGAAATGGCGCATAATATACTTATAATAACAATTTTATTTATTGCGACATTTCCGAGCACCTCGCGAGGGCCTTTTCTATTTTCAATTAACAAAACAATGACGCGAGCGTGTAGGAAACTCGCCAACGGTTCCGCGCAGCCATTCCGCGACTTTTACACTATTTCTTGCAAACGGCAAAGTGGCCAGAAAGTCATTAAAACCCATTTTCTCGGCTGTGCGGGAGAACGTGTCGGGTACACGGACGAGTTCCGGGGATTCCAGGCGACGATGAAAATCTTGAAAACGGCTCTCCAAACTCCCGCTTCGGTGGCTTTTTACACGCCGACTTTGTCCTCTCTCTGACTGACGCCTCTTCTCGTTACAACGAGATCGAGAAATGTACATTTGTACATAAAATTTTCCTTTGTCCACGCGGAATTATCACACCGGCTTCTCCTCCGTCCCAGAGAAACCCGGAGAAGGAAAAATTTTCAGCGGACGATCAGTGTCGTGTCTTTCGTTCCTTACATAAAGAATAGAGAGAGAGAATAGAAATGAAGCGATGCTAAAGAGGGTTCGCTTCTTCTCTGTCTCGCCGCAGCGGCTTCTCTCTCGTGTCAAAGGTTTACCTCCTTTCCGACTCGTACGGCTTGAAAAAAAAGGGGGGGAAAGCGAGAGCAGACGCGTAC
This sequence comes from Philotrypesis tridentata, assembly GCA_018906965.1. Classification (NCBI taxonomy): domain Eukaryota; kingdom Metazoa; phylum Arthropoda; class Insecta; order Hymenoptera; family Pteromalidae; genus Philotrypesis; species Philotrypesis tridentata. The sequence continues at coordinate 1,561,298 of JACCIB010000022.1, forward strand.
AAAAGGCTGCGTGATTGCGAAAAAAAGGAGTCTCGCGCTTGCGCGCATTCTCGCTGTCGTCGCGCGCCGATAAGAAAAGACATTGCCGCCGCTATGCGCAGCTGCGACGCCGACGAATTGTCACTTGAATATTTATGGCAGGGGCTCTCGCGATCGATTCCGTCGCTCGATGTTTGTTGAGAATTTTCATAATATGCAAATATATAGACGAAAAGCGAGCGGTTTGATAAGCCGAAGCTTCGGATGAATATTTATGGAGAGCTTCTTCTTCTTCTTCTTCTTCTTCTCCTCCTCGAATCTCGACCGCGGCATATACGCGCGAGATTCCGCCGCGCGCTCTTTTCTGCCCCGTCCGCAAAACTCGAGAGGCGGAAAAAAGGAGACGCGCGGCGGGAAGCGAAGGTATAGACGGAACGCGGAAGAGCAGCGGGCTGCCCTCCCGGAAACCTCAGGGAGAAGAGGAGAGGAGAGAAAAATAAAGCCACGCATCCTCCGCAGAGAGAAAACAATGGGGTCGCAAAGAGCGAGCTGGACGAGGAAATCGCGCGGGGAAAGGGGGAGAGACGTATCGAGGAAGTCACACCGCAGCCCAGGGCTCGAAGGGCGTGACGCCGAAGCGAAAGAGAGAGAGAGAGAGAAATGTACTCTGCGGACGGTGTACACCTGCGCGCTTGCGAGCAATCTGGAGCGCGACTTGCCGGAGGCAACGAGTTGCTTCGATTCTCGGAATACGGCGTGTACCGAGGGGCTGAGAGGGTGAGGGGGATATCGCGTGCGAAGAAATTCGAGAGGAATGACTCCGCGCGCCGCGCGGCGCAGCTCGACTGGAGCTTCGAGAGTTTAATTTCGATTGGCTGCGCGCGGATTGACAGATGGATATTATTATTCGATTTTTTTTTTAATGAGAAAGTAAGAGAGAAATAATTGTTTTCGCAACGAGCTTTAAGGATGTTTAAAAATTAGTTTTCCGACATTAATTGGCTGTAATTATTAGCAAACAATAATCGTGAGAAATCTAAGCCTTGCAATTGATGACAAATACTTAAATACACAATGATAAACTTTATTACACTTCGGTTGCATGAGAAGAAAAAGTTTGGCGCTATTTTCTGCGATTTTCAGTTTTAGCACTGAAACTATAGAATTTATATACATAGATATCAAACAAAACTTTTTCTTCTCATTCAATTGAAGTGTAATAAAATTTATGATGTGCAGTATTTAAGTATATTTGTCATCAATTGCGAGGCTTAGATTACTTATAATTATTGTTTGTTGATAATTATCGCCAATTTATGACGAAGAACTAACTTTTGAACCTGACTGTACAGCCAGAATATTCTTAATTCGACGAATCATAGGAATCCGACTCTCTGAGTATTGGTCTTTTTATAATTAAATATTCTTCTACGTAAGACGGGGTTAGCCTGATTTTTATCAATTTACGAAAAGTTCTTTGTTCTAAGAAATCTCATTGCTCATAAAACAAGATAAATTTTCATTCTTTACGTCGATGTACTCGAGATCGAATGCTTATTTCAACTTATTCTTTCAATGCTTAAAAAACACGGTAAGCGGGCTCTTGAAAAAATAAAAATTTTGAAAATCAACAAAAAAAATGTTCCTATTGCCTTTAAAAATAACATTTTAATCGCACCGCAAGTACAAGCTTTTTCTCTCTCTCAACCCATACACACACGTACACCCGAGCTCTAACGTACGCTTCACCTCCTTTAATTTCAGAAAGTACTACAAATTCCCATTGCGTTACCGCAGCAGCAGCACCAGCAGCAGCAACAGCAGCACTCTCATCAATACGTCCGACAAAAAGCCTCCCCCGAAGAAAGTTCCCACATCGCACGTCATGGGAAAAGTTGTTCTCTTCTCTCTATCTCTCTCTCTCTCTCTCTCTCTCTCTTTCTCTTTCTCGAAGGGCTGAAAGCATGCCACACATCGTTTCGCAACTCGCCAGCGTAATGCACCTATACACCTGCATGTATACACGTGCACAGCGCACGTATATAATATATATATATATATATAGTTTATAACGAAAGACGCACACGCCGCGGTGTAACGCGGAAACTCTCGGGCATAAGGCAGAACGTGTAATTTCTCGCGGCGCGCAACGCGCGAAACTCGCCGTGCGGTTTCCTTTGTGCCACATAGCAGTTCTCTCTCTCTCTCTCCGCACTCTCGCGGCGCATATTATATATATATATATACGTAACGTCTTGCGCGACTTGACACTACATACGTACGATGTATACCTATATATAATCGTACGTATACTTGCGGATAGTGCACGTTGTGTGTGCATTTCTGTGCTTATATATACCGCACTGCACGAAGACTATAGATGTATATAGCGCGAAGCCCGAAACGTTTCTCCGGTTCTCTTTGTTACTCCTTTGTGCGGATTTCTACCTTGTTTTTGCGTGTATCCGAAAGCGAGGAGAAGGAGCGCAAAGAGATCGACAATCCGAGGATTATGCGGAGGCGCGACAAAAAGGAAGCCGCGGTGTAGGAGCAGATTTTTCTCCTTTCTCAGGCGCATTATCTACTTATGAAAAGTTTCTCACTCCGGCGGCGCGTCTCTCTCTCTATAACGCAATTCAGAGGAGGCGAGAGGACCTGTCCTCGCATAATAGGATTGCGAATTATGAGAATTAAAAGTTCGGATGTATATATATACATAATGCCGTGGAAGCGGAGTTCGAGAGAAATGTTTTCGTCGATACACATATACAGTGTGTGTGTGTGCGCGCGTCGAATCTCCCGAAAGAGAGGCGGGAAATTTGAAATTCGAATATTCTCCCGCGCGACTTTCCTGGTAAACGGTAATGAATTACACAGGATCGCATACACGTATCTCTATATACACGTATACATCGGGGAACTAGTTAGCACGTGGTGTGTCGAGTTCGCCGCGCGAGTCTATACGCTCACTTCCATCCTCCCACTGCGTTTCCCTCTCCCGCGCGTTTGTTCGTTGCCCCCGGGGGGCTCGCTCGCGAGAGCGACGTTGCCGCGCTTCCGCGTCCGTTCTCGAACTTTCGTCGGCCATGTGTATACTTATTCACGAGAGGGAGAGAGAGAGAGAGAGAGATGCGAAGCGTCGGTCCTTTAATTTTTTCAAAACATAGGAGAGACGCAGGAGAACTTCGTCTTTTTTTCGGCTCGTACATCAGGGCAGTGCACGGGGGAGGGGGGATAGGGGGAAGGAGGGACGGCTTTGAGTTGGGTCAGGTATAAGCGGTCGTTTAAAAATGGTGGAGGGAATATAGCTATGTTTGCGTCGGGCTGCTGATGGGAGAGATAAGATATTTTTTTTGGGACAAAAAAAAAACTCGAGGGGGGAGCTTCGAGCGCGCGTTGTTGCCCGTTTTTATTCTCACGTTTTCTTGATTTCAAACTTTTTTAATTGTTGAAATTGAATGCGTTACTTTTCGAGGGGTTGGTACGTTTTAGTATAGTTTTCTTTTTTTAATGAAGAAAAAACACAGAAAATTCGTAGACGTACCAAGATGTACAAATATCTTCATTGCATCGATGTATTTGTGTTGATGTTACTCATTAATTGTTATCTGTATAAATAGAGATAATTAATTGATGTATGAATAATACTCGTAGAATATACGTGAACATTAATTTTCACTTAATTAGATAAACATAATATATACAAATTTTAAGATTAGAATTTCCGAGAGAATTTCATAAGTAATTTCAAATTGAATGAATATATTAAATCAAATTAATTGAATACCCATAAGTAATATTAAGTTTCAACAGAGAAAAATCTTCATAGATTTCGAATTTCCGCCACTTTCCAGCACAACCGATAAGACCGAAATTCATTCCATCTATCAGAGTTATCCGATCTTACTATCCGGTTCCCCTTTTCCCTCCACCGTTCTCACGTAACACACCTACACTCACAATTTTGAAAAATACACTTCTCAACAGTCATTCTTTTTTTCCCCCTCGCCTTTTCGCGCGCGTCAAACCGAAATCTCGCAATTCTCTTAAAACCCTCGCGCGGATCTTCTTCCTCGCGTATACAGCAGCAGAAATCACAGCGCATTGCTCTCGACACCTCCGCAAATAGCTAGTCCGCATCAGAAGCCCTTTCCACAGCGCACAACACAGCAGCAGCAACAAGAGAGAGAGAGAGAGAATTCTACAGCGCAAAGTCCCTTCTCTCCTTGGCTCGACGGGCGAATTAAATGACCGTACAGCCGTTGAGCTCTCCCCCCCCCCCTCCCCCCCTCTCCACGCAGCGATGCGGCTCTTACGAGAATTATACAGATTGAGTTCAATCACCCTTCCATCGATCAGCGACGCCGCTGCTGTGAATTTACGATGTCGCCGCCGCCGCCGCCGCCGTGAGAATTTCGAGCATTGTTGCGCTCCGCCGACTATATACAACTCCGTCATTGTTATTTTACCAGCCTCGCGACGAAGCTGCAGTTTGCGCGTGTATGTGTGAGTCGCGCGAGCTGTAAGGAACATTGTTACACGCGATTTTTCCGGAAATTTTCGAAGCAGCCTTGGCAGGTGTCCTTGGCAGCCGATACCGGATGAGAAAAAAGCGTATATATACGGACGACAGTAATAATGCGCGTGCGTAATAAGCGAAACAAGAATCGTGTGCCGCATGGTATAGACGCGATTTTACGATCGAAGCGTCTCTCGCGCGTCTTCCCCGGCGATCAGCTGTGCGATGTGAAGCGGTACATATATAGTCCTAGCGCATATAGGTGTATATATATAGTGTATACATATATTGTATAGTATATACGCGTAAGCTCGAGCCGCTCAACACGTGCTGCGAGTCAGCTGCGTGACTGTCTCTCCTCCTCCTCCTCTCGACTTCTGCGTATCGGGACGGATTAATGCGCGAATTTTTCTCTTCGAAGAAAGCTATGGGGCTACTTGAAAGTCGAGAATGCGCTGTGTGGAAAGCCGCAGCGATTTCGCTTAATAGTCGCGGTTTTCATGCTTTACCAAGCATTCGAGCAAAATGCTATATAAATGTACTCGATGAGAAAAATTAGAGCATTTAACGACGTACCGGTGCGCCGTGTATTACAGCGTGTCTTTAGCATATCGAGAGAAATCATCGGAGGACGAAATTGCCGCGCGTCGCTTTAACGTTGGAAATTCAAATTTACAAGTCTGAAAAGTATATACGATGGTTTATTCTATATGCGGACACTTCTCATTCGCTCTAAGGCTTTATCCATAAGCAGTTTACTTGACATATCCTACATTTTGAGAATAAAAACTGACAAAAAAAGACACGTCAACTTTTAGTGTACACAAGAGCGGATCCTCTTTAATTGCTCGACGCCTCGCTCATTTCTATATATATATACAACGAGCCTGGCTTATCTCCACGCGCACTCGTTGCAATCCATAAATCGCAATTTAATTTCCGAAACGCGCAATTGTACTCCGCTCTTGTTCTTTGCACTCTCCAAAACAAAAAAGCAAAAAATCAAAAAAAAAATTTTCCCCAGCAACGAATTTTCCGGTATCGCCGTCATGCGCAAGTCTCTCTCCTCTCTCTCTCTCTCTCTCTCTCTCTCTCTCTCGCTCACCGCGTTCAAAAGTACCGCGGCGCGCGCTGAGTCACACAAACTCTCGTCGCCTCCATATACTCCGCGCAGCTCCTCTCTCTCTCTCTCTCTCTCTCTCGACCAGGTGTGCGCGCCAGGCAAATAATACGACGAGTTCGTTAAACTCGTCGCGAGCTCGAGAGAGAGAGGGGGGGATGCTGCTCTTGGAATCGATGGGAAAATGAGAAATTCAGAGACGAGCAGAAGCTTTCTTTCTCTCTCGCTCGCCCGGACTTAATATATATCGACGATTTTCGAGGGAATGGAGGGGGGGGGGGAATAATAGGAAAACCGTTACGGAAAAGTTTATATAGGGGTGTCTCCTCAACGTCTCCCTCTTTCTTTTTCATCTCCAACTGTACACATACATATTCTATTTTCATTTCGATCGCGCGTACAAGAGCGAGAGAAGAAGCTCGCGAAGGACGCGCGCGAGAATGCGAAAAGACACGGGGAAGAGTAGCCGAGATTATTGACATTTTCGCGGGTGGGGAGGGGGAGTGGAGAGAGCCGGGAGAGCCTTTGTTGCTGACTCGGTGTGTACCCTCGGTAATAAGAGCCGCGGAGAGAGGGGGAAGGGGGATGGATAATAATCTTCGCGGAAGGTCTAGTGCGCGCGGCGGCCGTAACGTATATATTTTCGACTCTCTCTTTCTCTCTCTCGCACTCGTTCGCCAAGAGTTACAAGTCGGAGCTGCGCGCGAGTATATAGAGGAATTTTCGACTCGCGAAAAAAAATTCCTCGCGATGATCTTCCGAGGAATTCGAATTCGAAAAATCGCAGGCGCGCATTAAAGCCGCGGGTATTCTCGCCTCTCGCTCAATACTGGTTCGATAAGAAGGGGCCGCGCGCAGTAAATTTTCGATTTCAGATATGCAGCTGAAATCTTGGCTGCGGCGAGAAGAGACGCTGATAATGCGGGAATTGCATAGAAATTTACGGTACCATTGAAAATAGGTACTATTGCACTTTCAATTCTTGACATCGGAATTAAAGGCATCGAAATATAATAAGGGAAGGTTTAAAGGTGGCTTCAGCGGTTGGTTCAATGCATTATTTAAACTCAACTAAATTGTAGCGTAAACTTCAACTACATGTTATTTGTAAAAAAAAAAAATTAATCTGTAGTCGGTAAAATAGACGTTACTTTCTATGCTTATTTGCGTGGTGCGTTGTAATACTGTTTTTTCTTGATATCCTTTATACATTTCAAGGAAAACATATATTTTTTTTTGTTCCTAACGTTATCTTCATTAAAAATGCTATAATATGATTTCTGCCATTCTATTTTGAAATATAAGTTTTTATGTAAGGACATTAGGGTCGGATGTTAATATTTTCTCGTGCTCTCTTCACAAAATCAGATCAGCAATCATTCTTTATTTCATACCAATCGAAAGCTTGAGATTTTAACAATAATTTCTCTAAAAGTTTTAGAAACCTATAAATTTTTATTAAAACTCGCTGAAGCCACCTTAAAGAACTCCAAGTACACCGGTATACTTCACCCATGCAGACTCTACAGTACGCACTAATTAACTCCCGTGCACACCATCCGTCAATACAACCAATTTGAGAACCCCACTATTGGGCCAATACACACTGCGATACCCTCGCGTACATTCTTAAACGGCTCTACGTACGCTTCTACGGGCACACTCTATATTTGGATTCCCTCCGAAAGAGCGAAAGAGACGGGGAAGCCTGACCTTTAAACCGGTTTCGCGAGAAGCTTTAATCCGATTCTAGCGCCTTCTCGGCGAATAGCGACGTATCTCTGGAAATAAACTCGCGCTATAACCGGACTGCCCATAAAGACGTTTTTCCGAGATATAAGTACACGGAGAAGGAGCTCTCTCCGCGGCGCATCCGATGAAAAAGTAGTCGAGCTGCTGCAGCTGTACAGCCGGCCACACGAAACCGAGAGAGCTGCGAGCGAGAGAGACGAACAAAGCGCACGCGCGACAACACCGAGAATAAACCCGCGTTACGCCACAGCGACTGACCTACCGCACGAAATCCATCCGCGAAACTATACTGTGTGTGTGTGTGTGTGTGTGTGTACGTATATACGCGAATGCACGAGTTGCTCTTGTGTATATAGCTGTATATACGTATACATCCAACCGACGGCGAGAAGAGGAGAAAAAAAAATTTGTAAGACCGATTATAAAGTGCCGGAGGTACAATGCGTGCGCGAGTGTGGGTATACATACATATATACGTATTGCTGTATATCCACGTACGAAAAAAAAAAAAAAATTAGAAGACGGAGGGTTCGCAGGTATGCGAGCTGCACCTGGGGCTGAAAAGAGAGCCCGACCTTGTCTCTCGAGTGCACAATGTTGGACGTGTATATACGCGGAACGCGCAGCTGAGCGCCGATGCTTCGTTTCGGCCTGATGCCGATCAGCTGGCGCACCTGTCGGAAATTTTTAAGTCTCTCTCACTCTCTTTCGCCCCGCTGTATAACGAGTTTGTAAACATTCTTTTTCGGAATTGCGGATGTATATAGGGCCTCGTCTCGCGGTCGCGATCATCGCGTAATATACATATATATATATACATGTGCAGTATATATTTAAGGCACGATCGAGAGCGCGAGATAGAGTTGTAAAAGGGATGGAAAAACGACGGGGTCTTGGAAGATGGATTTTTGCTATCAGCTGGGAATTACGAGCAAAACATCAGCCTGGCCGTATAATATGCGAACGCGAGTATGCTTCGCACCGTTTTGCGGCCCCGCTCGGTCTCCCGGCCGCGTTTAATGACGTTTAATTATTATTTACGAAGAAACCCATACGGCGCGAGAGAGGAACTATGAATTCGAGCGCGATAGTCGATGTATACATATATCGTACATAAAATTTTATAGCCGGAGATACGGGTTTGAGGAGAGCTCCGCGGAGAGTCAATTACAAATTCAAATTTCGCGCCGCAATGCGCGCGCAGGTGACGCGAAAAAAGAACTGTTTTTCTCCCCATTGCAATTAATACAGCGACGATCGGCTGCGGGCGAGATTATATTGCGATAGTTTATCGCTCTATCGCGACTTTCTTTGGTTCACTGCCTTGGGATTTAGTCGAGCGTATATAAAAAAAATGTTTGAAAAACGTGGCTTTTGATACGATCGCTCTCGAGTATACGCAGAGTTGTATCGACAATTTGCAAATTGACGATCGATCGTAAACACGAACGAAAAAGTCCAACTTTCCAACGACGCCGTCCCCCTGCAACCAATTTTTCACACAGCCTTGACATGGTAATTGAATTCGAACGATCGCTTCCCCCCCCCCCCCCCCCATATAAACGCACACGTCCGCAACTCGACGATTTGTCAAAAGCATCCTCTCAACGCGATTTTTCCGCGTTTATACGGTCCGCGACTGCACAAAGCGCATCGCGAAGACAGTTTTTACCCTCGACGCCACTATTCAAGTGATGCGTATATATATATATATGTATACATTGTGTACGTATTATGAAAGCGCATGCGGATACGTGGGTGCGGAGCTTTCAGAGCTCGCGCTGCACACGCGAATCCGGAGAGGGTATACATATATACAATGTGTAATGGTCGAGCGAAACGCGCTGCCGAGTGGGAGTCCCGGTTGCGCATTTGATATACTCTCCGTGTGTTTCGTTGTTGCGACTGTTGCGAAAATTTTATAAATAACCATGAATCGATGGCTTTGTTTTCAGAACGGGATTTGCTGTAGCAGAGTGCGAAGGTCGATAGAATCTAATTGAGAGGTATAAGTGAAAAAAATTAAATTTTTTTTATTTTTCACTCTAGTTGATTTGGTCGAATGATAATGGATTGGTTTGAAGAGCACAAAACAATTTTTATATATATGTGTCATAATACTACAAGGACGATAAATTTTTAAGGATCGAAAAATTCGTAATGCTCAAATCTGGGCATTGAAGAGCACTTCTGTAAGAGAGGATTCGCTCTAAAACTTTTGAATCGAATAAATTCAATTCAGAAAATTTATTACCCTACTTTTATTCAACATTTTTATGCAATATTACAGATTTTCATTAATTGAATTAATTTGGAAATTCTCGCACTGACATATCGTAATTATGTGACTTTCAGGCGGACACACGATACATCCTTTTGTAAAAGCGACACCTTTTCATACCCCTCAGATTTCAAATCAAAGTCTCGTTTACATTCTACCAATCGTAAAACAAAAAGTAAAATCCGATTTTTCTCATTTTCCGCTCAGTTGATGGATTCACGTTTCCCATCAAAAAGTAAATACGTATCTATATATATATACACGTAACGTTGGACTTATGTATAGGATCAAGCACTGGAAAACGAGTCGCCTCGAAATTTTCACGCAAACGCACAGGTACACCGTCGCAGAGCGCAAAGGCTCACTAATAAAGAATGGACCATCACTGTATATACCTCGACGTTTTCAAAGGCTCGCAGTCGCTTTGAAGGGTTTTCCGCAGTGGCGACGTGGCTATACGGACGAATTTAGAACGGTTTTCCTTGGCTCTCGCTTTTTTTCCGACCAGCTTTGTCCCGGTCGTTGTAAAATTCTCTATTTTTTCCCCTCTTGCACGTAGTGAATTCTTCCGTTTGGATTCCCCGCTGTGCGCGTATAAATACGCCGATAATTCACTTTTCGTTTCCTGAATGTTTAACGATTCTCGCAGGACGTACGCATTTATATACCTGTCCTTATGGGTGTATCAATATCTGCTTACGATAATTGGGACTCGACGAGGAAGCGCGAGACGCTTAATAAATACAATTTTTCAAACTGCCCTGTCCGAACAGAGAAGGATGTTTACCTTCCACCTTTATTTTGCTGCTCTTGCGCTTCCGTGTTTACAAGGGACAGTAATAAATATTGATTTTTTCGCGACGTCCCCGTGAAGTTTTCAGCGCGACGTGGGGCCAGAAAACTTTCTTGAAAAATATCATTACGTGGCGCTGTACTCCTTCCCTTCGTCTACGTATATAGATACGTCGTATTCTTTTTTTTTCGTCTCTCTCTCTCTCTCTCTCCGTATATACTATACCCATCTTCGAGAATACTCGTCAAGTCACGAGAGATTGATACGTAAAAAAGACGAGCCGGCGAACGACGTGATATTCTCGGGAAAATGTAGCGCCGGGGGAAAATGCGCACTTTTGTCTTAATAAAAACCGAAGCTGCAGCTCGGGCTCTCCCTTATTTCGACGATTTTCGCGTTATTTCGTGCTCGGCAAGAGACAATTCGGAATCGGCGAAAGGAAGGAAACTATACGAAACAGCAATAGCGAGAGTGACAGAGAAAAAAAGGGCGAGAGAACGCGCGATTGCCGCGTAAAATTCAAAGACCGTCGAACCCTCGAGCGAACGCCGCGCACCTGTGGAACCGAGAGCTTTCGCCATTTCACTCGTGCCCCGCAGCCTCCCGCGCGGCAATGAAATGTATGCGCGCGCGAAAAAAGGCTGTAATGGCGATAACGTCGGCTGCGACACGCGTATAGCTGCTCTCGACGCTTTTTGCCGCTGAATTTTCCGAATACCTCTCAACGGATTCGAACCCGACGCAGCGGCGGATAATGCGAAAAGTCGAATAATTATTCTCCGAGAGAGTGAGAGAGAGAGAGAGAGAGAGAGAGAGAAGCCGACCCGATAAACATCTTGACGGCCCACATAAAAGATAAATATACCATCGAAAAAGCATAAGGCTGCGGAAAGAAAAAAAGAGGAAGAAAATTACATCCGCGAATGGCTATACTTAAAAAACACACTTTCACCCTTATAATAATTCGTATATATCCAACGCAGCGCACGCGAAAACAGATGGCCCCGATATATATATATATATATATAGATAGAGCGGCTATATACGCGTAACGGGAGACGGCGCCGTTTAGCAATACCGGAACGTCGATTATACATTGGTGCAGGAGACTCACGCAAAAAATCGATGATGGCAGCTGATCTCTGAAAATTTGCATTCGCCTCTCGACGCTGCGCGGCGAGCTTATATATATACGTATATATATATATGTATGCGGTGTATGCAAAGTCATTACGCTTCGCAGAGTCCAAGTCGTTCAGTCGACTAGTTCGACAAAACAATTCACGGTTGATTTCGCTTACCTGAAACACAAAGCAAAATGTCTGCGTTAATAACCAACCAGCAAAACAGTCCGTATACAATTATGCAATTAACACGATTCGTGTCAATTGCGCTGACGGAGGGAAAAAAAAATGTTGAACTTTAATTTAAATCGAGATGCGGCTGTGGGGGTTTTTCATCAGGAAGCGTTCTTCTTCTTTTAGTGAAGCTGTACGCAGCTGTGCTGTCGTGCTTTTGTTCAGATATTTTAATTGTGGCGGTTTAAAATTAAAGCTTATTTTTATTTGTATAGATCTAAGTCTTCTAAGTAATTAAATGTGAGATTTTATCATTTCATCATATGCATATATTGCAAGGATAGTGAAGATATAGCATAATAACCTAAATGCATAGAAAATAAAACTGATCAGCTAGACATAATAAAACTGATTTGATAATCAATATGGGCATAATATAAAACGTGTCGATTGATTCTTACTTCTAAAAGAAATGTTACAAAAAGAAATTATAATTAATGAGTTTTTAATTTTAAAAAATGAAAATTAAAGAACATAAAAAAGATATCCGAGGCTAAAGTCCGCCAATATTGATTTAAAGAAATTATGGTTTGGAATTGAAAAATATATTATAATACAGAACGTCTATAATAAAAAACAATTTTTTAGAATAATAAACTCGTCTCTAGGATATACGGTAGCAAAATTCAAAATATGACTTTCAAAACTAACAACATTTAGAAAGTCCGTATATAAGTTAAAACATTTTACATTCTAGTTTACATCGTCCAACAAACATTTCGATATTCTGATGCAACACCTCCCCCCGTTAGTCCATCCTCCCCCAACGAACTCACCAAAAAAAAATTATCTCCCAAGGAAAACCCTAAATCCATTAAAAGTCGGTATAATTGAAGCCTCTCCAAAGACTGTACTCGAGCCCAATCAGGGTAACCCAAGTCGCGACACTCGAACCTCGCGTCTCCGCCCCCCCCCCCCCCCGTACACAAACACACATAGAGGAGAGCAAGGAGCTCCTTTCCGCAACCGGATAAGTCATACTCTCCCACGCTCGCTCTTGACGCGCGTATATATACATAAGAGGCCCGCGCCGATCTCGCATTGATAGCCCCAGCTGGAATCCAGTGTCCGCATATATACGTATATACGCGTCTACGCGCGGATCGTTTGGAGAGAGCGAGTGTAGGCCTGGTCCCGGATCCGCGACGCGAGAGAGAGAGAGAAAGAGGCTACTACCACTACAGGAGAAATCGATATGCCGTTGCCAGGGCGACCGGCCAGCAGTGAGCTCTCTCCCTCTCGCTCCTCACTCCGCGAACTATACTACTGTATACGCTGGCAAGAATACATCTCAATGATCAGAGCCATCCCCCTTCGTCTTCGATACATTTTTTTTTTCGCGCGCACGCAACAATCTCGCCCCGTTCCCTCGGTTTTCTATTATCTGCCCTCGGCCCTCTTCGGTCGAGTCGTTCGTTAGGTCAGTCGAGGAAGGACCTCTTCTCGTCGTCTCTGCATTTTCACTCTCTCTCTCTCTCTCTCTCTCTCTCTCTCTCTCTCTCTCTTTGCCGTCGTCTTCCGCGATCGCGGAACCCGGATAATTAATTGCTTTTCAGGAGTCCGCTTTTTGCGCCGGGAGAGGGGAGGGGGGACGCGCAGTTGTTTGTGTGTGCACGAAAAGAGCTGCTGCACTCCACTGCACTCACGGGAGATTGATTAATTTTTCTCGACTTCTCGATTGCTTCGACTAATTAATTATCTCGCAATATACAGCGTCGAGTACCGGGGGGAGGATCGCGGGATGTCATTCGGTCGAAATTTTGCACCGGCGACTTTTCAATGGCTTGTCGACACTTCTATTCCTCTAGTCTACTTCTACTCTTTCTCTGCAGATAGACATCGCTCGATAAGAAGCAATTTTCAAGCATTTACAGCCGTTTTACGCCTCATTAAATCGAAAAGCAGCTATATAATATGCAAAAAAGGTATAGCGCGAGCCGAAGCGGAAAGTCGGGCATAAAAGATAATCTCTCCACATACACACACACACGTGTGGTACAGACACGTCAAAGGCAGAGCGCAAATTGCCGATATTCGCGGCGTCTTGAGGCTCGAGCACCGCGAGCTAAGCAATTTCGCCTGCTTTTCTATCTTGAGAGATCGGCGGACGGCGACGTCGGGGCGGTTTTCTTTGTGTCAGAGCTGAAAATTTCTCGTCGTCGTCGTCGTCGTCTCGCGTTATAAACCCCCCCCCCTCTCCCGACGACGTTATTAACCTCGAGCTCGCAGTCAAATTTGCCATACCTCTCGCGCTACTTGTTTATGTTTGGTCGGCCCGGAGGTGGCACGCGCGAGAGCCACAGGCACCACAAGTACTCTCGCTTTATACATACGCGGCCGGAGTTATGGCTTTCTATAGACGGACTTAATTAATGGCATTAAAGCTAAATTATGCTCGCGACCGTATACATCGTATAGAGAGGAACGAATGAGCGAGTCGGGCCGCGCGATTCTGCGCTCGTATAAGCAGGAGAAGCTCCGGGGGGGTTTATGCAGTAGTTGGGAAATTGATATAGCGTCTATTATGCGTTTTCCGTAATCATTGTGTGTGTGTGTGTGAGCGCAATGGTATATACCGTTTGTTAATAGCATTAACTCGCTTGATAGTTGAATTTACTCGTGAATTTATGGGAGACTGAGAACTTTGGTTGCTCATTACGTAGTTACGCGAGTTCGACTCAAGCGTGGTTGTAACAATTGACATTTGCATATAGTGTACGCGCGGTGCGAGTGCTTCGATTGTGCGTTAATTTTCGAAGAGAAACAAATTTCTAGTCGTACGAAACGTGAATAAGATATTGGTAATAACTTGTGGGACGTATAGTTATATACACTTTTTATCCTAATCCCATCAAGCTTTTTTAATTCTGTCGTTTTTCTGACTAAATGAAATAGCGCCACACACACACGCGGTACATGGCGCAAATCAAATTAATTTCTTGATAGAAGTATTATTGGATTGAAATGTGAAACCTCTTAAATTATATTAAAAAAAAAATTGCCAGTTTTCTCCTTAATTAAGTTTTTAATAGCACAAGGCAATTATAAACGTAATTACAGTTTTGGTATTAAGATTTATTTTACATTTCGAAATTACGCTTCTTTATTGAAATATACCCTCGGGGTTCAAAGAGGATTCCTCACAAGCTTGTTTCACCGAAGGTAGAATCTCGATTCTTAGCCCAAAGCGAATCGATAATTTTCTTGAGATTTATAATTTACAAGTAATTGTGCTCGATTATACTGAACGGTATGCATTAAAAGAATTAACCCGTCTGTAAAACTTCTCGTACGTATAACCTTAAGAGAAACTGTAGTGCCAAGAAAGCTTTGATTCCTGAGCAGAGAAACAACTTTTTTTAAAGAGGCCTCGGAACGATGGCTTCACCGTCACCATTCTGCGTGATTTGTGCATTTAAAAAAACTTTTTTTACTTTAATACACATGCTGCAACTCTGAATAATTTCAAATTAATGTATTTCCTTCGCTGTTTAAAAAAATCGATGAAAAGGAGAAAAAACTTACTATATCTTTGGCCAGTTATATAATATATCGATAAGTATTGTATGAGAACCTATGTAGATAATTGAGGATAATTGATTGGCAATAAGAAACAAGGTAAGATGCTGGTTGTCCATGAGCGCAATTACATAATTCTAGTGAGAAGCGCGTTTATACTGTCATTAAACTGTCGTCTATTCGTCTACTATGTCGTCTAACTATTCAATCCAGTGAGACGTATGTAATTTTCATATTTATCAATAATAATAATGTACGCCGCGTTTAAAGTATCAAAAATATAAGCGATATATCTTTAACCGTCATTTACAGAATCTTAGATCTGAAGAGCACGTAAGCTATATCGAAAAAAATAGAAAGGTTGTGTGGATCGATCAGTTTCAAAATTTTGTCGTGGTCGTGTCTAAAAAACAGGCGATTTGCATGAAATATTTTCGGCAGAGCTAGTTCCCGGCGCCGGGAAAATTTGAGAACTCTTTGGTCGCACAATCGGGTATATATAGGCTTCGACGGTATAGGCCCCCAAGTGCGGGAAGCAGAAAAGTTTAATTTCACGTGTATTATCGACGAACGATTAACTCCGAATCGATTGGAGAGCCGTGGAGCGACGCTAATGATACACGCTGAGCGAAAAAGGAGGAAAAAAAAGAAAGTGCCCCTTTGCACCCTCGCACGGCTAAGCCTCTCAGTAATTGCGTATATGTATGAGAAAGAAGGTAGCTAGGCATTTCTATAGTTCAGCCTATACTCTGTCTTTTTTTTGTTGCTTAAGGACGTTGCCCTGTTTTCTAAAATGATAACAGGACTTAATGAAAATTTAGAATATGAAAGTTAAGAGTCTCCTGAACGTATTGTCATTGTTTTTAACGTATGTTATAATACTCAATTCCAAGAAATATCAAGTTGAAAATGCTATGTTTAACATAGGCTCTTATGATGCAACTTCGAAATAATTAATAAAAACTGTGATAGAAATAACACACATGAATAAGCGTCAGAGAATTAATAGTAAACTGTTAATAGAATAAAACTGCAAATAGTTTGAGCTACGTTATAATGCTTTTTTGAAAGATATTAATTGAAAACAGCTCTCGGCAATAAGGTTATGTTAGAAAACGTATTTTTATTTTATGTAGCAGGCTATCCCCAATTATTATTTTCATTCTCTAATTGATAAAACAAGAGTCCGGAGCTTATTTGCAAATATCTTCGTCTTTTTATTAATGTTTTTTAACTTTTGAAATTAAATTTTGTGTCGATAATAGAGGTTGCTATTACAATTCTGAGCTAGGCAGGGAAACGTCCTTAAATGTACGATGGTTGTGCATACTACTGTGAAAGGTTTTTTATTGTTTGACAATCGAGCGCTTGGTGGTATCGAATTACGCGATTCAGTTCTGTTCCTTCACTTCTGACGTTATCCGAAATAATCAAAGAATGATACGTAATTTAATGCAATCGGAATATGGATTTCCATATATCTGTATACAAATGCCTTGAACATGCCTTAATTGGATTTCTCAATTATTCAGCAGTAGCATTTCTATAATTATAATCTAGTTCAATTCACTTCAACATACAACTCTTTATTAAGATAGTAACTATACGAAAAAATATCTGTCTCTCTACCTCTCTCTGTGCCTATCAGAGTCAAACTAAGTCACTCAAGGCTTCACTAAATACTGCGTAGTCCCCAAGTTCATACCAATGTTTTGCTTTCTGCGCGAATATGTTCGATGAATGAGCTAATTCTCAAATAATCTAACGGCTTTAAAAGATTGAATTGGAAGTTCGATAATTATGTTTTAACGCGACTTTTTCAGTCCGTCGATCGCGAGCAACAAATAAAGCGAAGTGCGGAGATTCAAAACTCAATCGCGACGCTCATTATCCTCGCTATCGTTGCTTTAAAAGCATTGCGTACATCCAATTCAGAGAGAAGTTCTCGGAATCCTCCGCTTTCATCTCCTTTAAAACACGGCGATTCGATATTGAATCGGCGCGCAAATTAAAATTGCAGATATCAGTACAACGGGGGCCGTCTTGGGCGCACTGGCACCTAAAAGATCCGTAATTAAATGCACGAAACGAGAAGTCGCCTCGTCAGTGCTTTCTTCTTTCTCCCCCTTTTTTTCTTCCTTTTCTCCCTTTTTTGTTTTCTTCTCCTCCTTCTCCTCGACTCCCATACTTCCCATCTCCACGAACGACAACGTCTTCGTCCACAACGAGTGGAAGGCGCATAAAGTCCGTGGAAGGTCTAGACTGCCGACTATTTATCATCTCTTTCGTTTCGTTTCGTCTCCCTTTATCAAGGCTCCTTTTTGTCAGAGTCCGCGGCTCTCACCCGCCGCACGTATACTGCGCCGTTTGACTTCCAGACGAAGCTTATACGATTGTTCACGAGCCTGTCGGAGAAATATAGCCACAGGCTCGACTTTTTTTCTCTCTCTTTCCCATCGCGTCCCTTGTCTTCGAATTTCTCGAAATATCACCTCAACGTGCATACATATATACAGACGGGGCGCAGGAGGGGAAGAGAGAGAGAGAGAGAGAGAAAACGGGCTTTGCGCGCAACTGTGAATTATAATCGAAGCCGCTCGGAATCGACAGATCTCCCGATCGATCGACGTAAAAATTTGAATACATCCGCCACGGGGCTCCATGATGCAGAAGCCCAGCCTCTCTCTTTCTCTCTCTCTCTCTCTCTCTCTCTCCATCCCTCGCACGCAACAATCGGCCTTAAAAGCCTCAAGATCAAACGCCACAGATAAATGGTTCATTGTTCGTCCCTCTCTCGCAAAAGGTACAGCAAAAGAGAGAGAGAGAGAGAGAGAGAGAGACACGGTAAAGAGCCCGCGCGTAATATGCATATATAATTCACAATCAAGGCCGGGGAGTCGAGAAACCCGAACGAATCGCGCGCGCATTTTAATCGCAGCACGACTTCTACACACACGCGCGCGCGCGCGTCTGATGCCCTTTCAGCGGCAGCGCAACCCTTTAACAGGCCAGCGAACGAATCTTTATCGAGACGTATGTATAATATACACACGCATACGGCGAAATCTTTTTAAAATGTTGGATTAGCGGGTCGAGAAAAAAAATCGTGAATTTTCGAAAAGGGAGCACACACCCACTTAACATGTTTTTCATACTCGCATTTGTCGCTCTGTCAATGACTTAGTATGGCATTCGTCTCCCTTTGGTCAAATGCTGGCATTATCTTTTAACCGCATCAGAGTGACCGTTTTTAACGAGTCTTCTTTTTCGCTCGATTAAAGCTTAATATTCTTCCACTTTTTTTTCCCTATACACGTGACCGTAAATTTTTCATGAAATTTCATTTTACAGAGCCGTATGCCATTTGGTAAAGGAAATCGATGCACATGTAGAAAACAGAATGGGAGGTGTGCTCCCTTTACGAAAATCGACCATTTCTTCACCACCTACATACCCGACATTCTAAAAAGAATTCGTCATATATATAGAAAGAGAGAGAGAGAGAGAGAGGTGACACGCGTAAAGTAGACGTAATCTATCTCGGTTAGCGAGTCGAGTATGTGTTATACAGCAGAGGGAGAGCCGCGAGCGCGATTTATCAGGAGTCGAGGTCAGCCGCCGGTTCAGGGGGATATTATCGAGGTCTCTCTCTCTCTCGCTCATCTGGCCTGTGTGTGCACGTCTGTACATATCGTGTGTCGTGTATACTCTCCGCATGTGTTCGTACGTATAGCCAAGGTTGATCTTACGCGAGATCGTGTGTATGGCCGCGCGCAGCGCCTGTGGCTCTCTCTCTCTCTCTCTCTCTTTCTCTCTGCGCGATTGTAAGTGGGCTCCTGATGCTCGGATGTGTTATTACGAACGCGCGGATAATTGCGGGATCACAACGAGATTACCGCGCGAATATCGAAAAGGAAAGTTTAATGTTAGGGGGGGGGGGGGTAAGGGGGAGATCGAGAGCTTTTATTTTTCTATATATACGTATACACGTGTCCGCGAGTATTCCGATGCGCTGCGCCCGCGGATTCGATGATTTATTCCGGTACCGGCCAATTTTCTCTCGATTGAGATAAATTCGACGATTACACGTGTACGCGCGAGAGAATAATATCTCTTGCGAAATCGAAATTGTTTTTCGCAACGGTTTCGGGAGGCTTTATTCGGTATTATTGAAAAATTTTGTTTTGTTCGCGGGTCGCTCGGCCGCAAACAAATTGAAAAAAAGCGCGCGATCCGGATCGATGCGATAATACACATGTATATACAGCTGTAAACGCGGGAATCGACGCGAGCCAGTAGATCCGCGGGCCTAATTGAATTCATTGCTCGTTATATACAAGAGTGCGACGAACAATCAAATTGTAATTTTTTTTTTCCTTCGACACACTGTACTGCCCAGGCCGATTCGACCTCCTTACAATCCGTCCGCAGTATCGCGACGATTAAATCCGATAATTTTCAAGACGCACAATGCGCCCAATCATCGTCATTACGTACTTTCTTCTCCTTCTCGTTCCACCGAAAGAAACGCGAAGCGGCTTCGAGGAGCAGCGGCTGATCACGGAGCCTCGCAGAGAAAGAGAGCCGGGGAAATGTAATTTCATTTGGGGTGTAATGAAGGTCCGCGGCCGAGCGAAAACTCGCCGAGGAGCTACTATGTGCCCGTTACTCAACGTCGCGATAATTCGAAACAAGTTAGTTCGGCTCCCGATTCCGTCGCGCGCGTTGTTGTGCAGCGCCGCCGCCGAAGCGACGACGACATCAATCACTGCCACCGCTGGCAGGCTTCTAATTTCGCGTGTATATACGCACTCGGAAGAGTATTACACCTGACGGCGTTGTGTACACGCATTATTTCGAGGCAGAGCCCGAGGGAGAGAGGAAGAGACTCTGGGTTGGGAGACAAAAATTTGTTATTGTTTGCCTCGGCGCGAGCAAAGCTTTGTGTAATGGGAAATTTCAGGCCGATGCCTTTAATACCTCGCGAAACGTGATTGAAGGTTTCACAAGCTCGAGTCACGCGATTTTGCGCAAAATGTGTACCACGTGTGTGTGCGTGCCGTTGTAGGATGAAAACTTTGAAGCTCCAATTTTAACTGAGCAAAGACCCATTTTGTTTTTTTAATCTTTTTGACCGATTTTTGGAAAAAAAAAACTGTACGTTTTTTTTTCGTTTTGAGGATGATACGTTTTAGTTTTGCGAGAGATTTACGAGTTGCGATAAATTGTCTTTTTCATACTCTTCGGATATGATGGGATTGAGATATGGCATCGCTGTACCAGTCAAATGTATAGTTTCCGTTCGTAGAGAAATTGAGTTTTCAGAATTTTTTTTTATAAATGTGAAATCATACCAACGTCAATGGCTTATCGTCAAAATACTTAACCGGCAAAACTATTTTGATGATGTAATCACCTGATTGTCATCGTGATATGAATATTATCATATTACTAGTTGATATACTCATCTAAACAGTGGTATTGAGTAATATACATTTTATAATTGCCGATTGACACTCTGAATTATTTTAAGGATCATCGCTTGATTGTCACCTAAAAGTTTAAACTAGAAAATCTTATTGATGATCATTAATAATATCTTATCATCAACAATAAATGACCTGATGAACCATTCAATTATCACATCACGTGCAATCTCGCAATTTAAAAAAAAACTCGTATCTCATACTGCGTAACCCCTGAATTTTCTACTTCAAAAAAGAAAACTAATTTCTATCCCATGACTCCCGCCTCGACAAAAAGACGCTAATTACAACACAATCCAAATTCACGTTCGCTCGGTCGACGGCGTGAACCGTGCGGCACGTCTAACTTCATATATAACACGTCGCTGCGAGTAAAATTTCATTTGGACTTTTCTCCCGACTGCGGCGATGGCGGTGCCTTCGCATTATTCCGCGGCAAGGAAAAGCGAGCGGCGCGCAAAATAAATTACAAGCTCCTCCGGCGCGAGAGAGAAGAGCGAGAGAAAGAAAGAAATATCATCGCCGAGACTCTCTCTCTCTCTCTCTCTCTCTCGCTCGCTCATTTGCTATTCATGGCTCAATTGTATTTCCACGAGATCGAGAAATTAGAAGACTTTTCGTCCCCTCCCCCCTCGGAATCCCCCGCGCGCTCGATACATCCCGGAGAGCGTAAATTCCCCTATACAGTCCGCCGGTCGTTAAAAGAATAGTTAATCGTTGCGCCTGTATATGTATATAAACGGCTCTCGGGAATCTTCGGCGGCGCGGGCCGTCTCAAGGTTCCAAACTGTTGATCGCCGGACTCTCTGTTTGCACACACAGACACTGCGCGTCAAGGCTGCGCCTGCGACTCGAAAATGCGCGCATAATGCGCACTTATCGACGCTATTGATTTTCGATCTGGAGAATTTCGCGAGCCAATAATCAATCGAGAGGTGGAGAGGGGGGTGGGGAGAAGGAAAAAACGAAAGGAAAGACCTCCCCCCAGTCGCGGCGCGCAAGTCGCGTCTGTGTATGTTAATGAATCGCATTTGCATATCCCCTTATTTAGGGTGTTTCGCCATTAGCACATCGGAGCCCCTGACTCTCTTTCTCTCCCTCTTTCTCTCTCACTCATTCTTACGCGTACATATATACGGTGTGTACGCTTCGTTAAAATACACATTCATCCGAGAGACTCCGTTTGAAGTATCGATTGCAGCATCTCGCGCGCGCGATTCATTGCCGAAAGAGGTCTCTGGCGTCAGGGCCACCCTTCTTCCTTTGTTTCAGAGAGCCCCGGCGGTTATTCGTGCAGCGCGGCGTTTGAGCCGCAGCTCCTAAAGTGCCTATACACGGCTGATTCGCCGCTTTGTCGAGAGTGGCTGGATTCTTTTTTTACACCGGGAGAGACGTTTGCGTAAGGAATAACTCAGTCCCTCTCTCTCTCTTTTTCTCTCTGGATGTAAAGCTTGCTATATGAGTATGTCCAGGAAATTTCGGAAACTAACTCGGACGGAAAAGTTGCGAAAACTTTTCTTGAAGGCACACCTACCGACTTGTTTTTTATTGTTTCTTAGGTCGTTCTGAGGGAGAAAAAGCTCGCGTGCACGGCCGATCGTATAGGGTATACTTTTTTCCGGAGCTAGAAACGACTCGAGAAACGAGAAATAATAATTAAAAACCAAGAATTCATAGATTTTTTCTCTCGAAAACTATGGACTTTTAAAAATATTTCATTAGAACAAAAACGTCTGAAAATTCATCAAGGAATTTTTTTTGGATTTTCGCAAAATCAAAAATTGTACCGGCTCAATCTGAACAAATTTCAGAGCATTCATTCATGAATTTTAAGACATTTTCGTTCTATAGAAATTTTTATGAAAGTCCATAGTTTTCGACAAAAAAATCAATGAATTCTCTTTTTGTTAATTATTTCTCGTTTTTTCGAGTCGTCTTTGCTGCGGAAAAAAAGTATACCCTACGATCGGCCATACACGCGAGCTTTTTCTCTTTCAGAACGACCTAAGGAACGAGAAAAAAAAGGTCTGGTAGGGGTGCCTTCAAGAAAATTTTTCGCAACTTTTCCGTCCGAGTTCTTTTCGAAATTTCCTGGACATACTCGTATACATCAATTCCCTATACGCGAAGCTCGGGGAAAGAGAGGGAGGGAGGAGACGCGATTTGTTTATACACCCCGCATCCCCTTCCGATATTCTGGCGTATTATGATTCGGTCTTTCCTCCCTCGCTCGCTCTCCATCCTTTCATCTTTCCGTTTCGCCGTCTTCTCCGATGCGGAGATGCCGCGCACATATATATATTCGCACAGACGCGCGACTATATAAGTAACTATATACAGAAACGCCAGACGCGCGGTGCTGTAGGTGTGCATTTCGTCTCTCAGGCGGTTCCTAACGACGCGTCTCTCGCCTCGAGGGAGATATAGAGTTACCGGCTGATTTAGCCCCGCGTATCAGTCTCCGCTCGCGAACTTTAAATTAACGCGCGACTTTATCAGTGTAATTGGAATGCAGGGGCCGCAGAAACGCGCCAAGGCGTCAGGCGGCGCAGGAGGTGGAATCGTTATTTTCCTCCTCGCGGCAGCGGTGTCGAAAGCTCGAGAAATACGAGAGATGCGTCTTGGACGCTCGCGTATATATACATAAAGAAGGCCTCCGCGAGCGCGCCGACCTTGCCGAGTCTCTTTCGCGCGATAGACGTGTGCAGTGCGCGGCTGGGCTGTACAGAGAGAGAGACTCGTGTGCGTACGCGTATGGGTGTCGGAGATGTACATAAACTCGCTGACCTCGACAGCGGGGTGATGTCACGAAGAAACAGATGAGCGAGTACATAGAGGCGCGCAGCCGATGAGTAACGCACCTGATTTATTTATCAAGCGGTAGACACGTGTATAACGTATGCGTACACATAGATCGCACATGGACCTTACCTTCAGCCGATTTCTTGGACGTGCCGAAGGCGGTGATGGGTCTCTTCCAGCCCCTCCAATTGTTGCAGATGCTCTCGGGCTCGCTGCTCCAGCTGCAGAGCGAGTCCTCCTCGAACCTGTCCGAGTCCTCGAAGGAGAACCTGTCGTTCTCCTCCCAGTCGAGTATCGGGCCGGCCTGGCCGGCAGCCCCCGCGGCAGCGGCGTTGTTGCCCTCGGCCGCGGCCACGGCCGCAGCGGCAGCCACCACCGCGGCTCTGTGATTGTTGCTGCCATTGTTGTTGTTGTTGCTGCTGCTGTTATTGTTGTTGCCGCTGGCGTTATTGTTGCCGCTGCTGTTGCCTCTGCCGGCAGCGCCCCCGGCGTTGTTGCTGCCGCCAGCCGCGCCTGCACCACCGCCGGCTCCTCCGCCCACGACGACGGGGGAGCGCGCCAGGTTGCCCGCCAGCTTGGAGCGAGCCGAAGGCTCTAGCGAACGAGGCCGCGCGGCCTTGTCCCCTCGGCTCCTCGGGCCGTCGTGATGACGGGGGCCCCGAGAGATCGGAGAGCCGTTAGAGCTGCTGCTGCTGCGACGCACGGGGGCTGCTGGGACACAGCCGGCGCCGTCGGCGTTGGCCCGCCACGTCGACGATCACGCTCGCGACGCCGGCCCGCGACCGACGTACGCGAATCGCACGGCCGACGCGCTGGTGCTCCGCGTCCGGATGAAGGAGTTCTCGGCGAGCTGGCCGACGGGACTGCGATGCTACCTGTGGATCAAACAGAGAGTTGGGCTTAGTTTGCGGTATGCGTTTGGATTCGATTTTTTGGTCGTTTGGAAAATACGCAAGGGAAACAACATTTTTATGTTTTCTTTTTTTGTGATTTGGACATTGGAATTAAAAATTTTCTTTTTTCACGCGAAAAATTCTGTCACAAAATCAGATTCTCTTTGACTCTTAATAATTATGTAATAATTGTGTATATTTATTTGAAGAATTAGAAGCTACTCGACTTTCAAGAATTACTCATAATCTTATATGCAAAGGTTTCAAATACAAGTATATCGTAATTTACGTGTTTAAAATAGGAAGAAAATCAATAAAAAAAATCAAGCAAACGTATATAAACAGTTCTTTAAAAGACGAAAGATATTTTTATTTACGCGTAAACACAAAATTAGAATCTTTTAAGAAACATTATGATGAAGTAACCGATGCATCTTTAGAAAAAAAAAGGAAAATTTTCAATTTGATACTTTAACAAGAAGAAATTTTGGGCATTTGAATATTTTGTGTAATAGTTAACTAAATAAGAAATCTAATTTATCAGTGCATAGTCTTAACAATCGCAACTCATTATATAATAAGCAAACAAACCAAGCTCAAGTATTCTGAAAAAAAAACAAAACAATAGAGATGACTGCAATCAAACTCATCCGCTCAGTTGGCAAACTTTAATTAACTTTCGCTCGAAATTCTGCCCAAAGAATTCTTCAAACTCATTCAGCAAACTCTATAGATTGTAACATTCCACCTGCCATGCATAATAGACACGTCAGTTTTGAAATTTGAAACTTCGAAATTAAGGCACTCTCTTCGCTTCTAATTCGGCTCTCAAGTGTCCCAGTCATCTTTTTATTGCAACAATGCAACATGAATTTTACGAAATTCATGTTGGATAAATAATATTTTTGTTATAAACTTATTACAGTTATGACTGTGTTCAATGCTACTCTTAAAATGTGCAAGATCTTTTCAAAACAAGATGTTTCTCTCTTCAACGCGTTTCAATCGATAAGCTTATATACTGAAGGACAGATTCGCCGGAAGATAGATAACTTTCGGCTTTTCTTCGAAAACATGATCTAAAGGACTAAACAAGGACTAAAAATTGCTATAACAAAATGCTAAGTATTTTGCGGATCAACGGCAAAAAGCTCTTTCTCCAGAAAAGAAGTTTTATTCTTAAACTTGTGCGTATATATACATCGAAGCTAGACGTGCTTTGAATATTTTATCGAATGAGAACACATCGGCGTATAAAACGAAACTTGAAATAAATGCATTTATTCGACGGAAACAAAATACTCCACTCCGCGTAAGCGAAGGTCAAACAAATATATATCTATACACCCGGCGTATATTGTATCAGCGCATCGTCGCTTTCGCAAGTGATAATGCGCGCCGCGTTTACGCGAAATACTCGGCGCGCAGCTACTGCCAAGAGAAAGAGAGAGAGACTCGTCTTTCACTGGCTATACATCGGAGATAAAGGTGTTTTAATTAGACACTGAAGCGTCGTTGAGCTTTCAAAGGAAATCCGGGGAAAAGATCGTATTCGTTTTATCGCTGACGCTCGCTCCGTCGAGTTAATTCGCTGCAACGACCTTTTCATTCAGCTTTTTTATCAGCTCGCGCAGCGAGAGCTTCATTGAAATTCAAAAGAAAAATCCGCGTCCGTACGATAACAGTATAATCGCTCTCTCTCTCTCTCTTTCTCTCCTCCGACTGCGTCTTAAATCCCTAGAAATGCCCCCCCAAGACCTACGCCTGCAACACCCCGGGTGCACCTGTACGAGCGAGTCGTACAGATAGGAAAAATGGTTAACGCGTGCAAAAAGTAGAACAGCTGATTCCCGGCTCGAGTCGACCGAATCGATTTTCCTCTGCCCAGGCGGCGACGGCGACGTCGGCAGCGGCAAGAACGCGCAGCGTATACACAAGAGCGAGAGAGAGAGGAGTGTGCGAGTGAGCTCCTCCCCCGCTCTAGCGCGCTTTAGAGCCTTAATTATTAAAAAAGAGCGAAAATGCCCGGGTACTTTGCGCGAAAAATCGATCCCCACCGCGCTGCGGTTAAGTGACGCGGAGATAATGGCTTTGGCGAAATTTTAACGTTTTCTTTCCTTTCCTTTTGTTTTGTTTTTAATAGGCTCTGCAGTACGGTGAAAGGTTCGCAATTTGCATACGTGTGTGTGTTTCGAGGGAGGAAAACTGCGGGTGACCGGTTCGATTTCGTAACTGGCGCGGAAAGCTCGACTGTTTTGCGCGAGGTGAATGAAAAAAAATTTGAATTTACGTCACGCACTCCGTATTTCTCTCTCTTTCTCTTACGAGGAGCTTTCCCTTTTGCAGAGATTACTTTGAATGACAAAAAGGCCGCTTTCTTTGTATCGTCTGGACTTGTCGTCGATGTTGGAAGTAGAAAAGAATATAAGAAAGCGCTGTTCTAGATTCAACGCTGTGATCTCGAAAAAAGAAGGGGGAATAAAATCCGGAACAACATTAAGCTTGATGAATAGCATAATGATTATGATGAGTCTCACAACGTTAGGGTTCGCTCACTTCCTCCCTTCACGCTCCATGTCATCAGCATACACTGTAAGCCGATTTTCCGACGCGCTTTTCAACGCGTACTTTGGGGTGGTCGCTTTGAAGCTAATAGCAGAAAATTCGGAATAACGCCTAACACAGGGAACAAAAGTAAAACTATAAAAAATCCATTAACTACCTGCCAATCTCTGGCGTGTATCATCAACAAAGCTCAAAAGCCATATACGCGGCTGAAGAAAAACGATATACGAGTTTCAAACAAGGATTCTCGTGCGTTGCCAAGACGCGGAAAAACTTCGGAACAGCTGAGCTCGCGAAAATTGACGAAGCAAGGATCTGTTTTCGCTGCTCCGCAGTGAAATAAAAAAGTATACGGCGAAATTCCAAGGAAAAAAAAGTCCGCTGCACTCGTCTCTCTAAAATACGCTCGAATCCCTCGAGACGATACATAAACACAGTCCCCGTCGCGTCCGCTATAGTCCCCGCGTCGATTCGCCAAACTCCCTTCTGCAGCTTGCGATCCCCGCGCGCGCGCGCGCATCGAATCTCTCGGAAAAACGACGATCCGCGCGCGCGAATCGTGCGCGCCCTCCGAGAAAGCGGCGGTTCTGTATATATACGTGTATACAGGTACGCGTCGCGCGCGCGAAAAAAAAACGAAACTTGTGAAATTCTACTATCCGTCCGCTAACATCGCGCATCGGGGAAAAAGGACCTTGGCGGGTCGACAGACCCGTCAAGAACGTGCGACGACCCCGACCCCATACCAGGGAAAGAACACGACGACACCCTTCTCTCTCTACTTCGACTTTCGGCGCCCCACTGTTATATGTACACACACACACACACACACACACACACACACACACACACGAGTCGCCTCCCACTTATTCTTTACCGAGCCCGGCGCTGTTGCTCTTCTTCTTCGTCGTCTTCTTCCTATACTCGGGGAGAACGAAGTCCGAACCTTTTGAGAAAACCCGTCGCAAGCGCGAGAAAGATAGAACAAAGAGAGGCGAGCGTCAGCTGCGTTGTTTAGCTCGCGCGCGTAGGTGTTCGACGCGCACGGACTGATACACAAGCATTGTATATAGATATACGTGTCGACGCCGTGTGTACTACCTATACACACGGCACAGATGCATGCGTGCAGCCTAATCGGAGTCGGAGAAATCCGATGCGCGGCATAAACAAAGGGACGCACACACGATGCAAAGAAGCAAAACAATAACAAAGGATGCGTGCGAGTATGCCGCAACGAGCGCGAGTACATTATAAGTGTACGTTATGCCTCCGACGAGTGAGCGAGAGAGAGAAAGACAGAGAGAGAGAGAGAGAGAGAGGACACGGTCTCCCGGACAGCTTTTCCGTCGCGAGCCCCCCCACGCGAGCGAGGGAAAACCGGGACGGCTCTCCCACACACACACACACACACACACGAGCACCTTTATGCCTCTCAGCCCGTGCACGTATTATATACACAGCGAAAAAAGCGAACGACGACGCGCGCGCACAGCTGAGCTGCACACCCACTTTTTTCTTCTCTCTCTCTCTCTCGCTCGCTCTCTCTCTCTCTCTCTCACACGCCCACACAAACACACACACACACACACGCACACACTCTTTATGTAAGCGCGAGAGTTCGGGGAGAAGCTCCGCCAGGAGCATCCTCGACTCCGTTATTATTGTTCCGCCGATGCGCGATACGCGTCGTGCAGACGCATGTGTGCGGGGGTATACACACACGCACACGCATATGTAGACACGGATACGCATGCACTCGCTCACGTCTTTTTCTTGCTCCGATCCGACAGCCGCGTATATGTATGCGTCTACGCTTGTCTCATTGTCCGTATAGCTATATATACCTTCTGCTATCCTCGTCTCTCTCTCTCTCTCTCACACACACACACAGATTACAGACACCGACACAGTCTCGCGAAAAACGCGGAGCTACTCCGAAACTCTGCGTACGCGCACAGACACACGAGAGCACCCGCGCAAAAATCCACCCATACACGCGCATTCGGCGTGTGTGTACGTACGTAGCCTTCAAACGAACAGTCGCGCACATACGCACACTCGCATTTTCGCGGAGCGACTGACAACACAAGCCCGCGACGGGCTCTCCTCTCCACACCTACACAGCGCGGGGTCGGGGCGGCAGAAAGTAGAAACTAACCAATGCGGACGTCCAGACAGCAGCTCGTCCTCTTCTGTCCGTCACACTCGCCCAGGGCAGCAGTGCCGATCCCAGCGGGTTATGTTATGTACGCTGTTTACCCCTCTCGAGGGAAACGCTATATACGCTGCACACACAACACACGCTGCAGACGAGCTCCGTCCTCGCAGCTCCTGGGGGGGAGGGGGGACCCGCGCGCGCACTCTCTCACACACACTATATATATATATTATATACTTTCACGGCAAGACTCTCCGGAACGCACGACGACGACTTGTATGTGTATAATACGCGGCGGCAGCAGCAGCAGCCCGCGGAGGAGAAAAACCTTTTCTCTCTCTCTCTATCTCTTACTCTCTCGTTCTCAGCTGTGTGTGTAGTGTAGCTCTCTCTCTCACTCAATGCGCTGGTGTATGTACCAGGCTCTCCGCAGCAGCAGCAGCGACTACGGCTGCAGCACCACGCACTCGCGGCACACGGCTCAACTATTATTAACACGCACTACGGGGGTAATTGCGCTAATAGAAACGAAGAGAAGAAAGTAAACGATGTGGCCCCTAAGCTGCGCGACGGCCCAACAAAACTCGTCGTCGTCGTCGTCGTCGTCTCTGGCTCTCTCTCGGGCACACACTGTGTGGTGCTGCTGCGCGCCTGACGCGAAAGCCAGCCAACTCCTGCGCTATGCTCCCTACACACCGCCGTATTATCTCTCTCTTTCTCCTTCTCGCGCACCAGTCGACTATCTGCGTCTCGCTCGCGCTCGCGCTTACCGCGAGTGTCTTGCTCGACTGCCACTGCGAACAGCAGTTCGTGTGGCGCTGCCTGCCTGCCTGCCTGCCTGCCTGGCCGTCGAACCTTTTCTCTTCGCTCGCGCTTCGTCTCTCTTCCCCCCTCCACAGTCCACACTCAGTTATACGCCTCGACGCTGCTGCTGCGGCTGTTGCAGCTCTCTGTCCTTGTCGCGCGCACTGCAAGAGCCAGGATCCTCGCGCGGACGAGCGACGACAATAACAAACATGGCGGACACCAGGCGGGCACCTCCCGCACGTCGGGCCGTGCGAGAGAGAGACGGGGCGATGATGTTAGCGCGATATTGTATACTTCGGGGGGTTAGTAGCCAGCGATCACCGCTAGGTGGCGGTTGAAGGCTTTTCCGTAATTCAGGGGTATACAATATATACATGCGGAGAGAGAGACAGAGTATTGCGGAAGATGGTTTGCGATTCTGCGAACTGCGAGATGTATTCGCAAAATTGAAGGTGGATGACTTGTTGATGAAGAGGATCTGTAAGGCGTGAAGTTACTTACGGAAAATCAAAATAATTTTAAAAAAGAATGGTAGCTGTGTAAAGGATCATTAAGTTTAGTTATCTATTGCGTATACATAACATCTATTCCGCATTCACAATTCGCATAAGATATAATGTAGCCTTTTGTCTCGCCTTTTGTTTTTGTGCATCGCGAGCGCAGCGTTGCCAATTTACGTGTGCTACAAGGTCTTCATTGTTTAGCGGGAAATTTAAAACTTGACGTGCCCAACATTGTTGAATTCGAAAAGGATTTTTCGAGAATCATTTGTTCACAAATTCTGCCTTTTGTGTACTCTTTTGATGTGCAACGCACACCACAAATCGAACACAAGAAGAGCAGAAGAAACTCGAGGGTAAATTCTCCACAAAAAAAATACCCTAAACGCACCCATTATACATTTTTGTAAAAAATTGAGCTTTATTAATATTTTCTCCAAAACTACATGTATCTCTAGATTAGCCATAAATAAACACCTACACGCTCCAATCGAATACAATATAATATAATATATTCCAAGCGCGTATATCATACGCACAATTCGCATTCAGCAGAGAGGCAGAAGCGCACAGGAGAAGTTTACTGCGTATACATCGTGTACTGCACGCCATGTAACGCATTACCCTCCCACCCCCCCCCCCTCTCACCTCCTTCCCCCCACTCTCTCACCAGCGTTTTTCTAACATCAGCCGCGCGACCAAGTGTCCGCCGCGCTCAGACAACTCAGACACGGCCGCTATACCATATGCGTATTGTATATCTATATACACAGTAGTGTGTCAGCACTGTCAGCAGCAGCAGCAACAGCAGCGAGGATCGCCAGAGGAGCGTATCGCCACGCCACGGGGGGACGTCACCTTTATTAACTCGCGACGAGCGAACGCGAGCTTAACTCTCTCTCTCTCTCTCTGTCTCTCTACGCATCAGCAGTGCAGCTCTCCTGGTCGCCGCTTTTGTGTGTACATCATATACACGTATTTACCTGTAAATCTCGCTCGAGGACGAGGGACGGGTTGAGGCGACGGCGACGTGCGTCCATCCGACTGGCAAAATGGTACTTATCTTCAATTATTTTTCGATCGTGTTTATTGTTGTATATATGCGAGGCAGAGTCACGGCTGTTGTCAATGTTTTGATCGCGGTAGTCGCGTAGGTGGATCTTATGTACGTATATACAGGAGAGAGAGTGTGCGTGCGTGTGTGTATACGCGGCAGTGCGCGACGCGCTTGCTTTCTTTTTTTTTTCGCGAGTTTTCCGAGTTTAACAAGTGTTTCCGAGAGTCTCCCGCGAGCGCGTATGTTATTTTGCACACTCGGTATTGTTTCCGACGACTTTGTACGCTGTTTCGCTCCGATTTTGTAGACGTGTTTTTCGGAATGGGAAGCTATACATGTGTACGCGTGTGTGAGTGTGTATTAGCGATACAGTGTCGGCGGCTGGAAATTTGCAATTTTCCGTGTGAGTCATGCGATTCGTATATTTTTGAACGGTTTACGTAAGGGCAAGGGTGTTGTATAATTTATATTGGAAAATGATGACAGCTTCTGTGGGGAGATGTGACAATTGCTTCAGGAGAGAATGTGATGACATGCTTTATCCTTATCTATTTTATTGCCTCGTTTATTCTATTTCTATGCTTGGTTCTTGTTTATTGTTAATGTGGACAGCGCAATTCTGATTCTGGAAGTGAGTTAATTTGAAATTTTAATTAAGGAGTATACTTCTCTTTGTTACAGACTTCCAACAATATGTGTGATATCAAAGATGATGTGAAGGATGCTCTAAAGGAATTTAGATTTCAGAAAAATCAGAAAAATGCAGCTTTATTGCGTAAGCAAAAAAAATTTGTTGTGTTGCAAGAATTGTCAATTTTATTGTAACTGAAATCAACTTTTCTTTTTTTGCAGTAAAAGTTGACAGAGAAAAACAAAAGATCTGCGTAGATGAACTCATAGAGGTAAATAGATTTGATTGTAAAAGTTTAAAACTGTTATTTCAGTCTCAGATAATAAAAAATATTACTTTTTGCTAGGACATTCAAATAGAGGAACTACAGGACATAATTCCAGAGCATGAACCCAGATACATAATTTACACTTATAAAATGGAACATTCTGATGGAAGAATCTCTTATCCCATGTGTTTTATATTTTATACTCCTAGTAATATTCAAATGGAACTACAAGTTTTGTACGCCGGAATGAAATTAGTTTTACAAAGAGAAGCAGGTCTCACTAGAGTTTATGAAGTACGTGAGTTGGAAGAACTGACGGAAGATTGGCTCAAAGAAAAATTAAGCAGGTAGAAGATTGTGACTTTTTAGACAAATTTTTCACTATTATACTTGTCTCATTGAGATTATTTCGTATTTTATTGCATTTACAAATACACTATAAAGTATTTATATGATTATTGATGATGATACTCCATGTTCAAATGATCAAATTTTATAATGTTTATATACATTTAGCAATATATAAAGAAAAACTTTGTACGCAACACATTCAAGTTAATTGCAAAAGCCGAGCCGTTTGATAAAAATATTATTCATGTACCAAAACTTTTTTATAAAAAATGTGCATGCCATTTAATGCAACTTGGATAGCTAGTCATCTTAGTGAAAGACAATAGTAGGCTTTAAGCACTTAACCAAAATGTCAATTGGAGGATAAACATACAACAAAAAGTGATTTTTCACAACCAAGATATTTAATGTATGAAAATATAAAACCTACATTTGATGTTATTTGTATATGTATGTTTTTAATCAAACCACGTTAAAAATGTTGTTTTTTGTTGCAAAAGATTTTTCAATGTGCTCATTTTTTTTGTACATTACATTATTTTATTATAATAATTAAGTAAAACTCTAGAATTATAATACAAATTCCCTTGCTTTTTCCATATTATACAGCATTTGATTTTATGTATAAATAAATTTTACAATACATTCTTTTTGTGCTACGCTTTGTCAAGAGTATCATGGCTAAAGACTCTATGTATCAGTTTATTTTCGTATTATTAGTTTACTAAAGTATAAAAACAAAAATAATAGACTACTTTTCTTGCAATGAAAACTCTAATTAATTTGTAAAACTAATTAATTTTATGGTAAAAACTAAACTAAAATGAATGACAAATATACAAAAGGTAAATTCTCTAAACAGTAAAAATTTCTGAAGCCTATTATATATTAGCAAAGTATTAATGTAAAATTAAATATAATAGGTGACATACCAATGATATTTACAAACAACATAAAAATACTTGAATTATAGAAAAAGCATTATTTATTACTCTCCTGATTCATAACGCACAGAAATAAAGGTAGAAGACATATTATTGGATTAACGAACTGATCATTCTGAAACAGAAATAAAAAATTTTAATAAAACTTAGTTAATAAGGCGCAGAAATTCGTATTTAAATTGTAAAACGTAATCTTACCCATACAAATAATAGAAAAACGACATAAGGTAAAATGCTAGCTTTACCCATCCTTCGCGTTGGCACTTATTCAAGTCATTCATGTTCATTATACTAGTGGGATCGTACAAACCAGGCCCTGTCATTACAGGCCTAGTTCGGTACCTATTTATGTGGTAAGCGATAAGTGGAATATTTAGGAATAACGACAACCATTGTCCACTTATGAGGAATAAGAAATTTATAAGTATATGTAATCCATACTCTGGAAGAACAAGCTAAAATAACAGGAGAAAAAAAAGTTAAACATTAGCAGAAAATACATTTTGTGGAATATTTAAATTAAAACTTACTGGATTTAAACTATTGCACTGATCTATAGGATCTTTGAACTCTGTCTTAAGTTCATCGAAGGCTATGACCTGTAAAATAGAAAAAAATACAAAATTTAACTACCACCTCAAAAATATTAACACCTCTGATTCACATAATCGAAATTTATCAGCTTATAATGAACAGACAAAAAACAGTGGTAATTTGCGACGAGGTTATGTCACTCGAGAAAATAGAAAATACACAGTAAAAAAATAACTTTTCCATAACACTATAACAGATGTTGATATTAACTTTGAACGTACGTGAAATATTGCAAAAAATATAAGGAAGGCATCAACGATTAAGGCTACAATGTATGAAAAAGCGGGTAAGCTAAACGCCATTTTTGACGGAGTGAAAAATACACGCATGCGCCGTCATCAATTCTTTTCGAGCCAATTTTGAATAATTACTTATCATAAATGCAAGACGTGACTTGCTTGCATATTGTGAAATTGTAAATACTTGCAGCGCATACGAAACGAATCGGGTTGGATAGAAAAAGCGCATTTCACAGTGTTATTTAAAAAATTATGTATTTAATAACAATGCGCGAAAGTTACACAAATTTTTTTTTAAACAGTTACGATTCTTTAAAAATACATTGTACAATGTAAAAGGAATAAGCTTACAGCAATTCCTCGTGTTAGATTTTGAATTACGTGTAAAAAACAGTCTTTTTAGCTTTTATAATCGTCGCAACACTTAAGTAGCAAAATGTATTGCTGTGTAAAAAGTATTCAGTTTTTAGCAGTTCATTGCTTTGAGTCGATACAAATTTTAACTTAATTGATTTATACATTTAAGAATAATATTAAAAAATTGACTAGATCATGTGTATATATCATCTGTAGCGGCATTTTGTCATTGTCATTAGCGGCTTCGATATGTATGAGAGCATGCGACGTTTGTTTAATCGATAAAACGTCACATGGACCGTGTTATGCTACTCCCATAGTTGTGTTCCATATCATATCTTAACTGTCCATCTTCTGCAGAATTGTTCCACTTGTGGTGAGAAATTATTTCCCGCTTCGGCCTAAAAATTAGCCTGATGTCGGTGTAGCTGACTTCTAGATCTTTAAAAGCGTTCAATAAAAATATAGCGATAATTACAGTCAAAAATCCGCATATGCAACCTATGACATCTTCAATGCTCATATACTCCCATTCCCTAAATAATATGGCTGAAGCTACTATCACAAAAGTTGTAAAAAATACATAATAAATCGGCGTCACAATGCTAGTATTGAACAAGTCCAGTGATTTGTTGAGGTAGTTCATTTGAACCATAATGCATAGGATAAGTAGAAACAGCAAGGCCCAAGTGAGCCAATTGCCCATTTCACTCTTGCCATTCATTGTGTCCTTGATGGCCAAGCCAAGACCTTTGCAGCTCATGACTGACAAGGAACCAATTGATGAGCACAGCAGAATGTAAACTATGATATTCTGCTTTCCGTAAAGTGGTCCAAAATAGAAAACTATAGCTAAACAACCTACTATCACAAAAATTGCATATGTTACAAATGCAGGCTCTAGCATCTTCAATGATAAATCGTCCATGGTCTCAATTTGTTCCTCCTTGGGAGAATGAAGAACCAACA
The DNA here is from genome assembly GCA_018906965.1 of Philotrypesis tridentata. Lineage (NCBI taxonomy): Eukaryota > Metazoa > Arthropoda > Insecta > Hymenoptera > Pteromalidae > Philotrypesis > Philotrypesis tridentata. The sequence goes on from JACCIB010000022.1 coordinate 1,597,243, forward strand.
TAGTAGATCCTAAGATGCACAGCAAGCATCCGAGCTGAAAATTTTTAAAATTTTTTCTTTTTTAAATGACATAATAACACATCTTACTAGATGTTAAAAATGGAAATCCATAAAGTTACCTTTCCCAATAAATTCAAATGTTCATTTAGATAAGTTGAAGCCAGCATAGCTGATACTAAGACACTCAGTGCTCCAAGGGGTGTAACCAAAGTGGCTGGTGCGAATGCGTATGCTGCAAAGTTGGCTGCCTCTCCCATGCCCACTAAAACAAAGTTTCCCTCTGTTACAGCAATTCAATAAGCAGAAATAAAGCACAATCAGAAAGATAAAATTCGAACTAACTTGACAAGAGACCTGACCACCAAACCAGCTCTCGTAAGTATCCGAATCCACCTGCACCAGCTCGCAGCCCTCCATACCTCTGCAGCCTTATCAGAGCCTTCTTCTTAATGATAAAACTCGCCCCTGCAAAGTATCCAAGTCACAATACGATCAAAGCCCAACAAAACAGAGGGCGTCTTTTTTAAAAAAAAAAAAAAAAAGCGCTCGACTCGTTTGTTCTAGAATATCGCTCGTAAGGCTTACGAGCGCCGCGCAACCCCATAATCGATCACGCTATGTCATTACTAAAACAAACGCGTATCACACTGACCTATAAATCCGCTCGAGAGCACAGCCAGCCCCAAGCCTTGGTAGAAGTGTTTGGACGTCGTCGTCGCGTGAACCAAATAATCCGTCGAATCCTCGTCCCACAGAATCATCATTCAATCGACTGGTAATCGTCTCGGTAAGAAGGATTGATATTCTAATTGATAAATCGCGCGGTTCCCAACGTAAACATAACCTTGGCGCGACTTGACAGCTCCTCTTGCGCCTCGCAGCAACCCCCTTGTGTCGGCTTCATCCACCTGTGCAGCACTACTTATGCGCTTTGCTGCGGCTGCGGTGCTGTGTTTTCGTTCGCTATACATACGGTAGGTATATATATACACGAGCGAGTCGAGTATAAGCGTAGGGGGTGTATATGTGTGTCACATCTTGGTAAAAATTTAAACAAGTGTGTAATACTTAATGCCATCTTTATAAGAGCATTTTTTTCCTTCGGACTGATATACGTATATACGCTTATTTGATTTATAGTTTCTTTTGCTTTTTCGAGAGACAGGCGTTTTGTTTTAAAATATTATTACGCTTACGGGTGACATTAAAATTAGGTGAATGTATAAAGTAATATTTGAGAATGAGGCGGTTAATCTAACTTTATAACACAATGTTTATGTAACGCTTAGGGATTTGGGACATAAACATAATTTTATGGGCTCTCCCACTCTATTTTCGAGTAGCAGAAGCAAATTGACATCCCTACCCTTATGGTATACCCCTCCTCCAAATTTTAAAGAGCTGATCGTAGTAAACATTCAATATATATTCTCAATCGGTCATTCGAGACTGCGTAGTAAACAGAGAAGCTTTATTGAAATAGGTACGTTTGTTATGGTACATCTTATTGTTTATTAATCTGCAAGTTTAAATTTTCGCGCTTCGTCAATGTGTATGTATATATATACGTATACAGATAGATAAGTGTGCAATATACCCACATGAATGCACATATAGATATATGTTTTGCTTCCGTAATTTGTAAGTACATGTATATATAGTAAATCCCAATGTATATTCTATATATACTTATATAGGTAACAACTTTTTACGCCTTTTCTTAGAAAGTTGTAAAAATGTCCTTTTGAAATTCGAAGTCTGGTGAGCATAATTATGGTCTCGAGTCTATTTCTTTAAAAACTTGGTAGCTCCGAATCAGTTAATTACACGACGATTTGTAAATTCTGTAGGTATAATTCTCCTATTATTAGAGTCAGTAAATTTTCTTCTAACCTTAGCTAAAGTGTACTTTGCTAAACAAGACTGTAACATTACGTTATTGTTATTTTAGTGTATACATATTTATTACAGATCATGTGAGCTTTGATTATCCGTAAACACTGTAGTAGACAAAACCTACATATATATTGAGCAAAAGCATTTAGAAAAGGTAATTATGGCCGAATCGTCAGACAAAACGGGTCAAGTGGATGCTGAAGAAAAAGTTGACAACGTACCTATGCAGGAGTTGTCTATAGATTCCACCGATGTTAGACTGTCAGCGAATGTAAACGAAATAGCAGATGACAAGATAGATACAAATCAAAATGACGATCAAAGTGATGATCAAAGTAAAGCCAATAACAACAGGGCTGTAGAAGAAGGTGTCTCTTCACATACCAAGAGATCTAATGGTAAATGATTTCAACCTTCCGTTAGTAATTTGCAAAATATTTGTCATGCTTTACTAATCTATTTACAGATCAAGTGGAGAATGATGAAAAAACTGGCATCGATTCAAATGAAGATTCAAGTAAGAAGCAAAAATTAAATGAACCCATGCCAAGTGTATCTACAAGTGACAATGTACAAGATTTCAGTCCTGAAAGTTCTTCCAATTTTCGTAAATTAGAATCTAAAGTTAGAAAGCGCAATTATCGAAGCCAAAGTAACTCTAGTGACGCAATGGAAGAACCAAGTGAAGCAGTAAAGGAGAAGGAAAATGCTGAAGAACAATCTGATTCTTCAAAATCTGTAGATTTCCAACAGGAGGATAGAGCAGCATTATCAGACAGCTCTGATCAAAGTGAAGAATATCGAGGTAAAATTAAAAACATAATTTAATAAAGGATATATTTATATCAGATTTCAATAATCTACTCATTTAATTCTAGATGATCCTGTTTCAGATGATTGGTCATTAGATAGTGATGATGATGACATAGATGAAATACCAGCTATTTTGGAAAAAGAACCATCAAAATCAGATTGGTCAATTGTTAAAGATGTTACTAATCGGCAAATTGGATTTAATAATTCTGTTCCAAGTAGATTTTATAGCTCTTTACACGCAGTTCAACGCTTAGAGTTAATGTACAAATTAGAAGAGCATCAAGTAAGCAATACTAAAAAGTTAACATTAACGAAACGACTAAATATTCTTATTTTATTTGAAATGTATGTCTGTTCTTTTTTCAGGGGTGTGTAAATGCCTTGGGCTTTAATCAGAAAGGAAATCTTCTTGCCAGTTCTTCTGATGATTTGAAAGTAACTATTTGGGATTGGGCAGTAGGAAAAAAACGTCTGGCACTTAAAACTGGGCATAAAAGTAATGTTTTCCAATCAAAATGGTTGCCTCTTGACTTAGAATGTTTTGTAGTAACATGTGCTCGAGATGGACAAGTACGTATGCTAGATATTAGAAGTGGCTTACACTATAAAGTGGCTCAGCATCGTGCAGCTTGTCACAAAGTTAGTACCCACATAAATTTACCACACATTGTACTATCTGCTGGCGAGGATTCTAAAGTTTTTTCCATCGACGTGAGGCAGAACAAACCAACCAAGTAAGCAGTTTTAGTATAACAGTATTGTAAGACTGAAAAAAATCCTTGTATAATTATTGTTTATATAAATTTTAGATTATTATCAGTCAAAGAGAATGAGCATGAAGTTGAATTGTATAGTATTCATTCACATCCTTTAAACGATTTTGAATTTTGCGTCGCTGGTCGACCACGTTTTGTCAAAATTTATGATAGAAGGAAAACTTCAGCTCCTGTACAGCAATTATGTCCAAAACACTTAGTAAGTAAAGTGTAATTCGCATTTTAAGTTTATGCCTGGTATTATAACCATTGTTTAAATATATAAATAATGTACAATTTTTCAGTTATCAGACAAACTAGCACACATCACATGTGCTGTCTATAATCACAATGGAACTGAAATTGTAGCATCATATAATAATGATGATATATACTTGTTTGATACTTCATCTTCATGTCAATTAGGAGATTTTGCTCACAGATACCAAGGACACAGAAATAGTGCTACTGGTACAATTGATAACGTTTATTTTATGATATACTATTTTAATATTTAAAATATTAATGGTATTTTACGTATCTTTAAATGCAGTTAAAGGAGTTAATTTCTTTGGACCAAACAGTGAATTTGTACTATCTGGATCTGATTGTGGAAATATATTTATTTGGGATAAAAAGACAGAAGCAATTGTCCAGTGGATGTCTGGTGATGAACAAGGAATTGTAAGATATTTACGTGACATTTCAACAAATCAGAATTTTTTAATGAGATCTAATTTAAATTGAAAATATTTTAGGTCAATGCATTGGAACCTCATCCTCATATCCCCATTTTAGCAACAAGTGGTCTTGATTATGATGTGAAAATTTGGATTCCATCGCGTGAGGAGACACCTAATATTAAACAACAATTACGATATGTAAGTACTTTATTTGACTGTGACAAAAAGTTATTTAATAAATGTAATAAAATTGATATCGAAGTTTTATTGGATAGTGCATTAAGCGTAATTCAATGCTTCTCTGGACGATGTTGGGAAATGTTCGTCATAGACAAACGAGGGTATTTATCAACCTTACTACTTATTATTACCGTGTTATATAATAAAATTAAAATAAATATATTTCCATTGCTTCTTGTAGAATATTCTCGAAAGTTTAGGGAGAAATCTTATGCGCAATATGTACAGTGCTAATGAAAGCAATCTTAATGATGAAGATACTGATGAAGACATGAATGATGATGGTGATAATGATGATGGAAACGATGATAATGATAGTGAAGAGATTGATGTTGACTATATCGCTGATAACAGTAGTGCTAACTCTTCCTCTTCCTATGATATTTTGAATGATAGTGATAATAACTCCGAAAGTTAAATTATTGTTTCAATATAAATATGTCTATAAAAATGTTTTTTGATTTAATTACGTTATATATAATTAGTTATATATACCATAACAGAAATCGTTACTGGTATTTCTTAAAAAATGTTTTTGCATTCAAATCTTGGAGCATATAAATCTATACAATAATTATATTAATAATAAATTTTTTTCTTCCATCTTCTTTTCATATCTATATACACCAGTAAAACGTTAAAATTAATTTGAAACGCATGAAAAATCATGTACATACATAATAAGATATACTCTAATATGACAATTAAGTGTTTTATTAGATAATCTCAAAAATTTGATAATTTGTAAAGACTGAGTTGATTAGATATTTTGAATACACATATAAAGTTCAAATATAAAGTTTAATAGAATTTCAAATGTAAACTTTCTAATGTAATTTTTAAATGATGTACAGTTTAATAAAAAAAAATGTCGTGAAAGTCAATAATTTACCAAATATCAATAATAATTAATTTATTTATCATGCTTAATAATACAAAATTTTGGTATCAAAATCTTATAAAGTTACAGCTTTAGCAGACTTTTAAAATATACCAATAGAATATGCAAGAGCTGCATAAATGTGTAATGTTATTGCTCCCATTACTGTAGCTGTAATAAGCTTTATAACCAATGTCGACCAAGGCCCAATGGTAAATGAAGTTATCAGAAAATCTGAAATAAGTGGCCTGTACACTGTGAGCAACAGCATACCAACAACAATAGGCACCAAACTTTTCCTCAAGTCATGTCTAGACCAGAGCCACACCAATGTTGCTGTTGTAATATGCTGGACCTGTAATACAATTTATAATACCAATTTTTTTAAACTAATTTTTGAAGCACAGTGAAAAGTTGATGCGGCAGACTTACTAGACAAATATTGGACTCTAAGCTCTTCTGGATGTATTTCCAATCGAACTCTGCTCCTCGAGCTCCGACCCACAGTAAGAGAAACCTTGTAAGAACAACTTCAGCACCTGCCCAACCGATGCCAGCAGTTAAAACTTTAGCGTGACCTTTTCCTGGTATACCATTCAAGACTAGATAAATTCCCACTAAATCTGCCAAGTCGATTGAAGATTTCAAGAATTCCTAAAAGAATAACCAGCCGTACAGTTGTATTTTGTCAGCTTCATTTTCAATTGTGCATCATCGCCGAAGAACACTTACGCCAAAAAAGTCAAAACCCTTGTATCCTACATTGTCAGTCGCTGGAAAGAAAGTGGCTAACACAAGCATCTTTACGAGCTGCGTAAACACGTAGATCCCTCCAGCCTGAATGCATTTCCAAAAGGCCCCGTACTCCGAACTGAAATAAGAATGTCAAGCCGCTTTAAAAATTCAGTTTTCAACTGCTGTTTAACTCATGACCAATTGAAAAGAACACCCACAGTCCTGAATACTTGTAGGTTAAGTAATAAGGAACGTAGACCAATGCCAAGCAATTACCGAAGTGGTACAACGTCATTTTTGCCGCTACACCTAACGCGCTACGCTAACAAATAGTAACTCACTCCCATAAATAAATATAAATAATTTCATCGAACAATCTACTCGTTCATTCCCCGCAAAGTTGTTTTCCTGATGATCGTCCCACGATATCACACGACATCAGAGGCCTTCGAGACCCCCGAATTTTAGTTTCTGCTCCGTTTTGATATTTCCCTCGATGCCTCTTTCTGATTGGCTCTTCCGCTGAATCCTCGCGTAACCTTTGGAACGAATAAGGAGCCGATCAACCAATGGTCGAACGAAGTCGGAAGTCACCGTTCGCGGCGCGCGTGATTCAAAAATTTTTAAATTTTAAATCTAGTTATGGCGCGATTTACTAATATTTTAACTGTATTTGGGGTTAAAATAAAAATTTTGTTGTTTTATTAAATTATACTATAAATGATAGTCGTAAATGAATAAGAATGAGGGAGGGTAAGAAAGAATTGTAAACCGAGCCAATTTCTGGGCCGAAAGGCCGAAATTATTGAATAAAAATAAAAATACTGAGTTATACTATAAAAATTGTTAAAAAATATTTTATTTACGCCCCTCGCCTCCCCCCGAAATAGCTACTTTTTTCCCTGAAGAGCGGAACTAAAGTAGCTGCTTTCCTCGATTTTTTAAAAAAATGCAACTTTTTAAATGAATTTTCGAGGGCTTTTTTCAAACCAGCGGGAGAAATATTCATTTTTAGTCCTTAAGGAGTAAAATGGCACTTTAATCCATCTAAAGTTCATGGCTAAAAATCAAAAAAATAAAAAAATAAAAAAAGCGTCTTTACTTCGGTTCGAATATGGGTAAAGCACTAGTACAAGCAACTCGGAAGTAAAATCGATTATTCATTCGGATGATTACTTTTCCTGATTTTTACTGACGCCATTGATATTTCATCACACGTGCTCCTTCTCTTAGTCGTGGAAAATGTCAATCTCCGAAAGAACAACACCGGAATATCTTAAATGAAATAAAACTTTCCGGTTTTTATCTCGCCGGATACTTTACGAAATTAATTTACCGCGGTGCACGTGCATAATCGCAGTATTTATCTAGTACAATTAACATATCTGCGTGACGAAAATTCATTTTGTCACGTTTCCTGTAGGAAACGCATTTTGCAGGTATGAAAATCAGGAAAGGCTGACGTCACATTGCTTTTGCGACAATAATTTTACTTAACAAAAAATCGAGAATATCGTATTATAGCTCCGATTGACTATGCTAAATATATAAATAGTACCTATGGCGACAATGGGAATCTATGGAAGGCTCAATAAAAATCGGCAAGTTTTAATGAAAATCTGTAAGGCACAATGAAAATCAACAAAGCTTAAAAAGTAGGTGCAAACGTTTTGCAGATAAGGCCGTATCGGTATTGTTACTATATAAACGACAATGTTTATAAATACGCTTCTCAGTCTCCAGTTTCCATCCTTTGCATTGGTCTTCTAATGGCTTCTTTTACTCCGAGGGTGTTGAGAACCGCGCTCTTTCCAGCTCTGGTGACAATCTGGAAGTTGTTGTTACCTTTCATTGGAGAGTATATACCGATCGCTCGGGAAGTCGTGCATTGGCATGAAGGGGTACAATACGATCCATCCACGCAGTATCCAATCATTGACTTTGTGAGTTTACGAAATTCGATTGGGCCAGGCGTTGAATATCAAATAACTAGTGTATAATTTGTTCAAATGCTTCTATTGCTGAAGTTGTTACATCTCTTCGAGCCAACGTGAAAGTTTATTTATAAATTCAGCGAACGATTCAAACCCAATTTGGTTCCTCATCGGGGCTAATCAAGAATTTAAATTATCTGACTCGACTTCATAATTAGCGACAGATAACACTCACGGTGTCGCATGATGGAGACGCGACGCCGGAGGACGACAATTACAGATTGCAGGTGTCTGTAATCGACGATTAGAGACTCATTACAGATTACAGGTATCTGTAATCGACGATTATAGACTCATTACAAATTACAGGTATCTGTAATTGTCGTCCTCCGGCGTCGCGTCTCCATCATGCGACGCCGCGAGTATTATCTGCTGCTGATTATGAAGTCGAGTCAGTGAACCTTGTTACTGTCCTGTATGAGGAATCAAACTAGGTTTGAAACGTTGGCTGAGTTTAAATGAACCAGAGATGACCGATTTCATACCGATTTCATCCCATATTGCCATGATATTCGTTGAAATCCAAAATTGTAAAGTCCTTCAGAATTAAATCCAAATCCCATTGTAGGTTGGACTGGTCGAGGAAAACGGCTACGACGCCGAAGAGTACAAAGTGACGACGAGTGACGGCTACATTATACGAATACATCGTATCAGCGGTGGACCAAACAGTCCGACGGCTCCTGGCAAACCGGTTGTACTCATTCAACATGGCATCTTACTCGCATCTGACAACTGGGTACTCATTGGGCCTCATAACGATTTACGTATGTTTGTACAAACAGCATTTTTTCAGTTTCGCTCGCTCGTCCCAGTTTATCTTTCAACCATACTTGGGATTTAATGTTTAATTTGATGCATCACGTTAACCAAAGCAAATGAATATGATATGGCTATGATGGTCATAGTTATATCTCGTACAAATTTCTGCTGATACTTTGCAGCCTATCTTTTGGCTGATGCCGGATACGACGTTTGGGTAGGAAATATTCGAGGAAACTCATACTCACGAGAACACGTGTCCCTGAATCCAGACAGTGATGAATATTGGGAGTTCAGGTTCGCAAGATGGACAACTATGTACCTACATCTAAAAATTACACAGACTATTTTCGATTCCCAATAATTATTCTTCGCAGCTTCCACGAGATGGGTATTTACGATATCCCAGCAATCATCGACACGATTCTGGACACCACGGGAGTTGAAAAACTAAATTACATCGGCTACTCTATGGGAACGACGATGAGCTACATAATGCTTTCAATGTTACCCGAGTACAACGATAAAATCGAGACGTTGTACAGTTTTGCGCCGGTAGCTTTCTGGAATTATGACATACGAAGACTCATCGCTTTCGTGGAACTGTTTGCGGGACCGTTGAAGGTCAATTTTTGGAAATTAAAATTGAAAAATTGAAAATTGAAAAAAGGTTTATATGTATATGTGTGTAACTTGGAACTTCTGTTGCTTACAGGTTGCTGGTGAGTTTTTCGATGTCAATAATGTACTGCCTCAAAGTGCAGTAGCAGCGTATGTCGGTAGTAATTATTGCAACAAAAAAAATGTGACCCAACCTCTGTGTGTTAACTTGTTTTGTCTTATTGCACTGGACTGCGATCGGTTCAACAAGGTGAATCAATTGATGAAAAGCAAATGACTTAAAAAGTAAATAACTCAATTGTAATTCCTTCTAGACGGCACTTCCATCAATTTTAGCTCATTTCCCCGCGGGAATATCAAGACAGTCACTTCTGCACTACGACCAGCATATCAATAATAGTGAGTTTCCTGGTAGAAATTATTAACCATTGAAATAAGCAATGGTCACGTACAAATAAATTTTTCTCTTAGAAACATTCAAGGCGTACGATTACGGGGCGCGGAAAAATAGAGCTAAATATGGACAATCAGAACCTCCTCACTATAATATATCGAAGATAACAGTACCAGTGAGACTCATATACGGAGAGAGCGACGACATCGCCAATCCAAAAGTGAGAAATCAATTCGTTCAAATTTCTTATAAGATGTACCGTAATTTTATTTTTTAATCTTTAACTCGTTTCAGGACGTTATAGATTTGGGCGCAGCGTTACCGAATCTCGTATCGATTTACAAGATCAAAAACAAAAAATTCAATCATTTCGACTTTTTGTACGCCACAGACGTACGGCAACTCGTCTATGAACAACTACCCCTGCTGAATTGAATGTATCAATTTTTTAATTTGAGATCGGATAATAGTGCAAAAGAGATTCTTCCTTTTGTCGTTGTGAAACAAAAAGAAAATTTAATCTGATCACAATCAAGTGTTACAGTTAAAGAACCAAATTATCCTGTTGTGTATCTTTATTATCTTTGTCTTAATTTCTGTAGTGTAAATAAAAAATGAAGAGTAAGAAATTAATTTCTTCACAGGATTGCTAAAAATTTTTCCATGAATTTTAAGTTTTAAAATAAATGCTTTTGTTTAATAAATAACATTACATCATTTTCCAGCATATATCCTGCTTACTGTGTATTCAATATCTGCTTGTTTGTTTTTTTATTTTCGAATATTTCAAATGGATCATTCAGCACTTCAAAATGTGCATCTTTTCCTTCGCAGTATACTATATGAACAAAAAGATTGAGTGACGAATCTCGTGTTCTCTTGTGTATGACTGACCAGACTGACCAGTTCGAGATTGATTTTAAAAATGCTTTGTATCTTAGACAAACATGAAACGAATAAAACTTGTCTAGCATAATTTTGATCGTTGGTCGAAAACTCTAGTTCAAAAGCAAATGCGCTAATCATATAATGAGATAGCTGATTATAAGGTCAATGACTTTGTACACGTTTTGAAATAGAAGTCTTGTGGGGAAATCTAAAAAACGCCACGTGTTGGGCATGACTTCGAGTGATCAACAAGGTCCGAGAAATGGTTCATTCCTTAATTCCTGTTAGTGCTTTACAATATCTCATGGCTTAAAAACCTATATCCTTCCAAATTCACAGCCGAATATTCCTCACTGATCCTTGCAATATCCTTACAGTTATTCTGTGCGCAACTATAACTCATTATGAGTAGGTGACTGCAGTTTATGTAAATACATTTAGATAACTAAAATACTTAAATTTTTATTTTAAATACAATATAGTTATACGTCTATTTGTGGATTCATTTAATTTTACTCCAAACAAATTAAGTTATGGCTAGCATTAGATGTGTTTAATCGATTACGCAGCGTATCTGGCATTACTTGCTGATTACGTTTCATGATTTTTCCATGGTGACACACTTATTGGACATCATTATCTTGAATTTCGTGAAAATATATCACATCTTTAGTTTTTGTGCCTTGGAGTCACTTATATTTAAACCTCGAAAGTAATGAGCATTGAGCAATAGTTTACAGATAAGACCAAATCGGTAGTGCCTATATAATAGCGTTGTTGACACTTGCATTCCTCAGTCTCCTATTGCTCCTTTGCCACGATCTTCCGATGGCTATTTCTGCGAAAGTCTTTAAAACCTTGCTGTTGCCAGCTGTGGCAATGATCTGGAAGATCTTGTCGCCATATATTGGACAGTATCTACCGATTTTTAAGGAAGTCGTGCATTGGCACCCAGGAATACAGTATGATCCAGCCACGCAGTATCCAATTATGGACTTTGTGAGTTCGCGAGTGTTAGTTTGGCGTAAACATTTTGTCTGAAGCCGTTAGAAGTAAAAAGTAGTGTTGTTTTGCGTAAATACTTAATTTATTACCTGTTTGTTCGATTAACGTTGATTCCTATACAAAATCTTATATAATTACCGATGTTTCTGTGATACCAGAAAAATGAAATCGTTATAAAAGCACTAAAATCAAAAAGCAAATTCACGAACAGAATCCACAGGGATTCGTTGCATCACATTTTAAGCGTAATCAAAGCAATATTTCTTTAAAGATCGCCTTGGTCGAACAACACGGATACGACGCCGAGGAGCACAAGGTGACGACGAGTGACGGTTACATTCTGCGATTGCACCGTATCAGCGGTGGACCAAAGAGTCCGACGGCTCCTGGCAAACCAGTTGTGCTTATTCAACACGGCATCCTATTGTCATCTGACAGCTGGGTACTCATTGGACCCAAAAGCGACTTACGTACGTACGATAGGCACGTGTCGTGTAATAATAGTACATTACGATACAGTATACACGATACATACTCGCTGGGCTCGAACTTACACGATATGCAATAATGGGCCACTTAGGTCACCAGTGTCGTATATAATTTTATAGCAGGGCCTACCAAAATCCGCAGTCACGGATAAGCGTGACTTAAGTACGGATTTGGGTCACACTGTGCTATAAAAACATTTACGATTTGTTTTTATTTTGGTAACTTTGATTAATTCAACTCTGACTCTTTATATGGTAGTGACTAAGAAAAAATTAATTTCAAATACTGCGCGTTTTGCCGCGACATTCTCTGTTTAAATCTTCTCCTTTTGTAAATTTCAGCTTTTCTTTTGGTTGACGCTGGATACGACGTGTGGTTGAGCAACATTCGAGGAAACACGTATTCACGAGAACACGTGTCCTTGCGCCGAGATAGCGATGCATTCTGGGAATTCAGGTTAGTTTGAAAATCATTCAACACTTAATACGCAACAATGATTTTCTCGCCTCTCCGCAGCTACCACGAGATGGGCATTTACGATATGCCGGCATTCATCGACACGATTTTAAGCAAAACCGGGACTAAAAAGTTGACGTACATCGGCTACTCGTTGGGAACGGCAGTGAGTTACGTTCTGCTTTCGATGCTACCGGAGTACAACAATAAAGTTGACAGGGTGTTTAGTTTGGCGCCGGTGGCCAATTTCGAATACGAGCCGCGAAAATTTGTCAAATTAGTGGACAGATTTAAAAATCCGATTAAGGTCAGTTTTCGTAAATTGTACAAATTGCATGCACATACGCATAACTTAGAGTATTTAAGTAATTAAAGTATTTAAGTAAGTGGTAATTAAGTATTCTATATTGTCACAGTACTTCACCAAATTTTTTGGCATAAACGAGATACTGCCCCAAACTGCATTGGCAGCGTTCACTGGGGACGAATTTTGCGGTGACGATGACACAGTGACACAACCTATCTGCGCTAAGATATTTTGTCAAATGCTAATAGATTGCAAAAGGATGAACAAGGTGATACTACGACGCACTATAAGTAGCAAGTGAATATTTATAAAAATGCCAGGCATTTTAAAATTTTTTATATTTTACTTTAGACCGCACTTCCAAGTATTTTGGCTCATTTCCCCGAGGGTATATCAAAATTGACGATCGATCATCAAATCCAGAACGTCGACAAAAGTGAGTTTGCTCAATTCTCTGAATATTATTAGCATTGCAATGGCAAGTAAACAGTTGCTCGATAATATATTTTTTTCTCAGAAACATTTCAGGCTTACGATTACGGTAAAAAGAAAAATACGGCGAAGTATGGACAAGACCAGCCTCCTTACTACGATTTAAGGAAGATAACAGTGCCAGTCTCAGTTGTGTACGCAGAGAGCGATGACATTGTCAATCCAGAAGTATAGTAGAAGACGTTATTTATTCAAGTGTAAAAAGCTAAGTCAAGTACGCACATTTATTTATTTGTAATTTTTCACATATTTCAGGACGCTGTGGCATTGTCGAGAAAACTACCAAATCTAGCATCGTTACATTTGGTCGATAACAAAAACTTTAATCATCTCGACTTTTTATACTCCAAGGATGCGCGGAAATTAGTGTATAATAAAATTGTTAGTACGATTAGTGGTTAATAGTACAATAGATACTTATATTATTGTAAAATTTAAACGTATATTCGTATAATAATTCAAGTGAATAGCACATTAAAATTAAGAAAAGATAAATATAATTTACTGCTGAAGTAAAACGTAGACATTGATTACATTTATTTTTCCACAAAAACAAAATTTTAAATATACGCTAAAATAGCTATCAAGAGCGCAACCTTATAAATTATATGCAATTGTTATTCTTGCAGCGCGTGATTATATTAAGCTAAAAATCTCTTATCTCACGTCCGACTCGAAAACTGAAATTTTGTTCATCGCAATGTACATTTAACTTATTTAAAAACGTGCAGAAGACAGTACAGTAAATTCAGTTTTGAGGACTGTCAGGTGTGGTTAACTTTTCGAAAATACCTCAACATTGCAAAAAATGTAAACATGTCTTTTTTAGGAAAATTCTAATGGTGCATTGCCGTTAGCTGTAGAGAATAACTGTTAATTACTTAATTGAAATATTATCACAAAATGACAAATGCAAACAACCTGACCACGCAGAAATATTTGTGACTTATGGAAAAACAGGAAATAGTTGCCTTTTCTATAATTCCTGCGCCTAATAATAAAGAATAAAAATATTTATTATTTAAATCATAGAGATAGTTTATTGCTGCATTCATCAATTAACATTTTTTTGAAAAAGAATTTTAAAATTTGTCTTATACAGTCCAAGTACAGTTAAAATTGACACTAAAAAATTAAAAAAAACTACTAACGTAACAATTAAAAGTGCAACCTAAATCATTTTTTAACATTCTTCTCACGGCGGAAAATCATATTAAATTAGTAATTTGTTATTTCGTGTAGGTCATAAAAAAGAAAAATATTACTCATTACAATGTATATTTTACGTATTTAAAATTGTACAAACGCGAAACTTGTTAGTTTGTTAAATGTATTTAGATAAGTGTGTATACACTATCCAATTTGATTTTATCCCTCGGTAGTTGGTTTAATTATATTCTTTGCTGACTTTATCGATCTCTCCAAGGCAGTGGTTCAGAAAGGGTTTAAGAAATCGAAATCCCTTTCTTTATAAAAAACGTTAGTTTGTTGTTTGTACCTGGACCTACAAAGAAGCATAGGAATAATTTATAGCGAGTATCGAAATAGCTATTATGCCTGATTTGTATTGCGACGATTCAACCGACATTGTGGTCAGGTAATTTAGATGTTAAATTAGGCATCTTTCATAATTGTATACCATAATAACTGAATACAATTCCAAAGTTGCACCACCGTAACCACCTGAATGTGGTCAGAGCAAAACTGCATCAGGATGAGACAAGTTAAAAAAAAATAATAAAAACTGCATGAAGCAGAGTAAAGCTCCAACCTATAGCATATATTTTTTTATATATAGGTACCTCAATTGTATTGCAAGCTTAAACTGAATCCTGCAAGAGTGCGGTAATTGCAGATCACGGCACTGATCATAATAAAATTTCTCAGTATGATCCTAACACATACGAAAATGACAGTGCTTTGCTGATACTCGAGAAACCCGTTGAGTTATAGGAGGAATAAAATAAAGTTCTTTTGTAATTTCGAAGCTGCAAAAACTGCTATAATGTAAAATATAATTTTTGCATACTCCATGTACAAGTCCAATTTGTTTACCATTGTCGGACGATGATAAGAGTCAAAATTTGATTGGAAAATTTGTAACTGTTGCTGGATAGGGGCAGTCCTGGTTTGGTAATAAAATAAAATATACATTTGATTAATTATATGATAAGTTAAATCGTACATTAATTTACCATAATTGTTATTGTAGAGGGACCTATTGACAAAATCTATGGCCAAGCCAACATTCCTATAGTAGACAATGACACGAGCAAAAACTAGTACAGAAGATTCAAGAATGGTGCCAAGTAATTCAATTTTCCCAAGAAAATAATTTAAAAATATCTCAACAATAAACCAAAATGCAAACGTCTTTGCAGGGAAATTCTAGCAGTCCACTGCATTTCTGGTAGTCGGTGGCAGTAAACAATAACAATTACTTGGCTGGAGTATTGTCGCAAAGTAACAAATATGATCAGCCCGACCATTTAAGAATTTACACGAAAGTTGGATCTCACATCGATTCCTCATATTGAGCAATCTTGAATAATTATTTTATATCATTTCTGTTAGACTTCAGTGAATAATTATTTTGTAATAAATATGTCGGTAGTAATTATTGCAACGAAAACAATGCAGTGACCCAACCTCTGTGTGTTAACTTGTTCTGTCTTGTTGCTCTGGATTACGGTCAGTTTAACAAGGTGAATATCAATTGATGAAAAGCAAATGACTTTTGAAGTAAACTCTAACCAATGATTGTAATTCCTTCTAGACGGCACTTCCATCAATTTTAGCTTATTTCCCAGCGGGAATATCAAGACATTCACTTTTGCTCTACGAACAGCATATCAATAATCGTGAATTTCCTGGTGAACATTATTAACCATTAAAATAAAGAATGGTCACGTACAAATAAATTTTTCTCTTAGAAACATTCAAGGCGTACGATTACGGGGCGCGGAAAAATAGAGCTAAATATGGACAAGCAGAACCTCCTCACTATAATATATCGAAGATAACAGTACCAGTGACACTCATATTCGGAGAGAGCGATGACATCGCCAATCCAAAAGTGAGAAATTAATTCTTTCAAATTTCTTATAAGATGTACCGTAATTTTATTTTTTAATCTTTAACTCATTTCAGGACGTTATCGATTTGGTCGCAGCCTTACCGAATCTCGCATCGCTTTACAAGGTCAAAAACGAGAAATTCAATCATTTCGACTTTTTGTTCGCCAAAGATGTACGGCAACTTAAGAAAAGTGTATGTTATGTCATAGCATTAGATGTGTGTTTAATCGATTACGCACAGCATATCTGGCATTTACTTACTGATTACGTTTCATAATTTTTCATGGGGACATAGTTATGGGGCATCATTGTCTTGAATTTCGTGAAAATATATCACATGTTTACTTTTTGTGCCTTGGGGCTCAGTTATATGCAAACCTCGAAAGTAATGTGCAGTGAGCAATCGTTTACAGATAAGACCAAATCGGTAGTGCCTATATAATAGCGGCGATGACACTTGCACTCCTCAGTCTCCTGTTGCTCCTTTGCCACGCTCTTCGGATGGCTTTTTCGGCGAAAGTTTTCAAAATATTGCTGTTGCCAGCTGTGACAATGGTCTGGAAGATGTTGTCACCATCCATCGGACAGTATTTACCGATTTTTAAGGATGTCGTACATTGGCATCCGGGGATACAATATGATCCATCCACGCAGTATCCAATTACGGACTTTGTGAGTTCGCGAGTGTTGGTGCAGTGTAAACATTTTATCTGATGCTGTTTAGAAGTAAAAAATGTATATTTCCTTTTTGTTCGGTTAACATTGATTCAGTCACCTCAATCACAATACACGAAATCTCAAAAACATTGTTACTCTAATTGAAGTTCCAAAAAATGTATTCTTATACATCTTAACACCGTTGTTTCTGTAATACCATGAGAAGGAAGGCACCAAAATCTAAAAGCTAATTCACCAGCGCAATCCACAAGGGTGTTGCATCACACTTTAATTACATTCAAAGCAAAATTTCTTTACAGATCGCCTTGGTCGAACAGCACGGCTACGACGCCGAGGAGCACAAGGTGACGACGAGTGACGGTTACATTCTGCGATTGCACCGTATCAGCGGTGGACCAAAGAGTCCGACGGCTCCTGGCAAACCAGTTGTACTTATTCAACACGGCATCCTATTGTCATCTGACAGCTGGGTACTCATTGGACCCAAACACGATTTACGTACGTACGATACGCACGTGTCATGAAATACAAACATTTTCGATTTGTTTTTATTTTGTTAACTTTGATGAATTTAACTCTGACTTTTTATATGGCAGTGACCAAAAAGAAATTAATTATCAAATTGTGATAAACCGTACAGAATTTTAAATTTTACACTGTTGCCATTAAATCTTGTCCTTTTGTGAATTTCAGCTTTTCTTCTGGTTGACGCTGGATACGACGTTTGGTTGGGCAACACTCGAGGAAACACATATTCACGAGAGCACGTCACCTTGCATCGAGATAGCGATGAGTTCTGGGAATTCAGGTTGGTTCATTTTACACCAACTACAAGAGAAATACCAGTTTAAAAATTATCGAACACTTAATTTGCAACAATGATTTTCCGCAGCTACCACGAGATGGGTATTTACGATACGCCGGCATTCATTGACACGATTTTAAGCAAAACCGGGACTAAAAAGTTGACGTACATCGGCTACTCGATGGGAACGACAGTGAGTTACGTTCTGCTTTCGATGCTACCGAAGTACAACAATAAAATTGACAAGCTGTTCAGTTTGGCACCTGTGGCCAATTTCGAGTACGAGACACGAAAATTCACCAAATTCGTGCAGGAATTGCAAAATCCGTTGACAGTCAGTTTTCGTAAATTGTACCAATTGCATATGTAATATATAATCCACGAAATAGTGGAAATAATTCACCTCAGAAAATTGCAAAATTTTTTATTGAAGACACGCCTACCAGACCTATGTTTTCTGGTTTCTTAAACTATACTGAAAGAGAAAAAACTCCCGCGAACGATGAAACGTAGGGTATACTTTTTTTCGGAGCAAAAACGACTCGACAAATGATAAATAATTAACAAAAAAAGAACTCATAGATTTTTTTCGCGAAAACTATGAACTTTTATAAAAATTTCATTAGAACAAAAATATCTTAAAATCCATGGAAGAATGCTTTTCAATTTTTTCAGATTTTTAAAGGACATTTTTCGAAATTTCGATTTTTTCGACTTTTCGAAAAATCAAAAATTGCACCGGATCAATCCGAGAAAATTTAAGGACATTCATCGATATACTTATTTTAAGATAAGATAAGAAAAAATTTCAAGATTTTTGTTCTAATGAAATTTTTGTAAAAGTCCATAGTTTTCACGAAAAAAATCTATGAATTCTTTTTTTGTTAATTATTTATCATTTTTCAAGCCATTTTTGCTCCGGAAAGAAGTATACCCTACGATTCACCGTTCAAGCGAGTTTTTTCTCTTTCAATATGGTCTAAGGAACCAGAAAACATAGGTCTAGTAGGTGTGCCTTCAATAAAAAATTTTGTAATTTTCTTAGATGAGTTATTTTCATTATTTCGTGGATTAGCACATATGAGGAAATCTACGGAGAGTTTGCCATTTTTTGGCCGGAAAGTGGGAAGTGAGTAATTTTGAGGGCACACTAATCGGGGTAGATTTTTTACACTGGTTAGGACATACAGAAAAAGAAACCTGACCGAAATACATCGGTGCCCTATGCCAATAAAGTTACGGGCCAAAAACTGAAAAAATTAGATACGTTAATTTTTGCGCTTTTTTTCATTTTGCTAAAAGTTTAAGAGCAGGTCTTATGTTAAATAAAATTTGCAATCAATTAAAGTAAAGTACTTGAAAAGACCTTTCATTTGGATATCAAATCTAAATCAGATGTTCTGGTCAAAAGTTTCGCACGTTTGAAGATGACGAACTCGGATTCAGGCTTTTACAAAAAAAGTCGATTTTACCTTTTTTTTGTAAAATCCTTCTAACTTTTGCAACGCTCAATACGTCAAATTAAAGGTATTTTCTTATACTTTTTAATTATTTGAAGCAATTCTTGTTTTCTCTTATGCTGCTGACTTTTGATCTGATCGTGCATTTTCAAAGTTCAATAGCTTAAATTCAAGCTCATTTCTTCTACTTTTGTGCTTATTACTCTAAGTTTTAAATTTATTAAATTTATTAATAAGGTAGTATGCTATGTATATGCTTTCAAGAAATGACCTATTTGAAAAGCATGTACATAGCTCGTCGACTTTTTTTGTTAAAGCCTGAATCCGAGTTGGTCATCTTCAAACGTGCGAAACTTTAGACCAGTGCATCCGATTTAGACTTTATATCCAAATGAAAGGTTTTTTCAAGTACTTTACTTTAATTGATTGCAAATTTTATTTAACATAAAACTTGCTTTTAAACTTTTAGGAATGAAAAAAAGCGCAAAAATTAACGTATCTCTTTTCAGTTTTTGGCCCGTAACTTTATTGGCATAGGTATTTCGGTCAGTTTTCTTTTTCCGTATGTCCTAACCAATGTAAAAAATCTACCCCGATTAGTGCGCCCTCATAATTATTCACTTCCCACTTTTCGGCCAAAAAATGGCAAACTCTTCGTAGATTTCCTCATATGTGCTAATCCACCAGAAAGTGTTACACAACTCGGTCCAAAAGTTGCTATTTCATATTTTTAAGGGCACACTTATCATATCATTCTAGTTTTGTTTGGTTGCTCATTTCAAACCATGAACTGGTGTGCCTAGTTAAAACCCTCTTCCAACAAAGAGCTACAAGCGAAAAATCAACAAAAAAAATACCTCTAATTTTTAGAGCAATTATTGCTCTAAAAATTAAAAATAACGCATTATCTACGGTATTTTAATTTTTTGCTACCAGACTTAAAGTACACAAAAAGACCTTTAATTTGCATATAAATTTGTCTGGATCGGATACATTAATCAAAAGATACGCATATTTGAAGACAACCAACTTGGATTCTGGCTTTTACGAAAATAGTCGATTTTATCTTTATTTTTTTATTCCTTCTAACTTTTGATTTAAGCATCCGTGTGCAACATTCTATAGGTCAAACTAAAGGTCTTTTTTGTATTTTTCAGTTACTTGATGCGTTTTTCTTTTCGCTTATGATGAGCTATATATATATATGGGTGATTTGCAGAAAAGTAGCATATGGCATGTCGCCACCCCCTACACTGCCGTATTTAAATTTTGTCGAATTCGCAATTACACAAAAATTTTGTATTAAATTTACTTAAAAAGTGACGTTATATACTTAAGTAACTTTATGAAGTGTGCATTAATGGTTGTAGTAAATGTAGCTAAAATGTCACTTCCGTTTCATGTCGTTAAGCAGAATGTTGCTAATCAAAATGCTGTAGGGCTCTACATATATGCAACTAGGCTTTTGCAAAATATAGCAATTTGTTAAAGGAGGATATAATTTACAATTTTCTTTAGAAATATCTTGTGTGTGTGTGTATGTGTGTGTATGAATTTTTTCTTTTGTCTGAGCCCCATTATATTCCTCTTTAAAAAATGTGATGGTCTTTGTTCTGAAGCATTTAATACGAAATTCTGATTGATTGCTAAGTAAACATGACTATGCTTATCATGATTCATAGTTATTGACTGATATAATTAATGCAAAACATAACCCAAATAGCGCGCGAAGTGTTTCCTCTTTAAAAAAGTGATGCTAAGTAAATTTGATTATGATTAGCATAATTCATAATTTACGATTGATATACATAGAGTCCAAAGCAGATCTGAATCACGCGCGTGGCGCGCGCTGAATTCCTTGTACACATTTAATTTTCGCATTTTCCGTCTAAAGCTTTGTAACCCGAATTCAAAGTGTTCCATGAGATTTGAATTTTTCAATATGTTAAGACATTTTCTTTTGCATGGATTTAATGTGGTAGAAAAAACGTCAACCGAAGCCCTTGTTATTGCAGTGATAAGCACATGCATTCTTTACTTAAATATAGCCAAAATGTTGTAAATATAAAGCTAAATAAGTATCTAAAAGGACATTTGATTATCTTACTATGGCTCTTCACACCATAACCACTGTTAATGTTTATGGAGAACATTTTAAACGATAAAAAAACCACTATCAGTTGTCCCCTAAACGAAAATTTTTTTTCTTCGATTTGGATGGTGAAATATGCCATTTTTTTGCAAATCACCCATATCCTTCTCAAGTAGATCATTTTCTGAAAGCATCTATATATAGCACACTACGTGTTATATAAAAATTTATACAAACTAGATTTTCTTATGTGATATAACTATACAGAACTATATGCTTCTCAAATTGATCGGTTTTAAATGATTTTGAGAAGCGTATATATTATATATATATATATCGCACAAGAAAACTCGATTTTGATATATATATATGTTTTTCCTCTTTTGTCAAATGCTTGAAACTTTTAATCCAGTTGTACGCTTACAATGTTTAATATCTTAAATTAAAGCTCTTTTCTTCTACTTTTTAGTTAGTTAGTCCAAATTTTTATGTAACATATAGTATGCTATGCATATGCTTACAAAAAATGATCTACTTGAGAACCATATATATAGTGTGCTACGTTGAAAATTTTAATTTCGACTTATTGGCAAAAAGTAGAAGAACAGAGCTTTAATTTAAGCTATTAACCGTTAAAAACGAATGCCTGTGTCAAAAGTTAGAAGGAAAAAAAAGGTAAAATCGACTATTTTCGTAAGCGCCTGAAATAGAGTTCGTTGTTTTCAAACATGCGTATCTTTTGATCAGTGCATCCGATCCGAACAAATTTATATACAAACTAAAGGTCTTTTTGTATACTTTCAGTTTGGGTATATGAAAAAAATCAAAAAAATTAAAATACCGTAGATAATGAGGTTTTTTTAATTTTTAGAGCAAAAATCGCAGTCATTTTTTGGGAGTTTTCGTCTGTAGCTCTTTGTTGGACTAGGGTTTTAACTAAGCACACTCCAGTTTATAGTTTGAAATAATCTACCAAACAAAACTAGCATGGTCCGATTGGTTTGCGATATGAGTTGTGTAACACTTTCTGGCGGATTTCCACATGAGCGCGTAACTCGAAGCTCTCTATATTGTCGCAGTACTTCAACAATTTTTTCGGCATAAACGAGATACTGCCCCAATCTGCATTGGCAGCGTTCGTTGGGGACAAATTTTGCGGTGACGATGACGCATTGACTCAACCTCTCTGCGCTAAGATATTTTGTCAAATGCTAGTAGATTGCAAAAGGATGAACAAGGTGATATTACGACGCACTATAAGTGTCAAGTGAACATTTATAAAAATGCGAGGCATTTTTTAATTTTTTTATATTTTATTTTAGACCGCTCTTCCAAATATTTTGGCTCATTTTCCCGGAGGAATATCAAAGTTGACGATCGCACATCAAGTTCAGAACACCGACAAAAGTTAGTTTGATTCTTTGAATACTATTAGCTTTGCGATGGAAGGTAAATAGTTGCTCGAAAACATATTTTTCTTTCAGAAACATTTCGGGCTTACGATTACGGTGGAACCAAAAATAAGGCGATGTATGGACAAGACCAGCCTCCTTACTACGATTTAAGGAAGATAACAGTGCCAGTCTCAGTTGTGTACGCAGAGAGCGATGACATTATTAATCCAAACGTTTAGTAGAATACATTATTTATTCAAGTGTCTAAAGCTAAGTCAAGTACACATTTATTTATTTGTAATTTTTCACATATTTCAGGACGCTGTGGCATTGTCGAGAAAATTACCAAATCTAGTATCGTTACATTTGGTCGATAACAAAAACTTTAATCATCTCGACTTTTTATACTCCAAGGATGTGCGGCAATTAGTGTACAATCAAATTGTTAGTACGATTAGTGGTTAATAGTACGATATATACTTATGTTACTATAAAATTTAGAAGTATGTTTATATGGCAATTCAAATGATTGATACATATTAAAATTAAGAAAAGAATATTATAATTTACTACTGGAAATAAACATTTTTTAAATAATACAAAGACGTTGATTACATTTATTTTTCTACCGAATGAAAATTTAAATATACGCTTAAATAGCTATATCAAGAGCGCACAAACATAAATTATGTGCAATTCTTGTTCTTGCAGCGCATACCTATATTTAGCTAAAAATCTTTTATCTCACGTTCGACTTGAAAACTGAAATATTGTTCATAGCAATGTATATTTAGTTTATTTGAAAACGTGCAAAAGTCAGTACAGTAAATTCAGTAAATTTAAGGAATGTCAGGTGTGGTTAACTTTTCCAAAATATCTCAACAATGAAAAAAAATGTAAAAATCTCTTTTTTCAGGAAAACTCCGGTGGTCCATTGTCGTTAACTGTAAAGAATAACTTTTACTTCATTGAAATATTATCGCAAAATGATAAATACGTTCAGCCTGACCACTCAGGAATATTCATGAGTTATGGAAAAACAGGAAATAGTTGCCTTTTCTATCATTTAGAATGATAAAACTGTAAGGACTCCCGTCCCGTGTGATTATTATTAAAAATCAGAAACATAATTTATTGCTGCATTGATAAATTTACATATTTTTAAAAAAGAAGGTTAAAATATTATCTTATACAGATTAATTACAGTTAAATTTGACACTGAAAAATTAAAAAAAAACTACTAATGCAGCAATAAAAAGTACAATCTTCAATCATTTGTTAACATTATTCTCACGGCGCAAAATCATCTTAAGTTAGTAAAATATTAAAAATATTATTCATTAGAATGTATATTTTACGTATTTAAAGTTGAACAATCGCGATCCTTGTTAGTTTGTATCTGGACTTACAAAGAAGCATAGGAATAATTTACAGGAGGTATCAAAATGACTATTATATTTCTATTATGCCTGATTTGTATTACGATGATTCAACCGACATTGTCGTCAGATAATTTCATATTAAATTGGGCATCTTTCATAATTATATATTGAATCACAGAATACAATTCCAAAGTTGCGCCACCGTAACCACCTGAATGTGGCCAGAGCAAAGCTGCATCAGGAAGAGAAAAGTTAAAAAAACGATAATAAAAACTGCGTGAAGCACAGTGAAGCTCCAACCTATCCCATATATTTTTTTATATATAGCAATCGATTATCCAGCAAGCTTATACTGAATCCTGCAATAGTGATGATCGTAACACTAACAAAAATGACATTACTTTGCTGATACTCGATAACCACGTTGAGTTAGCAGGTGCAAAATAAATTTCGTTTTTAATTTCGAAGCTGCAAAAACTACTATAAAACAAAGTATAATTTTTACAGACTCCATAAGTCTAATTTGTTTACCATTGTCGGACAGTCATAAGAGTCAAAATTTGGTTAGAAAATCTGTGACTGCTGCTGGAAGGGGCAGTCCTGGCTTGGTAATAAAATAAAACATACTTTTAATTAATTAAACGTTAAGTTAAATAGTATATTAATTTACCATAATTGTTATTGCAGAGGGACCTACTGACAATACCTATCGTCAACCCAACATGCCTGTAGTAGACAATGACACGTGCAAAAACCAATACAGAAGATTCAAGAATGGTGTAGTAAACGATAAAGTAGTTTATGCTGGTAATCCTAAAGGTGTCAAAGATAACTGCCAGGTAATTTAATTTTCCCAAGAAAATAATTTAAAAATATTTCAACAATAAACTAAACTGGCAGTCCTTTGCATTTTTGGTAGTCATTTGCAGTAAACAATAACAATTACTTGGCTGGAGTATTATCGCAAAGTTACAAATGTGATCAGCCTGACCTCTCAAGAATTTGCACGAAAGTTGAATCTCACATCGATTTCATATTGAGCAATCTTCAATAATTGTTTTATAAAATTTCTTAGATTTCAGTGAATAATTATTTTGTAATAAGTGAACAAATAATAACGTTGTACAATATCAAATACTTGGCATTGAATTCCGAGCTAGTTTTTTTTTGGACTAAGTACAATGATCAAAAAAACCTATTAAACACAGTCATACCGATCCTTAACTAATTTCTTTATTTAGTTTATTTTTGGGATTCGATGCATTTTTTTAAAAAGATTTGCGTTACATTATATATACATATATGCATACTGAGAAAGTAATTCCAAAGCTTATTGTCGATGTTTTATAGCATTAGTGGTATTGATTATTTATTAAAAGGTAAAGCCATATCCTAGCGATTTTGAGATAAAGTCAAAATAACGTGCAAATTTGAAGCAAGCAGTTGACATTCAAAAAATAAATCATTGTTATTTTTGTATCACGTAATCCTGTTCAACTAAAAATTTTTTATCTCACGTAGCTCGTAAAAACTAAAATTTTATTCAACACAAAGACATATTTTACGTATTTAAAGTCGTGCAGCTGTGAAACTTGGCAGTGTGTTTCTGGACCAGAAAAAAGTATAGGAATAATTTACCGCTAGTATCAAAATGGGTACTAAAATAAAGAATAGTATATTTTTACTGTGTCTGATCTACGTTTCGGCGATTCAACCGGCATTTTCATCAGGTACATTCCACGTTACATAAGTTACCGTTCATAATTTTGTACACCATAATAACCGAATATAATTTCAAAGTTGCACCACCGCAGCCACCTCAATGTGGTCAGAGCAAAGCTGCATCTGGAAAAGGCAAGTTTCATTTTTTTAAAAACGAAAGCCATACAAATTGCAGTAAAGCTCTGACTTATACCGAATATTTTTTAAACAGGTGCTGCGCCCTGGATAGGTCTTTTGGCATATGGACCCGAAGGATCCGCTACCCTTCAAAACGATTGTGCCGCGACCTTAATAGGTCCTTCAACGTTAGCAACCACTGGTCAGTGCGCTGACGAAAAAAAGTATCCAAATCTTAGATTCGTTCGTTTGGGAGCATACGATTTGTCAGAGAACGCGAGCCCGGAGGCAAAAGGAATCGAATGTAAAATTAGCAAACCGATTTTACATCCTCAGTATAATCCAAATACTCTTGAAAATAACATTGCTTTGCTAATACTCGAGAAGCCGGTCCAATTATCGGGTAAGATTGTCTTTTAATATCAAAGCTGCGACAACTACTAAGCCAAGTAATAATTTTTACAGATGCCATTAGTCCAGCTTGTTTACCAGTAGCGAACGATCTCAAGAATAGTCCTTTCATCCATACTTCTCCAACTCTTTCTGGATGGGGACGAGCTAAGTCTGGTGATGCAAACAAAAAATCTTACCTGACGTACACCTGGCTGAAATTGATACTTTGAAATTTTGCGACTGCCGCCTTGTCCTGTGCATGTCACATGTCCGGTCACTGTGACGCCTTTGACTCCGCAGGGGTAAGGTCCTTACCGCCGCGGTAAGGATAAGGCGTCAAAGCGACCGGACATGTGACATGCGCAGGACGAGGCGCAGGACAAGACGGCAGTCGCAAAAGTTCAAAGCTTCCATTTCACTCAGGTGTACATGTCGTAAATAAATACTGAATTACGTATTAATGAATAATTAATGTTGTTGCAGATGCACCTATGAGCCCCAAACTTGGTCACAGTGTTCTTCCTGTAGTCCACATTAGTGACTGCAAGAATCAACACAGCAAGGCCACGAACATCATATTAGACGAACGTATTATATGCGCAGGCAAGCCCGAGGGTGGCGCGGACAACTGTCAGGTAATTCAGGCTTTCCAATAACTAATCGAAAAATATCTTGACAATTGAAAACAAATATATATATATAAAAATGTCTTTTCAGGGAAACCTTGGTAGTCCATTGACATTAGCTGTAAATCATAACCATTACTTCATTGGAGTATTATCCCAAGATCCCAAATGCGAACAGCCCAATCAAGCAGGAATTTACTCACGCGTTGGACAACACATGGATTTCATCTTGCAAAACCTTGCGTAATTGTTCCAGATGTAAATAATTACTTTGTAATAGGCGAGAAATGAATGCCTATACAATAAAATAATTTCTGCTAAATTTACGTGCTTCTAGTTTTTCTTTTCGTCGATTAGTAAGATAATAATTTGGGCGAACTCGACGTTAAATGCATGCGGTAACCGAACACCAACAATTTGGCCGGTATTCCATACTATTTTGTGTTTTTAGTTTTTTACAAACATTCATAATTTTTTCAAAGTTTATAGTCATGTCTGTTGTGGTACCCGGCGTGTACTTGCGGATAATACTTTAAAAATTAATAAAAAAACACATAAACTACGGATATAATTACTTCTTTTCTAACAATTTTTTTTTGAAAGCTGTAAAAATTTCATTATTTATACAATCATCATGGAACTTCTTTCATTTTTAAATATTTATTTACACCTTCAATCAAGCCATTGAACTCTACAAAATATTCAATGTTTATCTCACAAATCTATTATTATTAGGACATGATTTTTATTGAACTTATTTGCAGCGTGCACGATTCTAAAGGTTTGGGTTAACGAAATCATATGTTTAATATCTCATTTTACTCCTAAAAACCTGTACAACAAACTAAGATGAGCACTTTTTTCATAAAAATTTTTTTTCCATTTTTTCAAATTCGTTTTAATCATTTAGAAGCATACATTCCGAGACAAGTTTTGTGGTGACAACAAAGTAATAACTTAGCCTTTATGCCTTAATGCGTTAAGCTGTTTTGCAATATCGCACTGGATTGCAGAAAGTTCAACAATGTAAAAAAAATTCATTTGTGAAAATTAGCGGAAATTTTGGGAAATGAAAGAGCGAATTCGAAAAAATATAGGTACATTTTATTTTAGACTGCACTGCTGATTATTTGGGCGTGTTTTCCAGTAGGAACGTCATTATGAAACTTCCTGCATTGTGCTGAGAAATTTAACAAAAGTGAGTTTGACTGTGTAAATGTGATTATGAGGGATGAAAATAAATTATTTAAAAATAAAATTTTGTCTGAGCAAGATTTCAGGTGTATGATTACGGTACAACGGTACAACCTTCTTATTGAAATTCAACAAAATATAAAAGGCAACGATATTGTGAATCCCAAGATGAGAGGTTGTACTTAATTAGAACATTCGAAGGGAGGATAAAGACACTGATTTTTTTCGTTATTTTTCAGGATGTTTTGGCATTAGCTAAAATTTTACCAAATGTCGTATCATTATCGCGCTACCGATTACAAGAAGTTAAATCATTTCACTATTTGCAAAAGATCAACGGAAATTCATCTAGGATGCATTGCCTGTGTTACAACAAAAATAAGCATTTCATTGATCGTTTTAATTCACCGACTGAATTAATTCTAATCTGCATAATCAAGTTATGCGATACGTGCAAAACTTATGTAAAATACTGATAATCATTCAATAATTTCATTTACACTTCATTAATAATTTAGGTAACGTCGCTCAGCATGGACCATCATACATGAAGGCACTACATCGGTTTCCGGCTTGCAGTAACAGGTAGCACCAGCAGGTGTGGTTCATTAGGTGCATATTTAGATTCTTTTAAACTTACTGCATGGTGTGCATGCAAGGTGGCCGTTTAGATAACTTTTTTGGGTAAAAGTGATTTTGAAATTTCAAAAGAAAATTGAAACCTGCAGCAAAAATTTTTAGATATAAGTTTAACATATTATAACAATTTTTTGTAAAGTATAATTCCTTCTAAGTAAATCTACACGTTCGCCTAGATTTGCTGATAAGTGTGTTGTAAATTAGTTCCATTGGTATCGTAAACGATAAGGTTATTTGTGCTGGTAATCCTAAGGGTGGCAAGGATAACTGTCAGGTAAATTAATCTTCCTAACAAAAGAATTTAAAAATATCTCAATAATAAAACAAAATACAAATGTCTTTGCAGGAAAATTCTGGTAGTCCTAAACAAAACTAATTACTTGATTGAGGTATTGTCGCAAAGTTACAAATGGGATCAGCCCGACCACTCAGGAATTTACACGAAAGTTGTATTTCGCATCGACTTCATATTGAGCAATCTTATATAATTGTTTTATAAAATTTCTTAGATTTCAGTGAATAATTGTTTTGTAATAAGTGAACAAGTTATGATGCTGTACAATTTAAAATACTTTGTATTGAATTTCCTAGCTAATTTTTTCAGACTAAGTGCAATGATCAAAGAAACAGTCACACCGATACTTAACTAAGTTTTTTATTTAGTTTATTTTTGCGATTTGATGCATTTTTTTTTTTTAGATTTGCGGTGTATTATATATACATATATGCATGTAGAGAAAGTATTTCAAAGCTTATTGTCTCTTTTGCTTATTGCCACTTGATTGCTGAGATACTTCCTTGATTGTTTAGTAACATTGGTTGTTGACCGTCTGGTGCCCGGTGGAACATGAGCTGCCGGCATAATTCTTATTATATTATTTTAGAATAATTTTAAGCCCTGAAGAGGAGCCGCAACGGCTCGAAACGTTGGCGACTACAAAGTAATAATAAAGATTTAGTATGACTCGAAGAGATGCATAATTATTGTTCCTTAACTTATTGTCGATGTTTTATAGCATTAGTGGTATTAATTATTTATTAAAAGGTAAAAAATAATTGTTATAATGCACATCCTGGCAAGCGATATCCTGACGATTTTGAGACAAAGTCAAAATACTTTCAACGTCACAATTAGATATTCATTACATATTTCAATTGTTATGTTAAATTCAAAGCAAAGAATTGACATTCAAAAAAAAAAGTCATTAGTATTCCTGTATTTCGTAATCATGTTTAACTAAAAATTTGTTATCGCACGTAGCTCGTAAAAAACTAAAATTGTATTCATCAAGAGGCATATTTTACGTATTTAATATCGAGCAGCTGTGAAACTTCACAGTCTGTATCTGGAACAACAAGGAAGCATAGGAATAATTTACCGCTAGTATCAGAATGAGTGCTAAAATAAAGAATCACAAAAGTATGTTTCTACTATGTCTGGTCTACATTTCGACGATTCAACCGGCATTTTCATCAGGTACTCTCCACGTTAAATAAATTAGCTTTCATAATTTTGTATACCACAATAACCGAACACAATTTCAAAGTTGCACCACCGCAGCCACCTCACTGTGGCCAGAGCAAAGCTGCATCGGGAAAAGGCAAGTTTTATTTTTTGAAAAACGAAAGCCATACAAGTCGCAGTAAAGCTCTGACTATACCGAACATTTTTTAAACAGGTTCCTCGCCCTGGATAGGTCGTTTGGTATTCGGACCCCCAAAAGGCAATGCGATTCTTGAAGATTGTGCCGCCATCTTACTAAATCCTTCGACGTTGGCAACCGTTGGTCACTGCGTTGATGGAAGAAGGAGCGCAGATCTCTTATCCGTTCGTTTGGGAGGATACGATTTTTCTGAGAAGGAGACAGCGGAGGCCAAAGGAATCGAATATAAAATTAAGAATCCGATTTTTCATCCTCAGTATAATGCAGAAACTCTTGAAAATGACATTGCTTTGCTGATACTCGAGAAGCCGGTCCAATTATCGGGTAAGATTGTCTTTTAATATCAAAGCTGCGACAACTACTAAGCCAAGTAATAATTTTTACAGATTCCATTAGTCCAGTTTGTTTGCCACTGTCGGACGATCTCAAGAAGAGTAATTTCATCCATACTTCTCCAACTGTTACTGGATGGGGACAACCGTGGCTTGGTGATACAAATAAAAAAATTTTACTCGACGTACATGTATAGTAAATAAATGTGGAATTACGTATTATTGAATAATTAATGTTGTTGCAGAGGAACCTCAGAAAATGAGAGTTGGGCAAATGAAGATTCCTGTAGTCGACATTAATACGTGCAAAAGTCAGTACAGCGGAATGAAGGACATTGTAATAGACGATCGTGTTATCTGCGCGGCCAACCTCAAGGGCGGTGATGCAAACTGTCAGGTAATTCAGCCTTTCCATTAAAATAATCGAAAAATATCTCGACAATTGAAAAGAAATAAATGTAAAAATGTCTTTTCAGGGAAACATTGGTAGTCCATTGACATTAGCTGTAAATAATGTCAATTACTTAATTGGAATATTGTCCCAAGCTGTCAATTGCGAACAGCCCGGTTGGTCAGGAATTTACACACGCGTTGGACAAGACATCGATTTTATATTGAAAAATCTTGCATAATTGTTCTAAATGTGAATAATTACTTTGTAATGGGCAAAAAATGAACGCATCTACAATAAAATAATTTCTGCTAAATTTACGTGATACTAGTTTTTCTTTTCGTCGATTATTAGTGCGATAATGGTTTGGGCTGATTCGACGTTAAATGCATGCCGTAATCGAACACCAACTTTATATGCTGGTGAGTGATCATAGTCTATAACTATACTATTTCCGTGTTTATTGTTTTACAAACTTTTATACTTTTGTCAAATTTTATAGTCATGTCGATTGTGGTTCTCAGCATGTGCTTGCGGATAATACTTTAGAAAATTAACAAAAATTTTAATCATCATGGAACTTCTTTTATTTTGAAGTATTCATTTAGACCTTCAATTGAAGCTATTGAACTCTACAAAATGTTAATTTTTTTCTCACAAATCTATTATTATTAGAACATGATTTTCATGGAAGCTTTTTTACGGCGTGAACGATTCTGTTTGGGTTAACAAAATTATATGTTTAATATCTTATTTTACTCCTAAAAACCTGGACAACAAACTAACAAACATTTTTTAACAAAATCTTTTTTCCTTTATTTCAAGCAAGTTTATGCCATTTTTTCAAATTCGTTTTAATCATTTAGAAGCAAACAGTGTGAGACAAGTTTTGTGGTGACAACAAAGTAATACCTCAGTCTTTATGTGTTAAGCTGTTGCTATGTCGCACTGAATTGCGAAAGGTTCATCAAAGTAGAAAGAAGTTCATTTGTGAAAAGCGGAAATTTTTGGAAATGAAAGAGCGAATTTGAAAAAATATGGGTATATTGTGTTTTAGACTGCACAGCGGACTATTTTGGCGCATCTTCAATACGAACGTCGTTATGAAACTTCCTGAATTATAATGAAAACATTAACAAAAGTGAGTTTGATTGTGTAAATATGATTATGTGGGACGAAAATAAATTATTTAAAAATAAAATTTTGTCTCAAAAAGATTTCAGGCCTACGATTACGGCGTGTGTAAAATAAGATGAAATAAAGACAATTACAATCTCCTTATTATAATTCAACAAAATATAACAGCATTATAGTATCACTGTTTTACGCAAAGGGCGGCGATATTGCGAATTTCAAGATGAGTTTAATTAGATCATTCAAAGACAGGATAAAGACATTAATACTTTTCAGTATTTCTCAGGAAGTTTTGGCATTAGCTAAAATTTAACCAAATGTTGTATCGTTATCGCGCCATTGATTACAAGAAGTTCAATCATTTTGATATACTATTTACAAAAGATGCATGGAAATTTATCTACGCTGCATTGCCTCTGCTACAACAAAAATCAACTTTCGCTTGATCGTTTTAATTCACCGATTTAATTAACTCTAATCTGCAGAATCAAGTTGTACGATGCTTGCAAAATGAATACAATGTAATAATGATAATCATTCAATAATTTTATCTACACTACATTAATAATTTAGGTAAAAATCGCTCGGCATGGACCATCATACATGAAGGCACTCCACCGGTTTCCGGCTTGCAGTAACAGGCAGCGCCAGCAGGTGTGGTTCATCAGGTGCATATTTAGATTCTTTTAGGCATATTGCGTGGTGTGCACGCAAGGTGGCCGTTTACATAACTGTTTTTGGGTAAAAGTGATTTTGAAATTTTAGCGCGCGTCAAAAGAAAATTCAAACCAGCAGCAAACATTTTTAGAGATAAGTTTAACATATTATAACAGTTTTTTGTAAAGTTTAGATCCTTCTGAGTAAATCTACACGCTCACCTAGATTTGTTGATAAGTGTGCTGTAAATTATTTCCGTTGGTATTGTAAACGATAAGGTTGATTGCGCTGGTAATCCTAAGTGTGGCAAGGATGACTGTCAGATAAATTAATCTTCCTAACAAAAGAATTTAAAAATATCTCAACCATAAAACAGAATACAAATGTCTTTGCAGAGAAATTCTGGTAGTCCGAAACAATAACAATTACTTGGTTGAGGTATGGACGCAAAGTTACAAGTGTGATCAGCCCGACCGCTCAGGAATTTACACGAAAGTTGGATTTCGCATCAATTTCATATTGAGCAATCTTGTATAATTGTTTTATAAAATTTCTTAGACTTAAATGAATAATTATTTGTAATAAGTAAATAAATAATAATGTTGTATAATATAAATTTTATATATTGAATTTCCGAGCTAATTTTTTTCGGACTAATAGCAATGATCAAAGAAACCTATTGTATACAGTCATACCGATCCTTAACTATAAGTTCTTTATTTAGTTTATTTTTGCGATTTGATGCATTTTTTTGAGGTTTGCGGTGTATTATACATACATATGTGCATGTAGAGAAAGTATTTCAAAGCTTATTGTCGATGTTTTATATAGCATTAGTGGTATTCATTATATATTAAAAGGTGAAAAAAAATCGTTATAATAATGCACATCCTGGCAAGCGATATCCTGGCAAATTTGAGACAGAGAAAAATATTTTCAACGTCACAAATAGATATTCTTTACATATTTCAATTGTTATGTTAAATTCAAAGCAAAGAGTTGACATCCAAAAAATAAGTAATTATTATTCCTGTATTCCGTAATCATGTTTAACTAAAAATTTGTTATCGCACGTAGTACGTAAAAAATTAAAATTTTATTCATCAAGAGGCATATTTTGCTTATTTAATGTCGAGCAGCTGTGAAACTTCACAGTCTGTATCTGGAACAACTAAGAAGCATAGGAATAATTTACCGCTGGTATCAATATGGGTACTAAAATAAAGAATCACAATAGTATGTTTCTACTGTGTCTGATTTATATTTCGACGATTCAACCGGCATTTTCATCAGGTACTCTCCACGTTAAATAAATTAGCTTTCATAATTTTGTATACCACAATAATCGAACACAATTTCAAAGTTGCACCACCGCAGCCACCTCACTGTGGTCAGAGCAAAGCTGCATCGGGAAAAGGTAAGTTTTATTTTTTCAAAACGAAAGCCATACAAGTCGCAGTAAAGCTCTGACTTATACCGAACATTTTTAAAACAGGTTCCTCGCCCTGGATAGGTCGTTTGGAATTCGGACCCCCAGGATTCAATGCGCCTTTGGAAGATTGTGCCGCGATCTTACTAAATCCTTCAACGTTGGCCACCGCTGGTCACTGCGTTGATGGAAGAAGGAATGCAGATCTCTTATCCGTTCGTTTGGGAGGATACGATTTTTCTGACTATGAGGCAGCGGGCGCCAAAGGAATCGAATGTAAAATTAAGAATCCGATTTTTCATCCTCAGTATAATGCAGATACTCTTGAAAATGACATTGCTTTGCTGATACTCGAGAAGCCGGTCCAATTATCGGGTAAGATTGTCTTTTAATATCAAAGCTGCGACAACTACTAAGCCAATTAATAATTTTTACAGATTCCATTAGTCCAGTTTGTTTGCCACTATCGGACGATCTCAAGAAGAGTAATTTCATCCATACTTCTCCAACTGTTGCTGGATGGGGACAATCGTGGTTTGGTGATAGAAATAAAATCTTACTCTTCGTGCATATAGTAAATAAATGTTGAGTCACGAATTATTGAATAATTAATGTTGTTGCAGGGGAACCTAACAAAACCAGAATTGGGCAAACTAAGATTTCTGTAGTCGACATTAATACCTGCAAAAGTCAATACAGAGGAATCAAGGACATTGTAATAGACGATCGCGTTATCTGTGCAGGTAACCTCAAGGGCGGTATTGGAAACTGTCAGGTAATTCAGCCTTTCCAATAAAATAATCGAAAAATATCTTGACAAATTAAAAACAAATAAATGTAAAAATGTCTTTTCAGGGAAACATTGGTAGTCCATTGACATTAGCTGTAAATAATGTCAATTACTTAATTGGAATATTATCCCAAGCTGCCAATTGCGAACAGCCCGGTTGGTCAGGAATTTACACACGCGTTGGACAATGCATCGATTTTATATTGAAAAATCTTGCATAATTGTTCTAAATGTGAATAATTACTTTGTAATGGGCAAAAAATGAACGCATCTACAATAAAATAATTTCTGCTAAATTTACGTGATACTAGTTTTTCTTTTCGTCGATTATTAGTGCGATAATGGTTTGGGCTGATTCGACGTTAAATGCATGCCGTAATCGAACACCAACTTTATATGCTGGTGATCATAGTCTATAACTATACTATTTCCGTGTTTATTGTTTTACAAACTTTTATACTATTTTCAAAGTTTATAGTCATCTCCCTTGTGGTACTCGGCATACACTTGCGGATAATACTTTAGAAAATTAATAAAAATTTTTAAACAAATAAACTACAGATACAATTCTTTCTTTTATAACAATTGTTTAATTTCCATTAGTCTAGTAAACGATAACGTTTGTTTGTGCTGGTAATCCTGAAGGTGGCAAGCATATAACTGTCAAGTAATTTAATTTTCCCAAGAAAATGATTTAAAAATATCTGAACAATAAAATAAACTACAAATGTCTTTGCAGGAAAATTCTGATAGTCCTGAATAATAACAATTACTTGGTTGGAGTATTGTCGCAAAGTCAAAAATGTGATCTGCCCGACCACTCGATCAGGATTTTACATGAATGTTTTTATAAAATTTCTTAGATTTCAGTTAATAATTATTTTGCAACAAGTGAGCAAATTATTTTGTAATAAGTGAGCAAATAATAATGCCTATACAATATAAATACTTTGTATATCGACCCTTAACTAAGTTTTTTATTTAGTTTATTTTTGCGATCCGACGCATTTATTATGAAGATTTGCGGTATATTATGTATACATACGCGCATTTAAAGAAAGTAATTTCTAAACTTATTTTCGATGTTCTATATCGTTAGTGGTATTGGTTACTTATTAAAAGGTAAAATGCTTACAACATGCACAATTAGATACTCTTTAGAAATTTGAATTGTTATCTTAAATTCGAAGCAAACAGTTGATATGCAAAAAAATGTCATTATTATTTTTGTATGGCGTAATCATGTTTAATCAAAAATTTGTTATCTCAGGTAGGTGGTAAAGATTAAAATTTTATTTATCACAAAGCATATTTTATATAATTATTCCATATTTTGCATATAAAGTCGAGCAGCTGTGAAACTTGGCAGTGTCAATCCGGACCAACAAATAAGAAGCATAGGAATAATTGACCGTTGGTGTCAAAATGGGTATTAAAATGAAAATTTACAATTGTACGTTTCTACTGTGTCTGATCTACATTTCGACTATTCAACCGGCATTTTCATCAGGTATATTCCACGTTAAATAAGTTAGCTTTCATAATTTTGTACACCGCAATAACCGAATAAAATTTTAAAGTTGCACCACCGAAGCCACCTCAATGTGGTCAGAGCAAAGCTGCATCGGGAAAAGGCAAGTTTTATTTTTCGAAAAACGAAAACAATACTAACCAAAGTAAAGCTAGCTCTAACTTATCCCACACGTTTGTTTTGACAGGTTCCTCACCCTGGATAGGTCTTTTAGGATACGGACAAGAAGGATCCGATGCGATTCTTTACAATTGTGCCTCGAGCTTACTAAATCCTTCAACGCTGGCAACCGCTGCTCACTGCGCCGACGAAAAAATAATTGCAAATCTCAGATTTGTTCGTTTGGGAGCATACGATTTCTCAGAGAACGCGAATCCAGAGGCGCAAGGAATCGAATATAAAATTAAGAAACCGATTTTACATCCTCAGTATAATCCAAATACTCTTGAAAATGACATTGCTTTGCTGATACTCGAGAAACCGGTTGAATACTCCGGTAAGGTTGTTTTTTAATTTCGAAGCTGCAACAACCACTAAGCCAAAGAATAAATTTTGCAGATTCCATTAGTCCAGTTTGTTTGCCGCTATCGGACGATCTCAAGAAGAGCCATTTCAGCAATACTTCTCTAACTGTTACTGGATGGGGACAACCGTGGTTTGGTGATACAAATAAAAAAATCTTACTAGACATTCATATCGTATTATATAAATGTTGAGTTACGCATTAATGAATAATTAATGTTGTTGCAGGGGGACCTACAAACACCAAACTTAATCAAACTGATCTTCCTGTAGTTGAGATTAATACGTGCAAAAGTCAATACAGCAGATTTACGAACGTCGTAATAGACGATCGTGTCATTTGCGCAGCCAAGCCCGAGGGCGGCGAGGCAAACTGTCAGGTAATTCAGCCTTTCCAATAAAATAATCTCAAAATTTCGCGACAATATTAAAAAATACTACAAAACTGTCTTTTCAGGGAAATATTGGTGGTCCAATGACATTAGCTGTAAATAATAACCATTACTTAATTGGAATATTGTCCGAAGCTTACAATTGCGATCAGCCTGGTTGGCCAGGAATTTACTCTCGCGTTGGACAACACATCGATTTTATATTGCAAAACCTTGCGTAATTGTTCTAGATGTGAATAATTACTTTGTAGTACGCGAGAAATGAACGCCTGTACAATAAAATATTTTCTGCTAAATTTACGTGTTTCTAGTTTTTCTTTTGGTCAATTAGTACGATAGTGCTATGTCGATTCGGACTAACTGGGCGTTAATTGTATTCGATAATCGAACACAAACTTTATGCCGATGATCATATACTCTATACTATTTTCTGTATATAGTTTTTTACAAACTTTTATACATTTTGAAACTTTATTCTTATTTCGATTGTGGTACTTAAGTACTTAAGGATAATATTTTAGAAAATTAATAAAAAAACAAAAATTACAGAAACGATTCCTTTTTTTATAGTAATTGTTTAAGGGATATGACAGGTTTAACGAGCGAAAAGAAATTTTTTTGATAGCTGTAAAAATGACATTATTTATGCAATCATCATTTTTCTTTTATTTTGAAGTATTCATTTAGACCTTCAATTTAAGCTATTGAATTCTGAAACATATTAATTTTTCATCTCACAAATCTATTATTATTTGGACCTGTTTTTTACTGAAGTTTTTTTGCAGCTTGCACGATTCTAAGCGTTTGAATAGACATAAATGAATTATTAATATCTCATTTTACTCTTGAAAACCTAAAGTATAAACTAAGTGGAGCACCTTTTTAATAATTCGTTTTCATTTTTTCAAACAATTTTATGTCATTCTTTTCATTTATTATTTAGTTTTTATTTAATTTTTTTCGTTTTGACCATTTAGTGTTATACGTTGCAGACAAGTTTGTTAGCGACAACAAAGTAATAGCTCAGTCTTTATGCGTTAAACTGTTTTGCAATATCCCACTGGATTGAGAGAGCGAATTTGGAAAAATACAGGTATATTTTGTTTTAGACTGCATTTCTGACTATTTTGGTTCTTTTCTCAGCAGAAATGTCGTTATAGAACTTCTTGCAGTTTGACGAGATCATTAACAAAAGTGAATTGGATTGTGCAAATATGATCATGAGGGATGACAATAAATTATTTAAAAATAAAATTTTGTCTTAGAAACATTTCAGGCCGACGATTACGGTGTGCGGAAAATAACATGAAATATGAACGAATACAAACTCATTATTATAATTTAACAAAAGGTAATAGCGTCAGTCTCAATGTTTTACGAAAAAGGCGACGATATTGTGAATCCCAAGATGAGTTTAATTAGATCATTCACCTACGATGCACTGCCTCTGTTACAACAAAAATAAGCATTCGCTTGATCGTTTTGATTCACCAATTTAATTAATTCTAATCTACCAGATCAAGTTATGCGATACGTGCAAATTTATGCATTGTAATACTGATAATCATTCGATAAATCTATATCTACACTATATTAATAATTTAGGGAAAGTCGCTCAGCATGGAGATGGACCATCATATACGAAGGCACTCCAACGGTTTCCAGCTTTCAGTAACAGGTAGCGTCAGTGGATGTGATTCATCAGGTGCAGATTTAGATTATTTTGAACATACTGCGTGGTGTGCGCGCAAAGTGGCCGTTTAGATAACTTTTTCTGGATAAAAGTGATTTTAAAATTTTAGCACGCGTCAAATGTTAATTTTATTATAACATCTAACAACCCACTTTATTAGTAAAGTATAGTTCCATTCGAGTAAATCTGCACGTTCGATCCCCTATATTTACTCAAAAGTGGGCTGTAAGTTGTTTGTGCTGGTAATCCTAAGGGTGTCAGGTAATTCAATCTTCCCAAGAAAATAATTTTAAAATATCTCAACAATAAACTAGCATGCAAACATCTTTGCAGGGAAATTCTGGTAGTCCATTGCATTTCTGATAGTCAATGGCAGTAAACAATAACAATTACTTGGCTGGAGTATTGTCGCAAAGTTACAAATGTGATCAGCCCGACCACTCAAGAATTTGCACGGAAGTTGAATCTCACATCGATTTTATATTGAGCAATCTTGAATAATTGTTTTATAAAATTTCTTAGACTCCAGTGAATAATTGTTTTGTAATCAGTGAACAAATAATAATGCTTGTACAATATAAAATACTTTGAGTTTGATTTGCGAGCTAATTTTTTTCGGACTAAGCAGTATGATCAAACAAACCTGTTGTAGACAGTCACATCGATCCTTAACTAAGTTCTTTATTTCGTTTATTTTTGCGATTCAATGCATTTTTTTTTAAATTTGCGATGCATTATTTATACATATCGCATATATAGAGAAAGTGATTTCAAAGCTTATTGTCGATGTTTTATAACATTGGTGGCATTGATTATTTATTCGAAGGTAAAGCCATATCTTGGCAATTTTGCAACAAAGTCAAAATACTTAATTTAACATGCACATTACATATTCATTAGAAATTTCAGTTATTATTTTAAATGTGAAAGAAACAGTTGACACCCAAAAACAATATTGTAATTCTTATATCACGTAATCATGTGTAACAAGATATTTGTTATCTCACGTAGCTCGTAAAAAATATAATTTCATTTCGATTGTGGTATTCGTTTACTTGTGGATAATACTCCAGAAAATTAATAAAAAAATCAAAAAATTTACGGAACCGATTCCTTCTTTTATAACAATTTTTTAAGGCATTATGACAGGGTTAATGATCGAAATAAATTTTTTTACCGCTGCGAAAATGTCATTATTTATGCAATTCATGAAACTTCTTTTAATTTAAAGTGATCGTTTAGACTTCCAATTTAAACTATTAAACACTTAGAAACGTTAACTTTTTATCTCGCACAATTCTATTCTTAGTAGGACATTTGTTTTACTGGAGTTTTTGCGGCGTGCACGATTCTAAGCATTTCAGTAGACAAAATTAAATGTTTAATATCTCATTTTACTCGTTCAAACCTGTACTACTAGCAATGTGGAGCACTTTTTAATAAAATTTATTTTCCATTTTTTCAAGTGAATTCCTGCAACTTGTAGGCTATTTTGCACCAGAATACTCTTTAGAAACTTCAATTATTATCTTAAATTTTAAGCAAACAGTTGTCATTAAAAAAAAAAGTCATTGTTATTCTTGTACCGCGTAATCATGTTTAACTAAAAATTTGCTTACTCACGTAGCTCGTAAAAACTGAAATTTTATTCACCACAAAGGCATATTTTGCATATTTAAAATCGAGTAGCTGTAAAACTTGGCATTGCGTGTCTGGACCAACAAATAAAAAGCATACGAATAAATTACCGCTGGTATCAAAATGGGTATTGAAATGAAGAATTACAATAATACGTTTCTACTGTGTCTGATCTACATTTCGACTATTCAACAAGCATTTTCATCTGGTACATTCCACGTTAAATAATTTAGCTTTCATAATTTTTTACATCACAATAACCGAATACAATTTCAAAGTTGCACCACCGCAGCTACCTCATTATGGTCAGAGCTGCATCGGGAAAAGGCAAGTTTTATTTTTTGAAAAACGAAAACTATACTAACCACAGTAAAGTTAGCTCTAACTTATTCCATAATTTTTTAAACAGGTTCCTCGCCCTGGAATAGGTCTTTTGGGATACGAACAAGAAGGATCCGATGCGATTCTTTACAATTATGCCTCGAGCTTACTAAATCCTTCAGCGGTGGCAACCGCTCTTCACTGCGTTCACAAAAAAAGACATTGCCAATCTCAGATTCATTCCTTTGGGAGCATACGATTTCTCAGAGAACGCGAACCCAGAGGCACAAGGAATCGAATAAAATTAATAAACCTATTTTACATCCTCAGTATAATGCAAGTAATTATGAAAATGACATTGCCTTGCTCATACTCGAGAAACCGGTCGAATACTCTGGTAAGGGTGTCCTTTCATTTCGAAGCTGCAACAACTACTAAGCCAAATAATAAATTTTGCAGATTCCATTAGTCCAGTTTGTTTACCACTATCGGCCGATCTGAAGAGCAGCTATTTCAGCAATACTTCTCCAACTGTTGTTGGATGGGGACAACCGTGGTTTGGTGATACAAATAAAAATATCTGCAAAATCTGCAAACGTGCCAAAGTCAGTACAGTAAATTCAAGAATGTTCCAGTAGACGACCATGTTATATGTGCTGCCAAGCCCCAGGGTGGCAAGGAAAACTGTCAGGTAATTCAAGCTTTCAATGAATTGAGTTTCCTGACGAGAGTGACAATGTTCACCGAAGTGTCGACAAAAGGAAAAATAGTGTAATTTATTTTCACCTTTATTCTACATATTTTGCCTACGAGAGATCCATAGACTCCTACTGCAAGAATATTGAAAAACACCAAGGGATTAAGACCTTTAAATATCACACGTACGTGTAGTGGACTACTCGTATTGACATATGCGTTCTAATAAAATAATTGAAAAATATCTCAAAAATGTAAAAAAATAATGCAAAATTGTCTTTTCAGGGAAACGCTGGTGGTCCAATGACATTAGCTATGAATAATAACAATTACTTAATAGGAATATTGTTCCTAGCTTACAATTGCGATGAGCCCGGTTGGTCAGAAATTTATACAGACGTTGGACAACACATTGATTTTATATTGCAAAATCTTGCGTAATTGTTCTAAATGTAAATAGTCACTTTGTAATATGCGAGAAATGAACGCTTGTAGAATAAAATATTTTCTGCTAAATTTACGTGCTTCTAGCGTTTATTTTCGCCGATTGGTACGATGATAATTCGGGTTCGGCTAACATATTTTTTTTGGACTAAGTACTATGATCAAACAAACCTATTGTACACAGTCACATCGATCCTTAAATAAGTTCTTTATTTAGTTTATTTTTGCGATTCAATGCATTTTTTTCAGATTTGTGATGTCTTATGTATACATATGCGCATATATAGAGAAAGTGATTTTAAAGCTTATTATATATTTTTACACCATTAATGGTATTGATTATTTATGAGAATGTAAAGCCATATCTTGACGATTTTTATTAAAAGCGACAATGTCATAATCGATAGAGTATCATGCTAATAATTCAGAGATACTGGGTTCAAGCCTAACTCTCGACGATTTGGGGGACACCTTTTTGTTTAGATAAGTGTCTATGCATCTGAGCTCCAGTGGTTCAGATTCCACTATGTACAAGAGTCTATATTTCACTGTCATAAAACTGTAAGTTCCCATTGCTCTGCGCGAGCAATTAAAAATAGTGGAATCAATGCACTGAAATTAAGTACTCACAAGCGCAGGCAATGCAGAGCCATATAAGACTCTTATGAAGACTTGAAAAGACTGTAAAGTAAAAAAAAAATCGTGGCGATTTTGATACAAAGTCAATAACTTAATTCAATATGCTCATTAGATGTTCTTTAGAAATTTCCACTATTATCTTAAATTGGAAGCAAACAGTTGACAGCGAAATAAAGTCATTGTAGTTGTTATATCGCGTAATCACGTATAATTCGAAATTTTTTATCTCACGTAGTTCGTAAAAACTCAAATCTCATTTCGATTGTGTTAATCGTGTACTTGCGGCTGATACTCTAGAAAATCAATAAAAGATAAGAAAACAAAAAAACTACGGAAAGATTCCTTCTTTTGAAACAATTGTTTAAGGCTTTTTGACAGGGTTAATGATCGAAAAAAATTTTTTTTTCACCACACGGCGCGTAAAGTGCGTACTGTACGCCCTACGAGCGAATTACAGCATATGCATTTTACGCTCCTCATGCAAAACAATAGTATATGCAACACGGGAGTAAATAAAGAATGCATCAAATCCCATATAACTATGGCTCGAGCCAAAGGCGAGGGCGATAAATATGCGATTTGAGACATTCTTTATTTTTACTACCTAGGTGCATAATCTACTACAGCTTGTTACAGCTGCCAAAATTTCATTATTTATGCAATTCATGGAACTAATTTTATTATAAAGTGATCATTTAAACTTTCAATTTAAGCTATCGAACACTTACAAATATTAACTTTTCATCTCGCACAAATCTACTATTATTAGGTGCATGATTCTAAGCATTTGGGTAGAGGAAATTAAATGTTTAATACCTCATTTTACTCCTTGAAACCTGCACTATACAAACAAAGTGGAGCACTTTTTAAATACAATGTTTTGTTCCATTTTTCAAGTGAATTCCTGTAACTTATAGGCTATTTTCTACCAGGATATTCTTTAGAAATTTAAATTATTATCTTAAATTAGAAGCAAACACGTGACATCGAAAAAAGTCATTGTTATTCTTGTACTGCGTAATCATGTTTAACTAAAAATTAGTTTTCTCACGTAGCTCGTAAAAACTGAAACTTTATTCATCACAAAGGCATATTTTACGTATTTAATGTCGAGCAGCTGTGAAACTTCACAGTCTGTATCTGGAACAACAAAGAAGCATAGGAATAATTTACCGCTGGTATCAGAATGGGTATTAAAATGAAGATTTACAATTGTACATTTCTACTGTGTCTGATATACATTTTGACTATTCAACCGGCACTTTCATCAGGTACATTCCATATTAAATAAGTTAGCTTTCATACTTTTGTACATCACAATAACCGATTACAATTTCAAAGTTGCACCACTGCAGCCACCTCAA
Source organism: Philotrypesis tridentata (assembly GCA_018906965.1). NCBI lineage: Eukaryota > Metazoa > Arthropoda > Insecta > Hymenoptera > Pteromalidae > Philotrypesis > Philotrypesis tridentata. Next base: position 1,641,872 of record JACCIB010000022.1, read on the forward strand.
TGTGGTCAGAGCAAAGCTGCATCGGGAAAAGGCAAGTTTTATTTTTCGAAAAACGAAAACTATACTAACCACAGTAAAGCTAGCTCTAACTTATCCCACACGTTTGTTTAAACAGGTTCCTCACCCTGGATAGGTCTTTTGGGATACGGACACCCAAGTTCCGATGCGGTTCTTTACGATTGTGCCGTGAGCTTACTAAATCCTTCAACGCTGGCAACCGCTGCTCACTGCGTTGACGAAAAAATGATTGCAAATATCAAATTCGTTCGCTTGGGAGCATACGATTTCTCAGAGAACGCGAAGCCAGAGGCGCAAGGAAACCAATATAAAATTAAGAAACCGATTTTACATCCTCAGTATAATCCAAATACTCTTGAAAATGACATTGCTTTGCTGATACTCGATAAACCGGTTGAATACTCTGGTAAGGGTGTCCTTTCATTTCGAAGCTGCAACAACTACTAAGCCAAATAATAAATTTTGCAGATTCCATTAGTCCAGTTTGTTTACCGCTATCGGCCGATCTGAAGAGCAACAATTTCAGCAATACTTCTCCAACTGTTGCTGGATGGGGACAACCGTGGTTTGGTGATACAAATAAAAAAATCTTACTTAACGTAAATATCGTATATAAATGTTGAATTACGTATTAATGAATAATTAATGCGTTTGCAGGGGGACCTAAAGACACCAGCCTTGGGCAAACTAAGCTTCCTGTAGTCGACATTAATACGTGCAAAAGTCAGTACAGTAAATTCAAGAATGTTGTAATAGACGACCGTGTTATATGTGCTGCCAAGCCCCAGGGTGGCAAGGAAAACTGTCAGGTAATTCAAGCTTTCCAATAAAATATTATTATCGGAGTCTATCGACCTCTTGTAGGCAAATGTGTAGGAAAATGTAAAAACAAATTATACCATTTTTCCTTTTGTCGACGTTTCGAAGAACATTGTCACCCGCTTCAAGAAACTGTCTATTTTTTGAAAAATTTTAAAAATAAATACACAATTTGTAATAATGGACAAATATGAAAATGAATTTCTTAGAGGTAGAGGCGCATATACAAAGTGTAGAATCGTGTATTCTCTTCACCGGTTAGAAGCAGGCGGGGGAAGGAGAGGCATAATATTTTACACTATGTACGTGCTCCTCTAAATGTAAGAAATTCATTTTTATATTTGTCGGTTATTACTATTTGTGTATTTATTTATTACATTTTTCAATTAATTGAGTTTCTCGACGAGGGTGACAATATTCACCGAAGTGTCGACAAAAGGAAAAATGGTGTAATTTATTTTCACAATTTTCCTACACATTTTGCCTAGGAGAGATCCATAGACTCCTACTGCATACAAGAATATTGAAAAACACCGAGGGATTAAGACCTTCAAATATCACACGTACGTGTAGTGGGCTACACGTATTCACATATGCTTTCTAATAAAATCATTCAGAAATATCTCGAAAATATAAAAAATTAATGCAAAAATGTCTTTTCAGGGAAACGCTGGTGGACCAATGACAACAGCTGTGAATAACAACAATTACTTAATAGGAATATTGTCCCAAGATTATAATTGCGATAAGGCTGGTTGGTCAGGAATTTACTCACGTGTTGGACAACACATGGATTTCATCTTGAAAAATCTTGCATAATTCTTCTAAATAGGAATAATTACTTTGAAATAGGCGAAAATGAAAGCCTGTACAATAAAATATTTTCTGCTAAATTACGTGCTTCAAGTTTTTCTTTTCGTCGATTAGTACGATAATAATTCAGCCTAACTCGATGCTAAATGCATGCTGTAATCGAACACTAACTCTATGCTGGAGCTCTATGCTCCATACTGTGTTTAGTTTCTAACAAACTTTTTTACCTTTTTCAAAGTTTATACACATTTTGATTGTGGTATTCGTGTACTTGCGGATAATACATTAGAAAATTGATGAAAAAAAAAAACAAAAAAAACTACACAAACGATTCTTTTTTTTACAGCAATTGTTTAAGGGATTATGACAGCGTTAACGATCGAAAAGAAATTATTTTTTATAGCTGTAAAAATGATATTATTTATGCAATCATCATTTTTCTTTTATTTTAAAGGGATCGTTTAGACCTTTAATTTAAGCTATTATACTCTTTAAAATATGAATTTTTTATCTCACAAATCTATTATTATTGGCACTTGTTTTTTACTGAAGTGTTTTTTCAGCTTACACGATTCTAAGCATTTTGGTAGACAAAATTGAATGCTTAATATCTCATTTTACTCCTTAAAACCTGTAGTATAAACTAAGTCGAACATTTGTTTAATACATTTTTTTTGTCATTTTTTTCACACAATTTTGTGTCATTTTTTTCATTGATTAATTATTTTTTATTTCATTTTTTTCGCTTTGATTATTTAGTGTCATGCATTGGAAAGAAGTTTGTTGGCGAGAACAAAGTAATAACTCAGCCTTTATGCGTGGAACTGTTTTGCAACATCCCACTGGATTGAGAGAGCAAATTCGAGAAAATATGGGTACATATTTGCACTGCATTGCGTAAGGTTCAACAAAGTAAAATAAATTCATGTATGAAAAGCGGAAACTTTGAGAAATGAGAGAGGGGAATTCGAAAAAATGTAGGTATATTTTGTTTTAGAATGCATTGATGACTATTTTAGCTCGTTTCTCAGCAGAAATGTCGTTATAGAACTTCTTAAAGTATGTTGAGAACATCATGAGGGATGAAAATAAGCTATTTAAAAATGAAATTTTGTCTTAGAAACATTTCAGACGTAAGATTTCAGTGTGCGGAAAATAAGATAAAATACGGACAAATACAACCTCCTTATTGTAATTTAACAAAAGGTAATATCGTCAGTCTGAATGTTTTACTTAAAATGCGACGATATTGTGAATCCCAAGATGAGTTTAATTAGATCATTCAAAGACAGGATAAAAACATTGATTTTTTCATTATTTGTCAGGATGTTAAGGCATTAGCTAAAATTTAACCAAATTTCGTATCATAATCGCGCTATCGATTACAAGAAGTTCCATCATTTTGATACACTATTTGCAAAAGATGTATGGAAATTTACCTACAATGCACTGCCTCTGCTACAACAAAAATAAGCAATCGCTTGACGGTTTTGATTGACCGACTTAATTAGTTCTAATCTACAGAATCAAGTTATGCGACACGTGCAAACTTATGCAGTGTAATCCTGATAATCATTCGATAATTCTATATCTACACTATATTGATAATGTAGGGAAAGTCGCTCAGCATGGACCATCATTCACGAAGGCACTCCAACGGTTTCCGGCTTGCAGTAACAGGTAGATTTAGATTCTTTAGCACATACTGCGTGGTGCGATCGCAAAGTGGACGTTTAGATAACTTTTTCTGGATAAAAGTGATTATGACATTGTAGCGGGCGTCAAAAGTTAATTTTATTATAACAACTAACAACCCACATTATAACAACTTGTACAGTGTAGTTCCTTCCGAGTAAATCTACACGTTTCCCTATATTTGCTGAAAAGTGTGCTGTAAATAATTTCCATTGGTGTAGTAAACGATAAAGTTGTTTGTGCTGGTAATCCTAAGGGTGGCAAGGATAACTGTCACGCAAATTAATCTTCCGACGAAAATAATTTAAAAATATCTCAACAATAAAACAAAATACAAATGTATTTGCAGGGAAATTCTGATAGTCCTAAACAATTACAATGACTTGGTTGGAGTATTATCGCAAAGTTACAAATGTGATCAAATGTGATCAAATCAAATTTTATAAAATTTCTTAGACTCCAGTGAATAATTATTTTATAATAAGTGAACAAATAATAATGCCTGTACAATATAAAATACTTTGAGTTAAATTTGCGAGCTAATTTTGTTTTCGGACTAAGTATTGTGATCAAACAAACCTATTGTACAGAGTCACATCGATCCTTAACCAAGTTTTTATTAAGTTTATTTTTGCGATTCAATAAATTTTTTTTAAAGATTTGCGATGCATTATATGCATACATATAAGCACCCTACTATTGAAAATAACCAGGTGGTTTTTTCATTTGGTTATACCATATGGTAAAATCATCTGGGAATTGTAATATTACCGTACTGTTTTTGACTCGAATTACCATATGGCCAAATCATGTGGTAAAACCATGTTGTAACCTTTACATGGAAAACTAAAATGAACATCTGTATTATTATTTATCACAATTTGTAATACACATTTACATGAGAGACGTGTATGTATACCATAATCATTTGAAAAGATAGGTTATAAAATTTGTTTAAAATTGTATACAATTTATAAATAAATGATTCTATGTAAGTTTAGAGTACAAAACTTAAATATAAAAACATAAATAAAAAAATTAATTTTATAATCTATCCTGTGAAATGATTATGGTATGCATACACGTCTGTCATACATGTGTGTTAAAAATTGTGACAAATAATACTACAGATCTTCATTTTAGGTTTCTATGTAATGGTTACTACATGGTTTTACCACATGGTTTTACCACATGGTTTTGCCATATGGCAATCCGAGTAAAAAGCCTTACAGTAATTATATTACAATTCCTAGATGGTTTTACCATAAGGTATAACCAAATGGTAATACCACCTGGTTATTTTCAAAGCTTATTGTCGATGTTTTATACCGTTAGTAGTATTGATTATTTATTAGAAGGTAAAGCCATATCTTAGCAATTTTGAGACAAAGTCAAAATACTTAATTCAACATGCTGCACATTATATATTCTTTAGAAGTTTCAATTATTATCTTACATTTGAAGCGAACAGTTGACAGCCAAAAAAAGTCATTGTAATTCTTATGAAGCACAATCATGTATAACCTAGAAATTTGTTATCTCACGTAGCTCGTAAAAACTAAAATTTAATTTCGATAGTGGTACTCGTGTACTTTAGAAAAATACTTTAGAAAATTAATAAAAAAAAACAAAAAAACTTCGGAAACGATTCTTTCTTTATAACAATTGTTTAAGGCATTATGACAGGGTTAATGATGGAAAAAAAATTTTGTTTGAATGTTGTACAAATGTCATTATTTATGCCATTCACGGAACTTCTTTTATTTTAAAGGGATAATTTAGACCTTCAATTTAAGCTATTGAACACTTAGAAACATTAACTTTTCATCTCGCACAAATCTACTATTATTAGGTGCACGATTCTAAGCATTTGGGTAGACGAAATTAAATGTTTAATATCTCATTTTACTCCTTCAAACATGTATTACAAACAAAGTGGAGCACTTTTTTAATAAAAGGTTTTTCCAATTTTTTCAAGTGAATTCCTGTAACTTATAGGCTATTTTCTACCAGGATATTCTTTAGAAATTTAAATTATTATCTTAAATTAGAAGCAAACACGTGACATCGAAAAAAGTCATTGTTATTCTTGTACTGCGTAATCATGTTTAACTAAAAATTAGTTTTCTCACGTAGCTCGTAAAAACTGAAACTTTATTCATCACAAAGGCATATTTTACGTATTTAAAGCCGAGTAGCTGTGAAACTTGGCAGCGTGTATCTGGACCAACAAATAAGAATCATATACGAATAATTTACCGCTGGTATTAAAATGGGTATTAAAATGAAGATTTACAATTGTACATTTCTATCGTGTCTGATCTACATTTTGACTATTCAACCGGCATTTTCATCAGGTAAATTCCACATTAAATAAGAGTTAGCTTTCATACTTTTGTACACCACAATAACCGATTACAATTTCAAAGTTGCACCACTGCAGCCACCTCAATGTGGTCAGAGCAAAGCTGCATCGGGAAAAGGCAAGTTTTATTTTTCGAAAAACGAAAACTATACTAACCATAGTAAGGCTAGCACTAACTTATTCCACACATTTTTTTTAACAGGTTCCTCACCCTGGATAGGTCTTTTGGGATACGGACAAGAAGGATCCGATGCGATTCTTTACAATTGTGCCTCGAGCTTACTAAATCCTTCAACGCTGGCAACCGCTGCTCACTGCGCTGACGAAAAAATAATTGCAAATCTCAGATTTGTTCGTTTGGGAGCATACGATTTCTCAGAGAACGCGGAGCCAGAGGCGCAAGGAATCGAATATAAAATTAAGAAACCGATTTTACATCCTCAGTATAATCCAAATACTCTTGAAAATGACATTGCTTTGCTGATACTCGAGAAACCGGTTGAATACTCCGGTAAGGTTGTCTTTTAATTTGGAAGCTGCAACAACCACTAAGCCAAAGAATAAATTTTGCAGATTCCATTAGCCCAGTTTGTTTACCACTATCGAAAGATCTCAAGAAGAGCCATTTCAGCAATACTTCTGCAACTGTTGCTGGATGGGGACAGTCTTGGTTTGGTGATACAAATAGAAAAATCTTACTAGACATTCATATCGTATATAAATGTTGAGTTACGCATTAATGAATAATTAATGTTGTTGCAGGGGGACCTTTGGACACCAGCCTTGGGCAAACTAAGCTTCCTGTAGTCGACATTAATACGTGCAAAAGTCAATACAGCAGATTCAAGAATGTTGTAGTAGACGACCGTGTTATATGTGCTGCCAAGCCCAAGGGTGGCAAGAAAAACTGTCAGGTAATTCAAAGATTCAACCTTTCCAATAAAATATTATTTAGATGTCTTTTTATCTCTCCTAGGCAAAATGCGTAGGAAAATGTGAAAATAAACTACACCATTTTTTCTTTGTCGACGTTTCGGTGAACATAGTCACCCTCTTCAGGAAACTGTCTATTTTTTGAAAAATTTAAGAAATAAATGCACCATTTGTAATAATCGACAAATATGAAAATGAATTTCTTATATGTAGAGGCGCACATGAAAAGTGTAGAATCGTGTGTTCTCTTCACCGGTCAGAAGTAGGCGGCAAGAGAGTCTGTCCGGGGAAGAGAACATAATATTCTATAATATTGTGTTATAATTCTAATTGAAAAATATCTGGAAACTTGAAAAAATAATGTAAAAATGTTTTTTCAGGGAAACGCTGGTGGTCCAATGACATTAGCTGTGAATAATAACAATTACTTAATTGGAGTATTGTCCGAAGCTTACAAATGCGATCAGCCCGGTTGGCCAGGAATTTACTCACGCGTTGGAAAACATATCGATTTTATCTTGGAAAACCTTGCGTAACTGTTCGAGATGTGAATAATTACTTTGTAGTAGGCGAGAAATGAATGCCTGTACAATAAAATAATTTCTGCTAAATTTACATGCTTCTAGTTTTTTTTTTCATCGACCAGTACGATAATGAGTCGGGCTAATTCGGCGTTAAGTGCATGCGATAACCGAACACAAACCTTATGCCAGTGATTATACTTTATACTATATACTATTTTCTGTGTTTAGTGTTTTACAAACTGTTATACTTTTTTCAAAGTTTATAGTCATGTCCATTGTGGTACTCGTGTACTTGCGGATAATACTTTAGAAAATTAATATGAAAACAAAAGACACTATACGGAATTGATTCCTTCTTTTATAACAATTGTTTAAGGGATATATGACAGGATTATCGGTGCAATATATCGAATCGCTTTGAGACAGCGCATCGATTGGTATGCATAAAAGTTTTTTTAATTTATGGGTTGATAAAGTTAGACTTAAAAAGACCGTCCGACTGTACCTACGTATACGCACGGATTAATTGTTCGTGAACCTAAATAGTCCATTGTCCAGATGATCGGGATGCTGCGAGATATTTTTGAAAAAAATACCGAATTTAATCATTGGTTTAGCATTTGAATAAAGCAATTTTATTTAAAAAACAAATTATAGATATCCACAGAATTTGGTGTTCCGTAATCGTAAATTAATGCTTAACGCAAAATGAAGTAACAAAAATCAATAACTATAACAGCGGCCCGCCGCGTGCATCCGCGCACATGTAATCTACGTCAGCTCAACTTTTATATATAATATATAATATATATATAAATTCAACGTCTAGAATAATATTAACCGCACGCTTGCATCAATTCCATGCAATTAGTTTTAAAGATTCGAGTTCTCCATGAAGAAAACTCAACTGCTATAATATATATAACATCGAAATCAAAATTTTACCCTTCGCGCAACTCTCGGATCCGCGGCGGCGTCAAGTTCAAATTCGACGACTCTCTCTCTCTCCCCTATACACGCTTTGCTGCAACCATACGTGTGTGTGTGTGTGTGTGTGTGCGTATATATGTCGAATTTCAATGAAAAAATGCACTTTTCTTTGGTCCAGACATCGAAAAAATTTTTTAAAGCTAGAGGTTTCGGACCGATCAGACGTTCTTCTGTGAGCCGAAAGATAGTCAAAAGTGCAGAGGAATACGAGAAAAATTACTAGTAACCATATTTCTGAACCATTTTACGCTTTTTTTACAGAAAATTAATGCGTCAAAACACTGGAATAATAAGAACTACGAATGTTCCCGAGGCACCAATAAAATTTCAAATAACACTATAATACAATTATTACAAAAGAGCTTTAATTTAAAAAAAAATTGCCAAGTTTCGATGCTCTGATCAAAAGTTATGCCCATTTAAAAACAAAATAATAAAAATTCGAATAGCTAATTTTTTCTTTTTCCTCCATATGCCTCCCCTGCATATTAAATTTTCATATTCTACATTTCGCATGTTCCTCGGCATTTTTCATCATCCTTTGGCTTACAGAAGAAAGTCCCATTGGTCCGAAAGCTCTAGCTTAAAATTTTTTTCTGCGTATTCTGGACCAAAGAAAAGTGCATTCATTTTTTGAAATTCGACCTATATAGATATATATACATGTGTGTGTGTGTGTGTATGTGTGTGTGTCTGTATGTACACACACACACACACACACATAACTATATAAAGTATATCATCGTTCCACTCTGCATCGAGTACGTGTAATGCAAATTACTCTCATAATCGAGCATCTCATCTGACGTCGAATATTCCGTATATTATATATAGAGATTTATCAGGCGCCGCGTGCGCTACAACGCGCAATAATCTTTCTCGCGTATTATATATTATACACGCGCGCGAGACAAGCGACACTCGAGAACTCGCTCTCCTGATCTCTCCCTCTCGGCGCTCGACTACTTATATACTTGTATGATACAAGTATCGCGCACGACTATATACGCGTTACACACACGCACGCCTGTACAATAATATACACACGTATATACATCGCGCGTCTATCCATGCGTCGTACATATATATACAGACGCAGGAAGAGGAGCAATAAAAACGAGGGGGGCAAAAAAAAAGAGTCTGGCGGCGCTTGTAGCATTATATTATCGCGCGCGGCGAGAAAGTCGTCGTCGCCGGCGGCGGCGGCGGCGGCTGCGGCGGCGGCGATATAGGCGCCTATACGCCGCTGTATGTGCCTCGCGTCGACACTGAAAATCGGCGGCGCGACGCGCAGCTGCAGTTTAGTTCGCCGTGGCGAGACTTAGCGATGCCTGCAGATCTCGTCCTCTCCGGTTCGCTTGCGCGCTGCTGATCGACGTGTTTCTCGTAAAACCGCAGCCAGCAGCAGCAGCAGCCTCTCGAGTTTCGTGCGAACCGCACACGTATACTTGCGTAAAATTTGCGATTTGTGTACATACGCGAGTATCGCTGCGTCGTCCTCGCCGAGAGTCACAGGATATCACACTTGTATAATGGGAGAGACGATCGCGAGGAGGTTCGCCGTCGCGGCGCTCGTCGTCGTCGTCGTCGTCGCAGGTATACTTACGAGCGAGTCTGATCGACGCGTGTGTCTCTCTCTGGAGCTTACTTGTATACTTACCTAGATGTACAGTTTCTTAATTGTATATAGTGCGTACGTATAGGCTATTTTTACGCTCCGATTTGCGGGGATATCGCGTCCACTCCCCGGTCCGCGGCGTTTATCTCCGCCGGACTGCCGTGGATCTCCGCATTAAAGTATATACATTCTAATTGTGTATTCGTTCGCGGCGTTTATAGCCAGCTTATACTTATTGGCGCCGTCTAAGTTTTATAGCGCTCGCCGCACTCTCAGCCTTGCGAATTATATACTTGTATTTTTACTACTCCGTCGAGAGAGAGATGAGAGACTTCTGACCTCTCGTAATCTCCTGTCGAACCAACATCTCGCGTGCTTTGAGGCTCGATTATTCATTTTCCTTTTTTCGTCGTTTTTTTTTTACTTTTGCACCTATAGTACGTAGACAACGTAAGCGCGGTGTAGACCAGTTACACGTCGAATGAAATATCGATCGGCGATTACGTAGTTCAATGCGCGAAAACGCGCTGCTTGGCTTTTGCAGGAAAGGACGTGTCCCCGCAGAACTCGCTGCTGAACGAGGTGGAGACGATGATAAACACGGCGATCAAGCTGATTAACGAGCCGGCGACTTTCAAGCTCTACACGAGGTATTTATTTTTGTATACGCCGGCACTTTTCTTTTATACCCGAGAGAGAATTAGGCTCCTGATGTATGTACACTTGCAAAAAATGTGTGTGGATCGTTGAGAAGCTTTTCGAGACAACGATCCGTAATGCACAAGGAATTTTCCCTCGGGGCGGGGGGAGGGGGTAAGTGTTTCTGTGAAATAGAAATGAATCGAGTAAAAAAGAAATTATTAATTGGTGGTGTACGGGTAATTAAGCTCGTTTGCACTTATTAAATTGATTCCTCGCAAAAGCGCGACGGACGCAGTTGTAAAGTATATGCTTCGCCATAAACGAGTGTGTGCAAGTTTTTTTTTGTGAAGTATACATGTTATTTGCTCGAGTTTTTGTTAATGAGTGTATACGCTATTCTTAGAATATTTTCTGATCGACGAGGAACTAAGTGTTTATTCGATATTGAAATTGTTGTGAAGCATTCTGATGATGGCTCTCTCGTCCGAATTTTCATAAAACGCGTAATAGCTGGTCGTTTTGACTAAAAATTGATGAGGACAATGGGCTATGATGATTAGGTGAATTAAAGTTTCGAGTCACAGTATATAGTATATAAATATAAAAAAAAATCATTTTCAAGAAATAAATAAAATTAATTCATAGTATTATTAAAACTTTCTAATATAATCAGGTAAATTAAATAGGTAAATTAAAGTTTCACAGTATGCAAATAAATAAATAAAAATTCCTAAATAAATAAAAATCCTCTCATTCTATAATATTACAAATCTTACATCGAAACTGCACTTAGTGTCATTATGACAATTATCTTAATTTTTAATTGACTTAATTAAAAAACGCTTAAAGGACTAATTAAAAGTCGCACCTTCGCATCATCAAATTATGGACACCACGTAGAAACCGAAAGATAAGCCTATAAACAATACCGTGAAAATTATTTATCGAGCATCTCTCTCTCCCTTTCTATACATGGGAAATTCCGCCAAAATCATTCAGATAATTGGTTGGAAAATTAAAAAAAAAATTTCGTGCTACACCTCTGGGACAGCGTTTTCCTTCTTCTATAAGACACACAGAATACGAAAAAATTAATGTTTCCACGAAAACGCTCGTGTGATACTACTTTTTTTACCAATTTTGATTTTTAACAATAAAATTTAAAAAGCGAAAAAGGTTTTCTTTACTTATTGCATGTTTCTCACATATTATTGATATTTCGTAGGGGAAGAGTGCTTCAATTTAAGCTGTAGAGCACGAGGTAGAGCATTAAAATCGGATTGTTAGATTGGAAGTTATTGGCACTTAATCATAGCAATGGTGCCTGAATGACAATTTTTCGTGCAAACATCGATTAATCTCTAATTGAAAAACTATACATTTTCTAAAAAAAATTGATAAAAAATAAAAAGTTCTTAAAATCGGCCAAAGAATACACCTGAATTTTTTCAGTTCGTTTCGAGCAATTTTTCGATTTTGCAAGATAACGATTCTGGAAATATCGATAACATTGCTCAAGCGCCAATAACTCCCAATTAAACGATCCGATTTCAGTGTTCTATAGCTTAAATTGAATCCCTCTTCACCTACTACATAGCGATTATACGCGAGAAACATTTAGGTTCTCTCGAACTATGCAACGAGCAAAGAAAGCATTGTTCCCTTTTTAAATTCCATTTTTAAAAATCAAAATTAAAAAAAAACCAGGTTTCCATGCGGGAACACAATTTTTTTCGTCTATTCCAACTGTCCTACAGACAAAGAAATACGCTGTCCCAGAGGAAATTTCGTTTTCCAAATTATCCAACCAATTATCCGAATAGTTTTGGGGGAATTTCCCACGTCTTCTATACAGTACCCACACGCTGTACAAACGTCCGCACAAATCCCCGATTGACGCGCAAAACGAGCACGAAATCTGGCGTCCGCCGCGCCGAGCGCGCGGGGAGAGATCACGAAAGCCGATCGCGCCGCCGGCGCCGCGCGAGCGAGAGAGAGAGAGAGACGCGATGCAGGAAATGCCGCGGCTTTTTTATCCGCGTGGCGCCTCTAACTACATACATATCTCTCTCTCTCTCTTTCGCAGCCACGACGCCGCGAATTACGCTTCGCCGGCGCCTTTTTTTTCTCTCTCTCTCTCCTCTCCTCTCCTTCATTCGCGCACGTCTCACTCGCGCGCATTGCGCATATATACACATATCGCCTCCGGCGAACGAGATCAGATGTTGCTACACGTTTATACGTATATATATAGTTTATATAGCATGTAACACTCCGTATGCGTGTGTATAACCCTATATATAAGAGACGTACATAAGCCGCGTTTTAATAATTCTATTCTCAGCGCTGACGAGCCGACGCGACGAGCAGTCGTGGATATCGTGATGATGATAGACGTCGCCGTCCCGGCGCGCGGATCCTCGAGCTGATGCGATGTCTCGGACGAATATTAAAAAAATCGGCGAGGAGAGAGAGAGAGAGCTTTTTTTAAACAGCCGCGCGGCACTTTATATATTGCGCCCGAATTGCGGCTTTGACATTCAAATGTTCCCGCGCATAAGTCGCGGGGTAATCGGGTAATATATATATATATCTATAGCTGTGTATCGCGTGTTGGGACTTGGTAGTAGTTAAACTTCTTTTTTCCAAAATTGTTTTGCTCGGGGGTTTTATAATCAATTAGAGGCGGGACGACAAAACATGAGACGAAACAATAATCAACTATAATTAGACATAGTGAAAGAAATAAAATTGTGGGAAATCAACCCATAAAATTTGCGATTTTTTTGATGCTCGTTAAAAACTGTTTTCGTTCGCTATAAATATAATGACGGACATCCCCGTAATCGAATAACCCACGAAGACGACCGAACGTTTGAACCGAGCCTTAACGAAATTTTGGGTAAATCCGTTTGGTCAGACACGTGATTGACACGTTGCCTTTTTTAAATTACTAAATGCGTCTTCTGTTTCTTCTATACATATTATATTTCCTCCGCTATATGTATCTTGATTTAAGCTGATGCAAGACGCACAAGTTGAACGAATAGTCCAAATGCGATTAGGTTAGAGCGTGATCGATGCGCTTTCGTTACGTGCACGCGTAGAAGGCAATTTTCAATTAAATTTTAAAAGTTTTCAATTCCATTAATTAATCGTTGCGTTAAAAAGTATACTTGCGCTTCGAATCCACGGATTTAAAAATAAAACGGAACGGCGTAAATTTGTTATGTTTGAAACGATTCACAATTATCGACAACGTATATAAACGAGAAAAATTATCTCACGACGATTAAAAATAGAATTACTTAGCAAAAACAATTAGGCTTCTCCGATGTGTATACAATAGTGTCTTATTATTTTTATCGTCGACTCCAATAACGAACGTCAAAACGAATTTTTCCCGTCAATATTTACAATAATATTCGATTCTACATCGAAGATGGACAATTTTTCCCTATTTTTCAGAGAAAATCCGTTTGGCGAGGAGCAATTGCTCCTGAACAACACGGAGGTCCTTTACGCGTCGCACTTCAACGAAAGTCGACCGACGAAGCTCATAATTCACGGATTCAGCGATACGGGAAAGGAAGCCTGGATACGAGGCCTCATCGACGGTAAGACATTTTATCGCCGCCGCGTTTTTCAACTAATTAGAAAAAAAAGTCGAGTTTTCCACACAGCCTGCAATATCGAAATAGGCGATACGATCGAAACGACTGCTGTGTACACGGTCTATGGGACAAACTTTAATCGAGCGAGTGAAAAAAAAAGTCTGTGTCGACACATTGTTGCACATCGGCGCAACGATAACCCGCGCTGTGAACTTGCTGGAATTAAATTTTTCTCGCATTTTTTCACGACGGAAAAATCTTCGCGCGAGTTCTTACTCCATTTTCTAATTATAATGCTGACGTCAATTTTTCCAATGTTTAAGTCCAATGTTTAAAAAAAAATCTCGTATCTCGCTGTATATTACATTCAATTTTTTTTTATATGCTCCAATTTTTACGTAAAGTGAAATTCGATGTAACTTTAAGGTTCTACTAAATTTCTTAACTTTTTTGGTTAGTACTTATATTTTTTCAAATTTTGTACTCCTATCTGTTACGAAAAATAAGGACAATTTGTAAATTTTGAGCAATTTTAACGGTTTATTAGCAGAAATATTGCAAATTCATTGCTAAAAATTAAGCTTTTTTTGAAAAGTCTCATCCGCACTGAGTTTCAGTTTAGACCAACCAAAAAATGTATATGTACTTATGAAACCAAGATGAATAAAGAGCAGTCTCTGAAAAATGAAAAATTGATTTTTAACCTATCAGTCAATAAAACTTTTCAAAAAATGGATTTTTATTTTATAATATGGTTGTGAAAAATTTTATTTGTAAATCGGAGTTTGGTTTCATAAGTACCTATATAAATGTTTTGGTTAGTCCAAATTGAAACCCAGTGCGCAACTGAATTTCTAAATATAACGTAATTTTCATCAATAAATCTCCAATATTTCTGCTAATAAACCGTGAAAATTGCTCAAAATTTGCCATAATAACTTATTGCTTAAAAATACGCGAGTAAAAAATTTGAAAAAATATTATTACTAAACAAAAAAGTTAAGAAATTTGGCATCCGAGATTAAAATTCTAAATTTTCATCCACAGCGTACCTCAAGTATCAGGACGTCAACGTGATAGTCGTGGGTTGGGGTATCCTGGCAGCTGATCCGTACCCCACCGCGGCCAACAATACCCGACGAGTCGGCGAGTATCTCGGGGTCTTCCTCGAGTTTCTCTGCCGCGAATCGAATCTCGAGTACAAGGATGTGCACATGTGCGGACACAGTCTTGGATCGCACGTCGCTGGATTCGCCGGGGCGTTTCTGGACGGACGAATCGGCAGAATCACTGGTGAGCTTTAATGGGAAATCTGGTTTAGAGGCTCAGTATATCGCAAAAAAATACATTTGAAAGAAACAAGAAAACGAGGAGTAACCTTGAATGAAATTTCGAAAGGAAAGATTATTTTGAAGTGTAAGAGTTAACTGCAGATTCCTATTGACTCGCACGTATATAACAGAGTGTCATAGTTCACTTCAATTGTTTTTTTGCGATAGAACATAAATTTCTATGATAAATATAACTACAATGCTTACTTCTCTGCGCACTTCAAGTGCAGATCTAATCGGGAACTTAATTTATTAGCCTCAAGTCAATTATGTAAGTAACACGATGTTGGAAACGCCACTC
Organism: Philotrypesis tridentata; assembly: GCA_018906965.1. NCBI lineage: Eukaryota > Metazoa > Arthropoda > Insecta > Hymenoptera > Pteromalidae > Philotrypesis > Philotrypesis tridentata. The sequence goes on from JACCIB010000022.1 coordinate 1,657,535, forward strand.
ACTATTATGCTGAATATCCGTCAAGACTTCCTACACACAGCATATTCACAAGGAATTAATCTGCTTTTAACATCGTTTCGATTCATTAGTTGCCTATCGTTTCTCTCAATGAAAACACGCAGTTTCCCATTCGCAAGTCGCTTTGATTTTGAATTAACGCGTTTTACGTTGAATAATCATAATACAGCCTATAATGTCGTTGTAAATTAGTACAAAATATGATCAGTTATGTTATGCTAACGAAACACAATCAATTACGATTATAGTAACACAATATTATGATCACTTATGGTTATATTACACTACAATAAAATTCGCCATAAATTATGATGATATTATGATTAAAAAAAAAAAAATTGCCCATATAGGTCTGGACCCGGCCAGTCCACTCTTCGAAACCCCAGTCCTGTCGGACCCCGACTTCCGCCTCGACCCGACGGACGCCCAGTTCGTCGACGTGATCCACACGAGTGGCACAGCCTTCGGATTTCTCGCCGCCATCGGCCACGTCGACTTCTACCCCAATAGCGGCAAGTTTCCACAGCCAGGCTGCAACTTCGGACCTACGAACAGTATGTCGTCACACCTCCTCTTTCTCTCTCGCAATACAACGCTTGTACATGTATACATAAAGTAAAACGAGAAAAATCGCACATCTGCAGATAAACTCTCGCGCGCCTCGCATTTTTCCGCTGATAAGTATACAAATCTATTTTTCTCCTCTCTCTCTCTCCTCGACAGCTTACTGCAGCCATACGCGAGCCTATCAATTGATGACCGAGAGCATAGGAAGCACGTCCGGTTTCAAATCGAGAAGCTGCGAGAGCTGGGAGAAATACAAGGACGGCCACTGCGATCGCAATCCGATTGTTCTGATGGGGGAATACGCATCTACGTCGTAAGTCCCTATTTTTTTTTTTTTTTTTTTTAATTTTCTGATGTTGCAACGGTACATAGACGCACACATGTATATCTTCTCTTTGCGCAGATTGCGAGGAAAATTCTTCTTGACGACCAAGTACGCGCCTCCCTTCGCCATCGACTGAGGCCCGGCGCACACGCGACACTTTGGCCTCTGAAACTTCACTTCGCGATTCGGAATGCAACGCTTTCAACTAGTCATTTGTCGGATACTCTGTATATTTATACGTCATTCTGCATTCAGTCCCCCCGCATCTGTCCCTCCCCTATTGTGATTCGAGGAACGGTTTTGTTTTTTTTTAACGAATTCTCTACATTTGTTGTGAGAAAGAAGATGCATCGTCGAGACGCCTCATTGAGAAAAAAAAGAAATTTAACATTCTAGCTGTACTTATTTATTCATAAAGGATAATAAAACGTTGAATAACTTTTTTTTATTATTCAAGCAATGATTTTCATTTCTGTACAAAATGCGAGTTGATTGGTATCGTCGAGTACGGTGTAGTACCTGGACTTCAAAGATCGACAATTCTTTAAAAAACGTTATCTTTATTTTTAAATAAATTCCGGTTTCATGCGATTATATACATTATTGTTTTAAACATAAAATTCGCAGCATTGAATCGTGTATTTATATGTATATGTTCTATTATGAACGTGCTATTAAATAAGCAGTTAAGCAGTTAAGCTTAGATGGAAAAAGTGCATTTTTTCGAAGCTACATTTAAATATGTGTGTCGTTAACGTTAATTTAATCAGATACAATAGTAACAAAGAGATATCAAAAGAGCTATTACTAATTGTAATCACAATCAATCTCAAAAACAATACAATCCCAATTGCTGTTTTTTTATTGCCGCATGGAAAACTCTATACTCATAAAAATAAGTCATACTCTGTATGAAACAGCAGTTGAATGGAAAAATATTGATCCGTATACTCTTGTTCTTGGAACACTAGACTATTTTCTCTTTTTTTCGAATAGTTCCTATCGAGTTTACTTTTTCTTTTTCGACTTTTTGTCGGCAGGCACTGCGGCCGGAGTGCCTGTCAGCGCAGAAAGTTTTTGTTTCAATTGCAGAAGAGCGTCTACTTGAGGCTGCCACACGCTCTTGTCACCCTTAGCCTTTAGTTCTCTGACAAGATTGCCCTAATAAACAACAAATTTAGCATTAGTCTTTCGTGTTCAACTTTGAAAACCAGAAAAAGAAACGTGAAAACCAACCTGTTTTAATACTGCTGCTTCTAGCTCGGCAATTTCGGAGGTTATTTTGCCGTTTTGTTGAGGAGCCGGTGTTGATTGCGCTTGATTACTCTTGTTTTGAGCCTCGACTAATTTTTTCTTTAAATCTAAAAGAATTTGTACTTGTGGTTGCCAAACACTTTTTTCTTGTTTTGCTTTTAGATCTCGGACTAGTAAAGCCTGAAACAAGTAAAAGTACGTAAATCGATTGAATACAAAAATATATTATTAATTCGAAAAGGAAATAAATCAAGCTCGTACATACAACAATATTTGCGCTTAAACAAAAAATTTACGTACTTGTTTTGCAACCGCCGCTTCCAAAGACGCTACATCAGTTGGCGCCGATACTGCTTCTTTTGGAGGTGCCGACTCTTGTTTCCCAGCGTATTTCATTCTCAACTCCTCAACTTGTTTATCGTCTATTTTCGTGAATAACGGCGTCGGTTTGCCAATACTGTGACCAGCAGGCAACATTATCGAAAGAACTTCTGGTATATAGCCATAGTTTTGCTTCGACAGTCCCAATTGTCCTCTCAGTTCCCGAGCCGTATTTGGCATGAATGGGGCTAAAAGTGCCGAAAGAAGACAAGCGACGTTGCAGCAGACACCGATAACAGTTCCTCCCTTCCTCCTGTAATAATTAAACGGAGACCATGCGTTAGAATTAAATGTACATTATCATGAATTATTTTAAACTATGAATTAAAATTTTTATACTTGTCTTCCTCGCTTCCCTTGACTTTGACCCATGGTTGTTGGAATTGCATGTACTGATTCCCATGCTTCGAGATAGCTAATATGTGCCTCAAACTATCGCGCAGTCTTGCTTGTTCTAATAAAGTAACGTAACTCGTTAGTTCCCGTTGCACTAAGGCAAGGAAGTGCAAATCATCTTCAACCAGTTGCATTTCCGGAATTTTCGAGTTGAAAGTTTTTTCCGCGAACATGAGAGCTCTGAAATTCAAGAATCGTATAAAAAAAAAAAAGATAACTTGACGCCGCTGAACGCTTTGAATACACGATAACAAACCTGTTTACAAAGTTTCCGAGATTATTCAATAATTCGCTATTATTTTTAGTAGCCAGGTCAACCCAGTTGAAGTTGGAATCCATCGTTTCTGGTCTGATATAAGCCAGATAAAAGCGCCAAACATCAGCTGGTATACCAGTATCTCTCGCGTCCGTACCGAATACTCCAATGCCTCTCGATTTCGAGAATTTCGTATCCTCGTAGTTGAGATACTCTGAAATATTATTATATTTTTAATTTCGATTTCTTTCAATAAACAATTTTACAGCGTTTAAAATATTATTTACCGGTAGCCATGATATGCCTCACAAGAGTATGACCTTGATCAGCTGCCAAAAGGGTTGCTGGGAACATAATGGCGTGGAAGGGAACATTGTCTTTAGCCATGAATTGATAAAGGCTCACCCCAATGCCATTAGGTTTCCACCACTTTTCAAACTCTTTTGTGTACTTCTTTGTAATACTGAGATAACCAATGGGCGCATCAAACCACACATAGAACACCTTATCCCTGAAGCCATCCAATGGTACTGGTATTCCCCACTTTAGATCTCTCGTAATGCACCTAGGTTTTAAACCATCTCTCAACCAGGGTTTAGTAACCGCTCGAGCTACTGATGACCAGCCACCTTCTGCCTTGGTCGCCCACTCTTTCAGTCGTTCTTGAATCTAATCAACATTGTTATTTTGTTAATTAATCGTATTTTTTTAATAAATTATAGTATTAGTAAGTAGTAAAAGCATTTTAAATTACCTTCGGCAAATCCAAAAAGAATTGAGTGGAAGCTTTAACTATTGGTTTTGTACTACATACTTTACATCTTGGATTGATGAGTTCTGTAGCATTGACCAGATGCCCGCAACCGTCGCATTGATCACCACGAGCGTCTTCATATTTACATCCTGGACATGTTCCTTCCACAAATCTGTCGGCTAAAAACCTTTCACACTTTGTGCAAAGTAGTTGATCTACTGAATTGGGCATAATGTAGCCCTGTTCCTTTATTCTCAAAAACATATCCTGAACAATTTCAGTTTGCTCGGGTGTCGTAGTGCGACCAAAATAATCAAAACCAATGCTGAACCATCTGTAAATGTCATTGTGGATATCGAAAAATTTGTCACAAATTTGCTGTGGAGTCAGTTTCTCTTCAAGAGCCTTAGCCTCAGTTGCAGTACCGTACTCATCAGTTCCACTATGAAAGTAATTGCCTTTTAGTAAATCAACTAAATACATACACAGAATTATTAATTTGAAATATTACCTTATGTAAAGAGTATTGTAATTTCGTTGCCGACAATATCTAAGAAAGAGAATTTAATATTAATATTTTTGTGCTATTATTAAATTTTTGTTCAAAGTAAATTTAAAAATAAACCTTGCAAATATGTCTGCAGACAAAACACAGCCAATTATATTTCCTAAATGTGGAACGTTATTTACATATGGAAGAGCTGAAGTGATTAAAACGTTTTTCTCGCCTTTCCGTGGTAATACCGGATAAGGAGCTTCTTTAATGGAAGAATAAGTAACCGATGTCCAATTATTTTTGACAGACTCCATTTCTTCCTGTGTTATTGCTTTATCTTCTTTCTCTTCCGATGGGCTGTCCTGAAGTTCATTTAACAAATTTATGTACTAAATGTGTAAAGTCAATTTCTTATTTCAACTTTCCTTTGAATACTTACATTGCCAGTTGATACACTCTGGTGTTTTCCAGCACCAGTATACGAATTAAGAGGAAACCAAGATGCTGCATTGATAGAAATAATAGCTTGAACTCCTCTTTCTAGTTTAACCTTCTTTAACGACTTTTGAACAACTGGTAAACTTTGAATGTGCTTTAACCACTTATCAACATTGGCAAATTCTTTAGAAACCACTTCACCTATCTCGGTAACAATTACTGTAGACCACAAGGTTACCCAGATAGATGCATCTACTACTGTTAGATCATCCTTATTCTGTAAAAGATATTTAAAATTAAACAATTGAAGAACACAGCGTATTTATCAGTAAGCATCTGAATTATATTACCTTAATTAAGTACTGCTTATCTTTTAATGCTGTATTGAGTTCTTTTAGAAGAGACCATATTCTAGGCTTATGCGAAACATCCAATTTCCCAGATCCACCATAAGAAACTATCGCAGGCTGCAAGAGAATACCACGTTAGAAATAGCAAAACAAAATGTTTAACAACTTGTAGCGCTCATTCACCTGCAACTGTGACGCATCCCATTCAAGCCATCTGTTAGCAGCAACAGCGTTTTCTTCATTAACCGGTGCAAGATACTGCACTGCTGCACTGACGCTGAAGAGCTCTTCTCCTGGAGAATCCAACTTCAACACTGGTAGTCGATTTAACGAGCTTTCTAAAAATCACGTACAAAAAAATAAATAAACACTTTCACGTCTACAAAAAGTAGAAAAGCAAAACAACATGAAAGAAAACAGTTGCCCAAGAATGATTCGGTTAATGCAAAAAACATGAAACTCGGTAACAATTAAAAAAAAAAAAGCGAAACTCACTTTGCGACACAAACGACAATGCAACGACGCTTTTCCACGAGCAACAATCATACGGAGAAAAAAAGAAAAGCCAAGAGTTAGGTTAGAAAACTCACGTTTCAACTCGGCTTTGAGATCGAGATCCACTTCCTTGCCAGCGATTTCCGCCGCGATCACGAGCTTCAGGACGTTCGGATTGTTCGGATTCGACGAGGCCCTCATCTTCCTCTCAGCAATAAATTAATAAATACGAGCAATAAATAGGAAAATATGTTAACCACCCAACTCTCCGACACATGCGTGTGCGTGCGCGAGCGAAGCTGCTGCTGTGCGGGGCAAAGCTGGCGCGCTTGTTGCGTCAGGAGGGGCAGCTGACGACGTGGTTTTCTGCTTGTGTAATGGTGTTAGATATCAAGTACTTGTATATACTACATGTCATTATTTTACGATTTTTTTTTACTGCGCGAAAGTAAGAAACAAAGGAAGTATTTTTTTCGGTTTCTGGTTTAATGTCGAGGTCTTTAATGCGATGAGTCGGTGATGGAAGAAGATGGTATAAAGAGGTTATGCTAATTATTAAGTCTATAATGAGAGAAGATAAATGTAAATGTAATTGTTAATTCTTTAAGATAAATTCGTGTCTATTATGCCCTGTGTAAAGATTAGTAAATGTTTGTATTTCCTGAATGCAAATTCAAGACAGCTTTTATTGATACTTAGTCAAAGAATGCATTTTTTTTATTTGTATTTGAATCTTTCAGAATTTTTCGCGCCACTCGCAAATATTCTATATTACAATATACTTTATCTTATTTCTGTATATAAAACAATATAAAACATAACGTTAAAATCGAGTCAGTGAATCAAAATTTACGAGGATTGAAAGGAAAGCAAGTAAAATCGTTTATTTAAACGTACGTCATTTTTTATATAATAAGTACACTCCCGAGCAATCTATAGACAGATTTATAGGTTCAAATGAAAGCTTTTTCAGTAAACTTTAGTCTGTCTATATGAACTTTAGCGTTGCATTTGAAGAAATCCAAAATATTTTGCTAAAAAAATGCGTAATAATTTCTGCATAAAATGACTCAGGTAAAATTGTGCACAAAAAAACCTGCATTTTCCACACAAAATAATTGTGCACAAACATTTCTTGCACAGAAAAATCTTGCACAGGTATTTACTGCCCTATTAGTACAAAATCTCAGATGAGATCTCACGCCAAAATCTCATTTCACTGATTTTTACCGATTTGTTGTTCATTATATATTTAAGACCATTCTTAGTCAATTCGTGACTATTTTCGAAAGATTCGAACTTAGAAAATTACCATAATTATCTAAATCTGAAATTAGTGAAAATTTTAAGTTCCAATTTTTAAAAATTTTCTAAATTCGAATTTTTAAAAAATAGCCATCAATTCATTAAGAACAGTCTTAAATATATAATAAACCAAAAATCGGAAAAAATCAGTTAGATGAGTTGTCACCTGAGATATTTGAGATTTCACCTAAGATTTTGTAATAGAGTGCACAAAAAAACAAAAAAATTTATTTTACTATACTGTAAAACTCCAAAATAAAGCGTGTAAAGTTTTTCAGTGCTGTAAAATTACAAAAAAAATTATTTACATCAGTATTTGTACGCAGTAACCATACGTATCTGCGCACAATTTTTTTCGTATAGACAATATCAGTGTTGAGTTTTTTTTGTGTAAGTCGATAGATACAGATCCAGTACTTTTGCCAGAAATCGTTATATTATGTGGATTCCCTCCAAACTTAGCTATATTTGCCTTGACCCACTTTAATGCCAAATTTTGATCTTTAAGTGCATTATTACCAGTAGCATTCTCATGATTTAAATTCAATAAACCTAGAATAATTATTAGTGTGCAAATCAAGAATTTAACAATCCTCTCCGGATACGTTACATCGATGGCTGGGTGGAACAATCCCGTAACTCGGGGGTTGCTTGGAGAACCCCGTAACTCGGGAGTTGCTTGGAAAACCCCGTAACTCAGAAGCGCATTTTCCTTTCTAAAATTTTGCAGTGGCAGCCCTGTGGAAAATTGAAAAATGCGATTCTAAATAGATAAAAGAGTCAAAAAATTCTGAAAAATTCTACTAAAATACTATATATTTTCTATTGTTGTAAACTTTAAAATTTATTCAGAATATGAATAAATTAAATTATTTTAAAGTATAGTAGGTGCGCTCGCTCTCTTTTTTACTTCGTTATTGATAATTTTTTTTTAACATCTCTTGTGGGTGTGTGTATTAAGATGCGCGTGGTTTTCACATGCACGGTCTTCGTTGCCCCGTGCTTTACAAGCGTCGTTATAAAAAACTGACCTGGTGCCATGTATGGCATTGCTGCTGTATTCGACTACTGTGTGAACACTCGATTAATTGTTTGCTTGCGTTTGTTTTGCTCCTGGTTTTTAAAACTTGTTCGTCTCGGCTCCGACGGGAATGATGAGCGGCGGGATTAAATGCAAGTCTATAGGTATACGATTGTTGCCTGTGTGCATTTTACAAAAGCGCGCAGTCGAACATTGCATGGCTGCTGCGCGGCGCGTTCATTGCTGCAAGTGTGTGCGAGTCTGTGTGTGTAAAGTTCTCGCTAAGGTTCCTTCACACACTTCTGAAATTTTACGACCACGCTTTTAAAACCGAATGCTCTCGAGCTTTAATAATATTTCAGTTAAACATATGCGTGATCCCGCGCGATATTCATTTTTGCGCTTCCTTTACTTATCTCGTTAAGGAAGGTATCACGTGTGGGTGTGTGTATTAATACAGATGTTAAAAAAAAAAAATTATCGATAACGAAGTAAAAAAGAGAGTGAGCGCCTACTGTACTTTAAAATAATTTAATTTATTCATATTCTGAATAAATTTTAAAGTTTACAACAATAGAATATACGAGGAAATCTACGGCCAGGTGGCAATGCCTTTTTACTGATTTTCAGAAGCATATATATAACGTACCGGACGGAAAACCTAAACTTTAGACCATTTAGAAAAAAGTAGAAGATGAGAGCTTTAATTTGAGCTATTAAACTTTCAAAGCGGTCAGTTGGATCAGAAGGTACGAGGATTTGAAAAAAGACTAATTTTGCTTTTTTCCATGAAATCACTGGATTTTGGAAAATCCAGAGATTTTTCCCTTTCTTCAAATGCTACTTTTGATCCAGCCATGCGTTTTCAAAGTTTAATAGCTTAAATTAAAGCTCATTTCTTCTACTTTTGTGCTATTTAGTCTAAAATTTTTATTTATTTCGTAGTGTGCTATATATATTCTTTCAAAGAACGATCTTTTTGAAAATCATATATATAGCTCATCATAAGCGAAAGGAAAAACCTACCCAGTAATTAAAAAGTACAAAAATCGACCTTTAATTTGATGTATTGAACGTTGCAAACGGATGCTTGGATCAAAAGGTAGAAGGATTTTAAGAAAAAAAAGGTAAGAGCGGTCATTTTCGTAAAAGCTTAAATCCATGTTCATCCTCTTCTAAAATGCGAAACTTTTGATCAGTGCATCCGATTTAGACAATTTGAGCTCCAAATGAAAGGTCTTTTCAAGTACTTTATTTTATTTGATTAGAAATTTGATTTGACATACAGCCTGCTCTTAAACTTTGAGGAGAATGAAAAAAACACGAAAAAAAAGTAACTTTTTATTGGCATAGGGCGCCAATGTATTTCGGTCAATTTTCTTGTATTGTATAATGCCCTAACGAGTAAAAAACCTAGCCCGGTTAGTGTGCGCTCAAAATTACAAATCTTCCACTTTTTAGCCCGAAAATTGCCACCTGGCCGTAGATTTCCTCACAAGTGGTATTTCAGTAGAATTTTTCAGAATTTTTTCGAATTTTTTGACTCTTTTATTTAATTCGACTCGCATTTTTCAATTTCCCGCAGGGCTGCCACTATAAAATTTTAGAAACGAAAATGCGCTTCTGAGTTACGGAGTTTTCCAAGATACTCCTGAGTTACGGGGTTCTCCAAGTAACTCCCGAGTTATGGGGTTGTTCCACCCAGCCATCGATATACTATTGCAGTAACATTTAAACAGTTATAAATGAAAATATATATTTGTATATTCATACATATATTTTGAAGAGGAATATCCCACTGCTTATGCAGAAAATAAAATATTGTACAAAAAGAGAATTACCTAATGCGCTAAGCCGATAGTTAAAAGTCACAACGATAACATCTTCTTCCAGAAGAAAATCAGGACCGACATACGTAGCATTAGTATTACCAGTTTGATATGCTCCCCCATGGATATAAACCAGTACAGGTTTCGAAATAGGTTCGTTAAATTGAATCTACAAAATATTGAGATGAGAATATTCAAAATTATAAGTGTTAAAAAAATAAGAATTAATTGTAGAAAAAAATGGCCTTACATGTGGTGTGTATACATTAAGGTACAGACAATCTTCAGAGCCAGTTACAGTTGAACTTGAATAATTATATTGTATGCAGTGACTTCCTTCTGAAATAACATTCAGTACACCCGTCCATGCTTCTTTTTCGACTGGAGGCTATTAATATTAATTAATAGTAAATTTTATTAGTAAATAGAACATTTTATATTGCGAAGAAGATTAGAGTCAACTTAGCTTAAGTAAGTATAAAAAATCAAATTCATTAAAATAATTTTTTTCACATAGCATTATTTGATCCAATATACATTTTATATTCCCTGGTAAAAATATTAACGATTAGTTCGCTAACGGTTGCTTAATTTGAACGCTAAAAACGTCACAATAACATTATTACGATTCCAAATATCAAAATTCAACTTTATTGCATATCCGTATATTCAATTAGCTAACAGTAAGTGAGTATATGATCATGGTTATTAATGATTCGTATGCAGTTTTAATATCAATTTTCTACCACAGTTGGTGAACAAAATTTTTTTAAAATATTATATATTACCTTGAATCTTAAATCGTTGATTGGTAGTTTTGCATACGGAATAACTTTGAAAGATGAGTACTCAACTTTTAGTGTAGGAGCCAGGTAGGTTCCCGTCGGCTTTTCAATTCGGATGGCTGCAACCAGGTTTTTCTAATGTATTTTTGCCCGCTGAATATGAATTTCGAGGGTGGATTATCGAAAAGATGGCAGATAATTTGTTATTAACAATTTAATTGTTTAAATGGCTATAAAACGTAACCAATAAAAGTTTAAAACTTAAAACTAAATTAAAGCGATTATATTTCTCACAACGAGTACGAGACATTTTGAATTTTAAAAGAATGTTAATTATAACCCGAAATATTGCAAATTTGGTGCACAAATGTGCTATTTAATGCTCTGCGCGCACTATTTCCATTGTATCTCTACTTCTATTTGGAGTTTCAACCTTTAAGATATCTTAATTTAAAGAAGAAGCTTTACACTATCGGAACAGGTAAGTAAAAATATTTTAAAATTGTTATAAATAATACTCTATCGACTGTAAAGTTTAAAAATTCGATGAAATTAGCGAAGTTAATTTGTTTATTAGGCCATCAAATTGTTTACACTGATGTAATATAGAAAAAATTTATCGGATTATCTTTATCAAGAGCTTAGTTAATAATGTATACTTTGTTTCGTTAAATTAGCTTGATTGTGGTCCGAGAAAACGCAATTTAATGGACAAATAGGTATTCTTGACTATAGACATCGCGCCATATAGCCAAATGTTATCCGTAAACCTTTATGTTACCGTATATAATAAAATTTAATTAACGTATTTTTATCAGCTGAATCCGAATTAGTATAGTAGATCATTGTAAAAATAATATATAATCAAAAAGAACACTGTAAATAAAATAATTTTACATTTAATGACTACATTATATTTATATTAAATAATTTATAACTTTTGTATGGTGTCAATTATTTATTAAGATTAAGAAATAAAAATAAAATCATCGATAAATGAAATGATTGTCACAGTATCTTGATTATATGAATTCTCTCAGACATATGAGAGAATTCTTATATTTTTACTTATATTTGAAAATCTTTTATATATTTAATAGTTCGAATAAGCTAAAATTATGTAATAATTATATTTATATTATATTCATTAACATATTTAATGATAAAAAAAATATTTCAAAAAATTTTTTCAAAATTTAAAAATATTGTTATAATATATTGTTTAAATTTATTTATAACAAATTACAAATTATTTTTACATTGATCTACCATATTAGTTCGGATTCAGCTGATAGAAATACGTTGATTAAATTTTATTATATACGGTAACATAAAGGTTTACGGATAACATTTGGCTATATGGCGCGATGTCTATAGTTAAGAATACCTATTTGTCCATTAAATTGCTTTTTCTCGGACCACAATCAAGCTAATTTAACGAAACAAAGCATACATTATTAACTAAGCTCTTGATAAAGATAATCCAATAAATTTTTTCTATATTACATCAGTGTAAACAATTTGATGGGCTTATAAACAAATTAACTTCGCTAATTTCATCGAATCTTTAAGCTTTATAGACGATAGAGTATTATTTATAACAATTTTAAAATATTTTTACTTACCTGTTCCGATAGTGTAAAGCTTCTTCTTTAAATTAAGATATCTTAAAGGTTGAAACTCCAAATAGAAGTAGAGATACAATGGAAATAGTGCGCGCAGAGCATTAAATAGCACATTTGTGCACCGAATTTGCAATATCTCGGGTTATAATTATCATTTTTTTAAAATTCAAAATGTCTCGTACTCGTTGTGAGAAATATAATCGCTCTAATTTAGTTTTAAGTTTTAAACTTTTATTGGTTACGTTTTATAGCCATTTAAACAATGAAATTGTTAATAACAAATTATCTGCCATCTTTTCGATAATCCACCCTCGAAATTCGTATTCAGCGGGCAAAAATACATTAGAAAAACCTAGTTGCAGCCATCCGAATTGGAAAGCCGACGGGAACCTACCTGGCTCCTACACTATTTCTTTAATACTGTCGTTAAAATTTCCCCTCTAATAAGTCCCTTATCCGTTTGCACTGGTGGTGTTGATGTTGATTCTCCGTACGTAGTTAACGTTATGACCAAAACGACTATCGATATTTTTAGCATTCTCGAAGTTGTTTTGAGTTGCACCTCCATTAATAATTAGATCCAAGTCTATTTGTGTAAAATTTATTTAAACATTGATCATTAATATGTTGTTAACAGAATCAGTAACACAAATATTACTTCTTTCTAAAATAATTATATTCACTATCAATGAAAACTAAATTAAGAAGTTAATACACTATCTGAAGGATAATAATCTTTTTACGAATGATAATCCGAAATCATTTCATAAAGAATATTATGTAGTCGACTCCGAATTTACAAGCTTGATTGTATTTGATGTGTTATACTAACAGACAAATCTCATTGCGCTAAAGTCTGTTAACGTTTCGCTCGTAATCTCTTAACTTTTGATAATGTGGGAGTGTGTTTACATATTATGCGTGTGTAAGCATGGTGTATGTATGTTGTATGCTTACACGAGTGTGCATGCATTGTACACATGACCGAGAGATGAGTAACAAGTGTTTGTGTAGATGAGTGCATGCGGTGTGCACGTGAGAGAGAAAACGGGGGCGAGGAAAGCTTTCTGTGCGCAGGGAACAAGCCCTTCCGCTATTGGCAGAGTGAGAGAAAGCGGATCTGCGATTGGGTCCTCCGGGCCCAAGCTGCAGATACGAGTGAGAGAGAGAGAGAGAAAGAGAGGAGGGAGTGAGAGTGCCTGAGGGGAGGATGCGACCCCCGCGTCGGCAGTCTTCAGGGAGATCTGGCTTGGTGACGACGCAGCCCTGCCCTGTGTGTACGTAGAGAGTACGAGAGCGATCAAGTTTATATCCATTGACAGTCCATTGTTATTTTCTTCAATATATCTACATTTTGATTCCGTGTGTTTAAACTACTGCCAGAGTTATCATTTCTGCGCCTATCCCTTGCCCGGATCCCACAATGTTAAGTTCAATAAATTTTATTATTGCAATTTAACAAATATTTTATTTTAATTTAATAATAATATTTTATTTCTGTATTTGTTATGAAATTAAATATTTAATTTTATTTAATATCCACTCAAGCAACCCTCCACCCATTCACGAAGCCACCCACGCAACCGTTCACACATCTGCCAATGCACCCATCTATCCAACTATCTGTCCATACTTCAAAAAACAAACATATATTGTACAAAATTTACAAACATCCTTTCCCACTCAGCCTCCTCCGCCCCCCTCGACCATCCTAACATAAACAATGAACGTATGATATGCGTAGATACACTTAATTTTACGGAGGAATATGAAACGCGCAGTAAAAACAACCAATAATGTGCTTTAAACGTGAAAATTACAAAAATTCTGAAATGGACATACGTCACATGGCAGATCGCACGACAGACCGTGCGAAGTAGAGAAGCCTTTCTGGCTATTTTCAATAAGTGACTACCAATATATTTCAACAAAAAAATAAACTATAGCACGAACATTTTGACAAAATCCTAGGACTCCCGGTCGTATTATCACAATGACGCCCCTGGTCTGTGGTTCATAACCTACAAGCCAATTTGTCATTAAAAATGCCATATACATTGAATTTGTATAAGATGTATCTGTCTGTCTGCAAACACCTGTTTAAATATTCAAAAATAGGTCACATTGGTAGTTTTAGTTTAACTATCTATATTGAATTTTATACTGTGGACTTCATGGCTTTAGCGTCAAAAAATTCAAGTAAGTATGAATATGAAAATGAAGACTATAAGTTTTTGAATAAAGTTTATTGCATATATTGTTTTAACATGTTAAATGGATGGTTACTTATTTCAATTATATCCTTCGCACTCATTTAAAAACTATCTTAGCTAGAGGGCTAAAATTTGGTATACAAATTTGTTTTAACATGTAAAAACAATATATGCAATCAACTTTATTCAAAAACTTATTATTTTGATTTTCATATTGATACTTATTTGAATTATTTGACGCTAAAGCCATGAAGTCCACGGTATAAAATTCAATATAGACTATTAAACAAACCATTAATGTAATCTGTTTCTTAATAATTCAACAGGTATATGTAAACAAAATTACATGTCTTATTCAAATTTAATGTATGTGATATCATAACAACAAATGGACTTGAAGGGTATGAACCACACCTTAAAAAATAACAATTTATTTAACAACTTATTTCTTGTAATGTAAATTATTTACATTACAAATGCAAATATTATTATTTATTGAGGTCAGTAGCTTAAAACGTAAATTATTTTTTTAATGAATGTTATCATTATTTTTTGTAATGTAAATTATTTATCAATAATGATTTATAATAAATCAATTAAGATTATTTGTTATTATTATTTTACATATACCTTCCTATCTTTTATTTCATACATATTTCCTATATCCTATAACCTAAAATCATACTGTCATTTTATTTCAATTTACTGAAAATAAAATCACACCGTGATTTTAACATAATAAAGCCATATCCCGATAGGATTATGTTAGCATAACGTGAAATTGTGATTGCACTATAATATAGGGTGCATTACGGTCAACTTATGTCGCCCTGATTGCTGTATTCACGGTCGTGATGTGGCACTATTTCTGACCACAGGCCATAAAACTTAGTATATTATGGTCACTATATAGTTAATTTTTCAGCAGGCGCGTACTGGTTTACACTCGTGTACTTAAGAAATACTATTAAATTCCAACTATGCTTACTGAATAGTCGCTATCTGTAATTCCTTTCCTGCGTAAGCCGAAGGCCAGTGCAAAAAATAATTTATTGCAGTTTATCCTCGATAGGTCACGAAATCTTAACTATAAATTAGAAATACTTGCATTTAAAATTCTCTGTTGCATGTCCATGCAAACATTAATTTTAATTTAGCTTCTTATAATAGACCGATTATACTCGAATGCACGTCAAAAGCTTGGAAAATTGATAAAAGTTTATGAGGCAATTCTCCGCTGATCGTAGTTAGATAATTATCAAACGTAAAGAAATTAAGTATCATTTTCTTATAAGTTTTATTTGACTTTCTATCATGCAACGTAATTAGCCATCTTTGATAGTAAGGTGCCTGACTACTAGTGCCTTTATTACCGATTTTTAACGCCCTGATGTACAAAAAATTACACATAAAAAATATCGTAACTGTATATGGGCGTAGCATTCACTCATGCACACTTTGTTTTTTAAGGGTAAGCTTAGAATCCAATCGAACAATGAAAATCTCATTTTGTTAATAATCCTTACGTAACATGCTCGTTTTTCCTTTTCTTTTTGACTTAGCGTTAAGTAAACTTGTAGCTTAGTATACTATGATAAGTAAAATTTAATAATAAAGAATTAGAATATTGTTAAATCTGCTTCAGTCGCTGTTTTACGAATCAGGCTCTTTTTTCCTTCCCAGTTTGGTTTAACATGAAGTAAACTTGTAGCTTAATATACTATTACAAGTAAAATTTGATAGTAATGTATTAGAATATTGTTGATTTTGCTTCAGTCAATTATTTCCTACGTATACTTTATCAAAATTTACGATGCAAACACATGCATTTAAGAATCCTTAAAACTAAAGTTTCCGTATATAACTTCGCTTTTGATTCAACAAATTGTAGTTTGCTGCAAACGACAATATGTAAAAGTGAAGTTAGTCTATATTCTTCTTATTATATTTAAATTTATATAAGTATATTTACAAGTTAACATATTTGAAGTTTGCAAAATTGAGGGATAAGAACCTGAAAATAAAAGCCAAAATTGTCCAGCAATTATTAACAAATTAAATGTTTAAAAGACAATAAAAGAATATTTAATGCTCAGAAAATTACATCACCCTGAATAATCAAGATGCAGTTTTTAATGAGAAATGTAAATCATTTTAAAAAACATTTACGAATTTATTTATTTTACAAGAAGTTTTAGCCTATACACACGCGCAGAGAGTGTGCAGAGATCGGTTTGCGTCTGGCGGTAGCGCGACTTTTACTACTTCAATAGATGGGGAGTGAGAAAAAATGCCAAGGGTACAGAAAGAGAGATTTTTGATTGATTGATTGAAAGCTTATTTATTTCTGGCAAGGTCCATCAGGGCCGTATGCCAGGGTGCAGAAAATTATACAGAGAGAGAAAAAAAAACAAAAACAAATAATTTTAACTAAATGTAGAACAAAATTCGAGCTTAATCGGCTATAATAGGGCGAAAGAATAATGAGCGCAGAAAATACAGCAAAACTTAAAAAGAAAACTTAACATATATTTTACATAATTTGATTTAAAAATAAAATAAAATAAAATAACGCTTAACAACGTAATCTACTACGCTCGCTAAATGAAGTAATAATGCGCCTCCTTAAAGGATGAAAGGGATGGTTTCATCTTTAATTTTTGGGGCAACGAATCCCACAATTGCAAGCTAAAACCTCTAGCGAAGGTAGTCGTACTAATACGTGGTACCTGAAATGCCGACGATACGAGACGCGAAGAATGACGTATTTCTTCTTTAGGGGCAGGCAAAAATGCCGATAGATAAGACGGTTTTGCAGTGGTTAACAATTGGTATGTTAGGACCGCTAGGAAATAATTTCTTCGGCTATTTAATGATAGCCAACCGAGTTTTAAGATATAAGGCGCCAATCGAGCATCGCGCGGCAAACGGAATACGTAGCGAACTAGCGTATTAAATAATCTATTTAATTTAACATCGAGATAGCCTGGGATATCGCAGAATACACTACAGGCATAATCGAATAACGGAAAAATAAGTGACATTACAAGTTGTTTTTTTAGGCTACTTGACAAAAAATACGTTCTAAAGCGCAGTCGGTTTAAAATGCCATGGACTTTTGAACAAATAGACGAGACATGATCATTCCAAGATAGATCGTTCGTCAAACGCACCCCTAAATTTTTGGCTGATTTAACAAATGGAATATCAACTCCTTCGATGGAAACGCGAGGCAAAGTATCGAGATCGAGGCGCATAAGGTTTTGAATTGAACCGAAGATCAACCCTTGGGTTTTATGAGCATTTAATTCGATGCCATTTTCACGCGCCCAGCTCGCAACTCGATTTGCATCCTCCTCAATGCGAGAGATAAAATCTGGCAACTCTTTACGCTTGCATTGCAGGTAGATTTGAAAATCATCTGCAAAGAGCATACATGATTCAGAACAATGCGTCAACGATTGCACTATCGATTTAACAAAAATGAGAAAAGCCACAGGCCCTGGATTTGAACCCTGAGGGATTCCGGAAGTCAAGTCAAGAAAATTTGAAGGGTTTCCGTGCAACTCTAATACGGCTTGAGAGCGGCCTGATACGTAGGAATGAAACCATTTAATGGTAACATCCGAAAAATTAAGTTCACGCATACGTCGCAAAAGAATAGCGTGATTAATCGAATCGAATGCTTTTCTAAAATCGAATAAAAAAAGCACAGTATACACGTAGCCTTTATTTATACCAATTCTGATGTCTTCTACCACCTTGATTAAAGCTGTACTGGTGTTAAAGCCTTTGCGGAACCCTGACTGATAAATAAAAGGAGCTGATTACTTTCAAGAAAATCCATCATCTGCGTGGCAATTATCTTGTCGCATATTTTTGCTAGGTGTGGCAGGTTTGCAATAGGACGCGTGTCCGAAGCTGACACAGGATTTGCAATTTTATTTAACGGGATGATAATAGCTTTTTTGAATTCTGACGGATACAGACCGGATAACAAAGAGTCGTTATAAATATTGGTCATGGAATTCATAAGGAGTCCAAGTACGTTTTCAAAGTAATGAAGAGGTAATCCGTCGCTGCTGTAACCCTTGGACTTTTTCAAGTAGTGCATTGCCATCTGTAGAACATCGGTATATTCCAAGGGAGCAAAGTCAAATTTCGGTAGGTCTAGATTTAATGGTAAAGCTAGAATTGCATACAAGGTCGCGGATGAGCACAAAGGGTGTACAGAGAGGGAGGGAGAGAGAACGTCATCAAAGTTTTTCTTTTATTTTTAATTTAAGATTACAATATTTTTGTGTAGAGTTAACTTTATTAGTCATTTTTTTCACTTTAGTATACGAATATTTTTTACAGCACTATTGTATGCCCTAAGTCCGCACCTATGCCAAGCTTATCCGTGGCCTAAAAGTAGTCGATTAAGGGCACCGTGCTAATTCCGTCCCTACGCTCGGGCGCTAACCTCACGATGCCGAAATATACTTCTTATGATACGATAAGCGTGGCATCGGACTTAGGGCAGAATTAGGGGGGCGCTCGTTCCTCACCGCTCCAGCATCATACAATCGAACATCCTTAAGTAGAACATTGCTACACGACATGTTGATAGTGCTCGAAAATAAGAGTCATTGTATACCTAATGATTTCACTGTTATGTGTTTTTTTACAACATAAAAGAAAGCTTTTCGAAAACTGCATTTTACAAATATATTTACTCGAGAAAAGGTTAAAATTTCATAATTTTTCTGGGCTTATCAAAGTTAACACAATATCTTTATCGATCATATTTGAAGTATTATTTGCAGTCATTTAGTACAGGAGATGTGCCAATACCTGCCGATTGAAAATACTTTACTTGAGCTCCAGTAGGACGTGGCCCAACAGTAAGATTTGTTCCTATTTCCAAATGCATTCCGGAAGAGCCAGATGGGGGCCAGATTATTCCCAATGTACTGTCCTTTTCACTGCCATCTGGAGTTGGATTTCTAAAAAAGATAGAATATTTTAATATTTGGTCGTATACTGAAACCTAAAAATGTAATATCAAGTTTTTAGAAAATTTATGTTTATCTCGTGTTAATTTAAGCAATTATACACTACAAAGATGTACACATGAACATTTTGAAAATTCTGCGTCTCCGCACACTCTATGCAAAAATTTGTAATTTACATCAATAGTACAAACCCATATTTAACAAAGTTAGTCCATAATCGCACCATCCTTGTTCTTGTAAGTTTGACATCTGGTTCATCGAGAGGAAGTTTTACTAGAGGCCTATAGAACACATACGGTAAGTCGTCTAAATGACCAGCACCTAGGAAACCAACATTTTTTTAAATTAACTGATTTACTTACAGTTTACCTTATACAGAGTAATTTTTTAGATTTCTATTTGTTATTTACCATGGAGATTTTTTCCTGCAGTTCTATGTGCAGACCATTTTGTATCAAACGTAAATCGATAGTAATAAATGGGATATTTGTTATGAATTTGGAGCATTTGTTGGTTTGAATCAATTCCAGTCACAAACGCCATATTTGATATTTCCTTAAATTTACAAAGCATTCGAATAAATCTGTTCTATAGAATAGAATTATGTTAAAACAGTACGTTTTTACCTCAAGTATTTCATACAACTCCTTTTCTGATAAATTGTTATAAGCGGTAAGTGACATCTTAGCAACTTTACTTATAGCAGGAGTTTCTATACTAATATTGAGACTTTTCAAAGTTTTTAACATACTATTAGCAGAAGCAATCATTCCACCTAAAATATGCATTCATTATATAACTATTTGCACAAAATAAAAAAAATTAAGATACGAATATTTTTATAGGACGTTCTGTAACTAATTTTTTCTGTAACATTTATTTTTTTTAGCCTATTCGACAATTCGACCCATCTACCTTAAGGTTTTAAAAATATAACGTAAATATCTTACTATTGCTGAAAAACATTGCTTCATATTGCGTGAAACCCATTAAATGGGGACCCTTGTAATAATCACCACTCGAATATTTTTGGACTGAGCATTTCGTTAAAAACTTCTCTTGCTGTTTAGCAACTTCAGTACTTTCAATTGTAGGTCTAAATGGCATCTGGAAAAAATATAAAGTAAATGACAATTTCACCATTTATCGATTACTATAATCAGTAACTTATGCCTAAATAAGAATAAGAAAAAAGAAAAGAAATTACACTTGGAATATATGACAAAATATTCTGAGTTCCTTTAACAATATCTGCTGCTGAAGCTTTGAGAAGCGCTTGTAACAACACATCTTTGCTTTTCGTATTTATTCCCAAATTTGATCCAAGCGAAAAAGCTGCATTTTCTGCATCCTTGGCTGTTTGGAACCCCCAGCGAAAGCAGAAAGTTGATCCACTCATAGCAATAGATTGAGAGAATAATCCTTTGTAAACAATTATTATTACAAAAACGTTCAATATTTAAATCAAGTTTAATATTCAATTTTCCTTTGTATTCTTACCAGAAGACATATCTGACAGTTTATGTAAGTCGACAGATGCAGCTCCACTACTTTGGCCAGAAATCGTTATATTATGTGGATTCCCTCCAAACTTAGCTATATTTGCTTTCACCCATTTTAATGCCATATTTTGATCTTTAAATGCATTATTACCAGTAGCATTCTCATGATTTAAATTCAATAAGCCTAGAATAATTATTAGTGTGCAAATCAAGAATTTAACGATCCTCTCCGAATACATTACATACTATTACAGTAACGTTCAAACAGTTATAAATGAATATATATATTTGTATATTCATACATATATTTTGAAGAGGAATATCCCGTTGCTTATGCAGAAAATAAAATATTGTACAAAAAGAGAATTACCTAATGCGCTAAGCCGGTAGTTTAAAGTCACAACGATAACATCTTCTTCCAGAAGAAAATCAGGCCCGACATACGTAGCATTAGAATTACCAGTTTGATATGCTCCCCCATGGATATAAACCAGTACAGGTTTCGAAATAGATTCGTTAAATTGAATCTACAAAATATTGAGATAAGAATATTCAAAATTATAAGTGTTAAAAAAATAAGAATTAATTGTAGAAAAAAATGGCCTTACATGTGGTGTGTATACATTAAGGTACAGACAATCTTCAGAGCCAGTTACAGTTGAACTTGAATAATTATATTGTATGCAGTGACTTCCTTCTGAAATAGCATTCAGTACACCCGTCCATGCTTCGTTTTCCACTGGAGGCTATTAATATTAATTAATAGAAAATTTTATTAGTAAATAGAAAATTTGTATTGCGAAGAAGATTAGAGTCAACCTAGCCGAAGCCAACCCTAAAATTAGAAATTCATTTGTGACTCAAAATGATAACGCAGTAAATCCATTTTTCATCAAAGTTCAAATGTTAATTAAACGCGTGGCAACAAAAATGTTATTGTTTTGTGTTTTTACGATATTGACTGAACCATAAAGTTATGCCATTCGTTCACTAATGCTAGCTTTAGTACGTATAAAAAATCAAATTCATAAAAATAATTTAGTTCACATAGAATTATTTGATCCAATATATGTTTTATATTCCCTGGTAAAAATATTAACAATATGTCCGCTAACGGTTGCTTAATTTGAACGCTAAAAACGTCACATTAACATGATTACCATTCGAAATATCAAAATTCAATTTTATTATCAGTAAGTGAGTATACGATCATGGTTATTAATTATTTGTATCTAGTTTTCATATCAATTTTCTACCAGAGTTGGTGAACAAGATTTTTTTTTAAATATTATATATTACCTTGAATCTTAAATCGTTGATTGGTGGTTTTGCATACGGAATACCTTTGAAAGATGAGTACTCTACTTTCTTTAATACTGTTGTTAAAATTTCCCCTCTAATAAGTCCCTTATCTGTTTGCACTGGTGGTGTTGATGTTGATTCTCCGTACGTAGTTAACGTTATGAGCAAAACGACTATCGATATTTTTAGCATTCTTGAAGTTGTTCTGAGTTGCACCTCCATTAATAATTAGATCCAAGTCTATGTGTGTAAAATTTATCTAAACATTGATCATTAATATGTCGTTAACAGAATCACTAACACAAATATTACTTCTTTCTAAAATATTTATATTCACTATCAATGAAAACTAAATTAAGAAGTTAATACACTATCTGAAGGATAATAATCTTTTTACGAATGATAATCCAAAATCATTTCATAAAGGATTTTATACAGTCGACTCCGAATTTACAAGCTTGATTGTATTTGATATATTTTACTAGCAGACAAAAACTCACTGCACTAACGTCTGTTAACGTTTCGCTCGTAATCTCTTAACTTTTGATATTGTGGGAGTATGTGTGCATATTATGCGTGAGTATGCATGATTGCAGGTCCTCCGGGCCCAAGCCGCAGATACGAGTGAGAGAGAGAGAGAGAGAGAGAGAGAGAGAGAGAGAGAGAGAGAGAGAGAGAGAGAGAGAGAGAGAAGAGAGTGAGCGTGCCCGAGGGGAGGATGCGACCCCCGCGTCGGCAGTCTTCAGGGAGACCTGGCTGCATGACGACACAGCCCTGCCCTTTGTGTACGTAGAGAGTGCAAGAGCGATCAAGTTTATATCCATTGACATATCCATTGTTATTTTTTTTCAATATATCTACATTTTGATTCAGTGTGTTTAATCTACTACCAGAGTTATCATTTCTACGCCTATCCCTTGCCCGGATCCCACAATATTAAGTTCAATAAATTTTATTAATGTAATTTAACAAATATTTTATTTTATTTTAATAATAATATTTTATTTCTGTATTTGTTACGAAATTAAATATTTAATTTTATTTAATATCCACTCACGGAACCTAACACCCATCCATACGAATCCACCCACGCAAGCCTTAACTGATTCCCGAAGCCATTTAAATATTGTTTTACTGCGTACTGGCACTTAAACAATGTCTGACATGCGTGGATACACTTATTTTTACGGAGGAATATGAAACACGCAGTAAAAACAACCAATAATGTGCTTTAAACGTGAAAATTACAAAAATTCCGAAATGGACATACGTCACACGGCAGACCGCACGACAGATCGCCCGAAGTAGAGACTTTCTGGCTATTTTCAATAAGCGACTACCAATATATTTCAACAATAAAATAGACTATAGCACGAACATTTTGACAAAATCCTCGGACTCCCGGTCGTATTATCACAATGAACGCCCCTGGTCTGTGGTTCATAACCTACAAGCCAATTTGTTATTAAGATGCCACATACACTGAATTTGTATAAGGTGTATCCGTCTGTCTGCAAACACCTGTTTAAATATTCAAAAGTAGATCACACTGATAGTTTTAGTTTAACTATCTATATTGAATTTTATACTGTGTACTTCATGGCTTTAGCATCAAAAAGTTCAAGTAAGTATCAATATGAAAATCAAAACTATAAGTTTTTCAATAAAGTTGATTGCATATATTGTTTTAACATGTTAAAACAAATTGGTATACCAAATTTTAGCCCTCGTATTGTTTTAACATGTTAAAACAATGCATGCAATTAACTTTATCTAATAACGTACAGTTTTGATTTTCATATTGACACTTACCTGAAAAGATAGACGCTTAAGCCATGAAGTGATTGTAAGGATCAATATGAAAAACAAAATTTGTTATTACATAAAGTTAATTGCATGTATTATTTTAATATGTTAAAACAAATTTGTATGCCAAATTTAAGCTCTCTAGCTAAGATAGATTTTAAATGAAGCGAAAACCATAACATTCCAAATATGACATTTCGTAATCGATGGATGGTTACTTATTTCAATTATATTGTTCCAACTCATTTAACACCTATCTTAGCTAGAGGGCTAAAATTTGGTATACAAATTTGTTTTAACATGTTAAAACAATATATGCAATCAACTTTATTCAAAAACTTATAATTTTGATTTTCATATATATACTTATTTGAATTATTTGACGCTAAAGCCATGAAGTCCACAGTATAAAATTCAATATAGATAGTTAAACTAAAACTACCAATGTGATCTATTTTTGAATATTTAAATAGGTGTTTGCAGACAGACGGATACATCTTACACAAATTCAATGTACGTGGCATCTTAATAACAAATTGGCTTGTAGGTTATGAACCAAATGTAAATAATAACAATTTATTTAACAATTTATTTCTTGTAATGTAAATTATTTACATTACAAATGCAAATATTATTATTTATTGAGGTCAGTAGCTTAAAACGTAAATTATTTTTTTAATGAATGTTATCATTATTTTTTGTAATGTAAATTATTTATCAATAATGATTTATAATAAATCAATTAAGATTATTTGTTATTATTATTTTACATATTTCCTATATCCTATAACCTAAAATCATACTGTCATTTTATTTCAATTTACTGAAAATAAAATCACACCGTGATTTTAACATAATAAAGCCATATCCCGATAGGATTATGTTAGCATAACGTGAAATTGTGATTGCACTATAATATAGGGTGCATTACGGTCAACTTATGTCGCCCTGATTGCTGTATTCACGGTCGTGATGTGGCACTATTTCTGACCACAGGCCGTAAAACTTACTATATTATGGCCACTATATAGTTAATTTTTCAGCAGGCGCGTACTGGTTTACACTCGTGTACTCAAGAAATACTGTTGAATTCCAACTATGCTTACTGAATAGTCGCTATCTGTAATATGGGTAATCTGGGTAAGCCGAAGGCCAGTGCCAAAAAATAATTTATTACAGTTTATCCTCGATAGGTCACGAAATCTTAACTATAAATTAGAAATACCTGCATTTAAAATTCTTTGTTGCATGTCCATGCAAACATTAATTTTAATTTAGCTTCTTATAGTAGACCGATTATACTCGAATGCACGTCAAAAGCTTGGAAAATTGATAAAAGTTTATGAGGCAATTCTCCGCTGATCGTAGTTAGATAATTTTCAAACGTAAAGAAATTAAGTATCATTTTCTTATAAGTTTTATTTGACTTTCTATCATGCAACGTAATTTATACTTTCATCTTTAGCCATTTTTGATAGTAAGATGCCTGACTACTAGTGTCTTTATTACCGATATATATGTAAACTTGTAGCTTAGTATACTATGAATATTTAATAATAAAGAATTAGAATATTGTTAACTCTGCTTCAGTCACTGTTTTATGAATCAGGCTATTTTCCAGTTTCAATAATCGCACGGAGATGCACGATATCTCATTTTAAAGCTGAAACCTTATTTAATAAAATGGCTAAAAAACATTTACGAATTTATTTATTTTACATTAAGTTTTAGCCTATAAAACGGAAAACGCTATTTCATTGAGAATTATATCCACGCGCTCTAGGGAATCTAACCATCTTAAATTAAAACAAAATTAAATTTTATATTTCATATTTATCTTTATTTTCTATAATGTACTGATCAATTCGAACAATTTTTATTCATTATCAAGTTACAAGTTTATTATATATTCCAATCTATATCGTTAACATAATCAAAAATTATATTTGCAGTCGTTAAATTAAAAATTATTTGTAAAAAAAATGTAAATATTTTTTTGCTAATATAATATTTTAAAAACTGTGTTTACTAAAAACAATAGATAATTGCCTTGAAAAAGTATTTTCTGTCACAACGAAGTATTGTTTAATATTAGTAAATAATTACTAATATCGTTAATTCCTTCATGTGCGCGTTGCAGCAGCAAAAGCACTATTTAAGAGAAACGACAGCGAAGTTTGAGGTAGCGACGATCTATAGATTCGAGGGAAAAAATTTCTAACAAAGACATGCCGTTCTTGTCTCGACTTGACTAGACTTAACTATTCGATATAATTTTTTTGCAGTTTTTAATTAGAAATGTAAATCATTTTGAATTTTTCAAAAAGATTAATTTAAACGAATTTATTACAAATTTAGTGCAAAATCTTTTGCTTTTCTATATTGCGCGCACCATTTTCACTTTATCTCCATTTTTTATCCTACATCATTTTTTCGTTAAGGTCATATTTCTCGAGAAAAAAAATTATGTTTAACATCATGCTCACAACAAAATTTAACATCACGCTGCTTCACAAAATCCGCCGTCATATTGTTAAAAAAAATCATAAAAAAAAAGCTCGACTAATTTGAATAGCTCAGAAAATCGGTGAACTTTTGTGCATATTTATGACAGTAAAAATAAAATTCCTTCTCCTTCTAAATTCGGATTGAAAAAAAAACGCTTAAAAAAAACGAATTTTTTTGTAAATTTTTGCACAAACATCTAAATACCCAAAAACACTCATTCGATTTCGAGGGAACACTATTTTTTCCGTGTTCTGGGGGTCCTGTAGAACAAAAAAAGCGCTGCCCCAGACGAGTCTCACGAGATTTTTTTTCGGTCGATCTCAGCTGCAATTATCTGAATTATTTTGGCGCATTTTCCCATATACACACGCGCAGAGAGTGTGCAGAGATCGGTTTACGTCTGTCGGTAGCGCGACTTTTACTACTTCAATGGATGGGGAGTGAGAAAAAATGCCAAGGGTAGAGAAAGAGAGAGAGGGAGAGAGAACGCCATCAAAGTTTCGAAAATCGATTCCACGAAACTCTCGTGTATGCATAATGGGCTTTCGGGCTACTCGTCATATACAGCGGATAATATAATACTCGGCAAGTGAGAGAGAGAGAGAGAGAGAGCGAGAAAGGCTCCACTGCTGTTCGTGCCACATCCATGCAATACCACCCTATACCCCTCTCCATACTTTCTGCACAGCAGCAGCAGCAGCAGCCTAGTCCTCTCGATATGTCTGTCGCTGACGTTTCCATATATCACAGCACCGGCACACCTGTTATATATATATGGGTGGTTCTCTGACAAATCGAGCGGTCAATTTTTTGAGCCTAACCAAAAATATGTTTAGAATGTTCCTAAGAGACATGTGAGTATCCCAGAATTTTTTCAGATTTTTTCCATCAAATATCTTCGAGTTATAGAGGGTCAAAGTTGATGAAATCAGGTTTTTTTGCTTTTTCTGACTAATTTCATTGATTTGTAAGGCCTCAGGGAAACATTTTTCACTATAAATACATAGAACATTTTTTTCTGGAAACTTTCTAAATTTTTCAAAGAAAATATTTTTGAAGTCATATATATATGTTTTAAGAAACTTATAAGTCATTTAAGCCTTAAAATCAAGTTTTAGGAAAGTTCGATCATCCGGATCAAAACCAAAAAATTCATGAAGATACCTTATTTCAATATTAAAAAGTCTGCAAAAGACCCAGAATGTCAGAGACCTTGGTTTCTCTGCAAAAAATCATTATAATAGTTCATATTTGAAAAAAATGTAGTTTTATTGCTGTATCGAAGCATTTCACTAACTTTATTAGTTTTTTTATGATTGAAATTATTATAAACGAACTTATTTAATTGAAAAGATTAGTTAAATGCTTCGATAGAGCAATAAAACTAAATTTTTTTCAAATATGAACTGTTATAATGATTTTTACAGAGAAACAAAGGCCTCTGACATTATGGGTCTTTCGCAGACTTTTTTATATTGAAATAAGGTATCTTCATGAATTTTTTGGTTTTGATCCGGATGATCGAACTTTCTTAAAACTTGATTTTAAAGCTTAAATGACTTATAAATTTCTTAAAACATATACATATGACTTCAAAAATATTTTTTTTGAAAAATTTAGAAAGTTTCCAGAAAAAAATGTTATATGTCTTTATAGTGAAAAATGTTTCCCTGAGGCCTTACAAATTAATGAAAGTAGTCAGAAAAAGCAAAAAAACCTACTGATTTCATCAACTTTGACCCTCTGTAACTCGAAGATATTTGATGGAAAAAATCTGAAAAAATTCTGGGATACTTACATGTCTCTTAGGAACATTTTAAAAATATTTTTGGTTAGGGTCAAAAAATTTACCGCTCGATTTGTCAGAGAACCACATATATATATATATATATACAGAGAGCGTATCTCTCTTCCTTCTCTCTCTCGCGCACCCTTTCACTCTCTTTCCATAACTAAATAGAGAACCGAGTGTACGCAAACTTTCCTCTCGCAGTCAGCTTCCATACAGAAAATACACGTTTGCTTGCATGAACACAGGCCTAAAAAGTGTTGAACAAAAGTGATTCCTCCCACGCAGGTACTACGAGAGCGATGCGCGCTTCGACGAAGGACCCCCGTAGCTCAAGCGCCCCGACAATCCCTGGACGCACCATGATCCTCACCTCCAGCAGCAGTAACAGCAGCAACAACAGCACGACTCCTCGGTCTGCAACTGCTGGTACTCGCATCCGTCGCTCCAGGCCGGCAGTAGCAGTAGCAGCAGCCTACCGGGATACGGAGCGCTGAGCACCGCCGCAGCCCACCTGTCGTACCAGCCTGCAGCTCACGCGAACCGCGAGTCTCTCTCATTTCATTCTCTCCCTGCGATAATCTCGTCGCGCAACAACACTACATTAGCCATCGCATTTTCCGCGAACGCCTCGACGACGAGTTGAAGAACATCCACGTGATGCTCAACTGCGTGCTCGGGTTGGTCGAAAGGACCAAGTGCGCGCTGGCGATCCTGAGCACACAGGACCGAGACGAAAGCTTCAAGAGGCTGTCCGGGGAGATCGTCGCCCAGACCATCAGAGCCACGGAGGATCGGGTGGCCGAGGTTAGGAGGAGAGCCGCTGAGTGGAGCAGTGCTATCTTACGTTTCATGCGATTTCAGCAAGATTCTCTATAACAAGAGATCGAGAGGCAACGGCAGAGAAGCTTTCCAACTCTTCCCTTCAAGTTTTTCCGAGTCGAAATTAGCGATTCGTAAAAACTATGGCTGTTATACTACAAAAAAAATTGCGCTTTTACCCGCTGCGCGGAGGAGGCCGTGCAGGAGGTGAAACGAGTCGCCAGGGCCGAAGTGCAGCGCGCGGTCGCGGAATCGATCCCGCACCCGCGGCGACCACGTCGACCCGTCTCAGGCGGACAGTGCACATATATTATAGTATAGTCCGCAGGACTCGAGCTTCTCTAAAAATTAGAGAGATTTCTCGGATATACTGTTATGACTTGCTTTGAGGGTCAGAGCAAGAGTGAGATGTCCTTATCGATGTTGTTATACTGAGATGAAAAATAATGAAAACTCTTGCCCGCACGGGATTTACCGACGATACCGATTTTACCGATCTCAGTCCTAGTCAATTGATAGCTTTAGCGCGCAAGGGGGTCTACAACGCGGTAGTTGCTTTTGCCCTAGTATACTTGCCAAAACGTTATTTTTTCTCAAAAAACAAAAGAAATTGTAATAATAACTTTCACCTGTCACACAGCACACACGAGGCTTCATAACTCTACTGTAGCTATTAATTTCTACGACTTATATATATGGGAAAATCCGCCAAAATAATTCAGATAATTGCAGCGGAAATCGACCGAAAGAAAACCTCGTGAGACTCGTTTGGGGCGGCGTTTTTCTTGTTCTACAGGACCCCCAGAACACGAAAAAAAATAGTGTTCTCGCGAAATCGAAAAAGCGTTTTTGGGAATTTAGATGTTTGTGTAAAAATTTACAAAAAAAAATCGTTTTTTAAAGCGTTAAAGTTTAACATTACGCTGTTTCACAGAAACCGCCGTCATTTTGTTAAAAAAATCATAGACAAAAAAGCTTGACTAATTTGAAAAGCTCAGAAAATTTCTGAACTTTTGTGCATATTTGCGACGGTAAAAATAAAATTCCTTCTCCCTCTAAATTCGGATTGAAAAAAAACGCTTTAAAAAACGATTTTTTTTGTAAATTTTTACACAAACATCTATATTTCCAAAACAGTTTTTCGATTTCACGGGAACACTATTTTTTTCGTGTTCTGGCGATCCTGTAGAACAAGAAAAACACTGCCCCAGACGAGTCTCACGAGGTTTTTTTTTTTTGGTCGATTTCCGCTGCAATTATCTGAATTATTTTGGCGGATTTTCCCATATATACTATATTTGACATAACGTACAGAGATATGAGAGGATATTTTCAAATTATTAATTCGTAGGTGCTTTCCCCTCCAATTTAACTATTGACTAATTGTTATTTTTATTGCATATATATTAGGTAATTTTATAATTTATTGAAAAACTTTTGCACCAAAATTTAACGCACGAATAATCTATAATAATGTACGTCCAACGGTCTAACTCAGAACGTTAAACGATATAGAGTTAAAGATGATACTACTGTCACACTATAAACGAAAGAAAACGGAAATTAAATCGAATAGTTAAGTCTAGTCAAGTCGAGTCCAGAGCGACGTGTCTTTGTTAGAAAATTTTTCCCTCGACTTTATAGATCGTTGCTACTTTAAACTTCGCTCTCGTTTTTGTTGAATAGTGCTTTTGCTGCTGCAACGCGCACATAAAGGGCTAAAGATGAAAGTATAAATTACGTTGCATGATAGAAAGTCAAATAAAACTTATAAGAAATTGCTACTTAATTTCTTTACGTTTGAAAATTATCTAACTACGATCAGCGGAGAATTGCCTCATAAACTTTTATCAATTTTCCAAGCTTTTGACGTGCATTCGAGTATAATCGGTCTACTATAAGAAGCTAAATTAAAATTAATGTTTGCATGGACATGCAACAAAGAATTTTAAATGCAAGTATTTCTAATTTATAGTTAAGATTTCGTGACCTATCGAGGATAAACTGTAATAAATTATTTTTTGCACTGGCCTTCGGCTTACGCAGGAAAGTATATTACAGATAGCGACTATTCAGTAAGCATAGTTGGAATTGAATAGTATTTCTTAAGTACACGAGTGTAAACCAGTACGCGCCTATTGAAAAATTAACTATATAGTGACCATAATATAGTAAGTTTTACGGCCTGTGGTCAGAAATAGTGCCACATCACGACCGTGAATACAGCAATCAGGGCGACATAAGTTGACCGTAATGCACCCTATATTATAGTGCAATCACAATGTCGCGTTATGCTAACATAATCCTATCGGGATATGGCTTTATTATGTTAAAATCACGGTGTGATTTTATTTTCAGTAAATTGAAATAAAATGACAGTATGATTTTAGGATATAGGATATAGGAAATATGTATGAAATAAAAGATAGGAAGGTATATATAAAATAATAATAACAAATAATCTTAATTGATTTATTATAAATTATTATTGATAAATAATTTACATTACAAAAAATAATGATAACATTCATTAAAAAATATTGACCTCAATAAATATTAATATTTGCATTTGTAATGTAAATAATTTACATAACAAAAAATAAATTGTTAAATAAATTGTTATTATTTACATTTGATTCATAACCTACAAGCCAATTTGTTATTAAGATGCCATGTACATTGAATTTGTGTAAGATGTATCCGTCTGTCTGCAAACACCTGTTTAATATTCAAAACTAGATCACATTGGTAGTTTTAGTTTAACTATCTATATTGAATTTTATACCGTGGACTTCATGGCTTTAGCGTCAAATAATTCAAATAAGTATCAATATGATAATCAAAATTATAAGTTTTTGAATAATGTTGATTGCATATATTGTTTTAACATGTTAAAACAAATTTGTATACCAAATTTTAGCCCTCTAGCTAAGATAGTTTTTAAATGAGCGCGAACAATATAATTGAAATAAATAACCATCCATCGATTACGAAATGTCATATTTGGAATGTTATGGTTTTCGCTTCATTTAAAATTTATCTTAGCTAGAGAGCTTAAATTTGGCATACAAATTTCTTTTAACATATTAAAATAATACGTGCACTTTATGTAGTAACAAATTTTGTTTTTCATATTGATCCTTACAATCACTTCATGGCTTAAGCGTCTATTTTTTCAGGTAAGTGTCAATATGAAAATCAAAACTGTGCGTTTAGATAAAGTTAATTGCATGTATTGTTTTAACATGTTAAAACATATTAAAACAATATATGCAATCAACTTTATTGAAAAACTTATAGTTTTGATTTTCATATTGATACTTACTTCAATTTTTTGATGCTAAAGCCATGAAGTACACAGTATAAAATTCAATATAGATAGTTAAACTAAAACTACCAATGTAATCTACTTTTGAATATTTAAACAGGTATTTGCAGACAGACGGATACATCTTACACAAGTTCAATGTATGTGGCATCTTTAATAATAACAAATTGGCTTGTAGGTTACGAACCACACACCAGGGGCGTCATTGTGATAATACGACCGGGAGTCCTAGAATTTTGTCAAAAAGTTCGTGCTATAGTTTATTTTATTGTTGAAATATATTGGTAGTCACTTATTGAAAATAGCCAGAAAGTCTCTACTTCGGACAGTCTGTCGTGCGGTCTGCCGTGTGACGTATGTCCATTTCGGAGTTTTTGTAATTTTCACGTTTAAAGCACATTATTGGTTGTTTTTATGGCGTGTTTCATATTCCTCCGTAAAATTAAGTGTATCTACGCATGTCAAACAATGTTTAAGTGGCTTCGGGAATCAGTCAAGGCTTGCGTGGGTGGATTCGTATGGATGGGTGTAAGGGTGCGTGAGTGGATATTAAATAAAATTAAATATTTAATTTCACAACAAATACAGAAATAAAATATTATTAAATTAAAATAAAATATTTGTTAAATTACATTAATAAAATTTATTGAACTTAATATTGTGGGATCCGGGCAAGGGATAGGCGTAGAAATGATAACTCTGGTAGTAGATTAAACACACTGAATTAAAATGTAGATATATTGAAGAAAATAACAATGGATATATCAATGGATATAAACTTGATCGCTCTCGCACTCTCTACGTACGCACAGGGCAGGGCTGCGTCGTCACGTAGCCAGGTCTCCTTGAAGACTGCCGACGCGGGGGTCGCATCCTCCCCTCAGGCACTCTCACTCCCTCCTCTCTTTCTCTTTCTCTCTCTCTCTCTCTCTCTCACTCGTATCTGCAGCTTGGGCCCGGAGGACCCACCCGCAGATCCGCTTTCTCTCACTCTTCCAATAGCGGAAGGACTTGTTCCCTGCGCACAGGAAGCTTTCCTCGCCCCCGTTTTCTCTCTCACGTGCACACCGCATGCACTCGTCTACACAAACACTTGTTACTCATCTCTCGGTCATGTGTACAATGCATGCACACTCGTATAAGCATACAACATACATACACCATGCTTACACACGCATAATATGTACATACACTCCCACATTATCAAAAGTTAAGAGATTACAAGCGAAACGTTAACAGACTTTAGCGCAATGAGATTTGTCTGTTAGTATAACACATCAAATACAATCAAGCTTATAAATTGGGAGTCGCGGATTACATAATATTCTTTATGAAATGATTTCGGATTATCATTCGTAAAAAAATTATTATCCTTCAGGAAGTGTATTAACTTCTTAATTTAGTTTTCAATGATAGTGAATATAAATATTTTAGACAGAAGTAACATTTGTGTTAGTGATTCTGTAAACGACATATTAATGATCAATTTTTAAATAAATTTTACACACATAGACTTGGATCTAATTATTAATGGAGGTGCAACTCAGAACAACTTCAAGAATGCTAAAAATATCGATACTCGTTTTGCTCATAACGTTAACTACGTACGGAGAATCAACATCAACACCACCAGTGCAAACGGATAAGGGACTTATTAGAGGGGAAATTTTAACAACAGTATTAAAGAAAGTTGAGTACTCATCTTTCAAAGGTATTCCGTATGCAAAACCACCAATCAACGATTTAAGATTCAAGGTAATGTATAATATTTAAAAAAAAATCTTGTTCACCAACTCTGGTAGAAAATTGATATTAAAACACTGGATACAAATAATTAATAACCATGATCATATACTCACTTACTGACAATAAAATTGAATTTTGATATTTCGAATCATAATAATGTTAATGTGACGTTTTTGGCGTTCAAATTAAGCAACCGTTAGCGAACCAATTGTTAATATTTTTACCAGGGAATATAAAATGTATATTGGATCAAATAATGCTATGTGAAAAAAATTATTTTAATGAATTTGATATTTTATACTGACTAAAGCTAGCATTAGTGAACGAATGTCATAACTTTATGGTTCAGTCAATATCGTAAAAACACAAAACAATAACATTTCCGTTGCCACGCGTTTAATTAACATTTGAACTTTGATGAAAATTGGATTTACTGCGTTATGATTTTAAGTCACAAATGAATTTCTAATTTTAGGGTTGGGTTCGGCTAGGTTGACTCTAATCTTCTTCGCAATACAAATTTTTTATTTACTAATAAAATTTACTATTAATTAATATTAATAGCCTCCAGTGGAAAAAGAAGCATGGACGGGTGTATTGAATGCTATTTCAGAAGGAAGTCACTGCATACAATATGATGATTCAAGTTCAACTGTAACTGGTTCTGAAGATTGTCTGTACCTTAACGTATACACACCACATGTAAGGCCATTTTTTTCTACAATTAATTCTTATTTTTTTTAATACTTATAATTTTGAATATTCTCATCTCAATATTTTGTAGATTCAATTTAACAAATCTATTTCAAAACCCGTAATGTTTTATATCCATGGGGGAGGATTTAAGATGGGTAATTCTAATGCAACGTCTGTCGGGCCTGATTTTCTTTTGGAAGAAGATGTTATCGTTGTGACTTTTAACTATCGGCTTAGCGTATTAGGTAATTCTCTTTTTGTACAATATTTTATTTTCTGCATAAGCAGTGGGATATTCCTCTTCAAAATATATGTATGAACATACAAATATATTTCTGTGGCTTACAGGAAGAACCACTTAAGTGACATTTTCGTGTTTTCGAGAAAAAGCGATTTTAATGTTTGGAGTAATATGTAAGATCGAAATGTCAGAGAAAAGATCTAAGTATTGGCTCATTTGATTAGGTATCTGATACGGATACAACCATGGTATTACATTTGTAAATAGTTTCTTTCTCGACGCCCAAGCTAAACAAATTACTCGAGTTAAGTGGTTCTGCGGGAACTTTGCAGATAAGTGGTTATGCGGTCACTTTCTTTGAGAGCTCGTAACTAATGTAATTTGCGATTAAAAAAATTCGGGCGGGGCATCTTTTTAAAGTTTAACTCATGCCCTTTCCAATGGTATAATTAAAATTTTCGAAAATTGTTATTAACTATGAGAAAAAACGGTTTAAAGGAAAAAAGCACGGTTTTTCCACAATTTTTTGTTTTAATTCGTGATTTCAAGAACGTTTTCATTTGCAATGTATCTGGAACCCCTCTAACCAATGGGATAAATGTCCAAACCTAAAAGATACGTGATTTGGGGATTGATTTTGAACCTCGATGTGGTCAAACTGGCGCATATTATAATTGAAAATTTTTTACCAAGACTTTTACGAATTTTTTATTCAGAAACCACAAACTTTTGAAAAAAATTTTCAAGAGTAATAAGTTCTTAGAATCAGCTAAGGAATACGTATGAATTTTATCAGAGCGATTCCAGTAATTTTTTTGTTTTTGCAAATTTACAATTTTTGAAAAATTTAAAAACGTTAAAAAATTTTTTTTTAATCTAAAAAAACCGACGAATACATCGGTATAGGTAATTAGATATATATTATACCGCTTTAATGTACTCCACACGGTGTATCTCGCACAAAAATAAAAAAAACAAGTGCACTTAAGTGGTTCTGCGGTAACATTTTTACGAGAGATGCAGTTAAGTGATTATGCAATCGGCTGGCATTTAAAATATTTGTGCATTTCGGAAATCCTACTATTGTACAATGAAAAGGGGTACTAAGAATACCTCGAATTCGACATAAAAAATTTTTTCGCAAAATGTCACTTAAGTGGTTCTTCCTGTAAGCCACAGATTTATTCATTTATAACTGTTTGAACGTTACTGCAATAGTATATAACGTATCCGGGGAGGATCGTTAAATTCTTGATTTCCTCACTAATAATTATTCTAGGTTTCTTGAATTTAAATCATGAGAATGCTACTGGTAATAATGCACTTAAAGATCAAAATTTGGCGTTAAAGTGGGTCAAAGCAAATATAGCTAACTTTGGAGGAAATCCAAATAGTATAACGATTTCTGGCCAAAGTGCTGGAGCTGCATCTGTCGACTTACATAAACTGTCAGATATGTCTTCTGGTAAGAATACAAAGGAAAATTGAATATTAAACTTGATTTAAATATTCAAGGTTTTTGTAATAATAATTGTTTACAAAGGATTATTCTCTCAATCTATTGCTATGAGTGGATCAACTTTCTGCTTTCGCTGGGGGTTCCAAACTGCCGCGGATGCAGAAAATGCAGCTTTTTCGCTTGGATCAAATTTGGGAATAAATACGAAAAGCAAAGATGTCTTGTTACAAGCGCTTCTCAAAGCTTCAGCAGCAGATATTGTTAAAGGAACTCAGAATATTTTGTCATATATTCCAAGTGTAATTTCTTTTCTTTTTTCTTATTCTTATTTAGGCATAAGTTACTGATTATAGTAATCGATAAATGGTGAAATTGTCATTTACTTTATATTTTTTCCAGATGCCATTTAGACCTACAATTGAAAGTACTGAAGTTGCTAAACAGCAAGAGAAGTTTTTAACGAAATGCTCAGTCCAAAAATATTCGAGTGGTGATTATTACAAGGGTCCCCATTTAATGGGTTTCACGCAATATGAAGCAATGTTTTTCAGCAATAGTAAGATATTTACGTTATATTTTTAAAACCTTAAGGTAGATGGGTCGAATTGTCGAATAGGCTAAAAAAAATAAATGTTACAGAAAAAATTAGTTACAGAAAGTCCTATAAAAATATTCGTATGTTAATTTTTATTATTTTGTGCAAATAGTTAAATAATGGATGCATATTTTAGGTGGAATGATTGCTTCTGCTAATAGTATGTTAAAAACTTTGAAAAGTATCAATATTAGTATAGAAATTCCTGCTATAAGTAAAGTTGCTAAGATGTCACTTGCTGCTTATAACAATTTATCAGAAAAGGAGTTGTATGAAATACTTGAGGTAAAAACGTACTGTTTTAACATAATTCTATTCTATAGAACAGATTTATCCGAATGCTTTGTAAATTTAAGGAAACATCAAATATGGCGTTTGTGACTGGAATTGATTCAAACCAACAAATGCTCCAAATTCATAACAAATATCCCATTTATTACTATCGATTTACATTTGATACAAAATGGTCTGCACATAGAACTGCAGGAAAAAATCTCCATGGTAAATAACAAATAAAAATCTGAAAAATTACTCTATATAAGGTAAACTGTATAAGCAAATCAGTTAATTTTAAAAAATGTTTGTTTCTTAGGCTCTTGTCATTTAGACGACTTACCGTATGTGTTCTATAGGCCTCTAGTAAAACTTCCTCTCGATGAACCAGATGTCAAACTTACAAGAACAAGGATGGTGCGATTATGGACTAACTTTGTTAAATATGGGTTTGTACTATTGAAGTAAATTACAAATTTTTGCATAGAGTGTGCGGAGACGCAGAATTTTCAAAATATTTATGTGTACATCTGTGTAGTGTATAATTGCTTAAATTAATACGAGATAAACATAAATTTTCTAAAAACTTTTTATTACATTTTTAGGTTTCAGGTATACGATCAAATTAAAAATATTCTATCTTTTTTAGAAATCCAACTCCAGATGGCAGTGAAAAGGACAGCACATTGGGAATAATCTGGCCTCCATCTGGCTCTTCCGGAATGCATTTGGAAATAGGAACAAATCTTACTGTTGGGCCACGTCCTACTGGAGCTCAAGTAAAGTATTTTCAATCGGCAGGTATTGGCACGTCTTCTGTATTAAATGACTGCCAATAATACTTCAAATATGATCGATAAAGCTATTGTATTAACTTTGATAAGCCCAGAAAAATTATAAAATTTTAGCCTTTTCTCAGTAAACATATCTGTAAGATACAGTTTTGGAAAAGCTTTCTTTTATGTTGTAAAAAAATACATAACAGTGAAATCATTAGGTATACAATGACTCTTATTTTCGAACACTAACAACATGTCGTGTAGCAATGTTCTACTTAAGGATGTTCGACTGTGTGACGCTGGAGCGGTGGGGAACGGGCGCCCCCCTAATTCTACCCTAAGTCCGCTGCCACGCTTACTGTGTCATAAGAAGTATATTTCGGCATCGTGAGGTTAGCGCCCGAGCGTAGGGGCGGAATTAGCACGGTACCGTTAATCGACTACTTTTAGACCACGGATAAGCTGGGCGTAGGTGCGGACTTAGGACATACAATAGTGCTGTAAAAAATATTCGTATAATAAAGTGAAAAAAATGACTAATAAAGTAAACTATACACAAAAATATTGTAATCTTAAATTAAAAATAAAAGAGAAATTTGAAAAATATCAGTTCCGAAATAAGATATGGATGCGAGTCTGGATTCTTATGGTAAATATTTTGTTAATTGTATTACATTTTGTTAAAAGTTGTTTTAAAGAGTAATGTCTGTGACAAAAAAATGTGCAATAAAAGGCAACGAATATTCGTTTTGTTTTATTGCACACAATAATTTTTGGATTCCATTTCACACAAAATGATTACAAAAATCTTGGTAAATTTCATTAAATAAATATATAAATCGAAAATACGTTTTACATTATAATGTATTAATTTTTTAAATTATTTTAAATGGTAAAGTCAGAAGGCTGAAGCCAGATGCTGTGAAAATTTAAATAATGAAAAACGAAATGTGGAAAATTTGACAGAAATAGACGGATGCAGCACGGCTAATGAGTGTGATAGTAAAGAAATTGATAGTGATATTATGTGTAACAATTCATCGGAAACAACTCATACGAGCAAGTTGCAAAATTTTTTATTGTAGGCACACTTACCAGACCTGATTTTTCTCGTTCCTTGGGGCATTCTGAAAGAAAAAAACCTTGTGTACGTGGTCAATTGCAGGGAGAAGAGAAGAGGACTTTTTTCCGGAGCAAAAAATAACTCTAAAAATGAGGAATAATTAGCAAAAAAAAGAATTTATAGATTTT
Organism: Philotrypesis tridentata; assembly: GCA_018906965.1. NCBI lineage: Eukaryota > Metazoa > Arthropoda > Insecta > Hymenoptera > Pteromalidae > Philotrypesis > Philotrypesis tridentata. The sequence goes on from JACCIB010000022.1 coordinate 1,697,137, forward strand.
TTTTCTCGAAAACTATGAACTTTTCAAAATATTTCATTAAAACAAAAATGACTTAAAATTCATCAAAGAATAATCTGAAATTTTTTCAGATTGATCCGGTACAAATTTTATCAGATTTTTAAATGACGTTTCTCGAAATTTCCATTTTTCTGAATTTTTGAAAAATCAAAAACTATATCGGATCAATCTGAAAAAATTTCAGAGCATTCTTTGATGAATTTTGAGACATATTTGTTGTAATGAAATATTTATAAAAGTCCATAGTGTTCGAGAAAAAAATCTATGAATTTTTTTTTGTTAATTATTTCTCGTGTTTTCGAGTTGTTTTTGCTCCGGAAAAAATATACCCTACGATCGGCCGAGTACACGAGTTTCTGAAATCGAGTGGAATTTACACATATGTACAGCGACAAATTTTCAAAAACTCGCGGATCTCTGCCGCGATGTCAACGCGGCTTGGCAGAGCTTGCGGTCGTGTAATAACACAGAGAGGCGCGCTCTCGATATCTTTGCCACTTGAATTATCGCGCGTGTGGCTGACGTAGTTGGCACTGTACACACTGTACAGTATAATAGCGTACACGCACTATAGTATATGTCTGTACATATACGCTATACGCACCACCCTAACCTACAAATAAAAACAAAAACGGAGCAGAAAGTGTTTAGTAGCACAGCATTAGAGATTACTCCACGCAATTACTCCGAAATTTAATTAATCGTCAGAAAAATGGGTCCAGATAGAGGATCTTTCTATTTAACGGACAATTTCGAAGACCGACAGAAGCAATTGAATGAGCAACTGTGCAAAGTTGAAAAGGACCTGAACAAGCACAACAATCACAGAGACTCACAGGTTCCGAAATTAGAAGATCTATGCACTATCTCGCGAAATAGAAACAAAATTAAAGGATTTCGTGGACGACAGAGTATATTTAAACGTCCCGAAGGGCCAGCACCCAAGACAAATCTTAGACCTATAGCAGACTATCGAAGGAATCCAACAAAGTGGACATACTATAATTTAGATAATGTATCAGAAATATCAGATGAAAGCAACAGAGAAGCTGCTTTTGCTTTTCTCAATGACTTGAGAGATAGGAGAGAGAGAGATGCTAAACAGAATAAAATCAAGGAGAAATTAAAAAATCGTCAAGCGATAATGGACACTGATGCGATCGAGGATACCTTAGAAGATGACGAGATGGAGACAGAAGAAAGATTCAATGTCAGCGAATCAGGAAAGGGCACGATATCATTCAAAAAGCCACAGAAAAAGGTTGAGGCAGTTAAAGAAGCTAAGCCAGAATTCAGAGGCAATAAAGTTGTTATGCCGGAATATACAATTGGAACTAAGAAGGTTCAGAAGAAGAAAAATGTACAGAAAAATAAGCCAGAGAAAATTGATAAGAGTAAAGAAATGAAATTGGATCATCTGCAGTTAAATGATGAAGAGGAAGAATAGTTTTAGGACAATTAGATTTTAACGTTATACTGTAAATAACATTCTTAATTTAAGTTGCATAAACTACCTTTAATACTTTGATTAATATAAGGTTTTTCAGATTTTAAGGTAGACAGCTGATATTGTTCCTCACATTTCCTGTATGTAATAGGAGGGCATGTATTTCATAAGTTAATTTTGTAAATATACTTGAAAACATTGAAGAATGCAAGTTATATTCTTTTAAAAAACACCTGTTATCCTTTATCATAATACAATATTTATTTCAAACTATCTACAATTATTTATTTTAACTTGTTAAAAATCAATAAAAAATAAAAAATTTTTTTTTTATTCTTATCATTGAATTTTTCTGTTTATTGTTTTTCCACCTTTGAAAAATAGAAAAATGTCTAATTCACTACTTCTACAGACTGTAAAATTAGTACATTATTAACAACACATACAATATACGTATGATTATTGTGATTCCAATCTTGGTGCAGTGTAACTAATATAATAAAAGTATTATTATGCATCAAAGAATATACCAATATTTTCAAAGCTACGTACAGTAAATACGAAAAACTTGTGTAAAAATTAATTCAAAAGATTTATTAATTTTTATCTTCAAAATTATAAATTAAGTGATAATGACGTGTTTAAAATTGTAGTCTATCGCGATATTTGCAAATATATATGAGGTATATATATATATATATATAATACCGCTATACAGACATACAGTTTGATCAGAGATTCAGAGACTTCTACTAGTCTCTGGTTTAATACAGTGACAGTCATCATTCATCAATATATGTGTGCTCTACGCAGACTACGTCAACGTTGCTATACAATACATTTTGTTGTTGTATATTGCTGTACGTTTGTATGTATAAGTATATCTATATAACTAATAGTAATAAGAAAGGAAGCTAGAAGGTTGCATGCAAGAATCAGATGGGTTATGGGTATTTAAAGAACGAGGGCCGGCGGTGTTGTTTATGTATATGCAGATGATCAAGTAAGAGATTAATTTTATTTTAATGAATAAGTAGTAAACATTATTTTGAATTAGCGGTGCGTATTAAGATGAAAGTGTTAGACTCAAATTTCTCCGACATTATCAAATGAAGAGCCGTTGGTCATGACAACAAAAGCTGATCGCGTGATAAAGCGACGTGAATTCGTAAAAATTAGATTGCGTGATGTATTGTAAATTATTATAAGTATGTTTTTATTGATTCATGAATTTTAGTTTGAGGTTACTTTTGCCGTAAAATTTTCAATTTTTATTTATTGAATAATCTTCTCATACTCAAGTTCGTTTTTTTAAGGTTACAATATTATGAATTTATTGCATAATATATCGTGAATTTAGGAGAAAAAGGTATATGTTCGTTTCAACAGTTCGGTGTACAAAATATGTTATATTTTGATTACAGTCAATGGATAACGAAAAACAGAAGGATGAGCTTATAGCATTAGAAAGTATCTACAACGAAGAGGAATTTTCATATCGCAAGGAAAATGATTTATATGAAGTTACAGTGAAAATATTTATAAGCCTTCCAGAAAAGTATTTTTTCATATACAAAGACAATCGCAGAAGTGATCAACAACCAGAAAAAGTCTATATTTCTCATGTACCACCCTTAACGTTACTTCTTACTTTGCCATTAGATTATCCATCAATTTCACCACCAAAATTTTCTCTAAGATCTTCTTGGTTGAATCCATCGTCAATTTCAAAATTATGCAAGGAGTTAGATCAATTATGGGAAAGTAATCAGGGTCAAGAAATTTTATTCACATGGATTGGGTTTCTGCAATCAGAAACTCTTGAATATTTGAAAATTCAAGAGTTTTTTAACATTGATCATGTCTACACATTTTATAAGAAAACTTTGGAAAAAGCACAAATAGCGGATGCTGTAGCAGGTGCAGAGGATAAAAAGAATGCCACCCAAAGCAGCCAAAGTAGCAAAGAAGATGAAAAGAAAGTAACTGATGCCTTGACTGTTAATTCTCATCACAGGGACAAAAAGTCATCTACAAGAAAGAAAATCAGGAAAGTGAAAAACAGGCGACAATATGATCAAAGAGCTATATCTGATATTATAGTCGGTAGGAATCCAGTTCAAATGTTGGTAGATTATAATGAACTGCGCAATCAAATTGAATTTAGGAAAAATTTTTATTCTTGTAAAATATGCTTCACTGATAAATTGGGAGAGCACAGTACACAGTTTCTACCATGTGCTCATGTATTTTGTAAAGAATGCATTATGGGTTATTTTGAAACAAAAATTAAAGAAGGTACTGTCACAAATATTCTGTGTCCAGAAGATAAATGTAAATCAGAAGCTACACCTGGTCAGGTAAAAATCTTCCACTATTCAAAAAATTATAATTTTTCGAAATGTACTTGAATGCAAAGACTTCTTATTTCAGATTAAGGATCTTGTATCACCGGAGTTATTTTCAAAATATGATTCTATATTACTGAGTGTAACTTTAGATACAATGACTGATATTATTTATTGTCCTCGTAAAAGCTGTCAGTACCCAGTTAGTAGAGAACCTAATGAGGTAATGGCAAATTGCCCAGTTTGTCAGTATGCCTTCTGTACTTTTTGTAAAGCAGTCTATCACGGAATTGAACCGTGTAAAGTCAATACAGGTAAATATATAAATCAAATTTTTTAAATCTTAATTGAATATTAAACAATTAAATTAACTTCTATTTCAGTGGAGAAAAAAAATCTTGTGAAAGAGTATCAAGAAGCCTCTGATGAAAGAAAGGCTGAATTAGAACTACGCTATGGTAAAAAGCAATTGCAGGTGCTTGTTGAAACTACCATGTCTGAAAATTGGATTCATAGGAACAGTCAAAGCTGTCCACATTGTAGTGCAGCAATTGAGGTAAAATTTTTTTGAAGAAATGAATTTTAAAACTAACCATATTTTCTGTTAAATTATTTTTATTCTTTACAATATATTTTTATAGAAATCTGATGGTTGCAACAAAATGGTGTGTTGGAAATGTAACACATTCTTCTGCTGGACGTGCAATACAATATTAAATCGCGATGATCCATACCTGCATTATCGTAATCCCCATTCTCAGTGCTTTAACAAGTTGTACCATGGACTGTTACCCGATGATGAAGATGATGATGACGATGATTTTGTTTTCGATATTTCGGACGAGGACGACGAATATTTCGACGAAGACGACGTCCACTTTGTTCTCAATTTTTAATAGTATTTTATTTAATACGTTTGTGTTGATTAATGTTTATATTGATATTATTTTTCAAATCAATTGCTAATATTTACTTTAATTCGAAAATTTTTGTACATACAAAACAGTGGTGTATGATGTTGCAAATTGTTACACGCGGTTACTTACGTAAATAATAACTGCTGTGCAGAATCGTGTTGCTTATCTATTTATTGTAAAAGTGTAAAAACAAATTAATTTTTATATTTACTATTTTTAAATATACAAGTTTCTGTATTTTTTACTCAATACGTTTTTAAAGAATAATAAATCGATGTTTGTTTGAATAACAATTTTAAATTGCCTTTTCCCATAACTTTTTGTTTTCATCCATGCAGTTCGAAAAAAAAACGTTTGAAAAAATCTGCAGGTATCTATTCACAATTTTTATGTGAATTTCGGATATATATATGCGATATTCGCGTAATGCGGGATAGGATAGGAATTATAATACATAGCCGGTATTATATATATGCGTGTATGTGTGCAGGAATACAGAACAACAACAAAATACTTAACCTATACCATAAGTATATTTACTTGCAAGAACATCCATGCTTGCTCTGCATTTATTGCAAAATGGTATCACAACGACCCAATCAACTTTTATATGCATTAATTAAAACCAAATAATATTTTGATAAGCAAATTAGTTATGCTTTAGATTTTTCACCAAGTTCGCAAATACTGATACAAAAAAGTGGCATTAGCAAGTAGTGAATATTGTAAGTATTAAAAATTTTAAAATGTCAACATCAAATATTTTTGATTAAATTATATTTATATTACATAGAATTTATTATTCACAAAAAATGTATTTCCTTCGAACATTCTTCAAATTTCTCTGTATTGAAAACATTATCACTTTTCTTTCATATATGCTTATGTATTTGTTGCGTACATTATTTTAATTTGTGTGTAACATAACGTATTTAAATTTAAATAATCAAATTAAAAGCATAAGTACTAATTAAAAAATGTTTTCCAAAGTCATTGAAAATGCAAGCAGAGGTAGAACAAATTGTGAAAGCTTCTTTGAAAAGAGCTTTGGAACATGATGAGCGAGGTAATCTGGGCCAAGCTTATGCTTATTATACTGTAGTATTAGAATTTTGTCCAGCAAAAAGAGCAGAACTAGAAAAGCGATTTACTACAATACTCTGTAAGTTAATTGTAATAAAGAATACAAAGATTTTTGAGTTTTATATTCATCATTTTATCTTTAATTTTCATTTCAGGTGAGTGGGGAATTTATTTAGAACAAAATAATCGCATTGAGGATGTCATAAAATGTTACGAAAATTCTCTTGAAATTTTCCCCAAAAATTGTACGATGCTGAATAATTTTGCTGCACATCTGTTAAAGTAAGATTATTACAGTAATTTTCCACAATACTTTTACTTTAAAAAGATTCAAAAAGGTTTTTGTTATTTTTAGAATAGAGGAACCGCTAAAAGCCATGAAATATTTAAAGAGAGCATTAAATACTGATACAAATTTTTTACCAGCTTATAGAAACTTGCAAAATGCTTATAGTATGTCTGTAGACAGGTGGCATTTTTCAATGTTGAATGACAAAAATAGAAATCATGCATTTGATCAAGCATTAAGAAAAAGGATACATCTGGGCTATGATACAGTTCTAGACATAGGGACTGGTACAGGACTGTTAAGTTTGTACGCTCGTGATGCAGGTGCTAAAGCAGTTTATGCATGTGAATATTCCTCAGCAATGTCAGACATAGCAAAGAAAGTATTTCAACGAAATCAAACCAAAGATATTAAACTTATTTCTAAAGCATCGAATGAACTAAAAATTCCACAGGATATACCTGAAAGGTATGGATATTTATTTTTTCAAAATAAAATTAAAGCTAATACTTATAAAAATAAGAAATAAACTTTGTTTCAGAGTCAAACTAATAGTTACAGAAATATTTGATGCCGCATTGTTTGGAGAGCTGGTTTTACCGACACTTATTCATGCACATCAAAATTTATTAGCTTCTAATGGTGTAGGCATCATTATACCCATGAGTGCAACATTATACATTGCAGCTATTGAATCTGAATATATTAGATCCAGATCTTCTGTTATATTTGACAAGTGTCAATATTTTGGATCCTTGAACTTTGAGAATATATTTGTTTTACCAGAAGAAGATTTTTATGATACTGAAAACTTACAAAATGTTAGTATCAATTACATTACAGAACCAAAACCAATACTCAAAATTAATTTTAACGACTTGAACGAATTGAAAAACTTTAATGTAGATGGAATCAAGGAAGTATTAACCACCAAATGTCGTTATAATGGTATAGTTGATGGTCTAGTAGCTTGGTTTAAGTTAAATTTAGATGAAGAAATTGTACTTGATTCATCTCAAGGAGAATCTTGCTGGCAATTAGCAGTGTTTCCTACTTTATCTGATAATGTTAAATTAAATAATACTTTACAAATAACCGCCCAAATTTTAAATGGAAGACTTAAATGCTCGTACAGTTTAGAACATGAAGACTTAAATATGCATGAGAAGTTGATCATCCAATTGCCAAAAGATATTATAACATTTTTAAATGACAACAAATACATAGGATCTCTAATTGAAATTGCCAAATCGAAAAAAGATGAATGTATAAAAACTATTTTGGACACGTCTCCCTTTCCAATTTATGGCTTAACAATATTAAAAGAAAATAGTCACTGTGAAATTTTGTACTTTCAAACTGATAATACAGTTTTAAAAAATTTTATTGATCATATAATTAATAAAAATAATATTGTTGGAAAAGTTAATTTTATATCTAATTTTAGCGAAGTAGAGAGTACACTTGACAATATTTTTGTCCACAATTTTGATATTAAAGGAGAATTAATAGATTGGGGTCAACAAAGTTACCGTGAAGCTTACACGTATGTATGGACTGCAATGACTACACTATTGCTATAAAATTTAAGAATAATATGAACAATTTTTTACAGCTGTTTACTAAGTTCAACAGGTACAATACTTCCAGAAAGAATTTTTCTTATGGGACAGTTAGTATATTCTGAAGAATTACTAAAAATGATTTCAGTGAAGGATGATAATCTACAAAGGTTTATTAAATTTAAATCATCTGATAGAATCGTTAGTAGCCTTAATTAATTTTTTTCAATTAATAAATAATCATTATAAATCTACTATTTTCCTAAGTTTTATTATTTATAATTATTTCTAGGATTCATTAGTAGATTCTTACAATAGTAAAGAAGATGACTCAAAGTATTTCATAGCAGAATATATTAATGAATTTAAGGTAATAATTAACTAAATTAATGTTTAGAAAATTTATTACATTACAATGTATTAATTTTATTGTTATTTGTAAACGATTTTCAGATTAATCAAGTCTTTGACTTAAATTCAAGTCTATACAACTATAATGCTTTTTCAGATATTATGGCACTAGTTGAAATGGATGAATCTGATATGAAAGAAGAAATCATAAACTTTGGAAAAATTAAACCAAGTAAAAATTGTACTGTTCCAAATGCTTTAGTTTGTTGGTATAAAATTTACATAAATGATAGTAGTGTACATGAAACAAGGCGAAATAATTGTTTTATGAACCACATGGCTATAGTATTTGAAAACGAATTAAATAATAAAATATTACAAGATGAAGATGTATGTATTAGAGTTCAACAAATGCATAATATAGTAAGAATAAGTATAGCATAGAAAAAAATACTTTTTATAGAAAAATATTTATTTATTTTTATAATAAACTTCACAAATGTTTAAAAAAAGATATCAATTTGTAATTGATTCACAGCTTCCATAAATTTCCAAAATATACATATAATACATTACACCTCACTTTAAGTACTTAAAACATATACACAACACAGCAAATAAATCAAAATTTACTAGGAATGAAATTCAAGAACTTAGATATATAATCCGATATTCTATCAGGATAATTATTATGAACATCATGATTACCTTTAACTTCTACAATATTTACATAATTTTGGTCTTTTAACAATTCCCGTACTTTTTGTTTAGTGTATTCCATAAATGGTAACGTATCAGATACGAAAACTAATAAAGTTTCTACTTTCAAATGAGTAAGTAACTGCAAACTAGTGTCTAAATTTAAATTAGTCATAATTGAAACTTTAGCTCTGTAGTCGCGATTATAACAATAGGCATCGTCCCCAATTTTTCGAACTGATCTCTCAATCATTTTCTCAGCTGCTTGTGTCGATAAGCTACTACCTCTTAAATACCTAATAGCATACATTACATCTTCCTTTGAATAAGAGCGTGGGTTTTCTAATTTACTTGCTTCAATAGCTATATTGTGTTCAGTACGAATTCTAGACATTAGTGCAGAATCTGGAACTGATTCTGGAATGATACCATCAAGTAAGATTAATTTTCGTATTCTTTCAGGGTAAATTATTGTAAACATTGAACCTATATTAGCTCCAAAACTATGTCCAATGTAATACGTATTTTCCCATTTCAATGCATCTAACACGTATCTTATTGATAATACATAAGTGAAAAAATTTAGAGGTACACCAGGTTGAAAATGTGATGAAAGTCCATGACCAGGTAAATCAATACAGACATAGTAAAAATTTTTTGGTAACAATGTCACCAATCGATCAAATGATCCAGCATTATCCATTGTTCCATGAACCATTAGAATATGTCTATCATTTGGATTGCCCCATGTTTTTGCTGCAACATGTCCCCAAGGCACATTCAATGTCAATGTTCCTGGAGTAGCCATATTTATTATATCTAAGAAAATCGAAACAATATTTTAATAATATTTCCATGTTTTATTTCTTTTATAATATAAAAAATTTTAAATCTTAAATTTTACCTTTAACAGTTTATTTTCAATATTCTGCAACATTTAATAAAACTGAACAAAATTTATGCATGTCATACTGTGCCTAACCCCAATGCATATACATAACTATTTTAAAAAGCCTAACCTGTAATACATCTTATGTAACATATATTATTACTTGAAATTCTCTGATAAGCTTTATGTATATTTATCTATACTTGTACTATATTTTTTATCTATTATATAAAAAAGAATTTTTAATTTCAATATTAAATTTTAGAAAAATAAAAATAGAATTTAGTTAGTATTTATAATAAAAATATTCAATTTATATTTCAATTTGAATATATAATAATAAATCGCATACTAAAAACTTGAAATAGTATTGCAATTAAATATTTTATATCTTTACATTTCATTAAGAGTTGTTCAATGCATGTATTAGCTAAGTTCATATGTAAAATAACTTGAAAATTCTACGAGCACATCTTAAAAGAATTTTATTACTATAACTTGCTAACCACTTTGTTTTTATCATTAAAAAATGTTTTAATATGATGTGAAAGTCTTTCTGGATGGTTATTATGCACATCATGATTTCCTTCAACATAAACTACTTTTGAGTTATTTAAATTTTTAAAAATATCTGTAAACATGGATAAATCATAAAAGTCAAGCGTACCATGAGACAAGCAAAATAAAATTGGCACATTCAAATTACTTAGTAATATATTGATATGTTCCATACTTAATATTGGAAAAATATATATTTTTAACCGATGATCTCTATTATATTTATACATTTCTCCATCTTTGGTAACTGCTCTATTAAAAATTGCCTTAGCTGCTTTAGTATTTAGCGAAACGCTTCTCCTACATAAAAGAGTGTGCATAATTTCATCATAACTGTACCATCTATGGTTTTTATTGTTGTTATCTTCAATTGCTGTATTATGAACTTCCTTAGTTCTTTTAATAATATGTTCATTGGGTACTGACCTTGGAACAAGTCCTTCTATTAAAATCATTTTCTTGATTTTTCCAGGATAAAAAATACTATAAAATGCACCTAGCTGGGCTCCTAAACTATGTCCTATGTAATAAAATGACTCCCACTTTAGTTCTGCTAAAATATACCTTAGAGTTAATAGATAATTGAAAAAGTCTAAAGGTAAGCCAGGTGCAAAATGTGTTGAAAAACCATGTCCAGGTAGATCAATAGAAACGTAGTAAAAGTTATTTGGAAGAAGGGCTACTAAATTATCAAATGCTGAAGCATTGTCTAATATTCCATGAACACATAGTACTGGGAAATTTGATGGAGATCCCCAAGCTTTTGCTGCAACATATCCCCAAGGAACTGGCAATTTCAGTTCTGTTGCTCTTTCCATATTATTTATCATGATTATTTCTTAATATAAATCTAGATATTTATGAACAAAAATGTTATTTATTAAAAAGTGTTAATTTAGAAAATACTTGAAATTTAAATAGAATTAAAGTTTAGCAGTACCTGATCTACAAGCAGATTCACATATACGATTGCAAACACATATATTTTAATAATCTGGTATGGCAATACTGTGAGTTTCGCTAACTTTAAAATTAAATTTTGTTCGAAATTCTCGGGCGACGAAAGAGCAGATACTTATATTAATGTTTCCAAATTAATAAGAAAAACAAACCTTTTTCTTCAATAACCAGTAGAGATTTAGTTATATTTATATCTCTGGTTATATATCAAATAAGTAATGCAAAATTGCAAACATCTATCATAAGTAAATTATTAGGTCACTGATTGTCACAACTCTGTATTTTGACGTTATTTTCCACTATGCTGGTTTAACGCTAGATTTCGGGACAAAAGCAACAGATGGCGGATGGCAAGAATACAGTAAACCGCAAGAGAAAATAGCAACAGAAGTGTATAAAGAAGCAAAGCTGACGAGAAAACCTCGTGCCTTAAACTAATGAGTAAGGAAAATATTAGGCTTTGGTGACGCTTAGCAATGCTAGAATTGTAAGCGAACCTATTTTTGAAGAGGTACAGGTCGTCCCGTGGCTCCTGAACTACTTTTTCGGGTGGTCTGGTGAAGCGATCTACCTCACGCACACATATGCAACGACAATGAAAGCTCAAAGTTAAAATATGCATATGCGTAGTTATCTATTGTTAAAAATAATGATTCCAGAAGTTCAATCTTTTGTTTGAACTTCGCTTGTTTCAATTGTTACGAACAATAATGCCACACTAACCGTAAAATCTCGTCAGGATCGCATTCGAACTTCGAATGTCGCGCCAAACCTCCGTATGGCTGCGACCTGCGACTGCTGTCATCGCTGTGCTGTGTTCTATCAGATTCTATATTTGCGCCACGATTCCACGTATACGTATTATAATTAAGATAAGTATACTTGTATATTTGATTTGATTTTATACATAGTTTTTTTCTTCCTTCCTTATACGAGTTATCGGCATAAAGCCATATGTACCATTGCCTTAGTTCCCTCCATCACTTGGTATACAACTTCTGTAGTCTGTACCCAACAGAATCACTAGTCGTGCATACCTCACCTTTATAAATGAAACTTTAAAAATAATACGAGTTCCCGCCATGTTCTGCGCATCTCAACTGACCGCGACCGGTCACTGTGACGCCGCTGACCCCATGGGGGTTAGGTTAACCCTCGTTTATCGTTAACTTTACCTGCCCCGGTCAACTGCGTCACAGTGACTGGTCAGCTGAGGTAAATAAGGCGTCAAAGTGATGGGACATGTGACATGCGCAAAACAAGGCGGCAGTCGCAGAAATTCAAAGTATCAATTTAACCTCGAGTGTACATGATGGGGAGTACAGGTTATTGGCGAACGTGATCGGTAGAGGGTACAGCTGTGTACTGAAACGTGCAAAATGATGGTTCGTGCCTTCGTGGTATTCAATATGCCCGACGCGTTGTTCGACAATCGACGTATCCCCGCGCGCGCATACTGCACAAGCTCTCGTCGAGAAAAAAATAAGCTCGACACTTCACCAGCGCAGAGCAAAACGGCAGCACAATGCACAAATATACGCGCATATAGCGCTTCGCGTCGACGGTCGCGCCTCGCGGCAGAGCCGCGCAACGTCAGAGTAGCATCATCTGCTGCTTGCTGCATCGTCCTCTCTCTCGCGCGCGACACTCGTTAGAAATCGCGAGGCTAATGTTATTATTCCGACGATTATCGAAGGGAAGCGCGAGCGGCTCCACCTGAGAAGGTACGCGAACGGCCGAGAAAACATGCTCCAGACCGTGGCGATCGACTCCGGCAGCTCGAGGAGACGTAGGTGAGAGCGAGCGTGAGAGAAGAGACACAAGACACGGCGGCGGTGGTACGCAGCCCACACCTGGCCTGCTGCAGTGCTTCTCGCTCGCGCACAGCACAGCTCTCACGCAGGCATCAGCGCGATAATCCTGCCGCGGCCGTATTATGCCCCGCTGCAGAGGAATGAGGATCAGGACTATCGCCAGCAGCGGCTCGTCGTCGTCGTCCCAGGAGCCTCAGCTCGGCCTCAAGTGCCGGTAATACAACGCGCGGTCCTCGCGAAGGTGATCGAGGAGTGCAGAGCGAGAGAGACTCTCGCTGGCTGCAGCAGCAGTGCGTGTAAACAGAGAGTCGCCGAGAGCAGCAGCGCAGCACTGCAGAGAGAGCGAGAGAGAAAAGGCGGAGGAGAGAAGACACACGGCTGCAGCTCTCCGTCTAACCCCCTTTGTGCTCGCGGAGAGAGAAAGAAAGAGCGAGAGAGATGGACATGCAGGCGCCCAACGGTTCGTATTAACATCACGCATCGCTGATCTCGCTCTCGTCTCTCTCTCCCTCTCTCTATATACTTATAAAACAAAAATCGCAGTCCGACGTGTGTATACGCCACGGGCATGCCTAGATTATTTTGCTGTCTTAACGAGTATATACATGCAATAAGTATGTTGGATGTGTACACACGCAGACGCGCTCCCCTCTCTGCCTGCGCTTTGACCATCCGCTCCTGTATTATGTGAGATCCTTGGCTTTGTTTATTTATCATTACTATCTATCCGTGTAGACGACGGTCTATACAGTGCCTTGGAAATCATCATGCCGTATGTATAAACTGCTCTCCCGTAGTGCCTATGTAGCCCTACCGCCGCACACACCGCTACACGCTGCTTCTCCTCCGAGATGGACTTTTAATTTTCCCCAGCTCGTAGCCTCTAAAAGCATATAAAGTAGTCCACTACTGCTACCTGCGGCACGCAAGGGCTCTCTCGTATGTGCGTAAAGCGCATCGGCGTCTCGCGAGGGAGAGAGATTTTTTGAGGAAGCCGACAACATGTGTGAGTATACCATAAAAATGCGCGAGCTCTTTCTCCGCTCCTTCATTCTACTTATACCTTGTACACCACCTTATTTTCTCGCTCTACTCTATATAAACATCGTGGTATCGCATCGACGTCTCTCGTCGACCCTTCGGGGAAGAAAAAGAGAGAGAGAGAGAGAAAGAGAGACTGCAGCAAGCACTGCACAGTGCACACACGTATAGCTCTGGGGGGCTTTATTATTAAAGGTTAGAGGTGCGCGACGTTTTGCTGGACGGACGCCTGGCGTCGCTTTCGAAACAATTCACGAGACTCTCCGCGCGAGCCGCCGAGCTCTCATTCTCCGTCTTTTACTCTTTTTCTTTTTTTCGCTCTCTCTCTCTCTCTCTCTCTCTCTTTCGCTCTTTTTTTGTGCCCGTATAACCGAGACTACCGTACCACCACGCGTCTTTTGGCATCTCGCTGTTGCTGCAGTATAAGGTATACCTATACCTGCTGCTCTCGTTGCCGCGCTTATTATGTCTGGAGAATTCTTTGCGCTCGTTTTTTTCCTTAGTTTCGGAGAAATTCCGCGTTACGAGCATTGTTTTGAAACGGAGCCGCGCTGCAGTGTCGATCTGCTCTTGTTTTGACGAATTTCCTTCGCGGGTCCCGCGGAGGTTCTGTTTTGTTTCTGTAAAGTACTTTGCGATTAACGCGAAATGAAAACAAATATCTTTCCATTGATTTTTTTATTTTTCTTCGTGCATAAGTGCACTCGTTTGTTTACTGATGATGAGAGACAGCTGTAGAAAATGACCTTAATGGAAAGTTTTAAATAACTATTACAATTGTTGCTGTCAATTTGGTAAATATAGCATGATTGAGCCATCTTCAATTGGAACACTTACTCATCTGGGATCAAGTAATTACTTAGGATCAATGAACAATTAAATTCATTGTTATGTTTGCAAAGACTAATTTTCCATAGCCGCATGAGTTCAAATTTAATTTTGCCATTACCAAAATTTGCATGACTAAAAAAATTAATGTTTAAATTAATGTAATGCATTAGAAAAGCAAAAGCTATGCTTATTTCCTTTAGTTCACAGATTTATGATTGTCGGTCTTGCCTAATTTATTTACAATTGTCTATTGTTTTTCAGTTTACGCAGCAATTCCTGGTATGCCAGAGCTTGGTATGGTTTGGATGGGAGATATGATGGTTCAAAATGATCCTACGCAAGAACTCATGATAGATCCTCGTCAGGCAGACAATTCGTTCTACTCTCATGCACCCCATTCCTTCGATGACATAAGAAATCATCAGATTCCACCCACTGCTATGGTACGATACTTACCTCCACAATTTCACAATGAGTGTTCAGAACCAGAAGAGCCTATGGAAGGTGTGGATGTACAGGATATTCAGCAAGTCAGTGTTTATTGATTTTAATTTCACGTTATGCACAACTTATTTTAGTAATTTTACAATTTGTGTCTTAGGAATATGAACAGACTGATGGCCAAGAAATGAATGAATATCTTGGACTTGAGGATTATATGGGTGAAGAAGAAAGAGAGCAAGTAGTTAACAATGCTGCGACACAAACTCAAGATGTTCGTAATCGTAAAATTAAGCCAATAAAACATCCAGGTCTAGTTTTGAAAACACCAATAGCTTATCAGCCTCACACAGATCTTAATTTCATACCAATTCGTAAGGATGGAATAGGTAAGCAATTTAAATTTAAACCGTAATGTAATCATGAGTCATTAAGCGCGTTTAAATTTTGAATTACTTATGTGTTTACGACCTCAGCTGTCTCATTTTATGAGCTATAAAAATGCACTTGAATTTTTATTGCAGCTGTTTGTGAAAAATGTGGCGCTATTGGAGTGAAACATGCGTTTTATACGAAAGAGCGACGCTTTTGCAGTCGTGCTTGTGCGCGCTCTTCCGAACATACGGCCCCTCACGCAGACTCTACCTACAGTCCAACACATTCTGCAGAACAAAGTGCAACAGATGCTAAAGTACCAAATGATGTTAAGCCATTGCATAAGGTATACATTTTTTTTTATCTTCAATTACGCAAAATTTACCATCTAAATAAAGATTTTTATTACAAAACTTTCTTAAGCAGATTATAAAGTTATTGTTCACTATTAAATTACTTACTCATGTATTATTTCTAGATTCCTATAAAAGAAGAAGTAGTTCAACTAAAAGAACCACCGCAAAAAGATAAAATTAAAGCAGTACTACCTGCTGAGCCAGTAATGCCAGAAGAATTGCCAGTAAGAAGAAAACGAACTGCAGAAATGGCTGGCTCGTATGATTGGACGCCTCAATTAAAAGCGCCCGGTTTTTGTGCTGCCCCCGTTTCCTGTTTTAAACACGTTAGTAATGATTTTCGTTTTATATTCAGTTACAAATTTATGAATTAAGTTAATGTTTTTACTTACCTCATTTTCATGCAAGAAAGACACAATGCATAATAAAAATTATTCATCATTTTACAGGCCCCGATTTCAGAAATATGGGATAATATATCAGTGGGAATGAAAGTGGAAGTAGAGAATACTGATTGCGACGAAGTTTGTGAAGCATTCCCTGATTCCTTCTGGGTAGCGACGGTACTCCGAATTTCCGGTTACAGAGCTTTATTAAGATATGAAGGTTTCGGCCACAGTATAGAGAAAGATTTCTGGGTCTCCTTGTGTTCAAATGACATTCATCCAGTTGGTTGGTGTGCAACAATTGGAAAACCTCTTATTCCACCTAACAGTACGTATAATTAATCTATAATCATTTACAAATTGGGGAATTTGTATATTGAACGTTAAATTTTATATTTATTTCAAAAACTTAGCAATCGCCAACAAATACAAAGACTGGAAGGACTTTCTAATGCGCCGATTAACCGGAGCGCGAACCCTACCCACTAACTTTTACAGCAAAGTTAACGACAGTATGAAATCGCGCTTCCGACCTGGCTTGCATCTCGAGGTTGTTGACAAGAACCGTATTTCACAAGTAAAAGTCGCTACTATCCAAAAGGTCGTGGGAAAACGTTTACACGTACGTTACTACGACTCACCGCCAGAAGACAATGGCTTTTGGTGTCACGAAGATTCGCCTCTGATCCATCCGGTTGGTTGGGCTAAACGTGTCGGACAAGCCTTAGACGCATATCCAGAATATTTACTGCGTATAGAGTCGGGTAAACTGAGGTATACATTACATTAATTGTCCTTTTAAATTTATTCTACATTTATTTAAAAAAAAGACTAAAAACTTCATTTTATTCTAGCGAGGATGATACAACAAACGAATTGTTTCACGTTCCAAAAAGTTACCACACACATCATTGGTACTCCTTCCGCGAAGGCATGAAAATTGAGGCAATAGATCCATTAAATTTATCAGCTATATGTGCGGCGACAGTTATGCAAGTTTTAAAGGAAGGATATATAATGATTAGAATCGATAGCTATGACGAAGATGCAAGTGGATCCGATTGGTTTTGTTATCATACGTATTCACCTTGCATCTTTCCAGTGGGTTTCTGCGCGCAGCATGGTTTACCACTAACACCACCTAAAGGGTATGATCCTACAACTTTCACGTGGGATTCGTACCTCGAAGAAACAAGTGCGGTACCTGCTCCGGCAGAAATTTTCAATCGGGTAAGTAGTTGAGTCCTGTTGAAATAATTAAATCCAATTTAAAGAATCAAATTTCGATAAACATGAAATTCGGTAGGAAATGCCACAGCACGGTTTTATTGAGGGAATGAGACTAGAAGCTGCAGATTTAATGGATCCTAGATTAGTTTGTGTAGCGACAATTACAAGGGTGATTGGAAGACTATTAAGAGTACATTTTGATGGATGGGAGGACGAATATGACCAATGGCTTGACTGTCAGAGCCCTGATATCTATCCTGTAGGTTGGTGTGACTTAGTTGATCACAAACTAGAAGGACCCAGGACAAGCACAAAAAACGTCAGTCCTACAGGTGAGTTTAATATTAAAAAAAAAGCTATCTTTACATTTATTTTAAGTAGGTATGTGCAATAAACAAAAGTGATCTCTGCAGTGAAATCACCGAGAGGCCTTAAACGTAAAGGTAAGCGAAAAATGAAAAAGACAGGTAGCAAACCGGGCCATTCGAAAAACTTTGTGACTCGTCAATCGGAGATGCAACAACATCAGCAGCAACAACAACATCAACAACAGAGGCAACTCCGAGTAAAAGAGGAACGTGATCGCTATGAACGTCAGTTGGGTCCAGCCCAAGGCACAAAAATTGAGCGCGAACGTGGTGATCACGAAAGCATACCAGAACAATCGACAGCGCGAGAACCAGAACCAGCACAGGAACCTGCTGGTCCCGATCAAACGCTACCTAGCCCAACGAGTGGCCAAGGACAGTCTACAACAACGACGTCGACAAACGAACCTCAAAATCCACCGCCCCCGAAGGAGAGGGTTGCTACTTCTTACATAAATGTGAGCATTCATGTTCCATACAATTTTCTTCTTAGACCTGTTTTTAATGCCTAATCTTCATATTCTAGAAACAAAAACGAAAAAAAATAAGAATTATAAGAAAAGGTTCGTCATGTTATCTAATTAATAACTTTTCTGCTTCTGTAGGTGACCTCTGCGGGCAGCAAATATATTCCAAGGATAGCAGACGGTATTCAAAAGAATTCAGATCTGGGTGAACTGATTCCAAATGAATGGAATGTATTCGATGTAGCGCAGTTCCTACGCGTGAATGATTGTGCAGCGTATTGCGACAACTTCAGCAAGCGCAAGATTGACGGTAAAGCACTACTTGCTCTTACGAAAGATCAAATAATAGATCTTACTGGATTCAAGGTAGGGCCATCTCTGAAGATTTTTGATCTGATACAACAGCTGAAAATCAAAGTGAATCCCGCCCAGGAAAGGTTGAAGCTAGGACTGAAAAAGATGTTGTAAAAAAAACTAGTAGGAATTCTATTCTATTGTCTAGAGCTGTTGGTCAAATGGAAGAAAGTTTTTGCTGGATTTCAAATGGATATCTAATATAATGCACAAATATTTATTTTATATTGCTTTCTAATTGTTTAATCGATAGGTTGATACTAAGGAAATAATAATTTCATTAAATTCTAATCTTTTTCTCTAATATGAACGTAAATCCAGCATTAGCATTTACTCACTCATTTTGATATTCAGCTCTGCTTTGATACTTTACACAAGTTTCAACGATACGTAGGTACAATATGGATTTACAATTAAGGCTCTTAATCACGACTCAGATGTTTTTATTTTATATATTTTTTTTAAGAATCTGCACGTGTGCGGTACGTGAAAGCATGGCTTATAAACAGAATAGTATTTAAGCAGTTAACCATCTCAAAGATTTGTCAATCTATTGCTTGGATTATGCATCATAAAAAGACAATGTGAAAAATTGTGCTTTTTGTTTGGTTTATTAATCAAAGACTTTTAAAGTGCAATACTCAGTGATTTGGTACATGTAATTAATTAAAAGCAATTACTTGACAATCTACTACTGTTCTCGTGTTATATACATAACAATTCTACGATATTAAGGTCAGTCACGCCGATTTAAAGTTTAAACATAACTGGCGTAGTTCATTAGATGAAGGAAAGAACACTTTCCTTTTTATTATTTGTAACTTTCTTATTTCGATGTTGCCATTATATGTAAATCCATATCCCAAGTTCAATCAAATAATTTAAAATGTACATGCTGCATATATATAAAATTACATTTAATACCATCAGGCATTGAAAATATAAAAATTTAATTATACCAGAATGTGGAAATATTTATGAGGAATTGCGAGTGGAATGAAAATAGCTAAAAAAATATAAATATTTAATAAATGATCACATTCTATGCAGACGCGTAGAGGTACATTTTATGCATATTTAGCATATGAGAGACTGTACATATTGAACGGCAGTGAGAGTGATTGTCAGATGATAATGTAAATAATACCAATATTATTAGAATTTTGCAGCCATTCATTCGAATAAAGTAGAGACTACATAAATAGGAGTAAGTCCAAAGGGGCAGATGAATATGAGACATTTGATATGTTGACTGGCAGCCCCCTCTTATTATCTATTTAAAAAAAAAACAAAGTAAAAGTTATTAACAAAGGTGCAAAAAAATTATCTGTCACGTCATGACATATTTGTTTCGATATCTCTTGGCCATTGTAGCAAAGATTTTTATTGACTTTATTTAAATCTTTGTACACCAGTGATAGAATAATATGTCAATTGTTACGGTTTCAGAAAATGAACCTAGATTGAAGAATTTCCAATTCCGTTTGAGAAACCTATTATCTAGATTATAGCATTCTTCTCATAAAAAATTTATTCTATAAGTTTAAAAACTATTGTTCTTTGTAAAAAGTTTGTGTACATGCTCTGAAACTCAAACGACTGCCTTGTACAATATACATCCATGTATATTTCTACAAGAAGTAACCTAATAAATGTTGGGGAGAATTGTTGCTAACATAACGATTAGTGTCACGTAAATAATAAGCACAAATGAATATATTTTTATTGTACTATGCAACTAGCAAGGGTAAAGTTTGCCAAAACTGTTCCAACGTATTCGTTTAAAATAATTTTAGCTTTCATTTAAAATGTCAAGCTTTGCCAGGAAATTTTTCAAGCACTGTTCTCCCTCATAAACAATAACTTTTCTAGCTCGGTCGGTTTTCCAAAGCGAACAAAGAGCTTTGCTGTGAAATTCACCAAAGAACCCAGAACGACAAAACCTCTTTATCAGATCGCTTCCTCACAGTCCGACACTTTGAATTTCAGAGCAGCAGCAAAAGCGCGAGCCTCGAGATAAGTCATTCTACATAGCTGTTAAGTTAATTCTGTAACATGCCGACGTGGGACTGGATATTGTAAAATAAAGTAGACTCTCCGTCTCGACAACATTTTTTTTTTTTCGTTAAAAAAGTAAAGTTGCAAACAAAAAGGACAAGAGTTAAAAATAAAGCTTCCCGCGTTCGAGCATGAATTTATCATAAACTATGTTAATCCAAAAGTAGTCTTCACACACACACACACACACACACACACACACACACACACACAAACACGCAGAACCTTGATTTAGCCCCGGAGCCATAGCGCAGCTCCGGATCCGCAATTTATCATAGAAAATATTTTCTCAGCGAGACGATAGAGAACGAACAATGATCTGTGCGATATTTTATAACTATTTTATTTGGTAATACGCTGGCTCGGCCGATTTTTGCGTCGAGATAATTATTTCGATTGCGTGACGTTTAAGTTCACTAAAGATTGCTCCATGAGCGACTACAGCGAGGATTTAGTACAAGCGAGAGAAAGAAAGAGATGCGAGAAAGAGAGACAGATGAATAGAGATTGATTGGTTGAAAATAAATGTTTTATACGCATAATGTAAAGAAATTGGCGAATAATAAGGAAGTCTTCTTATTGTTGCAGCAATAACCTCGTGTACTTTCATTACTCGACTATTATGCTCCTTTTTCATCTTCCAAAAATCGTTCGTAACAGTTCAAGATCGAACGTTACGAACACATCCTTCGAAGAATAATTAATTCTGGACCCAGAAAAACAAACGTGAAAATTCACTCCTGAAAATCATTCTCGCGCGCGTATCTTCGGTCGATATTTTCAGCCTCGGAAAATTCAGACACCCCCCCCCCCCCCCCGTAGAATTACACATTGCCAGCCGAGGTAACTTGTTTCCAAGGTAAATAAGCCGTCCGTCACGTCGCGCAAGTTGAGCATCGCTGTTTTCGCTACGGCCGCGCAAAGCAAGAACCCAAGCCGTCCCATGGCATCCACGAACGGTATGCGCTCGTCTCCCCCCGACCGGCAGATGTCAGCACCGCCCGGCAGTAGCGGCGCAGAAAAAGATGAGATGACTGCGCGTAGGTAAGCTCCCAGACCAGATAAAGCGTCGCGTCTGTCTCTGTAAGTATAGCTATATACACGGCAGCTATAGTGTAGTATACGCACGGAGAGACCAGCCGTCGAAGGGAAGCCAAGCGCGCGAGAGAGAGAAAAGCGTCTGACGTAGGCTATATACAGCAGCAGGCGGCCAGTCTCGCTGAGAAAGAGGAGGGGTGGGGGAGTCTGGCGCATTCTATGGGCGGGGCTTCCGTACTATACCAGCTGGCAGATGTTTCCCGCGTCGCGTCGTCGCGTATATACGTATATATAAAATATATATATACAGTATACACACACACACACACACACATCGGCGGCCGGGAACGCGAGCGCGTCGGCATTCCACTGGCGTAAAACTACAGCCAACTGCGCGCGAGAGTCCAACTACTCTCAACGCGACTGCAGCACGCGGCAGTTTTACACTACCTGCAGAAGCAGCCTACTCGACTACACACACGCACGCGCTACGTCCCTGACGTTTTCTACCTCGAACCTGCGTATGTCCCTCGTGTGCAGTGTGCATGGCGCGGGCCGCTCATATGCTATCGCTGTATAGCCCCCCCCCTTCTTTATGTATACCTATATATTGCAATATACAAAACGCAGACAGTCCGCACACGCAGCGCCGCAATATACGCACGCTTTTCTGCGTGCGCGAGCATCGAAAGCAAATTCGCATCGGTCGTTTGATAAATATATATATATAGATATTGCGCGTCCGCGAGGCGGCCGGGGGCGGGGGGGAAGAGGCCGAATATATACGCGGGTATGTGCGCGCGCGATGGAAAAAAATACGATGTGTAGCACGCGCGCGCGCGCGAGAGGAGAGGAACCGGTTCTCCGAGAAATTCGCGTCATAAAATGAAACGTGATCGTCCCGGCGCAGAAAGAGAGAGGGAGAGAGAGATATTGCGTGTAAAAGTTACGATAGAGTTGCAGATGGGATTTTCGGGGGGGGGGAGTAATTCCTCGGGCCCGCGGACCCTTCGATTGTTTATATTATCGACGTCGAGAGCGAGAGCTACGCGATGCCCTTACGGATTTTCAATGAGGCGCGCGTCGTTGAGATTCGATGATTTATACAAAATTTCCTCGCTCAGCATGCATTATCGTCGAATTCGCGAAGCGACACAAGTGTA
Source organism: Philotrypesis tridentata (assembly GCA_018906965.1). NCBI lineage: Eukaryota > Metazoa > Arthropoda > Insecta > Hymenoptera > Pteromalidae > Philotrypesis > Philotrypesis tridentata. The sequence continues at coordinate 1,720,180 of JACCIB010000022.1, forward strand.
GCGCCGCGACGCGAATAACGCGTCTGATATCCTCTTGCGTACTGCATGATATACATATATATTTTTAACGTTTATATGCAGCGCCGTCGTCGTCGTCGTCGTCGTCGTCTCGCCGCAGGAATATTTTTCCCCCTTTTTGCAACGATAAATCATGCGAGGTATGCGCTCGCGCGCGCGAGTGACTCGTTGCTTTTATTATTTATACCTTTGGGCGATAATGCCACTCTATGATTCAATAATGAAAGAATGACTCGGCAAGTTTGCGCGAGATATACTCTATTATTAGTCGCGGGGGAATCACTAACAAGATTCTTCCATCAAAACTGCCTATATATACGTGCGGTGCGTGTCGTCGTGTCTCTCGCGCGGAGCGACTATACGTATACGTGCGGCCTGCAGTGGGAGCGAAAAAAAAACGGGTTACAAGCGTCGTCGCCCCGAAAAAAAATGCAGATAGGTAGTCGTGTACGCGATATATAGTGGTATATATACGCGTACGAGAGCAGCCATCGGAACCGCTGTTACACAGCAAGCCTCAGCTGTTCGCTCATCCCGAGATAACGCAGGAATCTGCGCCGGCATAATCCTCTCTCTCTCTCTTCGCAGACTATATACGAATACACGCGCGTTTAGCTATGTGTGTATACACGTATTATAGGGATGGCGATGGTGTATATAGCAGGACTGAGAAGCCGAGCGCGCACGCACACACGCACACGCGGCGGCCGAGAGCTGCAGACTCGCCGCGCCGCTCTCGCGTCGTCTCGCGCGACGTCAGGCCAGGCGGCCGCTCGGGGCGCTGCGCGCGCAGCTTTTAGCGGCAGCGGCGGCGGCGGCGGCCCTCGGCGGCTCGACCGGCAGCTGCGTCACTCTACAGTCCCGCGCCGCCAGTCAGTCAGCCAGCTACGCTCGTGCGCGCTCTTTCTCAGTCGCTCGCTTTTTTCAATTAATTATTTAGACAATATACGTGCACAGACGCAGACGCACTTGTTCGCCCTTACTACCAACGACAACAACAACAACGACGACGACGACGACGACGACGACGATCACGACGACAACAGCAGCAGCAGCAGCAGCGACGACGGAGCAGAGTCGCGCTTAACAACAGCGGCAGCAGTAGCAGCGGCGGCGGCAACAACAACAACAACAACAACAACAGAAGAACAACCACCCCCTATAACGCGTGCGCGTCTGTCTCTGTGCGGGGGTGTGTGTGTGAGTGAGTGTGTGTCAGCAGGTGGCGAAGCACGACTCGCGTACACGCCGGGCTGCTGTACAGTGCGATACCCTCGCGCCTCGCAGCGGCAGAAGAGGAACGTCGCGAGGTTCGCCGAAAATTCGCACTCGCTCGTGTAGCCCGCGTACGGACACACACGCGCGCGCGCGCGCGGACAGCGAGGAGAGGAGAGGCCCGAGAGTGAGAGAGAGAAGCAGAAACAGCGAGCCGCAGCGGAAAGTGTGTTCTATATGTGCTGTGCGCGAAGAGGGTGCGCGACGGACGACATGCTGCGCGTGTCAGTCATGCCTCGGAGGAACGACCGACGAGTATTCGCGCTGGCCCGCGGCTGCCTTAGCCGGTGAACCGCCAGTCGGACAGAGATAGAGTGAGAGCACACGCAGCAGCAGCAGCGCGAGAAGAGAGAGCCGTGAGAGAACCTAACCTCAATTTTTCGTCCCACGAGTCCGTGTGCACGTTGTCGCTTCGTGAGCTGCCTGTTCGCCGCGACTACGCATAGCCGAGGGCTGCAGCACCGAGTGATCGATACGCGGAGGCCGCAGGAGGGACGAGGGGAAAAGCGGAGAACTGCCGCGGGACCAGCCACCCGCACGCACGCACGCACGCACGCGTACGTATAGCCGTACACACGTGCGAGCGGCATCGTCGGCGGTGATTCTCCTCGCCGACAACTCAGCTGTTTCCCGCCAAGCGGCCATTACCGAGCCGCGCGGCCGCGATCGTCTTCCATCCGTGCGCGTGTGGCGCGCGAGGATTATTACGGATAATACGTAAGAGTAAGAGAGTGAGACAGAGTGTGCGAGACAGAAAAGTGCGCGAGAGCATCATCGGCGGGAGAAAGAGGAGAAACTGTATGGTGGTGATTTCGTCGAAGCAGCCGCTGCAGGCCGAGGGGACGGCTCGTCGCAGTAGCGGCGCTAACAGGAGGAGGACGCCTGTGTCCGCGAGTGCTGGTGCGTTGGTTGTCAGTGGTGTTGGTGGTGTCGTCGGCTGCACGGGAAAACAACGGCGCGAGCACGGGATTATGTCAGTGTTCGCCAACAGTGACCTGCTTGAGGAAATCGTCGAGACGACCGAGGAGCAGGAGGACCTTTGCATGTGAGTCCCGTCTAACTTCACCTTCACCTTCACCCCCTCACCCCCCCCCCCCTCCTCCTTTGCCCAATTGAATTTCGCGTGCAGCGCGTGCGAGTACGCACTGAGCGCTTAATACGCAGTGAGATATCTCGTTCGAGGGGGCCGGTCATCGATTACGCGACGAGACGCAAAAGGCAGCGGGCAATAAACGCTCCGATGCCTTTATATTTCCCAGCTGTATATAACTGCGCGACGCGCTGTCGCTGCGACGTAGATGCGCGCGCTCTCTCAACCATCCGCAGCGGTTTGTCTTTTGTTTTCTCGACGCGACGCGCTAACTTTTTTCTTCTCCTCCGCTCTCATCATCGCTTTGTTGTTTATCGGCTCGAGCGAGACATTTCACTGTTACATAAATAATCCAAGCAATAACGACAGTAACAATCACACGGTGATTTGGCAATTATCGATAATCGAACTCACGATGTTAATCAAAGTCCACGACATGCACATGCCTAAGACTGGATAGTGGATTATGCGCACGTCGATATATGCGTAAGAGCGACGAGCAACTGTATTATAGAACGTATCGAGGAAAACCGATTGTGGACAGTTTGCTCGTCGCGCTATGTGCTCGCCGGCCGCATGTGTGACATGTTTATTCACTCTTCAGGGCCGAGCGACGCGGAGAGATAATACGCGCTTGCGCCCGCGATGTACGGTACGTAGTACATTACGCGAAGAAAAGAGAGCCGCGAGCGCCAGCCGGGGAAGATTTTCAAAACATCAACATGGGCCCCGGCGGCGGCGTCTCGACGACGCTCTCTTTGGAAATGCGGTGTATACACACGCGCGCGCGCATATGAGTATAGAACCATACATTCCAGCGAATTATCGACCTCAATATCTTTTCGTAATTTAAGCGTAGTTGATGCTTTGGACTGTGCTTAGAATTCATAACTCATGCACGATGGCTTTGCGAGTTACGGGCGACGAAGAATACGATCATTGCACGTCGCCCGATTTGACTTTGGAACGATTTTTCTTCTCCGAGTGCGTACAGCACGTACGCAAAATGGTAGACACGTTTTTCTCCCTCACACACACATCTCTCTCTCTATGTACACTATGTAAATACGCCAACTCTGAGAATTACTGCAAGCAGAAAAAGTGTGTTTCCTTACTACTAGAAAAGTTTAAAACACACATACTCGAGAGCCTCATGCAAATAAGCGGCTAATTTGAATCTCGCGCTCTCTCTCTCTCTCTCTCGTATCCGAGAAAATCCTTCAACTGCACACTCGATGTCGTCGAACTCTCTTCCCCGAAGAGACTCTTTCTGGATCTCTTCGCGCGCGCGGCTGTGATTTTTTCCGAGACAGCGAGAAAGAGAGAGAGAGAGAGAGAACATCCGAAGGTCGCGAGGTCGCTCGAATCGTTCTTTTCCGTTCCACACTCAGCTGTTTCTCTTTTACACGTATATATACGAGCGCGCGCGCCGGTGGCCGGCTGCGATCAAGGACGCGCACAAAGCGCCTCGATTGCGCGCGTCTCTCGCTCTCTCTCTCTCCCTCTCTGCAGTCTGTGCGAGCCGGCGGCGGCTCGTTTGTCAGCGATTTGACGCGGCGCTCAGCGGTATAAATTTCGAACGCCGCGGACTTTGTTGTCAAGGAACGGAATGTATGTGTGTGCGTACACTATTGTACGTGTATATTTGGTTTTACGGTCCGGTTTATCGTTTTAGTGTCATAATTTTCGGTGCACACACCGATGGGGGGGGGGGGGGGAGCTATACGGCATTATTGCCGCTGATTCTCGATGAAGCGTCGCTGATTCTAATGCTTTCCGTAAATAAATAAGCGCGCGCGACGCCGACGACGCTTTCGGGAGTTTACGCGGCGCTGCGAAGCGGTGAAATCGAATGATTCGGATTTACAAGTGCAGAGTTAGCCGGCCATTCATTTTAAAGTGGAGTGGAAAAAAGAATTCTTATCGCTGTGCGTGTACCATTGACGCTCAATGTAGGCTGTCTTTTACGATAATCGAAGGCTTCGCGCAGCGTCGCTGCCGCGCTGTGTATTACGCTTGTGTACATCTCGCGATTCTCTCGTGGCGTTGCATCACTTAGATTCTCGAGCGTCTCGTGGCGATCTGTAATAATAAATATAAAAATAATAGAGCTGATTTATTCATGAGATGTCGCTCGTAAAATAAACTTTGCTGCGCATTTCTCGCGCCTCTCACGCACACTGTCTCTCTCTCTTTCTCTCTCTCGCTATGGTTATTGTAAGGTATAGCGTTGCTGGATATTCATGACAATAATAAAGTGTGTTTACGCGAGTATTAAATTATAAATAACTGGACTCGAATAGAAAAAAAAAAATTATTGTTCGAAGCAAATCGTAAAATGCGCAAATCAAATGGAAATTGTTCATAAATCAATCGTACTTAAATTACCGTGTTAATGATACTCAATCATCGACTTTGCATTACAATGAAATCGCGGATTCCGCAGTCACATGCGAAAACCGTACATTTTCAACGTTGTTCCCTTAAAAGAAAAAGAAAAAGAAAAAGAAAAAAGTAAATACCAACAATTTTACAGAAGCTAATTAGATCCTTCGTTCTTCGTGTCTATCCTCCATCTCTATTTTCAAACGCTGTACAACGTCCCTCAGTGCTATATACCTTTACATGAAAATTCATCGCTTCTTTATTTTCCGAGCTTTGTTTATTTATATTCCCGTTGTTTTCAACTTGAGATTTCAAAGCCGCACGCGTCTCGTTGGGAATTCAGAGCGAAATAATTCACATGCAAATAGTCTCTCTTTCTCTCTCGTTCACAATACTATCAGCACCAAGTCGAGATAAAATTTTCTCTCCCTCTCCTCTCTTTCTCTCTCTCTACTCGGGTAAAATTAAAATGTTTCAAACTCTGCTTTTATTCTCTCCAAACTTGCGACGTTATTTTCATAATTGTATTCCTCTTGAAACTCCGTCAGGAGCACGCATAATCTCCCCCCCCCCCCCTTAGCGCTAAAGAACAAAACGAGCTCATCGATTTTTTTATTTTCTTTTCCAAGGCTTTTTTGCTGTTGGTCAAATGAGTTTTCGAATATTTTTTTAATGCAAAGTTGAATTTCGTAAGACACGATTCGCATACTTAAAATGGGTCGGAGATCACGTGACAACATGGCGACGTGTTTTATACTTGAATCAGTCGTATCAATAAACCGAACTTAAATAATTCATGAAAAATCTCGGAACGTGATTAAGCATCGGGCATAAGATGCCAACATCTCGCGCGATGTTCCCTATAACATTGAGGAAACACTGCCGTCGTTCTAGAGCCCGAAAAGTCGTTGGCTGTGCCTTCACGGCATCTTTTTGCCGCGTAACACAACGCGAAGAAGAAGAAGAAGAAGAAGAAGTAGAAGAGAGGACGCTGAGACGACCGTTATTTTTGCGCGAGAGGGAGAGAGAGAGAGAGAGAAGAGAGATCAGTCGCGCCCAAAGTTTCGCGCGCGTATGGGCTTGGCTGCTGTGCCAGTTTTTTTTCTTCTGGGGATGCGAGTTGTCGCGTTTCTCTCTTTCTCCTCTTCTTTGCTGCTGCTGCTGCTGCTGCACGCGTGCTTTACTTCTCCGGTTTTGGCTTGGGGTGATGACGCTTTGAAGATTGCAGCGTATTATTAGCTTAATCGCGCATTTTTTTCCCCAGCGCGTTTAAGATATTTACGTAGAATTTTATTTTTACGTGGATGCGAATAGGCGAATCCAATGAAAATCCAAACTGCAGCGCTGCGTGGAAGAGAAATTGGTGCGAATTCAAAACGGACATTGAAATCGTTTTTCCCTCGGCATTTTCCTCTCTCTCTCTCTCTCTCCCTCCCTCGCTCTTACTCTCTTTTTCTCTTTCTCCCCTCCGAGAGAGGCTGACTTTGGCTAGAGCTGCGCTGAGCTTGTTGTTGTCGCATGACGCAAAGCCGGCTACGGCTTTCGAACAGCTGGAGCTCGGGGATTTCCGAGCAGCCGTCCGTGTCTGTATAGAGGCAGTGTACGTGAATAGAATGGCGCGAAAATTTCCTGTGTGTGCGCGACGGATGATAATTATCAATAGCAATGCGTTATGTATGCGCGAATGTGCGATTGTATAAGCTCTCTTGAAACGTCAAAAGAAATTTTTTTTTCTCCTTCAGCGAAGGAATGCGCTAGGAAAATGTGTGTATAAGTCGCCATGTAAGCACTATTTCTCGCTAATCGCGCTCGATCGCGATTCACAGTTATATATTTACAAACAGTCTCGAGAAGTCCTTCCAGCAATCGCGCAATACACATTGTCTTCTTGGAAGTCGACCTTCGACGGCTCCCCTTTGATATCTCCTCCCCCTTCCGACCATAAAATTTCGCGTCTTTTGCTCTCTCTCTATATATCTCTCTCTCGCCGGCTTTTCACAAAGCTAATTTCACCGGAGCCGATTAACGTTTTAGTTAGTCGCGCCCCGACGCTCTCTTTCTCCGAAAGTTAAATCGCGAGCTTCGCGCTGTCTCTCTCGTTCTCTCTCTCTCGCACTCGGATGATAATAATCGCCAAGTTTCGACAAAGGCGCGATTTATCGGCCGACTACGACTCGCAGAGTGTCCCCTCTTTCGCTTGAGGTCTTCTCTCGCTCTCTCTCTCCTCTATAACGTACAAATTAAATTCTCGATGAAAGGACGCTGCAGGAGGCATTGTCTTCTATATATCTCCCGCGCGTTCGATGCCGAGAGAGAGAGAGAGAGAGAGAGAGAGAGAGAGAGAGAGAGAGAGAGAGAGAGAGAGAGAGAGAGAGAGAGAGAGAGAGAGTCTGTAATAGGAGGTTATTATGGGGAAGCGAAGCGATCGGTAGCGGCGATAACGATTTTTGATTTTCTATACTTTATGAGCTCAAAGGCTAAGGGTTTAATAAGTTCGATTAGTCTTGAATAAATATTGATTTTGTTTTCCCCGTAAGCACAGGGAAGAACGAGCCCGGGCAATTTATACAGCTGCGGACAGTCATTTCGAGGAATTCCCAAGAAATAAATATCGGTGAGATAATTCTGAAATTTAACCAAAACATTTCATTCCAAGATATCCTTCGAAATTTTTGAAGAAAAATGGAAGTTCGATGATAAACTACAGTCTGATGCAAAGAAAATAATATGTCAATGAACGAGGCCAAAAGCACGCATTAATAAGCTCCTGTAAAAAATCTGTTATTCATGACCATGACATAACATGATTATAGAACCACAGACTTTTTAAAAAATGCACGCTTCAAAACGATCGAAACGTATAAAGCGTTCGTCGATCTTAATTACAGCGTCGCAGATTGCGAACGCCCTTTTAAAATTCGAAATAAAAAACAAAGTCCCGACCGAATGCACGATTCTCCTCGCACTTTTCGCCGCAACTCCGAGTTCCAAAACTACTCAATTTAATACTCCGCAGAAGTAAATTAATCCTCTCTCTCTCTTCCTCTCAATCTCGAATTAGCAATGCTAATCTCGAACGTACAGAGAGAAAGCTGGGCCGCACAGTTTTCGGCCGATTTGAATAAAGGCATCAATTAACACGGCCAGGAGGGAATATCTCTCGTCGAAAATTTTCGACCCGCGTTATGCAACTACCATTGCCGCACCACTGTGTGTGCGACGCCACACACATATATAGACCGGGCACATGATCAAAAGCGCGGGAGAACCGCCGGTGTGTAATACTGCGCGGCGACGCTGATGGGGAGTAGTGGGGGTAGAGCGAGCGAGCGAGCGAGAGACGAAGAGAAGTATATAATGGGGAGGGGGGGTGGCTCTCTCGCTCCGTCCTTTGTTTACACTCGACGCGGCACCAAAACACGCGCGGCCGCGCGAGAGAGCCCTTTGTCCGAGAGAGAGAGAGAGGAGAGACAGAGAGGGAGAGAGGAGCTGCTGGGCCCTTCTTTTTAGGCGCTGTACACGCGCAATCTGCGCGGACACATGAAAGGGAAGAGTGTGCGCGCGTACACCGAGCCGGAGAGAATTAAGGAGATGCCGTGTTTTTTTTTTCTTTTTCGCGGTCTTGTATGCATAACGACCTTTCAGGCTGATGAGTCTTCGAGCTTTTCATGATACGCGTATAACACTGCGCGTACGTAGGAAATATACGTAGACGCGCTGGCACAGGGCACAGGGTTATTAGAAGAGCCCCGGTGCAATCGCTTAATCCTCGCGCTGTCGCTCCTCGGCGGGATTTCGTAATGGAAGGAGAAAGGATATGTGCATAGGCGTTCTATATGCGCGAAGAGAGGGAGAGAGAGAGAGAGAGAGAGAGAGAGAGAGAGAGGAAAAAAGGAACGACCGAAAACGACAAGTACAAAAGAGAGAGTCGAAGATAAAAGCATAGAAACTCGCTGCTCCGGTCTTTTACATGGTGCGCAGTGTATGTGTGCGTGTGCGCACTGCCATACATGCACAAAGGGGCTCTTTGAACCGATATTTCGTGCGGAGGGATAGAGAGATATGGAAAGAGAGATGGAGAACCATTTGTATAAATTGTTTTGTTCGTCGCGACTTTCTGGTTATATACGCTATTGAGAGAGAAAACAAAATTGATGCTCGTGTATACTGTTCGCTTGCGGGATTCCGAACCTCCTTGAACGCGACGCTTATTATTTCGATTATCGTTAGCGAACCGTAAATCATTGATATAAAAAACTTTCCAGATTAGTTTACGCGTTTCGCGCGAGGCTTAGCGAGCCAAAATTACATTGAATATAACCGAACCCCCTCCAAAGGAAACGAAAGAAAAAACGCGCGTTTACTGTATATCTCCAGAGAAAAACCGAGATAAGGTGGAATCTCGTCGGTAGACAGGTGCAACATCGAACTATGCACACTATGTCTAAGCCCCCCCCCCCCCCCCGATGTCATCGCGCTCGTGCGGCGGCGGCGGCGTCGTCGGAAGCATCGGTCGCGCGCTTGGCACAAGGAAAACTCGCGTCTCTCCTTACACACGCTATATACGTCTCTGTGTATACGCATGTATATACGTATGTTATGCCTATACGAACTCGCGCACGCGGGGAAGGAGTTACGTAAAAGCCGCGTTTCTCGTACAATAATCAACTGCTATAAATAACTCGCGTGAGCGGGCCGGCGCGTTTTATTTTCCTTTTTTTTTCTTCTCACTCGTCGACTCCTTGTTTACATATATTTTCCTTTTTGTCGCCGCGATATAGAGCGCCGACGACTTTTTCTCGCTCCGAGAGAGACTCTCTCGCAGACGTACATGTGTATAGTATATAGGGTTGTACAGACGTCGTTAAATAGGTATTTTTTGAGCGACTCTCGTCTGTGTTTACTAATTTCGACGAGTGGCTTTTCGCGCGAAAGGAGCGTTATTGCGATGCGTCTGATGTCACTTGGCGTGTGCGTATAACAGGAAGAGAAATTCTCGGGATGTGGAGTCATGGGTTCCACGAAAAGTTGTCACCAGTTATTATGCAGCGCCGGTCATAGATAAGGAAATGTTTCTTTTTTTTTACAACTAAGCTTCCAGCTAATGCTAAGCTTTATAATTCATCCAGGAATTTCCGTATTGTATTGAACTGGTATTTATAAGCTTTTTTGTGTTTTTTTATTCTAATACACAGACGCTGAGAATTTTTTTTTATGCTTCCAATAGGACTTTGGCATTGCGGTGCACTTTTGCGCTGAAAACCTGTGTGAGTATCGATGTTATTTGTTTCCGGGAAAATTCAGCGCGACAGCTCGAATTAAATAAGTATCGCCGCATAAATTACCGAGCGATTAGAAAATTGCGCCGATGGGAATGAATGAGCAAATTGTCGACGCGTGAATCGCGCCTATTGTCACTGCGTCTTGATTGAGCAATTTGCTCGATTCGCAAGAGTTCAAATCGGAAAATTCTCTTTTCGTTATAGCTTTGGAATCGATTCCGATCGTCGCCCAAAACGATCCCCTCCCCCCCCCCCCACTAAAATCACAGCGATTTTTGCAAGACGACGATTAATCTTCTCTCTCGCATTTTTTTTACCTACTTAAAATGCCTCTCGACAGCGGCGCGCGCGCAACCACCGCGTGCAAGAGCAAAACTCGTTTCTCATCAAGGGAAGGAAGCCTCTTTATATATATACACTACACACACACATATATATATATACACACTTTTTTTCTACAAAGTGATGCATATTTCAGTGGCTATCGCAACTCTTAATCAGCGGCGCGAAGTTGTTGCCGGTGCAAATGAACCAACAACACGGGGCAGATGCGTTATATACAAGCTCGCGAAGGAAAAATACTGTATAGGTATATATAGAGCCCGCGAAGGAGCCAACGCGGCGTAGATTGTTTTCCTGGAAGGCGATTGTTTGAATTATGCTCGATTCGCTTGTTCTCGCTGTATAGTCGCCGCGCGGCTATATATATATATACATACATATATACGCAGTTTTATTTTCTCCCCCCCGTATTTTTTTTTCCACTGATTATTCATTCGTTTATGAATAAAACAGTGTGTACAATGGGGCGCCGAAGATTCTGTTTTCGATAGAGAAAGAGGCAGATGAAAATTAAAGAGGCTCGAGTGGAAAAATTGAATAGATTACTAAACATTTCACGCCAAGATTGCATTGCAAAAAAAGAAAAATTTGAACGAGAGATAAGTATGCGATGAGGATTCGAAGCGTTGAAAACACGGCGTTCCAAGTCTGTAACGCCCGTTTAGCCTCGAGCCGAGCTTTTGCACAGAGCATTTTCATTTATTACGTCGATTGCAATGCTTCTCATCGGCGCCTACAGCGTCAGCGTTTGTTGTCCAAATATACGCCATTACCAGACTGGAATACGATAACTGAAAAGCGCGTAGCACCGCGGCGGGCGCAACCTCGCCTTAATGCTTTTTCGATCGACCTTGATTTCCCGCGACAATTAATCAGCCGCGCGAGCGGAGCAGCAGCAGTATCGCCGAGACATAAAACGCGTATTCACACGCTAATCTGCCCGGGAAAATTGTCGACGAAGAAAAAAGACGTCGCTCGAGAAGAGCATCCGCCGCGCGCCGCGCTTATGATCCGAAGAAGGGAAAGTGGGGATGAAGGGAGGAGGAGGGGGAGGGGGTCTATAAGTTGCGAGACACCGGCGCCGCGCACAGCTGTTTTCCTCGCTGATGCGCGGCGGCGGCGGCGGCGAGAGAAGAGCTATCTTTCGCCTCGGCGGCGCATCGTATCAGCTGATTGAGCGATAAATCATTGCGTAATTAGCAGCGCATGCCTCGATGAGACGCGTATACGATTCGCTCGTCTGTAATAAGCGCCTCGTGTGTCCCTCGCTCTTTCTCTCGCGGTCATTACGAATCGTATGCAGAGAGAGAAAGAGAGAGAGAGAGAGAGAAAGAGAGAGAGAGAGAGAGAGAGAGATCGGCGAAGAAAGGCGCGAAGAGACGAGACTTTTTGCCAATTTCGCGTAGGATTGATTGGGTTTTATGTGCTGCGAGACGAGGAAGCTGCCGCCGCGTGCGCGTGATGAGGTCGCGCGCGCGCGTCTCTCAAAAGTTTCGCAACAATGCGCGTCAATTTTCATCAGGCTAAAAACGTTGCATTTTTCGCACAAACACACGCGCACACGCTTCAAAAGGCTGAAAAAAGAAAAATAGCATGTCTCCTAGACTGGCGGCAACCTTGGGCGATTATCGCCGCTGCTTATTCATCCGGCCGACTACTGAAAGTCTCGCGCGAGACGCGACTGCTTTCAATAAAAAAAAAAAAAAAAAAGAAAAAAGAAAAACGTGCGCGCGCGCGGGCTCTCCGAAAGGACATTTTTTTCTTCCCAGCAGCAGCGACGACGACTAATTTTTTTTTCACGCGCCGAGAGATAGCGAGTGTGCGCCGCGAAGCCGGAGAGATAAGCTTCGTTTCGAGATAAACGAACGCTGGCGCGCAAGAGAGAGAGAGAGAGAGAGAGAGAGAGGGAGAGAGATGATATGCGTCATCACGTGGTGCCGAGCCGGCGTTTTAGATTCTGCGCCGCGTCGCTGTTTCTCTCAATTTTTTTTTTTTTCCTGAACTGGAGATGCGAGTTCTCGCGCGCGCGAGTGATTGATACAGTTCGCGTGAGAGAGAGAATCGGCAGCGCGCGTTTTCGACTGACAGCGAGTATATATAGGTAGCAGTCCATCGTCGCGGCGAGTAATAGCGCAAAAGTGGACGCGACGAGTGCGCGTACTCGAGGCAGATAAAATAATTGCTAAAAGTGTGTCAGCCGCGATAACTGCGCGCGCGAACGCGTAGTTAAAAATCCGCATCAATTTTATTTTTAGAAAAACCGTCTTGTATACTTATTCCGGGCGGCGCCCCCCCCCCCTCCCCGTGCGTTATCTTGGGAGAGGGGAGCTTTTTATGGTTTTGTCGGGGGGAGTAAACATTTTTTTTTTAACTTTACTGGGAAATTGGTGCGCGCGGCCGGGGGAACGCAGTCAAATTTATTGATCGAGAATTTTTGTGTGCGGGTTAATAATTTGTTATATGAGTATGCCCAAGAAATTTCGGAAACAAATCGGACGGAAAAGTTGCGAAAAATTTTCTTGAAGGTACACCTACCAGACATGTTTTTTCTCGTTCCTTAGGACATTCTGAAAGAGAATAAGCTCGTTTACACGGCCGATCGTAGGCTACACAATTATAAAAAAAGAATTCATAGATTTTTTCTCGAAAACAAAACTATGGACTTTTAAAAATATTTCATTAGAACAAAAATGTCTTTGCCTTCATCAAAGAATGCTCTGAAATGTTTTCAGATTGATCCTGTACAATTTATTTTCGAAAAACGTCCTTGAAAAATCTGAAAATATTTCAGAGCGTTCTTCGATGAATTTCAAGACATCTTCGCTCTAACGAAATATTTTTAAAAGTCCACATAGCTTTCGAGAGAAAAAATCCATGAATTCTTTTTTCTTATAATTATTTCTCGTTTTCCGAGTCTCCAGCAAAAAGGTATACCCTACGATCGGCCATATACGCGAGCTTTTTCTCTTTCAGAACGACCTAAGGACATACACGGGGAATTTTTTTTTAAATCGGCACTTTAGAGGGGTCAAAAAGTGGTCGATTTTCAGAAGGGAAGCACACCTCCCAAGTGCGATTTTTCTTGTTCTTTATGTCATATAGAACATAAAAAACTTGGGGTACAACGGAATTGAGCTTTGTGAATAGAATAAAAAATGCTTAAAATTACTCAAAGAATACGTATGAATTTTTCCAATTGTACAATTTTTGAAAAATTAAAAAATGGCTCAAAAATTATTGAAAAAATTCATACGTATTCTTTGAGTAATTTTAAGCATTTTTTATTCTACAACATTTTTTCGTTAAGGTGATATTTCTCGAGAAAAAAAATCATGTTTAGCAACACGCTCACAACAAAGTTTAACATCAGATTTTTGCATTATTTTCAAATGCTTGTCATTTTCAAGCTAAGAAACCAATCCGATCGGGCTTTTCTTTAAATTAAAGCTCTGTTTTTGTACTTCAATTTTATGCCCAGACTTTTCACTTTTGAGCCCCGCAAATGCGTTGTACAAGCATTTGAAGTTATTAGCTTTTTGGCCTAAGAAGCTCAATTATTTCAAAATATTAAAAATTCAAGCGCTTGTAAAACCTTGTCACAAAGCTCAATTCCGTTGTACCCCAAGTTTTTTATGTTCTATATGACATAAAGAACAAGAAAAATCGTACTTGGGAGGTGTGCTCCCCTTCTGAAAATCGACCATTTTTTGACCCCTCTAAGTGCCGAATTAAAAAAAAAAAATTCCCCATATATAGGTGCAGAAAGCATCTCTGTCGAGTCCGCTCTCTCACTCTCTCGTGTTATTCGACGGCTTGGCAAAACGTCCCGTAAACGCTCCGTCGTCGCGTGTATAGGGCGAGCGCGCGCGCGTCGAGAAATTCCGAAATCAAAAACATTTTTACTCTTTCGCTCTCTGCGCACACGCGCGCGCGCGTGTGTTTACGACTTTTTTTTCTCACTGGACCTTCCATTAGCGTGTAGAGTGCATTAGCCTGTTTGCGCTTCACTCTCCGCACATATGGTATACGCATATATTCTTTATATTCGAATATCCGCAGAGCAAACGGAGATAAAACCATCTCTCTCTGTCTCTCGCGACGACTGCAGGCAATAATCGCCTTTTCTCAAGGTTACGCGCGCGTATATGAAACATTTAAATCGCGACGCAACGACACAGCGGCGTCGCGCTGAAAATCCAATTAGCCCGTAAGCGGTGTGCGGGGGGAGTCGGACGAGCCGCACTCAGATCTGATGCGCAATAAAATAATCCCGCGCGCGCGCGCAGGGCTACTCGGAAACTCAATATCCTCTCTCTCACCCCCACAAAGAGTTTCCGATCCAACGTGCATGGGAAGCTATATATACGTACACTTGTATGCGCTGCATACCTGGTGCTCCGTACACGTGTACGTTTGAATAGCGTAACCCACTTAACTCGTGGCCGGAAGCAGCGCACGTCGAATTAACGAGATTGAGAAATATTACTGACCCTCGGCGCGGGGGTGGGGAAGTCGAGGCGGGAGAGGGAGGGGCAGGGCGAAAGTCTGCGGGCTCTAAGTCCATTCCTAGACGAGGCCAGCCAAGTGCAAAGGTAAAGCAAGCGACCCTTTATGCACGCGGTGTGGCGTTCTTTCGGATTATTAACGAGCTCGCAGACGCGCAGTTTATGCTTTTGTTATTACCTTTTTTCTTTTAACACGCGGAAATCGAAGCGCATATATCGAGAAGTGAGGAGCGAAATTTCGGGTGCGTAATCTGGAACTCTGGTAATGTGAATATATGGGTATGTCCAGGAAATTTAAGAAACGACAAAAAATGTTCTTGAAGGCACACCTATCAGACCTGTTTTTTTTCTCATTTCTTAGGTTATTCTGAAAGAGAAAAAGGTCGCTTGCAGGGCCGATCCTAGGGTATACTTTTTTCCGCAGCAAAAACGACTCGAAAAACAATTAAAAAACAAGAATTTATAGATTTTTTCCTCGAAAACTATGGACTTTCCGAAATTTCCTGGACATACTCATATACTTAATCACTGGTACAAGAATTGGTATACAAAACGTCACTGCTCTCTACCATTGAAAATTTCTAATTTTTCAAGAAAATCAGAAATTTCTCGCGCATTTGTAATACTGTCGATAATCTAACGCGAATAACAACCGAAAATAGCTCGGGGAAAATCTCTGTGTAAATACATCGCTACGGTTCAATAGGATCGTTGATCGAGGGGTTGGTGTGTGCGAGTGTTATGCTTGCGCACAGAGTCGATGAATAATTCATCAATGATTCATACATCATCATCATCATCGTCGTCGTCATGAACTCTCTCGTCAACTGCGCTTGAATAAAACGCCTTTGATCGATTACAAGCTTCGCGTCTAAGAATAATCCGAGGCTTTCCCTGTTCAGCTCGACTCTACCCGCGACTATAGCTAATATTTAATGAACAATCTATTTCCGAGAGTCTCTCTCTCTCTCACTCTTGCGGTAAGCCGCTTTATTATAAACATTCGGTATTCGGGTCGTTTGGTAAAAAGTTTATAAGTTTCACTCGATTTAATCCCGGTATTAAAGCCGGGGCGAGAGAGAGAGAGGTGGAGAGACAGCCGGAGAGCCTCTCCGGCCCCGTAGAGAATAGTCGTATAGTAGTAGTGGAGCAGAAACGTTGAAAATGTCACTCTCATGCAAATACTCACACACACGCGCGCGTATATATACATAAGCGCATGGCAGAGGGATAAAAGGTGCTAATGTTAATCTCGCAACGCGCTCTTTATGCAAATCTTTCTCGCGCGCGCGCACACACGGGAGTGGAGAGCTCTCGCTCGCGCGTCTCGAGAATAATATAAATTACCGGGCGAATAAATTCGTTATTTAAATTTTACAATCCCGCGGTGACGTTGCTACCTCGAGAGAGGGGGGGGGGGGACGCACACGGTGGCGAGCGGCGGGGGAGGGGGGAGGACTAATTAATGAATTCTATTAGCATAATGGAGTCGACGCGCGGCGTTATGCTCTTTCTCGCTCTGACTCTCTGTGTTATGCGCGACTGTGTAATTGTGTACACAGTGTAGTACCGTATCTATAATATACAGCGAGAAATGTACGCGTATAGGCTAATGAGACCGGCTTTGTCGTTGTTATTATTATTGCTGTATCTATTTTAGCTGCGACGGCAGGTAGACACTATACGCGCTTTTTGCAAATCCCACTTTCGCAGCGGTGCACTATACATGATGTGCGTTCGTTAATATTTATTTGGCCGACGCGCGCTCGCTCGAGCCGGAAAATATCCCCCGCCAGGCAAATTTGTTTAGACCGCAGTCCCGAATTTTCAGGAGCGCATCCGAGAACTTTGCTCTCGAACTTAATCGCTTTCAATAAATTGGCGACCCGGCATCAGAAAGTTTCGCCCTCACACAGTGTGTGTGTGGATATAGAGTCGAACTTTCGTTTCTCTCTCGAGCAACACAGTGTGCTATACGGTAGCTCGGCAGCTCCGAGAGGCGCGCACAAATCCCAGCAGCGAGCGAGAATAAATAGACGCGAGCGAAAGGCCGAAAAAAGAAAAAAAAAGCTCTCTCGGAGGAAAAATGCGGGATCGAGTTGAATCACCTCGGCAGGTGAGAGCGCGGTGCTGCAGCCGTTTGGCGCCGTGCGCCACGACGATCGGTGTCACGTAGGCTACCTGGCGTTGGCCGAGTGCCTATGCATGCGACAGTCTATTTGGCTGCAGTGCGGAATACGCTTATGGCGGGGAAGGAAAAGCGCGCCGAGAATAATCGTCGGACGTAAACTGAATTCTGGATATTCTTCGTCGCAGCAGCAGAGAGAGATGTGTTTGTTTATTTTGGAACGCGAGCGATGGGATTCTGGGGAGGGGGGGGGGGGAGGTCGATTTGGGCAATTGACGAGAGACGCTTCTATCGAGAGAGATTTTTTTTTTTGGTTGTCATGAGAACGGTCCCTAGTTTTGGCTCGAGCTTGTTTCGAGCGCGCTCTTGTCGCGAGTAAGTGCTTTCGGTGGATTATAATAAAATTTCACTCAAGTGAAAATAATGAAGGGAGCAACGAATTTGTTTGTATAAGAATCGTAAATGTATCTTGAGTGAAAACATTAAACTTTGTCAAGTGGTACAGACAATTGTTGAGCAAGTTTTGCATTTTTTAAACCGACACTTTTAGATTCACTGTCTTAGATATAGGATCCATCGAATTTTAAGAGAAATTTATATAGAGGAAGTACGAAATTTCGGTATTTGGTTTAGCACGTACAATTTACTTTTATTAACTCGCACGAGCGCCTGCGCTGCTTTAAAAACAAATTTGCATTTACATTGTTTTTTTTTTTAATATCTCGCAACCGGATATTATACTTGAAGTGAGTATCGATTTTCGCGAGTTTACCTTTTTCCAACTGTAAACACAGTCCTTTAATAATTAATATGTATGCTCAAAGGTTCTTTCTTCGCAGCCATTTAATTATTAGTACACGTGTTGTTCAGGCGGTTCCTTGTACACATCGCCTACGCGCAATTATAAAGTACACCCTCCCGATATCAATCAGAAGGCGATATTAATTTATGGAAATCAACGCTGCGAGAAGCGATATGTTGGCTTCTCAACTTTTTCTTCGCGGGGGGAAGTTGCACACTCGCTCGACTCTCCTGATTTTCAATTGCGGCTCTTTTACGTCGCAGTAGAAAAACTTGCGACAGCTCGACGGTAAATATGCTGTTTCCCCGAATCATGTGCAAAATAGCGCGTCTATAGAAGAGGTGGTATATCGAACCTATAGTTTGCGGGGATTCCCATTTTTCGCCAATTTTCCCCCCCGAAACTTCGCGGAATTTCCGAGCTTCGAAACTATACATCGTGTGAATTTCAAGTTTCGAGCTTCGAAGCGTCTATAGACGTACACACACCCACGCAGGCACAACAGAGCGTTCAATTCTTCAACGCTGAATTTGCGCCTCAAACGCGAGTCTGTGCGTTGTACGCGTGTGTCTACGCACAAGTTATTTCGAGGCACTCGGCAGCTCGCTCGCCTGGAAAAAGAGAGCGAGAAGGCCGCGCGCGCGCTCGCGGCAAAAGAAAGCACACAAGCGCCCGAGAGAAAGGGGTGGGGTGGGGGGGGGGGCAGAAGCGAGAGAATTATTCGCCGCGGCATGTCATCGCGCGCGCCCGGCTTCGCATTTTATACACACCGTCATATTCCTGGGAGTGACTTATTTTCCTCGCAACCGCAGGCAGGCGAGCATAAGCGCGTATATATAGGCAGGCAGCCAGCGGAGAGAGAGAGTATAGCTGCGTAGCGCTACTGCTTTGCAGTGCGCGACTTCTCCCGTGTCTTTGAATTATTGCGCGAGAGACGCGCGCGACGACGATGACATCGTGGAGAGAGCGTATAGTAAAATGGAGGAGAGAGAGAGAGAGAAGAAGAAGGGAGAGGACGATCGTTACAAATGACGCGAAGATTTGTATCTTTCTAGTTCTTTATCCGTCTTTCGTCTCTCCCCCTCTCGTTGTCGCGGGCGCTGGAGTGTCTAATTTTTTATCCTTAATTGGCCGCTATTTTTCTCGACGCGCGCCCGCCGCGACTGCGGCGCAATTTAAATGCTAATGGGGCTATGATCGCTTCGAGACGAGATCCCCGGCGAATATATCGGGGAAATTGAATTTTCGCGTATAAAAGACACTGTGTACTGAGCAGTCATGTGATACACGTGCATATCCACAAATTTTCGGAAACAACTATCCCCAAAAATTTCAAATTTTTTTTTTTTTTTTGGAGGCACACCTACGTATACCTACTTTTTCTCGTTTTTTAGGTCATTCTGAACGAGAAAAAATTCGCGTGTACGGCTAATCGAGGGTATACTTTTTCCGGAGATGAAACGCGTCGAAAAAATGAGAAATAATTTTAAAAAAGAATTCATAAATTTTTTTCTCGAAAACTATGGACTTTTACAGCAATTTCAGTAGAACAAAAGTGTCTTAAAATTCATCGAGGAATGCTCTGGAATTTTTTTCAAATTTTTCAAGAATATTTTTCGAAATTTCGATTTTTTTTAGATTTTTGAAAAATCAAAAATTGTATTGGAACAATCCGAAAAAATTCCAGAGCATTCTTTGATGAATTTTAAGACATTCTTGTTCCACTGAAATTTTTGTAAAAGTCTATGGTTTTCGAGAAAAAAATCTATGAATTCATTTTTCGTTAATTATTTCTCGTTTTCTTTCGAGTCTTTTTTGCTCCGGTAAAAAAGTGCACCCTACCATCAGCCATGCACGCAAGCTTTTTGTCTTTCAGAATTACCTAAGGAATGAGAAGTAAACAGGCCTGGTAGTTATGCCTTCAAAAAAATTTTGCAATATTTGGGGAGAGTCGTTTCCTAAAATTGGTGGATATGTGCACGTATATGTCGAATTTCACTGAAAAAATGCGCTTTTCGTTGGTCTAGAAATCGAAAAAAATTTTTGTAAAGGTCGAGGTTTGGGACCAATGGGACTTTCTTCTGTAAGCCAAAAGAAACTTGGCATATTTTTTTTAAATTAAAGCTCTCTTGTAATACTCTTATTATTCCTGTTATTAATACTGTTATTATTCCAGTGTTTTGACGCATTAATTTTCTGTAAAAAAAGCGTAAAATGGCTCAAAAATATGGTTACTACTAATTTTTCCCATGTTCCTCTGCACTTTTGACTATCTTTCGGCTGACAGAAGAAAGTCTGATCGGTCCAAAACCTCTAGCTTTAAAAACAATTTTTTCGATTTCTAGACCAAAGAAAAGTGCATTTTTTCAGTGAAATTCGACATGTATACTCGCTCGAGTTCTTTATATACAAGTATATTTATACACTACAACTTTACGCTGCATGCCTCCTTCTCCTTCTTCTCCCGCTTCTTCTGCTCTCTTTTGCATCATTAACATGAGCGTAAGGTCGGCCGGCAGTAACTTAATTAACTTTTAAATGACAAAAAGATATAAACGAGATATATGATCCCCCCTCATAACGCACTTGTCGTCGTCGTCGTCGTCGTCGTCGCCGACGCCCGGGACGCTTATATATACGTATTTTATATATAAACTTGGAGTAATTAAACCCTCCGCTTTTATTTAGGCTCTTCGCAGGAGAGTAAGAGAGAGATAGTGGACTGGGGCGGCGGAGAGGAGAGTATAGCTCTTCCTCCAACAAAGGAAAGAGAGAGAGAGAGAGAGAGAGAGAGAGAGGCAAAAAAAGTTTCGCGCACGCGCAGCAAGTGCACGCGACGGTAGCAGCAGCAGCAGAGGCAGAAGCGTTTCTCCGAATCTCAAAGACGATAATAAGCGCGCGCTCTTTCGCGAGGGTGCCAACCGATCCGTGAAGTCTTCAAACCTATATACTGCCGCGATGCCCTTCGTCTACTCTCCTGCGCGCTTACACTGTACGCATCGGCGCAGAGAGAAAGAGCACTGCTTTGTCTGTTGCGGCGAAAAAATTGCGCGCGCGCGAAACTTATTTTTCGACTTTTGCTTACATCGCCCCGATGCTCGTCAGAACAGAAGCGTCGTCCTCGTCGTCGATCGATCGATTAATAATTCCCCCCCGATACCGCAGCAGCAGCAGCAGCAGCAGCAGCACACGTGGCTAGAAAACTCGAGGAAGAAGAAGGAGAAGACAGGCCAAGGTGTAGCTCTGATTTATTTTCTCGGAGTAGCAGCTCTTTTCATCCTCTGTTCTGCTGCTGGTGTTGTTGCTGCAGTTGGTACTGCCGCTCGCTTTATATACACAGGCTCGGCTTCTCCCTTTCCTTTCGTGCGCTGCTGCTGCAGCCGCCGCGCGACGAGGAGTCTCCGCGTCCAGACAACAATGCAACAACGCGGCGCTGATATTCGCGACCTCTCACGCTCTACATACCGCCTCGGGGATTATTATTGTTTCGGAAGAAGCGGCTGCTGCTGCTGCCGCGCCGATGCGCAAGTTATGCGCATTGTCTTGGGTGGGGAGGGGGGCTCTTGTTAGCCGCGGAGAAGTTGAAGTCGCGCGAAGGACGTGTCGAGGCGTTAAGTTGTTTTGTGTGTAGACCGTACGGGACGCTTATAGTGTAATGTTATGCGATTGAAAGCCTTCGAAGCGTTGAAATGAAAATTCGGTTGTTGCGAGTCGAGGGGGTTGAAATGAAAAATAAACCTCGTTACGATTGGTTGAGTAGAAAATTTTTCTACAGCTTTGTAAGTAAAGGTATAGTTATATGTAATTCCGTTGAAAACTATCTTCTCGTAATACGTTGAACGATGGGAAATTTGTGGAATTCAACGTCACCGACGACTTACGGTTGATAAACTAAAAGTACTCGAATTAATTATTCAAGTCTATCCGCACTTTTTTCCGAGCTGTATTTCTTGGCTTCGACCCTGTGATTTATTCATAGACTCTAGCGTATTTCTTTTTTTTTTTTGCGCGACCATTCCATCGTGTGCACTTCCGATCGCAAGCGTGATCACCGAGGAACTATATACTGCGGGTCGCTATTATCTTGCAATGTACAATATTATACACCATAGGCGGTAACGACATTAAAAAACCATCGAAACCTTTGCGGGGAGACTTTGCTCTTCTGTTCGAAGAATACTGTAAGTGGCGATCGATCTTCTGTGGTGTGCATTGCGTATTGTAAGAAGTTTCGGAAAGAAAATCGCTATAATTCGAACTTACCAGAAAAATGAACCATTTGTATTATATTGACGCAGAACAAATTGTAATATCTTCGCTTTTCAAGTTTTTATATAATCGTGATATTGTGATACTTGAAAAAATCTTGAAACTTTGTAAGACGGTATACAATTGGAATAACGAAGACTCAAGTATTTTTCAATTGCTTCTTCTTTTGCGCTACTTTTTGGCGCGAAATTTGAATTTTTAATTCCCCTTCGGACCTCCCCGAAGTCTGGACGAGAGGGAGAGAGAGAGAGAGAGATTGTGTTTGCCAATTTCTCTTCCTTTTCAACCGCATAATTTGCTATTTATTTACAACGAAGTAAGAGAAGTCGTCGTCGTAAAAGACGCTTCTCGGTACGTACGCGCGGGAAAAAGGTCAAATTTCGAAAGCCGCGAGTGTAGCCCAAAAATTACCATTTAAATTGCAAAGGAATATAAGCGTTTCGAAAGGAGCCTCCGTATATACATAATGCGGAGGTGAGACCGGGGAGCGTTTTATAGTCCGTAAACGGCGACACATTTATCGGAAGGCGCGCACACGCGCGCGAGGGGTATACCTATACATGTGTATAAGGAGGCTGAGCTTTGAAAGTTAACCTGTGCCTTGACTGACTACCTGTCACACACTCGACGACATACAAAGCGAGAACGTCCGCCTTCCGCGTCTCTGTCTCTCTCCCTCCCCCCTCCCTCTCTTTTTCGGGGATCTCTGCTCGACCCTTTTCCACATTTTTTTCTCTTTTCGCCAACCTCTGGCCTTGTTGAGTTTCTTTTTTTTTTTTGCTCGCGTCACTCCTTTTTCGTAGTCTCATTCAAGGCTTCTTATTCGTTTATGTATATAAATATACATTTGAATATTAAAAGCGAACTATTATATCAAAAATGAATTACCACGTCGAGGGAGCAATACCGTACATTCAGGAATCGGCATGTTCAGATATTTTTTTCATCGAAATAATATCGATACAAGATTGCCTAAATAAACAAGATTCGAAAACGCGCAGTCAACTTATTCGCTTAAACTTTCGTAAATAAAGTATAAAAGTGTCTTAATGCAAAATATCAAGATATACCCAAGTGTACAATCTTGTCTGTATCTCCTGCGGAGTTACGAAAACTTTTAGATACGTATATAAGTATTCAAGTTTTTCTCTGCCTTATTACGAAGCAATTGCTCGTTTAGAAAAAAAAGCAGATACTTTTTGCATCCTTCACCGATCTGCATACACGTCCTATATAATTGTCCGCGAGTGATTACATTAGACTCCGCAATAACGGCTCGTGTGCACAAAAAAAAAGAAAAAAAATTCTCGATGAAAGATCCATCCTCTGCAAGACGGAGCGAATCTCTCTCTCTCTCTCTCGATTTCCAGGTCAGAATCCATTTGTTTTCGAGGCGCCTCTCAACAGGAGCAGCCGCCGGAGCATCTCTCGCCTCACTTTCGATTCTTTGTTCGGCTCACGACGACGACGACGACGCCGTCGTCGACGAGTGAGGAGAGCGAGAAAGAAAGGAAGACGGTCGTGACGCTCGGGACAAGTGCGATTCCGTTTTCGAGCTCTCCCGCGCGAAATTCAACGGCTCGTCTCTCTTAACGAATGGCTCTCTTATATGAGAAAGAGCGAGCGAGAGAGAGAGAGAGAGAAAGTGAAAGGCTATGTGCAAGGTAACGGTCACGAATTTCCGAGAGTGTACGTGTATTTGTATACGTATAGACACGTATGTATAGGGGAAGGCGTTGTGTATATAGGTATATGCAGCGAGGAGGACTTAATATGCAGAGGCGGCCGACTCCCACGACGAGAGAAAGAGGGAGAGAGAGAGAGAGAGAGATATCCTCGTAAGCTTACCCTCGTAATTCCGTCTATCCGTCTTTCTCTCCTCGGCGTGCGCTCTCTCGCGCGCGCGCGCGCGGTTGCATTATCCGGAGTCATGGGCTTTGCGTGTAGTGGCGCGGCTAAGCCGTCGTCAACTTTTAGGGAAACGTGCCGGCAAAATCTCTCGCCATATACTTTCTCGTGAATTTTCATGGCTGTGCGTTTCTTTTTCCGCGACGCGCATTGCAAAACTTGGATTTTTCCATGCGTTATGCCGGAAACTTATTATTTTCGTATGCGTATAACACACGGGATGAGAGAGAGAGAGACTTCTTCGATCGCGACCTTCCGCAGATTATCCCGGCGATCGGCAATTATACACACGTATTGCGCGCGTTATATCACGGAAAAGAGAGTTCGGCCAAAGCCTCTCTCGCAGATACGTATATATATTATACGTATATTGTATAGAGTAAATACACATTGCAGCTCTCTATATACGTACGTACGTTATCTTCGAATCGCGCGCGCTCGCGTTCCCTCTTCCTTGTTCTCTCTCCCTTCTCACACATCGTCTGCCCCGGCGAGACTCGCTCCTCCAACTCTCTCTCACTCACTCACTCTCACTCTTTCTCTCTCTCTCGTTCTATCGTACGTATAGCAGAGCAGCTTGAGCCAGACAAAGCCTTGGGATTTACCTGCGGCTGTGATACGTATACGGGGTTCAGGGCCGTACGAGAGCCATTCAGATCCTTGACACTCGCTTCGTATATTTCTCTCTCCTGTGTAGCGTTTAGTGTGTGGTGTGTCTTTAGTCGCTACCCATATATATTACCGCGTAGCTCTGTGCAATGCGGAAAAAAAGTAAGTTTGCTGTGACATTTTGTTTCGCGCACTTAATTGTGCGTATGCGTCAGCGACGGAAGATGTTTTGGGGGGATTCGAAAATACATGAGAGAATGCGATAACACTACATTTTTAGCAAAAATTATTGTATAATCGGAGGGATACCTCATAGAGGAATTTTACTATACTGTATCATAAAATTAATATTGTAAAAGTTTTTTATTTTAGCAATTTTGATAGATATTAAAATACGTATGCATAGGCTTCAATAGAAGTATCCAACCGATTTACATATGTATTTGTATAGCGTACGTGAAAATCCAGATCCGCCAGACGTTCGTTTGTATAAAATTAAATGTGCATGCAAAACAATTCATCGGGGTATACGTCTTTCGTTACATGTTTAAGTGGTACACAAACACAATAATAGCGCGAGACTAAAAAATTCAAACTTTATGTCATTATTTGCATCAACAGAAAAAAAAAACAACTATCACCATTACAATTAATAATGCTGTTTGCTATTAAAATAAATGTAAGAAGACGAATGTGCTCTATAGTTTCAAGAACTTTATGTTATTTTCAGTGAACCATAAGATGATTGCTCTCCACGATACGGATAATATTAAAGATTGAACGAACGAAAACTACAATTTGAGCAATACAATATTTTTCTACACTATTCAAGCTTTACACTATAGTTTAGCTATTAAAATTCAAGTTTATTGCACAAACTCAGCGCACCTCGTGGGGATCGTTACAATTTTATATTTTCCCCTCCGTCACCTTTTGGCGCGAAATTTGAATTTGCCTCTTCTTCCAAGAACCGCTCTTGTAACTGCGGCGCATTACGCATTATACCCAATGCGCAGCGCGGCGTCTTGGCAAAGTGAATCATTTTATTACCGATAGAAGCTCTCGCGTGTTTCCCCGTCTCTGTTTCAAGCAAACACATTGTATTATTCATCTGGATTTTTAGCCGACCGACGAAAACGCGCGCGCGGGTTACGCAACGACGTAAAGTTCGGCCACCTCTTCCACGCGCAGATAAGAGGCGAAAAGACTAAACAAAAACGAATCCGTAAATAAAAAGAAAGTCCAGCAATAAAGCCGCGAAAAAAGAAGATGGGAATTACACAACGACGCGCGCGTGCCGCAAAATTAACTCATCGCTGGCCGGACGCAAAAGAAAAAAGGAAAAGAAAACACGCTGCGTCGAAATAAAGAAGAAGTTAACCAGGCGCAGCAGCGAAAATATACATACAGAGAAAGAGAGAGAAAGATAAAAAAGAAGCAGAAGGAACGGCTCTCGAAGGTGACTCGTCGATCGAGTGGCCGAAAGATAACCGCCGGTTGTTCTCTCTCTCTCTCTCTCTCTCTCTCGACGGCATTTTCGCGTTACATCATCGGGCCACTAAAAATACACTCGTGTCTCTCTCTTCTCTCTCTTTCTCGTCGAGTGCCGAATTTTCTCTTCTCTTTCGTTACTCTTTTATTCTGTCTGCGCCGAGCGAGTTTCGCAAACCGTATATATACATGTATACATACCGGCGCGAGTCGGTGAGCTTTCGTCGGAACAATGCGCGCTCAGCGATGAGAGAGACAGAAAAAAAAGTGGTCTAGATCGCGGCTCCACACATAATCGTCCGGGGCGCACTAGACACTGCACATCACGTATTACGGAGAGTTGAAGTAGAGATAGAGATAGAGAGAGAGAGTCCCCTCGCGTAACCCGATAGCCCTTCGGCGCGCGCGCCGTCGCTTTTCCTCGCCTTGCGTTTTTCCATTCAGAAATTCAACCGCATCACCGAGAGAGAGAGAGAGAGAAGGGCATATCGAGCGTGAAAAACACGGGACAATGGCGCTGCCTCTTGTCGCTTTATGTATATTCTCGTCTCGAAGCTCTGTATACACGTACATACTTATACACGGAGGAAGGGTGGGGGAAGGGAGAGAAAATAAGGTAAACATAATTTTACGACGCTGATGGGGCTAGAAAATTTTTCTGCCGTTTACGCGCTGAAACTTTATATACGTTTGTGCATCGGGCCGCGTCGTCTGTCCTTAAGCGATTTATGGACGGTCGCGTCGCGAGGGTTCGAAGGGTAAAAGCGTTGCGTGCGGCGACGTGTGTCCTGTCGAGAGGGGGTGTGTATAAGACGGCGCGTCGCGAAACGGGCCGCATTTCTGGACTTCTTCCCCTCTCGCAGTGCGAGAGAGAGACTCTGATCCCGTTACCATCTGTCGTCGTCGGCGGCGGGTCTCTTCTTCCTATATATCGACGAGTATTCCCTCCGGATACGACGCCGCGCGCCACGACGACCCCTCTTTATTTACTTTCTCTCCGCTCGCCTCGCCGACTGTTTTTTTCCTTTTCTGCGGATAGAGCGTGTTTGCCACTTTGTACGATTATACGAAATTCAAGCTCTCTCTCTCTCGCTCGCGTCTCTATATTTACACAGTAGAGCAAACGTTTAAAATTAGAAAATCCATCCAGTCCGGGAGTACAGGTGTGTGTGTGTGTATATGTTTCGAAGTGGAGAGGATTCAACTGACATTTCTTTTCGTATGCGTTACGGGGATATTCTTTATCGCTTCTACTCTCGACTGCTGGACGTTTTTTTTTTTGCCAGGGATTTTGCTTCGTTTTTCCAAATCTGCGCTTGTTGCTCCGACTCGCCGACCACGTGACGACCAGACGGAGAAAGAGGAGAGCAGACGGTGCTGTTTTCCCTGAGCGCTTCATTTTTCTTACGGCGCTCGTTCGTCTTGTTGCTTTTCTCTCGCATTCGAAAGGTCTGCTCTCGCGAGAGTGAGTGAGAGAGAGAGAGAGAGAGAAACTTGAATATCTTAGGATTTTCTACTGCTTTTACTTCCTTGTTTTTCGACGAGCGACTGCGAAGGAGGGGGAGGATAGAAAAAGAAAACTGACGAGTTTGATTTAAGACTGTTTTTGTCGCCGAAGCTCGGGCTATTTATTGGAGAGAGAGAGAGAGAGAGAGACTACGAGAGGATTGCTTTGTTGAGCTTTTCTGTACAGGACGAAGTTTTAAGTGCGTCAAGCTGTGATATACCGGCTAGACTGGATATACTCAAAATCAAATCGCTTTATCATTTCTCAATTCATCGGAAACTTTTTATTGAATGCTTCTTTTCACCTTACATTCCGTACCGTTCATCACGTCTCAATAGTATATATCTCTTTACTCGGATTTGTTTATTGCAAATAACACACTCGAGTGATTTGCTATGCACAAAGGTGGACGTATATTCTAATCAGCTGCTTTATTATTCGTGCAAAAGAACTATTGTGTGAGCTACAGCGATAAAATTCTGCTGAAATACATATTTGTTTAGGATATCGATTTATTTCGAAGAAAAATATACACGAAGAAAAACGTACAGAAGGCATTCTCGAAACTGCTCTCTCTCTCGCTCTCTCTCCCTCTTTCGGTGTCCTATCAGCTCTCACGAATGATACCTGAAATAAAATCCGAAAATATATCTTATCTGCATGTTGATATTTATGGAAGATATACTTTTTCCGATGAATCGAACGCAACGCCCGTGCGCGCGAGCGGCGAGCGCTTTCTTAAGTGAAATTCAAGCTCTCGAACTATACACACAATGATTTCAATTCACAAAAAGAAAAAGGAACGACTTTACGGCCGCGTTCTCGCGGAAACTGCGCATACATATATAACAAATGCAGCCAATGGGATTCTCCGAGGGATTCTCAGTGTATTAATAAAACGTAAAAATTCATTTTCTCTTCTGAAAGAGCTCGTATCGTCGGCGCGTTAAAAAAAAAAAAAAGCGCAAGTGTCAGGTAAAACCGAAATGCATCGATTATTTCCACCGAATCCGCTCTCCATAAGCTCGTGGAAATTTGCATGAGACGCCGATCGCGCGGCGGCTCTCGCGTTCCCATGGCGCGCGGGGCACCTTACACACTACTACTCCGAGATATAAAAGAAGAAAGAGCCTCCATTACGCAACGATTATTCACGCGCGCCTCGTGCGGTGCACCTAAACGCACAACAATGATCTTAACTCGCGCTCACGCTCGTCCCATACATTACGAGCGAACTAGGACAAAAGCCACGTGATTCTCATGTCAATGGGGGGGGGATCTTCCGAATTTCCACGAAGGTCGCGGGTCTTCCCGACGATTCGGCCGGGACAGCCGCGTATTGCCGAGCCGTTCGAACTGAATTTCGTATTTTTCGAGGAAAAATGCTGTTCAGCGTGTTTTTGGGCAGCAGCCGTTTGATATCACGTCCCCCCCCCCCCTCGCGCACACGTATACGCGCGAGGTTAAGCAAGCGACGGCGGCCGCTGCCGTTCCAGCGCGACAAAGCTCGGGCAATAATTGTTGTCCGCTGGACGGAGCGTAGAGAAGGGGGTGACCGCAGCTGCGCCGCTGCAAGGGCAGAATGGGAAATGAAGAGCCGGTGTCGTCGCACTGTACAGGCCTTATAATACCGCCTGCGTGTGTCTATGCACACTCTCGGGGAGAGGAGGTCCTTGTTTGCTGATTTTCTAATTTCGAGAGCGCCTGGCTTTGTACACAGTCGAATAAATCGTCTGCTCTCGTGTATTATACGCAAAATTGTCGTGCGCGCGCTTTTCAACGTTCATTCTCGAAACGGAATTTCCCAATTTAATTCGGCGATCTCTCGAGTCTCGCGCCGAAAGTGCATTGACCAGTCGGAGTCAAAGCTTTCTAATTTCGATCTCCAAAACATACGACGGCTTGCGCGCACGCCTCCATCGCCTAAACCGAGAGAATGCCGCGCGAGAGTCGACTGCTCGCACACGAGAGAGAGAGAGAGAGAGAGAGTACACGTCCTGGGCGCACGTGTGTGTGTGTGTGTACGTGGTCGTAAGTGAAGGTTCGCGCAAACAGGCCCGATAGGAACCGACTGCGGGTTAACCCTTTCGATGCTACAGAATCGAAACAATGAGAGAGAGTGGGAGGCTCTCTCTCGTCGGTTGTGTATACACGGAAAGAGAGACAAGCGCGTGGGTTCTATTTTTAAACTGTTTTCGTCTACGGCAGAGCTCGAGGATCAAAGAGCTGCGGGGATATAGAGTCGAGAGCTTTGATTAGGTCGGAGGATATGGGCTTATAACTCGGTGTTTGCTTTCTTTGGCGCGCGGGCCGCGTTGACGCTTTTCTCGCTGTGTGCGCCGCGCGTTATTCGAGAGAGAAAAACATTCGAGAAAATTGTCAATAGTCTTTTATGAAGAGTCGCGGTATAGAATCCATTTACTCGAGAGAAGAGGAGAAACGAACGCGTCGCTTTTTGCGTCGCTTCGAAAACGCTGGAATTAGAAAATGCATTTTTCGCCTGCTCGTACTCGAGACACGTGGGTATAAAGAGAGCTATTGCGAAATGTATATGCATAAAGCGCGAATTTCTCGCGGTTGCATCAGGGCAATTAGCGGACACAAAAAGCCGAGTATAATGGAGCGAGCCGCACAAGCACACACGCGGCTTCCAAAGTCTCGCGAAGTTCTAAAACAATGAGAATGAAAGATCGCACGTGACGAAGTTTTTTTTTTTTTACCTCGCTTTAGGGTTAACCAGACGCTCCGTCGTACAGTGTCTGCATAACACACGTATATAGGCAGGCGGGAAATTCCGAGCGTGACACATTGTACGCGGCGTACGGGAATCGAATGATTTTTCGCGTTGCGCAATCGCGCGCCCTTATCTTCCACACTTCCCCGCTTTAATAATCCTGTAACGCACAAAAGACAACACGTGCGCGACCCGCTCGTGCGTGCGTTACACTTTTTTTCTTGTTTGTTATTATTCCAAAGGCAAAAATCTGGCTCTAACGAAGCGTGACGCAACGACTCGCGCGCGTACGTGTGTGTGTGTGTCGTCGCTGTCGTCGCTAAATCACCTCGTCTCCCCTTCCCCGATAACGAGCAAAAATCAGCGTCGCCGCTTCCTCCGTCGAGCCGTTTCGTCAGCCGATGCATGTAACTCTCCGCGAATCCCTCCGCCCTCCCCCCCCGGCGTTTCCTCCGAAGAACGACGCGTTCAGGCCTCGTCCAACGCTATAGTACAGCGCGGCGACGAGAGTCCCAGTCTATTTTCGCGTTTGCGCAACGGAAAACGCATAATATCGCGCGCCGAACGCGACCGCATCACAGCGCGCGCGCGCGCGCGCGAGAGAGGCCGGCGGTGTGTACGTATAACAAACCAGCTGAGTGGCGCCAGGCATCAGCTGTTGGTGACTCACGCGGCTGTACTACAACACGCCGCTTCTCTCTCGCGCGAGCGCGTGCTCGGCGGTTCTTGTATATACATGGAAACGTAGAGTTACGTATTAGCCGCGACTGTATGTGTATATACATATATATCTATACGATGTATGTGTGTATGTATACACAGGCGGCGCGGCGCGTGGGTGTATAGGTCCCGCGTACAGCATAGCGTGAGAGAGTCGATTTTGACCTGCAAAGGCTCGCTTTTGACCTCGCGCGCTTTTTCGAGAGAGCGAGCGAGAGAGCCGCAGTCTGTTGTTGCTGCTGCTGTGTGTAGTATGTCTATACTGCGGGAGAGAGAACTGCATGCGCGAGATTGGCCGGGCTTTGCCCCCCGAGAGAGCAGCTCTGCCGATGCCATTGTTAGGTGATACGATATCTGCGAGTGAGAGAGAGAGAGAACGCTTTGTGCTACAGCTGCTCGGGCACCGAGTGCGCTTTTTCGTCGGCCAATGGAAGCGATCGCTTTTTTCCAGAATGTTAAATCTCTGTTTATTGATATGCGAGTGAGACATTAGTCTCGCTCTCTGACGGAGGATACAAAGTCCCGGCATTTTTTTTTTTTTGCCACGTTTTA
Organism: Philotrypesis tridentata; assembly: GCA_018906965.1. NCBI lineage: Eukaryota > Metazoa > Arthropoda > Insecta > Hymenoptera > Pteromalidae > Philotrypesis > Philotrypesis tridentata. Next base: position 1,751,797 of record JACCIB010000022.1, read on the forward strand.
TAAATACGCGCCGCGTAGCCGAGCGCGTGTTGTTATTATTTTTTTTATGAAAAAGCTCTTGTGCTCTATCGGTTGCACGCGCTCTCGATTCACTGATTATTTATTTAATTTCACTTCTCCACACCGCGCACAGGTCTTCCATAGCTTTAGCACATTCGTATGCGCTGAAAGCGAGATATTTTGATGATAATTGTTTTTTACACACAAAACATCGCTTTCGAAGCAGTTATAATGGACAGTTTGTAGTCGTTATGACACGCGACTGAAATACGGAAATTTCGCTTTTAAAAATACAGAGAGAGAGAGAGAGAATTATTGCCCGAGTACATTGATAAAAATCAGAGCGTCGGCGGGGGGCACAATCCGATTGTAATTGTCACGAGACGAAAACGCATAAAAATAAAAAAGAATATAACCCTCCCATTTGCGCGCACCAACGGGGTTGCCACTTGTCGTTTTCACCACACGACAATAAAGACACGCAGACGTTTCATCGCGAGCGCGCAAAAAAAAAGGAGTCATCGCGATCGTTAGAGACAAGCTGCAAGCGATAGACCGAGAGAAAAAAGCCAACGGCGCCTATTTTCGATATTATTATTTAGTGTACACGCGCGCGCACACAGACGAGTCCGATTAAAGCAGACACGCGACCGGCCTCGTTCTATATTTTATCGAAAGCCTCTCTTTTTTTTCCAGCGCGCGCATCGTCGTCTGTGTGCGCGTGTGTATACGTGCACATTTTTTACTGATAAAAATATACGCGCCAATGCCGCGTGTCGCCGCGTCGGATGCAGTTTTAGTTTTTGCGCCGGTGCTCATTCCGATAGATTATTTTTCTTTTAATCGGCGCCTTTTTTTGTTGTCACCCCGCTCGCGACGACGACCCCGTTGCTTACATTATATACCGCAGAGAGGATACGCGGCAATTTGCGTTTGTGTACATGAAACGCGCGCGTGTTATTCTATCTGGGCTTATATTGATTACCTTAATTTGAATTTCGCGCTCGATTGACCGCGCGCGTGCGTTGGAAGGGGGAAAAAAATGATACGACAATGTGAAGAAAAAAACAAACGGAGTAATGGCGCGCGCGCGCGCGCTTACACGCGTTTACTTTGTCCGATAGGAAAATAACAGAGTCGAGAGGCGAGCAGCAATTTTTCTCGATGTAATCATGCCTCCGCCGCGCGGAACAGCCGTTTAATGGCGGCTTTCGATCTCTCGTTGTAGCGCGTCTATGTCGCGCAATGTACACGTGTATGTACGCGCGGAAGGCGATGTGTATATATAACGACAGCTAGATCGGAGCCAAACCGTGTGTGTCCCAGCGCGTCGATCCGTCCGCTTCTTTCCCCCTTCTTTTTTTTTTCTAATCTCGGAGTCATCCCCGTGGCTGCACTGTACGGCGGCGGCGCGGCTATAGCTCGTGTCTGCTATATCCCTCTGCAGCAATTTTACAGCCACCGGACACACGCACACAGACACGGGGGACTTACGGCAGCCAAATTACGGCCTCGTCTTTCTCCGAGCTCTCTCGGGCTGCTGCTGCAGCAGAGAGAGAGAAAAAAAGGCGGCTATACGATCGTCTCTCTCTCTCCTCGGCTGATTTATCGTCCGCTGATGGGCTTTTCATCGCTTTTTTCTCTGTCCGTCTCTCTCGCGTACGTACCTGCGTGTGTGCGCGCGTGTATGATTTATCTCGCGCTCGCTCTCTCGTATATACGATTGAATTTCTCATCTTTGTTCTGGTTTTTCTCTGCGCGTACTGCTGCAGCTTGGATTTTCGGTGCGCTTTTCGAAGCGATCTCGAGGAGGTTGTTTTTACGAGAAGGTTTTTGAAGCGGTCGATCGTGCGATAACATTCTTGTTGCGTGAATTCACACACAATCGATTTCTCCCTCTCCCTCTCTCTCTCCCGCATATATAGACACGCAGCAGCAACGGCAGGAGCTCGCGGCGGCGGCGGCGGCGGCGGCTAACAGCTTTTCGCGGAACACAAGCATTAAAGCGTGCAAATGTATTCGGATCAATTACAATTAGAAATTTCGCAACTTTCTCACGCTCATAAATATTCGTATGTATGCGCGGCGCGGCATCGATGCTTCTTGATTACCATTTTTTCCCTAAGATACACGCGCGGCTTATTGTTCCGATTAATTTAGTCAGATAATTGCGGAGAAACTCCCGGCGATAGTCTGCGGTAACACGAAACACGTTTGGACGGACACACGGACACACACGTGGAAATCGTTGCTTGTGCACAGAATAATAATTGACGACGCAAGTATGTTATGGTGAAAAATTCAATTGTTTCGCTCGCACAATTCGAGTTATCCAAATATAATGAGGATTAATTATGTGAACAGTAGAGATTCAAGATATTTGTGCAATATATCAATCGGATTTTGCCCAATGGCCATAACCGAAGAAAACACGGTCGAAAAAAGTGAATTTACCCTCGTGTAAAAATTTATAACCTCCTTAAGAGGACTGATACACCTTTAATATGTTAAAAAATGAAAAATTAAATTTTATTATGTGTGAATATGTGTATAACACAATATTCAAAGACTTTATCCCTCGGTGTTTTTTAATATTATATAAAAGAGTCTATCGATCTCTCCGAGGCAAGTGTTGGGAAAAAGGTAAAAATTAATTTATACCATTTTTCCTTTTGTTTCGACGTTTCGGTGAACACTGTCACCCTCTTCAGGAAACTGTCAATTTATTTCAATAAATAAATAAGCACAATACAATTATAATGTGTGACAAATTATGACTTACATATAGAGGAGCACAACAGCCTATAGATCGAAATGTGTTTCTTCCCCGGCCAATCTCAGGCGGGGGAAGGAGAAGCGAAACGTCGAAACAAAAGGAAAAATGGTATGAATTAATTTTTACCTTTTTCCCAACACTTGCCTCGGAGAGATCGATAGACTCTTTTATATAATATTAAATTTTATTGTTTTACTAACTTGACATTGTTTATAACTTTTTTTATTCTTTTAATTCTTTCCAAATCCCCATATTCATGTGGAAACTACATGTTTTTAAAGCAGATCTGAATTCAACTAAAGTCTACGGTGAATGAAAATCATAGAATTCATGAATTTTGGCTTTCGAAGACATGTTGTACCTGGAATATGGCATACATAAAAACTGTTTTATGTTGATAACATTATTTATAAGCTAATACCATTATATAAAACATTATTCAAACAATGCCAAGTTAATAAAAAATAAAATTCAGTTTTTCATTATTTAACATTTTAAAGGTGTATCAGTCTCCTTAATCTCTCAACTTTTAGATGCTCGTAACATACTCGTGTATCATTTCCTCGGACCACAACCGCCGTCTCTATCTCTTTCTCTCTCTAGGCGAGAGGTGTTCGCCTACGCAAACACGGTATCCATTTTCTCTCGGCGTGTCCCCTCCCTCCCCCCGCCAACTTCCGGAGAGACAAAACGACGAGAGACACACGTCTTTTGTCGCTGCGAATTGGCCATTTTCGCGAACCCGACTCCATTGTCGCGCACGTGTATGCGCCGAGGGGCCAAGGCAAGTCTCGAGAGCCTCCTCCCCCCACATTCCCATAATGAGACGTGCGAACAGACTCCGGGAACACTGCTGCGACGACGACGACGATGACGAGAGAAACACAAGAGCAAAGCGGAGAACAGCAGCAGCTTCTTGTCGGGGGCTTTACGACGCGGCGGGCTTTTATCGGCGGGCCGAAGGGGAGCATAGCGACAATTACGGCATGTTAAGCGGAATTCTAATAAGCTTGAATTAGCGAGAAATGAAAAATTGCAATTTTCTTCGTGCGCGCGCGCAAAGCCGGGATGCTTTTGACTAGCGAGTTGAGCAGTTGCGTTAAGAGCCGTGCGTTGCTTAATAAAGTTGAATTAAAAAAATGTCCGCAAGAAATGATTTGCGCTCATGTCGCGCAAATGTAATATTTTTTAAATGAAAATTTCAGAGGAACGTAATTTCACGTTCCACTTTATCTGGATAGCGCAAGAACGAAGAATTTCCTGGAAAACGCGAAAAATAAATTTTGATATCAAACGCATTTTGCAAACGAAGGGTCTTTGGGGGGGGGGGGGGAGAGGAAAAAAGTAGGTCATCACACGGCTAATCTACGTGTAATCCGAGGGAGATTAAATCTCGTACGTCAACATCAAAAGAACTCGGACGCGATGTATAGCGCAACCTCCAAAAACGCTGCCGCGCCGCGGCCTTTATATTGCCGTGTGAGCGGCCGCTGCTCGAATGTAGAATTAACCTCGATATATTTAGCGCGATTTACGATGATTAACGAGTGCGAAATTATTGATGAAGATTTACAGTTACACACGTCGCTGTCGGTCTGCTCCTGTTTGAATAATCTGCTCTCGAATCGTGTCACAGAAACGGCTATCTCTGCGCGCGGCACGCGATTTCTAAACTGTCGCATCCATTCGCGTATGCATCTATACCTACCCGTCGATCGATAAATCAAAATACTATAAAGTTCTGAATGTTGCGGAGAGCCTCATTCCACTGACGAACTTACTCTACGTCTGCACCGAGCTATCTGTACCACATTCGAATCCAAGCTATAGCAGCAGCAGCAGCAGGTGAGATAGAGCATGTGATAGACGCTCGTGTACAAAGCCCGAGCGAGAACAAAAGCTGCTGCTGCTGCGAGAGAAGGTGGACAGTGTAGCAGCGGCTCTTAGAGTCAGCGTATTAGACCGTGCTAGATCTAATTACGCCAGGGGTTATATTTACATTGCCGAGAGAGCAAGATGAGAGAGAAAGAGAGAGAGAGAGAGGCTATGAGAAAGAAAAGCGACGGGATACACTACTACGAGCTGTTAAAGGGGTTGCTGCTTGTCTCGTCAGCAGCTCGGGCTACTTTCTTGAACGACCCACTTCCTCTCTCACGGCCTTATACCTCGTGTCCCATCTTCCTACGTATACCTCGTGCCTACGACTGTGAAGCTCTCGGGAGTAGCTTTTTTTTCCACTGAAAAGAGCAGAAGATCTCTTAAATGGGCTGGCTAGAGCGCGATACACTCTAGAAACCGTTAAAGAGGCCAGTGTCGCGCGGGGTGACTGCTATGTATCCTCGTAATGCCTTCTACTTCTTCGATCGCCTCGTACTTTCCAAGCTGCGCTAACGAACACCCTGGATCTAGATTAAGCCAGAGAGAGAGAGAGAGCCTGGAATTCTCAAAAATCTTGATATCGATGCAACCCGCGCTGTCTCCCATACACCTCTCTCGCGGCGGCGCATACCTGACTCTGTATATCGCGTTGCGCAACGCGAATTCCGCGGCGGAAAAAAAAGGCAACGAGTGAATTCACGCATACACTCGCGCTTACACACACACACATATCACACACACGTACACGCGTACACTTTGAGACACAGGAGAGAATAATGTAGAGAGCGTCGAACGCGCTGACGTCACTGCAGCAGTGTTGCGCGCGTGCCAGCCGGTGCACCAGCTGATCTGATATAGCTGCTCCGCTATAACCACGTGCTCGCATAGAGAGCAAGAGAGAGAGAGAGAGAGACGCCATCGTCTTTCTCTCCCTCTACCTCGACTTCTGCTTCTTCTTCTTCTTCTTGGTCGGGCGAGTCGCGAGTTAGCCTCGTTTCTGACTTATACACTGCAAATTAACGTGAGACTCTGTGGTTATAGCCCCGACGCGACTCTGCCCGGCTATTTGCAACATTGTGTAGCGCAGCCCAACACTTTGGCGCCCAACGGAGGAGGTATTCCGGCTGCAGCGCGCGAACGATGCATGTTGTTGGCGCGCGCATGCGATGTCGGGAGAAAGAGCAGGTGATGACGTTGTGCCGCGCCGCTCAGCCACTTCGATCGCGCGAGGCGTATGAATTACTTATTTTATTGCGCAGTTGCGATACGTGTGGACAGTTGGGATGGTTCTCTGCTGGCTATCGCCCCGCTGCTGATTGGGGGACTTTTCGTGCTTTCTTTCACTTCGGAGACAGCTAAAGTGTATTGTGGATAGGCCGATTGAATTCGTGTGAATATTCATGGCTAATGCTTAGGTCGTTAGGCTTGTCGCGATGTAATTTTTTTATGATTAATTTTCTGTATAACCATACCTTTTCTGTCCTAACGGCAAATTTGATTTATTAGAATGGCGTTTTGTACCCAAGTGCACATTGCATCAGCTCGATCTCGACAATGGGACTTTGGTTAAAGATGTATGGTGCTCTGAATAATTTCAAAATTGCGATCTCATTTTGTTGGTTAACGTACCAATTAAATGAAAGCATTTTCAGTCAAAATCGATGCTAACTATCTGTAATTGCGATCGTATACTTAATTATTGACACTAAAATGCGTTCTCAGGAAAGAAAATTGAATTTTCATCTTTAACAACGTCATAACGTTATAGTTGAAAGTTTGAAGCTTCAAAATTGACCAATCATAATCATTACATCTTTAAGATTTCTACCAGTGTGATGATCGCAACAATCAGTCAAAACTCGTAAGCACCTGCTGCATCTTTGACCTCACTAATTGCGCCAATAAAATGCACAAATTGATTTCTTCGTTTGAATCGCTTAACGGAGATCCACATGCATGTACTTTCATTTTGCGTCACGCGAATTCGCCAATTACGAATTTGCGAATTGTCCAGTCCCAAAAAAGCATTAACTTTCTTTGAATCGTCACAGCCATATGCGACCAAGAATCTAAAACTACAATAAATTAATAAAAGCTGGCTATAAATTACTTCATCGTCGAAACATCATATCAGTCCTATTAGAGAAAAATAATCCGAAAACGTATGTACTTTATCGTGTAAATTTTAAATATTTCCAAATACTTTCCCGGGCAATATTTCGGTTCAATTCGCGTTATGTAAGAAAAAATAAATTTGTGAAAATCTTCGTTACATTTCAGTATTCAGAAAAAAACGTGTACAGCTTACCTGTTCAGGCCTTCAGTCAACATTATTGTGACGAATGATGTTTGTTTTATCTTTCGACAGCGTGTCATCGCAGATTACTGCAAAGCTTTTGACACTGTCAACAAAATTTATGACTAGAGTTATAGCCTATCTGCCTTAATTAAATAAGGCTGTGTCCACAATACTATGACGAATGATGTTTCTTTTTATCATTCGATAGGGCGATTATATCACAAGTTACAGAAGTGGGGATTAATACCAACCTTTCCTCGATCGACAGTATAATTCACATTAACTGTACAGTACATGAACTCTGTTGATAGCACGAGAAGGTTGGTACTATGCTAGCCACCTCCCCCACTACTGCCAACCTGTGTCAGCCCATCAAAAGATAATTGAAACGTCATTCTTCGCAATGTTGAAACGCATCGCGAAGATTATTGGTGTTAGATCCCAACTCTTGGTACTCGTGATGATGTCAGTCCATATAGAAAGTCGAAAGAAACGTCACTCTCACATCGCAGCATTGTAGACGCAGCCTTACAACACGGCTCGCGCATAAGAGGTGCCTGCGCACGACGCAGCGCAAACCTAACCTCAAAATCACTCTGCATAGCGAATCACGTACATCTCGCGTGCGTATAATAGCGACATAGTCCACTCACGCATCAGCGATGAATCAGCGCGTCGATGAACGAGCTGCAGGTCTGACCTTCCCATGCGAATGAATGAACGCGCGCAGCTCTCTCGCCATCTCTTGTTGTACGCGCGGCTCGAGAGCCTCTCCTCTCTCGTGTGCGGCTCGGGCTTTTTTCTTATTTTTTTCGTCGATCGTCCGCGCCCGCGCCGCCTCTCAAGGACGGGCGGCTGCGCTCGATCGGTTTCGCGAGCTTCACATCACGGCAAGTATGCTCCAGTGCTCGATGTGTATACTCGCTGCGCCGCGCACGACTGCGAGTCGCGTCAGCTGATGAAAATTGGAGAGCGCGTCGACTTTCCCGCGCTCTTTATCAGCTGTCCAATGGCGCAGCGTCGCCCACGACGAGGCGGAAGGTCACGGTCCTCTGACTCACCGCTTTCCAGCAGCAGAAGCGGCAGCATCTTTCTATGCTCTCCCTTCTATTCTACTCGGCTATTTTACCAGCTGTTCACTGATTTACCTCCGGGCTTCTTTTATCTCGCTGGTGCTGCTGCTGCGGCTGCTGCTGCTGCGCTCTCGGAAAATAAATACCTCCGGCGCGGAGAGCAAGTCCTTGTCTCTCTCTCTCTCTCTCGCTCTGTGTTTTGCTCCAGAAGTTTCAAGGCTGGTCTGTCTGCCGCTGCTGCTGCGCTTTATCGCGATGAAAGGAATGTACTTGGGATTGTTGTTGTTATTGAGCGAGAATCTGGTTATCGCGAGGCAGGTGCTGCTGCTGCCGCGGCTGCGCCGCGCGCGGTGAAATTCAGACGTATAGGAAAGTCGAGGCGAGACTTTCACTGTATTGATAGGCCATTGTTGCGGGGTTAGGAGAAGAAAAAAAATTGGCTTTTTACACTTCTGGCTCTCTCGTTAATGCGGCGCGGGGGGGAGCATTCGCTCTCGGGATCGATCTCTCGTCCGAGGAGTTATAAAGGATGATTTACGGCGCCCGGCGTGGGCGTAGATCTGTGCGCCGTAATTCAAATTTAATTAGCCCTTTACCGCGTTTAAAGCCACGAAAACACGCGAGAGTAGACGGAACTTTATTTTTATCTAGCATCGCCTGATTATCCGCTCGCTTCTTCCTCTCTCCCTCTCTCTCTCTCTCTCTATTCCAACGGGCCTAGTCTTTTAATCATTTTACGACCCAGTGACTCCGTCGTGTATATATAGCGAGAGAGCGAGCGCACATACGCGCACGCAATTTTCTGCCACTTGACTATTCGTATTTATTTTCAAATACTATAATCGGGAGCCGGGGGGGGGGCCCCCGGCTTGTTTCTAGATTTCAGATAATTTATCGCGCGCGAGAGCAGAGAGAGAGGACGCGTCCAATTTGCATTTGAATGCAATCGCGTCGAGAGAGCAGAAAAAGGCGAGCGGTGCGCGCCGATGATTATTAAAAGCTTTCCTTTATTTCTCTCTCCTTCTCCGGGTAGCTCTCTCTCTCTCTCTCTCTCTCTCGGTGCTACATGGCGAATGTGGGTCAAGCTACGCAGATAAGCGCGCGAGGAGATATCGGGAATAAAAAGCTCGCGTTGCGAGCGAGCGAGAGCCACATGGGATTTCCGTCGGCGAGAGCTGCAGCGCGTGTCGATTCGATAAATCGCTTCGCCGTCGGGATGTATGCGCGTATAAATAAGACGCCGAGGAATGCGCTGCTCCTCGACGTAGTTCCTTCGCCGCCGCCGCCGCCGCTGATTATTACATATGAAACTCTATAACGTATTCCTCGACTTCCGCTTGGCGCGATCGTTGTTATTGCGCAACTCGATCTTTTCGTCGCATAATAGCATCTCTCTCTCGTTTCGATAATTAACAATTAAGAGAAGAAGGAGGAGGAGGAGGAGGAGAAAAGGGAGAGGGAGAGAGAGGGAATGTAAAGTGGAGCAGCGCAGACCGTTAACCCCCGTCGTCTCGCTGCGCTCCTCTTATACAACGGCGACGTCGGCGGCTGCTGCATATATCTCGTTCTCGGCATTGTTATTTTTCGTCTGGCACGCGTACGAAAATAGTCCCGCGGCGCCGCAGAAATAAACCTGGGCCGCCGCCGCCGCCGTCTTGCCTCTCCGGTGAGCTGCTCTATACACTCGGGTCAGGAATTCTTGGCATTGGACTCTTATACGCGGCGCTTGTATAAGGGCCGATACAGGTATACACAGACATACGAGCGCACGCACGATACGCGAGAGTACAAAGGAAAATCAATTACCCTTTTGCCGTGTGTACAAAGCGCGCTCTCCTCTACGACCGCGCGGACTTTGATTAAATCGCGAAGATCTCTCGCTGTATGAATCTCATTGCGCGACTCCTTTTTCTCTCCCCCCCTTTTCTTCTACTACTTCTTCGTTTTCTTTTTTGTTTTTGCACCTGCAGTAGCCCCGACGATCGTATTCCAATCAATGCGGAAGCCGAGCCCGATTGGCTCGTTTATTTTCACCGACTAAAAGCGTCGCGGCGTAACACACGCCTCTTTCACCGAGGAAATACGAGCGAGAGAGAGAGAGAGAGACAGAGACCGGCTCTTTTCCGGAACACCAAGCTCGTCTCTCGCGCGCGACTTGGTCCCTATTTTTTTTTTCTATTGGGAAAGTGTCGCGAAAAGAAAACGCTTTGCCTCGCTGTCTCTCTCTCCCTCCCGATAATAACGTCAGCGGAGCCGTGCGTTTTTATCGCCGCTACTGCGCGACGAGTTTCATTTTAGCGAGGCTCGCTCTGCTCCTCTCCGGAGAGAGGCTATAACAGCTGCTGCCATTTGTTCGAGCTGGACGTGCAATTTATCACTTATTGCGACAGTTTCGCGTAATTATTTCCAAGGTACGCGCATGTGTTGACTTTTTCTACTATTTGCGTTCGGACGACGCGAACTGATAAGATTGATTCTCCGATGAGGATTTTCAGGCCTTTTTTTCCTCCCGCAGTCGACTGGTAGTTCTGCCGCTCGTGTATACAAAACTCGCGATCGTTCGTTTGGAAACGATGTTGTCTGAGAAAAAAATTGAATTTTAAGGACGACATTAACTGCCCGAACAAACGAAAAATAATTGCGTTCGCATCGTTTTTTCGAGGTGTGCACGTGTACACGAACTTCGTCCGCGCACAGTCCCGAACAATACGTTCTGTGAATAATTAATACACGAGACCACGGCGATAGACCCAATAAATAACACGGCGCACTCGACGCGATGAAACGAGCTAATTAGTTCTTTATCTTAATTAAAACGCGGCCTATTATAGAGCATAATTAATGGCACTGAAAACACATTACGAGTGCGTACACCCACAGCTTCCCCCGCGTTGTAAACAATCGATATAAGTAATACCGAAACCTCCACGACGACGACGACGTCGGCGTCAGGCAGCACAGCTCGATGTAATTCAGTGGCTCGTTTACGGGCCGGCGGCGGCGGCACACACGCACACACGCGACGCACGCAGCGAACAGCTCGAGATATAGCGGAGAGAGTAAAAAAAAACCGTTTGGTGTCACGTTTTTTTTTTTTTTTTTTTTTTTTTTTCAACCATATACAGAGCGCCGCGCGATGGCGTGACGTTTCCGCGCGCGCGGCTCTCTTTACATTCGATCGCGCGCGGCGCCAGCGTTGCACAGCTGATCCTTAATCAGCGACGCAGCTGACTGCGCTCTCTCCGGTATATATCGCGCGGCGGCGGCGGCGGCGGCGGCATCGATTTTAACGTTAGCGCGCGGGGGGCTGGAATCAACCGGGCTATACGGCGCAGTTTGTTGTTCGTCCGTGTCTCTCTCCCCCTCGTGCTTCGTCTCTCTCTCTCTCTCTCCCTCTGCCCCTTTCTGGCCCATAAAGCTTCGATCGAGACGTTTGTTATTTATTTATCGCTGGACTCGATGCGCCGTTTCTTCGCGGCTCCGGGAATAAAGTAGCTTTTAGGCGGAACTAGAGTCGGACTGTGAATATTTTATTTTCTTTTTTTCTTTTTTGGTTTAAATATAGGCGTTGACCGGCTTGGCTGAGAGTAAACATGAATTTGCTGAGAACTTGTAATTAACTGTACTCTTGTGTAAATGCAGCAATGTCTAACATGTCTTATCGTTAAGGTGTTCTGCGTATCATAGTACGTACATTTAGAGCGAATGACTCGACGTCTGCTAAAAATTAGACTTTGATTACAAAAACGAAACATTGTCATTCTGACAGATGCCTTGCGCAGACGTTGGAAAAAACTCTCGGGACAGATGTGTAATAATGCGAAAAAAAAAGTTCCTTGAGTCAATCGAGCCACTTAAATCGAGCGCCACTTCCTCCGCGTATGACGTGCGCGCCTCGAGAAAATTTTATATGCTTTGAATTCATGAAACTCCCGCGCAATATCACCGCGTCGTGTGTCACTTCAATTTCCCGGCCATTACAGAAAAATCCAACTGCGCAGTTGTCAGCCAGCTACGTGCAAGTGATCTTGGAACTATCGATCAAAAACTCTCCGTACGCGCGCAGCTACCTGTCCGGCTTACTATTACAAAGCCCTTTACCCAATTTTCAACTCTGACTGCGCGTCCTTGAAAATTCAATTTCCAAACCTGTCGGCGAAGCGTGCGCCGGAGAGGCTAATTTTTACATCCGAATTCATGTCTCTTTCCATCACGTGCAAACGTTTCTCCGCCGCCGCGGCTCACGAAGTCGTAGATAGTACGACGCGACCCCGACTATTACCAAGTTTCGCCGCAACTATGTCGCAGGGGAGAAACTCCACCTCCAATATCCGGACGTTTACTCTCAGATTGCAGCCGATCAATTTTGCACGATAGCCGCGGCCGCCGTATATGCGCGCACGCCACGTTTTTTTGCCAGACTCCCTCTCTCTCTGTATGCATAATACGCGATTTGGGCGTGTGTGTACGTGTAGTGTGCATAATGCGCAGGGCTGCGCCGCGAACAATGAGGGATCGATTATGCCGAAAGTGCGCCGATCGAAATGAGCTTGATTTTCGTGTACTCTTACGGTACACGGCGCTGATACGCAAATTTAACGAATACACAAGATGTATAGGTATAGGGTGATTGAAATTTATAATAATGCATTTACGTATGCATCGATGTAAATCGATCCTCGCTACTCGGGGGGCGCTTAATTGACGCAATCGCGCGAATTAATGTTACGTACTGCGCGTATGGTGTAATTTACATGAAAATGGTATGATTGAATTATAAACGCAGGCTCGTGAAATCCTCTTTCCAAGAAATCAGTTCGGAGCGCTCCTTCGAATTGGAATTTTCGAAAATTTGTCCTCCGGCTGGCAAACCGTACACCACTTCCAGGCAAATTTATGGTGAAATGCGGCTTGTTTCTTTTTCCCCCCTCCCATCGCCCTATCAAAACTCGAATAGTCTCGTTCCCGATAATACAAAAGCTCGCGAAAGGAAAGGGAAAAAGAAAAACGCGTCTCGCCGCGCGCGACTCACTCCCACACTTTGTCAGACGACAGCATCGCGTCTCTCTCCCTCTCTCCCTCGCGACAAATCATACCTATATGTATCCCCGTTGTTTTTTCGCTATCACACGTCGCCCCGTACGCGTGACGTCCCCGTCGCCTCGTTCGCGCGATACTGCGACGTGTGCGTCTACACACACTTCGTGCCTCGAAGCAACGAGTCTGCGCCTCTCTACACATACGTATACACACGTGCGCGAGGCTGTCTAGCCGAGGATAGAGAGAAGCGAGAGCGGGCGAGTATACAGAGGGGCTGCCGCGTGGGAAAGTCCTCGTCTCTCTCTCTCTCTATCGTGGAAGAAGCTCACTCGCTGCAGTTGTGCGCACCGACAGGGTCGATGAATCGCGACGCGCGCGCGCATATCGAGTTCTGCATACACACAGAGATACACAGTGCGCGCGTATTATACACCGTAGATAGAGCGACTCTCGACGCTAAATGCCGGCTACATTAGCCGCCTCTCTCTCTCTCTCTCTCTCTCTGTGCGCAGTGGGAAAATTGCATGTGCAAGCGCGAGAGAAAGAGAGGAAGTCGTAATTGCAGCGATAGTTTTGACTAATGCGTGCGGGTTATTCGATAAGAGGCTCCTCTGCACTGCCTTCGCCGATAAGGGGGACCCTCTCGCTGTGTGCGTACTCTATCGGAGATATGAGTTTCGCGAGCAGCCGGCGTAAATTTTCTTTTTACGCAGACACGCGGTAGTAGTATAGTGCGCGTTGCGAAATCCGATCGGACGCGCGTATGCACGCGGGCGTTTGAATAATCCCCGCGCGCAAAGTCACACCCGATGAAATCGCGATTAAGCCGCGCTCTCGTCGTCTATAATGCAATATACACGAGGAGAGAAAAGTAGAGACCAAGAGAGAAGCGAGAGACCCTTGCTCTCGAAAACGCCACTGTCGCTTTACGGTATTAAGCTTTTTTCCTCGCGAGCGGGCGGTGTCCTCTCTTCAAAAGCTTCCCTCCGCCCGCCGGACATCGTTCGTTCTCCGGGAGGAGAGAGAGAGGAGAGAATGAGAAAAGACGCTTATTTAGTCGCGATAAAAAATTGACGAATGCGGGAACTGTTTCTTCGTCGCCGAGCGGGAGATACTGCGGGACTGCTGTGCATTTGCAAGTCAGATGAACGCAGTGCTCTCTGCGCGGCTCTCTCTTTTTTTCGATGTCACACACACACACAGGCACACGCATACGTGTAACTCGGCCGAGGCAGGTGATCTGTCATAATTAGCGATGATTCGGGAGCTCGTAAACGCCGTATATCGCGTCGTTGAATCTCGCGTTAATTAATACACGCGATCACCGCGAGAGCGAGCGATGCGTTTAGAGTGCGCGCATGTATATATAGGCCACTGGCATGTACACACGTACCGTGTGCGTCTTTCCCTCCTCGGCTCTCTCTCTCTCTCTCTCTCTATCCGTCTCTCGAGGCGATATCGAGCGGGAAGATCACTGGCAATTATCGCGTGGGAAGCGAGCGCGCGCGGAAAATCGCGCGCGAGGAGAGGCTTAACGGCTGCTGAGACGACTCGATTCGAGCTGCAAAACGATGCTTATTCGATGAAGATTACCCTCTTAAATTGCTTCTATGGTTTCTTTTGCAGTGGTGCGAGCTAATTTCGTGCGTAATTTATTTATTCGGAAATTACCATGAATATCCGAGAAAACTGAGCTTGGAAACGTTTGGGCGGGAAATTCAAAACTTTGCGATCGAATCGCATGTTTACTGCATAAACATAGGTGAGTATGTCCGGGATATTTCGGAAACAACTCGGACGGAAAAGTTGCAAAATGTTTTCTCGAAGGCGCACCTACCAGACCTGTTTTTTCTCGTTCCTTATAGGTCGCTCTAAAATAGAAAAAGCTCCCGTGGTAGAAACTCAACGATAAATTAGCTAATTTCGTTATAAATTAGCTAATTCATAACGAAATTAGCTAATTTATCATTAAGTTTCTACCAGGGCACTATGGACTTTTAAAAATATTTCATTGTAACAAAAACGTCTTAATTTCATCAAAGAGTGCTCTGAAATTTTCTCAGCCTTTTTACGGACGTTTTTCGAAATTTCGATTTTTTGGGTTGGGTTGGATTTTCGAAAAATCATAAATTGTATCGGATCAATCAGAAAAAATTTCGGAGCATTCTTTCGTGGATTTCAAGACATGTTTGTTCTAACCTGTAAAAGTCCATAGTTTTCGAGAGAAAAAATCTATACGAATTCGTTTTTTAAAATTATTATTTCTCGTTTTTCGAGTCGTTTTTTGCCCCGACAAAAAAGGTATACCCTACGATCAGCCATGTACGCGAGCTTTCTCTCTTTCAGAATGACCTCTAAGGAACGAGAAAAAACAGGTCGTGCAGGCGTGCCTTCAAGAAAATTTTTTGCAACTTTTCCGTCCGAGTTGTCTCCGAAATTTCCTGGACGTACTCGTGTACTCGAAGAAATACGGAGTCTCCGCATAGTGTAGCGGAAAATGTGTGCGCGCGTGATATCACATAAATTGCTCAAACCCAATCGATATAGGAAATCATTGAATAGTCATAAGTTCCGCGTATGCGCGTGCACAGGTCTCTCTCTCTCTCTCTCTCTCTCTCTCTCTCTGTCTCTCCTTTTCCTCGGTCGCTGCTCGCGCCCTTATCGTGTCTTATGTACACGCATTTAACGGGCTCCTGCAACGCATAAATGTCTAAACAGCGCGCGGCCCATCGGCGCGCAATCGCTTCTCCGCTGCTTCGGCATCCCTCTCCTCCGTCAGCGCGTGATTACGGCGCGAAAAAGTTTTATGCTCTTTCTCGAGAGAAAGAGAGAGAGAACTTATATACCTACCGCCTCTAAATAATCGATTCCACACCATAAAGACGAGTTATTCGTGCGGAACCTGCCCTATAAGCTTCTTTATCCGCCGATGCTTCTTCCTCTTCTTCCTCTTCTTTTTTTTCCTTCGTTCGCGCGCGCGCTTTGTTTTCTCTTTGTCCTTCTCTCTCCGCGTACTATAGCGCATATTATACACGGCAGCGGCAGCTCTGCACACGCACGGAGCCCGAGCCTTTGTCTCCCTCTCGCCTTCGTTTTTTTTTCCGCGTCCATACAGCCGCAGCAGCCGTATAAACGGAGGTGAAAATTACCAGCGTTGCAGGGCGCGTAGCGTGCGCGGACGACTCTCTTCGCCGCGGCGGAGAAAAGGAGGCGTCGGCGGCCAGTCGATCCCTCTCTCTCTCTCTCTCTCCGGAATACAAAGCCCCCGCGGTTCGAGACGCTTAAAAGTTCCTGCATATATACGTCGAATCGAATCAGGTTCTCGTTTCCCCGACGTCCGCGTGTTACATATATACGCGCGCGAGAGACTCATCCGCGTCTGTCTGTCTCTCTCTCTCTCTCGACTCGTCCGGCCGTCGATGGAATCCAGATTGCCAATGCAAACGTGCGCAGACGTCAAAGACCAGGCGATACGCGAGAGAGGGAGAGAGGAGGACTTTATATATATACATGTATATTGTAAATGTTATATAGTCTCTCTTGCGACGGCAGAGTCAGCCGCGCGAAAGTAATTGAACGTGACGAAGTAATCAATCGCGACGAGCGTCGTCTCTTCTTTGTGTCTAAGGGTATATATATACGGCGAGCACGTGATTTCGCACAGGATACGCGCTTCCTCTAAAGATATGTATATATGTGGAGAGACGCGTCCTCGGATCGAGCTAATAGATCGATCTCTCGCGACAGCGACGACGAGTTTACATTTTTGTATCTCGGCGAAATTAGCAATTTATGAAGAGCGCGATCGAGAGCGCGAAATAAATTTGCGTATTAGGATTAAAAAGCAATTACTAAGAGAGAGAGAGAGAGAGAGAGCGACTTTTTGCTTCTCGTTAAAATTCATAGGCCGCGTAATCCGCCGCGTCATTACGTTACAGAGAGAAAAAATGCCGCTTGCATTATACGCGCGAGAGCCCCGTTATAAATACGCGCATACGCTATACGCATACATTGCATCGAGAGAGAGATAGAGAGAGAGAGAGAGAGAGAGAGAGAGAGAGAGAGAGAGAGAGAGAGAGAGAGAGAGAGAGCCGCCGACATCACTCACGGGATCAACTGTTCGCGCACACAGGAGTAATAAATTTAAGCCTCGCGCGGCGGCGGCGGCGGCAATCGACGCGGCATATTCCGAGGCAATTTCCCGCGGCCAATAAAGGCCAATTTTTCGGACGCCGCCGACACAAAGCGTTATATACAGCAACACTCTTCGCTATCGCGAAAATTAATCGCGAGCCTACAAAAGTGCCAGCCAGCGAGAGAGAGAGAGGGAACAATTTCCCGTGCGCCGCCGAGTCCGTCGTCGTCGTCCTTTTTTTTGCGCGCGCGCGACGACACCTCTCCTCCCCCCCCCCTTTTTCGTCGTTTTGTCGCCGTAGATCAAAGGCTGCTGCTGCTGCTGCTCTCCTCCGGCAATCAAGGGACGCGGGCGACAAAGCAAAACAGACAGCGCGACAAGCCTCGACTCCATGACAATTCGTCCTGCTCTATCGTCTCTTCCTTCTCTCTCTCTCTCTCTCTCTCTCTCTCTCTTTCTTTTGGCTTCTTATATTTTCCTTTTGCCTCGCCACCGCCTTCCGATGTCTCGCGATTCTCCCTCCCTCCCTCCCTCTCTTTCTCCAGCGCTTATTTGATTTATGGACTGATACGCGCGCCACGGGCGAATGAGAAAAAGAGCCGATGCGCGCAAGGGGCTGCTTTTAAGGAAATTGAAAGAGGAGCCGAAGGAGGAGAGCGGGAAGACGGGGTGGGGGGAGGGGGTAACGCGCTGACAAGCGAGCGAGGAGGATTTGTCTCGCGATTTTCACGCTCTCTTTGCGCTCGATAATTTTTCAACCTTATGTACACGAAAATTATGTCCCCCTACGAGGGAGGTGTGTACGAACTTACCGAAAACTTTATATTTTTAATCTTTGCAAAAAGCCGAGATTTATCGATGTTAAAAATTTTCTTAACCGGCTTTTGTTTTTGTTTGCGCTGTTACAGCAGCGGCGAGACAGTCGACGAGTGCTCGGGTTTGCCGATCGGCGAGTACATCGACGAGCCCGAACAGAAGCACCAGCCGCACCTGCATCAGCAGCCGAGTCCCCATCAGCCGGTGGCCAGCAGCTCGTCGAGCAAGCAGAAGGGCAGCCGTTCCTCGGGTGGACAGCAGCAGGGCGGCGTCGGCCTCAGCAACGGCACAGCGAGCAGCCGAGGCTCGTCGCGCAACCACATGGAGCAGGAGAAGCGGATGCGGCGAGAGATCGCCAACAGCAACGAGCGCAGGCGCATGCAGAGCATCAACGCCGGCTTCCAGTCGCTCAGGACCCTACTGCCCCATCACGACGGCGGAAAATTGTCTAAGGTCAGTGTCTTAGCTCGGCTATATGTATCCAACAATTTCTCTCCTGCTCGCCGCTAGAGGGCGCTCGCACGCCCAATCACCCCCACTCTCGAGAACGATAGTCGATTCGCTTACCGCTGCGCGCGCACGCGCGAGTGCCTTGAAAAATTGCGCTGCACGGCAATGCCGCTCTCTGACGCACACACTACAACACGTATATACACACACACGTCATAACACGCGAAACTCGATCATCCAAAAGCTCCTCGTGCCTCTCGGATTATTGAAGCGAAAATTGACGCGGCGGCGAATTTAGCGAGGATTTGCCGCAGCCGCGCTGCGCTGTGGTATAAGCGCACAGTGTGGCAGCTGCGCTCGAGGTGCTGCTTACTGCGTGTTCGGAGCCCGAGAGGAAGCGAGAGTGGCGCATGTTAAACCAGGGGGGGTCGAGAGCAAAAAAAAAGTCTGTATGTATAAGCGAAGAAGAAAGCGCTTTCGCTCGGAAAGCTTCCGAGTACCGACTTTTTTCTCTCTCTCTCTCTCTCTTTCTCTTTCTCTCTCCACCCCTCTCTCTCGGCAATTTTCATCGTCGTCGTCGTCATCATCATCGTTGCGCACACTTCATCCATCATCTCGTCATTCTTTTTCTCTTCCACTCCTTATTCTTTCTCTCTCCCTTTCTCTTTTTCTCTCGAGAGAAACATTTATGCGCGTGCACAGCGACTCCCTCCGAAAAATAAGTGTCCGTGTTGGAGGTGGAGTCACACACATACACACACGATCACTACTCGTCACACACAGCAGCAGCAACAGCAGCGGCCCTTCTCACACTGTCATCGACAACGTCAGAGCGTTGCACTAATGCTGCACGAGCAAAATAAGGCACGAGCGGAAGCGAGGAACATATATATCGACCCTTTCGAGATTCGATTAGACTCGCGCGCGAGAAAGGCCCGTCGATGACGCAAATGATGATGTTGGAGTTTGCCGAGATGTCGACGGGCTCCCGGCTATGGAAGCTCTGTCTCTCTCACACACACACACTCGCTCGTATATATAATAATATACCGCGTGTGCGATTACACTTACTCGTGAGAGATACGAGGAGAAATCTTGGTTTTTCTCGCTTCCCCCGCGGGAGGCTGCAAGGGCTGCGTAGTACAGAGAAGCTTTTCATGCGGCTCCCGGCCTCCCGCGCACGCCGCGGCAAATTAACAACTCGTCGCACTTGGATCGCCTAACCGGTGTTTTGCCTCTCTTTTTCTCTCTATTTCTATGTGTGTATAATTATATATGTATCTATCTCTCTCTCTTACTCTGTGTGCGATATACTGGTTATAGCGCGGATGTGTGCAGCTTTCTCCGCACGTGTAAACCAATATCCGAGTGGGAGAGAGGGAAAAGCCTGCGCCTATGCGATGTGTCTCGTACACCCCTAAAATGTTTCGTACACAGACACGCATACTGAGCGTCTATGCAGACTGTTGCTGTTATTGTTACTATTACTACTATTATTACTTACTACTATTATTATTATGTGATGTTTTATACGTGCGTACAAAAAAGGACTTTTCATGCACTGAAAACTCTAGATATTATACTTAATGAAACCTAGATATCAACAACCTCCCCCCGTAGTTCTATCATTTACATTGTAGTTACAATTTATAGGTCATGCACTCGGCCATATTAAAAGACATTGACGTACGTATAATATAAAAATCTATAACATTCTCTCTCACTCACTCTTCTCATCTATTTAAGCGAAGCGCAATCATCCCCGCGACGAGCCGCGCGCTCTTTCATACACCAGCTCATTGTCTGTATATATACGTATATATAGCCGGGCGCATCGAGGTTACAAGACGCGCGCGCAGCCGCAGCGTCGGGGGCTCCTCTCTCTCTCTCTCTCTCTCTCTCTCTCTCTCTCTCTCTCTCTCTCTCTCTCTCTCTCTCTATTAATAGAAGCTTTTTCCGGAACCGCATTATTATTTCTTTTTCTTTTTTTTCATTGCGCGCACCATTCGCCGAGGTTCGTCGACACTTGAAAAAAGGCGTGTTTGATCGATTACCGCCGCTCGTATATACTCGCCAACTGCAGCCTATATAGAGTCATTGTTCTGCGTTGTTTGTTGCTCTCTCTCTCTCTCTCTGTATGGCGCGAAATGACCGCGCGAAAAGCGAGTCCGTCTCTTCGCTGCTGATTCTCCTCGTGCCGTCGTATATACATAGCTCTATCGCAAATTTTATTTCTCTCGAAGAGACCGAGAGAGCTCCGCCGCTGCATTGAAGAAAAGCTGTCGCGGTCGACAGGTTAAAGGGCGGACAGATGATGCATCGGCAGGAGGGGGGGTGATCGGGTCTCTCCGGAAAAAATTCGCCCTTTGTCCGCGCATTTTCATATCTCGACGTGCTATCTTTTTTCCATTATCATTGCGCTGCGCGCCGAATTGAATTTTTACAAACTGCTCTCTCACTCGCCCTGTATTATACAGCGCTACACTGCAGGGCTATATGCGTCTAATTAACATGTAAGCGGACGAATCATTAGCCGCGCGCGGCGGCGGGAAAAGAATGAACGACGCCGCGGCGCCCCGACTACGGCTGCAGCCGACGATTCATCGTCTCTGTCACACACGCACACCCACACCCACGTGGATCGGCTATACGGAGAGTAAGAAAAGAACACCTGAGGGCGCGCGGTGGCGCCAGCATGATTAATATTTACAGCGTATAGATATGCCGCAGATAGAGGACATGCGAGCCTTTCTTATGTAATTCGCTTTAATTTCTCGCGGGCGTAAGACAAATCCATTCTACACATAGCGCGGGGGGGGGGGGGGTAGGGTCGCGGGATAAGATCGAGTGTGCGAGTTTTGCAAGATTTATTCCGAGTTCCGAGCGATAATTTTTAAAGCCTCTCTCGCTCTGTGGATCTATCGCGTAGACACAGCTATGCCGGCTTTATCGATCGGCTCGATCGGTGCTCCGGCGGGAGGTGACGTATATTATAAGAGCGACGTTGTATAGGATAACAGTTTATACCGCATTCTTTTCTATCGGACGCTAAGTAACTCGTTGATTACAGTGATATACCGAGAACGAGCAGTGCTCGTCGATGGCAGATATATTTTTCTCGGAAGCCGCGCGCGCGCTGTGTCTCGCGGAGGTAGCACTTGTATATATATATATGCGTAGGTATGTCGTATACGCTGCACACCGGTCGCGCGATATGAAATTATCATGAGACAAACCTTTCATCGCGGTCGATTTAAACCCCGCGCTTTTCCGCGAGACTCACAGCTGATAGACCGCCGCCACCGCGCATATAAATCATGCGCTTGTCAATATAATGACAGTCGGGGCGGATACTATAAGAAGCAATTATTCGTATGGTCCCTATCTATTTCCCCCGATACAATGTATCTGCGTCTCTCGCTCTCGCGTTATACGTCACGTGCAATGCCGGCATTACGTAAAAATTACGAGCTTTCCACGAAGCGCTCCGGCTTTACACTGGAATCTCGTTTTCTTTCTCGAAACTCGTTGTTAACGTCGTCGTCGCGCAATCAGAATAAACCCGTCGCCGAGCGTCGAGCGATAAAGCAAGGGTAGCGCGCGCGGGCTTTTGATAAGCGTCCTTGAGACCTAAATATATATATTTTTCTCTCTCTCTCTCGGTCGTGTAGTGTATATATATACCTATATAGTATACCTCCGCAGCGTTAAAGCGATTTACTTCGGGTCTTATCTCCGCGAACGAGGAGCAATGTATATAGCCGAGAGGGCGCGCGGGCGCGCACGTATATAAATTCATTTTCTACGCAGAGGCTGCGAAACGTCTCTCGTGGATAAGAAAATTTCTTTATTTATGCTCTCTTCTCCTCTACCCCCCCCCCCTCTTTTTTTTAGAGATTATAAACAGAAGAGACGGCACTCGCTCGAGATAACGCTCTATACTCCCATACTGCGCTCTTTCAATCTTTTATTCGGATCGGAAGTACATATTTTACGGCTTTTATATGCGAAAGTATCGCGTTTGTAATGTATGTGGGCTGTGTAAACCGTTGAGATTGTTGTTGGGCTGTAGTGGCGTGCACTATTTTTTAACAGCTGAAAATTTTGAAATTCACGCTGTACCGAGGTGATTGTGAGGGATTTGAAATTTTGAAAAGTCTGCTTCTTCCTGTACGAAGAAACGTTATAGTTTTAAGATAAAAAGCAATGCACACATTGGGATATTATAAGAATTTTTTTACCGCAATAGTAAAAACATGCTCTATATTAAACTATGTTATGCACTTAATTTGCATTATGAGAATGTTTACTGTACTACCAAAATCCAGAGCGCTCTATATTGTTACGTTACTTTCATCTTAAAATTCCGAAAAACTAATTAATACTTTCACTGCATGTATATCTGGCAAATTATTGTTTTTCCCGAGAAAAACGCACACATAACTCTCAGTACACAGCAGATTACAGGCAATTAAATTTTTTAGGTTAAAAAACAAATTGTTTTCTGTATTTAGTCTATAGCACAGTTGCTTGAAGGCAATTTCAGAACAATTTGATAAATGCAACGCTAAGCGATTGTTTTTACGAAATTCTGAAAATCACTTTATAAAGAGAAAAGACGATTTGAAGAAAAAAGAAATGCTCGCAGAAGTAAAAATCCTTTTGTCGACTCGGAAGATTCTTTCTGAATCCAAGCAGTTTTTTTTTCTCAACTTTTCCGAGAGAGCAGTTTCAAGGGGCAAGTGTTTGCTGAACAAAGAGTCCTTCAAACTCAAAGAAATCCCCTCTTCCGTTTGATTAAAGAAAAAAAGAGAAGAAAAAAAAAGAAACAAGCAAAAGAAAATAGCTCGTCGTTCGACGAACAAACCGGATCTTTTCTAAAAACAAAATTGCGCGCACCTTGTCGAAACGCGACCGTGTAAAAATAAAAAAATAAAATTGTTCACGTTTTCTACAACTAAGCCGAGAACTCTCCGTCGGAGCGACGCGCGCGCGCAGAGACTCTCAAAATTACACGCGCGCTCGCGCTGCAAATATAGCCGCTGCCGCCGCGTCTTACTTTCGCGCGAAGTGGAAAGAGGTTAGCGTTTCCTGTCCACGTGCCCGCGTCTCTCTCTCTCTCTCTCTCTCTATACGTGCGTGTCCACGATTTGCCCTTATATACAGCCGGCGATACGCACACGTCTATATATTCGTGAATTCGCGCGGTTGATTCTCAGCTTATATATACAGCAGCGGCCCATATATAAACACACACACACACAGCCGAGTGTATTATAGCGTAGGCCGCAGCGACAGCACGCACGGAGCGAGCGGTCACGTGAGCCCCGCCGTATATATAGTAGTGGAAAGCCGTAGCGTGTGTGTGTGTATATATATATACACACACGAGCGCCCGGTCATTCATGATTCCAAAGACGAGGAGGAGGTGTGGAGAGGAAAACCGGACGTCGACTCGCGTAGGAGGAGAGCTTTAGTTACGGCGACGCGCGCGCTGTGTTCTCGCATGTATATACGAGAGCCGCGAGTCTGGCTTTGCGCGCAATGCGCATTGTTCGATCGTCTATCCTCTCCCTCGGTTTTGCGCCTCGGACTCTCTCGCGCTCATGTGAAATATTAACTGGCTAATTGCGGGGAGATTTAAGAAGCTCGTAAAAAGCATTAATTAGTCGCGTTGCCGCTCTGCGGTGTGTGCTTTCTGATGGGGAGAGGGGGGGGGGGTGATTAATTTGCCTATGATAATGAGAGGCTACTCATCTTGCGAGAGAGCGCGGTATAGGAAAAAAAAGCTCTCGCGATGTGTGTGTGTGTGTATATTGTATATTGTGCACTTATACACGGGTAACGTATATACGCGCTCGCGCGCGTGTGTACGTACGCGCGTATGCGTGCGCTTGTGCGAAACTAAAATTAGAATGTGAAAGTGCGTTCGGTTCTCGGGATAGATTCGCTTAGTCACTCGCTCCTAATCGCAAGGCCTTTTTTGTCCATCTAACGTCGTGTCCGGTCGGACGCGTTTGTGTCGGCTTCTTTTTTTTTCTTTCTTTCTTAACCGTATATATACGCCGTATACGCGGGACGTAGTCCGGGGGCTTTCGATCTACTGTGTGTGGATTATAACCGCACACATACACTGCGGTTTTCGGCGAATTTTCTACGCGCAAAGTGTGTCGACGTGCGGTGGGTAAATTAGCTGTGACAGTTTTCAGGTATATAGACGCATACTCTGCGCGTGGCTCTGTCTTCCGAGCTGAAAAATTTCTTGGGCATACTGTACACCCCGAGCAGCGATTTCTTTAAAGCAACAATTTGTTTATAGTTTAATAATACACGAAAGAATGACTTACGAATCAATTTTCGTTTTAAGAATTCATAGTAATTACATTATTCTTTTAAAATTTAAAGAATTTCATTGCAAAGTTATTTTATTCTAGAAAAAAATTAATTAAATAACCGAAATAAATAATTTTAGAATTATTCATAACTTTTATTGAAAGTAAAGTTTATAGTAACTAGCTGTGTGTCGAATCAGTGTATGTGCGACATCTTGTAACAGTCACCAAACTGAATATTCATCCTTTTTTCACCTTAATTTTGCAATATCAAAATTAGATTATAAATGTAAACTTCGAGCCATGTATGTAAAAATTTAACGTAATTGAAAGCGGAAGTCTATGGCCGATCTCGACCAGCCTCGACGCAATCGCGCACAACAGAAGCCAATCACATACAGTCTTCGGACGCTTCGAGACATCCGGTCATAATTTTTTTATGTGGGAACATACAACTGTTAGAAACGGGCGCGCAAAAGTTTGAGTTGCCTACTGAACTCGCTACGCCGCAGTTTCTTCGATGATAATATTTAATTATCTTTGTATACAATAATGCAAAAAACAACTCGCGCATGTACGCATAATTCATGCAATTCGTCGTTATATGCCTTTCGTCAAAGTTTGCGAATGATGAACACAACGCGATCAAGTCACCTGCGATAATTATAGTCTAAGGCTGGTTACGCGAAACTTTGTAGCTTTCTTTTTTTCTTTATCTAACTTATTCAATACATAATGCCATACTTGCGGTTTCCACGTAATTTAGCAGCGACATTTCTTCGTTAGATCAGTGCGATGTCTACTTACGACAAGTATAGAAAAATTTATGAGCATTTGAAACGTGTAGGGGTATTTTAAAAGAAATATTTTTTGCGATAAAATACGTTTGCACAGCACCGAGCGAATAGGTGCGTATATATAAAAATGTAAGGGAGACGGCTCGTTTGTCAATCGGAAGAAATCATAAATCGTCGAGAGGATCGCTTTCGCGATATTTATGTACGATGACACTGAGAGAAGCTTCGCTTGTGTACACTATTTATAGAAAGTATATTACCCACCGACGTTTTTTTCTCCCGATGGCAATTCTAGGTCGACCTTTTTCCGTCGTCGTTTCTTTTCGCTACAACGATCGATTAGTATTATATGGTTTCGAACACTTGATTGATTATCGCACGCCGTTAGTTTTATAATTATCTCTTGAAAGAATCGATCCGAGATAAGTTGCTGTAAGTTGAGCAAAAATTACCGCAGTGCATTAATGTCGAAACATACTTACACAGTACAAAATTTGAGCAATATAGCAAAATTTTTTGCAGATTTATCTCTTTTCATATAAGTTAGATTTTCAGCTTATCAATTTTTCTTTTTTATTCGACGTAATCGAAGATTTATTCTTGTTACGCGCGTTTATCTGATATTATCAAATGATTATTCATTTCTAGCTTTTATTGATTCTTTATATGTTCGTTTATTTACGATGGAAATTAGATAGTCGGTGAAGGTAGATGTTAATCGCATAGAAAATTATGTGTATAAAAATTGTATTTACGAATGTTGCGTATCGTACCCTATCGGCGAGATATACAGTTCAGAAGACGATTTTTCTTAATTATAATTAATTGTAATCTGACCGATTATCAAGGTAATTTCCCCGAGTCAAGCACAGAAAACAATATTTCTAAAAGATTTTCATCAATTAAAATTTTTTAATAAAAAAAACGTATTCCACGACGGAGAAACTGATAACTATACCGTTCAAATTTCTCCATGAAATACGCCTTTATAATAATAAGTTTTAATTATTCAAATTTTTTCAAAGCCTAATTAAGCTGTGCTCGCTACGTCGAGAAACTCGATTTATATAATTATACAGTTTACCCGCACTTAATTGCAATTTACAAAAAACCCCATCTCTCCGCGGGGAACAAAAATTCATTATTGGCGTAAGCGAAGTAATTTTTCCTCCCCCAAAAAAGTAACTAAATTTTCAGTCAACGCTTCCACGCCACGGCTTTCTCCTCGAATTTCCGCTCAAATCCATCTCTCGTAATCCCCGCCGCCGCACAGCCAAATAACGAACGACAACGACGAAAAAAAAATCTATAAACATTCCCAATCCACATAAATTACGCTCGACTCAAATTGATACAGCAGCTGCAACGAGCAAAAAGGCGACGATCCCCTCAAGATAACCGCGAAATTTGTATATCTCTCGGTTTTAATTAAAAGAGCGAGTCTCCCTCGCTGTGCAACGGCGTAATAAAATGCAAATAAAAAGCGCGACCGTGAACGAACGATAGAAAGAACGAAGAAGAGGCCGGAAGGGAGAAAAGAAGTAGCGGAGAATCCCCCCCCCGGCCCCACCCCTCCCACCGCCGCCCGACGCTCCGTTAATTTCAATCTGAAATTCTGATTCGCAGCCGCGCGCGCGCGCGCGTGCGAAAACTGCAGCTCTTCGCGCGACAAAAGCACCGTCGCTTTTGCGTTTATTGCTGGCGCGTATTGTCGCTCGCGCTTATTTCGCCGAGAATCCCACCGATTCGCGCTTCTTTGCAGCGCGGTAAGTACGCGGGGGATTCTTTTTAAAATATCGCCGGTGTGGATGGTTTTCGAAAATGGGGGAGGGGTGTACGTTCTGAGTGGGTTGGATTAAGTTTTTTTTTTTTTTTTAAGTAATAAAGTCAAGTGAACAAAAATTTCACTAGGACGCGAAAGACGGTACAAAGCGCGTTTCTTTACCCTGGTAAAAACTTGAGGATAAATTAGCTAATTTATCGTTAAGTTTCTACCAGGGTATCTTTTGAAAGAAGCGTCGCGTTTCTTTTTTTGAAAATTCGTCGTCTTCCAAGCCTGTTCTAAACCAGGAGATTTTACGAAGATTATCTCGTGTACGATGCTCGGTGTGCGTAAACACGGCGAGGAAGTAACAAGCTCGGCGTTTATGAGAAGGAAAGAGAAAGACGGCATTAGAGAACTGAAAAGAAGGTCTCTCTCTCTCTCTACTACGCGCGCGTTTCGTAACGCAATATTTTGCGAACCAGTTGAGCCACATGCCTTGGTTCCCACGCATTTCTCTCTCTGTCGAGGCTCTCCGTGTACTATATAGACTTCTATACACAGTATACTCGCGGAGAAGCGAGAGTTCTCTCATTTCTTTCCGAAATAAAACTCTGCTTCTCTTTTACTCTTGTTTTTCTGCGCGTCGTCTGCGTCGGCGCTTGTCCCACTTCCGACTCTGTGTAACCTCCTTGTCTCGTGCCGGGCTTTTCGATTCTCTCGTTTTCCTTGCAACTTCGACGGCGCAGTCATTTTCGCGCAAAGTTGATATGTATACAGCGCGTGTCCCAACTTTTTCTTTTCGCACCTGCGGGACGTAACTCGGCAACAACTGCGGACAACGAAATCGGGTTAAAACATTCTTTTGACGAGGAAGAGACGAGGGAAAAATTGATGGAAACTCTGACCGTCCTCATAGAAATTTACGACATAACCTCGATCGCAGTATGCTGCCGTAACTTAATCGATCATGTCTCGTAGTAACGACTGCAATTACGATCTATGCCGAACTTATTGTCAACGACATATGTAAAGGTTAAAATATTATGAAAATAACGATAATTTAACAGTTCTTTTATAATTAATTATTATTAAGGGGATCCGATAGTCACTAATGACCCGTCACTAACGGTACGATAAAGAAGTGCTGAGATCGAATAAATATAAGGAATTACGCAAATTCAAGAGATACTTGCCCTTCGTCTCGGTATTACCTATCGGCATACACGGTTTGGAATCAAAATGTTCAGGTATTGGGAAGGAAAATGCGAACGAAAATCAGTAGCCGTAACCTGACGTAACTGATTTTCGTTCGCATTTTTCTCCCCAATACCTGAACATTTTGATTCCAAACCGTGTATGCCGATAGGTAATACCGAGACGAAGGGCAAGTATCTCTTGAATTTGCGTAATTCCTTATATTTATTCGATCTCAGCACTTCTTTATCGTACCGTTAGTGACGTGTCATTAGTGGCTATCGGATCCCCTTAAGAAACATTATATTTTTTCTAAAAGTAAATAAAGCATAGATATTACCGGTAGCTTATCGGGAACAATTCTACCACTGATATGACCTAAACGATATTATCGACAGTTCGTCGCTACATTGTATCGCGATAAAATATGCCGAGTTGCCGTAGTTTTTCAATTCTATAACCTATAGGCTATTTTCTATAGCAGGTTGCACCCCAGGTCGGACGAAACCAACTCCGTTTACGAAGACGTCACGAGAGCAGTGCGTCCCAACCCCGAAAACCGATTACACCGACGAAATACGAGGAGAGAATAACGCGCGCGTCAAGTTGGCAGCTACACAGCGCAATAAAAAAGTGGAGAGAAAAAAATCTCTCGATCGTAAAGCCGTAAACTCGGGATTTTTCTCAATAACGAGCGACGCTTTGTCCCAGCCTTCGTGCGCGTACACCCGGTGGTCCCTTCTCTTTTTTTCGGCCGCGGACAGAACGAGAGCGAGAGAGAGAGAGAGAAGGCCACACGCCGGGCTTCTCTCCCTCTGTATACACGTATATATATACGTATGTGTACATACGCATGTACATTACCCACAGGTGAACGGCTCCGGCTAAAAGCGGCTTTCGCGAGAAGTGTATCGAGTGCTGTTTTCGGGTATCGCCGTAATTAGTCACTCGAGCTTGTCGTGTGCTTTCACTAAAAATTCTCTTGCGCCCGTGTATACGCGCTCGGGACGCTGCTGCCGCACTGCGTATATATATACGTATACGTATACGTGCGGGAGGTAGGGAAAAGCATTAATCCCAGAAGCTATTTTGTGTTGTATCACCGGGTTTTCGGAGAACAAGGTGTAAAACCCCCGCGCTCGCACCGTCTGGTATGTATATCTATATATATATACAGCGGTAGGCCCCAAACGTATATGTATAGGTATGTGTGCGGGTAATCGTCGTAAAAACACATCTATATAGGCGCGGAATTGGAACGGAGAGGTGTTGGGCTCGTAAACGAGAGACTCGCACGGCGATTAGAAACTTTATCGCCGGATATGTGCCGCCGTGGCCGCCGCCGCACGAGGATTTTCAGCCACGTGGGATTTCGGCACTTTTTCTAGGTCAAGTCTAGTGTTACGTGTCCTCGTCAGCTCTTTATATTACGGGGCGAGCGGCGCTCGGACTCCGTCGCTCGTTTCGCGTGTAATAGGCCATTTTTTTTTTTTTTTTTTTTTGCAAATTTATTCTTATTTCGCGCTGTAAAAGTGCGCCGCAAAAGAATTTATTTTTAACGGATTTACGCGGCGCCCGAGTTGGGAAAAATCACGATGAGGACTTTGCGAGTTTGCGGAAAACTTTCCAATTTTCGTTATTCCGCTGAACACAATATCCAGGAATTTTCTACAATGTTTACAACGCACACTCGTTATTTTCATAAATCTAAAACAGAGATAAATTTACTATTTGTCATGGTTAAATAATATTAACCTCCCAAATAATGAAATTTTTCACTATTTACACGTAGTACAAAAAATATCATTTTACAACTAAGGGAATATTCACTAATTAATACGGTGCATTGTTGCAAAAGTTATAATTCGCTATAGTACGTAGTGAATAGTCACTGTTTATGAAATGAGTTATCATTTTGCTCATTTCATTGCGTTTACTATCGAATTAGTAAATATTTACCGATTCAAACAGTAGTGAGTATTTGCTTTAAATTGTTTCTGGAACACTGATTATCCATTATATAATCACTTTAGCAAACGGTGAACTTGATAAATTATGAATTACTATTTTTTCAATGAGTCATAATGACTTTTAAGAGAAGTGAAATTTTCGATACATATACATTTTTAACAATCGAGAAATTCACTATCCAAGTGGAGAATCCACCACCCAGAAAAAATGAAAGGTTACGGACTTAATCATTTTGCAACACGAGAAAAATTTACTATTTAATTAGCTAACAATGAACTTGTAGCTTAGCCTCTTGTTACTAGGGCCCAAGTTGTAGGTAGTGTCTTCACTATTTCAGCTAACTATTTGCAACGTTTATATTTACTATTTGGAATGTTCATGTTTACTATTTTAGGTAGTCCTTCTACGCTTTATCAATCGGTTCATTTTTTAACCTGTTTAAACTGTGATTATTCACTAGTTCGCAATTGCACCGTTATAACTTTCTCAAATTGCTAATGTGGACTAAAAGAACAGTGAATTTTCACTGTTTTAGATTTAGAGAGCGCGAACTTGATATATACACATCGTTTGCGCGGTGCGCGCGCGCAGAGCAAAAAAAATTTCGAAATCCACGCACTACGTCAGCCGCGTAATTAAGGCGAAACATAATCAATCCGGTTCGGGGGAAAAATCGACGAAGCGCGCGAGCCGACCGTTACGATTCCGCCTCGGCATTGACGCAAAAGCAGCAGCGGGCAGTATTCGATTTACGCGCCGCGCGGAGGACGACAACGTCGGCGACGTGCTGCACAGTCCCGTTCACCGCAGAAATCCGGTCGTAGAGAAACCAGACGCGTAAATGTGCATTTTGTTGCTGGCCGCAAGCCACGGCCGTCGCCGTCGCCGCCGCCGTTTCAGTTTTAAGCCTCGTTTCTCGCACGCAATGAAAACCGAGAAGCAGCAGCAGCAGCAGCAGCGAACGAGGAGGAGGAGGAAAAGAGTGAGAGGGAAAGTTAGAATTACACGGATTCGAAAGAACAAGGGAGAGAATGGATGGAAGGAGTGAACAAAGCGGAGGGAGAGAGACGAGTGAATTGAATAACAGGGATTCGGTGCACTGCTTGATCGACGGGTTTCCGTGTCTTTTACGGCCGCGTAAGATTTCGACGTGGTCGATATCTCTGTGATATTATTTTCTCTTCATTTGGGTATGGCTCAGGCAATTGGCGCGTCCGTAAGGCGGGAAATTCAAATTTCTGCCTCCAGACAAATCGCGATTGCATCGTCGCGTGCGAGAAGGTGTAACGACGAGTTGTAATTTTTTTTTTTTCGAAAATTCACTAAACTCGACGCGAATACCCGCTTTTCTCTCGTATAACCGCGTATGTAAAATTTGAGAGGAGTACCAAGAAGAAACTTTAATGTCTGCCAAGCAGTCTCTTCGTGGCTAATAAATGATATACAATATAAAAATTAAATCAAAATTTACAGCCGTAAAACCTACCGTAAAATTAAGTTGCAGACTAGCTTGCATAGCACACTCCAAAAAAATGCCATACTCCCGTACGAAAAATTGCTCGACATTATAGTTTAGTGAAATTTCCAAAGGGGCTCTTGCGTCCGCGCGTCGTGTGTATACGCCGGGAATCCGCGCACGTGAGCCATATTTCTTCTCGTCCTTTTATTTACGATCAAAAAGCGAGACGCTCTCCTTTTGAGGTTAGGAAACTCTCGAGCCATCAGCTCTCTCGCTTCCCCGACTTCCCCTTAAAACGTCCTCTCTCTCTCTATCTCTCTGTGTCTGTCTCGTGTACGTATATAGTTATATATACACGTCCCGAGTAAAGTTTCTACTTCTCGAAAATAAAAAAAAAAGCATCGCTCTCCGCGGGTGCGCGCGCGTAACGCGAGGTATATACAGGTATACGTACAGTACGCGCAACAAAGAAAAGTCGGGAATTCCAAAAAAGAAAGCGGCCGAAGAATGAAGATCGATGCACCAAGCCCGGCGCAGACGTCTCGACCCATTTCCATTTACCAGTTGCAATACACGTGTATAACTATATATATATACAGACACACACAACACTGCGGAGAGCGAGAGCCGTCGCGCGCTCGAACACAAAAATATATATATCTGCGCCTCGCGAGCTGCGCCTCTACGTCTATACGTATAATACGCGTCTGGCCCTTTTCACCGCGCGCTGCACCCCTTTTTTTCGCGTGGGATACATACACGACAGTACGCGCGGCGAGACTTTCTTTTTGTTCGGCATTTTCATTTTTTTTTCTCTCTCTTCTGCCTTCTCCCGCGCCGATCAAAGCCTGCCATTGTTGTTTCTCGCGCTGATTGTGATTGGGTTTTATGTCGTCGCCGCCGGTCGCGCAGCTTTTATCGCCGCGCCGCGCGATGTCCTTTCCCTGATTATAGACTCGGCGCGTGTAAACGCACTGCGTCGCGATCAAATAGACGCTCTGCACGCGGCAAAATTACCGCGGACGGCGAAATTAACCGGCGGTCTTTCTCGCGAGCGCGATCGTATATGCAATCAATAGAGTCTCTCAGGAGCGCATTGTGCCGCGCGGATCAATCAGCGGCTTTGTTCGTCAATTGTCGCGGCTGTAAATCCTGAGATAGTCGCGGTGTCGCCTGAGACAGTCGCGCGCAAAAACTCAGCGCCGTGAGTACACGGAGTGTGTACACACATAGGAGAGATCTCGCGGATTTTTTTTCTGGTGGATCAATTATCGTGGCTAATGAGCGCCTTTTGCTCGTTCCAACGTTTTTTTTTTTCTTTTTTGTTACCCCCAGCTCGTTCGGGACGTCGACCTTGCGCGCGCGCGCGAAACGCCGGAGAAAAAAAGGTCCCGAGAGCGATTAGGTGTCGTAAACGCGTAGCTCTGCTGTCGACGAACGATGACATAACACACTCGGGAGAGAGAGAGAGAAAAGCATCGGCTACTGCTGCAGTTGGTGCGTCCAAGCTGATTTCAGGGTTAAGAGGAAGTGGCGAGTAGCTGCGCAGTTTTTAGACTTTATCGGTCGTTGATTGGTGGCTTTTACGAGCCAGTCTATATTTGAGTTCGGCTTTCGGCTCGGCGCGCGCGTTATACGGCGCTTTACGAGGCTTGGATTGAAATTAGGTTCTTATTTATGGAACTAGGTTTACGAGAGGCCACTTGGAAAAATGCGCTTTTCGGGGGTCCAGAAATCCAGAAAAATTTTTTTAGAAGCTTCGGACCGATTGGACTTTCTTCTGCAAGCCGAAAGATATATAGTCAAAAGTGCAGAGGAACGTGAGAAAACTTACTGGTAACCATATTTCTGAGTTATTTTGCGTTTTTTTTTTTTACAAAAACTGAATGCGTCAAAATACTGGAATAATAACTACGACTGCGAATGTTTCCGAGGTAAAAATAATATTTCAAATCGCACTACATAAAGTACGACAAAAAAGCTTTAATTAAAAAACATAAACAAAAAATGTGTCCAGGTTCGGTGCTCTGATAAAAAGTTATGACCGTTTAAAAAAACAAAAAAATAAAGAAATGAAAATCCGAATAGCCGATTTTCTTTTTTTTCTCCATGTACCTCGCCCCATGTTAAATTCTCGTGTTCCATGTTTCCTATGTTCCTCTGCATCTTTGACGATCGTTCAGCTTGTAGAAGAAAGTCTCTGAACAGTCCAAAATCTCTACAGTTTTAAAAAAGATCGAAATTCACAGACAGGAAGAAAAACTCGTGAATGTAACGTTGGAGTAGCCTCTCCTTTGAGGTACGGCAGTGAATGGAATTAACCATGAAAAAATTATGAAACTTTGGTGTATCCTTAGGTATACATAAAATAAAGATTTGGTTAAAATTTCAAGACTTGGGATTGGTTTTGAAACGAGTTATTAAAGATATTATTTTCTTACTTTTATCGTAGTCGCTTATAGAGATTTGACATTTTTTACTCATATCTTAAGACTATGACGATGAGATCTCGTTGAAATTTTGATAATATCAAACAACAACATATCTAACGTTTATTTTGTTACTTCAAATAAGTCGGTTGTTCAACTATTAACTGATTAAAAAATACAAAATATTCTAAAGGTTACACTTAATATAGTAAATTTCTAGCCGATACGGATATATCGTGTATATTGTACAACCACTACGCGAGTCAACACAAAAGTTTCGTTTTGACTTGCATAGTTGGTACCACACCTCCTTAAGAATCAATCGCGACGACCGTTCACGACTTTAAAATTCAAGCGTATAAAAAAAGCCCGCGGAGAGCGCATATCGGATCCCGATGGAAAAAGTAAAGTAAAAAAATTCGCATCTAAGTATAATACTCGTCATCCCGTCGCGTCTCGGAACGTATATATATATATATACAGCGGCGCGCAGCGGAATAGGTAACGAACCGCGCACGTGCCTCTCGAAAATCCGCAAACAACGCAAGCCAGCAGCAGAGCGCGTATACTCCGCCTCAAAGAAACAATATCTCCAGATGCTATTCTCTCTCTCTTTTTCTCTGTCTCTCGCGGAGTTTGCGCAAGTCGCGCACGTACGCCGATATTTCCGCGTCACCCCGAGAGAGAGAGAAAGAGAGAGAGAGGCGACGGGAATTTCTTCGAGCCTAATAAATATTTGTCTGCGACTTGTCCGTAAAATAAAATCTTCGCTTTGTCCCCCCCCCCCCTCTCTTTCTTAAGGTGCGTGTAAATTAAAACTTTTTTTCCTCGCTCAACCTCTCCGCATCGGCAGAGGCGAATCGGAGGATTTTTTCAGCCGGGCGTATAACGTAGCGTAAGAGGCGAAGGCTACCGGGGGGAACCTGGTGAAATTTACAGAGTCAGCGATATCGTTGCGCTGCTGCGCTGGTTCTTTATTTTTTTCTCTCTCTCTCTCGCTCTTCTTTCTCGCGAAAAGGCAAAAAGCCGGTGTAATTCGAGCCCTTAGCGGTCGGCACGTCTCCATGACGAGGAGGAGGAGGAGAAGGAGGCGGCGGCAGGTCTTATCGCCAACTGCGCGCGAGAGTTTGCGTCTCGCGAGAGAAATATAGGAAATGATGCAGCGAGCGTTTCCCTATGTACCACTGTGTATGTATATAGTACTCGATCGCCTCATTCGCTTCGTTTGCTCCGCGCGCGCGGGGGCGAGCGACGATTCTTCCCGCCAGACTCGCACTTTCTTGTATACGAGGCTGCTTTGCTTTCTTTTTTCCCTCTCCTCCTTCGTCTTCTTTATTTTCATTCCAGTTCTTTAGCTTCGTTCCGATGGGATGGAACGAGAGGTGGGGGAGGTTGGGGGGAGGGAGGGGCAGATCTGCGGGTGGATTCTGAAAGGGATTTAACGAGGGGTCTTCTATTTTCTCTCGAGAGCGCATCTGTTGTTTGCCGAAAGAGCTCTTTTTGCGCGCAATCCGTTTACGTACGAGAGAATAATAATTGTCTTATTGGGGGGGATTGCATCGAGGATGAGTGGGCAATTTTTTCGGTTGTTTCTATTGTTTTTCTTCTCGCGTTCCCCGATTGGGGGTACGTATAGTTCTTTATTTATTCGATATACAGCTTAACAATCAATTCAGGAATGGTTAGTATTAAAATAAACTTATGAACGCGTCAACTCACCACCAAATCAATAAATGCAGAATTACTTATTTATTTTTTCGCCGGCGTGTCTAGATTCTATAGCCTGCATCGTTTCACACGCCATATGTATGTGCATATCTACCAATTTTCGGAAACAACTCTCCCCAACAGTTGCAAATTTTTTTTTTTGGGGGGGTACACCTACTAGACCTACTTTTTTCCGTTCTTTAGGTCATTCTGAAAGAGAAAACGTTCGCGTGCACGGCCAATCGAAGGGTACACCTTTTTCCGGAGCAAAAATGACTCAAAAAACGAGAAATAATAAAAAATTGTAAAAATTATAAAAATTTGATTAGAACAAAAATGTCTTTAAACACATCAACGAATGCTCTGGAATTTTTTCAGATTTATTTTAAGGCCATTTTTCAAAATTCGATTTTTTTAGATATTTGTGTAAAATTAAAAATTGTATTGGATCGATCTGAAAAAATTTCAGGTCGTTCTTTGACGAATTTCAAGATATTTTTGTTCTAATTAAATTTTTTATAAAAGTCCATAGTTTTCGAGAAAAAAAAATTATGAATTTTTGGTTTTCTCTTTCAAAATATGACCTAAGAAATAAGAAAAAACAGGCCTGATATCTGTGCCATCAAAACAGAATTTTGCAATTTTTGGGTAGAGTTATTTTTCCGAGAAATGAAAAAGGTGGATATCATGCACACATGTTTACGTTCGTTACGTAACCATGAAAACAGAGAGCGCGTCCACCGCATTCGCCCGCACCGCAATCATTTTGTACGCACCGAGAAACAAACTCGCAATTGACCATTCCGTAATGAGACAATTTTTTTTTTCCACCCCGTCGTCGTCGTCGTCGTCGTCGAGACTAAGTAAAGCGAGCGACAGCCACGCGAGAGTACTTGGCGAGTACAGCGTTGTCTACTGCGCGTATAGATATACACGTGTAGGAGAGAAAGAGCTGAGGCCGTTG
This sequence comes from Philotrypesis tridentata, assembly GCA_018906965.1. Lineage (NCBI taxonomy): Eukaryota > Metazoa > Arthropoda > Insecta > Hymenoptera > Pteromalidae > Philotrypesis > Philotrypesis tridentata. Next base: position 1,788,882 of record JACCIB010000022.1, read on the forward strand.
CATAATGAAGAAAGCGCTGCTCGGCCCAACCGCGAAACACGAGAAGCTCATTGTTCTCGGCTGATCGAAGGGATTTGTTCGTCGCAGCTTTGTCTTCACACCTGCGCGCCGGCAAGAGCGAGAGAGAAAAGAGAGGTGTCAACGACGCGCCGGGGAATTAGCCGCGTCGCATTGAGATTTTCGCTCGTTCGGACGACTTCGTCGACGCGTCTGTGTGTGTGTGTGTGTGTATTCGCGTACGTATACGTGTGGCGTAAAATTACCAAGCGACGCGTCTCTCGTCTCTCCGATATCCCTCTCGCGACGAGTCGGTTAAAGCCGTGAGTCTCTCTCTCTCTCTCTCTCTCTATACCTCATTGATCCATAAAAATGTATGCTACTGACACTTGGTGTATATATGTGCGGCTCGTAAACGCGCGAAAGTACTTTGGCTATAAAAATCAACCGCGAATGACTAATCGACTGGGCTTTACGACTCTAGTGTATTACGCGAACAATGCGCTATATACACGTGTTATATCTCAATATTGCGCGTGTATGTATAACTAAGTATATGTGGGGGAAGGAAAAAAAAAATGTTATCGCGACGCGAATGGCAACAAAAAAAAAAAGCGAGGGAGAGGCCACTGCGCGTCTGTCTTCATTTTCGAGTGTGCGACGGCTAGGAAAATTCGATTTTCGCGGAATATATATATTATATATATACTCGTCCGTCGTTTCACATCTGCCGCCGCCGCCGCGTCGTCGTCGTCGTCGTCGTCGTCGTGCAGCTCTCGTCATCGATTCGCACGAGCGACGACAGCTGTTTTTTCTCTTTCCCGCCTCGCCAGCTGTTATTCTCTCGCCGCCGCGTCGCTCGCTCTGCGTCTATAGCTAATGCTCTCCCTCACTCTTTCTCCGTGTGTGCGTGTGTGTAAGCACACTCGCCTCCATTGAGACCAACGAGAGAAATGCAAATGAATCGGGATGTGTCCCCGCACTCGGGTCAGTTTTGTTATTGCCAAGCTGAATCCGGCTTCTTTTGAATTGCTGATCGATTTTCTTTTGTGTACATATACTTACGGAGTCCGCTTCGCTGGAATGTCGGCTGAAGATTCGATTGTAAATGATTTGACATCAGCGAGAAATCCAATTGAGCGCGTATACCTACCGCGTTAATGTACCTCGAGCAACTTTACAGTTTTTGTTTTGTCGCTTAGTCGTAAACCTTACGTTGTATACGCGTACTTGTATTCGCGGCGCAGAGAAAAAAAATTAAGCGATTCTCACAATGGCGCGGTTTGAGCGTATAGAATCGGCGAACACGTCGTCGAGAGAAATATCAAGTGCATCGTGCATTTTCTTAAATTTTCTTCGTCAGCTTGCGTAGCGCTACCAAAAGTTAAAAATTATATAGGTGTACTGTACGCGTTCTCTCACCGGAATCATCGTCATGCGGCTTCTCTCTCTCTCTCTCTCCTCGTCCCCTTTTGTTTCTCTGCCCCCTCTCCCCCCTCTCTCTCTCCTCTCTTTTTTCGCCCTTACGCGCGTTTTCGTTGTTCCTTCGCTGCCTGGCTGACTCTCTTCCGCTTGGCATTTTTTTGCCTCTCTTCCTTCTCTCTCTCTCTCTCTCTCTCTCTCTCTCTCTCTCTCCCCGCAGTTTCGCTTTAATTATGATTGATTTCGTTAAGCCCGGCGAGCCTCGTCGCCGCGACTGCGCACATTGCCGCAGCTTTTGCGCGCGCTAAAGGTCGTTTAATTACAAACGGCAGAGTACACACACAGTCGGCGCGGAGGAGAACATAAAAAAAAATATAACTATACGTGCATACCGTGTATATCCAGCGGCGGGACGACAGCGAGTTCCTTGTTAAAATTCAGCCGACGCGTCGGCGTATAGCCGCGCACACGCAACGAGCTCTCGCCGTCGGCGGCGGGCGAGGCATCGGAAAAGCACTTTATCCGCCGAAATTCTGCGCGTTTTGTCCTTCGCTTTCTCTCTCTCTCCTCCCGCGTAACATAATACACAGCTATACGCATAGGTGTGTACGTGTGCGCGAGTGTAGGAGAGGGAGCTGCCGTCGGGCCGACAAAGCCTCCCGGCTCAACCTCGCGCCTCGTGTATATACCTGCGCGCGCGCGAGTTCCCCATAGTCTTAGGAGAGAGCAGAGTCTCTGGCTCTCGGCGAGCCTCGCTCCCTCTCGCAGCTATTGGCGCAGGTATACGAGCGTAGCGGCAGCCGTTTTCGCACGGCGGTGCCAATTTTGCAAACGCCTCAGGAATTCCAGGGACGCATTGTGCGCGCCTCCGGCTGTAAACTCGTCTCTTTCTCTCTCTCTCTCCCCGGGAGAGAGAGAATACGCGCGTGTGTGTTTGTTGTGACGAGAGAGAACTGCGCCGCCGCTGCCGCGTAGAGTTCGAAGAGAGAGAAAAGATGCCGTGTATGCAAAGTCGAGATTTTTTTTACGCTCCAGCAGCGGCTACGGCGGGGGGGGGGGGCTTCGGTCACGTGATGTTTGCGTGTATTGTGCGGCGCACATGTCGTCGTCGTCGTCTTCCGTGCGCGCATTGTCCGTGCGTGCGAAAGGTCAGCGTTTTTGGATCTGGAATACTAATACACATCTTGGAAATCTTTGTGCGGTGTATATAGTGTATAGACGAACGAAAGATGCGAGATGTGTGTATTCCACCTCGGCGGCGCGACGCGCGCGTCTCTCCAACTCATCCGCGCGCCGCGTAAATCTAGTCTCGCAAAACCCTCCGAGCGCAAAATATCTCTCGTGCGGGAGGAGAGGGAAGAAAGGAACGAAACTCGGCGCTCTGCTCTCGGAAAATAGTTTTCGCTTCCTCTCTCGAACGGGCGCGAGCGTGTGCGCGTGTGTACGCGTATGTGCGCAAGAAAAGAAGCCGAGAGAGAGAGAGAGATGGGAAAAGCAGTCGTAAAAGGCCTCGCGGCGCGTCCATCATCGTCAAAACGCTTTATTTCCGTTCGGCGAATGAGACTGCACGTCGCGCGCGTCCCCGTGTCTCTGCTATACGCCTGCGTGTGGAACTGCGCGTGTGTGTCTGCGTGTGTACGCATACGCGTGGTATATACTGTCCTCCGATATACGCGTCGCTCTGCGCAGCTTTGTTTTCCCCTCTGCCTCTCTCTACTATCGCCGGGCTTTTCCCGTCTAGTTCGCAGAGAGTCGACTGTCTTTGACTCCGATAATTTATGCGCGAACCGTAAATCGAGGCTGCGCGGCGGCGGCAAGTGCTCTACGGCTCGGGCCAAACGAGCTTGCGCAAAAGAGAGAATTATATGCGGGAGAGAAAGAGAGAGCAGTAGGAGGAGGTCCTAGAGACGATCGAGAAGCGGACTTTACGGTCGCGCCGGCTTCTATTATAGCCGGACAGGCTGATTGCGAGAGAGCTTTTTTTCGGAGGAGAAGCAGAAGAAGAAGAAGAAGAAGAAGCCCTGGCTTGTTATTAGCTTGACTTACGCGCGCTAGTCTCGGCTGCGTCTATATCGGAGCTAAGAGAGCTCATTGCGACTATGCGGCGAATTGAAAAATTCACGGGCTGTGAAGTGGTGCGAATCAACGATTCGAAAAAAAAAAACGAAAAAATTGCGCGATAACGGCCGAGGAGTTATAAAATTCTTTGGCAGCCGAACGAGGAGAGACAATTCCCAGTGTACGGGCGTCAAACACCTATATATCGAAGGATGTCAAACGGCACTTGCGCTCGCGCGCGAGGTATCATAACAAACGCCTCGGTCGACGTTTACACAGATTTCTGGTCGGAGCGCGAGAGGGAATTTTCCAGAAAATCGTCGGCTCGTTCCATAATGCAAACACACACACAGACACAGACACACGGAGAGAGCCGTGGGGCTAATTTCGCGTTTGCTGCAGACCTACACACGCGGCTCTCCGCTGCGCGCACGCATTATATATGCATCGTAGGCGCGTCGATTCTCACTCGTATAGTCTCTCGCGTTCCGCGCGCGAAATCGACACTCGTCGAAAGCATTAAGCGCAGACCATGGGAAGTCGCCGGCGGGCTTTGTCGAACGCTTCGCGTTACTTCGTCGTCATCGCGCGGGCGCGACGTCTGTCGTACAATGTCGCATATGCTTGAATTTTAACGATCTCGTTTGCGTCAGACGCGCCCCGATTATGAGAGCGCGATATAGGCCCGCTCGATGGTAATGCGAGTGCAGTGCATTGAAAGCAATTGTTCGCCTATTTCTTTTCTTGTATAACGTCGCCTTTTTTTGCGCGCCCTTGAAATTGTTGCAGCGCGTTCGACGTCGGAAACTTTGGCGGCGATACGAATGACGTTGATCGCGCCTCGTAACGCATCTCGTTGTTTGTATGTATTATGTATACGTGGCGCTCTCGCGAGTGTGAGAATACCTGTACAGACGGACGCGCGAGCGGAAGCGTCCGCGACGACGACGACGACGACGACCCCCTTTTCTTTCACGGACGGCCGGAACTTTTGCATAATGAGCGGACGAAGGTGTGAAAAAAGATGGGAGAGAGAGACTGCAGTGTGTGTGTGGATCGTTTGTTTCATTGTGAGAAGCTTATTTGATCGATCCTATATATGGAAGCTTTCGTGCGCTTGTTTTTTTTTTCTTTTTTGTGGAAATCGAAAGAATGAATGAATTCTTCACGGATCAGCTGATCGGCTTCTCTCCGGCTCCCTCCCGCTCGTAATGGATTTCCCGTATAACACATGTGGCGTAACACGCGCCGATCGTGTGGTGTTCGATGAATTTTTTTTCCTTCGGTCTCCTCGAGTCGCGCGGCCGTTGTTCCGCTGTCAGTGACAAATGATTTAGATTCCTCCAATAACAATGACACATTGTCCCGGGAACTGTGCGAACTCTTAGTTCGCGTCTCTCGCTCTCTCGGAGACGCGCTTCCGCCGCGGCGCTTTTCCGCGCGGCAACTTCGACTCCCGCGCGCGTTTCCCAACACTCGTCGCGCAAAAATTTTTTTTTTCCCTCGTCGCAGCCGCCCTCAACGCACGCCGAAAGGCGAACGCGGAATTGTCCCGAGCGCGTTGTACACGCGATACACACGCATACGGCAGCGATCACTCCTTCCTCGAATCGCGCGCACCCTGTCTCATCGACTCATCAGCCATGCCGGCTCGTGTTTGCCGAGAGAGTGAGAGAGTGTGTGCGAGAGCAGCAGCGCCTTGCATTCGTACATCGCCGTGACGTGCGGGAGCCATTGTGTCTGCACACGCGCGCTGCACCTGCTCGCGCGCGAGGCCTACTTCGCCGTATACCGAATGGATATGTGTGTATGAATTTGTGTGGCTGTGTTTCTGTACGTCGGTATACGCGAGCTCTGAGCGTGTGCACGTGGTGAGCGTAGCAGACGGAGAATTTACGAGTGTAGGTTACGTAGTTTTCGTGCGCGTGGAGAGGGGAGGGGGGGTTGCTGCCGCTGCTGCGGAGGGTAGCTTTTATATTGGGATTTTTAAGGTCCGCTGGGCTTTTGAGAGGGGAGATCGCTATGGAAGATTAGCGGAGGGAGTCTTAATGAGCTTTCTTAGTTGCGTGGAATTGTAATTATTTTTTCGAAATTTAAATTGCTAATGCGCGGACGGAGCAGCTATATGCGCGCGCCATGGTAACAATGAGAGAGGAGAGACCCCCCTTTTTTTTAAATAAAAAAAAAACGATTTGCGTAATTTCGAATGTTAAAGGAGCTCTCGATTTTTTGTAATATTCATTCTTAAAGCTTCATCGGTCGATTTTTTTTTTACAGAAATTTTTTGCGAAATTCACGAAAACGCAGCTTTTAACTGAGAGTAAGAAGAAAATTTGTGAAAGTCAATACTTAAAGGGACTGATGCACCTTTAAAATGTTAAATATAATGAAATATTGAATTATATTTTTTATTAACTTGACATTGTTTAAATAATGTTTTACATAATGGTATTAGCTTATATATTATGTTATAAGCATAAAAAAATTTTTATAAATGCGTAATGAATTCCATTTTTTTCATTCACCGCAGGTATAGATCTGCTTTAAAAACATGTAGTTTGCAGATGAGTGTGGGGATTTCCAAATAATTAAGATTCAAAAAAGTTATAAATAATTTAAGAATATTTATAATTTTTGTAATACATTGTAACTTTTTTGAATCTAAATTATTTGAAAACCCCCACACTCATCTGGAAACTACACGTTCTTAAAGCAGATGCCAGTGTGCTCTCCGATTCCCAGATACAACTAAAGTCTACGGTGAATGAAAAAAAATGGAATTCATGAATTTGGGCCTTCGAAGACATGTTGTACCTGGATTATGGCATATATAAAAATTTTATGTTGTATAAAACATTATTTAAACAATTTCAAGTTAACAAAAAAATAAAATTCAAGTTTTCATTTTTGAACATTTTAAAGGTGTATCAGTCCTCTCAATTATCGCGGTTATTCGATGTTTCTGGTTTTTCGTAAATTCACTTCGCACGCGCGCGCTACGCGACAGCGCGAAATTCGACTTTGAGAATCACGTATGTACACGAAAAAGTTGTCAATTCCAACAATCCCATACATATGCGCAGCGACTCCGGGAAGTTCGAAAAACCTAGATTTTCCCCACCGCGCGAAGCCGTCGGGATTCGCAGAGGCTAAAAACGCACTCCCGACCTCACTCACTCTCTCGAATATTAACCTACAAAGTATATTTGTCTCGCCGAGCGCGCGCGCGCGCGCTTTCGTTTTGAATTTCAAATATAAACGCGCTTTGAAAGCAATGTCGCGCGCTGCAGACTCGCACTTCTCTCTCTCTTTCTCTCCTCTCATTTTTTGTTTACAATGCTCGTCCCTGGCAGAGTAGTTACGCGTATTATATATATACGGCGTATATACGCGACTGCAGCGGCCGCAGCACGAGAGCCGTTCGCTCGAAAATAGTCGGCTATATACTCTTTTGTTTTGGTCGCGTCCGATTGTAAACAGAAACTACACGCTTTTCGCGTGTGTATATACTAAAAATAAAATCTCCCGAAAAACAGCACCTGCTCTCCGGACACACTTTTGTGTTTCGTGGCGCGTCCGACGCCGATGCGCACGAGGAAGAAGCAGCCACGCAGCGTCGACGAGGATAATTGTTCGTCGCGTTGCGGCGATACGTGTATAATGCATCGCTCCGCGGGAGAAACGCGATGAAACGCTTCGAGGCGTCGTTTCAGCTGCCGATGCGCGCGCGCGAGATGAGGTGCGTTTTCGAAAATTAGCCTCACACGCGAAATGTGCGAACGACTATACTCGGCCGGACGATGGAGAAATTGGCCTCCTGTACACACCGCCGAGATGCTCACTGTCATTCGCAAGCTCGTATTACGCGCGGGAAAATTATCCGGGGAGAATCGGCTATAGGCTATTTTCATTCAATTCTCCGATTTTCATGACATAATTCGACCCGCGCGCGCGCGCGCGCGCGAAAGTTATATGCTTGTGTGTGTATGCGCCGCTGCCTCTGCGCTGTGTGTATATATATACACGTGTACCTCGAGTTATAAGAAGAACCGGCGATATCTATGTAATCATCGCGAAATCATCGGCCTTGCGATCCGCGCGTTTCATCGCGTAATAAAGAGCTGCAATTATCGTTGCGCCAAAGAAAATTGCTCTCGGCACACACACATACACACACACGAGGAAAATGCTGAAGGGAAAAACAACGGCGGCGGGGTCTATAGGCGACGCTGTATGTACATATAAAACGCGAGGAGGGAGTTGAGGACGGAGAAAAGAAAAAAGGACGCGATATTATCGCGATCAGCTGAGCAAGCGCGCATGTAACTAGCACTAAATCACCTGAAAATAAATGTCGCCCGATGTAAGCGCGCGCGCTCGTAAAAGAAAGAGCGCAAATTAATATTCCGTGTACACTGCACCCGAGACCTACAACTCCGTAATTCAGCTTCTTGCATCTCCATCGATGCTTATCTATATACCTTCGTTTTCGTCTCAATTTTTTTTTTCCCGCCATTAAAAACTGCAGCCCCCCAAACGCACACACGCCACAACGCGTTACATTAAACGCGCTGTCAGAATTTCGTCGCGGCAATTCGGGGGGGAAAAAAGTTTGAGGGCACTATTATCCGTAGTGCAAACCCGACGAATTCATTAATCGCGCGGCTGTTACGGTTTGGCGACGCGAAAAAAGCCTGCACTCCGCGTGATTATAGCGCGGCTCGGTGTGTCGCGCGCCGATCGAGACCTTGAGCGCTTTTTAGAGGAGCGAGAGCGCCGCGCACGTATCGTTTATTGCGTGGCGCCTTGCCTCTTTTACGGCCAAAGTCCTCGGCGTGTATTATTTACTCGTGATTTTCAGCGAATGATAAATAATGAGCGGCCGCGCGCGAAATCAGCATAAAAAAGTAATCGCGGCATAAGAAGGAGAGAAGCCGCTCGTTGCGCTAACTACGGGCGCCAACGTGTTATTCAGGCGCTTTTTTTTCTTCTTGGTCTTGGTCTTTCGTCTTTTTGCGCCTTCTCTCTCTCCTAGTCATACACGCACTGCTGTCATGCCGATACGCCGCCGCCGTAGTAGTATATTTTTAGCGGGATGCAGTTTTTCCAGGTATTTCATCGTACCTGGCGACTTTGCGCTTTGTTATTGTTCGCCGAGTGTTTACGATGTATTCCTCGGAGGAAAAAGATCGGCGACGGCCGTTTGTTTACCTATACAGTCGTTCGCTTCTTCATTTATTCACTCGCAAAAAAGAAAATAAACATCGTTTACGAGCGCGCGTAAAATTTTAAACGGCTCGAAGAAGTTTCGATTGAAAAAAAAAACAAAAATGAATAAGTCTCAGGCGCGAAGGGATTGAATTTTCAACGCGAGCGTCGCCGTGTAACTCGCTCCTATACGAACATGAGAATGCGCGGCTTGGTGTCGGGTCACGTGCAGAGCGTGAGCATCGCTACGTGGCCGAGAGCTCGGAATTACAAAAAAAAAAACAGGAAAAAAAAATTGGCTTAATTAGTCTTTCTCGTAAAATTGTCACTTTTTCACGCGCCACCTGCTCTAACATCCCCCCTCCCCGCCGCCCACACATACACGTACACACACGAGAAACATCCGTCGTTACTGCAGAAAAACAAAGTAAACAGTATAGGTATAGTCCGAGTCGCCCATACAGTGCAAAGAGCGCCAATTCATCCGCGGGCAATTTGTTGGCACGGATTTGAACAAAAAAAAAAAAAATAATAATAAAAATCCAATATCGCCGCGGCTAACAAATCCGCGAACAATGAACGCATAAAGTTTGTGCGCGCGCGTACACGTGTGTATATATATATACAGAAAGCGCGTGCGCGAGCACCCGTGTCGCGCGCCGCGTGCCTCAAATCGCGATCGTTCCAGCGTGGCGGGGCCGATAATCGCGTAATGGAGTCCTTTCGCCTCGAGCTCGCCTTATATATGTGTAATGTGTATACATATATATATGGCATTGTACAATGTACACACGCGCTCTCCGGCACACGCAGATGATCGCGAAGCGCGGGAAAAAGAGGCAGGAAGTCGGCCGGATGCGTGCCGAGCGCAAGAAATTCTTCGGCTGCAGATTATTACGTTTTCTTTCCTTTTCTTTTTCTTTTTTCTTTTTTTTTTCTTTTTTTTTTGCAAAATTTCCAAAGCCGCGGCGAGCAGTCGTGCGCGGCGAGTATACAGTCGTCGGTTTACCGCTCGGACACGAAATCGCTCCTGCGCCGCTGCCGATTCCGAGACGTGAATAACGAATTATGTCATCACGGCGCTTATCGCCCAGCACACGACTCGTTTTTATCGTCCGGCCACGAGAGCGCGCATACACACACACACATACACAAGTGTACGTTTTCTTTCGAAAAAAACGAAGAAAAAAAGCGGAAAAAGCGAAGAAGAAGGAGAAAAAGGAGAAAACAATGCTCGCGACGACCCAGATCCAATTGGTGTGTATGTGTATATATATAGAGAGTTGCTTCTCGCGCGCTACACCGAAATCCGAGCGAATTTCTCGTCGCTGTGCCGCAGTCGTTAGGAAAAATAAAAATGTGCGAGCTCGCGTACACGTATTATTACGATTTCGAGTGTACATCGGACGACTCGCTGTGTACCGCGGAGCGGTAATACACTGCATCATTATCGTTGCACGCGACAAGACTTGGCGCCGTCGTTGCTTGACTTTTTTTCTCTCTCTCTCTCATTCTCTCCTCGCGGCTCTTTCCTACCGACTATGTTGTTACGTATATGCATATATATATGTGTATATGTGTGTGCACACTGCACTGTGCATGTATAGCTACTCGTGTACTCGTTCACGACCGCAAGCCTCGAGTCGTCGTCTGTGCAATAGGTTTTTTTTTCCTACACCGAGCGGACTGTCGTTGTAAAAATGGCTATTTATAGAGCAAAAATTGCTGTGCACATTGCGCGCCTTGTGTATACCGGCGACAGTATATGTGACGTATTTGCTCTACATTGAGTTTTCATTAAGTAAACGGTAAATTTTATGTCGAAATCGAAAGATTTGTTGTTGTAAAGCGCGCCTCGCCCCTGAAGTTGAGCAAGTGTCGAGCGAATAAATTAAAAACGATTATCGCACGGCCGATACAGCGAGCGCTGAAAAATATAAGAGAGCGGTACAGAGGACAGTTTGGTTTGACATACCGTTACATTGCTCAATTTCAAAATTTATTTAAAACTTTCCCCAGTGCGCCCGTTGCAAGCGCACAGCAGCGCGTAACTTGATTTACGATGATTGAGTCGGGTGGCGATTAATTGTCTGCGGTTAAACGAAAATATACCATTTCTTCGCGGTGCACGGGCGCGAGGACGGGTGAAGCGAGGTGCGGACGAGCTTTCTTAACGACTGAAAATGTGTACTTGAGCCAATAACGAGACCCGCGCCGTTAAGCGCGACGAGGTATGTGCAGCGATTTTTTTTCCTCCTTCGTGTATATGTATTTTCACAGCGCCGTATACTTTCCTCGGCGCGGCGCTCAAATTTTTTCCGCGTAAAATACCCGCTGGTTGTGTGTGTTTGTGTGTGTGTGTAGATCGCTCGGAGAGTCTAATTGAAAGGAAAGAGAGTCTGTATATCTCGAGCAAACGAGATTTCCAAGTTCAAACAGTCGTTTTCAGGAATAAAGAAAATTGCGCCGCGATTATCTCCCTTTCTTCTCCTCCTCCTCCTCCTCTTCTTTTTGTCCGCTGAAGAGGCTACCGGCTATGGGATCAGGGAAAGATAAACGTTTTAATTCGCTCTCTCTTTCTCGCTGGGCTTCGGTGTGGAGGGACGCGAGACCGGCCAAGATTTATAGGCGAGCTTGTGGAATTCGTCGTCTCGGCAAGTGAGAGCGAGAGAGAGAGAAAGAAAGAGAGCGAGTGGTGAATTATTCAAGGCTCTGCTCTCCTTTTTCTCTCTCTCGCACTCTCCTCCGGAATAATCAATTGTATACGTAGGTAAAAAAGTACTGTACTCCCGGGATAAACGTGTGACTTATCCGTTTGGCGCAATAAGTGTCCCCCGCAGCTGTATGTATGAAAGCGATATAAGAGCCCGACAATTAGACTCGTAACTTTCACAATAACTCGCTCACATGTCACTTGTTCCTCAACAACAACAACAACACAACTACGACGACGACGACAATTCGTTCCTATCCCATAGGCAGACAATGCAAACCGCGAGCCGAAGTATATGGACCTTACGTAAGACGCCGAGTTAGTATTATGCGGACGTCGCGGTATAGTAGTGGCGCCTGCTGCTGCTGCTGCCTCGGCGTTGTCCTCAATGATCTGCTGCCACGGCGTATATTGCACCGACGACGACGACGACGAGAGAGAGAGACAGAGCGAATACGCACGCTACGTTCGGTGCACAGTGCATTGTGTTGACTCGAGGCCGTTAATCTTGTTACGCGCCGCAGAATCCCGAGATCTTACAACGCGCAGTGCGACGTGGTGCACTTCGAGTGCGGATGATGCTTAATACGTGGAAATAGTCGTGGTGTCGCTCTTTCGGCGACGCGAGCTTTTCAGAAGCTTGTCCCGAGGAACAGAAAAAGCGAAGAACCATCGAGTTCCCGGAGATTGAATGGCGCACGCCGCAACGATCGAAGTCAGTCATTAGCGTCATTACGACGGCGATGCTGTGCGCTTACTGCGTATTCGTATACAGGCATTTCTCTGCGTCTATATGGATGTAGTTAGAGAGAGAGAGAGAGAGAGAAAGGCAATCGGAGACAGCCCCGCGTGTGTATATATATTTGCATTATCGGTATGCGATAATTGCGCGGCCGTCCAGCGCAGGTTTCCATGATTATTTTACAAGTATGTGTCTACGCGCGTGTGTGTATACGCGGCATTATAACTACTGGACGTTGCGCAATTTTTCCCAGAGGCGACGCTCGCGCTGCACACCGTGCGCGAGACGGCGCAGTGGTGCGGGATAGAAGAAATCATTGTCGTACGCCGAGTTTATCTTCTCGAGGGGGTTTAACGCGTCGCGTGGAATGCGCGACGATGGGGAAACGCGCGTATGCTCATATGTATATGTATACGTATACATCGGGCTTATGTATCTTTCTGTATCCCACTTCTCTATCTATTTCTCTCCGGGTGTACTCGCGCCGAGAGAGGCACACGGACTATACTGGCGAAGGGATTGCGGCAGTCGGACGTTTCGTAAGATGGGATTTTTCGAATTCCTTTTTTGCGCAATTCTGGCCATTTTGTACACACCGGCGAGTTTGTGTGTGTGTGTGTGTGTGTGTGTGTGTGTGTGTGTGTGCGTCTGTCCGTCCGCGTATGATTATACGCGGAGACGGAGGAAAATTGATACTATTGCGCCTCTCGACACTATATGAGCATTCAAACCCCACAAGGTTCGACACGCGAGAATAACACGTCCGCTGGATATGGGAGAGGAAAGTGAAGCGGGCTCGAATATAAAAGAACCGAAACTGCGTCTTCTTCTTCTTCTTCCACAGGTGGTGGACGGCCACGGTATATGTGCTTCCAAAGTAACCATAGCCCGATATAGTGTACAGCGTAGATAGACACTGGCGCGCGCGCACACACACGTACTACACAACACGTGTGCGCACATTCGGGTCACGAGCGGCAACTCCTGTACTCACTTAGCTTATCGCTAAGGACGGCCTTTATAGTCCTCCATTAATAATTATTAGGGTCTCTCTCTCTCGCTCTCGAGCTATTAAGATTGATATTATTACCTGGCGCACACGCGCGCGTGTATACACGGCTAACGGGATAACAACCGAGCCAAAGTGTCCGTGCCGTAAAGCAACCGCTGCTTTAGCCAAAGCTGCGCTGGGCGCAGGGCGCCCGGTTGGGCGCCAAATTGAAACAAGGCTCGTTGTCACTTTGTTTCTTCTTTACCCGCGAGTCTAATAATGTATGCCCCCGCGGTCAGATGTTGCGCGACGGATACGGCGAAGGAAAAAAAAAGAGAGATATAGAGAGGCAGAAAAAAGTTTTGCGCCTTCTAATTGGAGGATGCTTACGATAACTTTGTCCATATCGCAACAGACGCGTATGTACGTACGCGTCGACTGCGCGTATCCGTACAGCCTGCAATTTGCTTAGGCCTCTTTTTGTGTCGACCGCCTCTCCGCGCGGCACATTCGGAAAAGTATTTAACTATTTCTAGGAAATTCCAATCAGCGTTAAAAAGGATGTATATCTGGCAGAATAAATAATTTCCGCTTCAGCCCGGCAGTCACGCGACGACGACGCGACACGTACACATACATATCTATATCTATAAACACACCATAGCCGCAGTAGTCTGAAATTCCCATTCACGAGAAACTGTCCACACCGGACCGTATAACGTCGAAACGCTGTTGCTGCTCTCTTTTTCCGCGAGTCGCACGACAGCGGCGCGAGCCTCGTTGTACACCGGTTATGACCGCGATGATCGCGAATAAAAAAAAAGCAAACCGTAACGATTCCACAGCGATAACCCCCGTCCGATACGCGAATCTCCGCTCGAGATCTGCATTCATCTCTCCCATCCTCGTCATCGCCACCGCTGCTGCTGCTGCTGCTGCTCGACCTATCCGAAAAGAGCGAGAGAGAGAAAAAAAACGCAGCGGCAGCAGTGGCGAAGAATTCCAGAACTAGAAAGGCCGGCAGGTTTCGCGGAAACGCGAGCAGTAGCGGCGGCGGCGGCCGCAGTCGCTTCGATTTAGACGGGAAATGGACTTTCTCACGAGTCAAATCGAGAGAGTAGTCGAGAGAGCGCGAGAGCGACTTTCCCGAGATTTATGGGGATCCGATAAGGAGCCAAGAAGCCAGTCTTTCTTACTCTCTCGTGCTCGCCGGCTATATATACAGTAGGTACCTGTAAACACGCACAAAACGATCGATCGTAAATCGGCCGTTTTGACGGTCTTCCCGCTACTGCAGCCGCGGCTACCTATACCCACAGCCGCAGCCGTCGCGTTTCTTCTGTTTTTTTTCCTCTCTTTCTCTCTCGGGCCTATATCGCCGCGCGGCCGACTATACGCGGCGCAACGCCGGCTAATGATGATAATGGAGGCGGCGCCGTTGCTGCGTTTAGGCTAACTGCTTATCTGATATTTTTGCCATAGTGCGCCGCTTAATTTGCGTAATGCGGGGGCATTGGAAATCGTTAGAGGGCGCTTTTTGCGCCGCCGCCGCCGGGGCCGGGGTAATTTGAGTCGCGAGGTGATATGGGAATGTGTGGCAGGCCTGCTGTACTGTGCGCTACGCTGCAGTGTGGTGTGCACATGCGATAGTCGATATTTCGATGCAGCCTGTGTTTATTGAATTCTTTGCTGCTCCGGCGCGCTGCGGTTTATTATGTATTAACGTGCGATCGAGTTAATTTTAGCTATCCCCGATGAAGATTACAGTATAGCCTGCGGCCGCTTGAATTTTCCCAGTTGTTACTACACACAGTGTACACGGGCTTTCTCTCTGCTGCTGTTGCTATATAATTGTAGCTTCTCGTCGCGCACACGAGGACATACGCGCGTTTGATGAATCAATCTAAATTCCAGGCGGGGGACAGTTATTTATTATGGAATAAAGTGCGGATCGATGACAAGATATATACTTACAAAGTATTTACCCCGCGAGAATACAACGCAGCTGACAGGCATGATCCTTTTAAATCTAAACAGTTGTCGGATGGAAGGGATTTCCTTTCGCGAGTGTAGTATGCGGTACGCGCGTTGCATGTGAGAAATCTTGATGGAATATATTTGCCATAATAGTGACAGATGTCAGGTGGGGAGGTACGACTTCGCTTTTATCCATGTTTGAGAAGCAACTTCCTTCCTGGGTTGGAATAAGGCTCACAAGTAAATACAGGCAAAATAATCCAGTCGAATCTTTTTTGCTTCTCGCTCGAATTACCACCGGGTATTAGCAGGAGAGACGCGATAATGCAAAGATCACAGTCATCAAGCATCACCCAGGAATTATCGTCGTCATCAACATCATCATAATCATCATCACCATCACTATCAACATCTCGTAGAGAAGCAACACCTCAAGGGCTAAGCCAGTCTACCCAGTCGTTGACTTACCCCTCAATCAATTCATTACGATTTCACCTGCCGACTACAGAAAGCTCTTGTGCGGCTGGCGCATTATACACACACGCCTCGGGGACTTATATGCCAGGGTTGCAGTAGCAGACTCGCAATTCCCCGCGCAGAGAGCTGCCGCTGACGCTTCTCTGCCTCTTAGCCGGCTGCACATACGCGCGCAGACTTGGATGAGCGGTTAATCGAGTTATCTTTTCATTGGGAATTCCATGCATCGCCTAGTGCCAGACTGCCAGGACTCGCAATAATACAGAGAGAGAGCGCTGCTAGAGGGCGCCACTGCTGCGCGGCGCTCTCGAGCCGATAAGTCGCGATCGTAATTAGAGACTCGGGGAGCGCGCGGCACAATGTCATTGTGGCCTCTCTATCTCCCTTTCTCTCTCTCTCTTCTGGCGACGCCATCGGCCGTAATCGATGGCTTGTTAGCCAACCGATTTCCGGGAAATAATTAATCGAACACGCGTCTTTTGATGCCACCAAGAAGAGAAGCCACGGCGTTGCGCAACTTTCGCCCGAGAGCTGCTTGTTGCTTTTTAATTAGAGCAGAGGCGCGCGCACGCGCTTCATTCATTAGGCTTTATTATCGGATTCCTCGCGCTTGGAACAGGCCGCGACTGTGTAGCCGGAAAAAAAATCATCCTCGCGATTTCGCACTGCGCACAGTGTGCTACGGACTGTGTATTATAGCTGCTCGCTCGAATAGAAAAATCTGTTTTCTTTCGCTTTATATATATTTAGTCTTTTCTTCTTGTTTCCGCGTCGATAATACTCATCTGGAATAATACATCTCCTCTCGACGAGAGTTTGCGCCGCACTGAGCGGATAAAAATCAATAATAAAGTAGGTGCTTTCTCTCTGTCTCTCTCTCTCTCTCTCTCTCTCTCTCTCTCTCTGCGGCAAAAGGTGTTAATAGAGTTCGACGCTCGCGCGGCTTATAAGCCGACATGGATTAACGATGGAAAAGCCCAAGGGGGAAAATGCACGAGAGAGAGAGAGAGAGAAACAGAGGAGTATATAGGCTGATAAAAGAGAGACTACTCGCGTGCGCGCTCTCGAGATTTTTATTAAATCCTATCTCGTGTGCGCTGCGTCTGCCGCCACCGTTGCTGCTTCTTCTTCTTCTCATCTCCGGTAAAGCGAACGTCGAACGCGTGTGCACATGACTCGCTGATCAGCGTTACGTGAAAATCGCTGATTGAGGTCGTGCCTTAGCATGTCAATGGACGACGACGATGACGACGACGAGAGATGATGCTTTGCACAAGAAAAGCTCGCGCGCGCGCGAAGGAGAGGAAAAATTCATAATTTCAGGTTGGATAAAATCTTCAGCGACGCGTAGAGACGAGCATAAGCAGCAGCAGCATTGTGGCGGTTGGTCGGGTCACGTTTTCTTTTTCTTCTTTTTTTATTAATAGAAGTCGAAATCGACGCGTAAGTGGCTATTGTTTCGCGGCGTCGAACGATTAGCCGACTGACTTGCATTTCTCGAAAGCTCGTCGCGCTCGAAAATTAATTTTCGCGGTACTGGCGCGAGAGAGCTGCGCTGGTATAGCTATAGACCAGTACGCACTTACGACATTGCCTCCGAGTGCTATTATACACGTCAGCCCGACTCTCTCACTCGCTGCGTATACATACGCATGTATACATTCGCTTATGCAAGTTGAGTCACTCTCTCGATATACCCGCACAGTGTCGTATACCTATATATTACATGCGCACAACCGCGCACTGAATCTGCCGCAGCAGTACACGGGTCAGAGTCGATCGCCGCGAAAAATTTCACTCGCAAATAAATATCTCTCTCTCTCTCTCTCTCTCTCTCTCTCTCTCTCTCTCTCTCGCCCTTATGAATTATTAAAAAATAAGAATTCGCGGCCTTTTTCGCAACGAATCGAAAGCCCTCTCGCCAGCTCGATCCTTACGGGCGTTTAAAATTCAACTAAAACACTCGAGCGCATCGTACACGTCAATCAATCGTCGCCGCCGCGGCTGATAAAAGCAGCCGTCGATTTTGCAATCGCGCCGTGCATGCGTGCGCGCGTGTGTGTGTCGCCGTAGCCCCCCCCCCCTCCTCCCTCCGCGGCGCGCTCTATTCGCGAAAAGCCTCGCGGCGGCGAGGTGACACACTCAAACGCCTGCTGCACCGTCTCTCTCTCTCTATACATATGTATACGTAGACGAGTGCGACGTGTGCGTGTAGTCTACCTATGTCGCGTATTGCGCAGCTGCTGTACGGGGAGTACGGCTTACGTAACGTAAATAATACGCGGCGCGCGATAACGTCCGCTGATTCGCGAGTTCGCCGTGGCCAACTCTTTCGCGGACTTGCGCCGCGGTTCCCGCTCCGATGCGCTCGTGTTTTGCCTCTCGGTCGCGAGAGCAGTACGGCTCTTTTTTTTCCTCTTCGGTGAATTATTTAGTGATAGTTGACGAGAATTGTTTTGATATAGAATACAAGAAAATGCGTCGGAGGCAGACTGGCTAATTATTGGTTGGTTTTCAAGTTGATCTTATCATTTTCATTAAACGTCGTGATACCTGCCTGCCAGCGGATAATTCAATTTTCATATCGTAAGAATGTATTCGCTGTCGTTAATAATTAAAGCTATGATCGTTAGCTATGGTTATTTTATAATGACAGATAATTGTAGACATATTCTTAACGCAGTTTTAATATTGATTTTTTGTCGTAAATGCTTTCATTCGATTAGTGTGTCGACCAACGTAGCTGGACGATTTCCCACCAGCGAATGTAATTACAAATTTTAATACAATTAGCTATATCAAAAAGTCACATTCTTATTAATACGTTATCTCCTTTTTATACGAATATATAATTTAACGACGATCGTTATTAGTTTAAGCAACTATATTGATTCAACAAAACTTCAGTGTTTTAACGAGTTGACTGTTGCGAAAGTATTAACGTTCTTTTCTCATTCCACATTCATGCGAGAATGTTTCTTAACGTCAACCAAATAAGATGAAATATTAAGCTCTTAATCACCGTTAAAAGAATTCGCAAGAAAATCATTATTTCACGTCGCTGTTTGCCCAAGCTATTTTTCCAAAGCAATTACATCCCAATGTTTATTCATCCCGCATATCGCTTTTCAAAGAAACGAAGCTCCGCGGAGGTCGCAGAGGAATTTAAATAGCCAAAGAAAAAGAAAAAGAAACAACAATGAGCATAGCACCAGTGGCAGCACGCACCGAACGTCTTCCTCTCTCTCTGTCTCTTTTCCGCGTGAAAAATCTTAATCTAGCAAGTCGAGCGTCGAAAATATTTTTCCCCCGTTCCTCTCTCTCGCTCACGAAAACTTGTTTTCCGTTGGCCCTGCCCCTTAAGAAGATGATTGTGAACCCTCCGGCCAATTAGTACAAGAGCGACGAAAGAGCGCGCGCGCGAGGCTACTCGAAAAAGAAGGAAAATACTCGACGAGAAAAGGAAGTTTAAACGACTCTCTTTTTCCTCGGACGCGCGACTTAAGCGTTCATTATAGAGACGAGATTTGCCTCTCCCTCGCGCTGAAATTGAAAGGAGCTTTTTATCTTTCGTTATTTAAAATACACCGCCGTCGCGGGCTCGTTATAACCGGCGGCATAAATCTCACGCGGGCTTGAAATTACAATTTTTCTGCCTTCGCAATAGGCGCGAGACTCTGAAGCGGCCCAGTTTATTCTCTCCGTCAAACGCTGCGAATCCTCCTAATGTTACTGCGTTAATTCCCGGAGAATTTATAACGGGCTTCTCCTCTGATCGAATTTAAGCGTTATAGGCAACATCCTCCCCTCTCGAGAGAGCAATAAACAATTTGCGAACGCGACGATTCGTCGACGAGCGCGAAGGCGAACGAAAATAAAGAAAAAAAGCTGTGCCACCGCGGCTGACAGCCGCAAGAATTACACCGGCTTTTCCCCTTCGCACACTTGTATCTCAGCCATCGCGGCTCCTCAAAACATTCAATTCCGGCAGGGCAGATTACCCGCGCGCACACACGTCATTATTATTCGAGAGAAGAAAGGAAAGCGCTCGGCCGCACGCGATCCCGAATGCGAAAATAAAAATAACCGCTCGCGCGCACGCTATAAACTTGACCTAATTATTACCTTTGGCTCGTCTCCTCGCGACGACGAGGTGGGGGCAGCCCTGAGAGAGCGAACAAACGTATGGGGACACACACGCACGCGCGTAAAGAGGAGGCGGCGGCGAACAAGACGAAGAAGAAGAAGAAGTCAAGTTGAACGCACCTTGCGGCCGGGCCGGTGATGAATCGCCGGTTCCGCGGCCGTTGACAAGCGGCGGCAGGTTCCACGTCCGGTTTGCGCCGCTGGCGGTAATAATTACGCCTGCGCGCATTACCCCTTGCACGAAAGCCAGGCGGGCAGGGAGCAGCGAGAAGAGGCCGCCGCCGCCGCCTCGCGTTTGTCAGAATTTTTCTGCCAGTATAGCGACTGCTACTGTGTACACCACCTCTTTTCATCGAATTTCTCCCAGTCGCTCGAATTGTCGCCGCTCGAGCGTAACTCGAGGTAGTCGAGTCGTCGGGATCTGGAGTGTACACGTGAAATAACGCGGTATGGACAGAGAGAAATTACCCGAAAGAAATTTTCCCGAGAGAAGGGAGGAGGAGGAAGAGGGCGTCGTCTCCCCCGGCTCGGCTAAATTCTATTTGACTCCTTTACAAAGTATCATGGACCAGAGATTTCGCCGAATCCCGAATTCAACTCCTGCAGCCGGTAAAGCGCTCGCGCGCGAGTGTGGGGGAGAGAAGGAAGAAAGAAAGAAAGGAGGCGAGTCTCCAGCTCCCGCGTATGTATATACATACATATCGCTCCTGCGACGAGCCATTTTCTCTGCGCTCTCTCGCCCCCTCGAGAAGTCTTATCGTACTGTGAAGTCGCCGAGTTACCTCGTGACGATTCTCCCTTTTATCTCTCGAGATCCGCCGCTCTTTCTCGCTCTTTATTTCTCTATTCCCCCCCTTCGCTCTCCACCGGCTCTTCTGCCGCTGCGCGCAAAGACTTCGCGAGATCTTCCCGACACGCGAGTCGATAAAAATGTCTAAAGGAGATCAAGCGCGCATGGCTATGTGTGGGTGGGTATGGGCGGGTGGAAGACTCGGGGCGAGAGTCACTACGGGGCTAAAGTTCGCCGCGCTTCAAATCCACTCGTCCGCGTTTCGCGAGAATCCATTTCTCTCTGCTTCCGGATACGTTTTGCCGCTGCGCGCTTGTCTCCCGTCGCTTCTCTTTATATATTTATTGAAAGAGATTCCCCCCCCCCCTTCTCGTCCCTTTTTGTGCGATTCCAAAGCGATGCGTACGTACGGGCGATCGCAGCTGCTTTCGCGCGTCTGTCCGTACGTCAAAAGTGATTTACGCGCGTTTTGCGAAAAATTTATAATTTTATAACGAGATACCTTCGCAGTGTCTCTCGCATTCTTCGAAAGGAATGCAAGATCTTTCTTTAAAAAGAAAAATTGGTTTTTTTTTCTGCCGTCGCGGTAACCGCCACACTTAGCCCGCCACCCGAGACAAGAGACGTCTCGAGTTTGTGGTTTCGAATCCCCGCGCGTCGCAGGCCTATACTGCTGACCGACAAATTGCGCTGTCTGCGTCTCGTCACTGTGTATAATCTCGCGAGAAAGAGTAATATTTTTGAAACGCGCGTTCGGGCATCGATCTTTTCTTTCGCAAATACACGTGTAATCCATCTGAAAGTTTTCGTTTCGACGTGGCTTTCGCGGACAAGCGTTGAATTTCGCGGACAGTGACGAATATCGAAAACTGCAGAAAATTACAGCAGCTCGATTCCCCGCAAGGACGAAAATATAACTTAACATTCGGACGCGTCAATCAGCGCGCGCGGCACTTCTTCAACGAATTAATTAGCCGCCGCCGCCGCCGCTACAAAAGTAAAAGCGGAAAATATCGAGCTAACGATCCGCGTAGGGTTACACAGGGGATACACATACACATACACATACACAGCGGGGGTCTTTGACCCTCGGCGCGGGGCGTCGAGTCGAGCGAAAGAAATTTGATTAAACGATCGCAAATCCAGCGTACAACGCCGAGTTTATGCCAAATAATTGATGAAACCCGCCCCGTCTCCGCGAATAGATCTCTCGCGCGGAGCTTTCGCGAATAATTCACCCTCGAGTAATAAGCGGACGTGTACGTGTAATTCTCCCTCGACGTCGCTCTCAATTCGTTGTGTTTGGCGACGATGTCACGCGAGATCTTCCTCGAAACGCATACTTGTGATCGCTTAACATATTGTAAAGCCGACGTACGCCTCGGAGATACGGAGAAAGCGAAGGAACGAAAAATTGCCACGCGGAGGAGCCACTGACCTGAATCGGACATGCTAAATTCGATCCCCGCCCCCCGTTATCGCGTATGTCGATCTTAATGAGCCGCTAGTAAAGAACCTCTCCTTTTCGTTAAAGAGCCATTGGCTCTCTGTAGCCTCCTTCACTCGGACGGCCATATTTTCCTCGCTCGCCTTCTTCATACTCCTCGTAGTCGTCCAATGTGGTGCAGCCGTCCTTTTCGCCGCTGCACTCGGGCCAAAATCGCTAATGCCCTTTACGCTTAATCGCTTTTCTTCTTCATCTTCGCCCTCGGGCTGTATACGCGCGATTTCTCTTTTTCGACCGATAATATACACTTCTCGTGTGAATTTTGCGAAAATAAAAATTTCCGCGAGATTCCGATGAACGTACATCACACCTGCGATTCTGTGTTCAATGCAATTCACGATTTCCAATCGAATCAATATCGCGAGTTATCGATGCGGTAACGCTGACAAGCCCTCCCCTTTCTCCAGTCGCGTCTTATTATTCATCGGTGGATGCGCATAAGGGAGGAAAAATCGTCGGGGATAATCTCGCTGTAAAGCGGATAATCGGCCGGAGTGGAATCGTCGACTGTTTGGGCAAACCGAATCGACGGGGCTGATCGAAAAGAAGAGCGAGAGACAGAGTTCGATTTCATCGAGAATCGCGCGAGGACTTACAAGCTCGAGTACATAAGAGCCTTTCGCTCTCCTAAGATGGCCGTTAATGGAAAAGAAAATGGAACCGTCGTTGGGCGCCAAAAGACGGCGAGGCCACTACTGCCGCGCGCGACGCATTTGGCGCGTCGAGCGGCAGAAATCCCGCGGAGAAGAATGAATCGAGCCTGAATAGCTCGGTAAGAAGGAGAAGAAGCTTCGTCGAGCGTAAAACTGATTTGGCATTCCTATCCGCGCGCTATAAGGTTTTCTCTCTCTCTCTCTCTCTGTCTGTCTCTTCTTGGTGACTTTAACCTGCGTCTCCGTCTGGAGGACAACCTACCGGTGACACAGTTTGCGAGCTGTAGAGTACATTTTCTTCCCCTTCGGACGAGACGATAAAACAAAAAAAAAAACAGAAAACAAAATGGCCAACCGGCAATCTGCATAACTCGTTATGTATACAATTCAATGTGTATAGATATGTGTGTGTGTGTATACCTATATTCCATTCATCCGACTGCAGCATATCGTCAATTCGATCTGACTAGAGCCTTAATCTCATCTGACCGCAGTTTCTCCGTATAAAAATTCGAGCACCCGCCCGTAACAATAGAAGAATCAATTCACTGGCGCGCTCGTAGCAGCTCTTTCTTTCTCTCTCTCTCTCACTTGCTCGAACAATTTATGCGACGTGCATCGCGCGCTCGAGCCCCCCTCCCTTCCCCACCCCCCTCATCCGCAGCAGCACTCGACTACTCTGCCGATTTTTCTCCTCCCCGCACCACCGCGCGAAATTTTTCTCTCGCTTGCGTACGTTTCTCTCTCGCTTTGTGTGTATCTGTGTGTGCGCGCGAGCAGTACGCGCGGGTGTGTGTGTGCAGTGCTGTAGCGAGAAGCGAGAGCGCGACGACTGGGACGGGGCCACTCGAGTTGAACCGAACTTGTCTAGTGGTCAGGTGATTGTCCGTCGTACCGTCTCGAGTGCCTCGTCACCCTGGCGCAGGCCACTCCATCTGGACTATGTGTTCGCCGGCAGTGTGTGTGTGTGTGTGTGACGCGGACACACGGGGGGAAGAACGGGTAAAACGTGCCGATGAGACTTGGCGCAGCGGAGCCGTTTTGCGCGTCCCTACGATGAATACACTTTTCCTTCGATTCGGCATTGTACATATAGCGAAGCGACGAGCTGTATCGAAAATTCAATAATCCCGCAAGACCGCAAGTTTTGTCATTCCCGTGTACGCGCGGACTATATAGAGATAGACGTATGTTTCGAGTCAGTATGGGTGGAGGGGGTTACGTTATTTAAATTTCTGTACTGCAGCGCCTAATGATGTCGTCGTCGGATTACGAGACTTGTCAGGACTCGTAACAACTCTAGAGCTCTCCCTCTGGCGCACACGTGCGTTGACATTAGCATGTAAACGGCGTCGGCCATTCACTAGCTCGCAAATACTCGGCTATATACTCTCTGTCTCTCGCGGTCGCGGAGGAAAATTAGCCGCGCCAAGCTTCGTCCTTTTATAGCCTCCCCCCCTCTACCTCCTCCTCCTCCTCCCCTTGTTTCCAGACTCTCCATGTACACATTGCACAAGCACACACATACACGCGTATAGGTAGTCCGTAAGTGCATACACCTTGCACAGTCAGCCAGGAATTCCGCGCTCGCGCTTTGAAGAAGCAGAAGAAGAAGAAGAAGCAGGCAGCAGCGGAAACACATGTTTGCATGCCGCACGTGGGGGGCTTTGTTCTCGCGTCGGCGGCGGCGGCGCTATACAGGAAATTAAGTGGATGCATCAGCTGATCGCGCGGCGGCCTCTGCGTCGGCGGCTCGATACAAAGAGCGACAGACGCGCCCACGAGCTGAGCTTGGACTTGCCGAATTCGCTGTGTAATTTAGTCAACGGGATACACAGAATGCTGTACGCGCTGTTATGTCCAAACGCCAGACGGATTAAACGCGTTAATGGGAAGTCGGAATTTCATTGTGGCGCCACCGCCGGCAATACTCGGGAACTGCTGGCCGAGAAGTCGAAAAGTCACTCGTCCGTATATTGTTCGTCCGTTAAATTCCGGCCCCGCCGAGCTCCGCATTGGGCGCCAAATGAAACTCGCAAAATTAACGAAGACGTACGAGCCGCGCTGCACTGCCCACCGCCATAACACGCGGTCTTATACAGTCTCCTCGCGGTGATTCGCGCCTCGTGTTGCAGCGCTTAACTTTTCCGCTAATTGAGTAATTGAATGACCTGCCGCCTCTCTCTCTCTCTCTCTCTCGCTTTGGTCGACAGGGCCCCTTCGTGCGTTTAATGCCACACTGCGCCATTTGCTCCGGCTCGTTCTATTTTTCATTACGTCTTTATAACTTTCTGGCTTCACCGCCTCGAGGCGGCGGCGGCGGCGCCGAGCGACTGTTGCGAATTCTTAAGTCGGGAAGGCCGTAGCTGCACGTATGCGCTGGACGTAAAAAGAAAACTGCAACTTTCCGCGCGAGCTGTACACGAGTGTGTAAGGGGGCGACTGACGACGTTTTCGCGTGTTCTCTCTCTTTCTCGCTCGTCCAACTTAGTCCGCGAGCGAGAGAGAGAGAGAGCTTCTTTATTTTCCGCAGGCTCGGGGCGCGACTGCTGCTCTTTTTGCCCTGGCGATTTTTATCTCTCCCGCTCTTTTTAGGGGCGGGGGGAGGGGGGCGCAGCTCTTTACGAGCTTCCTGTTTTTCCGGCGCCGAAAGATTTTTCGCGGTCCGGCGCTGCTTATTTACGACGAAGTAAGAGGATTAGAGGAGAGCCAGCCGTGTTTTCGTTAAGTGCGTGAATTGTGGCCTTCCGCTCTGTGCGAAGGGTGAGGGCGAGAGAGGAGAGGAGGACGAGATTTCGGGCATCGCGTTGGCTGCTGCTGCTGTTGCTCTCGATCGCGAATTTTCGACTCTATGTAGAGAGAGAGAGAGACAATGGGCCTCCGCGCGCGGATTTACAACGGACTTTTACGACTCTTTCGAGACAATGGATTTTTACGCGGACTTAACCGGATGTTTAATCCGATGAGTGTGGTCGAGTTGCTTTCGAAACCTGTACAGAGCTTTTGCGATTGTGTGCGCGAATGCGTCTGGACGGAGGTGGCATGTCAGGTGTTTTATTCGCCCGGGAATTCATGACTCGTTACTTTCTGGCCGGCTGCGAGATCGATTAAAATAGCTCTATACGCTCCTTGCGCCGTACAACCTGTCGTTTCAATAATTCAGAAGGAAAGTTGGTGTTTCGTCAGGGACTAAGCGCCACACACAAGCTGCCTCTTACCTCTAATAATGCTTCGCCTTACGCTCGCGCTAGTCGTCGATGCTGGAAACAAAAGTTGCGCGCCGAGACATCGAAAGTTTCGCCGCGATATCCCACAAGTCGGCAAATAATATGCTATTTCTCTGGGAAATTTTTGTACCCAAACGTGTATACGGCATTTAGGGAAAGTTGTTTGATCCTGCGGTCGGGTGGCAAAAGGCAAAATTTCGAAGCGTATTTCGGTGTTCGGAGAATTATTCGGATAGCTCGGTCATTTTGGATTTCTGCTTTTATTGTTTCTGATGGAAAGCGAGCCGAGGTTATACATCCCTATAGCTTTTCATCTTTCTTATTTACAAAATTGCTTTCGGTATAATACGAAAATGTCGCCGTGTATTATTGTGTATACCTCGGATTCGAAGCTTGAATTTCGAAGAGGAAAAAGTTGACCCGAGTATAAAGAAGTGGAGCTTGTAAAATCTTATTTGTTTTTCCGCACATATACATCGCGTACTGCACACGACTGGCAGACGCGGCTTCTTCGCAATCTGCATCGCGCTGCAGCCGTTCAAAACTTGTGCATAAAACATCAAACCTCGAGAAGCAGAAGAAGAAGAAGAAACAGTCATCAGTTATTCGATCAAAAGTCAGCTCTCTCCGAAAGTCAAAAGCCCGTAACGGCGAGTCTCGCGGCGATAATGGCACATATACAGTGAACAAGGCGTCAGCCTAATCGTGTAACCATTCGCCCATCCGGTCGCGGGACAATACACGCGAGATTAGCTGCGGTATTACCGTTCGGTGTCGGAGAACATCGCCAGTTGGGGGTAACGACTCATCCCCTTCTGGACGAAAACTCGCCGTAGAAGCAAAGCCCTTTCGCGTCGCCGACGAGTCGCTAAGCCAACGCGTACAATACTTATGATACAGTACACGCATACGTGCACGGAGGAGCGAGCCGTACGGGCAGCTCGCTGCGTTTTCATGCATTAGGGCCGAGAGCACAATTCCCCGATCCACACGCGGTAATGGCAGCATCCTCCCATACCAGCGTATTAAACCGAACGAAGGGGCTCGCGCGCGCGCGCGTCATTGGATCGATTGAATTATGTAGGCGGTAGGCCGGTGTGCTATACACGTGTGTGTGTGTGTGTGTGGGTATACCTATACGCGAGTGCCACACGTATATAACGTATACGCGCGGAGCAGAGTCGTTTTGGGTCACGGACTCGACGGCTAGCTGTGGTCGAGGTCTGCGCTAATTAGCAAATGTTGTTGCCTTCCCGTGTTTTGGCGCCGCCGCGCGGCGATGCTCTTTGCTGCGAGGGAGAGACACAGCGAAAGCAGGGGAGAAGGGTAGGTTTGGCTTGGCCGCTGCTGCTGGGCCTAATAAGGGTTGATCACTTACCGCTGTGACTCTGCGGATGCTTCGCACAGGGAGAGAAAGAGAGAGAGAGAGAGCTAAGTGTTTTAAGGAGACGTTGACTGAGTATTAGGCTGTATAGGTCGCGTGTATAGGGGAGGAGGTTAAGTTGATAAATGAATCGGCGAGTGTTGGGTAGAGTTTAAGGCGCGGAGATTTGTGCTGAGCTTGATGACGAGTTGTTGGCCCTCTGGTAGAATTTTGTAATTAAAAGCATCTTTATATTATAGCGTCACACTATGAGAAAGAAAATCTTTAAGGGGATCTGATAGCCACTAATGACCCGTCACTAAACGTACTATAAAAAAAGTGCTTAGATCTAATAAATATAATCAATTACACAAATCCAAGAGATAGTTGCCCTTCGTCTCGATATTACCTATCCGCATACAAAGTTTGGAATCAAAATGTTCAGGGATTGGGGAGAAAAATGCAAACAAAATTCAGTAGCGGTAACCTGACGTAAATGCTTCTGCTGACAGCTACTGATTTTCGTTCGCATTTTTCTCCTCAACACCTAAATATTTCGATTTCAAACTTTGCATATTGACAGATGATACCAAGACGGAGGGCAACTATCTTTTGAATTTGCGTAATTCGTTATATTTATTTTATTTAAGCACTTTTACATCGTATGGTTAGTGACACGTCATTAATGAGTATCGGACCCCCTTAACAAACAATTTAGTGTAATAATGAACCCGTTTCGATACATCGTTATAATAATTTGATTGTACTTTTTTTTTAAATTTCGTTGTTAATATTCGGCAAAAATGCTTCCATTCGATTAACGCGTTCACCGGCTAACACGCGGGCATGTTTAGACTTAATTTGCATCTAAATCAAAAATTTTCAAATTACCGCCGTGGACACGTGGTTGCACCATATTTTTCTCTGATCATCATCGTCATCGTTGATTCTGAAGCGCAGAGCTTACTTTTTAAAATTGGGGGCGGGGGAGGATCCACATCCCCAAATGCAATTCCGAATAATCCTCTCGCCGCCGCCGCCGCGATTAAATTCCATTTAAACTGCCTAATCTATCCGGCATCGTCGTGATGAATTTCGCCGGGAAGCCGCGCGCGCGTATGGAGCGTTGAGGCATGGCTCTCTCGGCCGATATTGTCTGCGGATAAAATAACTTTCGCGGCTACCGTAACGCGCGGCGACGGCGGTGCTTAATAAATTATTGATCGTATATCTCGACTACGTGCATATAACGCCTCTCGATACGTATCGGCCTCTCTCTCTCTCTCTCTCTCTCTCTCTCTCGCCGAACAAACCAACGGAATTAATCGGGCCGCATTAAAAATTACACTCGGAGACCCTCGTACATACACGCAGGCTTTATCACTCGACACGCACTCGTTCACCTCCTCTACAATGGAGCGAGCGAGAGAAAGAGAGGCAAAGCCCAAGCACTGGAAAATAAAAGAAAGCACACACGCCGCTGCATCATATCCCGAGTAAACTTGGCTAGCAGTAATTTCTCCTCCTTCTTTTTTTATTATATTTGCCGAGGCCGCCGCCGCCAGCAGCAGCAGCCAGAGAGAATACTTCTTCGATCCAACAGCTCACGTCCGGTATATATATATATGTATACGCTGCCCGCTCCCTATACACATCGCGAATCGCGCGGCTATCGAGAAATGGATTCATCGATTATTCCAAGAATAACGAGAGCGTCGCTGCCTCTCTCTCTCTCTCCTGTATTTACCCTCTCTCGCCTCTATTTACTCGAGGGTGTGGTTAATCATCGCCTGGTCATCGATATTATAGTGGCGGTATAGTCGTAGTAGTAGTAGCAGTCGGAGGGGGGAAGCGCGAGCAGAAATAGCGCCGCCGCTATACGCGGCTCTCCGCGGCGGCGAGGAGAAAAAGAATAATTTATGAGCGAGCATCAAGTCCGCGCGCGCGTTCGCCCGGCAGAGAAAGCCTCTTTATTTCTTGCGCGAGTAATGCGCGGACGTTGTGTTGTTTAATTCCATGGTTTATCTTGCGCTTATATTGTTGCGCCGCGCGGCGTCCGGCCGGGGCTTCTTCCTCCTCCTCCTCCTCTTTCTTCTTCATTTTTCCCCGGCAACTATGAAATTGATGTTGCCTCGATCGCGCCGCGCCAATTATTTCGTATTGTCTACAGTTGCACTGCTCACACACACACACACACACACATACGGCGAGAGAGATGCGATAAGTTTAATAATATCGGTCTAGCGTGTACGTATACCGGCTTGATTTTTATTTCCTTCTCTCTTCTTCTTCTTCTTCTTCTTTTTTTATAGAGCACCGCGCTATTGTTTGGAGAAACGTGAGTTACTAAAAGTACGTCGGGGGCAATTAATAATTGCGCGCACGCGGTTTTCGGTGAATCATCGCGAGATCGCGCGCGCGGCACACAATAAAACCTGGCGCCGTAGAGACGCGGCCGGGGACTATGACTTGCCCGCTGCATTACACGGACGCACACTTGCACGTGTGCGAACACGTGTGTGTGTGTGTATACGTGTGGAGTACTTGACTGGAGCTAACCTGATTATCTCTCATCCTCGACTCTGTCCGCAACAATAGATTTCGAGGCAAGTAGGTGCTAATTGCCGTCGTAAATCAACACCTTTTACGACTGCTCGCTGATAATAAACCGATTTGGAAATAAGCTATGGGAAAATGCATGAGGCGCGCATAAGGATGTTATAGGCCAGCGAGTTAAAATTCCCGTTCGAACGCGCCGCGGTTAAATGTGCGCTGACGCAGGAGTCTCCGCGACGACGACGACGACGACGACGACAAGCAGCGAGGCCTGGATTCTTTGGATACTAATTTTTGCCCCGTGGCATTGGATCAAATGACATGTTTCTGATGGACGTAAATGGGATGTATTCATGAATGGTCGAGACACGCACGAGAGCGATGCGAAAATTCTTAATTAATCGTTGGCGAAATTGAAAGGATTACCTCGGAAAATGACAGGCGCTGTAATGAGACTGACGAGCCTTTGATTTGCCAGTCGAGTACAATATACCGAGTTGTCCTTGAGGCTTTTGTCGTGTGTCTGGGTATACGATCTGGGTAATGAAAGAAACGCTCGCGCAGTGCTTCTTTTCAAACCGTAAAATTCAATTTTAACGCGGTATTACATTTTTTTGATAAACTTCGAAACACATTTTCTCTCTCTCTCTCTCTCTCTCTGTCTACCACTCGAAAAAATTCAGCGTGTAAAGCAAAAATTTCCACAATAAACGAGCCAGCCGTTCTTGCGCTCGCGCGGACTATTCGCAATCCCATAAAAAAAAAATCCTTCCCCGACAATCCCATTATCCGCCTCTCCATATCTCACCTCCAAGTGCGAATGTCACCAGACGCGTATATAGCTCGTTGGTATCAGTCGAGCTTTATCGAACACCACAGCAGCGGCGGCGGCGGCGGCAGTCTCGTCGGCCTAAGGTAGTTTCTTTCTCGGCTGCAGCCGAGAGGGGGGGCTTCGGCTGTAGCTCCTCTCGATAACCGATCACCCACGTGATTTATGATGATTGCTTGCTCTCGTTCGCCGGCTTTTTTCGCACGAGATACGCGCGCCGGCGCTTTCTCTCTCTCTCTCTCTCTCTCACTCGTTCACTCGCGGGTGGCCGGGCTGTGTTGTACCGCTACACACACGTGTATGTGTACGGATACACATACACACACACGTGTGCGCATACGTGCGTCTACCAGCCCCACACAAGGGACATGGAGAAAGAGGAATTTTCTATTAAAAATATTGTTCGCGTGTAAATCTTGCGGACTATGACGGAAGTTATTATACACACGGAGAGCTCGAAGCTCTCTCTCTCTCTCCCCGCGTGTGAGATTATTACGGAGGAGTGATTTCAGCGAGGAATTTTTCCATTTGCACGGATTGCGAGAGAGAAAGCGTAGGACTCGTTTTTGAAAACAACTGCGGTAAAGGTCGCTTCGTCTTGGAACACGAGATACGAAAAATCCTCGCGTCCCAAAATGTTTCCCGCCTCTCCGCCCTTGTGCTCTCCGTGCGTTGGGACACCTGTGGCCAGACTCTCAAAATTTACGGCCATCATCGGCCAACCCCCTAACGCCGGCGTCGCGCCCGGGAAGAAACCGTCGAGTTTATCGAGAGAAGATCCCGTTAGGATAATCCCCCCCCCCCTCTCCCATCCTCCCCTCTTCGTTACACGCTTGTACATAGGTATATATGTACACTCCGGGCTCCATATCCTTTTCATTCGGGCTTCTCTCTCAGCACACCGAGAAACGTCGCAAATACGAGCGAGAGACGGGGTTCTTATTCGCGAATGTAAACGCCGAGTCTCGAGGCTAACGAATTTCAAAGGGAGGTTCCGACGCCCCCTCCCTCTCTCTCTCGCTCTGTCTCCTTGGGAGGTGGATATACACGCGCAGTACCCGGGCTTTGGCCGCTATCTCTCTTGGCTTTCGATGAGGCGAAAATTAATTAGGGCTTCCCGAGAGCTGCGACTACACGGGCTTTTCTTTTTGCGCCGGATTTGCTCCCGGAGGATCTTGATGAGACGATTGTGTTTATTGCGATGCGGAAAATTGTGCGATGCTCCCTGCTTCGTCTGGCTTTGCTTCGACGTGTACTGGAGGGAATTGATGAACGGGATATTTTGGATATCTTATTTTCTTTTCGTTTAATTAGTGTATAAAAATGGTGAAATTTGTGCCAGAGTGGTTTTTAACGCGTTAATCAAATGGGCGGATTTACCGCTGAAATCAGTATTAAAACCTCATCAAGACCATCTATAATTGTGATTATATGATCAATTAATTATCAGCAGAATATATTCTTATAAAGTTTATTCATTTATTTTATCAATAAATTTCGGTATTATTTCGTAACAGTAAATTACCGCAAAGGTAAACACAGTTAAGTACCTGTTCGTGAACTCGGCCCGCACTAAAAGTAAAATAAAAATTTTATCTTAATTACACGCGAATAATATGCGGCAACGTAAACCCGACATTTTTAACATCGAAATTAACCAAAAATGGTCCCCTGCACGCGTAATAATCTCTTTTTAACGCGACGGCGACGGCCGCGGCGGCAACAATGCGCGGATATAAGGTAATTTCTGTTTCGCGATCGAAACATTCAGTGCGCTCACCCTCCCCGTTAAAGGGCTTCTGCCGAAATTGAAACTGAAAAATAAAGGCTTAGAAAAATTCAATTTCGCGATTTAACACGCCCCGCGGTCGTTTATCAAATCGAAAGCCGCCGCACTCTGCGCGCGCGCGCAGGTGCCTTCTTTATAATCAACTGCGTATTACGAGCGGTGTGAAATTTCGCTCGATCATCGCCGCCATCATTAAATTCGTTAGCGTCTTCGCGGAACAAAAAAAAAAAAAAGAAACATACGGCGCAGTGCGTTGCCCGGCGCGGAGCGAGGAATTCCTCGAACGAAGGCCCTCGTATATGGGAGTCGTGTTTCGCCGATCTTGCGCGCGCGCAGAGCCGAGTTCTTTCCGATACGGCGACTAGTTCACCGGATCGGGTTATATGCTGTTGACGCGAAATTCTGAGAAATCTGCGCGAACGCAAGGGAAAACCGTTCACGAGGTTACTGGTGGAACGAACTTGTGCGCGCGGTTGTGTACACGGGCGAGTTGCGACTCCGATTGTCGGTTTTCTTTTTTTTTTCTTTTTTTGTTGTCGAGAGACCGTTTCTACGATTGTTCGCTCTCTGGAATTGGCTAATCGCGTTGAAGGCAGTGTTTTACCGACTTTTTCGGGTTTTCTTTCCCCGATATTTTTAATTTCTTTTTAATTGCGGTGGAATGAAAAGGCAACGATTGCACGATTTTGGCAAATGCTTTCTAAAATCTGTGCGCGGTCTGAGTATATTGTTAATAAAATACACGTTATAATAAAACGTTCGCTAGTTAGTGTATTCAATAAAAAAAATTCTTTTCGTCGAAATTACACCTCGCGGTGTATTTGCACACTCGACGGAACCTACATGTACGTTACACACCGCATCGAACTTTTTTCAGAGCGACGCGGCGATTCGACGAAAAATCCTAATGTTCACCGACGTGCAAAAACACCTCATCAACGCTCGAGTTTCCAGCGAGCGCAGGAAGAAAAGTACTTCCCTACGTGGAAGTTACGTATTAATTACAAGGGCTTGCGCAAAATCATAACAAACAAGCCTCGCGATTCGCAGCTGTGTCACGCGATACGTTTCGCTCGGCTAGACGAAAAGAAAAAACAGAGCGCGCACTCGTCTAGGCGGAGCAAGCCAACTGGAATGAGAGCCGCGAGCCCGAATAAAAAGATTCTTTTCGCGCGCGTATATAAGGATAATGAGCGCAGCCGCTAATAATCCCGTAGCGCTGCCAGAAGCCACGTGCGCGCGCCACTCCTGATATCGGGTATCGGGCGAAAAACGGAGGCGACTCTCTCGAATTACCGTCGTCGTCTCTCCATTAAGCGCCACCTCCGCAGCTCCATACATTATCGCAACAAAGTATCGCTCGCTCGGGAACATAAAAATCTGTACAGCCGGTCTGCGTCTGCGCCCACTCGCCCAGACTTCGCGTTCTAACTCTCTCTCTCTCGCTCTAAACGCGCCTGTGTAGTATTGTAAAGGCGAGTCGCGCCAACGCGCAAACAAGCCGCTCGCGAGAGGAGAGGGGGAGAGTATATACGCGTAGGTTTTTCGGGCCGGAAGTGCGCGGCGGCGGCGGCATTTAATTGCAAAACGCTATTTAATTGCAATTAACGCTGCGCGCGCTCACTTCAAAGTGATAAACGCGCGGTAGCTGCGAAGCCGAGGAGCGCAGCGCGAGAGGAATGGAAAAAAGGCGGCGGGTTAATGGATTTTTTGCCATACGTCATAATTAAATCGCGCGAGCGAGCGAGCGAGCCTCCGAGCGCGCGCGCGCGTATGGGTATTATACGGAAGGGGGCTTCAACCTGTAATTTGTGCGCGCGAGGATGATGATCGTTGCAGGCTGATATCGCCGCTCGTTGCGGCTCCGCTGATGCGCGTTATCTGTTTATGTTTTCTCGTTTCGAGCTGCGGCGGCGTTTAGGGCTTTTAATTGCTTGTGTGCGCGAGTGTCAGCTTCCTTTTTTTGGTTTTTTTTTTCATTTTCCCTTTTTGAGCTTTGATCATGCACTTTAGCGTACAATACATGCGAATCTCGAGCGCTTTGCCTTTTCTTCCTCTGTGCCTTTGATTTGCAAAGCCTTCGTTCGCTCTCGACTTTCAGTTATTTAGCGTCGACATTTTCGCGCTTATATTGAATATGTTTGCATTATTTTACGTGTACCTGGTAATTGCACGACTAACGATTTTCTTTCTTTCTTTTTTCAGGTACGTACCGATCGATGTTCAGCCACTGTTACTTTTCTGTCGACGACCCCGCGGAAATCGTCAATGCTAACGAGGAATACACGAGTTTTCGACAAGGTAAAGCAATTTTTGAAAAAAATTGACCAAAATCTGTAGGCAGTAATCCTCGTAAACCCGATTTTCCCTTAGAGTTTATAGGATACGGTTACACTTCTGTCCTCTCCAGCTCGGTCTCTTAACGTTCGCTTATTTATTTTTTCATTTTTCTTGTTCTTTCGAAACCTGCTCGAAAATGGCAAACTAGAGCCAGCTGCGCTCAGCCACCCGGTACGTCTCGGAGACGTCCGAAGAGAGGACGACCGTCCGACATTTATTCTCCATTAACCAGTCGAGCACCTCGTGCTCTCGCGAGCTTTTATCGTCGCACTTTACACTCCGGCTCTTTCCCCACTGAAAGAAAGGGGGGGGGTAAGAAAAAAAAGTGTAACGCGGGCCAAGGGTGACCGGCGGCGCCGCACATACATATATATATATATTGTTTCGCGCCGCGCCGCAACGACTTTATTTCAACCATACGATTGCGCAAATCGGACTGTTTATACTCGCTCGCGCGTACGCACACGTAAGACGTAGTAAATAATGGACTCTGGAGGTTTACGCGTACACACACGCACACCGAGGAGAGGTATATGGATATAAGGTGGGGGGGGGGGGGGAGACCGCGAGCGCGCAGAAATCTTGAATGAAAGGCTCGCGCGCGCGTTCGCATGGGTGTCCGTGGGTGTGTGCGTGTGTGAGTAAGACAGAGAGAGAGAGAGAGAGCCGATTCTAAGCGCGGATAAGGAAATGCGAGAAGCGGTGCGCGGGGTGGGGATAAGGACGGATGCAGGCGGCGGCGAGGCTAATCTGATAAGTGCAGTGCGTATAGAGCGTGTAGAGGAGGAGGCGCGGCGGTTTATGAATGGAAACGCAAGTGTATGTATATACACGCGTATACGTATATAGTATATACACAGAGAGAGAGAGAGACAGGCTCTATGGCCGCGCATAGGAGAGTATACACGTGGACGGCGGGAGTGTCTATATAGTGTATGTAGCGCGCGCGTGGGTGTCCGCGATGGTTGTGTGGCTGCGCGCGCTTCTGGCCCGCGACTTATTGCAGCTCGTAAATTTGCAATTTTACACGCGTGCAATATCATTGAAAATGTATACTGCTAGCGCGCGGCTTTCTCGAAAATTTAACGATGTGTGTACCCCTAATTTTTCAAACGTTCAGTATGAAAAGTTATCAGGAGAATATAGTAAATCATGCGCGCAGACTTCGCAAACGATAACTTTTGCAATGCGATATAGTAATTTTTATTTTGGTTGAAATAATTTAAAAATGTATTCTTTTTATGCTCATCTCTTTTTAACTTTGTAGAATATTATTATTTTATGATTATTATTATCATTTATTGATAATTTATTGAATTAAATTGAAACATATAGAAATTAAGAATCTTTTGCTTGGGCTGGATTCGAATCGACGGCTGACCGCTCACCTAAACAGAATTTTTACGCGTAAAACTTTGGATCTAATATACAAACTGAATCTATTTATAATCTCAAACAAAATTAACTTTTACCATTTTGTATAGTAAATTTTACTAAAAATAATTTTCACTATAAGTAATACAGTAATTTTTTCTACTCTGACTTGTAATATTCGAGCTTAAAACAGTGCATGTCAGCGTAATTGTAGTAAAAATTCTGATAACGGCAGTCTGTGCTCAGATTACCAGAATTTCTTCTACTTTGTCGCTTTTTATCTCAGCGTATGACGTTCTTACTCCCGCGGCTTAATTTTGATCGGCGTCGCGACCACCTACTAGCCGCCGGGAGGAGCTCTCTGTGTTTCGACGTTACGTAAAAGCGAAAGTGTCTCTCTCTCTTTCTCGATGAAATCCCTGCCCTCTCATCCGCGTAGCGCGCGAGCATCGCCGAGCTGCATTCGTCTTGCCAAAACGGCCGCGGTGCACGTAGCGCAATCGTCCAGCTCCGCTGCCATGGAAATAAGAGAGAAAAAGTGAGCGAGAGACAAAAGAGAGGGCCAATGCGGCCGATTGCCATACACAGCAGTAGGTATAGTCTCGAGAGAGAAGAGCGTGACGATGATTGGCAAATGGCTTATATTCGGGAGGACTGCCGGCGTCGATTTCACGTGTGTCGCGCGCCACACTCTGCTGCGCTGCTCTGCAGTCTATAGCTTTATCTATATATACGGTGAGGAGAAATCTAGCGGGCGGATTGGAGTGTAGGCGACGAGTGAACCGATTCGCACCGGCTGCTGCTCCGAAGCATATGATGCCCCCGATGGAACTTTTCGGCTGGACACACGCAGCAAGAGATGAGCAGACTTTTTGCGCTTTTCTTCTCGCCTCTTTCCCCCACCACTGGACGACCTGCTGTACGG
The DNA here is from genome assembly GCA_018906965.1 of Philotrypesis tridentata. Taxonomy (NCBI): domain Eukaryota; kingdom Metazoa; phylum Arthropoda; class Insecta; order Hymenoptera; family Pteromalidae; genus Philotrypesis; species Philotrypesis tridentata. The sequence goes on from JACCIB010000022.1 coordinate 1,825,966, forward strand.
CGAATATAAATTCAGCGAGTTTCGAGCGCGTACGCGCCGCGAAGAAAAGCCGAACATATAAGTATTTTAATACTTGTTAACTTTGGATCTACTTAAAACTTTCGCGAAAGTCTATAACTAAACGAGGCTGCCGCGCGCGGCTCGCGAACACGTCTATATATATATAAAGGAAAAACAAATCTCGCGATCGGTGCGGGTAAACTTTCTCGCTGCTGTTGCTGCTGCTGCTTTTTGCGAACCGCTTGCGCATAACGAGATTTTTCTTCTCTATCGGACACACCACTGGCTGGCAGCTCTCCGATGCTGCTGCTGCTGCTGCTGATGCGGCGGTGCCGCTGCACACACAGTCCGGCAAATCGAGAAGAGTTAAGGGCCCTTGAAACCGAAGCCGTAACGAGCAATCATTCAATAAAAGCCCCGCCAAGAGAGAGAGAGAAGAGCTTTGAAAAGATTCGCTTCCGTCAACGCGCGATGCAGGCGATATACGCTGTGTACTCGGCTCTGCAGCCAACGGAACAAGAACGATATATACGTGTATGGCCAATTCTCCTAGAAAAATGCACTTTTCGGGGGTCCAGAAATCGAAATTTTTTTCTCAAGCGATAGAGGCTTCGGACCGATCAGGCTTTCTTCTTTTAGTTGACAGAAAGTCAAAATGCAGAGGAAACATGGAACATGAGAATTTAACAATGGGGGGAGGTATATAATGAAAAAGAAAAATCGGCTAATTGAATTTTTATTTATTTATTTTTTTAAACGGACATAACTACTTTTGATGAGAGCATCGAATCTGGGCATATTTTGTTTTTTAATTAAATATCTTTTATTGTACTTTATTGTGGTGTAATTTGAAATTTTATTTGTACCTCGGGAACATTTGTATAGTTGTTATTATTCCAGTATTTCGACGCATTAATTTTTTGTAAAGCAAAAGTAAAGTGGCTCAGAAATACGGTTACCAGTAACTTTGTCCATGTTCCTCTGCACTCTTGACTATCTTTCGGCTCACAGAAGAAAGTCTCATCGGCCCGAAACCTCTAGCTTTAAAACAAGATTTCAATTTATGGACCCCCGAAAAGTGAATTTTTCCAGGAGAACACATGCCTGTGTGTGACACGCCAAAATTGCGAATTTCGGCACTTGAACGTTCGTAATAACGTCGAAGTAAGAATACTTGGATTTTCAATTTTCTTCGCGTCCGGAGAAAGACGAGAATCGGGATCGAGAGCGCCCGCGAGCTTGATTATTCGTCGGCAGTAACGAAAACGAGTTCGTGCGCCACGGCGTCCTGGACTACTTGTTGCAAAACCTCGAAAGAGCGTATATAGCGACGACTCTCGCTCGCCGTGCATTATACACACAACTCGGCTAATTACAGGCCAATAAAAAATGATGGACGAAAAGCCAAAAACTGCGCGAGCGGCGTCGCCTCTCCTGAATAATGCATACATGCATATAGACGCGCCGTGTACACGTTTGTACACAGAGCAGAGAGAAGGAGAGCAGAGGGGCAAAAAAAAAAGAAAGAAAAGAGAGACGATCGGTTTAGCATTCCGTCGCGCGTCGATTCATTAAGAGTCTCTCTCACTCTCGATATGAGGTAATTTATGGGTCCGAATACGGCGGCTGACGCGTGTAATTGCCATCGACGCTTTCGGCTCGCGACGAAAGTATACGCAGCGGGTCGCCGTAAACGGCGGCGTGTAATACAGATGTGCGCGAAAATTGCGACCGTGGGAAGCGATCCGTGCCAGACAGAAATTTATCCTTTGACGCGCACCTATGCGGAGCTCAACGAAATTCACTGAAATCGACCTGTCACTTGAGGGGTTAGGGGGGGGGGGATGGGGAGAGAGAAAAGCACGAGGAGATTATTGGCTGGCTTAGAGGAGAGGAGAAACAACGGAGCGCCGGGGAATAAAATGCGATAGATGCGCGATACAGATATATGTACACGGGATGCGCGGTTCGAGAATAAAAGTATTTACTCGGAAACTCGCGAGTAAAGAGGGGAATTGGATGTATAAAAATGATTGTTTTTTGAACGGGAAGGAGATGGAGAGCGAGTGTGTGTTCGTAGTTTACTCTTTGTAATGGAATAATAGTTTTGATTATTTTATAGATAGAAATATGAGTATATGTCTCGATGCATAAGTTAAATTATCATCATTTGATCCGTCGACTAAATAAAATCCGTTCGATTGCACAGAGAAAAAAAATATAATCCCATTACACATACTGTTTTAATAAAGTCGCTCTCGCTCTCTCGACTCGCACAGCACGAAAGCATTAAAGCTTTATAATCTGCCTCGAAAGTGTCGCTGAATTATTGCGGTACGAGCTGCATCAGCTCGTGACGACTGGCTTAATTGCGAGGCTCTTAACCAGCTCGAAAAATCCATTTCCAAAAAGGTGATTCGGTATAGTCGTGTGTGCGGTTCCTATTAATTACCGAAATTAATTGTACTTTTTTCGACGACGCCGACGTCCATTTTCCGCTGCAGCGTTCCCGGCACGAGACGACTATGTCACTGTATACAGCGAGGATACGTATACGTTTTTTCGAAACAGTCAACGTTTTAATTAAATGGAAGCATTTTAATTTGAGAGAAAATAATATCTCGATATTGGGGTACTAAAATAACTCAAATTTTTTCATAAGCCTCCACCCCCCCCCCCTCTCTTCCCCGCATCTTCATTCCTTTATTGCGTCGTTGGCTTCTGTTATATCGTTTTAATTTGATTAGACTGCGCACTGCGCACTCAATTCCAACGTATTTTATGAAAAAAAAAAGAATTGAATGAAACGTGGAAAAAAAGTTAGTTTCTTTGCTCAGCTGCGCGATGCGCATCGTATGATGCTCGGGAGCACGTTAAGAGCGCTTAATCTTCGCATCTTTTTTATATCTTTATATATCTTTTACATTCTACGTATTTTGTATCTTTATACCATCCACATTTCGGTCGGCTGCGGCAACACCGAAAATTCGAGCATGTCATTACCGTTCTCGCAAAAAATCTTTACGGCGCACTAAACTCATAAAGAGCTCAAATTTTATTGCTTATTAAGAAGCTATATAAATTCCCATCTCATGAGGGCACGTGTTAAAAGTATAATGTTCGAGAGCCTGCTCTTCCCTTCTTTTTTTCAATAATTTCGTCGACAACCGCGCAGTTTTTCTTGTCGGATATCGAAAGTTTGACGTTTAGAGGGCAGTTCGGGAAAGCCGCAAAGACGGCCTTAACTTCGCGCAAAAATTTCGGATGCCACGATAAACTGCGTAAAATTTCAAGCGAATCCGAGAAGAAAGGACTCGCTTTAATACACAGCGCAGATACGAAAAAGCGAATTATTAGTATGGCTCACCGAAAATACATTTTTTAATCTCCCTTTATCAAAGTCTTAAAGCCGAGGGGAAAAAGTCGTGTATATGCGTATAAAAAAAATGTAACTGTCAAAGGATACGAGAAGGCCGCACGTATAGCGCGGCCGAAGTGGGACAAGGTCTGCTTGCAGGGATTCTCGACGCGCTGGCTCTCGTCCGGACACCTTTCTTTAATCGCCCTGCGCAGACAAAGAGAGGCTGCGCGCCGCGTCTGGCGATTGCCGTCCTTACGCTGAATTTATCGCCCCTACCGGATTGTAAATAATATCGCTGCGATCGCAAACAAGAGATTCGATAAAGCGAGAGATGCATTGTTTATTAAATTGTTATTTGCTCGTTGTTTTTTTTTTTTATGTCGATAAACACTTTCGATATAACTGACTCTCTCTCGCGCGCGCGCGCGCTCTGCAATAGTGGGAATTAAATCAAATTTATTTATTTATTCGTTTAATTTACCTGAACGCACGATATATATCCACTGAGAGAAGTATACTGCATTAATTTTTCAAACGTTCAGTACGAAAAGTTACAAGAAATTATAATAAATCATGCGCAGACTTCTCTCAAACACTAACTTTTACAACACAATATATTTTTGTTTATGTTTATCTGTTTTTAAATTTGTAGAACATATAATATATATATAATAATAATAATTATTATTATTTATTGATTATTTATTGAATTAAATTGAAACATAGAAATTAAAAATTTTTGACTCGGGCTGGATTCGCATCTAGTACCTCCGGTACTGCAGTCAGGAGTGCTAACCACTTTCCTAAACAGAATTCTTACTCGTTAAACTTTGGATCTAATACATAAATTGAATCTGTATTATAATTTTAAACAAAATAATTTTTACCATTTTATATAGTAAATTTTAATAAAAATAATTTTTACTATAAGTAATATAGTAATTTTTTCTAATGCGACTTGTAAATTCGAACTTAAAGTAGTGAATATTAGCATATAATTGTAGTAAAAATTCTGATAATGTCAGTCTCAGATTACTATAACTTATTGTACTTTTTCGTACTTACAGTTGTAAAAATTACTGCTTTTTCGTCTCAGTGTCCGAGTGAACATAAAATTGTTGAAAATGTGTGCTATACCATAAGTTATTTGAATTATTATGTACATGTGATATAAGCACTAAGCTATAATTAACCTTGCACACTAAATTAGTAGAAATGCTGTAACCGTGATTAATACGACCAACTATTTTCACTTCGCTAACGACGATTATTTATTCAAGACGAATTAAGATCTCGATTTTTCTCGCAATTTTTTCGACTGAATATAACTTGTTCGCGGCGATGCGGATCTCAAAAAAATTCGTCATCAAAATTACACATTTAATAACGTCGTCGCGCGATCGCTTTCGCAATGTGCGCGAGAGCGATACTCGCAAAAGTAAAAACAGCAAAGTCGATCGGTGAATCTAATAATATATCAGAAGGATACGCAACGAAATTCAATTAAAATAACCCGCGCGCCTAATTGGCAGAGCAACGATTCAATTAGTATGTAAAATCAAAGCGACATACAAACGTGTCGACGTTCGGCCTTCGATCAGCCTTCCATTTTAGCGGTACAGCGTCCGACAATTTTTTAGCGGCAAAACTCGCTTTTCTCATTTGTAACCCAGTTTCGCAACGAGACGAGACGACGAGGCGCGAAAGAAACGCAGAAAGCGCGCGGGAAAAAGGGCGACGCAATTTTGACGCAAGAACAAAAGCGGCGCGCGCGGGATTCGCGTGTGCTGCAGCGACGAATCCCATACGTGTATTATGCGACATTGTTTAGAAGTTGGACTGGAATTTTTTTTTTCTGCTCTCGAGCGCATTATTCGCAAAACTTGTCGCGTACGCGACACCGAACCTGCGGCGCAGCGACGGACGTTCCACTGCGTTTTTCTATAGCTGGCTATACGATACGATATACCATATTCCTGTTTTTAGTAGTAAAGTGCGCGGCGATTTCAGACGTACGTGGCGTCTGCTTTTCGAGGATAGATTCAGCACACTGAGACCAATTGTTGATCCGAGAAAGTACAGATTTTGGTTGTGGTGTATATTATATTTTGAAAACTTTGTTCTTTTAGAAATGTATAAACGTTTTTTCGAACCTTTCTCAGCCATTTTTTAGAATGAAAATGGACGAAAATATTATTATACCATATTACGAGGTGTTTTCAAGCTTGCAAACATATAGATTATACTGAATAAAGTAGCCTACAAAAAATGGCCAGTAAATGGCTATGAAAACAATATTTAACATGGAACCGATCGTAAAATTGAAAAATTAAATAGTAATCGACGTATTTACAGCTTCAAACGTTTGTTTAGTCCATACATTGTATCGAAACCGACTGAAATACGCACACCTCCCTGTATTTAGCGTACAATATAAGCAGTAAAATTAGTGTAACGATTTGGAGGTTATGAGTATTCCATGAAATGCTCAAATAATGAAAGAAAAAACGTTTTATCGCAAGCTAGGAACCAAGTATTTCTCACAGCCATTTTCTAGCTCACAGGCCACTTTAGATACTTGAATTTCCACCAGAATGAAATTTTAAACTGCCTAGAACGCTGCCCTATAAAACGTCAAATTTTCTAATCATCTCGATTCTCTCACCGGCATCGCTCGCCGGCACGATTCGGTTAATAACCCGCGTTATCGGCGTCACCTGCGACATGATCAGCGTCATCTCATCTCTGACGCACAACTGCGCGAATCTACACATTATGCAGAGACTTGTCATTTTTCTGCGATAAGCCCAGCGCGCAGCGCTATGCTCTCTTTCGCGATAACGAGTGGGCTCTTTAATTGGAAACCTGTTACGCACACACGCGCACCACCTCTTTTTGCATAACCCCTCGTCTGTGCGCGATAAGCTCGTACGAGGCTCGTCGATCCTATTTACCGCGCCGCGAGCGGACTAATGCTCTCGCGCGAGAATCGACATAGAAACGAGCCGTGCGTGTGCGATTATAAGTGCAGCGCGTTTATGTGGAAGCGTCGTCGTCGTGAGTTAAGCATTAATGAACGTTTGATTATTAGTTAGAGAAGGCTTGCGCTTATAAGTCGTGCAATTCCCCCCTTTCTGTATATAACGCGTGTATATAGGCGCAGAATTTATTCGACGGCAGTCGTAAGATAGTGTTTATTGATCGGCTTTTTCTCTCTTTTATTATTCACTGGCTTCGCAGCCTAGTCGATATGGTATTGTGTGTAAACAAACGGTTTACTTTATTGCCACGGCCATAAATATGCGGCGCGCATAGAGCACACGGTTAGAATTGGCGTCGGGAAATGCAAATCGCTCTCTCATTCACTACTCTGCGCTCGAGAGAAAGAGAGAGAAAAGAAGCCTTGTTATTGTTGTACGTGTGTGCCGGTACGGGATTGCCGGAGTTAAAACCGCACCTTATCCACTTCGCGTGCGCACTTTCCAGCAAATATAAATTTTATTTTTATTGGAGTTTGAATTCTCAGCGGTTAACGAGTAGTCCTATACAGCTTCTACGTCGACAATTTTCAGAAAAAATTATCGACCGCGTACGCAGTGCAGAGACAGTTGAGAAAAAGTTACCGTGAAAACACAATGCGGGATGCGATTGCGTGCGCACGAGAAATTAAAATTTTTTTAACGACACATTTTCTTCTTAAGGGGGTCGGATACTCATTAATGACGTGTCACTAACCATACGATATAAAAGTGCTTAAATAAAATAAATATAACGAATTACGCAAATTCAAAAGATGGTTGCCCTCCGTCTTGGTATCATCTATCAATATGCAAAGTTTGGAATCGAAATATTCAGGTATCGAAAAGAACGATTGGAACGAAAATTCAGTGCACGCTATAGTTAGTTAGGTTACGTCTACTGATTTTCGTTCCAATCGTTCTTTTCGATACCTGAATATTTCGATTTCAAACTTTGTATATTGATAGATGATACCAAGGCGGAGGGCAACTATCTTTTGAATTTGCGTAATTCGTTATATTTATTTTATTTAAGCACTTTTATATCGTATGGTTAGTGACACGTCATTAATGAGTATCGGACCCCCTTAATTTTCTGTATAGCACAGCCCTGGAAGCCCGCAGGCTCAAATTGTAAATAAAGACTATTACTTAATTTTAATCTAATTAAATCCATATTTTCCAATAAATTATACCACACAGTGCTCAAAAGCACGCGGCCATCCGCGATTAAGGTTTATTTTGGAATACACGCGGGAGAGGAGAATCCGCCCCCCCCCCCTCCGTTTCTGCAGAAAGTCGAAAACGCCGCGCCCCTTATATACTCGCGTTATAATACAAAGACACCGTGAGCGGTTGCAGCGCCGGTTGCGGAACACAAAGTGCGCAGTCAGTGTGTGTGTGCGAGCCGGACGACTCGCCTGTCGAAATTTGCGAATTTAATGACATTACGCGCACGCACAGCGGCGACGGCCTGCACTGCATTATATGCGGTTTTTCGCAGAACGTACGCGCGCCGCAGAGAGAACCCGAAGGCGAAATTATCCCGAGGATTTCGATGCCTCTCCCTGTGCGCGAGTCTGTGTGTGTGTGTGTGTGTGTGTGTGTGTGTGTGTGTGTCTGTACACCTCATTTTCTTCATTGTCTTTGATGAAATAGTCGTAGTCGGCGATGCGCGCCCGCCGCGACCGTTGGGGATTTTAACGAAGGAGGCGGGGGGGAGACGAGGCTGAAATGCTTTTTGTTTTGAACTAGTGCGCTTTTGTGCGCGGCAGTGCTTGCTTTTCGGTCAATGCGCTCTCTCTCTCTCTCTCTGTATTTTCGTTGTTTGGAGAGCAGTTACAGTCAAGAATTTCATGTTGCTTGATTGTTTGTGTTTAAAGCGCTAACAAAATTGGTTGAAACGTAAGGCAAATAGATGCTGCCGGCAGCGCACGCGGAATGCCGCATCGAATATTTACAATGTTTGCATTTAATCCTCGCGCAAAATGTACAATAAGCGATTTCATTAGCGCGCCGGGAATCATTGCGTATTCCACGCGAATAATTCTGAATGTTTAACTGCGCGATGCTTTCGAATCGAAATGGAATCACGGCGCTGATAATAATAATTTTTCATGTAAACAAAAGTGCAGGCGAGTTACACGAAGAAAATACGCGACTGCAAAGTAATTACGGGTTTTCAACTCGACGTTATATGCGTGAAGGTAAATAATCCTTTTGAAACGTCAAAATTTTAGTTAATCTTTTACTCGCGGCTTTAGAGCGCGATTGCCAGTACTTGCCGCGGTTTCATTAAACCAAGAGGTACAATTATCAAAAATTCTAGCGATCCAGCTCGGGAGCGAAGTGGCCTCTCGCGAGTTTTTAAACGCACTCTCTCGACTCGGCGAATGAGACATTAGTTTCAATTTCTTTTTTCGCTTCTTTTCGTCGGGATGGATCTTTCGGTCGCGTAATACATGCAAAGTGTGCTCGACGGGCTACACGAGCGCTCTGTCAATACCCATAGAGTCGTCGAGTTGATACCAAAAGAGCGAGTGGCCCGATTCTCCGTTCGGGTATAATATATTCCCGCTAAATGCTATATTTACACAGCAGTGCGTGGCGAATTCTTTAAAATCGCTGCAAAGCAAAGTTGCAAACTTGTTTTCTAGCACACGTGTGTGTGTGTGTGTGCTAGAAAACAAACAACGAGAGTAAACGGGCCGGAGACCTCCTTACTGTACTATAAGGCTGTCCCGTAATCGATTGTTTACCAAACAATCCGCCCAGCGCCGTTCGGCCTTGATTTATACATAAAGCATTCCTTCGCGTAAATTCAAGTAGAAAACTTAAATTACCCCCGCGCGCGCTCGGCGTCAGCGGGAATTTCGATAGGAGTCGCGTAGCGTATAAGTGACAAAGGCAGACACTGGTAAACGCCGCAGCGGTAATGCTAATGAGCGCACGAGTAGTAGTAGTGGTAGTAGTACTAGCAGTAGTACTATAGTCCTCCTCGTCTCCCGAAGCCACAAACGACGTGCGCTCGAGTATACGACGGCGGAATAACTATATCCCTCGTTAAAAGCCAGAGTCGTCATACACACACCCCGGCGTCGACTCCTTCGGCCGATCAAAACTGTGTATATATACCGATACAAGATATATATGGGAAAATCCGCCAAAATAATTCAGATAATTGCAGCGGAAATCGACCGAAAAAAAACCTCGTGAGACTCGTCTGGGGCAAAAATTGTGCAATATGGAAAAATTCAAAATTTGCTCAAAATGGTTTTGAAAAAATTCATACGTATTTTTTGAGTAATTTTAAGCATTTTTTATTCTACGACATTTTTTCGTTAAGGTGATATTTCTCGAGAAAAAAAAATCATGTTTAACATCACGCTCACAACAAAATTTAACATCACGCTGTTTCACAAAAACCACCGACAATTTGTTAAAAAAAATCATAGACAAAAAAGCTTGACTAATTTGAAAAGCTCAGAAAATTTGCGAACTTTTGTGCATATTTGCGACAGTAAAAATAAAATTTCTTCTCCCTCCAAATTCGGATTGAAAAAAAATGCCTTAAAAAACGAATTTTTTTGTAAATTTTTACACAAACATCTAAATACCCAAAAACACTTTTTCGATTTCGCGGGAACACTATTTTTTTTGTGTTCTGGGGGTCCTGTAGAACAAGAAAAACGCTGCCCCAGACGAGTCTCACGAGGTTTTTTTTCGGTCGATTTCCGCTGCAATTATCTGAATTATTTTCGCGGATTTTCCCATATATATATACGCACCGCGCGAAAATACGAAAGCTCGCTGAAAAAGAATAGCGCACGGACTTCCGGTCGCGCCGTGGCGTGTAGTCATCCGCTTTCGAGCGCGCGTTATGCTTTTTCACGCGCGCGAGCCACGTCTTCCCGAAAGAGTAAGGTGCAGTCTCGCGCCTGACATTTTCTCGAAGCTTACTTACGGGGCACGTAGAGGCTAGAAAAGTGAGCGAGAGAGAGAGAGAGAGGGGTACTAAGTGTGCGAGATATCCAGCGGACCAGGCCGTTAAAAGGACGCATGACGAGGGTCGGACGTGCTATTTTAACGGACGGACAAACGAACGAGCTCGAGCGGCTCTTTTCTGTATCTCACTCTCGCGAGAGAGAGAGAGACTCCGACTGCTATGTCTTTCGCCTGCATGACTATATCCCAAGAGAGAGAGAGAGAGAGAGAGGAACTGGCCGGCTCTATAAATAGCGAATTTGTCAATTTTTCGCGCCTGTGTCGCCTGCGACGAGACTTTCCGCGTATAATATAGACGATCGCGAGAGAGCGATATGTTTCGAATTTTCGATCGGAAAAATAAAATATATATTCGAGGAAGCCGGGGCCAGCTTGGTTTTTCTTTCGAAAAAGACGAGATATTTAAGAGTCCTGCGGGAGAGGACGAGTTACAGCGCCTGAAAAATTTCTGCGGAAGCGCTAGGGCACCACCGTAACCAGCAGTACCAGCAAAGACGCCAAGGGACGCTTTTGGTGATTAGGGCTAAATAATACATCTCTCTCTCTCTCTCGTCGGTCTGGTCTCGGTGTGAGCTTTCCCGCGACGGCTGACGAAGCTGCTCTCGCGCTCGGCTACGGCTGAGTTGCACACATTAGCTGCGGCTTTGAGGTGACCGGCGTTTTTCCCGCTTCTCGCCTGACGTCTCTATATCCTCTTCGCGCCGTGTGTCTCTCTCTCTCTCTCTCTGTCGAGAGTGAAAATAATTTATGAACCGAGATGTAAAGCCGAGCGCAGTTTTCATCGCTTGTAATATGCGGAGACACGGGTGGGGGGAATCGGGGAGAAAAGCGGCGCGCGAACGACTTTCCCAGGCCTCTCGACTTCGCCTCGAACCTCGAAATCCCGTAAGCCAGTGCCCATTGTAACTTCATCCCCCACAGCTGCGCGAGGAGCAGCATAGTGTACGTATACGTGTAAACCGATTTCCCGCACTCTCTTCTTCTTCTTCGCGCCTTTTCCTCGCGGCATCGCACGCTCCAACGACGCGCCTCTCTCTCTCTCTCTCGCCTCCGATTTTATCCCTCCCCCCCCCTATATGTATATATGCCGCTTGCAACTCGAGGTAATACTAGTAATCGCTGCTTGCAATAGTGTTTAGTTTCAATCGCGTCTGCTGCTACTGTTGCTGCCGAGGGACGCTGGTGAAAAAATTGCGATGACGCTTTTTGTTTATCGCTCTTGCGCAACGCGCGCTTATTCATAACACGATAGAGAGAGAGAGATCCATTCATAGAGCTGTGCGCAGCAGTGCGACTTTAGATGCACTTTCCGCCTTTTTAATTTCTTCGTTGCAGGTTGAATTCATTCATTTTTTATATAAAGGCGGAATTCCGTGTGCTTTTTATATAGATTTTCAGTTTAAAATTTGTTAGTTTTGTCAATAATCTTCTTGGTATAGAAATTTCGATGCAAAGTACGGTGGGATTATCATATCATCATAATTTATTATTGAGTATATTATATTACGTTATCTTATTCTCATAACTGATCGTATTCTGCGCCAACGAGAGCAGTTTTCTAACAACATTCCAGGCCATATTATGATCATCCGACGTAAAACACAGCATATTATCACCATAAACCCAATCTATAATTTTTTCACTCAACGTTTTGGAAATATATAAGTTCGATTATACTTATTTTTCCGAATAATGAGAGACCAACGAACGCGGAGGCTCTGAGCTACGATCCGGTTGGCCAAGCGAACATCCAATCAGGCTACGAATAGAAGGATCGCTCATTTGTTTTTGATACCGGACCTTTCTCTCTCCCCGATGAAAAAGCAAGTCAATCGCATTCTGCCTTGTGTACACACACACACATACACAGATAGACAGACGAGAGACTAGAAACAGAGAGAGAGAGAGAGCCGCTCGCCGAACGAGAAAGGCGCGTCTCGGCTTACAAGTCAATTCCTCTTATCTCCTACGCGCACAATTACAACTACTCGCGAGTAATACCGCCGGAAAAGATAGATCCTGCTGCGGTCGCTCCAACACACACACACACACACACACACACACACAGAGACCTACGTACACACGGACGTACGCGTCTGCACACTCTCGGGAGAGAGAGAAAGAGAGAGAAAGAGAGGGAGAGATGAACGAACGGATAGACACAGAAGGAGAGCATCAGAGCCGTTGGCGCGAGAGGTCAGAGACGCCACATAGCCAGACAGTGAGAGCTGCTGCTATTTTCAGGACGGCGGCGGCGGCGGCGGCCAACCTCAACCTTCCTCGAACGCGATCATCGCGGCCAATGGAGAGAGATAGAGAGAGAGGGACATCAGCTGAGAAGCTGCGCGCGGCGGCTGCAGCCGTTGATTGATGCACTTGGAACTCTCATCTCTCTCTCGCGATTGCTAATTATTCGAGCTTACACCAACTTACGCTCCCGCCTTTTCCGCGCAGCTTCTTTCAGTCTCGCTTCTCCTTTCCGCCAGCAGCAGTACAGCTGCGTTAATTCTCCCGATATGCGTCGTCTGCAGCCCCTTTTTTTCACGCTATGCTTTGCCCTACCGCGACGCGATACGTAACGGCGATTGCCTCTGTGTTACGCGTTACATCGTGTATATAGAGCGAGAGAGGATATTGTAAAAAGCTGTGGAATTCGCGTTCGATATAGAGATTGAGAGCTTTGCCGAGTGACCGAGAAAAAAGAAACTCGGCGACGCGATCAACCCCCTCCGTATTAGCGCGAAACTCCCCCCACCCCCCACCCCTCCCTGCGCGCGCTGTATCGTCGGGATCTCTCGGGCCGAGAGTGTAACCGCTGTATACTCGGCGCTCACACCTGGTCAGCTAAGCGCGCGTTATCACGCAGCAACACTTTTTTTTATCGCCGCCGACGCCGCCGCCGTGAGTAATGACGCGCTCGCGCGAACACGCGCCTCTCGCGCGATCGAACCGACGAGGAATTCCCTTGGAAGTGATTTTACGAGGTGTCGAGAGCTTTTTCAAGGCTCTCTCTCTCTCTCTCTATCTCGGGCCGTTTCGATAATTGAATCAATTACGCGTTTTTCCTCTATATTTTCGCACGGCCCGGCGACGAGAGAGAGATCAGAGAGAGAGAGAGAGAGAGAAAAACAAACAGCTGCGACGACGACGGCGGCGGCGGTGCCGCGCACTTTTTTTTCTGTTATCTTAAATTGCGTAACGCCGCAGTTTCAGCGGTGCAATAAATTTCGTATTATTGCGCGTGCCGGAGGGCCGAAAGTATCCGGTGCGCGAAATAAAAAGCGCGTGCATCGGAGAGAGAGAGAGAGAGAGAGAGAGAGAGTCGGGCCGCGCTAGAGCGCAGCGGTGGAGAGGAGGAAAAAAAAGCAAACGAGAAAACTCGGTTACATACCAACGGATTTCCGGCCCTCGCGAATTCCGGCTATAGCCGCGCGCGCGCGTCATTCAATTAGAAAATTGAGCGCGGAAGCATAAAAACAAATTGAACCGCTATTAACGCTGCGCTATACACACACACACACAGTGGGGCTCGTTATGTACATATAGACAAATGTTTGCATAACTATATCCTCTATATACAGTGCGCAGCGGCGGTAGCAGCTGATGCTCTCGTGTCTCTCCGGTTCCAGCTCGAACTGGATCCGGTCGGAGCTTATACACTATACACTTCGTCTTCGACGCAGATGACGCGCGCTCGGCCTGTATAGCATCGCTGCCGCGTTGTCACGGGGAGCGAGAGAGACGAGAGAGCTTCTAATGTCTCTCGGGCGATATCGCTATAAATACACTGCGCGCCGCGCGAAGGAATATCTATCTCTTTCTCGACGCGCAGCGATAGATAGCATATGCGCGTATCCACGAATTTTCGGAAACGAAAATCGGAAAATACGATAATTGGTGGATAGAGTGGTCGGTTGGAATGCTGGTCGGAGAAATTTTTTTTTTATTATAATTTATTTTTATAAGTTTGGTATAGCTCAAGTTTGGTTGCGTCTCATTGCACACTTTTAGATAAAGTCTTGGCAAACTCATACTTAATATTAAGTTGATAGTATAAATTTGAATTTTTTTTGCGCGGAACTCTCCACAAAAATTGCAAATTTTTTTTAAGGCTACACCTACCAGGCATGTTTTTACTCATTCCTTAGGTCATTCTGATAGAGAAAAAACTCGCGTGCATGGCCGATCGTAGGATATACTTTTTTGCCGGAGTAAAAAAGACTCGAAAAAAACGAGAAATAATTAACAAAAAATGAATTCATGGATTTTTTTCTCAAAAACTGTGGACTTTTATAAAAATTTAATTACAACGCAAGAATATCTTAAGCGATTCATCGTAGAATGCTCTGAAATTGATTAATCCAATACAGTTTTTGATTTTTCGTTCTAATGAAGTTTTTTTTCTATGGAAATTTTTCTTCTAATGAAAAATGATTTTTCTTCTAATGAAATTTTTATGAAAGTCCATAGTTTTCGAGAAAAAAATGAATTCCTGTTTTTTAGAGTGTTTCTCGTTTTTCGAGTCGTTTTCGCTCCGGAAAAGAATATACCCCAAGATTTTCCGTGCACGCGAGCTTTTTCTCTTTCAGAATGACCTAAGGAATAAGAAAAAACAGGTCTGGTAGGTGCGTTCCTTCAAGAAAATTTCCCGCAACTTTTCCGTCCGAGTAGTTTCCAAAATTTCCTGGATACGCTCATATACACGAGCAGTGCATAATACCGATTCTCTGTACGCGATGCGTGTGTGCGCCGTTATATTTGCTGGTACACGCGCGCGTATGAATAAATTATAATTTAACATCGCGGCCGCGCCGCTGCTGCCGCACATGATGTTCGCGCGTCTGTCGGCGATCGCCTCGTGCGCGGGTGAAAATCCTCGCGCGTACGCGCTATAAACAGGCTATATGGGCTTCGAAACGGGCGATGGCCGAGAAAAAAAAGGCGAAACGTTGCGGCCGGCGGCCATCTCACGTGTGCGCGCTGCAACGGCCTCCGGTACACGCTTCTCTCGCGCGACTGTAGGAAAGCTAGACGGCGCGTCCCGATACCGCTCACCTCCTCGATCGCGTGCTCGCGTTTTCTCCGGGGCTCTAAATCACCGCGAGCAAGTGATTTAGGGCGACGCCTTCGCGAGCAGCAGCAGCAGCGGTGGCTAAGTCCAGACGGAGCGGGATATATTCCGCGCCTCTCCGATGTATCGACCTTCTCTCCCCCCCTTGAGATTTCCTCGAGGTGGCGAATGAATTTTTCAGCGGGAAATCGCGAGGAGCTATTTTTGCGTTTAGCTCGCGCGCAGCTCCGGCGAGCTCTTAATTGCCCTGATGGAGCGCGATGCTTGGGATTCGAAGTTCTGGAGCTACTGGTGCGCTTGATGAATGAATTTTTTTTTCTGCGCTATTGAAGAATTCAATGCAGCGTCGAAGGATGACTGGTTGAAATTTATTTTCAGAGTGTCGTATTTCAAAGGTGCGCGCGTATAATGTGTCTTGTACTATAGCACCTGTCTTCAGAATGTTAAAACATTCACATAGTCGCTCTTTGAATCTTTAATCGTACACGTAATTACGCAATGAATGCGAGATTTTCATTAAAATGTCATTTAATTTGAAGAACGAGTTGTACGTAACTCTCAACGGGTTGTCTCATTAAAAAAAAAATTTTAATTATGCAGTTTGCGTCGTATTGAGATACGCGCATACACCTAGAATATTGCATAGACGTATATGCAATGTAATGTATGATTTCGCAGAGTACGCGTGCACTCGGTAATGTTTTTAAATTTCGAGGCTACACTGCCAATTCAAGGTGTGAAAATTTCATTTTTTTTTCGTGCGATTAATTATTTAAAAAATTATCGTTAAAAACAGCTAATGTCGATGATTATAAACTGTATATAGGGATAAGCGATTTGGGAAGTACATCAAACTTAGGATTTCATTAATGTCGATGCGAGCGTTTTAGTGTACCGCAGCGCGAGACGCCCGTTTAATAGCACATAATTCTTTTCCGTAATTTTCGCAATTAAAAGTGAAAATATAATAATTCTTGCCATTTCCCCATATAATTCAAGGCAGTTATGGAGGCTCCTTAATCAACCGCTATCGTAAATCGCAATATCGACACCGGCCGAGAGAGAGAGAGAGAAAGAGAGAGACGAGAGGAAAAAAAGTTGCGGCGGAAAAGTTTAGATCGGCCCGCGGCCGCGGCGCGCGAGCGAAAAAGAGCCATAATCGTTAATTACGCCGAAAACAGCGGCTCGTTAACGCGACTTCGCGTTTATTAATCGCAAAGGATATCGGGCCGCCGCCCCTTTTACGATTTTTCCGCGGCGACCGACCGACATCTCGAGGATCGCTCGATCTCCGAACGACCGTTAAATTCGCCGTATATATGTCGAATTTCAATGAAAAAATGCGCTTTTCCTTGGTCTAGAAATCGAAAAAAATTTTTGAAGCTAGAGGTTTCGGACCAATCAGACTTTCTTCTGTGAGCCGAAAGATAGTCAAAAGTGCAGAGGAATATGCGAAAAATTACCAGTAATCATATTTCTGAGCCATTTTACGCTTTTTTTACAGAAAATTAATGCGTCGAAACACTGGAATAATAACAACTACGAATGTTCCCGAGGCACCAATAAAATTTCGAATAACGCTATAATAAACTATTACAAAAGAGCTTTAATTTAAAAAAAAAATATGCCAAGTTTCGATGCTCTGATCAAAAGTTATGCCTATTTAAAAAAAAAATAATAAAAATCCGAATAGCCAATTTTTTTCCTCCATATGCCTCCCCATGTTCTGTATTTCGCATGTTCCTCGGCATTTTTCATCATCTTTTGGCTTACAGAAGAAAATCCCATTGGTCCGAAAGCTCTAGCTTCAAAAAATTTTTTGCGAATTCTAGACCAAAGAAACGTGCATTTTTTCATTGAAATTCGACATATATATACAATAACCGCTGTGTGGTCGCGCTCGCTCGCTATACGTCTCACACGGGGAAAATTTTTTTTTAACGACCGCGAAAGCCAAGTTTATTTACGGTGTGCGACGGCTACCGTTTATTATTCCGCGGTCGCTCGCGTTTCACATCACGTTCGACGAGTCTGATAAAATCATCTCGGCGCGCGATAATCGTTTTTCGCTAAATTTTGCGCGAAAATCTCGTAAACATCGATGCTCACGCAAGCAAATCTCCGAATTAAGTCCGCGGGCGAATTTTAATTTCCATCGAATAAAAATCCTTCCCCCGTCGCGAGTGTGCGTCTAAGTCGTCTCCGCTTTCTCCTGGCGGACGAGGCGAGGGAGGGATGCGGAGAAAAGAAGGGGGGAGGGGGTGATTGAAAACCTCGTAAATAAAGCCGATATCTCGCGCGTGGCCACCGCTATTTTACGCGAGCGTTAAGTGTCGGTTGGAGTTTTCGCAGATTTCCGAGAGCGCGTAACTCGAGCCTCGCGTCTTTTAGCGCGCTACGTGCCACGCGGTACACCTATATACGGACAATTACGCCGCGGCTCCGAATTCGCGGCTCGCGCGGCTCCGCAGCGTAACGTATACGTTCGTGTACCCGAGAGTAGTCGCTTATATTTATAGTGCATTGCGCTTCGACGCGATGCGCGAGCCATAACTTGTTTCGGCTATTTCGAGTTTTACGCGCGCAAACCCAACGCGTGCGCGCATTTACAAGTAATGCGGAGAACGTAGCGCTCGTTACGCAGTGAAATCTTTTCGCGAATTCGTATTTTTATGAGGAGCTGCGACGCGCGCCGCAGTTCTCTCCGCGTCCGGCAAATTTTGGAGTCGAGTCGGGACGAGTGTAGCCGACTGATTTACGGAATCTTAGGGATGCGCGCGAGAGACGCGCCGATTTTACACGAGAGCAGTGCGCGCAGCGAATGATTCGTCTCTCGCGACGCGTAAAATAAACAATTTAGCCGACGGCGCGGTGCGCGAGCGCGAGAGAGAAAGAGAATAATATCTCGGACTTTATCGACTGGCTCGAATAAACGTCGCGCCGGGGATTTTATGTATAATATAAGAAGCAACTCAGCGCGCGCGTACACACAGTGGATATAGCTGCGAGCGGCGAGAGATAAGCCGCTGCGGCGGTGGTGCGCGCAGCACTTTAAGCCGAGCGAAAAAGTGAGAGAGAGAGAGAGAGTCTCCCGATCGGGTTGTGCGGGGGCTTTAAATTTTATCGCGAGCGCGCGCTCGCGAGATTCGCCGAGACATTTCTGCTTTTTCGGCTTTTCTTTCCTCTTCTTTTAATTTCCAGCCGGAGTGAGGGGGAGAGGGAGGGCGAGGGCGAGAGAGATGAAGATAAAAAGCACGAGAGAATCGTCGAGAGCTCTGCGTTATTCTCTTTCTCTCTTACTCTCGGTGGGTATGTGTGTGATGTTGATTAAAGATCGGCTCGATTCGTTTTGTTCGGCCGCGGAGCAGCTGAGTGATTTAGTGGCCTGGATAGGAGAATAATATATGGGCCGGTCGACCCGATAAAATTGTACAAGAGAGAGGTAAGCCGATAGTTGTAATGTTTTGGCTTTTATTATACGCT
Source organism: Philotrypesis tridentata (assembly GCA_018906965.1). NCBI lineage: Eukaryota > Metazoa > Arthropoda > Insecta > Hymenoptera > Pteromalidae > Philotrypesis > Philotrypesis tridentata. The sequence continues at coordinate 1,844,903 of JACCIB010000022.1, forward strand.
TCGCTAGAGTAACTCGCCGCTGGTTTTCCTTTTTGTCGCGCGCGCGCGCGAGCGGCAAGAGGGGAAAGTTTTGTTTTTCAATTGGAAACGAAATTTATTGCTGCTACAACACTGCCGAGAGAGAGTCCGCAACGATACGAGAGAGAGACTTTTTAGCCGCAGTCTCCGCGAGGCACGGGGGTCTTGGCGAAAAGGTCGCGCTAATTAATTTCGCTCGAGCCCGAAAGAGATCTACGAAAGCGCGACTGGCATTTTTCCGGGAAATTCGAACAATACCGGGCTGAGCTGACTTTTGCCTAAAAGCTTCGGAATGTGATCTGCAAAGTGCACGAGGCCTTTTCTGCGTCTCCTCGACGGTGAACAGCTGATTGCCACATTTCTGCTGCGCTCCGACGAGCCATTGTTTTCAATCAGGCCGCGAGGAGGTTAGAGGACTGCATACTGCATGTGTACACCCTTGTTCTACCCTCTCGTTGTAGCTGTGCATATATGTGTAAACTCGTTTCTCCAAAGCGGCTAACGATGAATAATAAATTGATGTACCGCCAGTCGAACGTAAACCTCTAATCGGAATCGTGGCTTTTTATGGATTTCCCTAATTTACGAAGTGGAGTGTGTGTTTGGGTGGAGAATTCAGGTGCATTACGGCACACTCAATAAGAATTATGAGCAGCCAATTAAAGCCAGCTTGTTCCTTCCAATTACCGATGACAAGTTGCATAAACAACCTGATTTCCCCCGTTTTTTCCTTTAGGTCTAAATACACACTGAGGACACTATTTTCAGGTTTAACGCAGTTTTCCAAAATTGAACGAAAATCAACAACCTGTGCCCTGCGCAAGCACAATACGCTGCACCCCCGCGTGTCCCGGCCAACTTGGTGCAAGCGCGCTCATAACTGCCTTTGAGCATAAGTAAACGTTAAAACAACGTTAGAGCAACGATAACAACTTCTTACTGGCACTATTGGAGCCCGGTTAGAAACTTTGAAAGGCAGTTAACTTGCTTATGACTTTGGTCATCCCGCAGTCGGTTGGGATAGCCGAGCCGAGCGCGTATTTAACTTTCGACCTAGGGTATGGAGGTATGCGGCTTTTAAAAGAGTCCTCGTCGAGCCCAATTTTGCAATCGTTAACTCGGAACTAAACGGTTGGAGAACGGTTAACTGAACGTAAGCCCGTCTCGTACGCGAGGTAAGCGCAAGGATGACACTCTCGAAGGAAAACCGAAGAAACGAACTCCCTCGAACTCCTCGTAGCGTGGAGAGGGAGATAGGGAGGAGGGGGAGAAGATGTATAGGTAGAAAAAGTCTAACCTACATAACTCTCGAGCGCGCGGAACTTTGTTCGTCACGATCATGCTCCTCGCTCGCAGTCTCTCGAAAGTTACGTAGGTGGGATATATTCGCGCCTCGGGCCTGAGAAAGAGCTTGAGGCGAGCGAGCGAGCTGAGAGCGCCGCGCAAAGTCGATGAGCACAATGAGCCGCTCGATTCTCCAGCTGAATGCTAATTTAGATTGGCGAGCAGTATACCTCGCGTGGATAAGTGTGTCGTCGTCGTCGTCGTCCTCCTCCACCTCCTCCTCCTCCTCCTCAGCCTCATCCTCATCCTCGTGCACGTGTGTGTATCGAATGAAAGCTATACGTATACCTGTATATAATACACCACACAGCGAGCCGAGCTACAGCTGGGAACAAAGGGTGGCGCGGGGTCTGAGTTTGAAGAAAAGCAGTGGAGAGCCACACCTGTACGTGCGCGCAGACACACAGACGCACACGGGAGCAAGAAATATTATACTACCCTATGCGCTCAACCGAAAATAGTTGAGGGGCTGCGCAGCAGTACGCGGAGAGACGTACAGACGCATAAAAGCGGAAGCTCTTTTTCAGAGCTAAGCCCAGCGGACAGATAAGAGCAGCAGCAGCAGAGAAGAGCGAAGAGGAGGAGGAGGAGGAAGAAGAAGAAGCATCATCAGTCGAAACAAAGATGCGAGTAGCGCGGGGCTGCGTCTGCTTTAGATTTACAGCGCAATTGCCGGACGGAATACGAGAACACCGCCGAGACTTCCTCGTTCTCCTCGCGCGCGCTCGCGCTTGTACGTATATGTTCACTGTATATATATAGGCACACTGCAGACCGTACAGACCGAGCAGACAGACACACGCTGCTATGCGGCAGAGGCGAGCGGGCGAGAGAGGCGAGACCACCTACCGAGGGACAATCGGCCCGATTTCTTTGTTAGCGCAAGCTGCTGTTACTCGCGGCTTTGATTGAGCGCGTGTACAACCTATACGCATGTGTCTGCGCGCGTGCAGTCGCGACTATATATATACGCACACGGCCGCATACACTGCGGCGCGGGCATTAATAGTTTCGCCTTCCGATATTTACAGCCTACCTGTTGCTGAACAAGAGAGAGAGAGAAAGAGAGGTGTTGAGCTTTTCTCCGCGGATTTTTCTTTGTTCGTCCCCCGAAAGCTGCGCTCGAGGCGCATATATATGAGGACGTCCAGGAAATTTCGGAAACAACTCGGACGGAAAAGTTGCAAAAAATTTTCTTGAAAGCACGCTTACTAGACCTGCTTTTTCTCGTTCCTCAGGTTGTTCTGAAAGAGAAAAAGCTCGCGTACACGGCCGATAGTAGGGTATACTTTGTTCCGGAGCAAAAACGACTCGAAAAAACGAGAAATAATTGACGAAAAAAGAATTCATAGATTTTTTTCTCGAAAACTGTGGACTTTTCCAAATATTTCATTAGAACAAAAATGTCTTGAAATTAATCAAAAAATGTTCTCGAATTATATGTTCTCGAAAAAATTTCAGAGCATTCTTTCACGAATTTTAAGACATATTCGTTGTAATGAAATTTCTAAATAAAAGTCCATAGTTTTAGAGGAAAAAATCTACCAATTATCTTTTTGTTAATTGTTTCTTGTTTTCTCGAGGCGTTTTTGCTCCGGAATAAAGTATACCCCTCGATCGGCCATGTACGCGAGCTTCTTCTCTTTCAAAATGACCTAAAAAAACGAGAAAAATCAGGTCTGGTAGGTGTGCCTTCAATAAAATTTTTTGCAACTTTTCCGTCCAAGTTGTTTCCGAAATTTCCTGGACACACTCAAAGGAAGGCGGCGGCTGGGAAATCACGAGAATTCCACATTAGCATAAAATTTTCTGAATTTTTGAATTTCTCTCTCCATCGAAAAATTCATTACGTATACTAATGCACGTAGAATCTTATATATATATATATATCTCAGGAAAAAAATCATGCGGGCTCGCGAGCGGAATAAGTCCGGGATACAGTACGAGTATTACGAAAGTCGCGGACTGCCTCTCTGCGCGGATCGGCTGTTATACACAGAGAAGAACCTCGACCCGTACGTGCGCTGAAAGTTACGTTCGGTTTTTCGTCTTTAAAAGGGCCCGCGCGCGTCCCGACGACGCCAAGCGCGCGCGAAAAACCGGTTCTCTCTCTCCGGCTCCTCCCGGCGGCGATTGGCCCGTTCGGCGAATTCGGCAACTCGCGCGCACTTTCGGGGATAACGAGGCGAGCGCAGAACCGATTCCCGCGCTCTTGCAGTTCCCAAAACTGGTTTGGCCCTCTCGCGCGTATACGTGTAGTAGTACGCGCACGTGTGTGTGTGTGTGTACGTAAGCGATGCTTCGGAGGAGGAGGAGGACGCCTATCGCCTCGTGGCGTCTTCTTCTTTGTTCGCGCGGGAGAGTCGCTGCCCGAAGAGCGTACGCGACGTCCGTTGGAGTAATGATTTTTTTTTCCTCGTAAGATGCTGCTGCTGCTGCTGTCACTTTTAAGGACGGGGTCGAGCGCGGGTTAGCCGAGATTTTCATTCATCCGAGGTGTTTACGCTCGCCGTGTTTAAATATTGTGTTTTTTTTTAACAATGAATTACCGATTACCAACGCATTACTCGTAACGCATTACGTATAATTTACTCTATCATAATCGTCCGCAAAAGCGCCCGCCGATATTCCCAATAAATCAGTTTTATACGATCCACCGTACATAACGCTTCTCGCGCCGCCGCGTCGGCGCGGAACGAAAAAAAGGCGATCCTCCGTCAAATTGATACCGGTATATAGCGCCATTTTCAGCAGTCTCGCGCGACGATCTATATACGATGATCTATACTCTTACACAGAAACTCGGCGGCGGCGTTTGCCGCGGCAGCAGCAGCAGCAGCAGCTGAAGAGACTCGGGCACGAAAGGTATATAATACCGCACGCGATACCGTTGGGCTCGCGGCGGCGGCGGCGGCTCTTTTTGCGCGTGGCCTTGAACTGCGCCGCCGCCGCCGCCGCTCGCGATGCTACACCGGCTTTGGGGGCAAGAGCGCGGCTCTTGTATACGGAATATCGCGCGATGACGGTTGCGTCCGAAGCTATGCGCGCAGCGAACATTCCGCGCTCCGGAGTTTGCTTACGGATGTGCGTTTTACGCTTGAATATTTTAACGAAAATTACAGAGGGAGAGAGAGGCCAACCGAAATATTTTTCGGCGCTTATTTTACTGCGCGCTGCGGAGCGAGCGAAGACGCGGAATTACTCTATCACCAGGTCGTAGCGGCTTTTTCGGCGATGCTGCTGCGTTGGCCTAAAAGTGCAGGGCACAGAAAGCAGTCGGGAGGAATGAGAGACTTAATGGAGCACACGCGGTTTAAAAGTATAACTGGATTTTTTTCTGCTCGGAGTATTATTATACGCGTCTCGGAAACGAAAGTTTGTTGTTAAGGTCGAATACCAGAGCAGGATTCGAAACGCTTAGTAAATTTATAGTTTATTTTCTGGTTAAATTAGTAGTGCTAATCGGGAGCTAATAATTATCGGGGGTTCAGAAATCGAAAATTTTTTTTTAAAGCTAGAGAGGCTTCTGACAGATCCGACTTTCTTCTGGTAGCTGAAAGATAATAAAAAATACAGAGGAACATATGGGAAAAAAAGAAAATCGGCTATTCGGATTTTTATTTTATTTTATTTTTTTTTAAACGGACATAACTTTTGATCAGACTATCGAATCTGGGCAAATTTTGTTTTTAAATTAAAGCTCTTTTTTTGTACTTTATTGCAGTGCAATTTGAAATTTTATCTGTACCTCGGAAACATTCGTAGTTGTTATTATTCCAGTATTTTGACGCATTAATATTTTATAAAAAAAAATGTAAAGTGGCCCAGAAATATGGTTACTAGTAGATCCGAACCTCTAGTTTAAAAAAGAAAAAAAATGTGATCCCCGAAAAGTGCATTTTTCCAGGAGAATTGGTCGTATACGCTTTCATCCCGACGAAATCGCTCATCGAGAGCCTATATATACAACTGCGCATCCATTTCCTTCAGCGATATTAGCTCGCGTTATATACACGCCTCGGCCGAGAGGCAATTTACACTGAAGCTCTGAGACAAATTATCAATTGTTCGCGCGTAAGAAGAAAGAAAAAAGAAGAAAAAAACGTCGACGCCGTGCTGAGCCGAGCGCCGCAACACTATATGTATATTGCATATATATAGAAGGCGCGCGCGAGAGCCGCAGCGTCGTATAGTAGTACATATACGTCGCCCACACATAACAGTCGCCCCGACACACGCTGTTTTATGAATGGAGCCGCGTAGGCGCGACTGACTGCGGCTCTCCCGATCGACTCCTAGTCGATAACGATACGCCGGTCGCCGCGAGTAAAGTTTCACGGTCGTAATATTATATTCTACTCCCGCGCGTCGTCGTCGTCGTCGTCGTCCCCGCTGCGTGTCTCTGTACTCCTCGTTTTGCGCGCTTTTTTCTTTAATCCTTCTTCCCTCGAGGATGAGAGGCGATCGTTTTGAAAAAAAAAAAAACAAGAAAGAAAGAAACGTCTATGTCCGTACCTGGTACGTATAGATGTGTATACGTGTACTACACACCGTATAGTCAGAGACGATAATCGACCGGACGCTCTCTATCTCCTCGGAAGTTTATTCGATTCCGGATGTGTGTATTATTACAGGTTTTCGCTCGGGCCGTTTAGCCCGCGTTGCTTTAAATGTTAATGCGTCAATGAATATATACCGCGCGAGATGATAATGATCGCGCGTCGGGGATACGTATCTTTTGTTACTTTTCATGTAAATATACAGTCCCGTCGCATTATTTTCGCGCTCGCGCTCCCTCTCATGGTCTCCCCCTCCCCGCGCCGCGCCGCGCGAGACCGACGAGCTATTAATTATACATGCGTTGTAAAATCTCAAAGTTAAATGAAACTGTAAAAGTGGTCATTATCATTCTGGCATTAAAATGTTCAACGCCTTGAAATCACCATAATTCATACGACTCGTTGCGAATGAGAGAAGGAAGGGGGTTCGGGGGGAGAGAGGAGGGGGGGAGATGCGCGCAGATGAATTCAAGTCGCGCTTATACATATATAAGAAATAAATAAATGGCCATTTGCATGTACTGCGAGGCGGACGACGTTAAAATTTCAGGGGAAAAAATGAAAAGCAGTACGCGCTAGTCGCGAGATCGTCGTCGTCGTCGTCGTCGTCGTCGTCGCGACGAGAGAGAGAGAATTAAGATGCATCGCGGACACTTATAATACATACGCAGAGCGAGGCGAAGCGAGAAAAAAAAACGACAGCTGCTGCGTTCGGAGTCTGGAAAAATACGTCAGCCCTTGCGTCTGTGTACTCGCTCTCTCCTCTCTCTCTCTCGGTATATACGTATATATACGTGTCCCGTCTGCCTTTCGTAAATCATGTCCGCGGGCTTATCTCGGCCAGCCGCTGTCTCCGCGCGATACACCCACCCGAATTCACGTCAGAACTGTTGTAGCTACAGGAGGAGCAGCGAAAGCGACAACCGCGAGGTGTGAAAGGCGTGTATAGACGGGTATGTATACACGCACACTACACGTGTGGCTCACTGCGTGGTCGTCGTCGCCGTCGTCGTCGTCGTCGTCGGTCTCGTCGACCTCGTCGTCGTCGTCGTCTCGCCCCCGTCCACTGTCTCGCCGCCCGGAAGTTTGATATGTTTATGGGTTAACTCTTTGTTCCGTTTTTTTCTCTCTCTCTCTTCCACCTTCTTATTTTCGTTTATTTTACATACATACGCGCGTACGCTGCACTGCGGCGATAAATCAGGTTTGCGTTAACCGAATTCACGCGAGACGCGCAGCGAGCGGCGACGAGGTTGATTCGGCGATTTTTGCGGAGCGCGGAACGCTATTACAGTCAATTATTGAATGGCTTTTAAATGGAGGAAAAACGAGCAGACGCATTTCTTGCAATGTCGGAACTTTCGCAATTCGCGGCGGCGCGGAGAGAACTGCTGTAATAAAAGCTGCACTAAATTACTGCCAAGTCCGCGCTGAGCGACTGGTATTATAGAGGGATATTACGCTTTTTCGACAGCTACCGCAGCGACTAATTGCCGGTTATTTCTGCCAGGAAAAGTTTCCCGTTTACAATATATTCTGGCGTGTGTATGCCACGCACTCGGTCCATATATATATATATCGCTCTACATATCCGTGCACTGATTATATGCAGCATTGATGATGCTGTTGTCTCGATGGGGGGCGAATATATTGCTATATATACAAGAAAATCGCGTAGCGCGGCGGAAAGCTTCTTTATAGTCACGTGCGAAAATTCGGCAAACTTTACTTTGCGTTATTACACTTACTGAAAATCGCGAAAATTTCGCAGACCGTAAGCCACCGCATCGAAAACAACTGCGCGGCAAAGAAAAAAAAACTAATTTCCACGACCCGCGCGCTCACCCCGCGCGTACTCGAAACTGCAGTTACACCTCTTCCGACGCGCACACATTCCCTCTCGCTGTCTCCCTCTTAGCACCGCGAAAATTAATATTGTCTGGAGAGAGCAGTCTTCCCCCCCCCCCTTGTGTGTATGTGCGCAATTTGCCGCTGCAAGACGCAGAGTCTCACGCGTAAACTTTGTTCTCTCCCTCGACGTCTCATGGATAGGGGGGGGGAGGGGGGGGGGTAGCAGTAGCGCAGTATTTCGCGCCGAGAGCGGATCCGCCGCGGACGAGAGAAACAGGGCTGCTAGCGGTATACACAGGAAGTAGGAGACAAGAGATGAATCTAATCCCCCTACCCCCGCCCCTCGTAATCTGATGTAATTGAAGGCGCGAGCGAGAGAGAGTTGCGCGAGCTTCTATAAGGTTAGGCACACTTAACCTAATAAAACAGGTGCTGCCGTTGTGGGAGCCGCAGTGGCGGCAGGACTCGAATCTTAGTTTCTCGCTGCACAGCCATAGTCAGTCTGCGGCTTTTACGGATCGTGATCCGACTGATTGGACGATCGGTGAAACAATCGCAGTTCTCTCGCCCGGTTTCTCTCTTCTCTTCTGCGCCTTTTTCTTATACCTACGGCGTTCGCTCGTGATTGTATGCGGTGTCGCACGTGCGAAACGAACTGATTACAAGGCTTTTCAGGCGCGAGGGACTCACACGTGTAATTGAGCGAGGGACTCGTGCGAGAATCGCTGCGCAAAAATTCTCGTCCCTTTCGTTAAATTGTACAGAGGCGTACTATTGAACGTTTATAAAGAAAATGAAGTTTACTTGCGTTGTACTAATGGATTTTTATTTTCTTTTTACAGGTTAGTATCCAGTGCCTCGTCGCAGTGCTGTACTTCGAACCGGTGACGTACAATCCACAAATTTTTCCCGATACATATTCTCCCTCGGCTCAATTGCTCCGTACGCTATACCAACATGGGAAAATGGAACGGATGTTTCCTCATGCGCCATCGTGCACTCAAGAAAAATCAAACACGCTTCTTATTTCCGCGATAATTAACGCTCAAAACTGCTCCAAAAAAAGAATCGAAGCTTATTATATCCTCTGGAAATCCAGCAGCAGCAGCAGCGGCGGAGCAGAGTATCAGCTCGTTCTCTCGTCTATCGCCTATATATCCCGCAACGGGCGCTTTTCTCTCTCCCGATCCATCTCTCTCTCTCTCTTGCCTCGCGCCCCAGAATTTTTCTCGATCACGCGACGAAGCGATTGCTCCGATTAATTAGCCGTCCAATTAACGCGCTCGACGCTCTCGTTTTGCGCAGCTGATTTGATCTTCCCGCTCTCTCGTGCCCCCTGCGCGCACGTCGATGAATTATTTATCCGTACAGCTTCCTCGGCTAATTGCTCGCGCCCGACACTCTCGCCGACGGCTTCTCCCCTCTCCGGCACATAGACGAGTAGCAGAGTCGATCGTCGCGAGGAAGAGAGGATGTATTTTCATTTTTTTTTTTCTATATTCTAGCCGTCCCCTATACCCCACCTTCCCTCGATTTCCCCCAACTATTTTTCGACGCTCGAAGCTCGCCTCGTTATCGCGGAGAAAATATAGCGTTCCTCCTCTGCTCTCCTCGGGACGAGGCGGAGGATATTATTATCTCGCGTGAAATTCAGAAAATTTCCTTCCCCCCTATCTCTCGCAAGTATTCGATGAATCTGGAAATATCTTCGCGCAGCTCAGCGGCAGCAGAACAATTTCCAAGCTTACGAGCAAAACATCGCGTTTCGAACAAGACGAATCCCCCGACAAGGCGCAAAAAGCAAAAGTTTCGCTCCTCGCGCGCCGCGGCTGTATCCGTCGGTTAATACCTATACACACACAGCATATCGGCTGGGATGCAGCAACAGTAGCGCGCGCGCGGGGATGAATCGGCAGCGGCAGCAGGAATGCGAGGCTCAGTCGAGCGAGGCTTTCGCGGAAATTCGAGCCGCCGCGCGGCGAGTTATGAATGAAAAGTTCATCGCCGTGATAATTCGTTTCTCTCTCCCTCACCCCCCCCCCTCCCGCGCGCGCGCGCGAGAGAGAGACTATATAGCGCCTACTGCCGCAGCGGATAAACCGTCTCGATGTAGGAAGCTCGTAATGATACAGGAGCGAGGGACTGCACTGATTCCTTTCAGCGATCTCTCCTCCTCCTCCTCATCGTCCTGGGCAGTAGCGCAGGGGGGCACACGGCTCGCCTCGTTTCCTGCTTCCGCGGCTCGCTTTTTCTCTCGCTCGCTCGGCAGCTCCGCAGCACACAGCGCACCTGTGCCCAGCAGCAGCAGCAGCAGCAGCAGCCCTTTACTTAAACGCGAAGCGCGATCTTGATTTTTCCTCGGAACTGGGGCTCTTTAACACTTTGCGGAATCCGAGCGCATAAACTGCGGCGCGGCAAGTATAGCCTCGCGTCAGCAGGTTTCATTCAATTAGGGGGGATGGCGGGCGGGTGGGGGCTATATACGCGCGCCCCGACGCGACGACTTTTGCCCAGTCACGAATTCCTCGTAAATCTCCGAGTAATAAACAAAGGGAAAATCTGTCGTCATCTCGGGCGCTCGCTCCCTCGCTTTTTTCTAGGTGCACTGGAGCTTAATGCCGAGAGAGAGTCTCTCTCTCTTTCTCCTCCATGTGCTTTTATTCGCGAGTCGCTCGTCGTCGCGTCAAAGCGCGCGCGTATAAATCAATGAGCTTATATGGGCGCTGCTCCTCTTCTGCGCTTTTTTCTCTCTCTCTCTCTCTCTCTCTCGGCTGCGGCCTTTTTTTCGCGACAGAGCTCTGCAGTGCGCGCCACGCGATTACGCGAGAATTTTCGCGCACACGAGAACCACAAAAGAAGCGCCGGGGAATTCCGTTCCGGGTCACGGCCGAGCGACGGCTTTTGTGTAGATCTCGCGCCGAGAGCCGACGTCGTTCAAGTTCCCTCTGTCTCTCTTTCTCTGTGTAACTACGGTTAGAACGGCTGCTGCTTTCTCGCTCCTCTCTCGCGTACTAGTCTCTGTGTTTGAACTTATAATAAGAGAGCGAGAGAGGCGAATTAGTTGGAATTAGCGCTGCTGTTTAGAATTGCTCTGGAATTTTTTGGAACTAATCGTGTCCAACTGGAATTGATAGTTCGCAGTGATACTCTGGCCCGATAGAAATTCATCCATTTGTTGCGCAGAAAAAAAGTGATAACCGGACGTATCGAGAGGTCTATGGACAAATATTCAAGTGCTTTCTAAATCATTTTTGTTTTTCATTGGAAAATTACGTACGAATTACTATATTCGTTTGCGCAAAGTAAAATACGTCATGCGAACACTAAAGTAATACACAACAGAAAAGATGTGCCAAGAAGTAGCTCACCGATTGAGCCTCGAACATTTTCATCCGTAAAATTTAGCGACAGTCTTGAACATTATCGGACAAACCAAGCGGAAAATAATTCTCGACGTGCTCTTGTCGAGGGAAAACTCGCGATCCAACGAGAGCAAGACGTCAATAGATCGGCTTGCACAGCAAGCTCACGCGCACACATAGAGACTTGTATTACTCCGCGCGGCTCGTCGGCTATGTGTATATCCGAAAACTGTTCTCTAGCGAACAGCTGCTGCTGCTGCTGCGGCTGTGCCGGATTCGGACACAGCGGCTTGTAATCGCCGTTAACAGCCGGCCGGTATAACTCGCTCGGGGACAATACTACCGCCGACTGTTATCGAGGAGTCCCGCGTTAAGCAGACCATTACTCGATTGTACCGACTACCTATGCTATACACTCCGTTACTCGCGGCCCGGCGAGACAGTCCTTTGGGACGACTCTCGCGGCGGGGTTTATAAGGTGCCGAGACTACTACATAGCGCCTGCAGCAGCAGCAGCAGCCTTCATTGAAAACTGCTTGTTTTTCTTTTCTCCTCGAGCGTTTCGCTAATTCTCATTTTCATGAATATTCCGAGGACATCCGCGCGGCTGGTTCTCGTGATTTAGCGCTCGAGTCGCGCGGGCAAGTGTGCGCTGAGCAAGTGGAAAGTCCCGGGGTAAGCCCGTGCGTAATTTCTATTTTGCTGCCGATTCGAGAATACACACACACACACACACACACACACCGCGAGATTGGCCTGAATTACGTCAACAATCGAACGGCGCCGCGCTAATTTCGTGCGAATCAATGGTACACGCTTACGATTTCACGAAATCCGTCGGCTCTAGCGATCGATCATCCATCTCACAACACAGATAGTTCTTTCCAACCTATTCGATTACTTTCTCGGTCTATATACGCGTATACACGCACTGAAATTCCCCGCTCGTGCACTACACGCGGAAATTGCGCTTGTCCTGCCACGCGATGTATCGGACTTTCCTCCTGTAGCAATTTTTTTTTTCTGTTCTTTTTGTTCGGCTCGACAACTAACCCACTGCCTCTCGCGAAAGACACACGTATCTCGGTTCCGCATATCATGCGGAGTAATGAAACTTTGTCACGATTAATGTACCGTGTAAAAAAAAATGTAAGTTTGGCAAGTTTGGCCAAATTGTGACAAACTTGATGTGTTGCTAAAGTTTATCACAACGTGGCCAATGAGACTTTAGATTTCAAGCGAGCGCGCGTACGTTAGTTGCAAAGGCTTTAAATTAAGTTATGCACAGTTTTGCAAAGAAGAGAAAATTTATGAACTATGATATTTTTTTCTCTTGTTTGAGTTTGTCCTCCTCTCTGATTTCTACTCGGATTTTTGATAACACTAGGCGCTTGTTGAGTGTATCTCTTTCGTTACTCCAATTTTTTTCAACTATGAGTAGTTCTTTTTTTACTATGTCTTGAACCAGTAATTTTACGCTGGTTAGCTCTATTTTTATATCTGCTATTTCATTAACTAGCTGATTTAATTTTTTCAAAATTTCTGTTAATAGATTCTTCTCATTCTCAGCTTGGCGTTTAGCATCGTTTTTGGACCCATATTGTTCTGGCTAAATTGTTCACTCAGCATACTGTCGATTAATTTGTTCTTGTTTAAATTGCTTCTCGGACCTTGAGGAGCCATACCTAGCGAATGAGCGTCGAGTGTAACGGCTTCCGCTTTTCTAACCTTAAACTTGCACTGTGTGTCGATTGGGCGATCCGTTCAATCCTGTCAGAATCCCTTCAGATTATATCTCAACTTATTCGGCATAACTCTGGCTTCTAGATGGAACCCTATCATGACAATCAATACCTTTAACAGTCAATAATCAGTAAAAATTCTTGCCAGCAGCTCACATAACGTCCCTGCTAAAACACGTGCCAACCGGAAGTCTAAGAAGAGAAAATTAAAAAGGCTGTAAAGACGTCATTAAATCGACTTAAAAATTATAAAAAAAAGTTTTCCCAAAAAGCGAAAATTATGCTAAAACATTCCAAAATTTTAAAAATGTATTAAGTTCTATATCGCTTTAATGCAACTTAATTATATTTTACATATTACATTCTAAATTATATTACATTCTATTCTAACGTTTAGTGTTCACTTATCTTACTACAACTTAATAAAAGTTTTAAAATAAAAATTGCATACCTGGTGCAAGAAAAGGGTTGGGTTTTGACGAAACGAAAATTGTGCTAAAATATTCCGAAGTTTAAAACATATATTGACTTCTATTTACATACTTTAATGCAGCTTAATGTAAAAGGTTATTAAATAATAAATTGTATTTGACATTCCAAAGTTTACTGTTGACTTACCTTGCTGGAACTTAATAAAAGTTTTAAAATAAAAATTACGTACCTGGTATAGGAAAAGGGTTTTGACGAAACCAGTAGTTTGCGGACCCAGCCGAAAGCGAATATTTTGCGTTCTTCTGGCCGAAATAATAATATAATAAAAGTAAGCAGCAAAGGTGCATTTTTGAGTTTAGACAAACGTAAAATTATTTACAAATTTACAATAAACTTTTATTAAGAACTCTCAAATTTTTCGCAACTTAATTACGAAAATTTCGGCTCTTGTAAAATCATTAAAAAATGTTGCAAAACTCTGCACAACTTAATTTGAAGCTTTTGAAACTAACGTACGTGCTTTTCGCTTGAAATTTAAAGTCACATTGTGATAAACTCTAGCAACACATCAAGTTAGTCACAACTTGGTCAAACTTACATTTTTTTGTATATGTGTACGCAAAATTAGCGCTTTCATATATGGGTGGATGCAGCTGCATATCGTTGACGATTTGTAATGAATATAGCTAACTTGCCATCGTGGTGCTATCGCGCCCCTTGATTGTATAATTTTTACTACAGCATTATAGTATTGTTTTTTACTCAGATTTGGAACTTGAAATAGAAAATATCAGCATAATTACAGTAAAAATGCTGATAATAGCGGTCTGTGCTCAAATGACTATAATTTATCGTACTTTTTCGTACTTACACATTTAAAAACTAATGCTTATTTTTTTCAGTATAATACATTTTGCTAAATGTTTCCTTTAGCTTTTCAGTTTATTTTGCAATATACTCTTATGATATTACGGTCAGATATAACATTATATGAAAGTATTGCACCGTTTCTTCAGTATGTATAAAACTCGTCTTCTGATCAAAACGTGTAATTTTTCACATGACTGATAGAATACAGTATGAAGAATTTAATGGGTCACTTATTCATGAATTTCTTTGTAATATTAAGCTGTAATAGTGCCGATTCTTTAACTGACTGGATAAATTTGTTAAAATGTAAAATTCAGTACAATGTTCAGCCAAACCAAGTAGTTATAATTAAAAACCAATCTTACCAAAATTATTTTATTGAAGAGAATTTTCTTCAACAAAAGATAATTCAAGAACTACCAGTCAAGTTGATCGATGTTGTAAAACCTCTGGATAAATTTATGTCTCAGTCTGCATTACAAAATATGAGAAACATTGTATTTTACATGACAATAATGCACAAAAACCTAAACACAACGAAATTGGCAATGAATTTTATCGATTCGGTGGTTTCTTTGTCGCCACGTCGCAGGCAACCTAAATGTTTGATAATTATCTTCAGCGAACTAAGGAAAAATCATGACAATTACAGTACGATTTTAAAATTTGCTTGGTTAAGAAAAATGTTAGACATAACGATTCTTGCTGTATACCGAAATGGCAATGAAATCTTCTCATACAATCCATTTCTTGAAATTGTCACTCAAAAAGCTTTTGGATTAACGACTAATTTATTTCCTGATAAGTTAAAAGACATGATGGGATACCGTGTAACTACGATGGCGTATAACCTTACACCATTTATGAAGACAACGACAGATCAAAAAGGAAATATAATAAAACTTGAAGGAATCTACTATCCATTGACAGAGTTTCTAGCGAAAAATTTAAACTTTACATTAAAGGTCGTGAGTGTAATCTATGAACAAAACGCATCTAAGGTAAAAAATGACCACATGAAGGCCTTATTGGACGGTTCTATGAACATCATACCCGGAGTGGTATCTCTCAATCTTTTTAACTATGGCATTCAAGTGGAAATGGGAAGTTTTGTTTGGTCAGCCACGTACATGGCCGCTGTACCGGTTCTTTTAAACTACCAGGTCCTGATACCACATCAACTTTATATTTACTTGTCGACTCAGGTCATATTGTTTCTTTTCTTAATTCTCATCACCAAAGCTTTACGATTTCAGCAAGAGTATTGGAATGTCCATGTCATATTACAGACCTTAGTAAGTTCGTCAATTCTCAAATTACCAAAAAAATTACCAGAACGACTGTTTTTCTTGCTTCTGATTGGCATCGCTTACGTTAACTTTAATACTTTGTTTACGCACCTGAGTGAAGTTAGGTTTGAGAAGGAGATGCAATTTGACACATTCGAAGACATTGATGTATCCGGCTTTGATGTCTATGTTGACAATGGCTTCGCTTCGCGCATCTTTATTTCTAAAAATAAAGTATTGCAGAGAATTAAGCGAAAGGTAAAAAATGTTTCAGACATTCAAATTTGCGCCAAGAAGCTTAGAGACAAAGACCGAGTGATATGTATTGGAACCCAGTCCGAGGTTTCGGTAATGGTCAAAGAAAACATCCACGGGAGAGTCGCTAACGTGAAAATTGCCAAACCAATATTTTGGTCCGAACCCATGACATACTTCTTCGAAAGACAATCACCATTTGTTGAAAAAATTGATGAAATATTGCAGAAGGTCTTGGAAGGGTCTTTATTTTTAAAGATAATCCGCATGCCCTTAATTACATACGATACCAAAGCGGGAAAGTTTGAAGATAGCCCTGATATCTCACTATGGTATTTAATTGTTTTGGCGATTTCGGGATATTTGATCTCAATAATAATATTTATTGGAGAGCGTATACGGTATATCACTGATTCTTTATGAAGATGTACAATAACACTGGTAGAAACATACACCAGAGTAATCCAATCGGCTTGCCAAAATTAGACGGTTTGACGAACATCGCTGGTAAGCGTTTGCGAAAGATCGCGCTTATTTTTTTACGACAAATGATTGTACCACTCACCGATTACCGGTACCAAGGGATTTATTTGTTGATTTGTATATCATTTTATCAAGTTAATGTAATTAATGAAAATCAGCAATAAATATTGTCAATTCGCCGGCAACAGAAACATTATTATTTTCAACGAAGACTCGAAAAATGACGGCACATTTCGTTCCATTTTATTATTCGATTGTATTATTGAAGAATTCAGTAGTCGATTGTGTTATTGAATAACAAGTGGCTCAGAAAAAATGATACAAAAAAACATAGTGTTCACAAAAAAGGAAAATTATGCTAAAACATTTCGAAATTTTAAAAATGTATTGAGTTCCATTTATTACTTTAATGCAACTTAATGTAAAAGGTCATTCAATAATACATCACATTTTACATTCCAAAGATTATTGTTCACTTATTTTTTTTACAACTTAATAAAAGTTTTAAAATAAAAATTACTTTAAAATTAGTTTAAAAAAATTAGCTTTAAAATAAGTTTTAAATAGAAAAAGCTTTTGCTACTAACGTACGCCTTTTCGCTTGAAATTTGAAGTGTCATTGGCCACGTTGTGATAAACTTCAGCAACACGTCAAGTTTGTCACAACTTGGTCAAACTTAAATCTTTTTGTTTGTTGGAGAATTTTGAATTCTTAATTTCAGAACTGTTAATCCTGTTAGAAATTTTGCTGTGAAATATGGCGGAGCTATCATAATATCATCATAATTTATGATCATGATTCATTTAATTTATAATCATAACTGATCCTATTATGTTACCATAACATACCGTAATATGATGGTTTACAATCACACGATTGTTCAACGTAAAAAATAGCATATTATCATAATAAACCCGATCTGTTCTCTACCAAGCTATATAATTAAAGTAAACTGTTTTTATCTTTCTTAAGAACCGAGAATTTTTCTTAATAAACACGGCAACTCGGCGTCCAAGAGCTAAAGTTCGCGCGCGCGAGCTTGCAAGAAGAGAAACTCGGAAAAGCTCGCGTTTGTGTGTCGGCTCGTTGACACTCGATGATTTAATACACACAAGCTGTTGGGCGAACACTTGATAAAACAATTACCGGATAACCCATTTGAAAGGGACAATGCGAGGCATCCGACTGCAGCAGCATCCCCCCCCCCTCCCTCCCGGCAAGTACGAACATATTCGGGCTCTTGTTAGCCATGACTTAGCCCACCGCGGCGGAAGTCCGGATACACGACGGCAATACACAAGAAACCGAGCGGAAGAAGCGGCGGCGGCGGCAGCATGTCGTATCGGGGAGGCATTCTTACGCTCGGTATAGTTTATAGAGAATTCCTAGGCGGCGGTAACGGGAACGTGGCTCTTCATTAACATTGTTCAGCCGTTTCCTCGCGATGCGTACCGTATATAGTGCACACGAGGTAGATAGAGACGATCCGTCCTCGGCAATTATACGACAACTCGTGTGTACGCGTGTACATCGGCGCGCGGTGTACAACCCCGCCCCACAAACTTTTCCAATTTGCCGCTCGCTAAAAGCGCAGCGACTCGGCGCCTTGCCGCTGTAAACAGACGCATTTTTTACTCGACGCGGTGCTCTGCTGCTGTTGCTGCTGCTGCTGTCGCACTCGCGCGCGCGCGAGAGAGAGAAGAGAGTATGACGACATTATGCGGGTGCGATTTATCGTGCCTGACGACATTTTTGCCCCGTACACCCAACCTCCCCCTCTCCCTCGCTCGCGACGCCCAGCAGTTTCGGGGCGACTTTATTGCGCTCGGCTATTTTCCGTCCGCGTGTCTATAATAACGTCGGTAATGTACGAATAAGGAGGAGGAAGGGGGTGATCTCCTTCGGATTCTCGCGAAAAGGAGAGTTATACGCGGCTCGTATAAGCGCGTTATGATTGGTATTTTTCAACTGCACCGAGCCGTACGCTGATGTTTGCGACGTCGTCGTATCACTGAGAAAAAAGCAGTAATTTTTACAACTGTAAGTTTCAATTTAATTCAATAAGTAATCAATAAATGATAATAATAATCATAAAATAATAACATTCTACAAAGTTAAAAACAGATAAACATTAAAAAAAAATTTTTTAAATTATTTCAACCAAAATAAAAATTACTATATGGTATTGTAAAAGTTAGTGCTTGGGAAATCTGTGATTTACTATACTTTTCGTTGCATTAATGCATATTTCTCCGAGTGTACATATATATATTTGCACGCGATTGCAGACGATGCGGGGAGCTGTGTGCTATATATCGATTCAACGAGAAAGTCCGCGTTATAGATCGAACGTACGCGGGAATTTATTATTCGCCGAACGAAATCTCGAGCGCGGTGTCCTCTCGCGTGTATACGTACAGTGTCTCCGTCTCGTCGATCGACGAGACAAAATACACTTTCTCTCGGCGCGTGCGGAGCGCATTATAACTTGCATTCTATATATCTCGTACACAACGTCGCTCTCCAGACGATTATCCCCTGATTTATTAATCTGCTTTCCCGCCGTCACGAATTTTCCTCTTCACGTATTATATACACGAGTGCGCGGCATCGCCATCGGCGTGTATCGCGTCATCGTTTTTTTTTGCTCTGCTTTTTTTTCAGAAGCTCATCCCACACACACGCACACGTATAGTTCTCGCGGAAAAAAGCTCTGCGCGCTCGCCTCGAGCGGGAAAGTCGGCGAGCTGGAAATGAACAAAAGTCGCGCGCGCGCGAATCGATATTTGTGCTCTCCTGTTGGCAGGTTAATTTACAATGCTTGTAACGGGAGCGCGTATGTTTATAAATAATTTACGCGAGATACATTTGCCCCCCCCCGCCCCCTCCCCCTTTGATTGCATTAATCGCCGGGTATATAATGCCAGACGTTAAGCTCCCACTTATACGAAAAGCTCGCAAGCTCCCGGGGATCTGGTAATAAGCGAAAAAGAAGCTGCGAGGCTCGTGCGCGGCGGAGAAAAGCACGATATAACGGGGAGAGAAGCGGAAGCAGAGAGTAGGAAGAGAAGGGAGCAGCAGCAGCAAAGGCTCGCACGGCTTTTCGACGAATATCCCCTCATCTTACACGGGAGCTTGAACTCTCTCTCTCTCTGCACCTCTTTATCCAGCTCTTCAAGTTTCTCTATTTTCATCTCTTTCTCTCTCGCTCACTTACTCGTTCTCTCTCTCTCTCCTTCCGGCAAATACCGACACATCAAGCTTTTTCCCTTGTTCTAACCGTGTGCTCGCTTCGTCTCTCCCTGCGACTGTGTATCTTTGCTTCCATCGGGAAATTCGATTGCGCCCGACGCGTACATGTCGCAGCGCTGAATTTATGGGATTTTCCGAGGCGAGAAAAACGAATTGTTCATCCCTCTGTTGACTTAGGCTCCGCTCGTTACCCCCCGGCCGATCGCGCGACTCCCGTGAAAATTTAATGGACGCGAGATTCGAGTCGATTTTCACTCGGCAAACATCGTTGTATACGCACATTACCCGCTCCACCGGAAGAATCGGAAAAGTTTTTGAAAAGCCGATAAACTATACCCGATATTTTACGTTCGCATATAGGGCCCAAAACAAGCGATTATATATATATGCACGACTCGACTATGGATATACGCGTAATAGGCACACGCGAAGCTAGAAAAAAGGAAAAGCTCGGGGCGTATAAGCAGACTTTCATCGTGTCCGCTCTTCCTCGTCGTTTTCCCGTCGGCTGCGCGTCTCCGCACACAGCAGCCCCGAAGCACCAGCAGCGGTGCTCTTTAATTCCGACGACGGAAAATGACAGGGACTCGCGGGCGGGCCTCGTCGTTTTACTCGCCTCTCAGCGTGTCGCACGACGTCCGACAGAAAACAGGAAGCAGATTTACGAGCGCCGCTCGCCACTTAAAGAAGCCTAAGCTCCTCTCTCTCTCGGACGCTCGCTAAATCGGCTGCTCTTTAATTTTCGCCTGGCGCGAATAGAGGTCGTTAACCCGGAAAATTGGGACGCGAGATGACGACGACGACGATGCGCTCCCTATACATTTCTTTTTTCCATCTGCGGTTTTCGGCGGCGGCGGCTTGTGTACGACGGCGCAAAAAGGCATCAGATGCGGAGAATGTCGTAGACAATTACACGCGGTAATCATTCGAATTATCACAAGGTGCTTTCGCCCGGTGGCTCTCGGGGCTCTTTGGCTTCTGCGTCGTTGAGGTGAAAAAAAGACGATATACTCGTCAGTCTTCATTAAAATTCTTCTCCACGCTCCATTCAATAACGCTCGAGCTAATTTTACAATGGGGCGTACGAGCCTTTTTTTTTACGAAAACTCGCGACGACCAGCTTTAAATTTCGTCCATCTCCCCGCTCTCGCTACGCGGCGGCGCTCGGGAAAACTCTCGGAACAATTATCCACGAATTCCCGCTGCCAAATTATACAACAAAGTTGTCCGCAGCGATCCGTCAAACTTTCTACTCGGCGCGCGCGCCGCAGTAGCTCGCCAGCGGCGATATCTTCGCAGCGAAATCCTCCCGCGGGAGAACGTGTCTCTCTCTTTCCTCGCGCGCAAAAACGCGGTGTGCAACCACTCAAGCCGGATTATCGCTCTCTCTCTCCCTCTCGACGTTTTCCTTGCTCGCTTTCCCCCCCCCCTCTCCTCGATCCCCGCCGCCGCCGCCGCTTCCGCGGCAGTAAAAGATTCGCCGATAATAAAAGCAAATTGTAGTCGTTCGTCCGCTGCGCGCATAATGCGTCTACTCGGCACACACGGAGAGACGTCTGCAACGCGTCGCGTTTAAAAATTTCGCGCTCGGATGTCGAGAGGCCGGACTGTACACGCGAGAGAGGGACACTACACCACCGCACTTCGTGTAATTATGCGTATACATACGCGTGTAATTACGCGCGGGGCGTCGCAAAGTGCTTTCTTTCTCTCTCTCGCTCGAGAAATCATCCCCGCGTCGCTGGCAATTATACATATATGCGAACGGACGCGGAAAATCCGCTAATCCCCGCATTTTTCCTTCGGCTCGAATCTTCGTTCGGCTCTCTGGGCCGCTGCTGCTGCTGCTGCTGCTGCTGCTGCTCACTCGATGTGTATATAGGTATACAGCGCCGTGTTTATAGGAGAGAGAAAACTCAGCGCGGCGTATCCGTGACGCTTAAACGGGATGATAAATAAAGCTGACGTGTCCGGGCAACCGACGTGGCATCAGATATCGCCGCCCGTAACTCCGTGTGGCCGTAGAACGTAGACGCGCGCGCACACACACGTATATACACGCATACACACGGGCAGCTCGCGGAAACACGTAACCGAGCGCGTCGTCGTTTTTAGAGCCGATCCTTTCATTCATGAACGCGGGACTCGTGTGTTTTTACGCGAGCTACACGCTCGCACACACAGGCAGCTCTACTCCCTGTTTTTTTTATTTTTCGTTTCGACGCTTTTGTCGGGGAAAGAGAGAGAGAGGCGGCAGCAGCGGCGGTGGCTCTTGGGGAGGTTTTTGCACTCGTCGCCGCCGCCGCCGCTGCTGCTCGCTCTTTTTGCGCTCGTTCGGCTGTATACGGTATAGTTCTTTTTCCGCGCGCGCCTGGGCTAAAAAGCTCGAGAGTGACACGTCGGTGTCGACGGCTCGATCGCCGGGGCCGACGTTGTCGTGCTGCTGCTGCTGCTGCTGCTGCTGTTGCTAGAGTACTATGGCTTATATGCTTTTTATATTTTTTTTGTCGCCGCGAAAAATTCGAGAGAAGCGCGCGGCAATTAGATCGAGAGCCGGCGATAAGCCCCTGATGGTTACAAATGGCAATGTGCGCTCGCGCCAGTGCGTATGTATATAGCTCTGGCGTATATCGCGTCGACGAAATCAAAAGGGACACGACTACTACTACTACTACTACTGCTGCTGCTGCTCCGCGCTGTGGAATCAATCACTTGACAATACACGTGTATTATTTGAATCCCATGAATTGCTAATGAGTCCTAGGTGTATACGCGGCACTTGAGGGCTCGTCGCCGCTAATTCGAACCCCCTCCCCCCCCCCCCTTCGCATAGCCCAGTTCTAAGTGGACGCGTTCACCTGTTAAGGCCAACCCCCTCATCTCCGAGCGGAGCTCGTTTGTTGCCGTTTTCTCGGGAGCTATACTCCTTTGCGCGCAGTGCACAGAGAGAGAGAGAGAGAGAGAGTCGACTCGCCCTCCGCATCGGGGTCTACCAGATCGTAATCGCGTGACGCATTGGAATGCAAATTTCAGCAGTAGCTCTATACACACAGCTCGACTCTCTCCGCCGCGTTGTTATTCCGTTTGCTGCGCGGCCGACCGCTAATTATCGCTGTCAGTCGCGGTTAGCCGCGATATGATTTGCCGTCCGCTCTCTGTACGAGCTTTTTCCGCTCCGTGCCGCCATTGTTGCTGCGCGAAGCGCGACAAGACGGACTTGCGTCTTTACTCTCCGCTTATCCCCCCCCCCCCGTTTCACCCCTCGATGTGTATCGCGGCGAGCTGCTCCTTTTTAATACGGCAAATTGCTTTTGTTCGCCGCGACCAGAGAGAGAGAGATTCGATCGAAGATTTCGGTGTATTACGAGGGATGGGGGGGGGGGGGTTGCAACCCCCGGACGATATAATGGAACTCATCTTTCTCGCTTTCCTCTTTAGGGGGGATGCGCGATGCTTATCTCCTCTCCTCTCTCTCTTTCGCTTCTCGTTGCGCGAGAGAGACGGGAGAGATGCCTATCGCCTACTTCGCTATCCTTCGCGCGTAAATATTTGCGCTACTCGCGTGCCGCCGCTAATTTATGCGACTCCGACTCGCGTTACGTGCTGTATCGGCTGTCTCCTCTGCTCGGCAACTCGAGGTTAGTTATACCCGCGCACTACCGGCGAAAAAGGAATTTCAATTTTTTTTGGGGGTGATCGAGGGAAATTGCTCTTTTTTTCTCTGTGTCCGAGTCTCTCTCCGTCCGGCTGGCAATGTCTCCATTTCGAGTGCTCGCGTCGACCTTGTCGCGTTTTAAAAGGGACAGAACCGCTTGAGCACGCCATGCGGTCGTTAAGGGAGTTTCTCCCGCTCTCCGATTGTTATCCGCGCGTTTTAAAAGTATTTTTTGTTTTGCAAATTGAATAATAACAGTCGGGAACAATATCCGAGCCGCAGATCTAAGATTCGCAGACTGAAAAAACTGGCCAATGAGGGTAATACACGGGTCCCGTTTCCAGCAGGGTGTCTTTACACCCCCGCGGTTCAACGTGTACGTGTATACGCAAGCGGAGCGAAATTTATCAGTAGCTCCGCTCGGCGAATTTTTTTTTCTCGCCCACGGGAGAAAAGCAGTTGAAATTAAGCTTCCATGCTTATTCATTCCTCGAGTAATCAGCTAAAAGGGCTACCGCAGAGAGAGAGAAAGAGAGAACGTTTTACGCGTCTCGCCCGTGGAATGATTCATGCGATGAAGTTTCATCGCAATGGACGCGGATTTAATAAGATACCCGGGGTCTCTCTCTCCGCAATATGCAAATTAAAAGAGAGCTGCTGCTGCTGCTTCTCTCTCTCTCTCTTTCCCTCCCGTCGAAGGAATTTTTTCCCCATCGCGGTTTCCCTCCCCCCCCCCCCCGGCCTCCATTAACGGTAAGCGAACTTTCAATTCCTCGAGGACGAGAGAAGCCAAACGTTTGCGTATGCGCGGAGAGTGCGAATAATTGCCGCTAATTGAAACGAAGCGTGTATCGTCGGATTAGCGCTTTCCATGCCAACTGTGCGCGCGGAAGGAGAGACGAGCTTGCACAGTGTGGGACGAACGGCGGGAAATTTGAAATTGTAATTTTTTTTTTCAAACTCGTCGCAGATTCGAGACGCGCCGCGCAGCGTTTGCCTTGTCCTTCGCCCCCCTGCGAAGGGGTGGAGGGATGAGGGGGGGGGAGAAGAGAGGGTATCATCATCACCCTCTTGGGGTAAGCTTTCTTTCTCTTATCTCCGGGGGCGGCGGTGCTTATCCTTCGTCATTTTCTTCTTCGCGAAGGCTCTGTATACTCTGTCTCTCCGCTCTACCCTTTCGTCGGCCGCCGGCTCGAAAACTGAAATCCCTGATAAGCCTCCCGTCAATATTCCGGCTGATCCGCGGAGTCAGGACTCAATTATAGGCTAATGCCTCGGATAAAAAGCTGAGAGTACTTCTTTCTCTCTCATCCCTCCCGCGGTCTATCTCGGAATTTTTTCCTTCTCTCCCTCTCTGTCTACCCTGTTTAATATACAATTTTGCCTCTATTGTGCAACACGTTGTACTTCGCACTCGTCTTAACGTTTCTTTTTCCCTTTCTGTGTTTCAGGTAAGGAATCTCCGGCGACTCAGTCGTAAAGAAAACCACTTGTACGAATGGCCGCAGACGCGGGTACGTAACGCACGCCGCGAAACACAATAAAAACGCGTTTGAAAAAAATAACGCTCCTCATTACGAGCTATTAAGTGAGCATTAAAATATCGGTATACCGCTGTATATAGACGCGCAAAAGGGGGGGGGCGGAGAAAAAAAGAAAACCACGCGCAAAGTAGCTGTAGGCTCTCGCTATAAGCGGAGAGCCACAACCGTGAGAAAGATCGATCATAATTCGCGCGTCGGGAAATACGTAATTTGTAGCACTGGTGCGTTCGAGGCGCTATTTCCAAGCGTCGTAAAGCCGTCGCTCTCTCGCGACAGTTCTCCATTAGCAGTGGCTCTACGGTAAAAACGTTTTATTTCAGCCCGACCTAATGACGCGCGACCGAACAAGCTACTTTTCCATTGTTTTCCCAAGTTGTATCGGCTCTATATTTATGTCGTCGGGACAGCCAAGGCTATTTCGCTGCGAATCGCCGACGTACAGTATAAGTGCGCGAGCCAATGGATCCCCGAGAAAGAATCAATTTAAAATACAAATAGACGCATATGGATCAGCTTTGGAAAAATTACTCGAATAGGGACTCGAAATTCATTCGCTGCGCGGTTTAAATGCGTATAGCCACACATAGCTTTATACTAATAGGAGGAGCCGTAATACAGAGCCTCCCCCCCCCCCCCCCCCGACCGAGTGTAACAAACGAGCTGTTCAATCTCAATATAACCGTAGAAAGAAAACAATGAATGCCGTCTGCGAAGCGATCCATCTCCCAATTCGCGCGCACTGTGTATTCCGGCTAATCTGTGAAGTGCGCGCGCGGCAATTGTTCGGCGTATATAGCAGACGAGAATACCCTAGAATTTCCCTCGGTGGCGGAGAGGGGCCGTGCATTGAAAAGAGAGCCAAGAAAATTAAACGGCTTTTCATTACCGACGCTCGTCGTCGCGACGCCCACGCACGACGCGCTCGTTTTATTCGCACCGCACGCGTCAATTCCACGAGAATGAATCTCGGTCAGTCGGACGGGTCAGGTCCTTCAAACGGCGCGACGCCGCCTCAGTCTTTTTCCTCCCGCCGCGGCTTCTCTCGCTCCTTTGCTTCGGAACGTGTGGAGTGCGTACCTGTATATATGTGCGTAAATCCGGGAAAAACGACTCGGACGTAAAAGTTGGGAAAATTTGTCTTGAAGGGAAACTTGCCAGACCTGTTTTTTCTCGTTGTTCTGGTCATTCTGAATGAGGAAAAAGTCGCGGGCATGGCCGATCGTAGGGTATGCCGTTTTCCGGAGCAAAAACGGCTCGCCGAAAAACGCGAGAAATAATTTAAAAAAAAAAAAAGAATTCATAGATTTTTTCGCTCGAAAACTGTGGACTTTTAAAAATATTTCATCAGAATAAAATTGTCTTGAAATTCATCGAAGAATGCTCTGAATTTTTTTTCAGATTTTTTCAGGACGTTTTTCGATAAATCGAAAATTGTATTGGATCAATCTGAAAAAATTTCAGAGCATTCGTTCATGAATTTTGAGATATTTTTGTTCTAATGAAATTTTTGTAAAAGCCCATAGCTTATTTTGAGAAAAAAATCTATGAATTTTCTTTTTGTTAATTATTATTTCTCGTTTTTCCGAGTCGTTTTTGCTCCAGAAAAAGTTCTACCCATGTACGCAAGTTGTTCTCTTTCCGAATGACTCAAGGAACGAGAAAAATCAGGTCCGGTAAGTGTACCTTCCAGAAAATTTTTGCAACTTTTCCGTACGAGCTGTTTCCCAAATTTCCAGGATTTGCACGTACGACCAGTTCTCATAGAAAAATGCACTTTTCGGGGGTCTAGAAATCGAAATTTTATTTTTAAAGCTAGAGGTTTCGGACCGATGAGACTTTCTTCTGTAAGCCAAAAGTAACCATATTTCTGAGCCATTTACGTTTTTTTTACAAAAAATTAATGCATCGAAATACTGGAATATTGACAACTGCGAATGTTTCCGAGGCACAAATAAAATTTTAAATTACACCACAATAAAGTACAACACAAGAGCTATAAAAAAAATATGCCCAGATTCGATGCTCTGATCAAAAGTTATATGTCCGTTTTACAAAAAAAAAGTAAATAAAAATCCAAATAACAGATTTTCTTTTTTTTCCATATACCTCCCCATGTTAAATTCTAATGTTCCACGTTTCTCATGTTCCTCTGCATTTTTGACTACCTATCAGCTAACAGAAGAAAGTCTGATCGGCCCGGAACCTCTAGTGTAAAAAAAAAATTTCGATTTCTGGATCCCCGAAAAGTGCATTTT
This sequence comes from Philotrypesis tridentata, assembly GCA_018906965.1. Classification (NCBI taxonomy): domain Eukaryota; kingdom Metazoa; phylum Arthropoda; class Insecta; order Hymenoptera; family Pteromalidae; genus Philotrypesis; species Philotrypesis tridentata. Next base: position 1,871,815 of record JACCIB010000022.1, read on the forward strand.
TCTACGAGAACTGTTCATATACACAAGCTTGAATATTGTATATGCGTCACTCGTCACGACTCGCGCGTCGGTTGATTACGTTTTCCCGATAATACACAGACGCACGATGTGTATACACGGAATTTCGCGCGACTATGGAAATGGTTAATCGTAATTCTTGTTTAATGACGCGAGGAATGTCGGTGATAAAATTATTACAGCGTATTCTCGGCGCGGCTCCTCGTAAAAGCCCGCCGATCTTAAAATAAATAATTTACATCTAAAAGCTGCGAAGTTTCCTTTTCCGGTCTCTCTCTCACACACACATCTCTCTCTGTGTATACTATATACGTGCATTTATATATATATATATATGTATGTATATTCCGGCGATGTAAAAACACGTGAGAGCGACAGCGAGAGCGAAGTGCGGCAAAATCAATGCTCGTGTCCGATTCGCGAGAAAACGTATAATAATACACCGCCTCGGCGACGACCGCCGACGACAACGGCGGCGCTGACGACGACGACGACGACCACGACGACGACTCGGAGACATAAATTGGATTTTTTACGAGCTTTCGAATCTGGCGTGTATTACATTCATTAGAGCTCGCGGGGCCGTAAAGAGCGGAAATATACTTTGTTTCGCGGCTCTCTCGGAAAAAGTGTACTATACGTGGCCGTCGAGACTTCTCGCTGCAACATATACACGCGTAATTCCGCGACGAGGACGACGGGGGAAGCTTCCTTACGCGCTCGTCGATTATTCATAACCAATTAGTTACAAGCGTCTATAATTCATCGCAAACACTCGTAATACTGCTTCGCTCGCGCTCACCGGCTGCAATGGCACACGCGATAATTTTCAATTTAGCCGCGAAGCCTCGACCTTTCCCTTTCATCGCCGCTGTCCGCTGCTACGTATACTCCGGTTTCTGGCCGCACGCACACGACACGCAGTAGCGTAGACGCACACCGAGAGCGAGAGAGAAAAGGAAAATGTATTCAGTAGCTATATACACCGCGTGGCACGCGAGCGCAGCTCGTAATCGGAAATGACTGCGTTACAGAGGGAAAGAGAGGGAGCTTGTATGAATTCGCGTTTTCCCTATATACATATAGCTACATACACCCCGTGCGCGGGCGATCGTTCCGCGAGTTAAGCGCAACAACATTAGCGCGCTTGCGCCTACGGTTACTGCGCCTAATCGAATGGATCATTCGATAAATTATTCGCTTGTCGTCGTGATCGTCTCTCTGCGGCAGTATGTGTATGCGCGTATATATACACAGGCAGCGCCACGCAGTGTGTGCGTCTGTCCGTGAGAGCCGACATTGGACGGTATAATTAACGAGCTTCCTACGGTTTATACGGCACCGATACGCACCCGAAACCGTCCGGGCTTTCGCGTTGCGAAAATCGATCTCGATCGAGATCGCGCGCACGCGCGACGAGACGAGAGAGAACAATACAGCTCGAGATCTCGTCCGGGAGGTGTGTGTACGAGTGTGGATTTTGTGTATATATATATATATATATATATATATGTGTGTGTGTGTGTGTGTGTGTGTGTGTGTGTGTGTGTGTGTGTGTGTGTGTGTGTGTGTGTGTGTGTACGTCGATGCGGGCTTTGATAACATTAGAGGACCGTAACGCGCGCGTAATACAAAAATAAGAGTGCAAGGGTATTAGGTCGAATGCGCGAAACGAGTATTTTCTCTATGTAGCCCCCTATAAATGGGAGATTGCGATAGTATATCGAATCGACGAGCCAATTCGGGGAGCGTTATCAGAAAATTTCATTGCTCTGCGAGCGCAGCGCGCGGGGGGGGCCAAAACTTCCCGTTGCGCAATTGCTGCGAGGAAAATTCGGCATATTTCGCGCTCGGAATTTCTTGAAAACAAGGGTATTATCGGAAATTTCGGCGAATCGCTGACTCCGAGGAGGAGGAACTGTAATGTTGCGTCGATAATGCATTGGCTATGTATCAACAACGACGTTCGATAAACCGTAGCAAAAAAAAACGAAGTTAATTCGAGCAGCGCGCGCTCTGCCTTTCTCTAAAAACATACACGCACACGCTGCACGGCGTTCCAGCTGAGGTAAAAGCGAAATTCGTCGTGAATCAATCCAGCAGCTGTGTTTAGCGGCGGCGGTGGCGGCGGCAGTGGCAGGCCGCGCAGGGAGTCTCTCTCTCTCGTCGCGCTGGAGAGAAAACGGGAAGAGGGTTCTGCGAGCCGTACGTCAGGATCTCGTGGATCCCGCATTCATCTTTCTCTTTCCCCCCCCCCCCTTCTCCCCTCTACTCTCCCTCTTCACGTGTATACGCACAGACATGTCCTCGTATATATATATATATATATATATATATGTACGTACACATATGCAGATCGCTCCGGCGTAAAATTGTTTCATCGAACGGATCCGGTAGTCTATTAAACTTTTCCTTCTCTCTCTCTCTCTCTCTCTCTCTCTCTCTCTGCCCGTCCGTCTGTCTGTCTGTCTCCGAGGGGTGGGGGAGGTTGGGTGGCATTGGAAAAAGAAGCCACTCGTCGAAGCACGCACAAGAGAGCGGCATATCACTCGACTGCCTCGACTGAAAATCGACGGCAGAGAGAGAGACGTCTCTTTCATACACTTTTCACGGTCATGCGCGCCGCCGCCGAGAGAGCGCAATTTCTAATTGAAAAAATAAAAAGAAAAAAATGATGTTTTATATATATATATATATATATACAGTCGTAAAAGACGAAGAGAGAGAAAGAAGAAATTGTCCCTGAAAGCCAGCGACAACTAGCTCCCTCTCGCAACCAGCCCTTTTCGCGAGCACCCTTACGGCTCTCTCTCTCTCTCTCTCTCTCTCTCTCTCTCTCTCTCGACGCCGCCAGCCGGCTTTTCTGCTCGGCCGGCCGGCGTGCGCCCCGATCAATATTGCCATGGCTACGACGTGTGCAGCGCGTGGAGGAGAAAGAGAGAAGCGGCCCGGTACTCTCGCTCGCTCTCTCTACAATACCTGCAGCACTGTATCTCTCGCTCTCTCTCTCTCTCTCTCGCGGCGTAGGGGAGAGAGAGACTGCTGACGATTTTCCCGCCCAGCCGGTGATGCGCGCGCTCGAGCAGCCCTGCTGATGGTGAATTGTAAGGGCTGGCGCGGAGCGAGAGAGAGAGCCGAGATGTAATTGTGAAATGTGCGCTGAATTTTTACCTTTTTTCCCCCCGCCGAGGGAAGAGCGCGCGCCATAGTTGTCTTTTTATTTTTCCGCGGGATGAATTTTATATGGGAGATAGAGAGAGAGAGAGAGAGAGAGAGAGAGAGAGAGAGAGAGAGAGAGTCCGTTGGTGCTCCTCCTCCCCCCCACACACCCACTCCCACCCCCTTTTTTTTAATGCATCCGAGTTGTAATTTAGTTTTTCGAATGGTCCTTTTTTTACGGTTTCATCAGTATACACACGGGGCTATACCGCGATGAATTTCGTTATCTGCAGCGCGGACGAGACACACACACACACACGGACACCGAGCGGCGGCGGCAGGTGCGCGTCGTATTAAATGTATATTATGTTATATACACCGGCTCTGCGGTTTCTTTTACACGGTACAACAGAGTGTACACGGAACTTTTGCCCGGAGCCTTGTTATCTCCATAACGTCTCAATCGACTCGCAGACAAACTCTCTCTCGCTCACCCTCCCCCCCCCCCCCAGCGTCTACACGCCAAGATGGAATTCTCGCATTGTTCCGTCCGCGTATCATCGGAGCTGGCTTCTCTCTCGCGGTGTATAGTCGTGAGGAATGAAAGGCGCGCCGGATGTCTACATCTGTGTGTATAGCTATAGGAAAGTCGCGCCGGCTGATTGCAGCTGTAACAGCGGCAGCAGCAGCAGCAGCAGCAACCGGTAGCCTACGTCACGAGGGCCTGCAGACTCCCGCGCCGCTGCTGCTGCTGCCGTGTCTGTTCTGCTCGAGCGACTCTCTCCGCGCGCACCGGCGAGAGCCATTCGCGCCCAGCAGTCGGGCTGGCTTTTCTTTCCTCTCGCGTCTCCGGCTCTCGAGACGCCTCTGCTCGCTCCTCCTTGCTTCCTACAGATAGCTCGCGGAAGAAAGCGCGCGCCTCTCTCGCCCCGGCGTATATATAACGTATTCCTCGCGCTCCTTCTGGCTTTATCGTCGAGCGCGTTGCCTCGAATTTTTTCCGCGGGAAAAGCTGCGGCTGCGCCTGAAATTTTACACGCGCGTATGTAGGTGTAATACCGATTGAATTTTCCGCGGCGGGTGTGTACAAAGGAGAATATTCGCTTAAAAATATTGGAGGATCCGAGCGGACGGAATCGCGAGACGTTGTATATATACGCGAGCTTGCAGTGCAGAGAAGTATAGTGCGAAACGCGAAGCTTCGCGTAGTCTCTCCGATGCTCCGCGCATAATACATTCTTATCGAGACTTCGCTACACACCGCCTGTGTGCGTAGAACAGAATTTTCCCGGGGAACGCTCTGTACAACACGGCGGTGTAACTTTTCGCTGGAGGGGGCGGGGGGGGGGGATGAAACTTGCCGTACCGCAGGGAGAATTTCGAAAAATCTGCGGCCGAGCCAAATTTTCAACTTTCCGCGCGCGCGCGCGCGCGCGCATAATTTAGAGAGCGCGGAGAAAAATGCTTTTCGAAATTGTTGGAAAAATGTCTGCGGTTCCTTGCTTCCTTTTTCTTCCTCTTTCTCTTTTTCGACGCGCGAAGGAAGAAAAAAAACGCGCGCGCGCGAGCGAGCGAGCGACTCGTCGAGACTCGAGGTTACATAAAATGTTGAGCGCAGTTGCAGGAGGTCCGAGTGAAATATTAAATTTCAAAGGGTATTATTCAGTTTCATGTAACGACGCTGTATTAACCGATCTGATCGCGTTACAATAGCAGTACTTTGTCAATACGGAGGCACACGCACACACAGACACACGGGCTTTTTCTTTTTCACTCGGGCTCGCGGAAACTGAGAAGAAGTCACTCGATCGCTTATCCTCTGCTTTTATTTTCACATGTTTATCTTTTCTCTCGTGTGTACACACGGTCTCCCCCCCTTCGCCCCCTGTGTATAAGCTCCTCTGCCTTCGTTTGGCCGGCAAAACATAATCCGAGAAAAATAATCCAAGAGAAAAATTGATATACACGTGTTAATCGAGTGACTTCGGGACGTGTTCATCGATACGTAGCTTTTGTTTAAAAGCAGGCAATGAGTCCATGGTTTCCAAATAATTTGCGTTTAATTGGCAATAAAAAAAAATGTTTCTTTCCTTTCTTCTTTAATACGCAAGCTCAGCCAGGCGCTCCCCCCAGCAGCAGCGATTTCCGTACAAGAAAACATTTCAAATCCGACGTAACGTCCTCTCGTGTGATCAAAGACCCCAAAACTTCCGCTAAATTACACTCCTCGCTTTCTCGCTCTCTTTCTCTCCCTCCCCCCCCCCCCTCTTGCGCTGCGCGGCAGCAGTCTAAAAACGAAAAAAATCGCGGCTCAAATGTTGGACGAGAGAGCGGCATCTCGAAAACAAAAAAGCTGTCATTTTTCTCGCGCGGTGAACGTTTCGCCCTTTGTCTCGGGAGCCGACCCTACGAAAGCCCTCGGGCGCTAACCCACTCCAAAAGCTCAAAGCGAGCGAGAGAGAGTGAGAAAAGCCAAGGCGGCGGCCGCCTCTCTTCTACTTATACACTTATATACCGCTGCGCGGAGATACGAGAAATCCGAGAGTACGGCACGCGGTTGCCGTTTGAGAAAGTGCAAGGGGGGGGGGGGAGAGTGAGGGACGCGTTTTTCGCGGTTTCTTTTTCGGCCGCTTGCGCAGCGGAACGAAGCTTCTTCGCCCTTATAAATATAGACGTGCACTCGCGAGAGCGTCGAGATGGCAACGCACGTGCGCTGCAGCGCAAGCACACGCGGCTCGAGGAATATTTCGAGATCTCGTTGTTGTTGTTGTTGTTGTTGTTGTTGTTGGTATTATCATCATTATGCGTTACACTGGTTATTGTAAACATCGGAATCAAGCTCCGGCATATGACCAATCTCTTAAAAGAAATACACTTTTCGGGGGTCCAGAAAACGAAAATTTTGTTTTAATACTATAGAGATTTCGGATCGATCAGACTACCTTCTGTAAGCTGAAAGATAGTCAAAAATTCAGAGGAACATGGGAAACGTGAAACATAAGAATTTAACATGGGGAAAAAAAGAAAATCGGCTGTTCGGATTTTTATTTTATTTTATTTTTTTAAACGGACATAACTTTTGATCAGAGCATCGAATCTGGGCATTTTTTAAAAATTAAAGCTCTTATCTGTTGTACTTAATTATTATTCCAGTATTTTGACGCATGAATTTCTCGTAAAAAAAACGTACAATGGCTCAGAAATATGGTTACCCGTAACTTCTCCCATGTTTCTCTCCACGTTTGACTATACCTTTCGGCTTGCGAAAGAAAGTCTCATCGGTCCGAAACCTCTATAGCTTTAAAAAAAAATTACGATTTCTGGGCCCAGAAAAGTGCATTTTTCCATGAGAACTGGTCATATACGTATGCAATATACATACAGCCTCGAAAATTACAAGCCAACGGCCCGTCTACACCCGCATCTGCAGGATCTCGTGAAATATTCGGATTGCCGTCACATGAATTTCGATGCTGATGCCTCTTCTCCCAAACCCCCCGTGTGTATACGTACGCACTATATACACACGTACGGCACTTGTGCGCAGCACATGCGTGCGCGTCGTAAACTCGAGCGCGGCGTGCGCGGCTACAATACGCGCGGAGATGTCGCGCCGCGCAAGAGAGCAAGAGCCGCGTCCCATATACTCGGCGAACTTAATAACATGCCGCATTACTAGTGTTCGGCTGCGCAGTCGTTTTAGCCGTTGTTGTCTACACGCGTATGTATATAGCCTGTTCTCTGTGTATGTGTGTGTGTGTCTGTACTCTATATATATACGTTCTGGGCTTTAGCGAAGATGATGGCGCGCGCTGCTATACAGATGCGGGAGAAGATATTGCCTTGTTTCGAGCTGCTCGAGAGACAGAGAGAGAGAGAGAGACTGTTATACACGGCTTCGAAAGCTCTCTAATTAAATCGTATACACACTCGCTCTGCGCTCCGCTTCGCTCTGCAATAATAAACGCTGGAAATCAAACTGCAGCGCGCTTGGCCTCGCCTCGGAGCTGCGGGGCTCTCTGTGCTCTATTTCATCGGTTATTCGAATGAGTTCTCTGTATATTTTTAAAAATTACGAATTTTCTCGCTGTTTTTTTTTTTTGTTGCGAATAATTCGAAATAATTTTTCAACTGATTTAAACCGCATTGCACGCGAAAATACGGCAGTTACATGTTCAAAATGCAAAAGCAGCAGAATTCTATAGCTTAAATTCCGTTTGACCTTATACACGTCGCGTCGCGCGAATTTTTCCCGTCTCCCCCCCTTTTTTTTCTTCATCAGCTGCGGTATTACGTGTGTACTACGACGTACAACTCGTCGTGTGCATAGTAGGCTCGTGCACAGCCCTTTGCCTTCTCGAGTGGCCCGTGAGTCTGGGAAAAGCAGCAATTCAAACTCGTCGCTGGAGCAGCAGCAGCAGCAGCAGCAGCTCTCGTTTTTCCGTTAATGAAAACTCCACGATGAGCTACTACTACTTCTAATGGTAGTACTACCGCGGCTGCTGCGCGCGTTTCCTCTTACTCGTTCTCGCTCCTTTTTGTTCGTTCCCGGCTCATTCAGAGGCTGCTTTTTCGCAGAGTCGGGGTTTTTTTTTCGAGTTGGCAGGAGGTGAATGGAGATATATTCCTCTCTCTCTCTCTCTCTCGCTCTTTTTCTCGTTGGGTGAAGGATGAAATTCTGGAAAATGAAGCCCGAGATTCCATCCTGATGCGAATGCACTTTTTTTCGTTGGAGTTTGAACGATTTTGTGTGAAAAAAAAATTGTTTTCATGTTTCCATCTCTGCGCTCGATCGATATATGAGGTTGCGTAAAAATTGCTTTTTTTCTGACTGAGCAATTAAACTTATTTTCCTAGTTTGATTTTTCAGTGTTTCCTTAAACAATGTATGAAATCTAATTAGAATGGTAAATTAAAATAAAGCTAAAATAAAGCTAAGAAATATAGTGAGAAAGATTCATATGAAAGGGGCTACAATTTTGATGTGTATTGAAGCTAACAAAATACAGCTATTTTGCGTACAACAATAATAGAAATCAAATTTTAATTGTCCATGAGATGATTGAACTTCATTGTAAGTAATATCGCGAGTAACGTAGTCCATTGTTAAGCAAAATTTCAAATGTATTATGTAATATTTTGAACAATAAGAAATTTTTACGTTATTCAAACTTCATTTATTTATATATATATTATTGAAATTTTCAATTAAATTACGTTGAGTTGATTTACATAATTTGAATGAAATTTGTATTAAATAATAAATAAATTATGTTTACAACTGAATACCAAGTAATTTAATTAAATCTGACGATGAGTTTTTAACTGTATCAGACATCTTCGTTTATATGCATAAATTATTTTAAAAAACGCTTCATTCGGTTCAAATTACTCTTTTAATCGGTTCAGTGTAACATTAAAAAATGGTCGTTCTCAGTGCTGTCGGGACGAATTTTGACGCAAATCACTGATGTTAATCACTGCGCGGCATTCTATAGCTGCAGTTGAATTACCCCCTCCCCCATTTCGCTCGCTTTCATTCGTTTTCTCCGGCCTTTAGTCTCATAACTCGCAGCATGCGCGAGTTTTAGCGGATTTGCGAAGGTCTGCTATACTGCCTCCGCCGCTGCTGCTATACGTAAAAAAGCGGTAATAAGTTACTCTCGGCTGGCGTCGCTTGTAAATTCGTAGTTTACGTCGTGTAGAGAGGCGTTGCCCCGAAAGAATTGCTCCGATAATAAACATATTTTCATTTCGTTAATTCGAGGGAGGCTTGCTGAATATATATGCTCGATGATAAATTAATTAAGGGGAGGATCATTTATTAAGACCCGGTGAGGAATTATGTGTATATTCAAAGGCCAATTTGCTAAAGTGTACCTGTGCATGTGTTAATTGTTTGAAGTTTGAATCGACAGATTTTATGCTATTTCATCTAAAACTTTATGGTATATACACGACGAGCAGTTGGAGGTCTCAACTCTAAACAGTTTAATAAAGTAATAGTATAAACAGGCATTGCATTGCTAATAATTAATTAAAATAATGGAACACGATCCTAGATTCCATTCATAAACGCAAGTTTGTAATTGTTGTGTAGGTCGAAAGTTTCTCAACTGGTGAGAAACTACGAAGTTTGGATTCATCAAGACTGAAGGAGATTAGAATTACTGAACATTAATCTTGACATTAATAGACTTGTTTCTGAACAAATGTATGAAAATTTGGTCTAGAAAAGAAAGCTTTTTGATCAAATCATCATGAAACTGGAAAAATAATACAATGAATGCACTATAAGAGAAACAGGTTTAAGATGAATAGAATTAATTGACGAAGATAATTAATTTCCTTTGTCCGAATAGAATGAGGTGCTAAACTCTCAAGAACCAATGAACGATTTGAATTCTCAAGAGCAATTTACTTGGATCTTATCAATCGTACACTGAAGCGCTTTAATTGATTCACAGACTCGTTACCAAAGTAGCTGACCATCGCTTAAGGTAGTACTGTATAGTTACAGACCAATTTAAGAGTTAATGATGCTTCGAGTAAATCGCCGTGTATAGTTGCAGGGTAAATTGAATTATGGAACATGTAAAACGCGAAAAAAATTTCATTACAGTGCTAAAATTGTAACTCCACTCATGCTATTAATTAAAACTGCATCTTCTCGTAAAGATGTAGCGGTAAATAGATTTTTTTTGTTCCTTTTACGTAAATTGCGTTAATAATTTTCTTCGAAACATCAAAATTTTCTCCTGTAACGCCCATCAGCATTGTATCAGAGTAATCGAAATTCAATGAAAATGCGGTAAAAAATTGTTTTCAGTACACTGCCACCATAAAAGTGACAAATTGCTGCGCTTCTGTGACAGCCACTTAAAATACAGAAATCATTACACAAAACTGCACGACTGCTTTACTGTCCCACAGATATCAATCATTACTGCTCGCCTTCCCTTGTAACCATTAATAATTTGAACTCTCCTCCTAACGTATCGGGTCGTATCGCACAAGACCAGAAACATATCTGATCATCATAACAGCAAGTCATAAACCTCATCCTTTCCTCGTCGCAACTATCAACAATGAATTGTGGTTAAACGAGGAAAGGACGAGCAGAAATGAAATCAAAAAAATAATGTCCAACTGAAGCGATCTGTCAAAACAACAACATCCATTCGCCGCGAACAAAAAGCGACGAGACTCGTCCTCTATACACCATATAGTCTGCCCACATTCTTCCTTGGAGAATAAATAGTTGTTGCAGTGCCATGAAATCCGTTGCGGCAATGACATCGTCGCACGCGACAATCGAGACGCTCGTCTCTCTCTCTCTCTCTCTTTCTCTTTAACCCAATAAAGTCCTTCGTTACATACACTCGCGACTGACGAGCTGCCATTCTCACGCGAGCCGACTCGTAACACATTATTTACACTCGCGCGCATTCCCCGAATCTACATGGTAAACACCGGGTCCACAATGAGTTTCGAATTTATCGTTCAGCAGCGACTTTAATTTTCACTTTTTGAGGTTAGGATTTCACGAGTCTACACCGGTATATACGGCAAGTCGCACGCTCTGGTCGAAACTATATATAGATTAATTTGGGGTAATAAAACGTTTTTCATACACCGCTTACGTGGTGTTTACGAGTGCGCGCGAGCTTAAAGCCGATTTACACCAGCAGTTTTACACGTACGGCTGTCTATAGGTTATGTCAATCGATTCTCGCTCGTACTAATTTTAAACGCCGGATAATTTCATAAGTCGTACAGGCTTCCGTTATTATTAGACTCCAAGGTGTCGCGCGAAAGTGTAAGGTAAACGTATCGAACGACGAAAAAAAAATTCGCGATTCGGCTATTTTCAGCGGGAATCGCAAAAACGCGAATGTAAAGAAAGAAAAGGCGAAGCTATATAGACTGCCAGGCGCGCCGCCGGCTGCACTTGTTCCGTGCACCAGCTCCTCGTCTTTCCATGTCACTCGACTCGCCTCGTCGTCGCGCACATGTGTGTACAGTCCAACCGTCTCGGCGACCTTTGCGCAAGATAACGACTGACCTCCCGCGTTGTTGCACACGCTATCTCTCGCGCTCTCTTTTCCATTCGTTTGTTTCTCTCGCTCTCGACACTCGTATACATACACATTACACGTATATATACACTTGTATATATATATATATAAATAACTCCGGCGCCAAGCGATTTTTCCCTCTCTCGATCTCGCTTCGCCGCAACGAGTTTGTTATTGACGTAAGTAGTCTCTCGAATAGCGAGAGTGTCATTGTTCTCTCCGTTTATAATTATTTCAGAACTGGCTCCTCTAATACACCATAATGTACACACGCGAAAGGCTCTCTCTCTCTCTCCCGACGCGGGGGAAAAGAAATTTCTCTCTCTCTCTCTTGGTCTCGACGAGCAAACGATGCACGACCGATTGCCCCTCACGGTAGCTCGGCAGTTCTCTCTCTCTCTCGTTCTCTTTCGCGTGTCTGTAGACGAGCCGTCGACCGGATGTGACGTGGCGCGCGCGCCGTCTAAAGATAGACTCTCCTCGCACGGCTGACCCTTCTTTCGCTCATTTTCTCTCTCTCTCTCCGCGTCTTTCCTCCTCTTTCTCGCTCTCTTCCCTGCGCCGCGTTCTCTTACGAGAGACTCGCCGCCGCGCGGAGTGTTTATTGGCTATTGTTTATTGTTCGGTTTGCGCGCGCGCCGCGTTTCAAGCGCAGCCGGGGATTTTGAAATGTTTATGTAGCGCGATCGATTTTACGCTCTTCTCCGTGTAAATTTCGCGCGGATTTCGAGTGCGCGACGCTAAAATTCGCTGCACCATACGTATATGTGTCGAATTGCAATGAAAAAAATGCAGTTTTCTTTGGTCTAGAAATCGAAAAAATTTTTTTAAAACTAGAGGTTTGGGACCGATCAGACTTTCTTCTGTGAGCCGAAAGATAGTGAAAAGTGCAGAGGAACATGGGAAAAATTACTAGTAACCATATTTCTGAGCTATTTTACGCTTTTTTTTTTACAGAAAATTAATGCGTCGAAAGACTGGAATAATAACAACTACGAATGTTCCCGAGGCACCAATAAAATTTCGAATAACACTATAATAAAGTATTACAAAAGAGCTTTAATTTAAAATAAAGTATGCCAAGTTTCGATGCTCTGATCAAAAGTACTGATTCCAATTAAAAAATAAAAAATAAATAAAAATCCGAATAACACTATAATAAAGTATTACAAAAGAGCTTTAATTTAAAATAAAGTATGCCAAGTTTCGATGCTCTGATCAAAAGTACTGATGCCAATTAAAAAATAAAAAATAAATAAAAATCCGAATAGCCAATTTTTTCTTTTTTCTCCATATGCCTCCCCATGATAATATAAATCCTCACATAAATTTTCACATTCTATATTTCGCATGTTCCTCGGCATTTTTCATCATCTTTTGGCTTACAGATGAAAGTCCCATTGGTCCCAAACCTCTAGCTTTAAATACATTTTTTCGATTTCTACACCAAAGAAAAGCGCATTTTTTAAGTGAAATTCGACATATACGTACTATTCACTGTAATATACATACCGCACACGTAATCTACTTTCGTCAATTCTTACTTCGTTCTCGCGGCTGCTGCACGCTCGACGGATCAGTCTGATGCCTGCGCCTATACTGCCTCCTCCTCCTCCTTCTCCTCCCCCTTCCGTCCTTCGATTTCCCGCGCGCGATTCTCTCCTCTCGTCATTTTGTTCCTGCGGTCTCGCGCGCAGGAGGAGTACACAGCGCGTGCGGTTTTAAAAAAGCCGCCTTTTTACTTGGCGCTCGCTCGCTCGCTCGCTCCCGTGTGTTTGCGGCCGTATTTTTTCTCCCGGTTTCCCATTTCTCATTTCTCACCTGACGCGCCAATCGCTCGCTCGGTTCACCTGTACCACCTTTTCATGGCTTCGCGTACGCTGCTCTCAGCTTTTATCTCAATATATCCAAGAGAAACATGCCTCTCGAGCGCGTGTCGCAAGCTCGTCGCCGGAGAATCGCGCGCAATTACGTGGAGGAAGCCTACGCGCGGTAATTTGAAATTAAAAAGAATCGAGGACTTCGTGCGCGCGCCGCGCTTTCGAGCGTACGGTGCATTCGGTAAAACGATACTTTTATCGCCGCGGCGCTTTCTCGAATCCTCCACTGCGATATCGCGTCGGTGTGCGGCAGTGTGGAGGTGTGCGCAGTTAAAATATATCCGTCGGAACGATAAATTAGTCGCCGCAGCGGCGGCGGCGGCGGCGGAAATCTACGTGAGCGCGCGCAGTGGTTTTTCAAAAGTGGCGGCTCGAATCGCGCAGTCTCAGCTGATTTTTGCTGTCTCGATCGGCTCGAGAGTCGCGTGTGGGGCACGTTTATCGCGGCGCGACCGCTTCTCTCGCTCGCGGCCAATTTATTTTCTTATACGCGAAACTGGTTATTTACGGAACGCACAGACGACTCGAGAAAACAGAGAATCGGGGTGTGTATAGTATATATATACACACAGAGGCATAACTAATTCAGCGAATCAGTGACGCAATCGTCTCCAGCATCAGCCGAGAAAGACTGCAGCAGTGCACTCGAGGCTGCGGCGGCGGCGGCGTCGGCGGCGGCGAGCTGTGTATAGCCGTTAATGAAAGGATTGCATTAATGAAAGTCGCTTTCATTCACTCGGCGGCGGCGGCGACGACGACGCGAGCACGCGATTTCTGCCGCGGCTTTTTTAGGACGCGAGAAAAGGGAATTCCGTGTCTCTCGGCTCTGCTGCTGCTGCCGCCACGTCGTTGGGAAATTCATTGAATTCGCCGGCTGTTACGCGATCTCTCGCGAGGCTTTATTGGAGAAACTCTCAAGGCGTCGTGTTCGCGCACTTAGCTTCTCTCCCTTTCTCTCTCTCTCTCTCTCTTCTCTCTTTTATCCGAGATAATTTTCGTGCGCTTATTTTTAGAATGTAACGGACAGTGCGCAGTCGCGGCCGCCGCGAATATTCTTCATTTTCGCGCAACAATTACAGCGCACGCGTGTACGAAATGGACGCGAGCCGTTTTCGTTCGTTCGTCGGATTTAGTCTTGAGCTGGAAAAAAACGAAAGAAAAATAATGAACGAAATATTGCGCTCGCTTCCTCGAATCGCAAAATTGAGTCTTCCCCTCTCTCTACTGCGCGGATGTATATATAGCACTTGTTCGCAGAAGCTTATCTATCAATTCGAGCTGACGCGCAGATTAACCGAGCGCACAGTCCCTTCGATCGAGCAGCAGCAGCAGGAGCAGCAGTATAGCACCGGCAGCTCGACGCATTCGCATATAATCGCTTGCAGATGTAGACTGCACACGCGACGATAATATTATTCGATGATTCGAGAGCCAATCTCTAATCTCTCGAGTAAGTCGGCACCCCTCCCCCCTCCCCTTTTCTCTCTCTCCGCTTCCTCGAGACTGATGCACTGTATATGTATGTCGTGTGCCGTAAAAATCCGATGTTTGAGCGAGGGATTAGGCTTGTCTTTGTGTCCGTTTTCGTCCTGTAATAAACTACTGCGCTCGTGTGTGTGTGTGTGTGTGTGTGTGTGTGTGTGTGTGTGTGGGGACGGGAGGGGAGGGGGATATTAAGAGCAAGAGAGAAAGACTTCTTTGATGCCACGGGGATAGTACGTGGGCGGATTTTCAGATTGAAGATGCGCCAGGTTCGTTGGCTCGGATTAGACCGAGACTGATGAATTTTTTTTCTGCTTTTTTCGCGGTTTTTTTATTCCATTATATCCTACCAAAGCTTGCGGAGATATATACGTGTTTTCTCGGGGGCGACTTATTGGCTAGAAATCGTAATGAATTGTTTTCGGGCTTCGATCGCAAACGAGAACGAAGAGCAGCGCGTATATAAATATTCATTAGCGTCGGGATAAGCATATTTTCATTACGAAAAAATTCATTTAGACCCCAGCTCCTTACGCCTCGGCAGCTGTACAATAATAATCGGGAAAATAAAATAAGTAGCCTCTAGAGACGAGTTTTACCAAACAAGCGAACGAAAGTCAAGAGTGGCGTCAACGTCGCCGCAGCCGAGCTATACTTGCAATTTGCTGATCCGCGCGTTGTATATCGAAGCTGCTGCTCGCGAAGAAACATCGGAACCGCATTATAGTCTCGCTGACAGGTGTGAGCTCAAGCGTCGGCGTAATTAACGGGCCGCGTCGCCGTCGCCGTCGTCGTCGTCGTCGTCGTCGCCGTCGCGAGGTCGTTGGCATCGCTTCGCGCAAGTGCGAGAAAGCACGTCGTCGTCGTCGTCGCGGGAGGGGTTGCGTTGATAGGCTTCGATCAGCCGCGGGAAACTTAACCGGATGAGAAAAGCGGAGAGACACTCACTGCACACGCCTCGGATTATTGGGAAAGGGACGGAGCGGGAGGATACGCAACGCTCCGCTGGATTAACGCAACCGCGCGCGCGCGCGCTTGTTCTCAAGCCTACGTAGACGAGCTTTTTCCAGGTCAGATTAATTAATATTATCCCGCGCGCGCGCGCGTCGGATATGAAAGCGCGCTATGAAAGCTGCGCGTCGTGTGCGGGGGAAAATTAATAGTCCCGAAAAAAAAGCGGACTGCGCGCGCGCGGGCCCGGAAAAAGCTCGTCCCTTTCGAGCGACGGCTATATATATGCGAGAGCGAGAGATCTTTCGGCGGCTCGAGCGTTGCGCTGTACACGCGGTTCGCGTCGTGTAAAGACACGAGCGCGCGTTTATTAAAACTAATTACGGGAGAGAGAGAGAGAGAGAGAGAGAGAGAAGCGAATATAATCAAAGTCGCTCGGCGCGACTTCCGGCACACGAAGCGTGTGAGACAGCTTATAATTACCAGAGAGCAGCAGCCTCCGGAAGGGGAGAGAGAGAGAGAGAGAAAGAAAGGCTCTTTATCCGGATAGTGTCGCTTTGCAATCAGCTACCCGCAAATGTAATGCCACACACGCGTTTGAAGGCTCTTCGAACGCGCGCAGCCTCGATGAAAGAGACGTGAATTTTTTTTGTTTTTGCACCGCAGTTTAGACTTTCAAACGGCGTCGCCGAGAGTCGCAGCTCTCGCGGAACAAAACAGAGCCGCGCGAGAGAGAAAGAGAGAGAGAGAGAGAGAGAGAAACTTTAATGAGAGGGGAATTCTTTTAATTACTAAAGAGCGAAAAGGAGAAAGACTGTATCTGGTCGGGCGATCTTTTGATCCAGCTTTTTAGCATTTCTGCAGTACGAGGGACCTACGCGCGACTCTCCGCGGCTCCGTCGCGCCTGTATGAATATTCAATTGGCGAAAATTATCAAAATCTCTTAGCCGAGGGCTCTCTCTTCCCCCTCCCCTTCTCTCTCGCTTTTAGTTTCTGCAAAATGATTTTTACTAGTCATAAACACACATCAAAGGGAGATTAGTCGACTCGAAAGTTTGCCCGATTGTTTCGGCGCTCGTCCCGCGATCTCGTGTGGCGGAGAGATCGATTTTGCCGTACGTGTGCGCGTCTGTGCGTACATACATATATATATATACGTATTATACATAAGGGCTAAAGTTTCGTCGCTTTGTTTGACGGGCTTTTGTCGAGATATGGAGACAGAGGGAGCGAGTAAGGGGGTGAGGGAAGGGGCGGGAGATTATAATGCCTAGCGCGTGTGCTGAGCCAGAAATTTCTGTCTCGACTCTCTGTCCCTCTCTCTCTCTCTACGTGTATATATACGCGGAAACTCGTCGAGCACTTAATTGATTTGTCTTTGGCGCGGAAATTGCGAGCTATATTGTGCGGCCGCGCGGCGACAGCGGCGGCCGACAGTGAAATCGTAAAAATGCCCCGCCGCGGTAGCTCGTATACGCGAAGAAAAAAGCAGAGTGAACATAATCGCGATGTAATACGCGGCTGATGAAAAATGGAACGGACACCGTAAGACAGTCATTAAAGCTGCATATCCACGCCGAAAATTTCAATCTCCCGGAGTAAATTAAAAACGGCACATTCTCCGGGCTCTTATTTCTATCTCTCTTTCTCTCTCTCTCTCTCCCTGTCGAGTGTATTATACACGTGTCGCGCGCGAGAGCGCCGCGCAAATTGCGCGCGTAAAGCGCAATTAAAATAACTGCGCGAGAGAGAGAGAGAGAGAGACTGATGGGCGGGCGGGCAATTGTGCGAGAGCCGCGAGTCTTAAATAATTTAACAGTCGACATGTCATTTGTCATTCATGCGCGCGCTCGCCGCGAGATTAATGCAGTACACCGGCGAGACACACGACTGTATACGCGCTGCTTAACCAGCCGTTCTCTCTCTCTCTCTCGCGTCGATTTCGCGCGCACATAACGGCCGTCGCTGCCGCGGCGCATAATTGTCTATGCTAATTGCGCGTGTAATTTGTGTGTTGGTTCTTTCTGTTGCAGGTAAGCGCTCGATTCATCATTTTCGGCTATAAAGCGGCCAGACGCGTGCTCTGCGCCCTGGATATTACAGCGAGCAATGTGTCACTGCACGTTTGCTCGCTCGTGCGAGGTAAGGATTTCAATTTTTGGGTTCGTTTTTTTTTTTCGTAGGTGTTATACGAATAATTACGATGCGCTGCATGCGACGCGTTGTGACCACTGTATCACACTTGTGTGTCTGGGTGTATACAAGGACGTGATTTTTGGGAGATTTTTCGTAGTGGTTGAATAATACTGTTGAAAATACTGTCAAATAGTTCAACAATAGACTCGTCGTTGTTACGATACGACGTTATACGCGTGTTTAGAGATAA
Source organism: Philotrypesis tridentata (assembly GCA_018906965.1). NCBI lineage: Eukaryota > Metazoa > Arthropoda > Insecta > Hymenoptera > Pteromalidae > Philotrypesis > Philotrypesis tridentata. Next base: position 1,889,770 of record JACCIB010000022.1, read on the forward strand.
ATGAGCGATCGGTAACGATTATTATTTGTATATAAAGCAATGTATTGGACTCGAATTATTGTACTATTGCTTTATGTAAGATCGCTTGTTGTTGTTTTTTTTTCTGGTACGAATATCCCAGTTTATCGGGAAATTTCATCGTGCAGTAGTCATCAGCACATCAATACGAAAAGAAATGTACCTTTTAAAATTTTCATCAAACTTTTTTCATTCACATTCATTCCACTCATTAAATTAATACGATTTGAAAAATTAATTAAACTGTAATCGACGCAAGGAAATAAACCGGGATGAGAAGCGGGGCCCTTGCAACCTCCGCAGCTCAGATGACTTTACGAGAAAATCTGAGGTGGCACCGCGAGCCTCGCTGGAATCAGCCGATTCAGCAGAATTTTAAAATTTACTTCAAAATTCTCAAAACTTCAATTCTACACAACTCGGGTTTGCGCCGCGTACCCACTGCGCAACTCGGTAAACATCACAATATTAAACTGCATTCAGAGTGAATTTTCTCGCATTCGCGAACGAAACTGCAATATCCGAGCCAATCCAAGGAAAGGAGCCAACTAGCCTTACCCCCGGCAGTCGTGCCAACCTCGGCGAGCGAAAGCGAGGGAGAGAAAGAGAGCCGCGACTCATTTAACGCGCATAATACCGTATAACGATGCAAGCCGCAGTCCATCCTCGGCAAATAACATTTAATCATCCTCTTCGTCCGCGAGAGCGAGAAGTCCCAGACTACGCCGCTAACGAGAAGCTGAAAAAGAGGGCGGCACTGCGCCCCTGATCCGCATAAATTAAGAGAAAAAAGTACACCGGCGACGCGCACACACACACAGACGCGCGCGCGTGTGCAAAATGGACGTGAAAGCAGAGAGAGAGAGAGAGAGAGCAATTATAATTACGGAATTACGCAAATGCACGCGCTCGAGTTTACGCGTGTGTTTTGCGAGTAGGTGCTTAGCGCGAGCGAGGCTATAAGTGCCCGAGCGAGCTTGCGCCGTGTTTAAGCTGCCGGCGCTCCGTTGGCTCTTGCTCTTTTTGGCTTAATTTCGTTTATTAAAATTTGAGGAAACGAAGCGCGCGCGCGCGCGCGCGATGTGTCGCACGGGAGACGACCGAGACGTCGCTGTTTTAACAGAGCTCCGTCGCGCGGTGGGGGGAACGTAAATAAACATCGGGACTTCGGAGCCGGATTTCGCCTCGTGTTCCCATCATCTTTATATATTCGCCCGCGTGTGCACGCGGAGTTTCGAAATATCGCCGAGTCGTCTGAGAAAGTTCGATGGGTTTGGAGTTTAATTAAGCCAGTGCGCGATTATATCGCGCGGATAATGCGGGAATCGTGTTTGTATTTATCCGGAAGAGTTATCAAGCCGGCGATGAGTATACGCCTCTAATGGTCATTTACCAGTCCACTTATCCTTATTAGCTGAGATTTTATATATTTGCGGCTATACATAGCCGTGGCGCGTCTGATATAACGGGAGATCTTGTTTATAGGAAGAAAGTAAATACTAAATTGGCCCAATTACATACGTACGCGCGTCAGTTATTGAAATTTATTTTCATCCGTCTGCTCAAGTTTCCCGAGTTACGTACTGCATTACTGTACTGCATGAATATTCAGATTGTACATAGATCCCATAGAAAAGTATACAAAAAATTCAGTCCTGTAGACCTGGTAGAAAATATGTTATGGATAATAACATACTATGTTTTACGTTGAATGATTATGGTATATTCTACATACTATATAGAGTACACAGTATCATTACAAACCCTCTTCCCACTATTACGAAACACGATCAGTTACGTTACGACGACATTACGATAGTCCAACCTGCACATTTCATTTCGACCGAAGCACAGAAACGACCAACCCTCCCCAGCGCCGACAAACTCTGCGAATCATCCTTCCCGCGCGATGATTGGCGCCCAACGAGTGGCCTGCCTGCCATCCGATTTCAGCCGCGCGAGCCTTGCGTCCACTCGCAACCCGTGATATCCGCGGGGCGACGGACGCGCCGGACGATCCCTCACTCAAAGCCTCGGCGCTGCCGCTGCCGTCCAGCCCGCGAGACTCGTCGCACACCTGACGACTTTTTAAAGCGTTTCCGCGGCGCGGCGCGTCGTTAATCATTCTTGTTTTTCCCGGCCGGAAGCCAGCAGCCAACTCGAGCAGTGACCCCCCTCAGGCCGACTTGCCGTCTGTGTGTACACCCCGCGACTACCGGCTGCGCCGGAGAGAGAGCTGCAAGTAGGCGTTTCGAGGGTGTGCGCGCGGGGGGCGCGAAAAACACGAGGGAGAGAGAGAGACGAGAGAGAAAAAAGGTAAACAAGGCGGAGCTAAGTTGCCAGGGTGTTGAGAGTTCCTTACCGTTTTTTCTTTACTCTCTCCTTCAATTTTTTTTTTCTCGGGGATATTTCGCCGAGTTTTTCCGCAGCTATATCCACTGCGCTCGCGGAATTCCACATTGTCGGAGCATAAGTTTTTGGTTTTTGCACTGCGGGTCGACTGTAAAATTTACGAGTCCGGGCTCCGAATGAAAAATTTACGCTCCGATTGCGCAACGACGCGGAATCCCAGGGCTGATTGAGCAAAATAAAAATTTTATTAATTCTTCGAGCGCGATGCCCGCGTAAACGCGAAGAAAACTTTGACAATATCGGCGGAAATCCAGCGCGAGCTATCGACGGCAAATTCTTTCTTTATACAGCGATGCGGTTGCGAAAGTATCGTTGTTTTTCCGATAGGCATGTACGTGCCCGTAGTGTCTTTTGCACAATCTTTGCAAATGAATCTGGCGGGCTCATTAGGCTATACTATCGCACTTTCTAATGGATCGAAACCCATTGCAAAAGTGTCCATCGGACGTGCGAAAATCGGCTGATCAGTAACGCACGACGCGATGACGAAATAATCAATGAAAAATGAGCATTGAGACTCTATTTATAGCCGGCTAATGAATGTCATAGATAAAGTGAAAGCGTCGGTCGGATTCTTCCTGGATTTTTAAGGCGCACAGCGACGAGGCGCTCGATAACGTCGTGGACTTTTGTTTTTCAATGACTCGCGGATTTCGCTTTGCGAAACCCCTGTTGGAATCGCAATTGCTCGTGTTATTGTGATTATCTTCTCCTCCCTTTGATTCCTCGATAAATCTCGGTGAAATCCCACGACAAACGCGTCTGAAAAAGAACAAGCATTGACTATCCGATGATTGACTCTTCCCCCCCGCACATGTATACACGTATATCTATATACGCACCCGAGTGAGAGAGAACTGCTTTTCTCTCACCGCGACGTTCACTTACTTCCACGATAATGACTTTCGATATATTCGAGTGCGCCGGGGATTTATTAGCCTTTGAAAGTTCGGGGGTCGGCTGCACTCGATTTGACAGGTGGTAATTTAATCCTGCCGCAGCCCGAGCTTTCAGTGCGGCAGAGAACTGCCTATCGGCGACTTTTTCAATTATCGATTTTATTTTTCTGATTTATGCTGTACTTCTCGCGCGGATCGTTTCTTTTTTTTTCTTTTTCATCGCGAGTCGCAGCGTTACGTAACGTAATGAAAATACATTTATTTTTACGACTCTTTATTCGATTGCGTTATACGCACCTCAAATAATTGCGAAACGCACACACGCTCACTTTTCTCATTGACAATTCGCTGAATGATATCCGACGATCTCGCGGTTTACACAGCGAAATGAAAAAGCACACCTCCAAATCCGCAAAAATTGCCTTAACGAAGGCTTACGCTTGACGTCGAGTTGCGTCGAAATAAATTGTATACGCTTAACTAATCTTTCGACGAGACACGCCGCGGAATCTATTTTGTCGCTCTTTCTCGTTCGTCGTCTAATTAACAACAAGAGCAGGAAAAAAAACTGGGCTTGGCCGAAAAGCGAGGCGGGGAAAAAGAGCCTGGAAAGGAATTGGCTCTATATTAAAGTCAGTCGAGCGGCTCTCTTGGCAATGAGAGGAAAAATCGCACCCAAAAGCTCGTCCCTCTCTCCCTACTCAGCTCGTTTCTACATCTATTAGCCTCTATTTATGTATCTTTCAACTTAAGATTCCTCGACGATTTTTCATTGTATACACACGCCCCAATTTTTTCGTCCGCGCACACAAGCTCGTAATTGCAGCCGATATCCCTCGACCGGGTCTCGGAGACTATCTGCTACTCGTATAATCCAATAGTCGCGAGAAGTACCTAATTGAATGGAAAGAGTCGCGCGGAGTCGCGCGTTTTCGCCAACGTCAACGAAATTCGGCACAATTAACCCTCCTCCCTGCAACATCGTCAGAAGTGCCCTCCTTTTTTTTCGCCGTCGTCTCTCTCGTCCTCCGGAAAATCACGATCAGAGCCAGGCTTTCGCCGCTGCATCCCGACCTTCCCATCCCCGAAAAAAAAGAGAAACTTGAGGGGAGGGGGGGGGATTGAATTATCCGGCGCTCGCTCGCTGGCAGGGGGAGGGGGGGGGGGCTATAAATCCAAGCTGCAGCTCAGCCGGAGTAACGAGCTTTCGAGTTGGCGCGAGATGCATTAATTAATCGCCACAGTAGCGAATGAGGCTGGCAGCGAAGCAGCACAAACTGCCGCTCGACTATTTGCACTGCCGACGACGACGGCGATGTATACGTGTACAGCTACAAGCCGAATCCTTAGGGGTCTCGAATAACATCGTCGTCGTCGTCGTCTTCCTCAGCAGCAGCAGCAGCAGCTCTTTTAGTTGATCAAGGCTCCGCCGGATTGCCTCTCCCTCTCCCTTGGCGATACTATACTACCAGCAGCAGCGCCACGCGGACGACGATATTTACCTTGTCCAACAAGCGCCTCTGTCCTCCCCTTATATGCTCGGATCGAGGGAAAACAGCCGATCGCTACGGGTTGTGTATAAGGCGAGACTCGAGCCACTTGTCTCTCAGGGTCCCGTAGCTCGCCACCGTATTGTTTTAAGCTCGTGAAAACATGTCGCGTGTCGGTGACGCCGCGCGACGTCTTCGGGGGGGGGGGGGGGGGTTACTTCTACCTTTTCGGGATTAGGTTTGGAAAAGAAAGCCTTGAGATTGCTATGGTAATGCCGGCGAGCGTGTGGCCGGCTGCGATTGCAAACTCTCTCTCTCTCTCTCTCTCTCTCTCTCTCTGCAGTGCGCATCATCGTTGCCGCGCAGTGTATAATAAAGCCGGGGGGTCGTTAAATCTTGGGAATAGCTTATGCAGCGAGGTAATAATAATTTATTCCATCGCGCCGAGGCCGCTATATACGTATATGCATATACGTATATATATATATAGCGTATTAGCGTCTGGGGCTAGTTTAACGCGGCTCGCAGCTAATGCCGTTTGCCAAAGTTTTCGCGGGTAATTCGATAATGCAATCTTTTCTCTTCCCATAATCGTCGAAAGTTAGCTGGAGCGCGGCGCAGAGCTTGGCATTAGAGCCTTTGCAAATGAGGGCGAATTCGCTCTTGAACTGTTCCTCGCTCGCTCAGCGGCGCGGCGCAGCGCAGGAGTCCACAGCGCCGAATTTACCCGAGATTCGTTCGAATTAAAACTCGCTGATCGAGTTTGCCGGATGTTCGCTCGAAGTAAAGGGGGAAAAATACAAAGCTCGGCCGCGACGTGTTTTCCGACGCCGCGGAATCGTCCTTGACAGCTATAGCCTGGTGTACGCATACTCCCCAGTCGATATACTTGCGGATCGACGCGAAAGGGCGGGAGAAAAAAAGTCTCATCCCCGCTGTAACTTTTTCGTCGAATAATCGCACCGAGGCCGATTAGCGTAATTTCTTTTCCGTCAACGTGTTGTACAACAAAAGCTCGTCGCTCGCGGGCGGAAAAAAAATTCCCTCCTCCACACCGCGAGACAGATGTATATGTATAAACAACGATGATCTCGGATAAATTTTTAATCTGCCCTAGACAGATCCGTCGCTCGTATACAGGCCGGAAAAATATTTCCGGCCATCCACGGGATTCCCGGTTTGTGTGTGTGTGTGTGTGGGTGTCGTCGAGCTGCTCTCGTCGTCGTCCCGAACCAGCTGTACAGTTCTTATACAACAAAGTATAACAGAGGGAGAGAGAGAGAGAGAGCAGCCTCCGCCTACGGGGACCTCAGACGAGAGCATCGATCTGGGCGTCGCCCTCAAGATACCCCTTGCGCCATAGCGTCCCTGCAGCAGTACTGCTCCTCTCTCTCTCTCTCTCTCGCTCTCTCACACTCGTGCCCTTCTATATACGCTTCTCTATGGTAGAGGCCTCCCTTCCACTGCCTCCCCTTTTCTCTCTTCGCGTTCGCGCAGCCGACGCTTCGCTCCGTACACCCCCTACCCGCTTTTCCCTTTTCCCTTCGAGTGCGCGTGTCTGCAGCCGCGTATGTGTCTGTCTCTATATATATATACACGTATACATACGGGAGGCGAAGTCACGGTCGCCGCGCGTACAATACACACGTATATATTGCCCGTCGTGCGGATGCGTTTCCCGTCGAATATTTTCGGTGTGTGTATATAGCGACGAAGGGTTCGCTTTTCCTCGGCCTGCCTCAATTTTTGATAAGCTTTCTTTCCTCCCCTTCTCTCTCTCGCTCTCGACTCCGTTATTGCCATCGAGACGATTCGCATCGTACGTTCTCTCGTTTGGGGCGTGTGCGGCCTCGAGCGCCATTCACGGACGGGACAAAAACAAAAATTAACGGTACTTCCGAACACGTCGCGCGTAGGTATACGCGCAGGCGGCTTCCCTCCGCCTCGTGAAATTCTGAAAGGTCACGATTCGCTTATGCATCATTGCAGAGGCTATTACTATTCTCCGCAGCGCCGCGAGCGCGTGCTATCTGCTCTCCCTCGTCGTACGTCCCTTTCTCTCCGCTTCGAGGCTGCCGCTGCTGCTGCTGCTGGTGGTGGTGGTGGTGCAGCCCTTCGAACGTGGCGCCCTCTAGCGCACCTTTCTCCGCTCCGTCCTCTCTCGCCCTTCGCCCTCTCCTCTCTTCTGCATCGAGGCGGCTCTTCGCAAGGACGAGACCCTATTGTGTGTATAAATGTTTTTGCGTCGCTCGGGATATTATCGGATTAATTTCGCGCTTCGCGAGGACGGAGGGAAAATTATTGTTTTTCAGGGATTATTCTCGTTCGATTGCAGCGAGGGCGAGGGGGGGGGGGGGGTAAGGTAAACAATCGATCGCGATTTGATTGGACGAAAATGGAAATTGGAATTGAATAAATATTCCAGCCGTTTTGAGGAATCGAATGCTCGTAATATACGAGCACACTTCGATTTAATTCTTATCTCGCGGTTGAATCGCGAGTCGCGATACGCTCGGCGTGATATCGAAAAGAAAGCGATATTCGCGCCCAAATTGTCTTTCGAGCATCTTCTACAGTCCCGCAGAAAATTCCCGCACACACAGCAGTAGCAGTAGCAACAACAATAATTTCGCTCCGATGTAATCGTATCAAAGCGCGCGAAGCCGGGCGTCCAGTGTTTTATCTCCCCGAAAATTCCGGAGATACGGAAGCCCATCTCCGAACGAGAGGAGAGTCTCTTCGCGGCCACGCACAAACTCTCTCACTCTCCGATTGCGAGCAAACACAGGTCCACCCCTTGAACAACTACTCCACTCTCTCTCGAGAATTCCCGCGAATTAAAGAGAACGACGACATTGGGTGTGTGTGTGTGTGTGTGCGCCGGGCTTTATATATAGGAAGGAAGGAGGGACGCGCGCACTGCCATAGAATTTCTCTCGCGACGACGCTGTTTCCCGATTACATACTCGCGGAGACGACCGCGACCGAGAGTCGAGATTACGCGGTGCGCAGTCGGGAGCTCGGTACGCGGGATACGAGGACGACGCGTCCACACGTCGTCGTCGATTGAACTTTCTTACGCGATATATGCTTGTGTCGGGGGGGATCTCGACGCGCCTCGTTTAGTGGAGTTTGAAACGATGAATGTTATATAGATACGCGTTCGCGGACTAGTTTTCGAGTAGCTTTCGAAGAATGGTATACGTATACGTGTAATACGCAATAATAATTTCGGAACGGCATATCGTAAAAGTGGGTGTAATACACGGAAAACTTGCGCAGTTAACGGCTGCGCATAACGCACGCGAATATACAGCTGTACTGCGCCAGTATATTCCATTTTAACTGCTGCAGTTTTTGCGTTTCCCCACAAGCGCCGCAGCCCATTCGAAATTGCAACTTTTTCACTACTCGCGATTTTGATACTGCCGCGCGTATTATACGATCATCGCAGCTTAATTTTCAAACTCTCTCTCTCTCTCTCTCCGAATTCCCCCGCGCGATGGTTCGACAGCAGTTATCCAGACCGCAAGGTCTCTCTCTTCATCGCCTCCCCCCCCCCCCCCCTGCCCCGTTCCATTCGTTTGTGCTGCCGGCAGCCGAGGCTAGGAGTCAGCGAGAGGAGAACCCCCTTGGAGGTGGTGTTAATTGGAGACACGTGATTACCGCGCTTGCCAAGACTGCGAGAGAGAGAGAGAGAGAGAGAGAGAGAGAGAGAGGAGCTCTTTGAGCGGAAGACGAGTCGTCGCCGCGTATATTCCTTCTCGTTAGGGTATAAGATCGATTCGCGGCTGCAGCGCAGCCAGGGATTACCCGGAGATTAAGCGACGTCGCGCGGCGGCGGCGGCGGCGGCGGCGGCCCAAAGAATTGATGTCTGCGCTGTATACGCGTCTGCTTTCGAGAGGTTAGACTCGACTCGAGAGACCGGAGAGTACAATATGTATGCTGGAAATAATTTTCGAGTTTATAGTGGCGCGCGATTTTAAATAAATAAATAATAAAAAAAAATGGAACGTCGATATAGCTGCGCCGCGCACCGCGAGTTCATTGTATTGTTTGCTGCATAATTGAAAGCGCATAGCTCGTCTAGTCCTCGATGGTTAGTTAGTAGGTTAGTCGATATCAATCAATCATTCATTCGATTCAATTTTTAAACTTTAAGTGTATACAGCGACGAGCCACGTCGCGCATCGCCGGCTAATTGCATTCAATAACCTCGATTACAGCTGATAATAGCCTTGCGCGCTGCAATAACTTTATCAAACGCGCGGCAAACTCCATGTGCATATATACGAAAACACATTCGTTACATCATAATTCGCTCCATCACACGTATATATATAACTGTCACGGAAGAATTATTATCGAGCACCTGTTACCTTGTCGCGTGATGCTTGCGCAGCTTTTATTTATTTATTTTTTTTTTCGATCGTTTCCCGCCAAAACTACACGTATACCCGTATGCACTGTACTACACGCGAGAGAAACAATAAAGTCCTGAAATCTCGAGGTCAGCCCCCTCCTCCCTCCCCCTCGACCGCAGAGCAGTCCGACAAAGCAGACGCTCGTCGGCGGCGGCGGCGGCGGCGGCGGCAATCAAAACGCAATTCGTCGGTCTTCTCCGCCGCCGCCTCTCGAAATAATCGCGTTACACGCGCGCACGCGAATTCAATATTCATCTAGTGCATCGTCTACGTACACACATATACGTAGCGCGGCCCCGCAGGGCTACTGCTGCTGCTGCTAGCTGCTGCCGTATTATTATTATTTAATCGCGTTTCGCCCTTACAGAGGCCGAGACGAAAATAATTTGCGCCCCCTGTCCGTCTCTCGCGTCTCTCGTTTATGCTCTAAATACACACGATCGTGTGCGTGTGGGTGGGTGTGCGTTGGTGCATATATGTATATATACGTGTAAAAAGCTGACGCGCGCTCCACACCGGAAGTTCTCGCGCATTATCTCGCGCTTTCATAAAGTTTACGTGTATACGAGACAACTGGGGATCATTAGCGCTTCTTCGCGATTAATCCGGTATAATTTGGCCGTTTAATGGATTTTCACTGTTCGGAGAGCAGGGCGGGAGAGGGGGAGGGGGATTAGAGATACGCCGCGAGGGCAGTTGACGCTACGGGCGGTGTGAAAATAAAGAAATAAGGGATGAAAATTCGAATTTTGAAGGGCTTCGCGGGCGATTATGTCGTTGAATGTATATTGATTCGTGTCGTTGTTCGAATTCGGAACGACGCGTTTCAATTGTTTAACAGCAATTTCAATTGTAATTTACGTTAAAGCTTTGATTTTTAATGCTGGTGTACACATTTAAACTGTACATAATAAAACTACACAAAAATTATACATAACAAAACACATGAAATCGTAAGTACGTCTTTTCGAAAAATTTGATTTAAAATGGTACGATTTCAAAATCTATACAACTCGCTTATCGTAATTTATTCAATAAGAAACGAGCTTTTTTCAGCCGATACACACAAATCCCCCGCGTTGCTCTCATTGACCCATTAGAGTAAAAAAAAGTATATTTCCGCTCTGCTCATATAGCTGGAGAGCGAGATCTCGAGCAGTCGGACACACCGCCGCTCCGAATCGGCGGAATTCCTAAGCAAACATTTGCCAACGCGCCGGATAGAAAGAGCGAGAGAAAAGTCGAATCTAGAAACCCATATGTGCGGTGTGCGCTGCGCCGTACGGGCTCATTAAAATATTTTTCGCGAGAGCACAGTGTATTGTACGTATATATACCTCGAGGAACCTATACGCTTTGTCGAGAGCGAAGGGAGGGAAGGGGGGGCCCATAACAACGCAACAATTTTTTGTCCCGTCCGCTCGTAAAAATCCGCGACTCTCGTCCGCCTTTAGTACCGATATTTCCCGGCTACTAATTGCCCGCGCGGAGAATCATAAGTTGCCGCCGCCGCCGCCGCCGAACGAGCGGTTCAAGGGGTAATAATAACCGAACATCGCTCCGCATTCCTGGGATGCCTCTCGATTATGTATTTCCCGCTCCCGGTGCGGCGGACGCATTATTTCGGACGCGTGCGACGACACGGCTTCGATGAGAAAACGCGTGTGTATATAGATCGCTGAAAATCTCTTTCAAAGCGGTCCCGAGAGATCACCGACGCAGCTTTTTTTGTCGCGAGAGCCACACGCGCTCGAGCGTTTAAGAGCGAAGCGCTTTTCGCAGTTGCCGCGAGGAGGAGGAGGGTGAGGGGGGGAGACACACACGTGCGCGGAGAGCGCGAGAGAGAAACGGTGCCTCGTAAAATTCGAAACGGGCGCGCCAATGCGTGGCGTATACACACACACACACAGGCTCTAAGAAAGTTTTCGGTCCTTTTTCCTCCCGACTTGCAGAGGCCGCGTAAAAAAAATAGAGAGAGAGAGAGAGAGAGAGAATTAGCCGGCTTACGACGCCGGCGTCGTCGGATAATTTAGTTGTTAAATTGCAAAAGAGTTTGTTTACTGCCGCGCGCGCTCGCGGCCGCAAAGTAATAGGGGCTTCAATTCGCTAATTACGCGCAATTTGGGAATGGCATTTTTTTCTCTCTTCAGGAATGCGCCGCCGCCGCCGTCGCTCAACATTTTCCTTTACGCGTCACTCGCTCTTGCTCACACATAAACTCTCTCTCTCTCTCTCTCTCTCTCTCTCTCTCTCTCTCTCTCTCTCTCTCCTGATACTTACGTGCTAACTAATGCTAAGCAAATACGCGAGCGAATATAATCTTGGCGTAGACGCGCGTTTGTGTGTTATGTTCTCCGAAAAAGAAAAAGTATCTCGCTCTCTCGACGCTTCGCCGTGATTTTATACTACACTGAGAGAAGTATGCATTAATTTTTCAAATGTTCAGTACGAAAAGTTACAAGAAATTATAGTAAATCATGCACAAACTTCCCAAACACTAACTTTTACAATAAAATATAGTAATTTTTATTTTGGTTGAAATAATTTAAAAATCTATTTTTTTTTATGTTTATTTGTTTTTAACTTTGCAGAATATAATTGTTTTATGATTATTACTATTATTTATTGATTATGCATTGATTTAAATTGAAACATAGAAATTACAAATTTTTGTCTTGGGCTGAACCCGGACCTCCGGGACTGCAGTCGGCGTTAACAACTCACCTAAATAGAATTCTTACACGTAAAACCTTGGATCTAATGTATAAATTGAATCTATTTATAATCTCAAACAAAATTAATTTTTTACAGTTTATTATATTTTAAGTAATACAGTAATTTGTTCTACTGTGACTTCTAACATTCTAACTTGAAACAGTGAACATCAGCATAATTGTAGTAAAAATTCTGTTAATGGCCTAGTCTGTGCCCAGATCACCATAATTCCTTGTACTTTTTCGTACTTACAATTGTTAAAATCACTGCCTCTTTTTTCTCAGCGCATAGGCGGCGGGCAAACAAGCGCGCAGAGATCGGAGGAGTAGGAGGAGGGAAAGAGGGGTCACACACCCGGCACAAATCCCCGTGTAAACGCAGACATAGGTGTGTGCGCGCACACTTGGCGCGTAAAAAGAGGAATAAGACTGCGGCTCGTCGAGAGCCGCCGCGCGCACCCCCGTCCGTTAATAATACTTTGGCGCGAAAATTCATACACACGGAGAGACGCAAACACGGAGTGTGAGAGAGAGAGAGAGATCCTCGCCATAAAGTATACTTATCGCGCTCGCCACCGCGCGGGGGCTTTCTCGTTTTTCCCGCTTCTCCCACTCGCGCGCGAGAGAGTCTATATCGCTCCTCGAGCCGTAGTAAATATTACCATAACAAGAGCGAGAGTTTCTCTCTCTCCTGCCCCCCCCCCCCCCCGCAAGAAGTAGATACTGCAGCGCGACGCGCGCTCTCGAGGGCACGAGAGAGAGAGAGAGAGAGAGAGAGAGAGAGAGAGAGAGAGAGAGATCGGCGAGTTTCGCCGCGAGATAAAAATATGTACACACAGCCGGAGTAGGTAGTAGCAGCTACGAGCTCTCCGCGGCAAAAAGTCTCGCGCGCCCGAGAGTCGAGAGTCGAGGTGTTTAATGGCGCGTCTGCGAGGAGAGTCTCGCGCGGCCACTGCGGCTTAATAGAGTCCCTTTTATTTACTGCGCCTGCACACACACACACACACACACACACACAGCTGGTCGAGATACTCGTCGCGCATATATAGACACTCGAGATTCGTCCTGTATGAGTCGTATACAACGATCCCAGAAAAACGAAGGTGCAGCTCCGAATTTGGAGGCTATACGTGCGTCCCATCGTCGAATTAAATGAAGAAACAAAGACGCGACGAACTTGTCGCCGCGGTCATGCGCTCTCCGCACACGCGTATGTGTGTGTATAAAAGAACGACGACGACGACGGCAATCTTTACGGCGATCTTGATCTTGATTCGTCCGCGGAGGACGAATTAGTCCCCTCGACCGAATGAATGGAGAGCAAGAGCGCTGCAGCGCCAGGTGGTCGATAAAGCGTCCGAGAGAGAGAGAGCGAGAGCAAGAAGACGACGATGCGTGCGTCCGCGTGTCGAGATACGTACACGACCATAAGTGAAGGAGAGAGAGAGACGGGGAGAGAGTTTGAGGATAGCGCAGGGCGAGAGAGAAACAAAATCATCGATTGCGACGTTTCCGAGGGGGAGGATGAGGCGGGAGGGGGGGGGGGGAACGAGCGCCCGGGGAGAACACGTGGCTAGGAGATGCCTGGATGGCCTTGGGTGCGGGGAGAGAGTGAGAGAGAAGGAATTTTAGGGGTGGTTTCTTTTTCGGGATGACGTTGTCTCGTCGCGCGCGCAGCTGACCCGTACGTACGAAAATAGTGTCGTTTTGGGAGTCGCGGTGTGGTGGAAGGAGATAATTTGGACGCTTGCACCGCGATAGAAAAAAATTCTTCCTTTCGCGCCTCTTCTTTCGAGTTTCTAATTCTCGCGATGAGCTTGAATTGTATAGTGCCATATAGCCGCCGTTGAAAAATTAATCGTGCGTTGATTGCACGCTGCAACGAGCTTTCTGCATATATATTCAATTAATTAATTCTCCATCGATAATCAGCGTCGCGGCGACTTTAAAGAGATCCACAACACATTATACACACACCTTGTACCCAACCCAACACATCGTCGATTCATCAATTCCACCGATTCACCTTTCGTTCGTTAAACACAGCCGATTCCACGGCGCGGGCAATAAGCTTTCGCAAACATCTTCGTGTACCTCTCGAGAACACATATATATGGGCATATCCAGCAAATTTCGGAAACAACTCTCAGACCTGATTTTTCTCGTTTCTTAGGTCATTCTGGAAGAGAAAGAGCTCGCGTACATGGCCGAGCGTAGGATGATATACATTTTCCGGAGCAAAAACGACTCGAAAAACGAGAAATAATTTAAAAAATAACCTTGGTAGAAATTTAACAATAAATTAACTGATTCGTAACGAAATTAGGTATTCTTTCGTTAAGTTTCTACCAGGGAAGAGTTCATAGATTTTTTTTCTGGAAAACTATTTCATTAAAACAAAAATTTCTTAAAGTTCGTCAAAGAATGCTCTGAAATTTTTTCAGATTTTTAAGGACGTTTTTCGAAATTTCCATTTTTTCTTTTTTGGATTTTCGAAAAATCAAAAACTGTATCGGATCAATCTGAAAAAATTTGAGAGCATTCTTTCATGAATTTCAAGACATTTTTTGTTCCAATGAAATTTTTACAAAAGTTCATACACTGAGAGAAGAGAACTTTAACCGAAAAGTGGACATTGTAATAGTTACAATGCCACGTTTCGGTTAAACATGCCACATTTCGGTTAAACATTCTCTTCTCTCAGTGTAGTTTTCGAGAAAAACATCCACGAATTCTCCTTTTGTAAATTATATTTCTCGTTTTTTCGAGACGTTTTTGCTTTGCAAAAAAATTATACCCTATACGATCGGCCACGCGCGCTATTTTTTTCTTTCTTCAACAAATTTTTCGCAACTTTTCCCGCCCGATTCATCTTTCCAAAATTTCCTGCGGATTTACACGTATATGCACACAGCAGCCGTAATCGCGTACACCCTCGCACTGAACGAACTATCGATAATCCCCGAATCGAATCGACTGCGCGAGCTTTTCTCTCTCTCTCTCTCTCTCTCTCTGCACGCACGCCGTGTATATACAATATACATATACCGCGCGTCGCTCTCGTCTGCGTATGGCATGTATACATTTGCGTGTTTATAGACGTCTCCGCAAAATCAGAAATCCGCCGTTACATAGACACACACAGACACTGCAGACACTGCGTCGTGTCTCTCGGCGGCGGTGATTTATCGCGTTTCCATACTAGCGAGACGTTGTGAAAGAGAAAAGACTCTCGCTTCGCGCGAAAGACAAATATGCAGCGCATCGCGGGGAGAGAACAGGTGATTACGGCACGAGCCGCGGCGCAGCGTTTCATTGCCTGTAAACTTTAATGCCGGTGATTCTTAACGACGAGCTGCCGCCGCCGCCACCGCCGCCGCTTCTTCTTCTTCTTCTGGCTGTTTTACAGGCGAATCATAAAGGAATTCGAAAGCTGCGCTTGTTCTCGGGGTTTATCGGCGCGAGATACGTTTCTCTCGGTTCGTGTTCTTTAACTTTTTTTTCTTCGGCTTCTTCTCTCCCTCTCTGCTCTGTTCTGTTTATTTATTTTTTTTTTTGCGCGCGCGCGCGACTCTCCAAGTTCGGAGAGATACACATCGCGCGTGGAATGTGGAATAAGCGTCTCTCTCTCTCTCCCGTGTGTCGCGATTAGAATAACCATTATTTTTTGTGTCCGCGAGCGCGCGCGAGCGGCAATAAGCGTAATATATAAGAAAGGAAAGGACGATCTCTCGCGTACGTACGCGCGCAGTGGATTTTTCCCCGGCGATATTAACGTAACGGGTATAATTTTGTAATTCTCCGCTGTGTGTACGAGCAGTGTGCAGCGGCGGCGCGGCTTTCCAATCGCCGAGAAAATAATTAAATAAACAAAAAAAGAGCCTATGAGAGTGCATTATACTCGCGAGATAAGCCATCATCTCTCGGCCGTAGTCCACACACACACACACATACTGGTGGAGCGCAGAGAGCGATTACAATCGCTATTTACCGGCATTCCTCGCTCTTATGCGGTGTACGCGTTGAGACCGAGACTCGTAATAGAGACAGGATCGTATATATCTCAAAAGCAGCAGAATAAAAAGCGCTATCTCTTAATTATCATCCGCGGCGGTGTGATTATCATCGAGAGAATACAAGGTCTCCTTTGAGACTGTATAACGTAAATAGGCGCGTATAGCGGCCGCGCACATATAGCAAATTCTAATCGCACTCTGTGCGATATATATATACACAATGTTAATGTGTATAGCCGCGTGGCGGTGACTGCTGCTACTGCTGCTGTGTGCTTCAATCGGAAATTTGCTTCCGTATAGAAAAGCCGTAGCGAAGCGAGACCCACCGAGATTATATAGGATCGGGATGGTTTCGTCGAAACTTGATATATACGAATGTGTGTGTCACGATTGAAGAGTATATATGACTACAGTTTTATCAGTCTGTAAAGCATTTATAAATAAGCTATAATTTAATTAATTTTTTGTACATCAATTAGTAATTCGTATGTGCTAGTTCGTCGCTGCTCTCGACTTGAGTAAATTCAACGATATTTTCAAATTTGAATTTCGCGCCACACAACTTCGGAATTTTCAATCAAACCGTATAAGCAAGTACACACCGCTATCACGAGCACTCGAAAACGGAGCATCGTCGCTCGTGCTCCCGCTAATTTTCCCCCGTCTACCCCCGCGGAGCTCCGCCACGGAGAAACGATGAAGTCGTCAAAATTAAGCGCGGGCAATACGAAAGTCGTATACGAAAGCTATGCACCTGGAATAAACTGATATTTCGCGTGGAATTGCAGGGGTACATGTATATACATATACATACAGCGCGCGCGCGCAGTAGAGCCCAGAATGCGTATAGGTACACTCCTAAGAGTATAAGCCTCCGGATCCCAGAAATCCGGGCGAATCAGCATAGTAATAACCCAGCATTACGCGGCTCATCATGTGATCTATCTTGCGCGTGGCCGCCCTGAAGAGCGGGAGAGAAGTCTTTTGCTCCGCGTGGCTATATGGATGATTGTCGGTCGGTTACCTCGATGCCGCTGCCGCTGCTCTTCTCCTCTCCTCGACCGCGTGTGAATTACGCCTCGGACTCGCGCTCTGCTATATATATCGTTGCGCAAGCGTGTTTAACTTCCAAATTAAGGATATTTGCGCCGAGTCTCCCCCCCCCCCCCACCCCTCCTTCTGGCGGTGTACACGTAAGAATAATTAATCAGTCGGCAAACTAAGCACCGCGTAATTACGATTTTTCCAGCTAAACACTCCGGGTTGTCCCGTGCGCGTGAATGTGTGCTATATACGCGTCGCCCCCGAGCATTCTAAACAAACCCCCTCTCCCCCCCCCCGCGTGCTCTATAGGATCCAATTAACCAAAGCAACAAACCCCCTTCTGCAAAATAACAAACTCCGCTCCTCGCACACCCCGGCGTGCACACACACACACACACACACACACACACTCACACACATACACACACAGAGTGTACTGCGGGCAATTTCCCTCAGGAGCTCGACGCTGCGCTGCTATATGTACTGCAGCGGGGCCCCGGGTGAAACGAGCTTCGAAAAAATCCGGAGAGTGAGAGAGAAAAACACCGGTAATAACCCGCTCGCTGTGTGTCTATAAGTATCACGGAGAGAGACTGCGCGAAAGGCTCATCGGGAGACGGCTCTTAACGATCCGACGCAGCCGACCCGATGGGACGCAACTAGTGGCACACATGTATACGTAGACAGCCCCCGACGACGACGTTTCTTCGCATCGATTTGACTATACGTATACGCGCCGGGAGGAAAGTCGACGGGACTCGGAGACTACGTCTCTCGCTGTATACGGCATGAATAGACGCCTCGTATGACTCTAATGACGGCTTGTCGCGCGGAGAGTCGAGGCTATGCAGCTCCGCCGAGATTTGTAGCCATCAGCTGTTGTGCGCAGCGATGGAGCGAACCACGTGCCGTTATGCATACACCGCGTTGTGTATTACTCTGCTTTCTGCGCAGTGTGTGCAAAGTGCGGCGTTTCGAGAGGTTTTAATTGATTAATTTATTGCTAATCTGTACGGGAGGAGAGAGAGAGAGAGAGTTTGCTCTTCGGCAATCGCTTTATCGGCAAATACTTTGTGTCTCGGTGCACTGCGCACACGAGTGAAGAGAGAGAGAGAGAGAGAGAGAGAGAGAAGCCTTTGTGCAGTGACCACTCGTTAACCGGCCGACAAGTGTGTTTCGCCGCTGCGATTGATTGCCGCAACGCTGACAGGGCTTCTAGAGGAGGCTTTTCGGCTTTGTATCGCGACGCGTATAGTTTAGCCCCGATATTATGCTGAGCCGCGACGAGTCGGGTGTTATTAGCTCGCGGGAGTGATTCTCGCGGCGTCTTGTGATTATTTAAGCTTTTTCAGCGGGCAAGAACAATTTTCGAAAAAAAACTTTTTTAAATATTCTATGAAAATAAGTAACATTATCTGTATACAATAATTCCAAACAACAATTCAGCGCAGCTGTAAAATTTGCATAGAACTTGATCGTGTGGTGAAGAGATTTATTGTTTTCCATATATATATATATATTCGTAACCCCTCCCCGCAAGCTCCGCAAACTTGTTTCGCCACAAGCGCAGCTACGGCAGCAGCATCTCGAAAGTTAAAATCAATTAGCTTGTCTTGAGTCTATAGCCGCCGCGACTTCAATATCATCCAATTCCTCGCGCAGCGAAATCCGCATCGAAAGGGCCGAGTGTTATAGAGCAAAAGAAGAAGTTGCCAGTCTACCTTCGCAAAACTCGAATTCGTAGACTCTCTCTCTCTCTCTCTCCCCGGCTAATTTAGCTCGAAGAAAAAGCCGCCTCGGGCCGGGCCCTATACTCCCCGCCGTCTGCCGAGTTCTAACGAGCATTCCGATATAGACTTGCGGTACGTCTCTCGCGTTCGTATCATCGCGCAGACTCGTTGCAGCGCAATAAGTGTACGCGGGGAGACACCTGCCGCGCTAACGAAGCGCGAATAAGCTCGTGTATATCACGTGTAAGGCGTATACACAGTTCTTCCAGAGACGGAAATTCGCGGTATTAAAATCGGCGAAAATCGCGAGCGGCGAATATAACGCCGCGTTATTATGCGCGATGCAAGCCCGATTGTATAACGGCTTCCGCGATATCGACGCGCGCAGCCGTATTATATACCTGTAATTGCAGTACCCCGCGTGAATATACCCCCGCCGATCCGGGAATTTTTCTTTTTCGACTCCGAAAGTGTGTATACACTGAGAGAAGAGAATATTTTTTATAAACGCATATGTCCGTTATGCTCAACAGTCACAATCGACATTGTAATAGTTGCAATTGTCATGTTAAAAGTATAAGTATGCATACTGTATAATGGAAACAAGATGGCGCGCAACTTTTTTAAAATTTTTTTTTTTATAATTATAGCCTACCCAAAGTCCTCTTTGCGAGTCTTTTATACTACTCTTCTCACTGTCCGATAAATACATCTCAACTGGACCTAGTCCCAATGACAGAAAAGCCGAGAGTTGGGCTTGAACCTTTAAGTCTGCCTACTGAGTCGTCTCCAAAGATGTACATTGTAATAGTTACAACGCCACGTTTCCGTTAAATATTCTCTTCTCTCAGTGTACAATATATACACGTCCCTCGAACCGGTTTCGTGTAAAAATACGCGTCGCGCGCAGTGGAAAGAAGCCGAGTCGATTCGGCCAGTGGTAGAGGGGACTGTGCGGCGCGACGACTAGGACACTCTATATAGTCGCAAGTTCTCGCGCGGTAATGAGTACATCGGTGCAGAGAGAGAGAGTCGGCGCCATACGTCCCGGCTAATGGGAAATTAGCGATTTCGAGGAGATTACACGAGCCGCGCGGTGGGGATTAACCGGTGTGTTTTATGGAAATTGGAAATTTTAGTATATATATACACGCTGGCCGCGGGGCGAGTTACGATTTCGATTCGCGCCGCGAGTACACACACATACACCGCGCGCACTGACATCTATTTTCTTTTTTTTTTGTTTCTTACTCGCCGGTTAATCCGGCCTTCCCCTCCGGAATTTGCTTGATCGATCCACTTTGCCGGAGCGCAAAGGAGGAAAACCTCACTCGCTCCGCAGAGAGAGAGAGAGATAGAGACGGAGAGATCTTGGAACGCCGACAGATAGAGAGAGAGAGCGAGGAGTGTGTGCCGGAGCGATCGTCGAGCTAATTTCGGCTCGCCATTGGCCGGCGCGCGGGGCTTAACGAGCCAATAAGCCGGTAATCCTAATTAACCGATGACCGAGAGAGAGAGCGCGTGCCGCAAGATTCGCGCCTGTAATCGACTCGACTACTACTCGGACGCGTTTATTACACAGCGCAGCCGCTACGCGCGCGAGAGCTGCAACCGGTAATTAGGATTTCGATCTCTCGGCGCCCGATTTTTCCGTATAAAAGTCGGCTCTCTCTCTCTCGCGCGCGCGACGTACGGCAGCTCGTTGGCTTATTCTCGATCTGTAAAAGCGCGCGGGATTATCTTGTGTGTAAATACCCGATTTTTACGCTCTGTCGCGCTCGGCGACAGCTGATATACCAGGTTATTATTATTTTTTTTTCGCGTCGAGTTTACAACGCAGGGGGGTATATACGTTTCTTCTCGGCGACGGTCACACGACTGTACAGCTCTCATCTCGCGTGTGTTTTGCGAACGAATTAATTAATCGGTATGTATATACGAGAGATGTCCGGACTGGTTTTTCTCTGCTCTCTCTCTCATACCTCGCCGCGTATACTTTTCAATAATAACTCGCGAGAAATAGAGAGAGAAGCTCATGCAAACGCGTCCAATTATCCTAGGCTTTTAGTCGCGCGTCTGTATATACGCGTACGACGATGCGCCGCGCAACAGCGAAACTCACTTTATCCCTTCTCTCTCTCTCGCGCAGCGTAAAATCTTTCGCCCCGATAAAAGAGCCTCGCCCGCCCCCGATATACATCCAATCTCTCAAGCCGGGCGCGTAGGGTACGAGAGAGAGAGAGAAAAAAATTTTCTCTAATCCTCACTCTATACCAGAAGAAGAAATATCACTCGCTCGTAGCGCGCGCAACGTAACGTTACATCTGTGCAGCAGCAGCAGCAGCAGCGACGGCAGCACCAGCAGCAGTTTTACGCGCGCTTTTACGGCTCTCCACAGCCTTTCTCGCACTCATCTCGTTATTGTTCCAGCAGCGCAAGCTCTAAGAAGTTACTTCCCCCCCCCCACTTTTTTTTTACCTCGTACCTAGCAGTAGGGCTCTCTCGCTCTGGTCTCTATATATATGTAGGTCGTAACTTACACGCGAGCAATTCCGAAACGTCGCTCGATGAAAAGCGATGGCCTGCGCGATCGAAGCTCGCTTTTCGCGCGCGCGCTCGGCTCGTCCTCCCCCCCCCCCTCCCTCCCGCCCCCCTCCACCGCCTCCCCGCGGGGCGGGAGAAGCTTTTTCGCTTCTGCCGCGTTTACGTTATATACCCTGTGTAGATCGGCTGACCCGTGAAAACGCGCCGAGAGGCTCGAGAATTCCATATAGTCGCAAGCTCGGAATCGGACAGAGTTTCGCCAGAGAGTGAGTGAGAGAGAGAGAGAGAGAGAACTGCTGGGGCTAAACAAATACCGGTAAATTAGGCACGAGGGAGAGTATACACCGGAGAAATTAACTCTCGGCTAATAGTTTCGAATGTTTAATCAGAGGAAAGCTCGCCGCGGCGCTCCAGCCTCTCTCCTCTCTCTCTCTCTCTCTCTCTCTCTCTCTCTCTCTCTCTATGCGATATAAAGCTCGCGGCGTAAGCTCATCGCCGGGAGGTGCGTGTATATATATATAACGCAAAACAGAGAGAGAGTAACGCATTCTAAGCACTGCAAGTCACCCCCTGATCAATTACGGCGTAAAGAAGAAATCGCAGAGTAGCTCGCGATCGGCCCGAGTCATAAGGCAGCTTGCAAGCTCTACTCTCTCGCTCTGCAGGCCTTAGCGGCAAACAAAAGGGCGCTCGCTCGCTTCGCGCCGCTTCTGCCCGGGTTTCGCGCGCGATATTCACGGGGGGGCAGTAAAGCCTCGGGCATCGTAAAAGCGATATCGCGCCAGCGAGTGCGAGCTACTGCCGCATGTATATCTATATATATTTATATATATATAGAGAGAGAGAGATACACAGGCAGCGAGAGCGAGGGAGAGCTTGCGAGCGCGCGCGTAGGACACGCAGAGAGGTGAAGGCCTCGCGCCGCGGCCCGCCGTTTTACGTGCAATCGCATAAAAGGGACAATTCTCGTGCGCGCCGCGAGCTCGGCGCTCGGGATAAAACGACGCGGAGCGTGTAGGGGGAGAGAGAGAGAGGCCGGTGACCCTTTTCATTTTCTTTCCCGGGAGTTTCTTGCTTTTCTCGCTTTGCGCGCGCGCGAGGTGTTTGGATTTTGGTGGCCGCGAGTTTTTTTTTTGGACTTTTTTTTTGACTTTTTTTTGTTGACGGTAGAATGATATTTTACGATGCATTTTACGAGGCGTTGTTTACATTTCCGGGGGGGAGAGAGAGAGAGAGAGAGAGAGAGAGAGAGAGAGTCGTAAGGCGCAGCTCCTAATGGGCGAATTAAATCGCGCTTCCTTAATATTGCCTTCGTGGAAAACGTGTATACGTACGAGAGCTTGCACTGTTGTTTTCAATAATTCAGACGCGTCGAGTGGCTACAGTCGATATGGGGGGAGGAGGGATGGGGTGTAATTTGATCCTTGATTTTCATTAAGCCTTGCGAGCCGGAATGATTCGTCAGCGAAAGAAAAGTGCTTCGGTTCAAACTTTTTTCTCTCGCAATACGCTCCGAAGCAATAGTTCCAGAGATATATCCTCGTGTTTATTTATTGCATACATCCGACGTGAAAGTATATATATATATATATACGTACGGAGAAGATTGTCGGTAAAAGGGGGTTACGCGTAAATCGATCCCTTGATTCTCATTCGGTCTTCGCTGCTCGCGCTGCAGGCGAGGACGCCGTGGATTTTTCGAAGAAAAGAAAAAAAATAATATATTACGCGGATAAAAAAAGCGTAAGGAGCGAGAGGACCGGGAGAAATATAAAAATCATGACGACCACCACCGCTGTCGCCCTCGTCCGTGTATATAGGTACTGTAGCCGCTCCGGAGGGGGGTACATAAATTTTTACTCCCTCCATCAATCGAAAAGTACTCGACTCGCTCGCGTCGTCACCATCTTTCTCCCTCCCCTAATAGAAAATCATCGTCCTCGGATAAAATACGATGAGGTCCCTTCCACCACCCCCCCGCCCCGCTCTCGTCAAAACCGAGAAGCCAGAGGAGCCGAAAGGGAGAAGACAGAGTCGCGGCGCTTATTTATGTAAGCGCGAGTCGTCGTCCTCCTCTCTATCCGGGGCTGTAATATTTTTATACACTCTCATTTACGAGGTTATATCATTTGGATCTTCTCTCTCTCTCTCTCTCTCGCGGTGCAGCAGCTGTAAAGCGAAAAGAGTGCGCTGCTTTTTTTTACGACGCGCCGGACTCGCTCCATTTTTTCCCTCTCCGCGACTATACGACGACTGCGACGACTTCGACTTGCTTTATTCGATTCCGGGATATATAACTATATTAGAGATCGGGAGAGAGAGAGAGAGACTGAAATTCGCTCCCGTAAATCAGCGGCGGCGGCGGCGAGCCCAGCTCGTATAATATTCCTAATAAGAAAGCATTGCGGCCGCAGCGGTTAAAAGTCACAATAGACGCGCTCACGCGCGGGACGTCGCGACGGGGCGAAGAAGCGGAACATATATTGCGCCGCGCGAGCCGTTAGCGGAGCGACGATAAACGCGACGCGTATATATATACCTTATTAACGAGGCTCTATATACGAGGCCTTCGTTTCTACGACTGCGCGACGCTTAGCGCTTACACCTATAGAGAGAACGACGACTTGAGGTGCGTCGCGCGGGGGGGGGGGGGGGGTGGAGTTGCGGCGGCGAGGGAAGCGCGAACGCGAGAGCTTATAATACATTCCTCTCTCCCTTCGCGTCGATCATCTCTCTCTCTCTCTCGTCGCAGTATGCATATGCACGCAGCAGCAGCAGGAGCCATTAAAGTCCTCGTAAAAGGTGGATTGGTCGCCCGGGCGTCGTAACGCGACGAGCTGGAGGACGCCGCCGTCGTTGCCGCGCGGGAAATGGATTCCGCCTACGGGAGCTGCTGAGGGGGGGGGGGGGGTTACGGTATTAAGGATGATTCGTAGGGACGAGAGAGCGAGGGCAAGGGTTGACGAGGAGAAACACGCTCTCGCTGTCGCTCGCAGGAGAGACGCGACCCTCCGCGCGCGCGTGTGTATTGACTTTGAAAAATCGAGATTCTCTCGCCCTCGGAATATCGAGAGGAGAAGCGTACGAGTGGTCCGCAGACGCTGTGGTCATTTATTTCTTGATTCCTGCGTCGATCCTGTGCACAAAGGTCCTCCGATCAACAACGCGCTTAATGTGGCCGAGGTAGGATTTATTCGATAAGCGTTGAGCTCTCGGTAAATAAATAATACACGTTTGAGAAGCCCGTAACCAGCGGCAATTTTCGGGCGGACGAGTGGCTCGTAAAGCCATTGGCCGGACAACCGTCGCCGGCTCGTCTCGAGAGAGCACGACGGGGATAGTCCCAATGTTGATATTTCCAAGGTTAATGGACAATTTCGTAAACGCGCATGCCGCAACACGGCGCACACCTCGTCCCCGAAGCCGCATAGCTTATATAATCCCGTTGCGTTTACACATGGGATAAAAAGACAGAATTGGCGCGAACAATCGATTTTTCCGGCCACAATTCGTTCTCTGTATATAGAAAAACCGAATCAGCGCGTCTGGAAAATCGAGTGGAAAGCCCACCGCGCGTCGACTGCGCGAAAAATCCATAAAAATCTTGCGCCGCGCCGGTCTGTATACCACCTGTACATACACTCACCCCACGACGATACACACTCGGAAAGAATCACGTAGAGCCGAAACTATAAAAGCCGCTCGGATAATCTAATTGAGACTATAGTCGTCCCTCGCTTTCTCCCGCTCTCTCAGCGCTACGACGACGACGGCGGCGGCAGCGGTGTATATATATAAGAAGACGAATGGCTGAGTGAGCTGCTGCTGCTGCTGCCCGCGGGAGGGCGGAATTTATCGTCGCTCGCGACAGCGCCCACCGAAAATGAAGACGGAAGAGCAGCTAGATCGAAAGGTGAGAGAAGCGTGTACGCGCGCGCGAGCGAGCCTTGATTAATGGCGAGCGCTCGGGCGATAAAAAAAAAATCCTCGGTGCAAAAAAAAAACAACAACAACGACGACGACGACGACAACGAGAGAAAAGGGAAAAAGAGCAAAACAAAAAAAAACAGCAATAAAACACAAAAGTTGTACGGCGTATAGATAATCGGAACGACGGTGTATACGGCTCTCGACGTGTACGCAGACGAGTGAAGGGCTTATAGAGAAACAAGTTGCTATCTCTCCTCCCCCGAGAGACATAGAGAGCGAGAAAGAGCGAGATAAAACAATGGCTCGTCGTAGCTTTCAGCAGCCGATTCACCGAGAGGATGAATGCGAAACGAAACGCAGCGCGAGGGAAGCGACAATAACGGGGACGACCTATTCCAATCTCTCTCTCTCTCTCTCTCCGCACAGACAGACTAATTATTTCGTTGGCTTTGCCGCGCGTTGCACTTGTTCTCCTCCCCCCCCACCAGCTTCTCTCGAGCATCGCGTCGCGATTTATTCCTTCATTTCTTCGCATTTTTATCCCGTTGTTCGACAAGCTCTCTCTCTCTCTCTCTCCTCTCAAGCGACTTTTCAGCTTTTTGCTCGCCCGGGCTCGCGAACTTTGGGAATAAAAGAAATCTGCCTACTTTTACGCGGCGCGCCGGCTTCGCTTACAAATCTCCCGCGAAAAGTCGTATACCCCGCGTATCCGCGTACGCGCGTATATGTATATAGAGATAGATAGGCGCGCGCGCGCGCGCATATACATCACAGCGCCTCCGCGTATATTAACGAAGCCAACGACTTTCGGGACAATTCGGTTCTTGAGCACCGGCAAACTATCTTCCGGAGGATGAAGCTTTGCAGCGATCGTAAAGACGAGGCTGCGTCGAGAGAGAGAGAGAGAGAGAGAGAGATACGTGGGGAGAGAAGGTTATATGCAAGCGAAGGGACGACATGGGAGAGAGAGAGGGCATAAAGGCCGGATGATGTATTCCGTCGTCGGAAAATTGGACGGTTTAGAATACGCCCGAGAGCGAGGAGATTAAATTGTTTATGGATTCGGCGTACACGAGAGTTGGAATATACGCGCGGCCTAAGATTCAACGGCCGGGATAAAAACGGCATCTCGAATGGGCATCTCCAGAGAGAGAGAGAGATACACTGTGTACTATGCATGTATAGCTATAGTACGAAACGTCAGCGAGTAGGGGAGGGGGAAGAATCGAGGTGCGTGAGACAAAAGCCCGCGAAAGAACGGCTTACACGTGCATATCGAACAATTTTTGGAAACGACTGTCTCCAAAAGTTGCAAAATTTTCTTTTTAAAGGACTGTTTTTTGTCATTCCTTGTAGGTCATTTTGATAGAGAAGAAACTCGCGTGCACGGCCAATCGAAGGGTATAATTTTTCCCGGAGCGAAGACGACTCGAAAAATCGGGAAATAATTAAAAAACAAGAATTCACAGATTTTTTCAAAAATGTCTTTCGGAAAATTTTTCGAAATTTCAATTTTTTTGGATTTTAAACAAATCAAAAATTGTATCGGATCAATCTGAAAAGATGTCAGAGCATTCTTTGACGAATTTCAAGACATTTTCGTACTAATGAAATTTTTATAAAAGTCCATAGTTTTCGAGAAAAAAAATGATCTATGAATTCATTTTTTATTAATTATAATTTCTCGGTTTTTCGAGTCTTTTTTGCCCCGGTAAAAAAGTATATCCTACGAAGCACGCGAATGGTCTGACAAATCAGAAAAAACAGGTCTGGTACAAAAATTACACAATTTTTGGGGAGAGTAGTTGCCGAAAATTGGTGGACATGCACATGTATACATACGGTTACATCGACGCGGACGCGCGTCATCGAACATCTCGCCGACTGCGCAGCGGTCCTCCCGAAGCTGCGAAACGTCGAGGGAGAGAGAGAGAAGAGGATATTTCCCGCTTAACTGCCTTTGAGCTTTTTCGCTGCGGCGTCTGGAGCTGAATTTTTACAGAGTGGGCTCATTTGAATAATGGCGGGAATGACGGCCGATCGACACCCTCCCCCCCCGCCCCTTAGAATTCTCTCGCCTCTTGGCTTCCCGTCTCGTCCCCCTGCACTGTATGATCAAAAGGAGTCAGGCTCGGCGAACAATTTTTCCGTTACACGCGCCGTGCGAGGCTTGCAGTTTCGCTAATCTAACCTCGCCTATAATACCGCTTTCCCGCCACGTACGGATCATTAAAAAAAAAAAAAAAGAAGAAGAAGAAGAGCCCCCTTGGAAAATCCCTAATATTACTTCTCGCGCCGCGCACACAGCGCACTCCCCCCCCCCCTTTTTCTCCTTTCTTCCTTTTTTTTTATTTCTCTGACGTCTCTTTTACCTCGAGATACTCGTTTCCTCGGTCTACTCTTCTCTCTCTCTCTCTCTTCTTCTCTTTCTGTCTCTACACTCTTTTCTCTTTTAATTCTCTGCCTCTCGCTTTCCGCGTCTTTAACGTCCGCGCCGTAAAAAGCCCTCCGGCCTTTCTCTGACGTGATGCGCATGCCGTCGTCGGCTGGGGTGGGGGGGGGGGGTGAAAATTTTTTCTTCCTTCAGCCGATATTTGCGCTATCCTTTTCTTTTTGACATTTACGTCTATTTGTATATATGTACATGAATTTTTCTTCCCGCTTAATTCCGAGCGATACGCTCACTTGTTCGCGCACTTGAGCGAATTAGTGCACGTTTGTTCAATCGATTCTTCGTTTAAACAGCACAACGAAGCAGAAATAGGACGTTAATTAAGAACTTGTTCACATCCTAAAATTTTAACTTTTCGTTGCAGCAGTTATTGCGTCCGTGCGGGTCGCGCTATTAAATATCGTGCACAGGCAGTCTTGAAGTTGCAAAAACACAAGAATAATTGCGTCTGGATAATCGGGATACGCTTTATTATCCGCAGCAGGATGTTGTGTGCAGTGCGCAGAGCAGGAAAGGATCGATAAACGCGGAATCGATATATCGTTAGGTCAGCTCATCAGTCTATTTGCCAAACTGATTAATCGATCGAGG
Source organism: Philotrypesis tridentata (assembly GCA_018906965.1). Lineage (NCBI taxonomy): Eukaryota > Metazoa > Arthropoda > Insecta > Hymenoptera > Pteromalidae > Philotrypesis > Philotrypesis tridentata. The sequence goes on from JACCIB010000022.1 coordinate 1,918,035, forward strand.
AGAAAGAGCGGCGTCGGCAGCAGCAGCAGGGAGAGCGGTATACACACGCGAGAAATTACAGGGGTAGGTTATTATTCTTTAGAGCTGGAGGCTCGGATGCGCCGCCGCCGCGAGTAGATTATTATTACGGTCACGCAATCGGGCCGTGATTACACGGGGCGCAGCGAAATAATCAATCCGAAAGTTCAGTTGTTTCGGCGGAACTGTCGCGCGCTTGCCTCTCTCTCCTCGTTGATAATCGCATTTACCCCCCCCCCCCTCCCTCCCTCCCGCTCGGTGGCACATACTTAGCCAACAACACAAGGCTATACGTGTGTAGGGACACACACCATCGGCCAGCGCGCACAACGTAATTGTTGGCGAATTTAAAGTTCAGCCACGAGCTTTTAGTCGCCGCCGCCGCCGCTGCTACTGCACCGTCAGCTTCATTGCGCGCTTTGTACGGAAAGTTCGACGTTTCTGTTTATTTGCTTCTGTCTCTCGCGCGCGCGCAGCTTCTATTAATTAGCCGTTATATCAAGCGACTGAACGTGCCTCAGACGAGCCAATATTTTTACCTGCGTCTTTTTACTGCGCGCACGCGCGCGTACACTACATATATATGTGCTGATCCGCGAAATAGTGGAAGCAGCTCACCTCAGAAAATTGCAAGAATTTTTTATTGAAGGCACACCTACCAGACTTATGTTCTCTGGTTCCTTGGACGATATTGAAGGAGAAAAGACTCATGTGAATAGTGAATAGTAAAAACGACTCGAAGAAACGAGAAATAATTGGTATCAAAAAAAGAATTCGCAGATTTTTCTCGCGAAAGCTATGGACTTTTATAAAAATTTCATTAGAACAAAAATGTCTTAAAATTCATGGAAGAATGTTATCGAATTTTTTCAGATTGATCCGGTACAATTTTTGATTTTTCGAGAAGTCAAAAAAAAAAAATCGAAATTTCGAAAAGCGTCCTTTAAAAATCTGAAAAAGTTTCGAGATCATTCTACGATGAATTTCAAGACATTTTTGTTCTAATGAAATTTTTACAAAAGTCCATAGTTTTCGCGAAAACAATCTATGACTTCTTTTTTTGCTAATATATAATTTCTCGTTTAGTAGCAGTGCCTTCGATAAAAAATTTCGCGATTCTCTGAGCCGAGTTGCTTCCACTATTTCGCGGATTAGCACATGTACGCCTGCGCGCGATTCTCCGGAATAATGCACACAGCTGATATATTTCGCGGGGAGATCCGAGGAGAAAGAGCAGCTGGCGAAACTTTCTAAATGCAGAGGTTGCTTGCGCGCCCGCCCGCCAGACAAAAAGTCCGGAGCCGACAGGTGGACCGCCGCGGCCGAGACTAATTAAAACCGACGGACTCTCTTCCGCCTGACTTTGGACGCTGCTCAAATATACTAATTTATGCTACGGGAAATTTTTCGCCGCGCTCGCGTCTCGTTCGTTCGCGACGACGTGTATAAGCCGATGTCTAATTAGACGCGCTGTTTTTGGGGACACCCCTCGCTCAACAATGTTTCTTGTGCCGCCTGAGTGGGCAGACTTTAGATTCACCCCTGTCGACGACGTCGAAGAGACTATTTATAGCCGAACGCCCGCTCGTTCTAAAGATAGAGACGCACAACGGAATCAATTATTCTATAGATATAAAGCTATACAACAGCGGAATTGTAATTATTTATTAAATATCGAGTTAAAAATTCATGCATATATACGACGTTTAGTCGGACGAGCGGTTAATCGAACAGCTCGTCGCATCGTACGTATATTGATTACCACTGTTTATAATTAAAATGTATTTCTTCCTCTTCAACGCATTAACAATAATCCGGCCATGATTAAAAAAACAAATTTATACAAATTGTTTAAAGGTATACAAAAAAAAATGTTGGATAGCCATCAGTCGCGTTGCATCGTTAAGGCTTTTTACCAAGTATTCGCTAATTAAATATTCTCTAATCACATTCTCGGTGGGGGCATGAAACGGCCACCGCCGCCGCTGCGGCGGCAGTATAGAGGGAAAAAGCCATAGACGCGACTCTCTCTCTCTCTCTCTCTATGTGCGCGCATTCCCGGAAGCTCCATAAAAAAATAAAAACCGAAAAGCCCGCTCTCCCCCGCAGCCGTCGCCGCCGCACACTCAAGGCACGTCAACGTCGATCGAATCGATCGAAGCCTTCCATCGGCCGGCGCCTCGGCTGGCGGAAGTATTTTCCTCGATACAAAGCGTGCGCGCGCGCGCGCGCAAAAAAAAGCGCCGATAAAAAGAGAAAAGGACGAGAAAGAGAAAGCCTCGGGAACCCCCTCGTGTTTTTCGTGGAATCCGAGCCGGTGCACGGAAACAACCCCCTCGCACCCCCCCGCCGGCTCCCCTGCTGTATATAGCGTATATATATATACCGTATACGTGTATACACGAGGATCCGCGTATATCGTGCTACAACGATCTGCTACTCGATAATACCTGCTGCAGCAATAAGCCAGAATTTCTTAGCGCGACGCCTTCCTCGAAGCGATTCCGCGCACGTTGTATATCGGTCCACTTTTCGAGGCTCAATTACGCCGCTCGGTTATGCTTCTTTTTTTTTTCTCTTCATTTGTCTATAGGCTCCCGTTGATGCGTCACCTATACCGATTATTCTGTCTCGTTGCGAGCCGGCGGCCGAGCGATTACACAACTTTTTCGAATTTTTTTCGCGTGTTCGTCGCATTCGCAAGTGCTGCGCGCACAGCCGAATTAAGTTGTTCCCAGTTCGCCGCCCGCGAACTATTATATGTATGTGCACAGCCGTCGGTAAATCAAACATTCTGAAATGGAGGACTAGCCGTAATAAACACTATGATTAGCGGCGCAAACGACGTGACCTCCTCCCTTAATACCGATCTCGCATGTGTAATGCGTGTATATAGCGGTGTGCGCGCGTCGAAGAGAGAACAAATGCCCCGGACATTATTACGTAGTGGTATAGCCAAAGCCAACGCGGCACGTAATGTCTGTAAGAGCAGCTGCACGAAGCCCATTCATTTTTTACACATCTAACTCGCTGGCGATATATATATATATATATATATATATATATATATATATATAGACACACACACAACACACACACGAGTAATAATAAATTTTCAAATATTTCATCCCGACAAGGCATACGCGTATTATGGAATGCTCAGAATTTTATCATATTTTCGCCGCTGCTTGGCTTGTACGTACCCGTTAATTATGTATACACGTCGCGCGGCGCGGCGGGACTTTTACTACAAACTATATATTTTTCCGCTTTTTTTTTACGTCCACACGCGCGCGGCTGTGCGTTTGTTTACACAATACCTCTTTTTCCCCTCTCGCGCAGAATATGTACACAGATACAAATAATTGCACAGCGGCTGCAGTGAAGAAACAGCTAATTGGCTTCGATAAACGAATCGCCGCGTGTGCGTCAATCAACGCGACACTTGTTAAAGGAATAACTTTTCCGTTCGTCCCGCAGCATATAGCGCAGCAGAGCGACGCAAATAACTCGGCGAGCTTACGATGGCGGGAAATTCAAATTTAATCGCGGCCCTCGAAACGCTACTGCGCGCAGGCGTTTCATTGCCTTACGTGTATACGGCCGCGGCGCCTACGTAACGGCAAGCATTTCACGGCAAGATACAGGGCTGTAGTGTATACGTTTCCAGTAGACGCATTCCCTCTAGAGCCACTGCTCACAAATCCCAACATCATTCGCACCTCCGGCTCAATTACCCTTAAATCGAAGTATCCATCCCAGTCGTCGATCGAGAGCTTCGACCGCAATAAGGTGAGCTGCTGCTGCTGCTGCAGAGCCGAGTGCTCGCGTGCAATCCGACGTGAAAGAGAGAGAGAGAGACGCTATACTGCTGCTGTCCCGCGAGAGGGCCGTTTATCACGGCGAGGAGCTAAAGCGCCGCTCTCTCTCTCTCTCTCCGTACACCCGCAACAAAACAGTACATCCATTCGGACTCGTAATGAGTTAATTGGCGTAAGGATTTAACGAACTAATCCGAGCGCTAAGCTCCGCAACCCAAGTGCATTCGTCTTCCACCGGCGGATAACGATTAAACATTTCGTTTTTTTTTTCTCCCCCCCCCCCTCCACCAGCGCGCGTACCGCACCCCCTCCAGGCACATCGAATTCTGCTGATAGCTGGGAAAAAAGCTGCGCAGAGAAGTGAGTGAGAGAGAGAAAAAGAATAACGAGGGAGAAAAAGGCCAGCGGTGTAGTAGCTCGTCGATAATGCCGACGAGAGAGCGCGCTTGGCCATGAAAATTTCCAAAGCAAACACACACAACATGCGCGCATAACCCTCTTCCCCCCCACCCCCTCCTCCTTTGGGCTCGGAACAGCTAATTAGGCTTAATTATCCTCCTGGAACGAAAATAAGCGTATATAGCGCAGAGTGGTCGAAGTGAGAGAGAGAAGACTTTTTTCTCCCTCCCCCCCCCCCCACCCCCCGCGCCGGAAGCAATTCGTCGCCGTTGGCTGCCGCGCGCTTTTGCACGCACGTGCGTCAACTGCAGCATTGCGCGCACACAAACACACACACACTGTAGTACATAGCAGACGACGTGCGGGTGCCGCGTTGTACCGGCGACACGCGGCGGCGAGCCGCGCTATGCAATTATCGCTCGTAAAAAAAGAACTGTAATGCGCGAGTGTAGGTGTAGAAATTGTTGATGAGTTTCGGTGGAAGTATACGGCTGTGTTGTGCGCGCATATACTGGTCGGGGGGGATCGCGCGCGAGACACGGCAAATTTCTGTTTAGGAATAATCTTTCGCGACTCGTCGCCGCCGTCGGGACGCACGACGACGACGTGCGCGGAAAGCTCGAGAGCTTGCACAGACGTCCAACTTTCCGTTCTGGCGTTGTGCGGGTCGGGGGAGGGGGATAGTCGAGAGCATGCAATCGAACTTTGTGTATACCGAAGATCCGACAGTTGAAGAGTCGCGGAGATGCGGAGAAATTCTGGGCGTCACGTCGGCGGGGCGCTCGATTCCAATTATATAGTGTTCTCCGCTCACTTCGTATCTCGATGTTGGCTGCTCTATGGGGCAAACCTGAGGTGGTGCGCGCGATGCTCTCGGTCTATTAGTCATCGCGCGAAATAACGCGCGGAGAGGTGTGTGTGTGTGTGTAGGCGCATTACAGGCCCGAATTATCGGCGCGAAAATCTAGCCGGATAACCCGCAATTTACGGGGAATCGTGGTTTGTTACAAATTTGACGCTGATAATAGCTTTCACGCACTTTTGACGCTCGGCTACAACAGTTGCACTCCGCCATATACGCTGATCGAAGGGGCGATTCGGCCGCCGGGGCGTAATTGAGCGCCGCCCAGCAATTTCTTAATTTGGATATCCGCTCGCGCTTTTTCTTTCTCCTCGTTGTGCGTACTTGCGCGCGGGAGTAAGCCGCGCGAATACTTTCTCCTACTTCTCTGAATACACACGATTACCTGTGGGCAATATCGGTTTCTATGGCTGGTGTTTGCGCGAACGTGAAAATGTCGTCGGGAGAGAAATATTAGCTGATTTTAGTAAGAGTTCGGGTTTATGACGGTAATATACGTTGTATTTTACGTTGAATGATCGTATAACGTAGACTATAATTGTCATTAGAAATGAGACTGCTCTCGTTAGTACAAAATATCATCAGTTCTATACGTTATGATAACACCATATGGTCAGTGTCGTGTGATTGTAATATGATCAGTTACGATTACACGGTGTATTACAACGCGATAGTCCCATAACCACATTTTATAGCGAAATTTCTACAGCAGGAATCAGGAGAAGTCAATTTACTAATAACAATAAAATCTCGAAGAATCATAATCTTCCTAAACATTCGAAATCACGCCATCGTTAAAATGTGAACCGGTGTGTATAACACTCGTTCCCATTCCGCGTTTCGTAACCTCATCCCGGCGTCTTCGCCTTACCCAACACGCGAACACTGCACTGATGCGGCGATGAATCCAAATTTTTTTCCTCCGCGTATACACCATCCATTAATAGGTTCCTCTTCCATCTGGCGCCCGTGTAGAAAGTCAGGTCGTCCGCGGAGAGCTGCGCGCACGTTTTGCATTCGAGAGACGACTCCGCGTATAATATAACGTGAAACCCGATTAAAATATCCACGTGCGCGCGCGCGCGCACATCAGAAATAAACCTGTAATCGAAGTTCCAGGTTAATTGGCACTGAAAGAGCGAGAGGCACGCGCCGAGAGGATTTACGAGTGGCGATGACGGGCTTCGTTGACTTTTCGACTATGGGGCAATTAAAGCGTCCGCGTGTATATGTATACACGGCGATATATAAGCATCGCCGCTTGTTCGGCAGCGACGGCGGCTGCATTTGCGCCGCGGGATTTTACGCTCGTAATCGCTAATGCACATCAGCGCGCGGATTTGATATCCCGACACTCGAGTCGACACACGCGTTCGAGAAAGTTCATGGCTCGATCTCGCGAGAGTCTCGGCCTCGATATACACACACACACAGACGGAATTAATATTTACGCTCGAATAGCTGCTATTAGGCATTAGGCGAGAACGAGCGTCAATCGAGCGGTGTTTCTATTACTTACGTATATGTGCAAGTCCAGCGAATTTCGGAAAGGATTCGGATGGAAAAGTTGCAAAAAATTTTCTTGAAGGCACACACCTAACGGACCTGTTTATTCTCGTTCCTTGGGTCATTCTGAAAGAGAAAAAGCTCGGGTACGTGGCCGATCGTAGGGTATACTTTTTTTCAGGGCAAGAACGACTGGAAAAAAACGAGAAATATAATTAACGAGAGAATGCATAGATATTTTTCTCAAAAACAATGTAATTTTGTAAAAATTTCGTTTAGAACAAAAATTAGAATACAGCCTTAGAATACATGAAAGAATGCTCTGAAATTTTTTCAGATTGATCGAAAAATCGAAATTTCGAGAAACGTCCTTTAAAAATCTGAAAAAATTGCAGAGCACGCTTCGATGAATTTCGAGACATTTTGGTTCTAATGAAATATTTTTAAAAGCCCAAATAGTTTTCGAGAAAAAAATCTATGAATTCTTGTTTTTTAATTATCCCTCGTTTTTCGAGTCGTTTTTGCTCCGGAAAAAAGTGCACCCTACGATCGGCCATGTGCGCGAGGCTTTTTTCTCTTTCAGAATAACCCGAGGAACAAGAGAAAACAGGTCTGATAGGTGTGCCTTCAAGAAAATTTTATGCAACTTTTCCGCATTCCCCTGATTTTCCGAAATTTCCTGCGGATATGCACACGTACGCAGACGTGTACTATATACATGCGCGCGCGCGCGGGAATGGAAGAAAAAAAAGGAATTAGTCGAGTGTAGCTGCCAATCGAGAAAGAGAGAAAGAGAGCTTTATCGGTTTTCTTTAATTCGCCTGTTTTCCCATTCGCGCAGCGTCGCCGCGCTCCATCGGCTCTTCTTCTCGCGTCGTGTGTTATGGAGCCGGCTCGCGCGCGCTCCGGGCGATCTTTATCGGTTTAGCGCAGCCTTTTACGGGCAAAACTCTGCGGCGCGCTCTACTCTTATGCCATTCGACTTTTCGCGTGATTGGCAAATATGTGTCGGTACAAGAAAGCGCGATGATACACGCGGCCGCGTTTTATCGGGCCACAGTCGCGTCTACGTATTCAAATGAAAACGGCTTAACGTCTCGCGGAGCGTACACTTTACTTCGGGATAATTAGAGAAAAATCGCGCGAGCGAGTGCCTAAAACCCAGCGTCGCGTTCCTTCGCCGTGGAAAGAGCGCAAAGCCGGGGTGATTGCGCAACCGCTCGCTCGCTCACCAGGCGGCAACAAAGTGCATCTCCGCAATTTTCTAATAACGATATTTCCTCATCGCGGCGATGAAGAGATTTTAAATATACGCCGCGAGCGCGAGCGGATCCAATAATAATTACAAGAGAACTCGTTGCTCCACATTAAGCGCGCGCAGTCTCTATACACACGTATAATACTCGGCCGAGGCGGAGAGAGCGAGAGATAAGGGTATATATACAGTTTGAATTTTCGCGCGCTTCGCGAGACGAGAGAGAGAGAGAGAGAGAGAGGGAGAAAAAAATCGAGCCGAGCTCACGGAGCGAGAGAAAGAGATTCCGCGTAGGCGGCGACGACGACGGCGCGGGGGGACTATTAGGCAGGTCGTTAGGGATAGGTCGGATCTCGCGCGCGCGTCTTATAACGCGGAAAAGTTATACTGGCCGGCTGAGCCGCCGCCGCCGCGAGCTTAATGCCCGAGAGCGAGCTAACGAGGAAAGTCGAGCGTATATTGATTAAACGTTACGATAATTGAAGTAGAGCCAACCGCCGCCGCGGCTTTCACGTTGCGCGGCGCGCTATGTACACCCGCGAGCGCCGACAGAGTCTCGGGCTTCGCCTACGCGGACTATTTAGCTTCTTTTTGCGCCTCCTCCTCGCGTTTCCATTTTTCGCGCTCGGGTTCATTATCGTTTATAAGCGCGCGCGGCGGTAGATTCTTTTTATCGCTCGATTCGACGGCGCTTGTACGCACGACGCGGTTGCGAGAGGAGTTTTCGCGGCTGTAACGCGCGTTAGGTGTTCACTAAGTGGTCCGTTATAGGTGAGGCGCCAGGGCTAGTATCATCGAATTGCCAAACCGCGTTAAAGTATTGTCGAACGCCGTCGTGAATCGTTAATGAAATATTTACATATTAAGATAATAAGTTAAAAATAATAATAAAAAATAATATAATAATATAATAGTAGGTTACATTAAGATTTTCAACGCCGTCGATAATCGATAAAAGTGTCGTTAACTAACTACTTAACGCGGCGTTGCAATTCGGTGATTTTAATTTTAATTAAAATCGGCGTATCAAAAATTTTCGAAACTACACAGAGACCGAAACACACTACATTTCGTGAAATGTTATTGCCTTGTCTCGGTCTTACGAAGCCATATATATATAGCGCAGTGCGAATTGTCCAGTTCGAAACTCCAGGACACACACTGGGTCTTTTATATTGGCACGCGCGCGGCGAGAGTGTGTGTTACGCGAGAGCCGACTTTCTCGATATAATCCCTTGAAATTTCGTGCGGCGTTTCGATTCCCACGGGAAAAATAGTCGCGTGAAAGTCGCCTGACCGTAACGGCCCCGCGCCCTAGCCCGGATTTTCCACTTCTTTCCGCGACGACGACGACGTGCGCCGTGTACTACACGAAAATACCATTTTAATTGCCGACGACGACTTTCCTCTCGGTGCAAAAACGACAGCAGCTGCTGCTGCCGCGGCAGCATCAGCAACAACAATGACGATGATAATAACAACGGTATTCGGAAATTCCTGGTAATCTTAATGGGGGGAGAGGGAGTGGGGAGCGATATCAATAATCGCGCGCGCGTCATGCAAATTTATCGAAAAGCTCGCGAGCGAGCGAGCGCGCGAGTGATAATACTTAGTATAAATTTTAATGGATCGAGGGAGAGGGGAGAGCCCGAGGAAAAGAGAGAGACTGGCGGTTGCATTAAAAATGATTAAGAGACTTAATTGAAAGACTCCCATGACAAACGTTTATGTTTATTGCCGAGCCGAGTGATATTCTCTTCAGGGGTTAATTTAAGATAATGGAGGAGGAGAGAGAAGTGTGTACGCGCGCGCTCGTGTAACGAGGATGGCACTTTAATCTCAATAATTGACCGCCGCAATAAAAGTGATTTAGCGCCGTTGCCAACAATACACACACCGTCGCTTGTATTCTTCTCTGTCTACAGCATACGTATTCTTTTCTCTCTCTCTCTCCTCGCATGAGCTCTCTCGCGTCCTCTGCTCCGCGGCTCCGCGCGCGAAACGTCTTGCGAGCGCCAATATAATTTCAATATACACCGCGGTCTCTCGAGGCCGAGCGGCTCGCCGCTCCTGATTAAAAAACTTTGCGTCTCCTCCTCCCCACCCCACCGCGCGCGGCTGCGTAAACTTTTGCGCATACTTACGAATCCGCGGCACTTGGCGCACAGACCTTGTATTATTTCGCTTTTGGCGAACAAGTCGCGAGCTCGAGGTTCGTAGAGCCTGTGGAAAAAAAGAAAATGTTATTATCTCTCGTTGTGCGCGCGCCGCGGCGTATTTTATTGTGCAGGTTGCGCGTCGCGCTTTTGTGCTCTTGGCCTATTGTGTATATAAAAAGAAGTTGAGGCTTGATCATCTAGGAAAAATCAAGCGAACAGAGAGAGAGAGAGAGAGAGGGAACTTTTCTCGCGCCGCACAAAAGAGCCGAAGTCGTTACACCCCGACTTTTCCTTACAAAATCAAGTCCCTTTTGTAATTTCCGAATCGCGATCGCGAAACTTCCCCGCGGCTCGCCGCCTCCGGCGCGGATCCTCTCTCGTGTATATATATATATATATTTACTCCCTCTTCATACACCGCGAGCGCGTCGCTAATTAACTCCCCGCGATATCGGCCGACTCATTGTTCCTACCTTGAAATATGTTTTATTAATAACGGCCGCGCGTCGATTTATCTGCATATTTCATGCGAAGAGCGACAGTATATTCATATATATATATACACACACACACAGCGGACAATATCGTTAATTGCGCGGTACAGTACACGTGAGGGAGAGAGAGAGAGAGAAACATCATCGGCTTCTCTCCTGGGAACAATAGAAATTCAAACAAATTGAATACAAAGGCCATCGGCGCGCGCGCGCGAGAGAGAAAAAAGCAGTCCTAGAGCCTGATTTGCGACGGCTCGTAAATCCTCGGGCCGCCTCGTCGTCGTCGTCGTCACCGGCTTATCCGACACTTTGTCACTTCGCTCTCTCTTCTCGCGCCATTTTTTTTTCCTTTTCTCGCTCGTTGAGCCGTCGCTCGCTTTAATTTTCATTTTTGTTTCTAATAAAACACGCGCCTTTAATTGCAGCTCGCGAGAAACTCTTCGCTTCTCTCCACCTGTACACCGGAGAGTAGCCGCATACGCGACGCGAAACTGGGTCACAGTAGAATATTTTTTCAGTGCTTTTTTCTCTTTTTTACGAAACTTCATACACCGATCGCGATAAACACGTCGCGTCTCTCTCTCTCTCATCTCTCATCTCTCTCGCGCTGGATTATTTATATTTTGAATGATAGCTCGGCGCGCGCTGACCTGGAATTACATACAGCGCGAAATAAATAAATAACGCGGATCGCTCGGCGCCGTAACTTTTATTGGCAATAGCGCACCTGGCCTTTACAACGGGGAGAATACGCGCGCGATAATTTTTCGCGACTTGCGCAACGCGCGGAGCGAGCGCTACATAAGCGAATAAACATCGTCTTTTAATAGCGACTATTGCGCGCGCTCACGCACACACACGCGTACCCGCCTTCTCAACAATGGACTTTCACGTCCGCTTAATTTATGAATTAAGGCTGAGAGTTCGATGGCTTAACGGCCGCATCTCTGGCGCTCTTCGCGCCGATGGACGAGAAAAAGAGAGAGACGAGCTTTTCCAGCGCAGGGGGGAAGAGAGAGAGAGAGAGAGAATCATTATTTAGACGCGAAGCCTGTATTTAAAATCCGCGCGTATCGGACGGACGATAAATTTTAGGTTGAAAAATGAAGCGTGACTTTATTTACAATAGTCGTTAAACGGCCGCGAGAAGTCGCTTATTTACTTTCTTCAGGCGCGGACCGCCGAGCTATTCAAATTGCGCTCGCAGCACAGCGGCGCGCGTCTATGCGCGGCCACTTTTAATTTATTCCACACGCTCGTATATAACGCGTCCGGCCGTAAAAAAATGACAGTTACACACTCGCGGGATGTGTATCGAGGGAAGAAAAAAAAATTCTCGCGCGCCGCCGCTCTATTAAGGTCGCGAGAGCACTGATTTTTATCGAATTTTCGGATAGTTTAGTATACCGCAGCGTAGACACTTCTTAATCGTCGAACGACGATTACAAGTTCTAAACCGACTAAATGAAATCGATGAAAATCAGTGCAGCTGTGTACCGTCCTCGCGATCCTCTCTCTTACGCTCTCTCGACGCAAAATTGAGTTCCCGAACAATTAAACGGCTCCCGACAACTCTTTCCAGATCGACACAACATTTTTTTAGACTCTCTGTGTAAGCTGAAGACCGAAGAAACTTCTTACGCAGAAGTCCCGTAAACTCGCACAGAGAGCGCTCGGCACGGCAGCAATTCTCCTGCAGCCGGGACCCAGGCTCCCGCCTAAGGAGAAAAACTCTCGGAGAAAAAAACAAGTCCCGAGCGGATTTTTAGCGGTTCGTAAAATATTCGAGAGATTATTCAAAGCCGCGCGCGCGTGTATAAACGCTCTTTCTCTCCTTCTCTCTCGCGCGCTAAGACGAGTGGGCTTCCATAAATTGCGAAATACAATATAAATGCAAATCTAATGGCGAGGAACTGCTGCGTTTACCCGTGCAGCCCTTCTATAGCCCCGGCGCTCATTTGTCATCTATACGCGAGCCGCCGCGCACTGCATTCGTCCGGCGAATATAGCCGGAGAGGTATGGAGAGAGAGGAGGAAAAGAGTTTAACTATCAAAACATTTCCAGATATTCCGCCCTATTCCGAGCCCTCGACTTCCCCCCCGGATAAATCGAGGGCTTGCCCCCGCCGTATCTGCAAGATTATACGACGTGCTTTCCTTACTTCGTTTTCCTTTTATTTCTCCTTGCCTCCCGCCACTTTTCCGAGAGCAGCAGCGCAAGAGTAGTAGCGAGCACTGGCCAGCCAGCCCCCTCGCGTGGCGGGAATTTTAAAGCAGCCTAGAAGAAGTAGAAGAAAAAAAAAGCGGAAAAGCGACGAACGTCCTTTTTTCCCTATTTGCTCTATTGTCATTCCGCGGGCGTTCTTCAACTTCGGTGATTTATTCGCTCGACAGCTCGGCCGGACGTGCCGCATTAACGATTTCCCCAAAACGCCGCGGGAGCGTAAGCTCGCGCTTTTCTTGCGCCGCGCGCGAGCTTCCAATTTTTTCTTTTTTTTCTTAGCCGTACGGCCTTCTCTCGCGCGGTGGCTCTCAGGGACTGTCGATGTGTACAGACGTGCGCCTCGTGTCCCTTCGAATTTCGCGGACACCGTGAGGTGCGGGCCGTCGATGCGCCTAGATTCATTGCGAATGATTGATGGGCCTTCGTACATTGTGCGCGAATGAGAGGCGGCCGTGACTGCGGCGGTAACGATGAGTAATTTATGCTCGTTTTAACGAACGTATATTGATAGTTTTATTTATTTTATGGACTGTGCGAGTGCAGCCCCCCCGTAAAGCTTTGTGTATATTTGCACGCAGTTACTGACTCGATGATGAAGCCCTTATACCCGTAAAATGGAACAACTTCAGCGCAACTTTGGAGTTCGCGACTTTCAGCGGAAAAACTCATGTTTTGAATAACGATGTGCTCGCAGATTTCATTCGGGATCTGATACGAAAAATCCGGAGTGTCATTTACGGGCTACTATTTCAAAGTGAAATCTATTCTTCGATGCGCGGCTCATTATCAAAAAGTCACGGAAAATTTGCATGAATAATCTATTATTCTATGAATAATCTCTATCTTTTTTACGTGAAATCAGTTACAAAATAGTTATTCGCGAAAAATTGAAAAAAAGTGCATTTTCGGAATTCTTTTTGGAATAATAACAATGTTCCCGACCTGGCCCGAAGTCGAGACTTTAGGGTCATTTTGAGTAAGTTACCGATTACATATTTCAATCATAAAAGTAAAGTTAGAAGAAACTTAATGCAAAAATGCTAACTTGCCCCGACTACATGGGCTATACGTAAATCCGACCTCCTGAATTTTGGAAAATTCTCGGTAAATCTTTTTTCAAACGACACGCACTGTACACGGTTCAAAAGCTCCGGGTCCAAGTGCGCGCTTTTCGAAAGATCTAAAAGATGCAGGCGCAGCTCCGAAGTCGAAGTGAAATTCGTGCCGCAGCCGTTTCAAAGGAAAAAGGGAGGGGGGGGGGGGTCGGGCTCAAGTCTCGGGGAAGAGCGACTCGGTCCTTTATTTTTCAAAGAAAAACCATAAGGTATATATCCTCCCGATGTAACCATTACAAGAAGCCTCCCCGACGTATCCTCTGCTGCGCTAAACAAAAAGTTTTCCACCTATACACTTTGGAAACAAATAACAGTTACGGAAAACAGGAGTACATAAAGTCATAAAGCTCCGGGAATAAGATTTTTCCGTCTCTCTCTCGCGAGCCGTTCCACGATATATAAAGCCTCGAAAAGAAAGCTTGCATAGTATAACGTTAGCGTGTTTTACTCTGGTACGGGGGGGGGGGGGGGCACGAAAGAGATGGAGGATCGTAAAGCCGAATGACCTTACCCAACTTTGTCTCTCCCTCTCGATGACTGAACGATTCAGATTAGGGTGACGATTTTTACGGCCAATAAAACGCGCTCTCGCTCTCCTATATACATACGCACACGTATACCTTCCACGTGGAATTCTATATAAGCAAGTTGGATGCAGTCCATCCGTCTTTTATCGCTTAATTGCCTCGATTAGCACTTTCATTGTTTGCCATATTACTCATTGACGAAGAGATTATGAGGATTTCAGTATCTCGCCTCACTTCTAGAACAGTTAAGTTCTCCCGACGCCTCACTCCCCCGCCCCCTGCGAATTGTTTTCTTTTTTTTTTACATTACTCTTCCTTTGTAGCCTTAAGCCTCGAACTTTTGTTCTATTCTCAGTTCTCTCTCTCTCTCTCTCTCTCTCGCTCTTCTCGTGCAATTTCGGCTCGAGCCAACACCTCCCGAGAGCTTCAATTCCATCTGTTTAAGCGAACCTGCTCAATGAAGGAATTAAAGGATAAAAGCGGCTACTCCCGCTTATTGTTGCTCCGGGCACTTATACACTCGCTGCGAAAAAGTGAAAAAAGAAAAACTGCGCGGAGCCGGAGCCCATTCCTCTTGCTTGAAAATCACAGAGTCACCGCTAATCTTTGCAGCTCTCCTTCCATTCAATTCGGGCAACGGGTTTTATTCCCCTCTATATACTCTCGGAGGTGTAACGCTTTTTTTGCCGCCTCCCCCCTCCCCCCGTCCCTCCTTAGTACGTTTAACCGAAGGAGCTCGATCAATCATGGTATAGCTCGAACTATATATATACACACGTACACACGTACACACGTACACGCCAGTAGCGCATGAATATCGAAGCCGATAATAATTTCGAATCGCGGGCGCGCGCGCGCGCATGCAAGTGCGGCGCTCCAATTTCTCGAGGCTCGAATTTCAGCGGCGCGCGGCTCGATAAAGCGCCTTCCATTCGTAATTTCACGAAGTAAATATTTTTCTTCCCGTATAATTGATTGCGAGCGTGAACTGCCGTGTGCGCGCTGCGATCGATTTGTTTGAGCGTTTAATTATTATTGTTATTACTTTGTTTTTCTTTTTTTTGCTTTTTTCACCAAGAGGCATTTCAGTAACAGAGTAAACTTCAATTACACGACGTCCGGTTGATTTGTGTTCGTATGTGAAATATTTCCACTGCATTAATAATAAACGAAGTGTGTGTGTGCGTGTGCGTTAACGGCAAAATATAATCACGAAAATTCCTAATTTTGTCGGACGAAGCTTGTAATTTTTCTTTCTTTGCGACAGTGAAGCGTTTTCTGCGTAGCGCATATAAAAATTTCCCCTCCGTCAAACTAGAAAAAAGAAAAACAAAAAAAAAGTAGGAGCCGTATAAATCATCGCGACGAATTCGATCTGAAACCTTCCGAGAAAGCTCGAAAGGCACAAGCTCAGCGAAAAGTAAATCTGCGAGGCGCACCTGCGATCGAGCGTCTTCCATCGGCTCCATTAAGTCAGTGCACCCGTCGTTCTTCCTCGAGCGAAATGAAAGAGCCGTCGGATCATTTGTTAAACAAACCGGCAGCTCAGTGAGAGGGAGAAAGAGTAGAGTCAGGCGATTGTTTAGATTCCGCTTGGTTGACGATAAGGCGTGTCGGTGTTTTGAACTCGTAGGAATATAAAGAGAGAGCGAGAGAAGAAGATACTCCTTTGCAGTCTAAACAATGATTACGAGAAGACTCTTCTTCGCGCGACATGTGCCGCTTATGATTCTTGGAATATTTAATATCTTGAGCGTTGGGAGATGCCCATTTGAATATAGAGTTCTATTTATTCAACTCTGAGAAAAGCCTTGAAATAGTCCATTGTTAAAAAAAAATTTTAGTAGTCTAATCCATAGCTTTTCGCGATCAGTCGCGCGACAAAAATTCGCTCGGCCTTATCGTACTTCGGGAATATTTTAATACACACTTCGTTACATTGGACAAAGTTATATAATCCTTCGTCGACGTACAAAAAATTTAAATTCACTAACTATAATCTCGCAAGTAATATTACAGCGTATACACAGCAGTCCCGCATTCCAGCGCTGGGACTTCAAAAGCAACTCGGGGTGTCATCTTACAGTACAAATAAACACGTCGTAAACCCGCCCGACAAACGGAAGCGCTAAAAAGAACAGCTTTTTATAGCCTTAACTGTTTCTCCTATTGTAGATCCTGGATAACGCTTTAAACGATCGATTGTGATTTACGACGCGTGTGGGTGGAAGATGTTTTTTGCTTCTTTAAAAAAAAGAGAGAGAGAAGGAGTGAGAAAAACACCGGAAAACAATGAGCATCGGATTTTCTCGCTTAACGGTTTGGACGCGTGGATTTACGAGGAATACGAAATTAGCATTGTGCGCACTCGTCATTACGGCCGAGTCATTGTATATTGTTCTGTTACGGACGTAGAGGAGAGCACACCTGTTACGAATTGGAGTTTACATTCGGCGTTAATGGTACACTGTAACGCGTTTGTAATACTAATGGTGGAACGATTCGCGCGTTTCGACCGAAGCGCAGTCCGAACCGTCAGGTTGTCGTCGCGTATGAGCCCACGGCGCCAATTTTTTTCTTTTATCGAAATAGTGAACGTGTAATTTGAAAAAAGAATATAAGTTATGAAGAGAAATGGTATAGGTGACTTTTGTACACTGTCGTAAATTAATTTAATGCTCGACTCGCCAAACCTTTTGTGTTTACACATTACGTTACACCATTACGAACAATTATCAATTTTGTAATTGACGACCAGAGACGATCGCCTCGACTGCTGTGTCCCCTTGGACGACGAATTCCCGGCATTTCGGTGTCGTGCAGCACAATAGCGAGTAATTTCTACCGTGTGTGTGTGTGTGCCTGTGTCGAAACGTTCCGAGGCTCCGTCGCGATGCCAGAAGGTAATTTTCTGGTAATCGCCGTGAAGAGGCTAATTTATTGTTTAGCCATTATATCGAAGGAGATATTCCGAAAACGTTCGCGTGGAGAGCTGCGCGCGCGAGATGGTTATCTCGTCGGAGGGGGGGGGGCAGTAAAATAAAAAAAATACGCCTGATTAAATCTCGCATTCACTTTTACGCGCCTCATCGCTCTCCCCCCCAGGTGTTTTCCAGGGTCTCTCCGCAATTATTGCGGCAGTAAGAAGCCAGAAAGTTAAAAGCTATAAAAGCCATACCGACGGTAAATACCATTCCGAGCCGAAGATCATTCATCACTCGGAATATTTTACGAGCTTATAATGGTTCCTGAAATTGCACATTATACACCTCGCCGATACATTTCGAGCGTTCGCCAATAAATGTTCGAGCGCGCGCGCGCACAGAATAAATCGATCCTTTGTTTTCCTGTACATATACGCGCTGCTGCTGCTGTTGCAAAAAATTTTCCAAAGTAAAAACTCGCGCGGCGGCTCTGTAATCGCGACGATTTCCGTTTTAAAAGAACGAACATTGAAAAGTCGCCGGGATCGGAACGAAAATAGAGACGCGCGAGGGATACGTCGCGCCGGCGGTGGCGTTTGTTCGTATAACTTTTCCGCGCCGCAATTCCTTTCGCCTCGGAGTAATGACTGTCGTTGATTGGGTACGTGACGCGTCGAGCGAGCGACGCGACGACGCGGCGACGACAGCCGCTACTCGCCTAGAAAGGAAGAATTTACGGGGAGAAGTAAATTCGAGCTCTCGGCCATTTGTTCTCCCGCGCTGTCTCTCTCGCTCGCTCTTCGCCTCCGTCGCCCCCGCTTTATTTTTCAAAATTCGCTCGTCTCGCGGAAGAGGAAAATATTGCCCACCGGGGCTATTACGTCGTGAGAGAGAGAGAGACACAATATTTGATTAGCGAAGGCCCGGTTAATTTCAATTTTGCAAATTCAATTGCGGTTCGCGACGACGACAAAGTCGTATACGTATAGCTTAATCACGGGTTTAATCGGCGACGGTCCCCGAGAGGTTTTAATTTAAAAATTCCAACCTCAAAAACATTGTGGAGTACCCAATTTACTTATAATATTCCCATTATTCTCTGTTGCAGGTAAGCAAAATCGGCTCTATCCGCAGCTGTCACTCGGCGTATCCGTAGACGCGCTGTGCATTGTACACCGAGGTAAGAAAGCTCGACGGCGTAGACCGCTAAAAAATTGGTGCCTGCGGGCAATTAGCCAGAGAAATAATCGCCGGGGTACCGTCGAAGACAGGAAAAATCGCACCTCGTTCGCGCGGTTAATCCGCAAATGGCAAAATCCCGTTTTACAGCGCGCGCAACTGTCGTCGTCGTCGTCGTGCGCTGCAGAAATTGCGGCCCCGCCGACGACGACGACGCCGAGAGCGGAGGTGACCTCGCTGACCGCAGTATTGCGAATTCTCAACCCCGCGCGCACCGAAACTGCTCTAACCGTCGTTTGCTTGCGCGTTCGCTCTTTTTTTTCTTCGACTTTGCGTCGCTGTTCCTCTTTTTTCCTTGCCTTCTTCACTGCAGATTAGATCCTTTTGTCATCTCGATGAAACGAGTTTACCGCACTTTTTTAGTCGTTGCGTATATGTGTGTGTGTGTATGTGTGGTGGCGATGAAATTTACGACCTACTGCTCGAGACATTTTTTTTTAATGTATATTGTGTGGTGTGGAGAGGAAATTAGGGTGTGTCCTCATTGCGCGAATACGCGTTAAGCGTTTGTGCCCCCTTTTACAATGATCAATACGTTCCATCGGAAAAGAATTCCGAATTACATTTTTAATTTTAATTACTTATAGAGTTCAAACGAGTTAAATGTGAATCAGATTGTTTATAAAAATTGTTTCCCGCGACGCGAAAGGCATGGAATGTACGTTTGACGACTGTTCGCCAACTTTGAAAATGCAATTTTACGCCTACGTCTACGTCTAAAAATACCCTCGCACCTCCAGACATTAAACTTTACACCCTTATGTGTGATCAGTTTTAGGCATAAAATTTTAAGTCGCAGATACACACGGTTTCCCGCGCGTTTTCGAGGGGCATTAAAAGATTCGAAGAAATTCTCGCGGCGTAAGCTCGTGCACACGAATCCCTCTCGCCCGTAAAACTCGCCTGCGGATCCCGCGCACCCAATAATTAATTCAATGAAAGCACATATTCGCAATAAAAAAAAAGAGAAATAAAAATATATATGTACATCCGTTGTAACGAGGCGAGTTACGCCTTGGAAAAAGTACATCGTATCCGTTTACGACTCCGCAAGTTATTCGAGCATGTCCGCGCCGGCAATATTAAAAAGCGAGAGAGAGAGAGAGAGAGAGAGAGACGCGAATCGTTTTGCATGAAAAAAGCTCGCTCTCGCTCTCGCGCGGTGGCGAGCGTGTAATTCGCGGCCGCAAACGTCCTCCTCCCCTCCCCACAAATTACGCCCATTAAAGTCGGCAGCCGAAAACTCTAAAAACGCAATAACAACTTATACAACTCGAATTCATCAGGCTTACTCCGATTTTTGACTATATATATATGTATATATGTAGGTACGGTCTCGCGAGCGCGCAAAGCATATGCAAACTTGCCTCGTAATTCAAAGCCGAACTGCCGCACGCGCCCGCCACTTATCGCGCGGCTTATTATCCTTTTATTGCCCCCGCGTAGTGCAGAGAGGGGGGGGGGGAAGAGAGAGGGTATATATACGCGAGCCTGAATAACTGCGGCTCCCGCGTGTTTTAACACATCGAAAGCCGAACCGGAATGATATTTATGCGAGAGCATAATTCCGGGAGTCAGTCGCAGGTCCGTTTTATTTATAAGAAAAGTTTCGACGATTTAATTGCGCGCGGCGGGGGGAAGTGTTTAATAGTTTTCGTTTTTACTCGGCTGCTGTATACTGCTGCTGCTGCTACTGTTGCCGGCTACTGCTGCCGCTGCTGCCGTCGCCGGGGCTTACCGAAGGAATAACAATCTTAAATTTGATTCGGAGAGGGAAAGAGCCGTTTCTGCCGCACTCGCAATATTTCTCATCCCTTAAATGGGATTTGATATTCAGTTTCGTTCGTTACTCCGGGCTTTCCGGCCGTTGCGAGATTTACACGGCGAATATTGATTGTTTTCGAAGTGAATAAGGCGAAATACGGCTTTGTTAAGAGGTTTCGTTTTCCACCGCGGATGATAATTCTATACTGTAATTTTTTTGTGCGCGATAAGGGATTATCGTTTTTTCGCGAAACTTTTATATCTAAACTCGCATTCCAATAAGATGATTCCGTTGGGCACAAAATGGTGGGGCTTTTTTAGTAGCAAGAACATTCTTTTTGGCGAAAAAGGGCAAATGAAACTTTCGGAAGAACTCGAGATAGAGTTTTAATCATTAAAAATTTTCAACTTTCTAATTACCGATTTCCGCGAGATGCTCAAATTTTTGAGAAAATTCGCAAGGATCTACTAAAATTTTTGAAACTCAAATCTCGTCTATTTTCAAAGTTTTGAAAATACACTAGTATTCCTAAAACTCCGTGGAACGAAAATTTAAAAAAAAACCTCCTATTCGCCACATTATTGTCAGTCCTCCCCCCGTCGTCGCGTCTCCATAATTAAGCGCTTAATTCCCTCGATCATTCTAAATTACCTTCGACGAGTCGAGGAAAAAAAAAATCCGCGTACGCACACTTCCTCGAATTACAACACCTCCGTATACCACCCCATGAAAAAAATAAAGGCTCGCTCGGAGCCTCCAGCAACAGCAGCAGCAGCAGCAGTCGGTCGAGATAAGATCGAACGAGCTCACCGATGACCGAATCGCTTCGGCGGCTATACGTCTCTCCTCCGCCTCCTCCTCGCGCTCGTGCTCTCTCCAAGTGCATCGTCGGTAGCCCAGGGGGCGTCGATTACGCGCGAAACGTGGAAGCGCGAGCGTGACAACCTGTGCGGTCCCGACGCTCCGTCCGCTGGCTCGATAGCATCGGTCAAGCTGCTGCTGCGGAGCGCCTCGTGGCACGAAAATCCGCGACGGTGAAAGGCTCGACGTCGTCGTCGTCGTACGTCGTCTGTGTGTAGGTGTAAAGCGAGGAAGGGGATGGAGGGGGGGAGGGGACAAACGCTGCATTCTTCACTCGATTCCTAGTACATTTTTCGAATTCTCCGTATATATTTACTATACGAGGAAGGATGTAGGTTCTCTCGTAAAGCGAAGAATGTTTGTGCCTCTTTTTTTCCTGCCCCCTCCCCCCCTACTACCCCCCCGCGACCCATTCACGGTATATTCTCCGTTGTGTGTCTTAGGTAAGAGAGTCACGCGACGGAAACTGGTCGGTGATTCAATTCAATTTAATTATATCTTTCTTTCTCTCTCTCTCTCTTTCTCTCGTTTTATATACACTCACCGGATAAACTCGTAAAAAGCTCGGTAGTTAACAGCTCGTTATATGCGCGACGTGTCGGAAATGATAGAGACGTGAATGAGTTCTCTCGACTTAATTATGAAAAAAAAAAAATAATTATATATAGAGGCGGGCTTTTCGCACGCGAGTGTGAGCTACTTTTAGAGTCGGGGGATTAAAGGTTTCCTTCGGCGCGAAATTATCGAACATATCTATAGAAAGAATAGCGCGCAGCGAAGAATCGAACGAGAGAGAGTCGGATATTTAATGCATCTGCATGAGAATCGATGCCCATAAATCAGGCGAAAAAAATGCCGAAAAGAGAGGGGGGGAAGCGCGCGCGCAAGGGAAAAACTGCGTAATTTATTACCCGCACAGAGGCGACGTGAAAGGATTTCCCTTTTCTCTCTCTCTCTCTCTCTTTCTCTCTTTCTCTTTTGCGAAGGAGCTGCGTATATAAAAATCGAAAGACCTGCGAATGCAATCAAAAGGAACGAATGAGAGATCGCCCCGGAAAATGGGAGCGTTTCGGCTCGAATAATTCGCCCGTACACACACACACACATACATATACTCGGACGTCTTGTGCGGGAAACTTCTCTTCTCGTCTCTCTCTCCTTCCCCCCCCCCCTCCTCTCCACGCCGACTCTTCTTCTCTTCTTGTACACCTGCAGGCTTTATTTATCGCCTTATCGTCGCGTTCTACCTCATTAAACGCTCGTAAACTATTTGCGCGAGCGAGCGATGAAAATCTATGTACACGCGCGCGCGCGCGCACCACTTCATTATCGCGACGCACAAGTAGTACACGGCGGCAGCAGCTATAGCAGTATCTCTCGAGGAGGAGGTGGAGGAGGAGGAGGAGGAAAAAAAATACGTCGCGATAGAGAGAGGGAGAAGCGGCAATTCAGTTTCGCGGTAACGTGTAAGAATGCCTGCCGCCGCGTCTGCGCACCTATATATACGTATACACGTGTATAAAAGTGCGCTTGTGCGTAAGCGTTATACGAGGCTATTGGAATTCTTTCCTGTCGCGTGAGGGTGGAGAGAGAGAGAGAAAAGGTCGTACGACTGCCGTTATTTGTAGTGTCTTTTGTCTTGTGCTTGTCGCGCGCGATAAATGTGTTTTGTTTGCCGCGCGCTATTTTCTCGAGGCTGCCGTATAGTATATACACGTATATATTGCAGACTCGATTCTCATTTGGCGATCGGCAATTTCAGTTTGAAATTCTGATTTTCGTACGATGGAAATGACGCTCTTTGCGAGGAGGAGAGGAATATCTTTTTGGAAATTCATTCTCATTGAATAGGAACTACTTTTTCATTCTCTCTCGCGGTGTCCTGCGGGCGCGTCTCAAGCTCTTTCAAAAGTTCGTTTTCCAATTTTTTCACAAAGGGCGCGAATCTCCTTGGCCGGAGTCGGAGAAGAGAAAAATCGCTTTGGACGGAATTTCAAGAGGAGCTGAAAAAATTTTTCGTTCGGCAAAGGAAAAATTTTTTTTTCCGGGGATATTTATTACGAAATTACGATGATAATTTATTGTTGAATCGTATGTATATGAGGAAGCCAAGCGAGCTGGAAAGGGAAAGTCGCCGTTTGTCAAAAGTTCTCGTCAAATAAAAATTTCAAATCACAAACGCTCAGGCGTCGCGTACGTCTGTCTCTCGTGTCGCGAAGTGATATTTCAAAATTTAAGCATTATTTACGCTCGTTACTCTCGCCGCTCGTCAAAGAGATTTGCTACTTTCCGGAAAATTATATAAAACACATTTTCCATTCGCGCGCGCTGGAAGTAATGCTCATCCGATGAATAGCTGAGCTTAGAAAATTACTTCCTTTTCAAACCCAAAAAGTATATATATACTTACCCCCCATTATTCTCTCGAACTTTTCGTTCTTTGAACACATTTACGCAGAGACACGGAACATCGACAGCGCAACGTATGGCAAAATGTCGTGGCGGGGGAGAGGGGGAGGGGATGGGAGAAAAAAGGGAACATCCTCGTCGCATTCCGCGCGCATAGCCGCTTAGGAAATTTATCGATCGGAAAGTTGGTAAGTGCCGCGATATTATTATACGGCGCGAAAAAGTTGCGCGAGCCAAGTGCGGATAATTTCAATCGGATTACACGCTCGTCGAAGCTTCGATTATCGAGGAGAGAGTGAGAAAGAAGAGAGAGAGAGAGAGAGAGAGAGAAGCTGTCCGCGGGATTATGCCGACGACAAAATCTCTCTCTTTCTCTCTCTATGGCCTCTCAGTATATACATGTATACATAGACCGCGAGCGAAGCCGCTATTACACTTCCTTTGGCTTTCGCGGCTCGTCGCGCACACGTGACGCATATACTCTCGTCGTTTTGTTTTCGGGGCTTCCATGTACGAGATATCGTTTTGTCGAGGCTCGTTGAATCCGATGAGATTATACGCGCGCCTATATTCTTTTTCCTCTTTTCGATTGCACGCGTATATACGTACACGTATACACACACACACACACACACAACACACACACACACACATATGAGAGCTGTACACCACGAGAGATTTACGGCCGTTACTTAACGCCTCTAATAGCTTACCGAGAAAACAATTTATCCGAGATAATCGTCGTTTGATTATTACACATTACACAATCAAGCGGCGCACATACACACAGATATAAAAATGTAAAGTCTCTCAAAACTGTACGAGCGCGCGCACGAGCCTCGTCCTCGACTCACCTTTCCCTGCGGCTCTCGTAGTCCTCCGCGTGTATACATATATAGGTGCAATTCTATGCCCATGCTGTCGGAGACTGCTGTCAAATTACAAGTTGAACGTTTTTTTTTGCAAAGCTCGCATAAGCTTCCTCCCTTCGGTGTGCGCAGTCGTCCTGTAGTCGTCGTTTGTCCAACTTTTTCTCTAAACGAACGGAAAAATTATAATCGCCCTGGAAAACCAGGAAAAGCTTCATCGCTAGAATTAGGAAGCAGTAATCGCTGCCAGCGCCAAGAATCTTGCCCACATATGTAAAAAATGTATTAAAATCAATTTTTTTTCAAAATTTAATATTGATTCAAAATTTTACAAAAGTTTAAGAACATATATAGAAAATAGTTCACAATACTTCGCGCAAGTTTCGGAAACAATATTTACAGGGGATATCGGATAGCCATGCAAAATTCAACGATGTATTACGCATCGAAACGCCTCGTTCGCCATATTATCCGCATTTATTTCCATTTCCCGCAATTTCACTCTACGGCTTCCCGATTCTCCGCGGAATCGCGCGTATACACACGGCATTATCGCATTCACCCTCCGAGCCAGCATTTATACTTCGAACGCGGCGATTGGCATACGATCGAATAAATTAATCGGCGCGATAGGGAAGCAAGCGCGCAGCGACTTTCTCGATAGAGAAAAAGGAAAAAAATGGAAAAAGAGCAGCGCAGAAAAATTGTCGAAGGCTGCGCGGAGAAGTAATACTGGCGCACGCCGTATATACACTCGTGCGCGCACGCACTGCAGTCGCGTCGACGCGCGGCGTTACGCAACCGGCCATTCATAAATCAGCGACAATCGATACGCGCGAGCCGGAGAACGACACGCAAACAAAATCGCAAGCATTAACATTCCGAGCGTCATTTTTCCCTCCCGAGTGTATACGCACACATGCACTAAATATAATACATATATAGTGCATATATATAGAGTGTACAGTATGCACACATACAAACTCGGCAGAGCGCGATCTAGGTGACTCAGAGTTTCTTGACTCTGTTCTCTCGTCTCTCTCTCTCTTTATATATATAAATATACGCTCGCAAGCGCGAGTTTCGTCATCGCGGGAGGACGATTGCCCCAGAGCGAGAGCCGCGCAGACTGACCGAGAGACGTTACTTTCCGCGAAACGAGTCTGCTCTCGCGGAGAGAGAGAGAGAGATATCCGTGGTGTGTCGTTCGCTTCTATTTTTTCTCCCCTTCCCCCCCCCCCCCTCCTCGCGCTCTACGCTATATATACGCGCGGCTCTCGAGACACGATTGGAGATGATTGCGGAGAGCGCGAGCGAGAGAGAGAGAGAGAGAGAGAGAGAGAGAGAGAGAGAGAGGAGAGAGGAAATTGATGAATTAAAGAATTAGCGGCGATTTGCGCGCGAGTTAACCGACTCGCTTGAGTGACAGTCCGCATCGGCGCGGCTCTGATATATATACACGTATATATATGTACGCGCGCGCGCGTAATTGCCGCTCGAATGTGCCTAAAAGCTACGAGCGCCGCGCGTTAAATTATCACTGTTTACAAAACGCGAGCGTTTAAGAGCAAAAAAAGGAGAGAGAGAGAGAGAGAGAGTGGTATTGTACGGTGTGCGTAGACACTCGAGGGACGCGGGGGGGAGGGGAGGAAAGAAAAGGAAAAATAACGAGCGCCTATCCATATATATTCCTCTCTCTCTCGGCGACGCTAATAGCCTCAATTTCGCGCAGCAGCGGGCTACGAGCACAAGACGCTTGTGCGTATATCCACTGCGGAGAGCGCGCGGCGATAGCTGCGCTCGGATAAAAGGCTCGCTCGGATAATCTGCGGGGCGAAATGATCGCCGAGCCTTATAGAGCCCGAGAGAGAGAGAGAGAGACGCTCATATTGGAAGGATATACGTCCAAAAAGGGAGGACGGCGGAGACTACTTTCAACCGGTCGCGCCGCACGAGGTCCTAGAATGGATATTCGGGTTATGCGGAGAGACTAACGAAGCGAAGAGAGAGAGGTATACACGTACACGCTGCGCTAACAGTGAGACTGCTTTACATGAGCGTGTATACGTGTATGTATATAGGATGATGCGCGCCTAGCGCGTAATGAGCCGGATTTCGAAATGTGGGCTTTGATTGGCTCGTTCGACGTGTGGCAAAGGAATTTCAGCGTTTTTGCGGCGCGGCGGCTTCGAAAATAATACACTTATAGAGCCGCGCTTATATGTATGTACATAAGTGCGTGTATATACATATAAGATGCGTGAGGAGAATATACGTTTGTTTCCAAAGTAGACCAATCAGCGGAGGAAATGGCCGGTAATCAATGGGATCGGCAGTGCGATCTCTCTCTCTCTGTGTTGCAACGGATGCTTTCCCAGACTCGATCGCGCTTCCAGAAAATCCAGATCGAATGTAAATTTCATAAAGCGCGTCTGCTCTCTCTCTCTCTCTTTTTCTCTCTACTCAGCTCGACCTATATAATACACTTGCTCGTATAAGAGCCGACGACGTTATCCGTCACGCGTCGTGAAATCGAGCTCCACTTTTATTTCTGTGTGTATCGTGAGCTCGGAAAAGGGATCGTCGTCGCCTCTCGCCTGTATAATAAATACAGCGGCATTAGGCTACGTCTCAATTAAATCGGCGCCCGAGGGCCTGCGCAGCTCCGTATCTGGTTTGCGCACTCCTTTTTCATCGTGCGTACACACACACACCTTACGCAGATGTATATATATATATATACGTGGCTGCAGCGCTTGGGCCACAGGAAACGACGCGACGAGTATAAGTCTAGCGGGAAAAGACGTTTGTTAAATCTCTCTTTCTCGCGTTCGCTGCTGCGCTTTTTCACAATCCGATCGATGTACGTATATATACGCACGTACGCGTGCGATATACGGTACATACGGTCGCGTCGGGCATCGACAGCGCGATTATTGCGAAATCGATGGATGCGTGCAGCGCGAGCCCGACGCGGCGCTGCAATTTGAAATTTTAATCTTTGCGCCGCCGCGGCCGCGCGCTTAATTAGGAGTAATAAACGATCGCGGCAGCCGCCGCCGCCGGGCGCAACAGAGTCGCTGCATTTATACGAGGCGAGAGGGGATTGTGTTACTGCACGCGCGCTATTATAAATATACTTTGTTGCGAGAGGGGGGGGGGGTCGTCGAGCTTGTATTTTATTTTTAATTGAGATTTTTTGCAAAAAGCAAAGCAGCTCGAGCCGCGGTGGTGGTGCGCATATAACGCGCCAAATTAATTGGAGCATATTTTTGCGCGCGCAGCTCTGGCTTTGCGCCAAGAAGAAGAAACGATAGTCTCGTGATTATTGCGGCTTTGTTAGGGATACCTTAGCGGCGTAATTAGGACGTTATTGGTTGTAATTGCCTACTTGTCGGAGCTGGGGAATCTCATACTTCTCGCATTACAGTTTATTTAATAATGTATGACTGCGCTTTTTCTCGCCTTGCGCTCGCGCGCGCGCTGCATTATGAATCTATTCGAACGCGGTTTATATGTGGCGGGGGGGAAAAAAAAATGTACCCCTTAATGGCCTTTGCGCGCGCGCGCCTTTTTAATCTGGGCTAATGGCTTTTAAGTGCGACGGAATATATTTTTTATGTTTTCGCGGGTATATGATACAGTTGGAAAACCGTTGGGTATTATTTACTCACCCGCGCGGGGACTTTTTATAACAGTTAATTGCCCATCGTGTAATGAATAATTTTTATAAGCTTTAGCTTTGAACTTGCCGATGAGCTTCCAGGTGTGCATCGTGGGTAACGCGCGCTCTTTTTTTTATCGCATTTAAGTATTGATTGCTTAATAAATCATCGCGAGGTGTAATACGAGACAATGCGCTAATCCATATTTTATCACCGAGTGTCAAATTTTTCAACCAGAATATGAATAGTCCATCTAGATTAACGCAAATTTTTACAACAGACGCAGAACAGCATGTATTCAGGCCAAACTCGTCCGAAACTTTTTCTACAATCTCGAGAGCACGTTGAAAATCTCAAAATTGCGAAAAGGAAAATTCAAATTTCCCGCCGCGCAATACGCGCGCGCGCGGTGTCCCCGAAGAACAAATCGTCGGTTATTTTGCAACAAAGGGAAAAAATAAAATTGTAACATAATCATCATCTCTCGAATAACCGCCGCGTCAAATCAAGCGAGCCCACGCACCTCCTCCTCCTCCTCCCCGCATCGCAATCAGCCTCCGACTGTTCACCTGCGCGCATTCTCCAACCCTCTCCCCGCAAACAATAGCCGCAGTACACAGCGTCGCGCGTATGCAGCTCGCGATACATACGCGCGTATAAGGCCGACGCTTATATATCCCTTTACCGCGTAAAATCGTCCTCCAACGCGTTACTCTCGCCGCATAGCCGGGAGTAATTGAGATGTCGTGCGGTGACATAACAATGCGGCCCGCGCGCATTATCGCACGCTCTCTCGCGAGCGAGAGAGAGAAAGCCGCGCTTTAATAACGCGCGGGACTATGCGAATCATGCCTCTCTCTCTCCGCCCCGCGTGAAATACCTGTCGGCGATCGTCCCGTGGGATATGTGTGTCGGTGCGGCTCTTTATGACCGAGAGTTTGTTGTTGCTGTTGTTGTTGTTGTTGTTGCTACTGCCGCCGACAACCAGACGGAGATATAGAGCTTGTTTGTCGTCGGGATATACGGAGGTGCGTCGGATGATTAGGTTATGCATACGAAGCAGTCGCGGCGTGATTTCGACTACTGCGTCCCGATGATCATCAGCAGCAGCTGCTGCAGTAGTAGTAGCAGCTCCGTCGAGACGCGCGTAGAGAAGGCTCGTTATACACCGAGGTATATATACAATTATACAAGGTATTCAGAAAAGTGTCTGCACCTCATTCCGCGCGTTCAAATTTATTTATGGCTCTCGCGAGGTAGGCAGGTGAAAATTAGTCGCGGTAATTGCCGTGTTTTACCCTGGAATTCGTTTTTTTTTTTTTAAACGCTGCGCACTACTGCGTTGTGCAGCCTGTAATCTGCGGATATCTCCTTTCGATTCAGATATTCCACCTGTTCGCCGGAGCTGATTTCCTATGTAGATTCCAGTGTGTTGTATATATACGCATACCGTTCGGTTATCATACACATGCGTTTATGTACACAGGCTATTAATAACGCCGATCTCGCGGACCGTTGCGACACTTGAAAAATCGCTCTGGGCAATTAAAGCTCCATTTTTCATATCTCTCTCTCTCTCGTTCTGCTGCCGTGTGTGCATAATACGTGATTAAATTCATCCGCGCAAAAGTGCAGCACGCAACAAACCCAATTAATTTCCCCGACGCCGGGGCTGGAATTCATTAAATCCCGGGGAAACTCGAGAGAGAGAGAGAGACACGAGTCGCGCGCCGCTGCTAATCTTCGTCTTATCGAGCCGCAGGAGGCTAACGTCTTGTATACTGCTCCGGGGGGGGGGGGGGAGAGATAGGAGGAACAGATTCGAGGATTAGCCGGGAGGGCCGATAGCCAAGGAGGCCATACCATCTGTGTTTGCATAGACGAGGCCGCGCGCATAGCTCGTTTGTGCATAGCTCGGAGAGCCCCCCGTCGATGCGCCAGACCGAAGCTTTGATGTGGCGAGAGCTTAGAGAGACAGACGGATAAATTCCGCGCTGTATATATATCACGCGTGCGCGTTTACGTGTTTCGCATTATCGAGAATTATTTTCGGGAAATGTGTCGTTATACACTGTGTACAAACCCACAAAGTCCTAACCGGCTTCGTTATATACGTATACGCTGCAGCCGACGTCGTCAATGTCGTGCGGAAAAGTGTCGCCGTTAACGACGCCGGTCACGCCATAATTCAATAATAGGCTGCTACTGCACTCTTTTAATGCGACCCGGCGACGCTGTGTATACCCGTGATGTGTATACCGGCTGTACGAAAGGCGCGCCATTTTCGGTTGTCAATCAGCTGTGCAATTGTCGCACACTGAAATAGGCAGAGAGAGAAGCGAGAGGCCGCAGAGATCCTCTTTCGTAACGCGTTCGAGGAGAGATAACCGTCTCTCGCCGCTTATCTCGTCCCCATATGCAGTGTAAATTGCCTCGCTTCAGAGACAGAGAGACGTCCTCGTCGCGCCGCGATTTATTGTTTTCGATTGTATTATGCTGTGGAAGCTGCTTCTGAAAATACCCTCCCCCCCCCTCCTAGACGACGACTGCTGCGAGAGAGCTATATTCAATGACTCGCGAGTGCTTCTAATTTCCGTTTATCATCGGCTGCTACGCCGCAGGCCTGATCGAAATCACTCGGGATTAAGCGCGCGCGCGCGCGCGCCCTTCGAATTTGCGTCGAAGAGGTGCGCGCGAAGAGAGAGAGAGGGGGGGGGGAGCATCCGAGGCTATATATAGCGTTGTACTACAGGACGATTGCGCGCAGCGCGTTACGTTCG
Organism: Philotrypesis tridentata; assembly: GCA_018906965.1. Classification (NCBI taxonomy): domain Eukaryota; kingdom Metazoa; phylum Arthropoda; class Insecta; order Hymenoptera; family Pteromalidae; genus Philotrypesis; species Philotrypesis tridentata. The sequence continues at coordinate 1,948,927 of JACCIB010000022.1, forward strand.
CCGCCGTGGAATCCGCACGACCGAGTCGTATGTATACACGTTTGATTCAAGCTCGCGCGAGATTAGAGCAGGCGCTGCGTCATTTTTCTCCTCTCCTGCAGGCCTCCTGTCGATCGAGTCCAGAAGTGGTATTGAATTATCCACGGGATTGCTAATGTACGCCGTGTGCGCGTATACAGAGCTGAATCCACAGCAAGAGTTTAATTAAGCAAGATTTTATTTATCATTCGTTCGGTGAGCTGCAGAAAGCAAGGGGGGGGGGGGAATCAGCTTTTGTCGATGCAAAAGGAATATGTGGCTGGAATTGCAAAATATCGTAGTTGTTAAAGATCGAGAAAGCCGGTATAGGCCTACTGTATACAGCGATGAGATTCTTCGCGCTTTTCGAAAGGTAAAATTGAATTAAAGAGTGATTTTCCCGTATACACGTATATATTATATACGTGTATACGGCAAAGCGAGAAACACGTCGCTTGTTTCTCATTGTCCCGCCGCGCGCATCCATACGTCTCTTCCACTCGCATTTATTTACCATCGACAGGTTGCCTCGCGGTGTCTGAATTAATCGCTCCACACCGAGAGCTTATACGAGCTCTCTCTCTCTCGACTCCCGACTTGTAATGCCTGCAGTACGGCCGTATCCCCTGAATATTCATGCGTACCCGGCGAGATTTTTCTCTTTCATGCTTGCGGCGCGCACTCGACGACTTGCTTGGAAAATCAAAACGATTAAAATACCCAATCTTTTTCTTTTTCTATGAAACGCCGAGTGATTTAGCGTCGCCGATTGCTGAACAATTTTCACCTGCTCGCTGTACAGTGTACACGTATGCAGATAACGCGAGTTAGAAGTCCATTAGTCGTCGTACACTTTTGTTTCGATAAAAATAGGCATCGAAAGCTTGCACGACGAGGCGCACTTGCGAAACGATTGTTTCAGAGGCTTGACGAAAATTTTTCGAAATAAATTTGAGTTACCGTAACAGCTTTGCTTCGCGTAGACCAGTCTTTTTTTTTTAAATTGCGAGTAATGTCACTTTTTTCTTAGTTGCACAATTCAATTTAAAAAAAAAATGGATTCTTGGGTGAAATACGCTGGAAAAAACTGTAATTTAAATGTAAAACGGACGAGAGATAAATCGTATTAAAATAGGACAAAAATAGAGATAAAGAATAGATTGAAGTCCAATTTACTAGTTCAAAGACTCATTAAATTACAGCTTTTGCGTTAATGCCGGTAGCTTTTTTTTCGAATTAATACGCATTGAAACAGACTCTTATACGCCTTAGGAAGAAAATCCGTTTTAGAATTCAGAATTTCATTGCGCGCATTAAAAGATTTGCATAAGCGCACGTGTCTTTCTCGAATATGGCTCTCTCTCTCGGCTTGCTCAAAAATTTTCCTTCCCAATGCACCGAAAAATAAATCAACGCAAAGAAAACGGAGAGAATACTTCGAAAAACGGCTATATTCCTCGGCTATATACTTTCCGTAGTCGGACAAAGGGGGAAAATCATCAATAACCACATTATAAAAAAGAAAATAAAATCCTACACCGAGACCGCGCGCAGCAGGAAGCGTCGCCGAATATTTCCATTTCGTTTTCCCGCCCGTCCCTATCCAGCTCCGTCTCTTTCTCTTTCACTTCTTTTCCCGCGGCATCTCTCGTGCGCCGTCGCCGCCGCCGCGATTACAGTACGGCAGCGGCCGCGCGCGTCGCGCATTCCAATGCACGTTGAGAGAGAGAGGCGAGCAGGCGAAAGAGGAAGGACCTCGTCAAGGTAAGCCGGTCATCGGGAGAGAACTAGCGGTGAGCGAGAGATCTTGAAATAGCCCAAGAGCTCTCGCTCGCGAGTTTCTCTCTGCGCTGCCCTACGGCGCAAAATTTTCCGATGGCCGTTCCGCGAAAATTCGCTTCTTCTCTCTCTCTCTCTCTCTCCAGCCTCTGTACTTGCACACATATATATACAATATACATGCTCTCGCAGCCTCTCCGAGAGAGAGAGAGAGAGACCTTGTTCGGTCGCCCCAGTCTATTTGCGGTGCAGCGCATATATATATACACGCACACGCGCCCGCGCGCGTGTACACTCGAGAGGTGACATAATTCGCGGTATCGCTTATTACCCCGCCTTATCGCGAGAGCCTAAGAGCAAAGCCGTGTCGATCGAAACTTCTGTGTGTAAGTATCCAGCGGGGCGAATTCGTCGTGGCGAACTTTTCCGTGATCGCCAACTTCCCTCCACAGAGTCCCTCCACTCTCTGTGTGTATGTGTGTGTGTGCTTGCGAGGCTCGACATGATCGCGTGTATGAGCGTATATATATGTGTGTGTGTGTGCGCGCGTAGCTATACGTATATATACAGAGCTAAGCCGCGATGCAAATCGATGCGCTTCGCGGAAAGCGAGAGTTCACGCGGTTCTGCCTGTGCGCATGAGTATTTCTACAGTTTTGAAAGTCGATATTGTTTACTCTGCGCAAAGCGTGTAACTTATGGAGAGCACCGACCGTGTTACCGCGCTTAACTCGCTAAATCCTTACGACAGATTTCATATCTCGGATCGCGATTGTATTCGGAGACGAATATACGTACGAGGGTGCGGTGTGTGCAGTCGATACGTATTTTCACCATGAGTTCGCAAAGATAAATTTACTTCGCAACGAGAAAGCATTTCGTCCCTGGAATTAGCGGACTTTCGACTCGGAGGCTGCTCTCGCGAACGCAGTACAAGCGACCGCGCTGCGGATAAAAATTAAAGCTGCGGCTTAATACGCGCGTGCCGCGAGAGAAAACGCTTTTCTCTCGTTAACGCTCGTCTCTCTCTCTCTCTCTCTGGTGGTGGCGTCGATGCTAAACGGCGCTAAGTGAAAAGACGGAGTAGGCGTCGACGGGGGCGCGCGAAGATGCCGGCGCGTTGATAAGCCGCCGCGCGCAAGCGACTGCTGTACAGCCGAAAGACGCCGAACGGACGGGAGAGAGTTTACCGAGCGAGCGTTAAAAGGACGCTAATACGCTTGACTCGAGCCGCGGCGTGGACGATGCTGCTGCCGCCGCTGCGTCGAGCTAGTTTTGCCGTGGACGCTTCTTCATTTTTTTCGTTCTCTTCGCGGACGAGCTGTGCCATGCGGCACCGTACGTGTGCCAGTTGTGTGCGGCTGAGGAAAAAAAAAAAAATCGCCGCCGAGTCATTGCAGCGCGTGACTTCCGTTTAACATACCTATGGCGCGTGTCGTCCGCGTGTATAAGCCATGGATTTATTGCGTCTCGAATTTTTCCGTTATACGGTGAACCGGTTGGGGTGACATTACATTTTTCTACAGCGCACACGCGCGAAACGCAGTGTAATAAAGAGGCTCGAGAGGGAAATTTTTCGCGTACGGAAAGCTCTTGCAACGGGGACCAGCCTGTCGAGCCGACGATACACGAGTGGCACACGTGTATATACGAGCCTCGGAGCGAAGCTCGAGACTCGAAGCATAAGGGTTGCAGTGATAAGCGACAAGGCGAGAGAGAGAGAGCTTAATTAATCAACCTTTAGCGCAAGCTCATCCTTCGACGTATGGACGCAAGAGCGAAATAATAAGGCGCGAGTACATATATAGTACGGAGACGAGGAAACTCAGCTGTTTCACAGCTCTTGCCTCCCAGCCGTCGGTATTGTACACACACACCAGACAAACCGGCGGTATATACGTCCAGGGCATTATTTCACTTCCTACATGCATATACATGCCGCGCGCGCGCGCGGGGGAAGAGGCGAGCGCGCGACGGGCATATCTCTATTTGTCTCGCACGTCTCCTACTTTCCATTATCGCGTCCCTCGCGGTCCCTCCCACAGATTCCTCCTTCTTTCTCTCTCTCTCACTCTCTCGGCGGCACTTTCTTGCGATCCGTATCTCTCTCCCTCGCTCTCGCGTCAGATGTATTTACGAGGCCGTAATAACACAACGCGAGAGAGGGAGAGAGCTCGAGCTTACTTAGACGCGGCCAGAGAGAGAGAGAGAGAGAGAGAGCGAGAGGATGTCGTGCAACAATGTTGGGCGTGGTGCTGCCGCCGCTGCCGGACCGTTTAGTTTCGCTCGATTTTTTCCTTCTTTCCGGCTCCTCGTGCGCGCTATCAGTATATATATATATATATATATACGCGGGGGTCGCGGCGCGGGAGAAACCGCTCGAATGCTCCCGCGTCCCCGTGTGTATGTGTGTGTGTGCGCGACTATACGTCTCCCCGCGCGCGTCCGCCTCGCGCACGCTCTGTCTGTGTGTTATGGATAAAAAGGCGAGAGAGGAGTGTAATGTATCATTGTGGCTCGAGAGAGAAAGAGAGAGAGAGCTCGATGGGAGATAGTCTTGTGTGCGAGGTGTGCTGGAGGTAGACGCGAGCGAGCGCGCGCGGTTTAGTGGCGGATTTTTCTTTTTCTCCTGATTGCCAGAGAAAGAGAGAGAGAGAGAGAAAGAATGATGGATGTTCTCGGGGTTATTTAGCCGATGAGGATGTTAGAGCCTGGTTTTACGAGAGAATTTCGACGCGCGCGACTTGGTGGATTGACGCTTTATCTACCCGACCGCCGCCGCCGCCGCTTGACGCGCGAGTGTCTTGTGTAGTAGTGTTATCCTTTTTCTGCGATACATCGCGATTTATGGCTGTATTAATTATGTAACGCCACTGTGTGCGCAGTGTACCGCACGGAATAATTCAAGAATCGTTACGTGCATAATATGTCGAGTATACAGTGCAGTCGGGCGGGCTTATCGCTTTTCATTATTAAAATTAGATAAGCCGCGGCATTAGACGCCGCTATAGATCGGCAGCCAATACGCCTCGCGATTTCCAATCGAGTTTGCGCCGGGCTGCACTTTTTCGCGCGTTTTATACAAATCGTCGATGTACAATGTAGCTATTTAAAGACACGCTTTGACGGTAAGACTGATAAATCTGTATAAACAACCGGTTCGCTTCTTATATGCGCATTTAAGTAGCCGCGGGGCTCGAAAAATCCATCAGACGCAACTAATTGCTCGCGGCTTGATTAAGGCGACGGATATACAGTTTTCGATTTTTACAAAACTTTAATTGCCGCTCGCTCGCGCATAATTATAATTTACGTTATCTTTGCATTCACGGGAAAGCTTTTAGCTCTTTATAATGCACTACTGTTCGACGCGAGCACCTTGTCGATCGGCATTCGCAATTGTTCGCTTGAAAATATTGTTATGAACTTTCCAAATTCTAAATTTTCACTCCAGTTCGTAAAGGTTTGATGCGGTGCGATATCCTCGAGTGTTAAGCGAGTTAAAAAATCTACGACGTTTCATCCTTCAAATTATATACCTTGCCATGATTTATCCGAGTAATTAACGCTTAATCAAGACGCGAAATATTGTAATAAATTTTTTGGATATACTCAAAACCGCGGCAAAGATTTAAGAAAAAACAAGAATTGCCCATCAAAAAAGCAATTAACTCTTACAAAAACACTTCAAGGTGTATCCGCCCCCCTCCGTGTCCCCGCTCCGCGCAAAGTCGAAGAAAAACTCGATCCCCCCCTCGCGCGCAAACGCATCTACTTTACATATAGCCAAATGTACAAAAACTGCACCGAGAGATGAGTTTTAAAAGCTCTCAGGACCCAGATATTGACACTCGGGCGCATATAAAATTGATTTTTCAGATTGCGCGCATATAGAGCGGCGAGAGAGGGGTGGGGGGAGGGGGAGCTTGTTTATTGCGCGAGCCTCGTAAATATTCAGGAGTGCGTGTGCATCCTGCGGCTATACGACGTTGTTTTGCGCGCGGCGGCCACTCGCTTTCTTTGCTTTTCAAATTCGTGCGCGAGAGCGCAACATAAGAGCCGTTGCTCTATTTTTCAAGGGAGAGAGAGAGAGAGAAAGCTTGTTCGAGCTTGGGGGGGACGCTGGATTAATTCTCCGGCATGATTCAATTAGACTTTTTTTCCGCGCGCTCTCTCGAGCTAGTTTTCTCGTCGACGCGAGAGCGACGACATTTTAGTCGGTTGCGTTTTATTATCGAGTTATATGCGCGACGGCTTTAACCAGAGGAGGAATTATTAGATTTCTGCTGGGGGTTTTTTTTTCCAAAGTTGCAAGCGCAAAATGGGGTGGAAGGGAGGGGGGGGGGCGGTTTGTGTGTGTATTTTCCTCGTGACAATGGCATTGTCCCAATTCTTCGGGCAATAAAAAGATTCACTTACACAAGCATCGCAAGCGCTTACTTCGAAGAAAGCCGCCGTCTCTCTCTCTCTCTCTTTCTCTCCTCGTCGTCGCATTCGTATAATCGAGTCTCTCGCTATTCTGCCCGACTACCCCCCCTCCCGCCCCTCCGGCGGCGTCAAATGCCGCGGATTCCCCGACGACTCACAGCGCCGCAATGCAATTTTTGACCTTATCGACGAGCTGCCGATAACCAGACACTCGGCATTTTCCGACTCGCGGAATTCAGCCCTTCTCCGCCCCGGCTCTTTCTCGACTACCCTATATATGTATATACACTTCTCCTCCCCGCACGGAATCCGGGCGGCTCTTTTGCTTTTCTTTTCACTGATAATTGGACGATTGGATTTCCACGGGCGACTCTCTCTCTCTCCCTCTCTCGAAAACGACGAGTCTTTAACCGTGAGATACCCCTTGTAAGCTCATTGTCGGAGGGAGGGAAAAAGCTTTGAGTTCTTATTTCTCGAGAGGAGACACGACATCTTCAATTAAACGAAAAAATACAGGGGGGGGGGGGAGGGACTCGAGCGGCGCAGACGAAAAAGGGCGACCTTATCCGTTTGTCTTTGTAATCGTATAGTTTCCCCACATGCGATCCACACACACACACACATACAATTCGCGCCAAAACGACAAAAACACCTGTTTCGTTAACGCGCAGTTACAGCTGAAATTCGAATTACAACGAGTCCCAATAGTTTCCCATTTCACGCGACACTGCAACTCGCTGTAATTGTCGCGCGCGAAATCCGAGTACAATACAATTAATCAGATCGCCGCGCGGCAACTTTATATACCCAAAGCAGAGCCAACGCACCGCAGCAACTTGTTAAAATTCTAGATTAATATACAACTGTGCGTACGACGCGTAACATGCAGACGATTCGCCGTGTAAGTTACGGCGTCTCTTACATAAATACTCGTTCGTTAATTCGCCTCTGCAGCCGCGCCTTACCACCACCGCAGCGCAGCGGTGCGGCGGGAAATTTGAATTTTCAATTGCCAGCTCCTCGAGATCGTTCTCTCTCTCTCTCTCTTTCTCTCTCCCGCCTAATTACTCTCAAAACTCACCTCCGCACCAAAGGAACTGCCGGCATCAAAGACATCGCCCCCGCATTACCTCGTTTCTCTCTGCTGCACGCACGTCTAAAAAATTGTTTTTCTCTTTTAACCCGAGAGTAGCGGCGCTGCACACACCACCGACTTCCCGCTGCGCTCCGAGAGAGAGAAAGAGAAAATGCTCTCCCCGGGAGCATTTTCTCTCGCTCTCTCTCTCTCTCTCTCTCTTGAGAGCAGGAGCGAGAGAGATGCAGCCCACAAGACAGAGACAGAGGGAAATCGAGCGGAAGACGCTTTTGCGCGGCGCGAGCGAGCCCCCGGCTGCTTTATGCACTCGTGATCGTCTTCATGATATTCTCGAATTTTACGAGCTCTCTCTCGTCCTCTGTACGTCCTCTATCTCCACTTCTCTTCGCTCTTCTCTCTCTCTCTGTCTCTCGGCCTCTTAAGTGAGCGTTATTTTTTTTGTCGCGAATGGCATCGACGATGCTTTTGTTGTTGTGCGATGCGGCCGACGACGAATGTTGTATATGGGCTAATCCGCGAAATAGTGGAAACAACTAAAAATGAAAAATGGCAAAATTTTTTTATTGAAGGCACGCCTATCTAGATCTATGCTTTCTGGTTCGTTAGACCATACTGAAAGAGAAAAAATCTTGCGCAAACGGCGAATCGTAGGGTATACTTTTTTCCGGAGCAAGAAACAACTCGAAGACTGGGAAATAATTAACAAAATCAGAATTCACAAATTTTTTCCGCGAAACCTATCAACTTTTATGAAAATTTCATCACAACAAAAATGTCTTAAAATTCATCGAACAATTCTCTCAAATTTTTACAGATCGATCCGGTACAATTTCTGACTTTTCGAAAAGTCAAAAAAATCGAAATTTCGAAAAACGTCCTTTTACAATCTGAACAAATTTCAGAACATTCATTGATGAATTTTAAGACAATATTTTCGGTCTAATGACATTTTTCTAAAAGTCCATAGTTCTCACGAAAAAAAGTTATGAATTATTTTTTTGTTAATTCTTTCTCACTTTTCGAGTCGTTTTTGCTTCGCAAAAGGTATACCCCCTACGATTCGCCGTTCACGCGAGTTTTTTCTCTTTCAGTGTGCTCTGAGGAACCAAAAAACATAGATCTAGATAGGTGTGCCCTTCAATAAAAAATTTTGCTATTTTCTGAGGTGAGTTGTTTCCTCTATTTCGTGGATTACCACATCTATTCGTCGTATTGCCTGCGCTCGTCTTCGCTGGAAAATCGAGGTTTAATACTGTTACTCGTCCGGGCGCCACGTACTCGAATACACGTGCGTATAATGTATAAATAATGAAGAACCTCACCCCCTGCTAGAAACTTAACGATAAATTAGCTAATTTCGTTATAAATCAGCTAACTCATAACGAAATTAGCTAATTTATCGTCATAAGTTTCTACCAGGGCCTATATATATACCTAATACGCACGCATTCGCGCTGTGGACGAGTCGCGCGGAATCGACACAGGCGCAAGATTGTAAATCGCCTTTTTCCGAGCGCGCGAGGATTACAACTGAAAAAAAGCTCATCTCTGCGCAACCACATCTCTCTCTCTCTCTCTCCGATTATTCTATTAGCCGCAAAGTCCGTAATTACAGGCGCGACTCCCGGATTTACGAGCCATTCACGGGGTGGAGAGGGGGGGGGGGGAGTCAAAGGGAACAATTTCTATTATGCGAGCACATAATATTTGCCGGGAGTAGCCGAAGCTGTATAATCGTCGAATTTAGATTCAGGAGCTTTTCTTGCACACCGTAATAATCCCCGGCGCAGCGGACAATGCGCGCTTCTCGATGCGCCGCTTATTAGTAGCTCAGCGAGTAGCCGCCGCCGCTTACGTGTATATTGTATATACATGTATATGGAAAGAGAGAGGGGGAGCGACGAGTTTTTCGCGATAAATAACGGGACGATTTTTCCCGCGCGCGAACGACGTTTCAAATTGACTCTGACGTGGGAGGTTTGTAATATATACAGGCTGTCTCGGCTGCGACAAAGTTATTAAGATGCGATGATTACAGGATTGCCGATGAATAATTGATTATTTGCTTTCCTTCCGAGAGAGAAAGAGAGAGAGAGAGCGAGTCCGAAGATTTAGGCCGAGATACGGTTCTTCCTGTACGCTGTTCGATGGGACGACGAGATCGTTAACTTCCTCTCGCAATTATACTCGTATATAGTCTCTCTTCCTATTATAATTAACTTTAGCAAAATATATATGCACCTGTCCTCGTCCAAAATCGCCGAGTTGAAATTTACTGTCTATATAACTCGGCGGATATAAGCTCGTACACACACACACACACACATACACACATACAGACACATGCATAGCTGCGCACGGACACACGGGAAAATAGACTGCGTAAAAACAGTCGTTAATTGGCCTTGTGCGCGAGAAAGTAGGCGTACATATACGTATAACTGACGATTGCGGCTTTTTTGCCGCGCCGTCGCCGTCGCCGTCGTCGCGACACAAAAATCACGAGCTGCGGCTCTGTCGTGTGTATATCACTGCTCGTTAGAACATTAATTGACAGGTCGATCAGTTGTAACGAGTGAGTGAGAGAGAGAAGGAAAGAGACGTATATATAACACAAAGGTCTCTCCCCGAGACCCGCCCCCTCGAGGCTGAGAGGCTCTAATGACCCTCGAAAATTAGCTTATAAACTTGCGACGAGCAGCAGCAGCAGCAGCGTGTCCGAGAGGATCAGCTGAGAGCCACGATTATGGATCGTGTGTATAGAAGCCTATACGCTGATGCGTACCGTGGAATCCGCATTATACGCGCTGCACACGAGACTTGGGTATATAGCGACGCGCGAGCGACACAAAAAGAGGTACACACAATATCCCCGGGATTTGGCTATAGTTGGCAGCCGGTGGCGATGACTAATTTAATTAGATCGCGCTGCTGCGGCAGCAGCAGGTCTCTCCCTCGGCTCTCTTTTTCGAGCAACACACACACACAAACACAGAGAGCCCAAAGTCCATTTAGATGCAGAGCGCAGTGCAGCGGAGAGAAGAAACGAGGCAGACGGAAAAGAAAAGGACGGGGCGCGAGTTGTTGCCCGATGACGAGTGTGCTAATGCGAGAGACCGGTATGTATCGCCCGAGACGTTTCCATTAGAACCTAGACATCGTGACCTAGTAAGGCCAAGAGCAGCAGTAGTCTCCTCGGGAGATTCCGCTTTATTATGAGGATTTAGCGCGCGGTCGATGACCTCTCTCTCTCTCTTCTCGCCGTGTGTGTATACGTAGAGGCCTGCTGTCGCTGTATACCTATATAGCGTAACTATACGATCAATCCTCCTCGTTTTTCCCGCCGACGCGACTTTTATTAATTTCCAAGGCATTAGACTCTCGTCGCGGCCGGAGCGTTTACGACCTCTCTCTCTCTCTCTCTCTCTCTCTCGACTGGTTATTAATTAAGTTATCAATCGCCATCTAAATAGTTATGGTAAAATTGATTAAGTAGCCGGCAATCAGTGTCCCTAAATAGAAGCGATAAATATAATCAGCTGTACACGCATATACATGTATATATACAGGAGGCGCGCATCAGGGCAGGAGAAAAAACACACATATAGTCGCGTCCGCGCGATCCGATTCGCAATTTTCCAGCTAATTAGCCGAAGCTCGGGCTCGTTATAATTTCTGGCTGGAAAGCCCGTTAATACATTTCCACGAGGATTTCCATGAATAATTTAACGATGATCGCCCCGCGCGCATATCCCGCCTCTGCGTACAGTCGCTCTCTCGTCGTCTCGATATCCTCCGCGCATGAATTTCGCATATAACTTTGCTCTCGTCGTCGTCGTCGTCGTCGTCGTCGTCGTCGCGCATATGTATATAGTGTCGCTGCAGCCACTGCAGCCCCGAACGCGCGCGAGATCGTCCTCTAAAAATAATCCCTCCGCAGATTACGCATTAAAATTTAATCGACTCCATTTACTCGAATGTATATACATATATGTGCGAGTGTACGTACACATCGATAGCGTCGCGCGGACTAACCTGTCCTTTAAAAGAAGAGGGAAAGAAACGAGAAGTCGCAGCGGCAGCCGCGCGTTAATCGCCGATCATCTTTCACAGCCGGAAAAACTCCGGCTCTCTCCAGCGCGTGTTTCGTTTAAGTGCTTACATTATTCACGAGCTCCGTACGGCGACGAGCTGATGCGACGACGACGACGACTTTTTCGCATATTACACGCAGGTAGCCGAGAGCTTATCAATCCTACGCTGTCGACCTGAGCGCGGTTATATAGAGGCCTAGCTTCGCTACGTCTCTTATCTTGATTCGGCTGTGCTGCTGGACGTGAGGCTCGCGGCTCCCTCGCCTAATTGATTGGATTATTCAGCGGGTGAAAAGAGCCTCTTTTTTTCATCTATCCCGGAGACGTAGTTTTCGTTCGAGTTTGCGTAGGCGAGGAAGATACGAAGGAGTTGCGGACGAGTTGTGTCGAAAGTCGAAGCTACTTACAGTCTTCCGTTACGCCGACGAAACGCAGGGGGATCGCCGCGTGCAGGGGACAAAATATGTAATTGATTTGAATATAAAGAGAGAAGCGTTCGAGCCTGTTGTATATTATACGCGTATACGTGAATCGAATAAGTCATGATTCTTCCTAAAAATAACCTGTACGCACACGCATATATACGTATATATACGTCGCTCGATGGAACATAATTTATTCAGTGTATACGCAAAAGTATAACGTACTACGGCTTTTCTCGGACAAAGCTCCTGAATAATTCTAAACTCGAAATATACGTATTGAATTTCAAATCGTGCGGCGGCGCCACGTGTATGCACACACACCGGACGCTTATCTCATAATCAATCAAACAGTTTCCTTATCTCTCCCTCACTATCGGCCGTTAAGTCGCGTTATATTACATTAAACCCATCCGCACAGCCGTCCGGTCTGTTTGACAGAAGGAGAATTTTTTTCCCGCGCGTTGCGTGGAAATGCAAAAAACGCGGCCGTACATTACGAGCGCGCGGAACAATGCAACACGACTGATTAAGATTTTTAATCCGACGACTGCGGGGATCGAAAGCAAAAAGCTCTCTCTCTCTCTCTCTCGCTCGGCTTTCTTGCGAGAGGAAAACAATGTCTGTCGCGGCCGTTTCATTGCGGCTCGCAATTAGGTCAATCGTATAAAGCGCAAGAACAGCCGTTACCTATGTGTGCCGCTCGGTACGCGTATATAAAAGTCCAAAGAAACATGAATTATGTTAGGCGCTGCCGCAGGCGAGAGAGAGAGAAAGAGCCTATACGTATACGCGCCGCACACAGCCGAGACGCGAAAAATTCAATCAGCATAAATTTTATTCTCGTTTCAGTGCGGTTACGTCTCTCCGCATAAATATCGCAAACACGCGTATCACCTCTTTTTCTCCCTCCCCCCTCTCTCTCTTGCTTCGTTTGCTCGCGGAGAGCTTTGCGCGCGGACGTTGCGCTATCCGTCGACGCGAAGCGTCGAAATCCCATCAAATTGAATTGTAACGGCGGGGGAGTAAAGGGGGGGGGGGTTAAACCGCGAGCGTGTCTCACATTTCCGGTATAAATTGCGATTAGACAATTTTTCCGACCGACGCAGTCGCGTATATAGCGCCGTGTACACACCGCGGCGCAATGCGAGCTACTTCCACGGTATCCGAGTGTATAGACTTCTCCCTCGCGAGAGTCGCTCTCTCGCGGCGCGATAGCGCCGACAGCGTTTGTAAACAAGCATTCTTGGACAGGATGTTTTCCCGTTTTATCGTGGCATAAAATTCAAACGCGTACTTTATATAAGCTCGAATTGCCGCGCGCGCAAGCGATAAGCGATCACTTGCGCGATTCGCGGCCGTGTAGTGCAGCGCGAGAGACGCGAGTGCGTGCAGGCAACTGTACACGATGCGTGTACAATTTGCGTGTATTTTCGAATCCCTTCGCTCGCGTTTTCAGAGGAAAATTTCGAATCGAAGAGTACGGTGTCCGTAGTTTTTCGCCCTCCCCCCCCCCTCCTCCGGAGAGAAAAAGCTCTTCATTCGCAAGAGAGAGAGAGAGATGCACGAACGCGCCTCGCTCGATTATTGACGATTATAGGCGCCGGCGCGAGAGCTTATCCTTCGCGGAGATCAACGGCTCTCGAAGCGAAGGAAGTCATTTGGTTTGCGCCCACGTGCGTGCGAGCGCGACCGCGATTGATTTCCTCCCGATACATATGCGTGGGCCCTGCGCCCCGCCGCTGATATCCTCTTGTGTGTAGTGTGTGTGTGTGTGCGATGCTCGAAGCGTCGGAAATCGGAGGGGGGCCGAGGTGAGGGGGGGGGGGATATGCTAAGGCGCTGTTCTCTGCACCGATATTTTTAGGAGATTTATTCTCGTCCGCTCTGATGAGCTTTCGCCTGTATTGAATCCCGTGTATATATATATATACACATATACAATATACATATTTGCGCGCGCGCGCGCGAGAGAGAGAGAGAGAGAGAGAGAGAGAGAGAGAGAGAGAGAGAGAGAGAGCCAGATTTCATTCGCGTCAACGGGCTCGAAATAATAAAAGAAGAAGGATTCGAGCTCTGTATCGATCCTCTCTTCCTCTCTCTCTCTCTCTCTTCGTGTTGGCAAGTGTAAAAATACACATTCCGAAACCGATAAATCACATCTCGCGCGAGCCAACGGGTATATATATAACCACTCAATAATTCTCATTATCAGGATCGCATTGAGCTGTCAATCTGAAATCTCGAACAAATAACGCATCGCCGCTGATTAATTACCGTTAGCCATCCCAACCTTGTAACAGAATTTTTCCCGTCTCGCTCGTCTTCTCTCTATCCCTCTCGTCCCAGCGCGACGTCCGCGCGGCCGCTGCTTCGGACCTATATATACACGAAATGTATAAAATCGAATATATCTTCGATGTACACCCGCAGATCACGAAGAGAGAGAGAGAGAGCCTCCTACATTTCTCCATATTTACAAAGATAAATCTCTTCTTCCCGCGGATGCACTCGAAATAATCTCTCCCTCACTGCACACGACGACGACGTATAGGCAAATTGTGTCCTCGCAACCCGGTGCGACGTGTTCACAGAAAAACGGCGAGAAAATTAACGCGCGGCCGATTCTACGCTCGCGATAATACAGCGCGACTCGCTCGCTATTACCCGAGGTTAAAACCGGCGCTGATGCACTTGCGCGCGCCTGTACTCTCTTTTCTTTTCTCGCAGGAGACATCCGCCTCTCCCGAGAATGTAATTCGCGCGCGATGATCGATCGAGGCCCGCTCGATCTTCGCGACATCGACAGGCGGCGGCGGCTCTCTCTCTCTCTCACGCCGAGGAAACGTTTCTTCAATTAATCGAGCGAGCGCTGCATCGCGATGGAAATGAAGAAAAAAGAAGAGGAGGGCGAGGGAGTACACGCCCATATAGGCGAACGAGAGCAGCGCGCCAAGAGTCGGCTTTTCCAGCGCTGAGCGCCAGAAGCGTCTCTCGACCGGAGGCCCCGAGCAGCAGGGAAAAGGAGCTGAGAGAGAGAGAGAGCCAAGAAAAAGCGCCGTTATCGCGTTTCTAACGAGCCAGATGAGAAAATAACGATCCGCCGAACTTAATATTTGCCTGCGAGCTGAGGGAGAAAGAAGCGCCAGAGAGGGAAGAAGAGAGAGAAACGCGCAGGAATAAGAGATAGCGATCTCTCGCTGCGCGAGGACGTATGTATATAGAGCGAGCGAAATTTTACAGCAGCTTCTCGTCGTCGTCGCTGCTCTCGATTCCAGCTGCAACCCTTGCTCATTCCCTCCCCTCGATGCTCCCCTGTATACACGTCGTACACATGTATATTCAATGAGATGACTCTCGTCTTCTAATTCTTTTGCTCGCTCCTCGCTCGGTGGGAGGAAGCTTTTCGCAGTCGACTTTTCGAATTTCGACTGCACCGATCGAGTTCTGATTTCATGCGAATACGATTATTTCAAACTTTACGTATAATATACATAGAGAAAAAAAGTAGAAAGTATATTTAATCCTCGTTTCCTTTTCTCGATGTTCCAGGTGAGTCGTCTCTCTACATCATCTCTCGCTCCGCGCAAGCGAGAGGCAAGGCTGCGCAGCTTATATAGTACACTCTCCAATTGAAAGAGTAAGTCAAAAGGAAAATTCAGACAGCGTTATAAAGCTTCTTCGTCCGTGCGCGCCCCTCACTTTATATCGCCGGCTCTCCTCCGCAGCTCGCGCGCTCCCCGAGACTCTATACGTATATATATATGTGTATATATATACTCGCCCGGCGATTCAGCAGCTGCGATTGTGCAGCGCTCCTTTATTAAGAGCCTTGAATTTCAGCGCTATATAATACAAAGCCGAAAGAGGAGGATGGAGGGAAAAAAATACACTTGCGCCGGGGCGAAACGGAACGCTCTCTCGTGACCCGTGCGCGCGGGCGAGCGAACTTAATTAACCTTCCGTTAAACGCCGCTGAAAAATGAGGGGAGAGTCCGAGCGCGCGGCGAAAGATGCTTTTATTGCGGCATCGTGCGCCGAGATTTCGTGAGTCAGATCTAATGCGCCGACGCTACTTTTTCTCTCTCACTCTCTACCACTACCACTTTCTGGTTCGCACCGTATATATAGCGACGGATTGTTGCCCGCGCGCGCGAAGAGAATCGCGTAATGGATCTGCGCAGCTCTTTCGGTTATATAGCACTTAATTAGGTGGGGATTTTTTCTTCGGCGATAGTCGGGGGCGCCGCGCAGGAATGACGCATTGCTTTGGGAGATTAAAATTTTTGTCGCTGCGCGAGCGAAAGAGAGACAGAGAGCGAGAGAGAGTTTTTCTTCGGCGAGGGACAGTCGCGTCGCCGTTTATCTCTCGGGGATTTTTTGCTTCGGAAAAAATCATAATTTCGGGTGAAAAGCAAATGTATCCGATCTCGCAATTATACGACTAATTATGTTTAACATTGATTTTGGGCGCGGCGAAACGCTTGGATTTAATTAGCGCGCGGTGTACAAGCGGTTAATTTTCCGGCGGGGTGAATTTCATTAAAAAAAAAAAAAAAAAAAAAAATACTGGAAAGAAAGAAAAGAGAGGAAAATACGCGAAGCAGTTAGGTTCTTTATTAAAGGTCTAGTGACGTGTAAAAAAATAATTGTGTGCGTATACGGCCGCTCTTTTGAAGCCCGCGAGCAGTTAATTAAATGAAGTTTTATTTCAATTAATTAAGCAAAAAGTACAGACTAAAACTCGTAACTCCGCATCTCGCGCCGGCGCACTAAAACGCGCTTAATTACAACGCGTATAATCATAAAATTAAGAAAAATGTATAAAGACCGTGTATATACACCGGCGCGACTGAGCGCAGGAGCAGTAGAAATAGTGCGAGTTGGGGAAGGGGGGGGGGAGGAGGGGTCAGTAAAAAACCGATAATACTCGATCATCAGGCTGTTAATATTCAGTTCATGAGCAATTAGACAGCGGAGTATATATAGTTTGTATGTACCTCGGCGTATAAAAATTGCAGAGAGAAGCTTCGTATAGGTGCAGAGAGCGCGGGCAGGCGCTAATGACGCTTTTTCCTCTTTCTCTCGCTCTACGCTATGTATATACTCTTTTGCGCGCTCGAATTAATTAGCAAGACTTTTGCCGGAAACGTGTAAGATGTCAGTTGGGAATATTATCCTGAATTAACTCGTCTTTCGCCGCCTCGGCTTCTCACCGTTTATATATACATATACACGTCTTTCTCTCTTTCTTGCGCGGCGCGGCCATGTACGTATATATACATAAAACGTTACGTACCCGCGCGTATTATTTCTTCTCCCGCTTTTACATCCGCGAATTAAATGTGTCTCGGAGCGCTCGCCTCGCGCCGCCCTTCGATATATATACATATACATAACGTAGAGTACGCGCGCTCCGATTAATCAAATAATTAATCAATTAGCAGCGCTGCGCGCATAGAGGCCCTGATTATTTACTCGAATCTCGATTAGTCGCCGATAACGAGTCGATAATTATCGATGAAAATCGGCGCTCTGCCTGTTACGCGCTAATGGCTCTCCTCTCGACCTACAGCAGCCTCCGGCGACTCCCAGAGAGCAGCAGCAGCAGCAGCAGCCGTGTACACCTATATACATCAGCGTCTATAGATATGCGCGATGTAGAGAGAGAGAGAGAGACACGGGCAAGTGTGCAGCGCGAGCGAGAAAGAGAGAGAAACGGAGACATCGCGCTGAGGATCAAGCCGCATTATATGCATCGGTGCCCTCGAGCCCCTCCGGTGTCTGCATATTGTACACAGTGTCAGCCGCGCGAGAATGGCATTATTATGCGCGTCGAGGCTACTTCTTCTTCACTATATGTGTGTATAGTACGGTTACTGCTGCTGCTGCTGCCGAAGCCGCTGTTCGTATGGGAGATCGAGCGACGTATGGTCGCGTCTCGCTGGGCTGTGTGTATATATGCGGACGTCGAGCGACGCGCGCCTATTTACCGCTTCAGCCAATTATCCGCACTTGAGAGGCGAGAGCCAAGACGGGAGGCGACAATGATGGGAATGCGTCGTATACGCGGCCCTGTACACACTGCGTTTCGCGGAAAAAGTTGCTCTTTGTATTGGCAGCCTACTACTGTGTGTGTGTGTATACGGTTAGGTGTAAATTGGAGGCTGAGCCGGTTAGGTCTGAGATTTCGATCGGGATGTCGGACTGCTCGGGACTTACGTTGCTGCGATCGATGCTGAAGGAGGCGCGAAAATTTAAAATCCGAAAAGTTTTGGAATTATAACGTATGCGCTGAGAAAAATCGTATGATAAATATTGTTGGAACTCTACGAGAAATTATTAAAAGTTTCTTAGTAAGGAAAGGACTTTTTTTTATTATTGTTTAATTATCCAATCATGGGTTATTTAATTTATTATTTTTATATTTATTATAGTCCTGGTAAAATCTTGACGAGAAATTAGCTAATTCATAACGAAATTAGCTAATTTATCGTTACGTTTCTGCCAGGGAGTTTTTTAAATTTGAAAATAATGAAATTAACGTCCGTTTACCTAAACATAACGTACGTGAAGGAATTACAAACTTAAAATACGTATACGAACTATGTGACACATTATTTTTATTAATAAACCTTATGAATGTGTCTAGCAAAAATTATTATGTCACATAGCAATCATATTTTCAAACTTCAGCTGTGAGAAACTTTATTATAGAACGAAAATAAATATTGTTTCACTTCTGAATAAATATTACACGAGCAATATATAAAAACTCCGTGTTATATACTATTATGTAACTTAATAATATTTTTGATAGAGTCCCAGCTGCACTTTTTCTCACATATACCACTATCTCTCGCTGATGAAATTCCAAAAAAGAAAGAAAATCAAGAATATCCACGAGAAATTCGAAAATAACGATCCAAGCTCATCTCCCGAACAGATTAGACGCGGCGAGCGTCTGTCCTCGTCACATCGCGCACACGCGCGATTAACGCCCGCCGGCGAGCGATTCCCCGATTATCCGGAAAACAAAGCAAACACGCGCCCGTGCGCGCGTAAACCGTTATATGCAAAACCGATTTCTCCCTTTCGCCCTCCCTACGTCCCTCCCTCTCGCAAAAACAGAGGCTGCTACAGCCGAGAGAGCCGAAAAAAGCGACAATTTAATCCTCTCCCGGAATAAAAGAGCGCGTACATATCCCGCCGCCGCCACCTCTCCGCCGCGCTCTCGACTCGTCGTATCAATCCGCGCGGCGTTAACGAAATCGTTCTACAACAGTTGCCCCGACCGATCCATCCCGCGATGCGCATTCCGCACTCGCACACGTACACGCTCTACGCTCGCTTTGAATTTCATCCTCGATTTGCTTCCGCAAAAGCGATAATTATAACCGACTTTACAGTTCGATTAACATCGGCTCTGTGCGCACAGAGACGACGGCGGCGGCGGCGCGCTTCCGGTCGCGCGCGCCGCGCCAAAATGACGCGTAAAAAGAAGGGAAAAAAAAAAGTACGGCGAGGAACGGACTCGTGGGAATGCAGTACACTGCTACGTGGATTATATTCTCTTTCTCTCCGGCAGCCGCGAGGAACACCCGTGAAAGTGCGGGCATTACGATTTTATAATGCGCGTAGCGCCGCGCTTCGATATTTACGGGTTTAGGAGAGCGTATAGTCGTCGTCTCTACCGATGTTTAGAGATAATCGCCGCTCGCTCGCTCTCTTTTAATTCGCCGATATCTGCGCCGGGAAGAGCGCTATTATTATTCGCGCGCGTATACGTATATAATGGCCGTGAGATATAAGCGCTTATACTTTTTCTCTCTCGCGCTCTCTGTCTCTTTCGATGTGGCGTTATTGTGCGCGCGCAAGGAGAAAAATTTCGAGGAAACTTTACATAATCCACCGTTGCGCGTTGTGGGCATCGATCGTAGATACTCTCTGAATCTGAAACAGCGAAAAATTTACTATTTCTCATGGTTAAATAATATTGACCTGCCGAATAGTGAAATTTTTCACTATGTACACGTTGTACAGAAAATATCATTTTGCAAATTAGTGAATATTCGTTAATTAATACGGTGCATTGTTGTGAAAATTATAATTCGCTAATAGTACGAAGTGAATAGTCACTGTTTATGAAATGAGTTGTCATCTTGCTCGTTTCATTGCGTTTACTATTGAATTAGTAAACATTGACTGATTCAAACAGTAGAAAGTATTTACTTTAAATTGTCACTGCAACACTGATTATCCAGTACACAATCACTTTAGCAAAATGTGAACTTGAAAAATTATGAAAATTTACTATTTTTTCAATGAGTCATAATGACTTTTAAGAGAAGTGAAATTTTCGATACTTATACATTTTTAACTATCGAGAAATTCACTATGCGAAGTGGAGAATCCACCATCCAGAAAAAGTGAAATTTTATGGACTTAATCATTTTGCAACACGAGAAAAATTTACCATTTGATTAGCTAACAATGAACTTGTAGAATAAGCGAAAATTTATGTCCTTTTAGCCTCTTGTTACTAGGGCCACAACTATTTCACTATTTCAGCTAATGTATATTTACTATTTTAGGTAGTCCTCCTACACTTTCAATTCGTTCATTTTTTTAACCTGTTTGTAAACTGTGATTATTCACTAGCTCACAATTGCACCATTATAACTTTTTCAAATCGTTAATATGCACTAAAAAAACAATGAATTTTCACTGTTTTACATGTAGAGAGTATACGCACTTGATGGAAAGTTAATTATAATGTTTTCTATGTACGTAATACCCCAAAGCGAATCGACGGTCCTGAGTTAATATCCTATATATGCATAAGCATCAAAGTCGCGATTTCCGATCCGTCGATGCGTATATGCAAATAACGAGACCCATCGCAGCATTAAGAAGGAGTGTGTACGGCTCCCCGATAGCAGCAGCAGCGGCAGCCGCCGTCGCCCACGCGAGAAAAAGTCTCCGAAGCAAGCTTATCTCTCGTGGTGGTAAGCTACAGTTTAAGCACTATCTCATCCGCACCCACGTGGTGTCCGCCGCACTGCTGCAGACCCATAAACACACATGCGCGCCGCGCGAGATACGCCCAGGCGGAAGAAGCTTAGAGAGAGAGAGAAATTCATAGACAATGACTCTCTTCGCACATACGCCAGTGTGCGCGAGTGTCACGGCTGGGCTACTTCCGGCTGCTCCGTGGGCCGCCCTTTTTCCACCTCGTTCTCGCCCAGCTCTTTTATATACCCGCACCGACTCTCTCTCTCTCTTTCTCTCTCGCTCATTCCGCGTTTATATACTTGCGCGCTGCGCTGCGCAGCCACACAGTCTCTCTCTCTCTCTCTCTCTCTCCGGCGCGCAATGGGAAGTACCTAATTAGCTGCGCGCCGTGTTTTCGCGTGGGAGGTGTGTTTATTTTCTTCTCCTCTTTTTTTTTTCTGCGCCGCGCGCGGCTATTCGAAATCCCCGGAAACTCGAGCTGTGTATAGGCTAATTGCATTAGTAACGAATAGCGCGAACGAGTCTGGCGGAGTGTATAGGCTCGATGCTCTTTTCGGGAGATTGGCTGTTTTGAGAGCCGCCGCCGCCGCCGCGTCGAGTGTGTGCACTTTTTTATTTGTTTATCTTTTCTTTTTTTTTTAAAGCGGTTGCGGGAAACGACCGTTGAATTAACGAAACGAAAGGCAGACAGAGGCGCGGTTTGTTTTCGTTGTTTGAACACTCGCGCGGCTGGATTCGATCTTTTCAATCTGTCGCCGTCGGCGGGCTTTTCGGAAAATTTGTCGCGGCTGATGGGGAGGGGGAGGGGGGGTTTAATCGAGTCGATGGTCGTTACGGTTGTACAGCGGAAGAAAATGGGCGGTTTTCATTAGGTAGACTTATAAGCGTAAATGTAGCTCTTGCGAAGACAAGCGTCTAATACCTTGAATAGAAAGCGTCTATTCTGCAGCTTCGCGTTGAGCTCTCACGCGAAATGACGCAAGTTTATTGAGACTCTTGTAAACTTGTCATTCTGTTCGTATGGTTTACGTTCACCGGGAGATATTATTCACCTGAACTAAGAAAGCCCATTCAATGAAGAATTTTATGTACTGTGGTTTTTGTTATGTAAGGATATCAATCCTTTGGATGTATTCTTTTGCAGTTGCACACGCGCACGAAATGACAGATTGATGCATCGATATCTGTTTTCTGCTGTTTTGTAGAAATCTCGAAGTGGAATCAAAGTACACGAGTCGAATCGAATCTGTTTGAAATGATGATGAATAAGTTTACAAATGATTTTCACTTTTAAGATTGAATATACGATTATTCATGCTTAGCTCAGTTTTCATTCAAAGGAACATTTTTCTCGTACTAATGTATACGTTGTTCTTAGTATCAAATGTTGTAGAACGAGCAGTTTTAATGGAATTTGAAAGTCGCAATTAAAAATTGAAAGATCGCGTTTCAGATTACAAAAGTTCGCTATAGACGTAACACAACTATTCCACTTAAATCCAACAATATCGACAATCAGATTGTGGTGAACCACGAAATAGTTTCGGTGTACCAATTGCGCAAAATTCTCTCCGGTATTTAATAATCCATTATTTCCTAAACCTCGAAGTTTACACTATACAATATAACTGTGATAATACACAAACTAAAATTAAACCATCATCTTCAACAACGCGAGGGAAAATGATTATACGTCAAAGTTTATATCTATATAGATAAGCGACAATCATGGAACCTCACATACACGTAACCGAGAGCCTTTCCAGCCGGGCATCCCGATAAAAAAATCAGCGGAGCCGTCTATACGTCGACGAGTCCGCACGTACACACACACACACACACGTATACACGAGAGCTCAATCGACTCGGCTCGCAAAATTGGAGCATCCGGCTGGAGCAGCAGCAGCGTCGGGTGCACCAGCCTCTTTGCGAGAGACTCGCTGCGCAGCAGCTGACACGTCGTGACGTCACGTGGCGTCGGCGGCGGGAGCGAGGCACACACACACAGAGAATCTCGCCGCCGCGCCGTTCGATAACGCACACGGCTCTCCGTCTCTTTCGCGCTGCGTATACATATAGAGGCTGCCTGCAGTGCTCGTCGCTGTATCGTTATACGAGCGCAAAGAGACTGTACTTTTTCGAAGATGGAACGGCCGAGAGGAATTTGGTCGGTAGGAGCGGTGGCGGCACCCTCGTGATTTGCGACTCTACTTTGGCAGAGAAACTTGGGTCATTAGGCGATGGAGATTAATTTTCGCCTCGCGCCTCGAGCTTCTCAAACGACGTGTGTATATAACGAGTTATCGCGCGTTAATTATTATTTTTCCCCACTCCGAAGTTGCGGCGATAGCGCGTCTGAATTTTTAAAGCTCGCGGCGCGAGGGGAAGAAAAGCCGCGCCGAAACGGAAGTTCGGCAGGTCTGAATAGGCCGTCTCGCGGATATTCGCTCTTTTCGCGCGACTCTCCGCGCAGCTCTGCGCCCGCATGTATCCGCGACGGCGCAGTCGTCAAACTGAGACCGAAGTATTCTGGCAGCAGTAGTCGTCGCTTTCCCTGCTTAATGGGCGAGAAAAAGCCACCGTTAGCCCGCAAGTCGCTCTATGTACGTTATACACAAAGAGAGACGAAGTAGCTCCGTCTGGCTTTCTCTCTCTCTCCCGAGAATCTATATAGGTGACAAAGTTAGCCAATCGAAGTGATCTATTCGAGCGTCGCCTATGTAATTTTGCCCAACTTCCAATACAGGAATTCAGCGATCTGCTCCGTCGAAATGAGAGGAGGGGGGGTTAGGGCCGGAGAAGCTTTGGCACAACTTCGGACGGCCAACTTTCTCTCGGCGGCGCAACTTCCTGCGCCCGTCGCCGCGTGCGCTATGCCTTCTATTTCCATCTTTCTGTCCGTCCGTCACCTCTCTCCGCGACCGGCTCTCTGTCTCCCGAGCAGTTTCTCTTTCTGCCCCCGGTCTGTCCCTCTCTCATCTAAACTATCCGATCTCTCGGGGCGTGGCGGCGCTTCAAGTGCCCGCGCTCACCCTGTGCGCACACGAGACGTACAGTCGCCGACTCGAACTGGCTTTCACGACGATGTGTAACGCGCGCGCCCGATGACTTTTGTCCTCTTTTGTAGTCAAGGCTGATAAGTATGGTATCAAAATATTTCGGAGTGGTTGTTCACTCCTCCTATCCGGACAAAACTGAGCCTGTCGGAATAGAGTGATAAGTTACTTTTGAAAAGAGTGATTTGTTCAGTCTGATTGAGAGTGAAAGTTCAAAATTCAAAAGTAAGAACTGTAATTCAAAATACGCCGTTTTGGGTGTTCGGCACTAATGACATTTCCATCACACGTCGAAAGCAAATGGATTTTAAAAATATTGTTATTGTTAACCTAACCTCTAGCATCAAAACTTTTCTGTCACATTTTATAGCACAAAATCACACAAAAACCTGAATACTCTACTTGCATCGGGTAGTACATGAATTATATTCTTGATGATTTTCCGTGTGGCACAGTAATTATTTAAACAAAGTCCAACTTTTTACGAGTAATTTGAAGAAAGCCTATCACACCGAAGTTTCGAGTGATTAAATCACTCGAAACTTCGGTGTGACAGTAAATCACCCGAAAGAAGCGGCAGATCACTCAAATTCGCGTCATTTACGAATCACTCCGAAAACGTGTGACGAAAATCACTCCGAAATATTTAGAGAGTACCTCGAGCGAGATAAGCGGGGATGAAGTATATGTCCTGTAAATTATTCTGTGCTGTGTACACTGCTACGCGAGATATTAACAGACCATATTGCACGCGGGAAAAATGTTTTAGAAGAAATTTCGCTCTAAAAGCTTCGTGCGCAACTTCGACGGTCGAGCGCGAGCGGTTCCTCCCGAAATTTCAGTAGAAAATATTGGCTTTGGTCAGACGCGCCGTATACACACGCTTTACATTTTTCATAAATCGTACGCGAGTATATATCTTTTTCCACCGAGGATTACATACGCTGCGAATTAAAATCGACCCCTCGGAATAATTACCCGCAACTTTTCAAAAACAGCTATATAACCGGCGCAAATAAACGGACTCTGCCCTCCGCAAATCTCGGAGTCTCGAGCGTATACGCAATATTTTCCGCGAGTATAATCATTTCTCTCGTCGAAATTGCTAAAACCAAAGTATATACGCGCGCGCTTCTCGTCCAAACGAACATTCAAACGTTTTATACCTCAAACCCTCGTGTGCGGGAGGAGGGAGGGGGGGCGATCGGTGCGCGCGCGAAAAGCAGCTGAATTTTCGTTACAAAACGCCGGCCGGATAGCTTCTCTCTCTCTCTCTCTCTCTCTCTCTCTTCCGCGCGCGTCCTTTTACATCGGCTGGAGCTGGAAACTCGACGGGGGGGTTGCTGCTGCTGCTGCTGCTGCAGTTCCCAGACAGCTGCAGTTACATCGATCGATGCGACGTCGTCGCCCCGTGCAAAACTACCGGCGGCAGCCGCCGCGGCCGCGCTTGCGCACTCCAACCGCGGCCTTTTGCCCTCTCGTCTATATACGTATATACAGACGGAGGGCCGCGCGCGCGCTCGGCACCCACACCTCTTCGCATACACACACACACGGGGAGCTACAATGTTGTAACCGCCAAAATCAATTCCGAGCCACGGCTGCTGCTCCCGCCGCTCTGACCTTTCGCGCGCTCTCTCGCTCGGCCGTGCGCTAAACGCTGTGCGAGCGAGCTGCCCTTTTTTTCCGAGCCCGGGTCTTTCTCGTTTGTTTTTCGTTGTGTGTATACGTGTATGTGGGAAGTTGACGCGAGCGTTTGCGCGGAATTTTCGAAAAACGGCGGACGGAAAAATTGTCGTCAAAGCCGGGGTGACAACGAGAAATAAAGAATCGCGACGATCCTCGGCGATGAAAAAGAAAAGAAAAACGTGTCGTCCTCTCTGGTCTCTCGCGTCAACCGCAACCTCGAGCAGTCCCCGTAAAGCCTATGTAGCATCGAAGAGCAGCGTCGGCGGCAGCAGCGACCGGCGAAAATCCGGAGGGAGAGGCCTGGAGAGTGTGCGGAGTATATATTGCCGCAACATGCCGGCAACGGCGGCGGCTCTCGCAGTCAGCTGGCGACGGCGCGCAGGGCGTTGCCCCGCCGCCAGCTCTGCGCCATTCATTATACCGCGAGGCGACCGGCCAGATCCGCCGAGCAAGAGAGAGAGAGAGAGCAATTACTTCTCGCTCGGTGAGTTGGCGATGCTCTAAATTTAACGGGGGGAGGGGGGGGGGAGAGGGCCTTTTTCTTTTTCGTCTAAATAACTCCTGCGGATTAATCGTATTTTCTATATCGGCCTGGCAGAGGGAGAGAGAGAGAAGGATATCCTTCTAATCGCGTAATAGCTCACTTGCGCGCACTGCGAGCTCGGGAAGCGGATCAATTTACTGCTTATCTAGGCGGCTCATCGAAATTTTTCACGTGTCTCTAGTACAGCTTAATAGAGAGAGAGAGAGAGAGACTCTGTGAGCGCTCGCGTGTATATATAGAAACGTTCTCTCTTTTGTTGTATGCCGATGGGCAAATGTGCTTTTAGTGTATTAGTCGCGGAAAATGGAGGATACAGCTCTCGTTGGAATAATGTAAAAATTCTTGACTTTTCTCTTTGGAATTGCGACTTGACCTGTATTTTCTCCTGTGTACGCGTGCTTACGCCCCATTTCTTTGCGTTTCGCGATTCACAAAGAAGTACTTGCGAAAGTTTTTTTCTTCGTTCCACCTTCATGCTTATCCCGAATATTACAAATAAAGTTAATAACAGAGTATCAACTGCTGCCAATTCAGGACTTTCATTATATCCACGATTATACAAGTAATCCTTATCTACACCGGATGCACCGCACGAATACACATTAATTCACAGAGCCAAGAAGAAGAAGCGAAAGAAACTCGCAATTAGAATTTCCTCGGCAACAATCAGCGACAATCATCCCCTTATCAGCAGCCTCCCTCCCTCCCACGGAGGGGGTCAAATCTCGGAAGAAAAATAAATCCATCCCCCGCTCATTTTTTTCTCCCTCCTCTTCCTCCTCCTCCTCCTCCTCGTCCATCGAGAGACTCTATTCTCTTTTATATATTCATCCGAAGAGCCGCTGCAGCTGCAGCTGCCGCCACCGTCGCGCCATCAGACGGCGGAACGTGCTCGCGCCTACTACTACGCTTCTCTCGAGTACTACGGCGATTACTACGGAATACTACGGCCGTTACCGCCGCCGCGGCGCTATTAATCCCGACGGCCTCGAATGCGCCCCGCCACCCCCCACCCGTTCATATCCGCGACTCTCTGCGCTATACTGTCTTCCTCAGCTGGATGAGAGCGGAGAGGGAGTCGAGATTCTTTCTTTTTGCGCCGCCGCGTCGGCCTTTTTTCCTTTATTCTTCTTTCTTTTTTTTTTTTTTTTTTCATCAAGCCGCTGCGCTCAACGAGCTTTTAATCGATGATGAACTGCAGCCGACGAGAGAGAAAGGGAGAGTGGCTGCTTTTTATACGGAGATTGTCGTATCACGCGGGTGTGTGAATGACTTTAATTTGCGGAGGAACATTGCGTGTAAAATCGAAAGTCGGGAGAATTATTTAAATACAGTCAATGAAGTAATGCAGTTACACGGAGAGCCGATTCTGAAAATAGTACGTCGCCCTCTACCAATACACTTTCGCTCTGTTATTCCGGCTTGGAAATGTATAACCTGTACACCGATATTGGATGCGCTCTCCGCTGAAAGGTTAATAACGCTTCAAAATCGCGTACAATCTTAATAGTATAATTGCTCATTCAAAGCGCATTATTTCATTTCATTCAACGAAAACTTTTATTTATATACATAAAATTCCGGTTCGCAAGCCCGCGCTCCAAACAAAGGTCGACGAAAAAACGTATATATATATACGCAGCTTTCGGAGAGAGCATCTCGTTCGACAAAAAGGGTTTCCGAAACGCCGTGAAGCTCGATGTAAATAACTTTTTTCTTTTTCTCTCTCTCTCTCTCCCTTTTTTATACACCGCGCGCTTCTCCTCGCCGAACGAAGCCACAGATATAAATTCTAAAACTAGCTTCTTCTTTCGCTCGGTTTACTTTTATGTATATACGCAGCTCCCGCGCGCGACGCGACGCTCGCTTTCCGCTTTTCCCGCGCGCGCGTAAAAAAACTCGGCGCGCAGCGAAAGAGAGAGAGACGCCTCCGCGCTCATTGACGGCTGTCTCCGATATCCGGTCACAAAGGAAGCCAATATACGCGTATATGAAAGTAAAGCAGAGCTCGATAGACGCGCGCTGGAGATACGTGTATTTGCTCTCTCTCTCTCTCTCTCGCCGTACTTTTCCTGATTTTTTGATGAAAAAAAGCCCCGGAGAGAAAGACAGTATATCCTCGAGCTCTCCCTCGCTACTGATCAGCAGCAGCAGACGGGAGCTTCAGTACTTTCGGTCGTCGTCGTCGCGCGGGATTAATTCCTCGTCCATACGTCTCTTTTTATCTCTTTTCAGCCCCGAGACACCGTCGTTCGCGCTCGTTCGACTTATTTTCTGGGCGGCAGCGTTTAAAATTGAAGGTAATAGGTATATACGCGCGCGTTTACATTTGGCCTATTAGCTCTCGTTGTGTACTATGGGTATATAACGTCGACGTCGCGTTATTATTGCGTCTACGCGTTACAGCTGCGCAATTAGATTGTATTTTTCCGTGTAAAATTCGTAAATAATTGCAGTTTGCGCGTGTTTACATTGGCACATGTATATAGACGTTTTTGCGAAGGCCAATTTGCCGGTAGAATTTCAAGTAAACAAATAAATAAATATGCCGCGTAAACGAACGTATCGGCTGGACAATTATGCGAAATGTTTTATGCAAATGCGCGCCGAGTGCGATTCCGCCGCGGCGGCGGCGGTCGACGATTGAATATTTTAATGTCAATTTGTATCCTTAGGTATACAGGGGAGAAATATGCCGTTTAAACGAGCAATGAGAAATTCGTTATAATTATCGATAATTTTGCAATCGTCGTAAAGCGCATTATTTCACGGAGGGAAATCCCATTTAAAACTCGCGGGCGAGTGACGCACGCGTCATCTGTAAAGTTGATGAGATGAGAAGTAGCGGATGATCGCCGGTGTGCCTGTGTATGTGTGTGTGTATAGCTTCTTAAAAGCTCGTCAGATTGACAGTGTGATCACGAATCTCGTGGATCGTAAAAGCACGTAATTCGTCGGGCTCGCGACTATATAGCCGTGTGTCGATTGCTCTCCCGGCGCTAATGTAATTTGCCGTATATACTTAAGGGGGACGACGGCTGCAGCTTAAATGTTAATTACTCCCGCGATATATGAATAATTTCGTTGAATTTATTTATATTATGCGCAACTGTATTATATATAGCCGAAAAGCTTTTAGGCGTACGTAGACGCAGTGCGCACTCGTTTTATATCGTCGTTCGACATTAATAGCTTCAATATATGCATAAAAACATGAATTTTTATTCGAGCGACGCATATAGTTTGAGAACAAAATTGAATCTACAAGTAGAGCTCATTATCACACCAGAATAAAAATACGTACACTGCGTTATCGTGCAACGATTGATTAGCGCAATGAATTTTCAGTTTCGATAAAATGTTGTACTTGCGAAAAGTAGAGCTGAAAGCTTTTCTGTGGATTTAAGCATAAATTAAAGAAAATTATTCAACGCAGAAGCGCAATTAAGTTTTATAAAAATGTAATGGCTTCCCCCCGTCCCTTTAAGGCGCGTCGATATAAAACAAGTCTTGCCCCGCATTTTTCCTTGTTTAAATTTACTCCCCATACTCTCGCGCGCTTCGACCGATTCGCTTGAAAGTTTGCCTCGCTGCACTTGCGCGTCTACGCGAAAAAAATAAACTTCCCTTTCTCCCCTCTCGGAATGTATATAACTAAAAACTTTGCGAGTATAGATGGAATTACGGGCTTTTTCATCGTCGCATCCCTCGATCTGTATATATACAATACCGATTAAAAATGAGTCGCTTAGGAAGACGCGATTTCTTTGTCACGATAATAAGAAACATTTAACGAACAGTTAAAAACTTTGAATATGTCGAATTTCAAAAACTAATGCATTTTTCTTCGGTCTAGAATTCGCAAAAGAATTTTTTAAGATAAAGCTTTCTGACTAATGGGACTTTCTTCTGTAAGCCAAAAGATGATGAAAAATGCCGAGGAACACGAGAAATATAGAATATGAAAATTTAACACCGGGGAGGGCATATGGAGAAAAAAGAAAAAATTGTCTTTTCGGATTTTTATTTTATTTATTTTTTTTTAAACGGGTATAACCTTTGATCAGAGCATCGAAACTCGGCATATTTTTTTTTTAATTAAAGCTCTTTTATAATACTTTATTATAGCGTAATTCGAAATTTTATTGGTACCTCGGAAACATTCGTAGTTGTTATTATTCCAGTATTTCGACGCATTAAATTTTTGTAAAAAAAGCGTAAAATGGATCAGAAGTATGGTTACTACTAACTTTTCCCATGTTGTGCTCACAGAAGTAAGTCTAATCGGTCCGAAACCTCTAGCTTAAAAAGAACTTTTCGATTTTCAGACCAAAGAAACGTGCATTTTTTTTTAAATTCGACGTATACACAGTAACTCGAAGATTTTGTTACTCGTCAATTATTCTCGGTGTGTGCCCTAAATAATAAATAATTTCCTCATATACGTCCAGAGCATCCTTTCCCAAGAGATACTCGCAGCGCGCGAAGAACGTCATATCCATTTCCGTACAGCGGCTAATTCACCAACGGCTCGATTGTTAATGCGCAGTGACGTAAACGAATGAATTCGTTCCATCAACGTAGAAGTATAGCGCCAGCGCACGCGTCGCGTCTTTAAAATTTTCTTTCTCCAGCCTCACTCACAGTCCATTCTAATAAGACTCTCCGAGAGAGAGCCGTGTCCTCCCACTCTCCCCCCCCCCCCCTCATTTTCGCCAATCAATATTCCTCAACGTAGGCGCGCGGCAGCTTTCGCGCGGGCTCTAAATTGAAAGTGAGCTCACGGATCGTGGGAATCGTAAAAGCAGCTTGCGCTTCAGCGTCGGAGAGAGAAAGAGAGCCGGCCGCGTAGGAGGAGTAGTTGGCGGTCGGCTCGTAAAACGCTCTCGCGCGAGAGCGTCCGCGTTTTGACACTTCGCCGAGAGGAAGCGGAATTCGGGAGCTTGCAGGAGAGAGAGAGAGAGAGATGGGTAGATTGACTTTACGGAGTGTTCGATCGCTCCGCGGCAAACTTTTCGTATTGAATCGCTCAAAAATTACGGGCTGAGCAGAAATATAATACTGAAAGCGCACACGTGGAGGAGGAGCTAGCGCGTCACCAAAAAACTTTTCCCATCAAAGGACTCGCGCGCGGCGCACTGCACGGCATACGCAAAACTACCGAGAGAGAGTGAAAAAAATCACACGAGGTAGACACATCCGAGCGACGTAGTCGTCGTCGTCGTCGTCGTGCACAGCCGGCTGCTGACACGCTCGACTGCTTTCATTTTTCCGAGAGCGAGCGAGCGAGCAGAGGAGAGGTGTACGCCCGAGTTTTCCGTCGTCGGCTGTTATAACGGCGGAAAAGCGCCATAAAACGTGCGCAAACTGTGTCGTCGGCTGGGGCAGAGGGAAGGGAAGGAGGGGGGAGGGGGAGCTTACGCACTCGCGCGACTATATACGCTCTCTCTCATATATACTCTGACACGGCAGCAGGAAGCTTAAAACTCGGCGTCGGGACAATATGGCACCGATAGAACATACATTACCGGGCGGCCGTCCGCCAGCGTACGCCACACTGCTCCACTTGAAGCGCTTCGCGCGCAGCGATAAAACAGCGTCACACCGGTTTCGCGCGATGCGCTACAGCGCGGACTATGCAGCCGTCGCCGTCGCCTTTTTTTCTCGGCTCCCTCGCTGCGGCGCACACTCGGTAGTACGTTTTCGCACTGAATGAGCTGCCTCGCGCGTGGAAAGGAGGCCGACGCTGCTGCAGTTCGGGATTAATCGATCGAGTCGTCGCTTGTCGCTCGACGCGCCTGATTTTTTGCGCGCCGAGCGCAACTCTCAGAGAGAGAGAGAGAGAGACAGAGAGTTTGCTTTGGTGCGGCTGTGAAAAGCGTTTTTGTGCGTTTAATCGTGTTTCGAAATTCCGGACGGACGCCGAGAGGAACAAACGCGGCGGCTGACCGTGTCCGGCTTGTTTCACTTGACGCGCTTTGAAGGAGCTTTATTTCGGCGCGATCGAATTTAATTAACCGCAGCTACTGCTCTCTGTCCCGGGCACGTGTGCGAAGCAGCCAACACATCGGCGGCCGAGTCGTCGTTATATCGCGTCGAGCCTTTTTCGATAATAATCGCGTCCGAACTTGGCCGAATTATATCTGAGGGGGGGGGGGGGGCACTTTCTTCTATTTTATTATGCATTCGCGAGAGCGCGTGCGAAATTTTTCTGCGACAAACTGATTTCTCGGTAATCTGACTCTGCCCGTCGACGAGCGAGTCGCGTCGGTTTAAATTTGCATGGCATTAAAGTCGAATGCCGAACTATGATTCCGCGATTTCGGTTTGACTTTCAAACGAGGCCCAGAGCCTCGCGCTAACTTTGCGCGACGCTCCTCCTCCTCGAGCGCAAGTTTTGGCAGGCCGCGAGGCTAACCGCGCGGATATATAGCGGGGGGCTATTACTTTGAAATTATTTTTAATACGCTCTCTCTGTCTCTCTTTCTCTCGTCGGAGATTTTAATGGCCGCGGCGATTGCACTCGTTTTGTGCCCGGGTTTCTTCGAAACTTTGGAATAGTTTAACATACTTTGGCGTTTTGTCAAATAGCGCTCCTGGACGGAAGTTCTGTGTGCAGCAATTTTAGAAAATTTTCGTATGTATTTGCTTTATTCCGTTTTCGTTTTTTGTTTTTCGTCGAAATTCGGGGGAAAAAATACGGTTTTTGCTTCAGGGCGATGCGTGTTTTCATTTTAGGGCGAATTTTTTTTTTTTCAATAAGCCCAAGCGCAAACGAGTCAATCGCGCGTCAGATCAATCGGATTCTGAAAATTCGAAAAAAGCTACTGCGCCCGATACACGCGAATGATACAAGCAGTGCAATTACGTACAATGCAGAAATGATTTTACGGATAAGGGAATCTCGAGAGAGTGAGAGGGAGAGCCGGCTGCTCGATAAAGCGTAAATAAATAACGAAGGTCTGAAACGAAATCACTCTTCTCATTTCTCAATTTAAACGGGGAATCGAGCGCTCTAAACACTCGCCCTCTCGATTTTTTTTCCTCTCCCACAATCGAATCCCCACCTGATTTCCTTCTCTCTCTCTCTCTCTCTCTCTCACCTTTTTCTCCCCGTCGTGTTCCTACTGGTCGTCGATAATCGAAACGATCGCTGCAGTTACGGACTCGCTCGGTTCGGTTTATTTAATCGACATTCCGCTGCTAACTGACTTCGTGCTGCCAGCTCCAGATGAATCGATCTCGAGCTCGTTCGTTTGTTCACTCGGCCGTTAATATCGTTCTCCTCGTCGTCCTTCCCCTCCTACTCCTACCTCCTCCTCCTCGTCGTTGCGCGAAAAGTGATTTTCTTTTTGTCAGCCAGGCTTATTCCTTTTCTTTCTCCTCCTCCTCTCTCTCTCTCTCTCTCTACCTGTCACCGAGAGCACAGCGAATAATTAATGGTCGGCGCGCGGCGATCTTGTTTTCGATTTTCATGTACACGGCGCGCGCGCGCGCGCGACCGTTCCAAGCTGAATATTTTTCCCTCTCTCGCAGAGAAAGTGGAAGCTGCAGCCTGAATTCTTATTCGATTCAGGTTCTCTCTCCCTCCAGCCCAGCCCAACCCCTTCCCTTTTCGCTTCTTTCAAAAGAGAGAGAAAGAGAGACTCTGCATTTTCACTTGTCTGCCTGCAAGTTCTCGTGGGGGGGCAGCAGAGGAATAAAATTTCAGGGAAAACGGGAGAAGCCAGCGCGAACTCGCCCCCTGGGGGCGTCAAGACGCGCGCGCGCGCGGGATGTACGAGCCGGGGCCGAAGCCCGGGATAGTTAAAACAGCCGCGCGAGAGAGAGAGAGAGAGGAAGAAGCGCAAGTCTACGAATTTCTTACGTCAAATCTTTTAAATAATGAATTTTCGCGCATTCCGCTGAATCACAAGTGTACACAGCAGTGCGCCGCGTGTTATACACGAACTGCTTGAATCGCGAGCGTTGGCCGTTTTGTAAGGCGTATGGGACTCGGTATTAGAATTTTTCATTCGAAATTTATAGAGTAGATAAATCGTCGTTTTGTTGGAAGTTATAAATTTTCAATTAATTGCACGTCGAGGCATATCCGCAAAAGTAATTTATAATAATCAGCTATTCATTTGAGGTTTATACGCTCTGCCATGGATTTTAAGTGAAGTATACGTCGATGTAATAATTCACAGGAATAAATTGTAATTGCTCGTTTGAAGTTGTATCTTCAATTAATTAAAAGCAAAGAGTATTTGAAGTACATATACGGGCAGGCGTTATGGCGACCGAGACGCGGCGAGATATGCGGCCGCAGCAGTTATTTTCCAGGCCATAACTTGTGCTGAATTTTCTAGCTCTAGGGTCGGCTCGTCCCAATTATTCAAATTCATGTTATCGTCGCGAATTTTTGCGAAATTCGCCATCAACCAGAGCTGGGGAAATTCTCGATTACATTTTTCCGGGGGGTGCAGTACGTGTAAGGGAGAAGTGTCGAGTTGGAAAAAAAAAAGAAACGACAGTGGAATTTGAAGTTCTCTGCTCGTCGAGAAGAAAATAAAAAGAAGTAGGTGGAGGAGAGAGAGAGAAAGCGAGAGAGAAGTTAAAGTAGTTTTTCGAAGAAGGTGGGAAATGTACGAAAGGTATGCAAAAAGCCGAGGATAAAACTTTCAAGCTGTCACACTGTCAAATGGAATTTTTTTCTCGCGGATTTTCTTTTATTAATGAATTCCTCGAGCTTTTATAGTCCCCTCATCCCCACCCCCCCTTCTCCAATCCACCCACGAAATCTACCGATGTCGAAAAAAATTTTCAACCAAACAACGCAGCGCGATTCCCTATATATAAACAAAAAGAAAACCACTTACAAGTCGAATTACGCGCGGCGCGCGGCGTCAAAGCTGCGCGCGAGAGAAAAATTAATTTCTTTTTTTTTGCCAAGCCCGCCGCGAGAGAGCAGCCTTAAAAGCACACCGCAAACACAGAGTGCGCGTAGGAAGAAAGCGCAGTGGGTGGGAGGGGCGCGGGGCCACTAAAATGAAAAAGAAAAAAAAAACGGAGCGAGGAGAGAGGCGCTCGAGGAGAGAGCGTCGACGACGGAATGACAAACAGCGGTTGAATCTTTAATCTCTCGCGACGCGCGGGGATATTAAAGTTCACGAGAGGTCCTCCTCTCTCCGGGCACTTGGAATACTGCGCGCCGTGAAATGGAGTTTCAACTTTCGCCTCTCCCGCGCGGCGCTGTATATACGCGCTCCGCCCGCAGTGCGTCTCCTTCTCTCCTTATACTTCTGGGCGCAAGCACTTGTATTCATCTCGGAGGAGAGCTTTGATTTTTCATTTCGCGCTTCGGACGCGCTCGTTGCAGCCTTCGCGGAGGGGCGAGAGAGTATATGATGCCCATTGGCTTGAAAATTCGAGTTCGCGGCTGTATATAGTGTATTAGACGCTCGCCGCGCGTCGCGCGATGATTTAGCGCCCTTTCACGAGCGAGAGGGGCAGAGGCCGTAAAGGCCGCGCGATTAATTGGAAATATTAAGATTCGCTCTATCGACGCCCGCGAGCCGCATTCCGCGCGCGCGTTTTATTACGCGCGTATATATATATATATATGGTCGTGTATAGTCTCTCGCGCGTTGCGCGCTGCAGCCGGGGCGACTCTCTAATTAACATAGACCATGAATCTCCTCGGTGACGCGTCTCCCGCGTACGCTATCCTCTCCTCTCAAGAGAGGGCCTCAATGGAAGTATATCTCCATTAAAAGCGAGGCAATCGATTTGTCGCGCGCGTGGGAGAGAGAGAGAGAGAGAGAATGGGAACGAGAAAAATTCATCGAGATTAATCGAACGGCAGATTTACTGCGGCGGAGCGAGCGAGTGCGATGTACGAGCAAAAAGACAGATACAGAGAAGCCTCGGCCTTGAGGGGAGAGAGAGAGCCGCGCCGCCGCGTGCGATTATGCGAGGCACGCGCTTCTCCGCAACTACTGTGTATATAGCAGCAGCAGCAGCAGCAACTGTGCATGCGGCGATTCTCGAGTGTATATACACGCCGCGCACACAGCGTTCGAGTGGCTCTTTACGTAATTGAGGATTACAGCTGATGCCGTATAGCCGGGAGTCCCCACCCCTCACCCTGCCTGCCATCCCCGCGCGTCGTGTTTACCTTCCTCAGCTGATCGGCGCGTCGCGCTTTGCGCGGACTTTCCTCCCGCGTATATATATAAGAGCAATCGTAACGTTCGCGGAGCCGTAAAACACCATTGTATACACTGTATACATACGTGTGCGTCCGCAAGAGTATACAGA
The DNA here is from genome assembly GCA_018906965.1 of Philotrypesis tridentata. Classification (NCBI taxonomy): domain Eukaryota; kingdom Metazoa; phylum Arthropoda; class Insecta; order Hymenoptera; family Pteromalidae; genus Philotrypesis; species Philotrypesis tridentata. The sequence continues at coordinate 1,985,370 of JACCIB010000022.1, forward strand.
TCCAAAGGAGCAGATACAACGCCGAAAGCCCGCGCGGACGATCATTCGGTATAACAAATAACGAGCAACCCACTGCGGGACGAGATAAACGCTCTCTTTTCACCTTATACAACAATGTCATATTGTTTCGCCGGCTCGAATTAATGCCGACTGCGCGGAGGGAGAGAGAGAGTGTTGTCTTCGTATATATATGTATATGCGTGTATGGAGTACACCTTCGCCGCACAAGCGCACGTTGGGATGGCGCTTATCGGCCGACCAGAAACGTATGTATATAGAGAGAGACTCGAACCACCGCTGCTGCTGCTGCTGCTGCTTCTCTGCGGTATGTGTGTGTGTGTGCGATTGTCGTCGCGCTCATTGTCTAGACACACGCGAAACGCATCGGCCCGCGTCGTCGTCGTTCCTTTTGTGAGCCGCGAAACAAGGCGCCCGCCGCAAGGCTATCGCGCGCGCGCGACTCTCGCCGCTGCGGCGCACCTGATAAATCGGCCGAGACTACGGAGTTTATGCTCGGCGGAGAGACTGCGGCTCTTTCTACTTCTATACGCGTGTATATATGTACTTCGCTGCCGCGCGGCCGCTCTGCAGGGCTTATAAATACGCTTTTTCGAGATAGCGCGTATACGAGGCCTGACTAAACGACTATTGTGGAACTTGTAGCTGCTGCTGCGGTGGTGAGCCGTGGCTGAAAGGGGGGATGCTTTTTAATGGGCTTCGGCGCGACTGTGACTCTGCCACCTCGGATGATTTCGTTGCTTTCTTGGGGACGAGGATCATTTTCGAAGAGGATGTTGGTTGTCACTGGAATTTTGGTATTTTTGCGTTTCTGCAGAGCGTGACTATGTCAACATCACAAAAGTCATTTGTGGTATGATCAGCTGCAGTTTGAAACTTTTCAATCACCTTCTCCACCTAAAATACCTCGGATAATAATTCTATTGATTCTGAACTCGATATAGCTCGCTCGACCAATTGGACGTCTGAACGATGTCTTCAAATACAGTCTGGCGCGTCGTTGAAATAATCATCGCACCTGTCGAGTCTTCGCTTCGTTTCAATCCATGTTACGCATACCATTTCCAGCTATGCATAAGAAATGCAATTTTACTAAACTAAAATTTAACTAAACGAAAAAGCTCAAGACACAAAAGTCGAAATTAACCTAACCTCCAAAAAAAGATGACGCAAAAACTATTAGTTATACATAAACTTCCCGCTGAAATGGAAGAAGCTCTCGTCACTCTTATCCCTGGTGCGACGTGAGGCTGTATATAAGCGTACACAAAACACCGTAATATACAACGCTCGTCAAATGAAATTTCAATTTTCCGTGACATCAATGCAAGAGGAGGAGGAGTAGCACTAACGCTATGCAACCACGGGTTGCTCCCGTACACGTGTATTAAAGACCGGAAGTCATTTGCGTTTTACGGGATATACGAGCAATGTATATACACGATAATATCAATCCATCCGACGCGGGCTCGTCCCACTGACTGCTATACATCACACACTCGCACACTCGCACATGAGATCGATGCGATTATCTTGGAATGCTTGCACGTGCGACGCGGCGGCTCGCGATTATAAAAAACCCTTCCCCCCTCACAACCCCCCCTCCTCTCTCTCTTTCTCACACTCTCAGCAGCGGGCGGTGCGGTGTAGTAGCGGCTGGTGTGTGACTACACGGCTGAAAATTGAATGAGCCAGGGAGAGAGATAGACGGAAAGCGCTGAATAATTGAGCGATCTGTCGGCCGCGGCGGCGGTGGTGGCGGCGGCGAAAAAATGATGATTGGGTTATAAAGATAGCTTCGATCTCCCCTTTTTTTTAACTAGCTGAAAATAGATGCCTAATACACAGAAGTTGATGTGTACGGAGGAGCTCTACATATGCGCACACCTTGCACAGCGACGATCCATGCGTCACCTCATATTACACGTATATGACCAATTCTCCTGGAAAAATGCACTTTTTGGGGGGTACAGAAATCGAAAAATTTTTTTTTAAAGCTAGAGCTTTTGAACCGATCAGACTTTCTTCTGTAAGCTGAAAGATAGTGTAAAATGCAGAGGAACATGGGAAACATGGAACATGAGAATTTAACATGGGGAGTTAGATGGAGATCAACAAAAGAAAATCGGCGGTTCGGATTTTTATTTATTTATTTTTTTTAAACGGACGTAACTTTTGATCGGAGCATCGAATCTGTGCATATTTTTTTAAACTAAAACTCTTGCATTGTACTTTATTGTAGTGTAATTTGAAATTTCATTTGTGCCTCGGAAACATTTGAAGTTGTTATTATTCCAGTATTTTGACGCATTAATTTTTTGTAAAACAAAAAATGTAAAATGGCTGAGAAATATGGTTACCAGTAACTTTTCCCATGTTTCTCTGCACTTCTGACTATCTTTCGGCTTACAGAAGAAAGTCTCATCGGTTCGAAAGCTCTATAGCTTCAAAAAAAATTTTCGATTTCGGAAACCCCGAAAAGTGCAGTTTTCCAGGAGAATTGCTCATCTGTGTAAAAAAAATTTAAAAAAAATAAACAGCGAGTATCCGGCTCGGAGACAGAAATCATCTCGCAAAAGCAAGAGTCTCTCTCACTCGTGCTGGATGATCGAGCACAGCAGAGAGACGGAGGAGGAGGTGTGCTACGAAAATATCGAAGGCAACTGCAGCAGCAGCGAATCTCTTTGAGTACGCGCGCGCGCGCGAAGGACAGCTAATGGGACTGCAGTTCTCGAACTGCAGTAACAGCAGCAGCAGCAGCAGCAGCGCGGCGACGATTTCGCATCGGATATATGCGCCTCTCTCTCCCTACATAAGTACTGTTCCCCTCTTTCCGCATCTTCGCGCGGCCGAGCAGCCGGGCAGCGCTCGCTCCTCTCTCGGAATAGGCTCTCCGCGCTAGTCCATTTTCTCTCTCCTCGGCACAAGTCCCCGGCTACTCCTCTCTCAAGGTCAAGGTCGCCAGACGCGCGCTCCGCGCACGCAGGCAGGACGAAGGACGAAGGCGCGCGCGCTCGCTCGCGAGGGGGGAAAAGAGCGCCGAGTCTGTGTCTGCGTATATAATACTGCGCGAGTGCCATACGCTCTCGCGGTGTGTGTGTGTGTGTGTGTGTGTGTGTGTGTGTATACGTACACGATGCTATATACATCGCGCGCGGGGCATCGGAGAGACGTGTGTATGATCGCGAGCAAAAAGTGTAATGTAGCTGCGTGTGTATAGGGACGCGCGAGGCTTGAGAAAGAAAGAGAGAGAGAGAGATAGATAGCGTCGAGTTCTATAAATGGACGGTGCGCAGTGCGTACCTTCTGAGGACGACTCGCTGCTGTTGCGCTGTGTTCCTTGCCCTTTTACGAGTTAATGAATTGCGCGCTCGGCTTTTTGCTTTCTCGGAAGTTTTATAGCTTAATTTCGCGGCTGCGGCCGCGCGCGCGCGCGCGAGAAAGAGAGACTCTCAAGGTTTGTTATGACTCGGGGATTGAGGTTGTTGCTGTTGCCGTTGTTGCTGGGAGTGAGCGTACGCGATCGTGAAATTTTGCACCTTATATATTTTCATGTCAAACACGGCGCCTATACACATTGTCAACGCCGCGCGATCGCCGCTAATAATAATATATCGCTGATCGAACGATAATATTATCCGGAGATTTCGTTTGATAGCGCAGCAGCGCGCGCGATATAACAATAGGACCTCGCTGCAATTATACAACAAAGAAGCGCATTTACCTGGCGCGTCTCTCCGAGCCTTTGTGGCGTGCAGAGGGAGGGAGGAAGGGGAATACATAAAATATCAAAAGGATATAATAAAATTCCCGCATCATCTATAACCCCGCACGTGCGCGTACAACGCACCTATTGATCATCGCGCGGCGGTATGTGGGTTTTTACTGCGCGCGGAGGAAAAAAAGGCAGTCTCGATCGTTTAAAGCCTCTTCGATATGCAGATTCGCGGATATTTTTTTTCCTTGCATACGCCTCGATCCACGCGGCGCAAAAAGCTCCGTGCAATCCGACGCAAACGGACGGGGGACGAGCGACGATTGCCATAAACGTCAAACGTATCGCGCCCTCAATTACACGAGCGCGCGAGAGCAAGCGTCTCTTTTTGCCCTCGTAACTACATCGCCTCCGTCGTAGTCGTCGTCGTCGTCGTCGTCGTCGTCGTTGGTGCTGCAGTAGCAGCAGCATAGTGGCAGTAGCAGCAGCAGCAGCAGCAGCTCCATAAGTTCTCGTAGACGTTTCTTGCTAGACCCCGTTTTACTGCGGCCGTAGTAACGGAAACGTTATCTCTCTCTCTCGTGCCGGGAGAGGGTGAGAGCAGTCGTTTGGCTTTTTTAGGGTCTGCTTTGGATTGTCGTTTTGAAGGATGTTTGCGCGAGAGCGAGAGAAATCTGGGATGAGCTCCTTCCAGGCGCGAAGTGCTGAGCATTAAGATTGATCTTATTTTCATCGTTTGATGGATGGAACGCGGACTGCAGCCGCAGCCGCGAGAGGGCGTGTCTGGACGTTCACGACTTTATCTACTCGCGAATGACGGAAATGATCCTTTGGAATCAAAACAGCGGCGGTTCGAACGGAAATCCCTTTTTCAATGCGAGACACGGCGCGTTGAATGGTGGGGAGGGGGGGGGGGGAGAAACCTTGATGGGAATATTCCATCGTGATAAATGTGTGAGGTGTACGCGTGGAGAGGTGTGGCTTGTTTGTTTACAAGTCGATTTCGCTCTTCGATTTCGTTACGAGGGACGCAGGGAGAAGGAAATTAAAATGAAATATCTTAATGCTCGCTCGTGAATATAATGACATTCAAATTTAAGGTCACACTCGTTGCTACACAAAATTTGATTAAATCAACGTCCATGATCTTATGAATATTGCAATTTCGACGAACTCGACGAGTTATAAATGCATAAGTGATAATAGTTGCGGTATTAATTCGGGAACACTGCGAATTCGACATTCGATTCGACGATACTGTAATTTTGGGACGCATTATCGAAATGAAGTCATCAATACGAATATCATATCAATACAATTATAATATTCAATTATGACATTCCTGTATTAAAAAATTTCATTCAAATTGCAATTCAACCGCAAGCAGCCCTCGATGCGCAATGCGAAACCCGCCGTCGGCTAATAACACTCGAGATAAGTTGAACGTCCTCGAAGTGAAGTCCTCCGATCGCGGCGTGCGCGGCGAAATTCCAGGGAGTGAATAAAGCGACTTATCTGGGTCCCCCCTGCCCCGCAGCTTATATACATCTCCCGTATCACTTCCGATTTGTCCCAGGAGCGCGTGCTTCCCGCGTCTGATGACCTTAGCAGATGCTTGGCTCTCTCGGCGGCTCGTATCTCTCGCCGGTATCTATCTCCGTTTCCCTTCTGCGGAACGTATAGTTCGACGCGAAATGCCATGGCTCGGCTGTGCCGTGCCGGTGCTGTGTTGCGCGCAACATAACCTAGACCCGTGAGCGAACGCAGCCACCCTTGACCCCTTGAGCGTTCAATGCCTCTCGCTTCGCTCGGCTTTTCCCATCCGGTTGAAACGAGCCCTGACGCGCTGCAGCGCGCGCACTGCACACACAGCACACCAAAGAGACTTGTCTCCTTTTTCCCTCGCCTCTTCATCCGCGCGCGCGCGTATACCCCAGTACACACGTATATATATCTTTGAATGAAACCTCTGCCTCGCTTCTAGAGTTGCAGCTCATTCTGTCTTCTTGGCTTATGTTAATCGCTCCCTGACGCCAGTGTACTTTATCTCGAGTTGCTAAATACGCTCGCGCGCGAGCGTATCGCTTCGTTTGTTTGTTCGGTGTGTTACATGCTGCGCGCAGATGTTTATTGAAAAAGAAACGCGTGGATTTGCGCGAGCTGACGATGCCGGGGGACGGGGGGGACCGCATTGAAATGCAAAGCCGGCCGATTATTATCTCGCGCAAATTTTACGCCGAGCCGTAATTTATATCGATTTAAATGGGTTTTACAATTGGCGAAGGTCAGCTACAATATTTACCAGTTGTATCGCGTACATACCTTTATATAGGCTCTGCTGCACGCGCGCTGCCTATATAAATGAGATGTCCTTTGAGATTTACTCGTTCCTTTGGCCGTCCTCTGCATAATATTTTAAATCATATCTTTATTGCGGACCTGTTACTGCTGAATCAAGTGCACACAACTATAACGATATTTTTAATGGCGAAATGTAAAAGAAACGTTTGAGAGGAACCTTTTATTTTTTTCTGTTTCAGGTAAGCCCAAATGTGTTTTTCTCGTTCGATCGTGAGTTCAAAGGTTGCCAAAGTTTAATGGCAATTCTATTAATCAGCGCACACTGGTAAGACGTAAAATATCTTTTCAAAAATCTTTTTTATTTCAATATTTGGGAGTTTCTGAGAGTAATTTACAATCTGATCAGTTTAAATTTTAAATTTAGGGAAAGGATATGCAAAGGCAATTGAAATTACGATATTTTTGTGGTAACCAGTGCATTCATTTGCTTAAAATTTATTTGGTTCTTTGGAAGATACAACAATAGACCATAATTCTCATCATTATAGTGCAACTATCATCGCAATTATAGTTTTCCTTGTCGCATAGATTGGGTGTGTGAGCAAGAGGCTTAGTAAGACGCTATTATAAGGAAAGCATTTAAATCAGGCTTACTAGTTTAGAGTCCGTATCGACCTGAACAGTTATTTTTACAAATAGTTATTGGCTTTTTTCATTTAAGATAAATTAATTATTCGTGAATATATTCTTGTTCTGTTTTAAAAGCGAATCCGTTAAAAATGAAGCTTTTTTAATCGTTAAATATATAAAAGGTATAGGTAATTTTGTATTATCATAAAGAAAAGGTATTTACACAAGTAGAAAAAACAAAATAGTTTGAATATCATTATTCAGCGCTTCTTTTAATGTTCTGAATTGTTGTACCATTTGATTAAAACTACTAAATATATCTTGAACAGCTTTCCTTGTATAATTAAGAAGTTATCGTCGATAAGAAAGCTTTTATTGAGTCAAGTGCTCATATAGTTCTTTGCCTCTCTACGTTGTTGGCCAAACACTATACACTTTGTATAGTCCATGTCTATGTCGCTGTGTTAAAATCGATCATTTGTATTTCATCATTCAATTTTTCCATGAATAGACAATGGCCACAGCATCATACATTCTTTTCGCCGTATTCTTTTTATGATTCATTTGTCTTCCCAATCTTGTAAGCTGAATGAACTAAAACTAAGAAAATTGTTGTGAGAACATTTTTCTTTCTGTAAAACTAACATATATAGTTCAAATAATATTTGTTAAAATAATACTGGATATCCATCTTTAGTTTTTGCACTATTATTAATATTTTGTATATCGTAATAGATTGAACTAATTTCATTTCTGGATTGTAGTAAATGTAAAAAATTTATTTCATCGATGTATTGCTAAAAAGTTTAACGTAAAACTAAAACTTACAAGTTTATAAATATTTTATCACAGTATAGTCAGGTTTCTCGGTCTATTTACCCAAGCAATTAGTTCGTCAATTTTTTCAGGATAGATAGTGTCATATTCATCTTCAGGTATTTCGTAATCAAATTCTTCATCATCACAATCATAGTCTCTCTCTCGACATTTTTTATGTTCTGCTAAAACTGATGCCACTATAAAAATGAATGCTCGTTATCCCTTGATTAACCTTTCGAATACTTCAAAACGATTTTTATTAATTTTAATAAATTCCATCATCATAAATCAAGTTTGCCTAGTGACCGTAAGTTGTAAAAAAAGTTTCAGAAATATTTTAATGCATTCCAATTAAAATATAACTACGGATTTCACAATTGCCGAAGTGTCCATTAATCTTTTAAATTTTTTCAATGAGATAAAAATTGTTTGCCATGAAAAGGTAAATGATATTACTGTATGGTAATTTGGTACAATTTCATTATTTACTTACGCAAAAAGAAAAAGCAAAATAATTTAAGCCACTGCATTGTCGATCGAAATGATTTATCTTTATGTTCTTAGATCAAAACTAGAAATAATTAGTAGAGTACCATTTATATATACCATCGAGTGCTGTTTTCAAATTACTTTTTGATTGATTCAAGTGTTCAGAACACATATATATATATAAAAGGTTCCGAGAAATATACAAGGTTATTTGTAAAAGTTCATTATTAAAATTCAATGCTTATTTTCATAATCAACTTCTTTTCATATAGCTATCATAAATTTGAATATTTTGAGATAATAAGCTGCACATTATTCATGTAAAATTCATTTTCATTTTTTACTCCAAAAGGATATGGTTACTTTTTTTTACAAAAACAAAAGCAATTATTTTTCGACCACTGCTTTACTATATTTAAAAACTAATTTGGAGTAACTACGAAGTCCATACCCTGCAAACTGAACTCTTTTCAAGTATAACAGTTTTACAATGTATAGCTTATCAAAGCAGAATAATGTGAGAATCATAAACACCTTAACAAGCTGGGAAAGGCCGTTTTCTTTGAAATGGAAGACAATCCTTTGTATAAAGTACTTTACAGTGACGCTGATAAGATAAAACATGCAATAACTTTCTTATAGCGAAGTATCTCTTAGAAAAAGTACGAACTCGTAAATACAACGCTTTTTCTGATACCTACTACAATAAGACATTAAGTGGTCATAACCCTATAAAAGCGGAAGGTTTGTTCCCTCTTATTAATTAAGACATACACATTCATTACGAATACAGGTTACACGGGGAGAGGGGGAGGAAACGGAAAGGTGGGGGGAAGACGACTCCTGTTTCATTCACGTGCTTTCACTCGCTCGAGATATTTGACCAGAGCCATGTGCTTACATTTCTATCTTAAACGATCTCAATTAGAGCCAAACGCCACGATCTTCACATTAAAATTCCGTCGCGCATTCCTGGGTCGGTTATCGCCACGATAAGCAACCCCCTCGTGTGTACGTGTGTGTGTGTGTGTACTTGGACGAGTAAGTATAAATTGCCACTTCTTGGATAATCCAAAATAGGTCAGAGAAAATGGGCCTTCGGCCGCGAGAGTGCAGGATGCAGCGCGGCCAGAGAAGAACCCCCTCGCGTACTTATAACCACATTGTATCGTAAAACCGAGTGCATTCCTCGCTAACAAGCTGCGCACGTGACCCTGCCTTGTATTCTGGCTTGGTTTTCCTCCAATAATAACCGGAGCCAGGCATTTGCATGAAGAAAAAGCGCTGCTTTACCAGTGCCGGCGAACTCTCGGGACTTGATGGATATACCTAGTGAAAAGACAAAGAGAGCTGCGCGTGCACACATGCGCGCGATGGGAAGCCGTGCATAGGAGCAACATACCTCGTGCATAAACACTCTCGCACGTAGTACGCTGCCGCACACATGCACACGGGGAGAAATGTTGCAGCAGCAGTATCCGCGCGCTCGCTCGCGCTTGGCTATTTCCAGAGAGCATCGGCCCACAGAGAGAAAGGGAGAAAGATAGGCTGACCTTGATTCTGACCTTGACACTGCGCGGCGCGCCAGCCGCGAGGCGTAGACCAGTCGTCGCTTGCTCGGCTTGCTTATCTTATGGAAACATCGAAAGTCTGGAAGTGCAGGCGGCAACCGCTCACACACAGGCGTGTGCTCCGCTAATTGCTCCAGAGCAAACCGACCCCTGCTTTACTTTCCATTATAGATGTGTGTGTGTGTATGTGTGTGTGTGTGTGTGTGTGCGTGTGTACGTGCGGGCTCCTCGTCTCTTTGCCCAGTGTATACGTCGATTAGCGCCGATGTTCTATCTATACGAGAGCCGGTTACTTCTCTTGACCCGCCGCACACCATGAGATTTGATAAGTGGAAACGTGTCCGTGTTTCTCATCCAAACTTGTATAACAGGATGTAGACCCTGTGTGACAGGGTTGTCGACTGCTAATGAGGAAAAGAGATTTTTCCAGGGGTTCGTGGTTCAGTGCCCTTTTGGTGGTTTAATGATGATATATCTGGTGATCGATTAATTTTATGTCATCTATTCGGAACGTAAAGCATTGTTGTGGTGAAGTTTTGTGAACCCTTTTAGACAATCGTCAATCAAGATTTTTAATGACCAAGTCGTGTGCCATTCAAACGACCTTTCGTCTATTTCGACGTTATATCACTATTTTCAAAAAATTCCATGGGATCAAAATCATTGTTGATCGACAGAGGCACATTGAAACACATAATAAGCTCTATATTACGTACACGAAGGAATAGAGATTTCATCTTTCTCTACCAATATTGAACTGCACTGCAGAATAACCCAAAAGCTTTTCTTTCAATCTAAAAATAGAAATGACCGATTCACCGAACCCCGATCGATGTTATGCAGCAAAAGGTCTCGATGAATATTTGACAAAACTATTTCTGAGATTAAATAAAAATCAATCTTTATATGGATTCACCTTTTAACCTTAACCCCGATTCCATCGGACAGTTTTATTTCCGCACAATATACGATGACACCAAGTACGTTATAAAACTGTTACCTTTATAGAAACAGCAATGTATCGTTATACGAGTAAGCAATAAATTATCAACTCATCAATCAATCATCCACGCTGCGGCTGTTTTACTTTTCCTGTCTTTCTCAACTCCTTCCAGTGTTGTGCCTTCGACAGGTGATCGAGCGATTCTCTCAGACGTGTTTCTCCTCCTTCACCCGCACGCATCTATACGTATATACACAACTTCCAGCGACTCGAAGTCTCTTCCGTTAATCAGAAATTTAGCTTCCGCATTTCCACGTGCAGACGGAGCCCAACCCCTTCTCTGGAGCTCAGTGTAACTCCACGTCCCAATTGGAAGCTCGTGCTTACCGAGCACCGCACAAAAATTAATTTGGGGCTTTGCCAGCTTTTTATTTTCTTTAATGCGACGCGCGTGTACCATGTGTGCATAAGAAGGTGACCTCAAGGTTGTACAGAAATGAGTTTCGGAAAGTCAATAACGCATATAGATTTCGTCATGTCAGACCCTACCATCCAGGAAGTCAGGCGCCATGCGAAATGCGCTGTAAGAATAAAAGCTTTTTGAAGTCTCTATGACTTCTGACCGATAATTGAACAATTCCCACGCGGCCGATCGATTACTTTTGTGTACTTTTTGTTTCCTCATTCAACTAAGTATCATAATCAATTTAAGTGGCTATAACTATCACCTCGATATATCTTTAACGATTACGGGCTTAATTATGATCCAAGGAAAAACATTGGCTGTATAAGCACATCATTGTCGTGCCTTCGTCTCGCTAAGAAATTAAACGCCAACGCGAGCGAGAGCGTGTCTGGAGGATGGCAGGAATCAGAAGCCGAAACTTAACGGGCGAGGCAAATTTTGCTGTACAGCCTCAACCCACATCGGCTGCAACTGTGCGCTAATATCAAAAGAAAACTCCACTTCATCATCTTGCCGAGCAGAGCCAGAGTCTCTAATCGATCCTCGACTCCGCGCTCTCCTTTCAGCGAGCTCCCTCGAGCGTAAGGCGCTCCGGCCAATAATTTCGCTGGATTCCCCTGCAAAACGGTTTATTATTAACTGTCACCCCGGCACCTCTTCCTTCACTGCAAGCAGCAGATAATCCGCTCAGATTTCCGCTCTCTTCTCTCGCTCGCTCGCTCGCTCCTCGGGCGCAAGTTGAGCATTTCGGCAAATCCCGTAAGCTCTCTATTCACGCTTACCGCACTTCTATTGGACTCTGAGGGAGATAGGGGGGGGGGGAGGGGGAGTATGTCGCGCCTCCGGGAACCGGACCGTATAAGCTTTGCTGCGCGACACGCTGCAATCCCGCCGTCGTCGTGTGGGCCTTAGTGCCATTGAAGCAACAGTCATCGGATGACCCACTTATCGCGTTCGGTTGATTCTCGATCCTTTAAGCCGTGCCGCAGCCACCTTTATCGCTGTGCGTGCGGCTTTCCTTTATTCGTTGTTCATTCGGAAGGACGTGTGCGCTGGCCATTATAACTAATCTATGTATCTACCAATTAGTGCAAGTATAGAAAAATTTAGTTACTTAATTTCTGTTGTTCTTTTCAATTTAAGAGGAAGTACACTTAACACATCAATTAAAAGTTTTTTATTGATGGTAAATTATCGCGTCAATGACAACGTTGAACTGTACTACTGATTATCTTTTTACCCTACAATAATTACACAAAAAATTGGCTATTATAACTCGAGCCGTGCGGCAAGAGGGTTAATCAAGTTGCCGCGAATACTTGGGCGCCTCTCTCTCTCTCTCTCTCTTTCGAGAGTCAAAGCCTCCATTCACGAATCTGCACGGGGTAGAGTGTAGTAACGAATCGTCTCGAGGATGGCTTCGTCGGAAATCCACGAAAAGCGTAATCGAGCCGCCTCTCTGCCGCTACTCGGCCAAGTCGAGCACCAGTAATTCGTTCATCTCGCGAGACGAAAATCGTCGAGAGGGTTTTACGCGAGGCTCTCTCTATCTCTCACTCCAAAATGAACTACTCGCCCGGGGTCGAGAGTCACGCGCGCTCGAGAAGAGGACGGAACTGTGGGAATAGCAAAGTAGAGATAATCAGAGAGACTCGGCCTCGCGCTCTCCGGCAAAGTGGATTATCGTAAATAGCAATTGTTGAGAGAGAGAAAGAGAGAGAGAGAGAGCTTTCGACTTTCCACTGCGAGTTTTCCTATAGCGATAATATGGTCATCGCGTCAGAATTATTTCACGTTCTTTCAATGTAAAAAGCTGCTTTTCGGCCAGCATACCGCATACGTATAGCTCGCGCAAAATTCGAGTATATATAATTTTGAAATTTTCGCTTCAGCGCGCAACGGAATACGTATAGCGCAAGGTGCGCCGCACGGATTATTAATTAACAAACTTTCGTTATAGATCCTCTCCTATTACAAGTTCATCGTATATCTATAGATACACTAATTATTTCATTATACTCGAAAATTCTCGGCGATTTCCGGCATCTCTCTATTTCTGAAGCTGTACAGCGTGTATAGAGCTCGCACTCGACCGTTCGCGCCGCCGCCGCTGCGACAGCCGAAAATTCCCTCCCCCGGAATATTCAATTCGATATACGCGCGTATAATTCAAAAATATCTGCCGTCGAAAGCGTCAAAGTACTAGCGCAAAATATGACAAACGGCTCGACCGAACTAGCGAAATATTTCATCCCCCCCTTTCTCTCTCTCTTTCTCCCTCTCTTTACGTACAAGCGCGAAAAACCCCCGCCCCGCACACCGCCCCGAGCTTTTTTTCAGCAGCAGCAGCGGCGCACCGTCCCTTCAGCCGTCCCTTCTTTTTCATGAAAAATGGAGCGCACACGTCTATTGGTTCGTTATACAGCCGTCATGCATATGCAGCAGATCGGAATCATGCAAAAGCGTCGAAGGTATGTGTGTGTGTGTGCGCGTGAGCGAGTGTGCGCGAGTTGTTCGTTCGTTCAGCAATATCGAGCTGGATATATCTTGACTGCGTCATTCAGAGAATTCGTTCCGGAGTCGATGTACGTCCTGTTGTGATTATGCGTTTTATGCATCGAATTTTCTAGATCCACGAGCCCGATATACGTATACCCACACTCACATAGAGCCGAGCCTTTAATGAATCCGCGCGCGGCATTTTCGAGTGATTTCGTTCTTCGCCCCCGTGTACGCGTATGCACCGACGTGGTACGGCGCGACCGGAGAGCCATTACAATCGATACGGCATATTTTTACACCTGGCTCACTTTTAATTACTGTATATGGTACCGCACGCGGCCGGGGATAGCTATATGTGTAGAGCGAGAGAAAAAAGGCTTAGTACACTTGCGAAAAAAATTTACGTATCGCTGTGCGCAAAAGCAAAGTGTAATAAGGAAATCGATCGCGTTGTAATATCTGTAGTGCGAGCGAGCAGTCCACTACTCGCACTCGCTCTCGCTCTCGCTCTCTCTCTGCGTTATACCCCGTATTACACGCGAATGGATGGAGGTGTGCTGGACCGCGACTAAATAAATTACTCGCGCGTTTTATGCAAATTTCACGTATTGCGAAACAGCCCGCGCTCTGTGCTATATGTGTGTGTGTGTGTATACACCTCGGCCGCAGGATTATTCCAATTACATTCGCCTTTTTCTCTCTCTCTGTCTCGCCTTGCGCGAACTGCGCGAAAGTAATTTATCTTCCATTCGGAGCACATACACACGCAGACTCTCGAGTACATATATTCATGACCGAATAGAAAATTCAATTAAAGTCCTCCGTTTCGTATATACGCATATAGCGATTTTTCGAAGAAGCCGATACGGATCTGTATAGCGCACGCTCCGTACGTCTGCGATACTGTGTACGTGTGGAAGGTCGAACTTTCATACCCATACATGTGCACCTTATACGCGCGCGCGGCAATAAAACCCGCAATCAGATCCCCAAGTATCCAAAAGATCATTGACCCGCATCTCGTCTATCTCTCTCACGAGGATATACGTGTGTAGAGGAGAGAAGCGGAGCATCGCGATCTCTCTTTTCCAGAAAGAGAGAGAGAGAGAGCTTTTGTGTCGGCGCGGGCGAGCTTGCGAGCTTTTCGGGAGTTATAAATTTTCTTTGCGGCTTCCGCTGCGCGGCGTGTGCCAAGTGTCGATTGCGCTGTATATATGCTTCCTTCTCACTCTCTCTCTCTCGCTCTCGAGTACAAGCGAGCGAGCCGTATATAGCAGCGCGAGGAAGAAGTGCCGGAAGGTCCGGGGGAAAAAGTCGGACAGGATAGACGCGACGTAAAGCGATTAGGTTTGCTGACGCCTCGTTGGACGTCGGTTTTTTAGCTGTGCTCATCCTTCCCCCTTCCTCCTCCTCCTCCTCCTCCTCCTCCACACACCCGCGAATGGCTTTGGCAACAATTTTATTGCTCTCCTCGGAAACTTTGCCCCGGAGAATCGGGGTTAACGCGCGCGAATATGTGCGCGTTTCTCTCTCTCTCTCTCTCGTTCTCGCGATCTTGTTTATGACTTTTTTCTCATCCACAGCAGTGTCGTTCAATCCTCTCACACTCGCGAATACATGGAACCGGTGGTTTTCCTTTGGTGCACTTGGCGCGCGTGCACGACTAAATGTACAAGTATTAGAAAATCCACTTGGCAATTGAGGGAGTGTTTTACAAAAGTTTCGGTAACTTTCTTCGTCGAAATCATGCAAACTATAAGTATATGTACGTATACGTATCGCGTATGTAACGTGTTGCACGGTCGCGCAGAAAACTCGCGTGTCGTTGGGCAAAGTTCTCCGTTAAAGCGGCCGCGTTTACACGTTACGCGACGACTTGCCGCCGGAATAGCCCTGCCGTCTGGCCAAAACGTAGCGACGAGCTTTCGGGAAAAGCTCTCGACAGCCGCGGGGGCGCTCGTCGTATGCCGGGCTCTATCAAGCCTCGCGTCGCGTTATGCAGCGACGAAATCGATTCCTATTTCACGCGTACACAGGTTCTCTCGGCCATCTCTCGAGGTAGGAATGCTTTTCTGATGTACTTGGAAATTCTAACGCGATTCCAGCGGACCTGCAGCGGCGGCGGCCGCGTTTTACCCCGTCGTCACGCAAAAACTGCAGCCGGATACTGCAGTTATACCACACGGCACAAGGGCCGATCGAAAATAGCGATGTACTCGCGCTTTTGGAGGAGGGGGAGGGGAAGTCCGAATTGCGCGACTGTATACACTGCACATTGCGCACGCGGGGCTAAAATACTTTGCAGCTGCGGCTGTCGGTCTCTCGCACGCGGTAATTACCCTGAGTGCGCTACACACCCCGCGAAAGCGTCTCCTCAAGCGGCGCCGAGGGAAAGTTGTCCCTCCGCGCACGAAAAACACAATAATAATAATAATAATAATAATAATAATAATAATAATAATAATGTAAATCAAAGGCATTAGAGGAAAAGTTTGCTGGGGAGAAAACGAGGCATTGCGTTTACGCGCGCACACACTCGCACAGACATAAGCGTCGTCGTCGAGCCGCATTTGACGCAGAGCTGAATTACACCCGGAAAAGATGGGCTGTAATCCTACGATTGGCACTATTCCGAGATAGAGAGAGAGAGAGAGAGAGAGAGCAGTTCTCCCCCCTCGAGAGCGAATGACCTCTTGGGGCGCATATTTCCCGTTCCTCTCTTTTTTTTTTCTTCGAGATTGCTCGCGAGAGAGAGAGAGCGAGAGGATTATTTATACACCGTCTGTTATTTCGGCCGTACCGCGCCCCAGCATATCCTACATACGTATACATACACGCGACAATTTATATATTTACAGAGAGAGAGAGAGAGAAACACTCGTTTTAGCTGTATATGTATATACGAAACGCGCGAGGGACACTGATGGACCCGGCGCGATAATTCGCCCGACGAAAGCCACACGGCGCACAAAGCGCCGCGAAGAAACAATAATCCCCAAAAGTAATACATTTTAAACCCGTGCAGCAGCCTTTCTCTCTCTTCCTCTCAAAAATCCTTTTTCACTTAGCCAGCTCAATGCACCTGCTCGGGGGGGGGGGGGGGGCGCGAGCGCGCGCGCGCGCACACAATGGGCTCACAAAAAACTCCCGTGGCGTGAAAGGAGACTGCGACTGCCTGCTACTGCTTCTCTCTCTCTCTCTCTCTCTTATGTACCCCCTTCCTTCGGAGCGAGCGAGAGCGAGAGAGAGAACGAATTTGTGGTATAACGCTTTGAATATAAAGAAAAGAGAGCAGCAGTTGGACAGAGCGAGCGAGAGAGAAAGGACGAAAATAGCGCCAAGACAGAAAGAAAGAGGGTAGACGCGGGAGGCGAAGAGGAGGCGGGAGAGAGAAAAAAGAATCCAAGGCGCTTTCCTAGATCCTCTCTCGCGCGCGCGCGTTTGCAAGAAAGGAGTTTTTCTTACCGGCACACGTCCTCTCCTCTCTCTTTTTTGCGCGCGCGCGCGCGCGTGTGCGTTTCTTCGTTTTCGCGGGGTGAGGAGCTTTTGTTTCGCTGCTGGCGCGGCGCGGCCGATTCCCAGGTATATAGGAATCCGCTTAGGAATCGCGTATTTTTCGGTGCGTGCAGTAGTCGCGCGGGCGCGACGATGCTTTTTAGCGGCGAGAGAAAAGGGGGTATACACACTCGCTGGCTGTACTCCCCCTTTTGTCTCCTCTGGGAAGAGCGAGCCGCTTTGAAAGGGGCTTTGTTGCTGCCGCTCTCTATCTCTCTCTCTCTCTCTCTCTCTCTCTCTCTCTCGTCGCGGTTTGTTATGAATCTTCGCGTTTCTGTTCGTCGGAGCTACTCGCTGCACTCGGGCTGCGTATGTAGTATGCGGTTTTTTTTTGCCTCTCTCTCTCTCTACAAGTCGCCGAGATAGAAGGTTCTCCGATACGTATACGATTGGGGGCTGTTATCGAGAGGCAATTGTTGCAGATGATATCGCTTAATCGAAAGCTTCTTACAAAACAGATTTTAAATGCTGTACACACACGGGTAAATATATAGAATCAGCTGCGAAGATACAGAAGAGAAGAGCGAAATGAAAAATATCGACGCGTCGCGAGGCGGGCAGTGATTAAATTATTCATCGAGCGATATAGAGCAAAGCGAATCCGAGATAAGAAAAAAGCTCTCGCGGTTCTCGCGCGGGGGCACTTGGAAAAGCTTCGGCCTCGCGTCGGGATTCTTCGGATTACCTCGGGCAGGCTGGACTGAATCTTAATTAGATTTCGGCCTCTCTGCGCTGCTCTTTGTCTCTCTCTCTCACTCCCTCGATCTTGATTCACGAGCGCAGCCGGAATTTCCGCGTCGATAGAGATCGACATCGTATCGCGGCGTCCGCCGGCCGCCGTGAGCACCGCGCGGCCGTTCGGTACATCCCCGAAGGGGATATCTTTGCGAAATCTGCGATTTATGCAGGACTCTCGCGGCTGTTGCGGCTCATTAATTTTCTATGGATGCGTCGCGCGCGCGTTCGATTGATTAGAATTTTGAGCGCGCGGCGGATTCTCCTCTGCGGCCTTCGTATAATTGAAAGTAAAGCTCCCTCTCTCGCTCGCGATCGAATCGAGAGAGAGAGAGAGAGAGAGCGAGGGATTTCGCTGTTTACGTTTGAATATTAAATCGTAAGAGACGAGATATAGCCGCGTGTATAATCAATGCGCGCATTTCCTCGAGGCGGCGGCGATGGCGGGGCGGGCTTGTACACAGTCGGCGAGCTAATCACATGCATTTCTTCCGTATATATCGCATGAATTAATCAATTCCGATTTGATCCGTGACGGAGCACTGCCACGGCGCGCTTCGATCGCTCGACTCTGTATTATGTGCAGTACGCGCGTTTGTATAATGCTGTAAAAATCGAGGAATAATAATCGGGGATCGAGAGAGAGTGGTGTGCACGTATACAGTGTGTGCGTGCTCTACTTCCCCTCGAAAAAAATGAAAAACCCGCAATTTCCCACGAGTATACGCGTACCTTATCGTTATATTTTCTCTCCTCCCCTCACCCCGCCTCTTTTTCCCTAATTCCGTAGGATCTCATTACGAGAGAGGGGGGCGGGGGGCCTGAGCCGCAGCGCAATTCATTCGCAGGATTTACGGGCAATTACAGTTCCGGCCTTCTGGAATTAGCGCGCAAACACTCTCGCCGCGGCGCTTCTTACTTTTCTCGCTCGCTCTCGAAGGCGCGAGAGCGAAGGGGCTATACTCTCTCTCTCTGGCGCCCTTTGCTCGTTGACGACGTGCTCAGTCGTACAGTCCCGTAGAAAAATTTCGCTCGTCTCTCTCCTTCTTCATTGCGATACTTCCGACGTTACGAGCACGTGTATCGAGTGACTGCTCGCGACGAGAGCCTTGATTTTCAATTTAAAGAAAGCGCGTCCGAACCGCCGCGGCAGTGCATCGTCGCGACCCATATTTCCCGCGCGCGCGCGAACAACGCGTACAATAACATCGGTTCCGACTGTACAGGCGCGCGCAATTTTATCCTTAATGCATAATGAGCCCGACTACGACGACGACGTTGCTATTAACGAGGTCAAGCTCGCGCGTCTCCCTGTTATTTATATACACGGCGCTGTAGGTATACAAACGTCTCGTATCCCGTCGGTTGTAATGCAGGGAACGGCTGCTCCCGTTAAAAAATGCTAATTTTATGTGTTCCTCGCCGTCGCGGACTGAGCGAAACGCCGAGCGCCGTATAGTGTATATAGCACACCCGACGTGTATTGCCGCGCGTGTGTATATGTGCGCGAAGCGAAGGAAGAAAGCGCCGGCAATTATACACCGCCGAGGGGATGAGCCGGCGCTTTTGAGGATGTATCCCTCTCTTCTTTATCTCGTAGAGAGGCAGGGCTCATGAATTTACCATAGGGCGAGTCCGTGATTTCTGCTGTACTCATGTGTTTTGTATTTATATAGCGAGGCTGTGCGCGCCGATGACGCGGGACGATGATCTCGTTTGGAATTCCCTCTTGAAAAAAAAAAAACCGGATAGTCCATTCATTGGCACGTCGACGCTCGTACTCCCCGGTATATATAATCGCGGAACGAAAACAGACGACTCAACGAATTTCAAAATTTACGGAGACACGACGCTGCGTATCGCCGACTGCGATCTTCGAGAGAGAAAATAGCGCAGGCCGCTCGTTCATTTTTATTCCATCGGTAAATAATCCGGGAAGAAAATTCATTACTGCTTAACACTGCTTTGCGCGCGGGGCCTAATTTAATTAAACACAAGCTCGATCGCAAACCGCAGAGAGCCGCGCGCGCACCATAAAAGCCATCTACAATGAAAAAGCACCGCGTCGTCGTCGTCGTCGCCGCCGCCGCAGAAGAGAAGCGAGAGAGAGAGAGAGAGAAAAAAAGCAAAAATCTCCCGTTTCGTGCGCCCGCTTCATTTCACCCGGCGATGCAGCTCTCCCTCCCTCCCTGCCTCTCTCTCTCTCTCTCTCTCCTCGTGATTTTAACGTCCCTCTCTCGCGTAGTACACAACGTCGCGCCCCTTTCCAAAAGAAGCAACGAATCCCTGCAGTACACAAAAGCAGCTCTCTCTCTCTCTCGCGCAGTTACGCAACCCAGCGGCAGCAGCGTGCAGCATCCCATTTCAGGACGCCTTGGCAGCGGCAGCGGTAGTCTCGTAGTCTGTTTCATTTTTTTTCTTTCTCTCTCTCTCTCTCTCTCTTTCTCGTTGCATCCGCTCTCGAAAAATCGCGTCCATTTCCGGCGCGGCACAGCCAAGCCGGAAAGTCTGCGCTGCTTCTCTCTCTCTCTATATACTGCATGCGGCGTTTTATCTTATTTCGCATAGTGCGCAAGGACAATGTGCCATCGATTCGTTCGACGAGCTGCGGAGGAGGAGAGAGAGAGAAAAACTCGGAAGGAAATTTAATGGCTTCCCGAGAGGAGTGTAAGCTGTTATATGTACTTTCTTCGCCCGTTTCGCCTGATTACGCTATGTGTGTGTGTATATACGTAACACGCGCGCGCGGAGAGACGGAAAACCGTCGTGAGGGTATATCGTAAAAATTCGGGGGATAATCGCGGCTTCTTCGACGATACTGCGGGAACAGCGTGTTTAGAGACGCGAGTGTCGTTTCGAAAAGCGGCGAATCTTTTCAGCGGACGAGTATATACTCTTTTGCATATAATTTATTATCTGATAATTATGTTTCTTTTTTTTTTACGAGAAAGCCCATTCACGGGGAGAAGAGCGAGAAGCGCGCTGTGCTAAAAGATCCACGACGAAACTTTGTTTTACGCTCGTAAAAAGGAGCACTGTGTATACACGCTGTGCGCGCGCGTCTCCTCTTCGGCGACGAGCCAGTTTAATTTCGTCTCTCTCTCTCTCTTTAGGCTTCGCTTTAGATAAACATAATTAGATTTAGAATCATCCTAAAACTTTAACGAGTCGTATTTCACTCAAGTTCATCGCGAGGTATACGAACTTTCTTCCATTCAAGTTCCATACTCCCTCGCGCAAAAGGCATCGAGAAGATTAAAAAAAAAAAAAATTCGTAGACCCCGTGGCATCGCTAGATCAACACTCGATTTTCTAATTAGGGAAGGGCGCGCAGCGGAGAAGCTATATAGAGAAATCAGTCGTCGAAGATGAAATTTTTCGCTCTTCCTCTCTCTCTCTCTCTCCTTCTCTCTTCGCTCGGCACAGAGAGTCCAGTCTTCGGAATGCCGACGCTCGCCAACAAGAAGATCGCAATTCGATTCCCCGTCGGCCGCCGGAGAGTGGGAGGTCCGCCGCGGCGGCAGTAATGCCAAGAAGCTCCGCTCGGGCAAGAAGAGGCGCAAGAAGAAAGGCGCGCGCGCGCGGAGAGTTAATCGAGGCAGCGAGACGCCGAGCGATAAATAAAGTGGGCGCCTCTCGCGATTACGCCCCGCGAAAATGCGGGGAGGCCGGGGGGGGGGGGGCAAAAAAAGAAACGGAGGAAAGCCCGTAGCGAGCGATCGGAAAACGAGGAATAGAGAGCGTTTATGCGCATGACAAGTCTGGCTGACCCGTCTTTTTCTACTTGCGGACTATATACGATCGTTGATGTAATATATAGCCCGAACGAGTTGTGTTGGCTTCTATTATATCGCGTGCCGTAATAATTATCGACTCGTGTAGCCAACAAAAAAAAAAAATACAATTCTGACGTCAGAATTTTTCAGAGAAAAGCATGTCCTCCCCCCTCTCTCCTGATCTTGTGTAAACAAACGACGTCGCGCGTGTGTGTACTGCGCGAATTAGCCGTCCGCCGCCTGTTCTCTCCGTCTCTCTCTCGTTCTCCCCCGCGACGACGAAACTTCGTGGCGACGTCGTATTTATTTTGCGTAAACACAGTCATTAGAGCAGCTGATCGATACGTATCGCGTACGTGTATATCTATACGCATATATAGGCGTAGAGAGAGACAGAGAGAGAGAGAGAGAGAGAGAGAGAGAGAGAGAGAGAGAGAGAGAGCTTCGAACAGGAAATATACTCATCGAAAGAAGTCTGTTATTAGGTGGCGTGCGCGTGAGCGCTCGGCTTTTATCTTTGTTTTCCCTTCGAAAAAATACGCGCACGTTACGGGCGCGCGGCTCTCGAGTATTATTTATCGATTCGTCGCTCTCTCTCTCTCTCTCTCTCTCTCTCTCTCTCTCTGTCACTCCCGGTACTTTTCCCTCGTCGCGACTCCCAACGCGCATACCTATATATATAAATATATATATATGTGTACTCGTGTCGATGTGTACATCCCGCGCTATATCGTAGCGCTCTTTTCTTCATTATAAGCGCGCGTACGGCGCGTATTAAACTGCGCTCGCGATGCGCGCATCGCGAGCGCGAAATAAAAAGCGGGTTCGAATCGTAAAATTTTTATCTCGCGCGGCGCGCTCGCTGTATATCGTATACCGTACAGCGAAATATATACGACGACACCATGTACCCGCATATAAACGTCCCGCGAACATTGTATTTCACTAAGTCGAACCGGAAATTCATACGGTGTCTGACTCTATCGCTGGAAAGAGAGAGAGAGAAAGAGAAGTCATCGTCGCCGTAAAATTTACGAGGCAAAAAATTTCGGCAGCAAGAATTGGGCCACCTCTTCTTTCTCCGGCTCTCTCTCTCTCTCTCTCTCTCTCTCTCTCTCTCTCTCTCTCTCTCTCTCTCTCTGTTCAGCAGCTATATACATACTCGCACATCGAAGCGAAGAAGCATTTGGCTCCGTGCGATCGTTAAAAGCCACGCGCGCGTCTCTCTCTCTCTCTCTCTCTCTCTCTCTCTCTCTATGCGCACTTCCTCGAGAGAAAAAGGAGCATCGAATCCTTCTATTACCAGCTCGGTCTCTCGTAACCTAAGCTCGCAACCCCTTGCGTCACAGCCCATAAATCCACTCGAAAACTCTGTCTCTCTCTCTCTTTCTGTCGACTTTTAAAAATGGCGCCAGACAAAGACGCAGCGCACGTATACAGCCGGCTGTGTGCGCAGACACTCGAATAAATCGCTATCTGTATATATATGTGTGTGTATAGGCCTGAATCGCGCCATCCGCAGACGCACACGTATGTATGTATATATATATATACGTACGCGTTATGGGGTAGAGGGGAGGGAGAACAGCAGCAGCAGCGGCGGCGGCGGCAGCAGCCGGTGGCACAGGCTGACCTTGGCCGCGCGGCATTAACGAGATTTCGGCACGTGCGTCGTAACTTTCGGCGAGGGGACTATAGCTGCCGCGGGTATACCCCCCCTTGTGTACGGAGTATACACTGTCTTCTTTCGTCTTCCTCGCCTTCTTCTTCTTCTCCTCGTCTTGACTCTTCGGATATACATACCTATATAGGCGGCGGTGGCGGCGGTTTTTTGTATACAGTGTCTGCCGCGCGGCGCGAAAAAACGAACGATTCGAAAATACGCGCACACGTATACGAGCGATTCTCCTGGAAAAATGCACTTTTCGGGGGTGCAGAAATGAAAAATTTTTTTTTATAAAGGTTTCGGATCGACGAGACTGTATTTTGCAAGCCGAAAGATATAGTGACAAGTGCGCAGGAACGTGGGAAAAGTTACTTGCAACCATATTTTCGAGCCATTTTACATTTTTTTTTATAAAAAATTAACGCGTCGAAATACTGGAATAATGACAACTTCTGAATGTTTCCGAGGCCCAAATGAAATTTCAAATTACACCAAAGTACAACAAAAGAGCTTTAATTTAAAAATACATAAATACTCAGAACCCATGCTCTCATCAAAAGTTATGTCCGTTCAAAAAAAAAAAAAAATAATAATAATAAAAATCCGAATAGCCGATCTCCTTTTCCTCTCCATTGACCTCCCCATGTTAAATTCGCACGTTCCATGTTTCCCGTGTTCCTCTGCATTTTTGACTATCTTTCAGCTTACAGAAGAAAGTCCGATTGGTCCGAGATCTCTGGCTTTAAAAAAAAAAAGTTTGATTTCCGGACCCCCGAAAAGTGCATTTTTCTAAGAGAATCGGTCATATATATATAGAGTTCGCGCGCACAGCGCTCCATAATAGCGCTTCGATACGGGCTTCGATTCTACATTCTTTTATTGCCTTTCGCTCTTGTGGGTCAGCTGTTCAGCAGCGCGCTCTCCTTCCCAAATGCTCATTTCTGCCTTAATATCGTCGTCGCGCTACCGACGAGGCATCGTTCACGCAGCCCGCGGCTCTTTTGCCTTTGGCCTCTTCGCGGCACGTGTCACGCATTTTCGTTGGGTTTTATTTTGATTCTATACTTGCGGACACTGCATTTTTTTTTTTTTTTTTTTTGGACGCATGGAATTTTTCCCGAGAAGTTATAATGTTGCACGAAATTATTTTCCGCATTGCATTCGTTGACATACTTAAAAAAGTTATACGCAGACATATTCTCTATAGCATATAAGCTCCGCACAAATTTTCTCATCGAATTTCCAGCATCGGTTTTGTTTTTCGATTTTTCTCATATATTGCACTACACACTTTCACTTGCAAAAGCCGACAGTGTCGGTCAGCTCCGCCGCCGCCGCCGACGCACACGTGCGCCCCGAGATAAAGAGAGAATGAACCAATGCGTCACTCTCGTTATCTCGAATCCGCTCCTCTTCTTATACAATTTTGAGATACGCGCACCGCTATAATTACGGCATAGCCGCGCTCAGACGGCCGGCGCGTGAATCAGCGCGAATTTTAACATTTGCATTTTTATCTGCGCGCGACCGTTTAAAAGTCCATGCGGCTATCGTTGCCTCCTTTTTTGTTTTTCTTGAACTCTTATTTACAGCCGACGATGCGAGATAGCGTATAGCTTTTTTCTTCTTTTCTTTTTTTTTTTTTTCATCGAAAATCGCAATTAGCGCAGGCTCGTTTGGAAGCTGTACTCCGAAAAGGGGGGATACGTATATATAAGCTGGAATCGAGGCGCGCTCCGAGAAAAATCGGAAAAACCAGATAGCCCCAGCTCGCGCGCGAGAGAAAAATGCGGCCCTGAAAAGGCAAGACCCGGTGTGTGTGTGTGTGTGTGTGTGTGTGTGTATTGGCGCGGAAAGAGAGAAGGAGAGGCGCGTGTGTGTCGCCGGCGTCGCGTGACCGCAAGAGATCGTCTTCTCGGTGGCGATGAGCCTCGTTATTTCTGTGTAGCGCGCGCGCGCGGCTCTCCCGCTGCTATAAGCCGCGAGAGGGGGGAGGGGGGAGGGAGCGAGTTACCGTGAAAAATGAAAGAAAAATTGTAGCTACCGAGCTCTGCAACAGATGTCCTTGCACGCGAGGGAAAATTACTGAGACTGCGTGTGTAAGAGCTGGGGCGGGAGAGTACGTCTGATTATTTTCTGCAAAGCAAAACGAGTGCGCGGGTAAATTTTGACATTAGGGGGTCTGATACTCAATAATGACGTGTCACTAACCGTACGATGTAAAAGTGCTTAAATAAAATAAATATAAGGAATTACGCAAATTCAGAAGATAGTTGCCCTCCGTCTTAGTATCATCAATATCAATATGCAAATTTTTAAATCGAAATATTCAGGTATCAGTACACGCTATGTTAGTGAGGTTACATCTACTGATTTTCGTTCTAATCGTTCTTTACGATACCTGAATATTTCGATTTCAAACTTTGCAAAATGATAGATGATACCAAGACGGAGGGTAACTATCTTATGAATTTGCGCAATTCCTTATATTTATTTTATTTAAGCACTTTTCTATCGTATGGTTAGTGACACGTCATTAATGAGCATCGGACCCCCTTAAACGCACGTCTGCGAAATCGCGCAAATCGATTGTCGTCGAGAGAAAATTTTACCCATCAACGCGGGAAAAGGTATTATTTATTACAGAATCATGCAGATGCGCGTCGTTTTCAAAGTTAAGCCGAGCTTCAGCCGTCTTATAACTCATCAATCTAATAAAAAGTCGAGAAAAAAGAGCTGCGCGCGCCGCACCACCGTAAGAGCAACCGAGCGATACAGTCAAGGACGAGAGCGCGGCAAAAACCTCCACTCGTAACTTTCTTCAAGTAATACAAGGCTCGCCTTATCGAAATTTCCGCTTGATCGCTCTCGACGAGAGCAGAGAAGAGCGAGGAGCACAGCGCAGAAGAAGAAGAGAAGAAGAAGAAGAAGCAGAAGAAGCAGCAGTAGTACAGAAAGAAGCAACCCCGGAAAAACTTCTTCAGCGGCTGCAGGACGATCTCTCGAAATCGGTCAGACGGACGCGATGCTTCTCTGCGAGCCAGAGGAAGAAGAAGAAGAAGAAGAAGAAGAAGAAGAAGAAGAAACGTAGGACGCGGGGCGTTGCGAGGCACCACCGGTGAATTCGTGATGAAGCTGGCGATCTCGCCCGCGACGTGATTCTGCGGTAAATTGATAATAAGCGGAGAGTGCGCTCGGATCCTTTGTCTTCTCTTCGGTTCTTCTGCTTCTTCTTCTTCTTCTTTTTTTTCGTTCGTTCGACTTCGACAATGACATCGAGAGAGAGAGAGAGAGAGAACTCGGTCTCCGCTGGTGAATGATTGATCCGGACGCGTGGGAGACGAGACAATGGAATCATGTGGTGGTGGTGCTGGTGGCTGGGTTACAATGGATTTTGGAAGCGGAAGACAAAGAGAAAGAGAGAGAGAGAGAGACGTCGATCTCGCGCGGAAGCGTGAATGATTGGCTAAATTATTTCGTAATACAGATTGCGAGGTGTGTGTAGCGAGATGTTTCGCGACTTCTCTGGGATCCGGCGAAAAATGACGAGGGTTATTGCGTGCGATGCGGAGTTTTGTCGCTGGACGAAGGGAAATTAATGATCAGTTGATTGATGATAAATTGAAGTATAAAATAATTATTATTTTTTCACATCCCGTACACTATCAGCGGTATATTTATCTTTGCATTTATTTTCTACGCTCGAATAAATTGCAGAGAAATTGTCGCTTCACGTTTACCATACATCGTTATAAGAAAGTGAGCATAATAATATTTGCAAATTAGCGTGTGCTACATTACGTTTGCTCCTAAAGTGGAAATATCAGCTGAACTTGATAAGCTTACGCTGAACTTCATTTATTAATCAATTTTTAATTAACCAGTTTAAACTAAACGAATTATCAGAACTCCTCCAACGCGCGTTAATCGGTTCGAAGAAAAACAACCTTTACACAAAAATCGAAATTATTCCATTATCTATATTATAATCCTCGCTTATATCAACGTAGCAATAAGCAAAAATTGGCTTCGGCTCTTCTTAAAATTCATTCTCGCGCAACTATATATCGACCCGAAAATCCGCACTTCCTCGGAAGAAACCTCGGCGTGATTCAGCCGCCCGGCGGCGGCGGCGGGGGGCAATTACATCGTCGAAGCAGCAGCAGCAGCAGCAGCCGATCGACTTTTTCATTAAACCAATGGCTTTTCCCTAAAGCTTTTACACTCGGCAATTTTCGCATTACCGCGCCGCGCGTCTACGCAATTTCTCGCTATACAGCTCGCGCACTTTTTTTCCTTTACGCGTATCGCGTGACAGTCTCGCCCCCCCCCCCCGCGATCCCGGGGCTCTCGCGCACGTGAAATAAACTCATTACGCCCTATTGAACTTGCCTAAGCAATTACTCGACTCTCTCTCTCTCTCTTTCTCTCTGGCCGCGTCGTGTTATTATACACGCGAGGTTTTATCGTTTCCGTGATGCGTGCGCGCGCAGTTCTGGGCCCTGAATTTTCGAGCCGCGAAAATTATACACGGAGTAGAAGAGCGCGCGGGGCAGCCTCCCCCCCTCTCTCTCGCTATACAGCGGTAATCACAGGGTTGGGGCTTATTTTTTTGAAAATTGCTAGATGCGCGAGGAACCGAAGGGAGCTCGGTCCCGAGGCTCGTCTTTTCTTTCTCTGCTTATTTCGCGCATATAATTACGTACACAGGAGAGAGAGAGAGAGAGAGAGAGAGAAAGCATGGATTTGGGTATGAGGGAAAATAGTGTCTTTCCAGACGGAACTGCGCGCCTCGCCGAGACTCTCGTTACAACCGCGCGCAGAGAGAGAGGGCGAGCTTCTTTCCGTTTTTGCCGCGCGCGCGCGCACACGCGGCTGAATATTAAAATTTCGCCGCCGATGCGAGCGCTTTTTTTTTCTCGCAAAACCCTCTCTGGCGCGCGGTCTTAACTCTTTCGAATAGAGCGAGGGAAACGAGGGGGGGGGGGGGCAAGAAGGTAAACTCGAGGCGCAGCGCGAATGCTAAATTCTTTTGCCCGCGCGCGTTCTCGAGAAAAATGCGCGCTCGTCGTCTTTTAAATTAGAAGCGCGCTGCTCGCGGCTGTTTTCAGAGCTTGTTTTCTTTCTTCCTTTTTTTTTTTAAATAAAACACAGCACGACGCTGTATTGTGTTAATTAAAGAGATGGAACGAGCTGCGCGAAACAGCTTAAATCCAATCTCATTCAATGAGGTATACGCGCGGCCGGGTATATAAATACGCACGCGTTGTTGCGTCTGTCAAAAGCTTTTTCAAAGCAGCTTTCCCAAAGAACGCGCGCTGTATGCCCGTGCAGCCGCTTCCTGCGCGCGTTCGCCTGTCCAATCAGCGCGACTGCCGGTGTGGCGCAGTAAACATAACTCATCGGAAGCCGCCTATACTCCGAAAACTCCGGTGCGTGTGTGCAGCGCTTTAAAAAAAAAGAAGAAGAAAAAAGCGAGAGCGCTCGCGTAAACACAGAGAGAGAGAGAGAGAGTCTTTGAGCCTCTGAGCAAATAAAAAACGAAGGAGTGAGTGAGAGGGAGAGAGAGAGAAATAAGCCAAGAGGAGGCTGTAAAAGCCGCGGGATAAAAAGGTAAATAAAGTCCTCGCGCTGTCTTCCTCTTACTTTCCTCTCGTGTATGTATACGCGGCGCTCTTCTCTTGGTCTATAGGTTATATATAGGAAGGAGTTGTATCGGGGGGTTCTCGTGGCTCTGTGCTCGCGCCGACCAGCTGCCGGCAGGTGCGCACCGGCTACTCTCCGCTGCGGCAGCGCGTCCGCGAGAGACGCGTTCTCTTTCGCTTTTGCGATGTGTATGTATACGTATACCATAAACAAAAAAAAAAGGCGATACGCACTGCTCTTTGGTATCAATTAGCCTTGAGGGTTTATTGTTCGCTTTCGAGGTCGTTCTTGTTTACGTACACGTCGGTCACGAGACCGACTCGTCGCAAGGGCGAAGTTTTTGCTATCGAGGGGATACATGGAAGCCAGTGCGAATCAAGTGAGGTGTTACATAACCTCAAGAAATTGTATTTGATCGTAAATAATAAGTGTATAATCTTCTTCATTACGTGAAAACGCAGTATTCCGAGGTAGCTGTTATAATTATTTATGTTTAGTGAGTCTCGCGTTTGTATAATTTTCTGTTATTGTTATGAACAATGAGAAATACGTCGCTAGGCGGAAGAGCGAGACGACACCGTCACATTCAATCACTGTATTTTTCACTGACCGAATCAACAAAAACTCTTGTCGTCCGAGGTGTCGCCTATATGCAACAGCAAATAGTTACCAATTTGATTTTTGATGGCGCGAAATGAATATAGTAAGCAACAATGGTGCGGTCGCAAAACAGTCACTTTTCCTACGACATCCCCTTAATTCTTCTGTATTACACTCGCAGGTGGTGTGTGTGACTCGCGAAAAATCGCGGGGCCGCCTTGTGTACATGAGTAATCGGAGTCGACCGCAGGGCTATACTGAAATTACCAGGGAGGGGGGAGGGGGGAGAGGGAGGCTTGTGTATCGTGTCGAAAAATCACTCGTTCCAGCGCTCGCCAACCGCACGTCGACTTCTCTCGACGACGATTCGATCCGACACGGATAAAAAGCTCTCGACGTACACACAATCGAGGAGCTTTGTACCTATCACACAAGGTATACGCGCGCGAGAGCGCTGTTGACCCAGAGCTCGGAAAATGGATATCGTCGTCCGTACATCGACGCCGTTATATCCCCCCGCGTATATATTTATATACGAGCGAACGAGGGGGGGGGGGGCGAGAGCTCATGCTTGGCGGTTAGCTTTGCGAATCTCTTGGCAGCTCACCGCAGAGAGCACATGGTGCGCGCGACCGCGATATCCTGGTATGCGAGAGAGAGATAGAGAGAGAGAGAGTGAGTGGCTAGACGGCGACTACGCGCTCGAGCTTTACCCTCTCGTCGTGTGCTTTTGATGCCTCGACGGCCCTTCTGCGGGCGCGTGAGTTTTGTTTGGAAGATGTCGGGACTCGACGAAGCGTTGGATGTCGAGCGCGACTGGAATCTTTGGAATTTTAGCTCGAGGGGGGGGGGGGATGAGCGGAGGGAGGAGTTTCAAAGAGGCCGCTCCGCGGCTCCGAGACAGAGAGAGAGAGAGAGAGAGCAAAAATTATTGACGAGGCTCTCTCTCATTCAATGTCTCCTTAACAATAATCGATCGGATATAATACGGACGATATCGTGATTAATCGTTGGACATTTTCCTTCTGTTTCAGGCTGCGATACTCCAACAGACTGCCGAATACATATATCAGCTGGAGCAGCAGAAAACTCAACTGCTGTCGCAGAATCTGCAATTGAAAAGACTGGTTGACCAGCACGAGGGCGGCGATGTCCCGACCAAGAAGCGCAAAGTCGAAAACCAAGGTTCGTCGAGATCCAAAGCTATTTCGATTACCTCCCCACTCCCCCAAAAAGGAAAAAGTGAAGGAGAAAACAGTGATTACTCGGAAATTGCCGCGTGAGACTCTCCCACGGAATCCCGCGCGACAGAACGTATACATCCCCCATCGAAAAGTAATCGAATCTCAAAGTACAGGATACCCGCAATCCAGAACCGCACACGGGAGACACCGCACCGCCGGCTCGCAGTCGAAATATACCGAACTCATCGACACTTCTGATTCGACATCGCGATCTCCGGTACCGCGTATACATACGCACACAAACATCCGGCCTCGTAAAGCCGCCCATATTGCAGAATCGCGTGTACACAGCTGCTGCTGCAGCAACAACAGCCGCCGACGAGAGCAGAGAAGAATCAGCGACGAAAAGCAAAGTCGACTAATGACATTTAATGGCCGGTGCGCGGCTCATCCCTAGTCCTTCCGTTCGGCTCTCGTTTTGACAAATTGGCCCGCGCGCGCGCGCGCGCTCGCAGAATCCGGAATGAATTTCGCGGGGGCCAATTTCGCGAATCTCGCGCGCGCCGCCGGCGAATCTGCGTCGAGCGAGCGAGACAGAGACAGAGACAGAGAGAGAGAAAGAACGTATAGTGCGTACACGGGGGGGAGAGGGAGGAAATTGAATAACGCGCGCAAGAGAGAGAGAGAGAGAGAGAGAGAGAGAGAGAGAGGGGGGAGATTTGTGGGGATACTCGAGAGTCCGAAGCTCGGATTTGTACCTTCAGCCTCAAAGGAAATTTACGATTCACTTTCGGGTAATTAACGTCTTTGGCCCACCTCGCGGCTTTCCCGTACACGTGTATAGCGATGCAACCGATGCGATATTTACGAATCTCTGTGTGATTCGTATTATTTTCGCGGGAATTTCGAATGTATATGTACGAAATTTTGCGAGCGCCAGCTGCTTCCAAGAAATGTTTCCTCGGCGCGTAGCGTATGTAGTATGTAGGCGAGGGAATCGAGGCCAAAATTGGAAACTTTAATGAGCCGAAGATGAAGTGGCGTGTTATCAGGCATTATACAATTATTATTCCGAGGGCTCTGGCCAATTCGAAGAAGCGCTCGAAGACTGTGTACCGCGTATACGCGTGCGGTGCTTACGACGATTAATGTACCGGAACTCATTTTTTTTTCTCGCTCGTTACGCGCGCATTCAATCTGTCTCTATACGTTGTCAATCAATTTCGAGATAGCGTATACGAATTAAGGAAGCGGCTGTACGTTGAATTAGCAAAAATTATTCTCACTGATGTGCGCCTTGGAATAATGAATATTGCGTGTATGTTGGATTTAAAAAAAAATGCACTTTTCTTTGGTCTAGAAATCGAAAATTTTTTCTAAAGCTAAAGTTTCGGACCGATTAGACTTTATTCTGTGAGCCGAAAGATAGTCAAAAGTGGAGAGGAACATGGGAAAAGTTACTAGTAACCATATTTCTGAGACATTTTACGCTTTTTTTACAAAAAATTAATGCGTCAAAATAATGGAATAATAACGACTACGAATATTTCCGAGGCACCAATAAAATTTCGAATTATACTATAATAAAGTATTACAAAAGATCTTTAATTTTGAAAAAATATGCCTAGTTTCGATGCTCTGATCAAAAGTTATGCCCGTTCAAAAAGAAAATAATAAAAAGTTCCGAATAGCCAATTTTTTCTTCTTCCTCCATTTGCCTCCCCATGTTAAATTTTCATATTCTATATTGCCCATGTTCCTCGGCATTTTTCATCATCTTTTGGCTTGCAGAAGAAAGTGGGAAAGCTCTAGCTTAAAAAATTTTTTTGCGAATTCTAGACCAAAGAAAAGTTCATTTATTTTTTGAAATTCGACATACGTGTTTTAGTTTGCGAAAACACGTTCCAACTGACCCGTGCGACACAACATGAAATAATTGTTTGATAATCGAATCACCTGCAGTATACTTAATATTGTCTTTAAAAAAAAAAATTCAAATTCAATTTTTCGCCATATCCGCGCGCAGCGCAATTCAAGATGGTCAGAGGTCCCTCGCCCCCTTGAGCATCGCGCGCCATTGTTATACAAGAGAATTTTCCTCTTCTCAAATTAACTTTCAAACAAAGAAAATGAGCACATGCAAACAAAAGCACGATAAATCCACGACACATAAAGTGCGGTAATAAGGAAGCGCGCGGCGTTACACAATCAAAAGAAAATCATCACTCTGAAATCGCTCTATAAACCCGTTCACCGTTCCCTCTCTCCCTCTCTCTCTCTCTCTCTTTCTCTCTCGCTCTTTCTCTCTATTTTTATTTAACCGGCGGCCAGCGGCGATACGACGGCGACGGGGGTGGCGCGAGTTCGTTCCGCCGGAGAAAGATTCCTATCGCAACGACAATTACCCGCGGTTTCTCGCGGCGGCGCCTTGATTCATGCCGTATATAACGCCGCCGCCTGCGAAATTGAAATTACGCCCCCGGGAAGCAGAGCAAGCGCTCTCCCCCTCCCCTTCCCCCTTTTCCTCTCTCTCCCGTTCTTATTTTACCATTTGTATGTGTGTGCGTGTGTAGAATCGCGCGCTACCGGTATGCACGCGTGTACACGAGCATATCCAGGAAATTTCGGGAGCAATTCGGGCGGAAAAGTTGCGAAAAATTTTCTTGAGGGCACAGCTATACCAGACCTGCTTTTTCTCGTTACTGAGGTTATTCTGAAAGAGAAAAAACTCGCGTAACATCGCCGATCGCGGGGTATACTTTTTTCCCGGGGCGATAACGACTTGAAAAAACGAGAAATAATTTACACAAAGAGAATTCATAGATTTTTTCGTGGAAAACTGTGGATTCTTAAAAATACTTCATTAGAAGAAAAATATCTTAAAATTCATCAACGAATGCTTTGAAATTTTTTCAGATTTTTAAAGGACGTTTTTCGAGATTTCTATTTTTATGGATTTTCGAGAAATCAAAAATTGTATCGGATATCTGAACAATTTTGTGAGCATTCTTTCATGAATTTTAAGAAATTTTTGTATTAATGAAATTTTTATGACAGTCCAGAGTTTTCGAGAAAAAATCTGTGAATTCTCTTTTTATTAATTATTCCTCGTTTTTTCGAGTCGCTTCCTTGCTCCAGAAAAAAGTATACCCTAAGATCAGTCGTGTACGCGAGTTTTTCTCTTTCATAATGACTTAAGAAACGAGAAAAAACAGGTCTGGCAGACGTGTCTTCAAGAAAATTTTTTGCGACTTGCTCGGGTGAGTTGTTGCCGAAATTGGGTGGATTTACACATATATACATGAAAATGTAAAATCAAGCGCGTAAGCCAGCATTATCGACACTCAATTTTTGAGATTTAACGGAGTGATGACGGTTATTTGATCTTATGCGGGGGGGGGGGGGGTTTATCTTTATGGGAAATCGATGCTTCTGTTGCTGCTGCCGTTTCAGAGATGACTGCTTGTTTTTGCATGATTTTTGCTTTGGATCGGGAGTATAATTGAGATGTACTCTCGATATGCGCGCGAGGGATACACGAAGTCGTTGGCATTTTTCTGCGGTGCGCGATGTGTGTTTTTTCGAATTGAAAAATCATATATGGGGAGAAAAATTAAGGGCATCCGCCCGGAGAGGAAATAATGTGAAAATACAAGGAAAAAAATTTTGCCGTTATCATTTCCTGCGCCGCGAAATCACGATGATTTGTGTCGCGTCGTTGCAAAGAGAGTAAATTAGTTTGTTTAAATCATTGTTTTTTTTTCTTCGTCGCAAGTACGTACAGTCTGTGGTTTCCTGGAAAAACGATGTAGAAGCGAGTTTAATTTGACTCCAGAAGCAATACGGAAGATCGAAACGTCGGAAATATAAAGCCTCGGCACAATTGGCTCAACTTGATCGCGGCGGATATCGAGAATCAGAGTGTGCACCACGATAATATCGTGCTAAACCTTAAATTATAGTTTCTTTCTCTTTGCGAGTATATAAGACTTGCGAAACAGTCGCGTTACAATAACACATAATATGCAAACAAGTTTTTCGAGTCGAAAAATTTTCGCCGCACAATTCGCATCTAACCCGCCGCAAATTCAGAATCTAAACGCCTACCTCGCCACTCATCTTCGCCTTATCCAGCAACAGCACCTGCTTATCAGATGACGAAGTACAAGGCAATAACCCCTAAAACGAAATCGCTTCCTGCCTCTCGCAAATATGCCCTTCCCCCCCCCCCCCCCGGCGAAGAACTCGCTAAGTAAAGTGTGTATACAAGGCCTCGTTTTTCGCCACGACAAGAGCGTCTCTCTCTCTCTCTCTCTCTCTCTTTCTCTGTGTATATATATATACGTGTCTACGCGATGTCGATGCTTATCCGCGGAATTTATCGCGCACGCGGCGCGGACCCGGCTATATGAGTTTTGTTTTTGTTCCGAGAAAATTATGTTACGCTCCTGCGCACTTTACTGCTTCCTTCACTGGCGCCGCCGCAGTTGCTTACGTTTAATCGCTCTCGCGCTGCAGCACCACGTGTCTGCCGCCTCCTATATACTGCTTACCGCGAGGCTACACATTGCGCGAATGGAAGTAAGAGAGAAAAGAGAGATTGCGCCTTATCGCCGATTTTCACTGATACGGACACAAAAAAATCGATATGTGAGGTCATTCTCTCAAAAGTGGTGTTTTTTATCTTAAAAATGGAGCGCATAAAAAGACCGATTTCAGGGTAATCGATGGTGGCTTTTCGTTATTGAGTTTATTTGAAAAATACTACAGCTGTGATTAAGTTTTGTCCGTAAGATTAATATAGGCAAACGGAGGGGTTGTTACGTTAATGACATGTTACGTTATTGACATTTGACCACTAAATGTTACGCTGTAAAGAGCGATTAATAAATAATCAAATTTCCTTGCGAATTTTTTCTTTTAAGATGGTTTTCAACATTTTTCGCCCACTTAGGTTATATATATATTTACTTACCACGCGCTAGCCTGCGTTACGTTAATGCTACAATTTTTTTCTACCTCAACAAATAAATCTGCCTAAAAACGGTTAAAACAACAACGCGAAAAAATTAGTTATGCAAAATATGCCTTAAGTTGGCTCAATTTGAAATGCATTGGCCTAAATCGGTTTCGCGATGAAGGATGGCAGCACTGACGGAAAATAGGCGCGAAATTCAAAAATGCAAAATCAAGTTTTTAAGTTTGTACGGCTGCAGAAATGCATAAAATCATATGTCTAAGGGGCTAAACTAGTGTTTATTTGCATATCCGAAGTCTAGTAGCATTGCTATTAAAGTAACTCAATTAGGACACATGTATACGGTAATGACATTTTAGCCCTATAAACTGCAACCAATGATACACGCTCAAAGGAAATGCTTACATACGTATCCTCATTTCGTTAAGTACATTTAGTACAAGTATATTTTTTCCGTTTTTTCCCGAATCAAGAAGCTTCCCAAAAAGTCCCTTTCCAAAGAATGACCCACGTATACCATCGACACCCAAAAAAATCGAATTTTTTTTTTTCGTTTGTTCCAGGCGTGGTGGTGAGCCTGCCGGTGCACGTGAGCGAGAGCGGCGACGAGGGCCTGGGCAGCATGTCGCCGGAGCCGCTGTCGGTGATCACGGTCTCGGCCGACGGCCACGCCTCCGTGGCCAGCAGCGAGGTGGCCGAGCTGAAGCGGCAGCTCGAGCGCGAGCGAGTCGCCAGGTCGCACCTCGAGAAGCAGATGCGCAGCATGCAGAATCAAATATTCCCCGAGCGCTTCCGGGAGGAGCAGATAATGGCTTATCAGCCCCACGAGGTGAGTCGCTGTATACATATATACATCGATTGGAAGCGCGCGCGCGATTGTTTGCCGCGAGCTTTCGGGACGAATGCCCGTACGTAGTCGGAGGACGGTCATTCCTTTCTTATTAGCTTATGGATATCGACGCCTGAACGCGAGAGAAAAAAACTTTGAGTATGATGACTGTTTCACCCGCGGAATTTAATTTTGTGTTGTCCGAAGAATTTTACGTGAAATTTGCATATATACAGAAAATTAACGTAAAACATTAAAATTAAAATTAAGGGGGTCTGAAGCCTGTAGTGACCGGCCGGTAACGACGCGACAGAAAAATACTTAGATCTCAAATAATGTTAGGAATTACGCAAAACCAAGAGATACTTGTCATTCGTCTTGGCATTATCTATCATAATGCAAAGTTTCGCATCAAAATATTCAGAGGTTTAAGAGAAAAATGTGAACGAATATTAGTAGTTGTCAGCAGAAGCAGTTACGTCAGATTACGGCATATGGACTTTCGTTCACATTTTTCTCTTCAACCTCTGAACATTTTGATGCGAAACTTTGTATAGTGATAGATAATGCCAAGACGAATGGCAAGTATCTCTTGATTTTGTTAATAATTCCTAATATTATTTGAGATCTAAGTATTTCTCTGTCGCGTCGTTACCGACCGGTCACTACGGGTTTCACACCCCCTTAATTAAATAAAAGAAGCTTTAATCAAAACTCTAATTTTGCTATTAACGATAATTTCGTCGCGAAACTCGCCTCGACAATTTGATTGGATTTATCGTGAAATTTCGCAGGTGATCGAGCACACGAACAATGTCCTACCGCCGATCCTCGAGGACAGCATGTCCGAAGAGCTGCAGGTGGTGTCGGTGGTGTCGGTGCCGACGGTCGGCTCGACGCAGACGGTGGAGACGAGCAACGCCGACTCGAATACACCGCCGCTGTCGCCGCAGCCCGGCTGCGAGATAATCGTCCCGAGCAGCGGCGGCGAGTCGATCAAGGACGTGAACGTGAACGAGCTCCTGCAGATCGACTCGCGGCCGAACAGCCCGAAGATCGTCGGCTTCGCCGGCGTCCAGATCTTCGCCTCGGCCCTCGACGATCAGGCGAGCTCCGGCTCGTTCAGCCCCGGCACCGTCGCCTACACCACGAGTCTGCCGGTAGTCAGTGCCACCAGCGTCGTCGCGGCTGCCGACTTCAAGGGGGCGACGGCCACGCAGTTCATCACGACTAGTCCGACGAGACCTTTCTCTCCCGATCCCGACAGCAGTCAGCAGCAGCAGCAGCAACAGCAGCAGCAGCAGCAGCAGAGGCTGCCCAGCGTTTTGGAGGCTGCGATCAAGGCCGAGCCCAAGGTCGAGGTCGAAAGGTGCGTCGAGCTTCTTATCCTTCGATTCGTCCAGCTCCTGTTCTTCTCCTAACGATTTTTTATTCTTCGTCTCAATCAGGTTGCCATCTCCATCGAATTCCCTGGACGACGGAACGCCGCAGACGCGGCTCTACCTGGCCAACACGTCGCGTCAGAACCTCGAGACGATAGTCGAGGCTATACGCCACCTCGAGGGTGACCACCTGTTCAGCGACGAGCCTGCCCAGGACGTGCCACTGGCTTTGACGAACAAGCCCACCGGCTCCGCCGCTACCACCAAGCGGCTCCTCCACGCGGAGGTCAACAACTTTCTCCAATTCCATACGACAGCGACGGCGCAGCCACCACCACAGCAGCAGCAGCAGCAGCAACAGCAACCGCCACCACCGCCGCAGCAGCAGCAGCAGCAGCAACAGTCGACCGCCTCGTCGTCGGCAAGCCCCAACTCCGTGACGACCCCAGCCGCTGCTGGCGCGACAGCGTCTGTCCAGGCTGCCCAGCAGCCGCAGACGCAGCAGCGACCGGGGGTCATCGTCGTGAAGCACTCGTGATCCGTCGCCCCGCGCTCCAAGCAGCACTAGCTCCGGTACCGAATGAGTCATCGTCAGCGTCACCCCTGGCCTCACCGCCGCCGCGACGACAGCGTCAAGTCGCGACGCGCACTCTGAGTCTCTGTCGGAGACTGCGCTCGTCTGGATTAAATCGCTCTTGAGTTTTTTTCGACCTTTCTTGCTTTGACTGCCGTCGCACTGACGAGTCGACCGCGATGACAGACGATTTGCTTCATTCGAGTGCTCGGATCTCGCTGTCTGAATTGCTTCAACGGCAGGTCGATTGTTCTTTTGTGGTTCCTATAGATGCCCACTTGATAAAAAAAAAAAGAAACAACAACAAATGAGCTTTAAGCACGAGTTTCGTTCTGAGCGTCGACGATTCTGCTGAGTAGACGCAATTATATTTTCGTGGAGCACGCATCGCGCAAGCTGCATTCGATTAGACGTTTTTTCACACGTAGTAACAATCAAATGCAGCATTAATGATGCATAATTTTCTCAGAAAACCCTGTACAAACAGATCGCTTTTTTTTAAACAAATATAATTACCACGCAATA
Organism: Philotrypesis tridentata; assembly: GCA_018906965.1. NCBI lineage: Eukaryota > Metazoa > Arthropoda > Insecta > Hymenoptera > Pteromalidae > Philotrypesis > Philotrypesis tridentata. The sequence goes on from JACCIB010000022.1 coordinate 2,024,274, forward strand.
GAGAAAGAACTATCGGTGATATATTTATTTAACAAGAGTTTTTACAACATGCAGATTCATCGAGGCTCAGAATAGAATTCGCCATGATCTATTATTATAAGAGCATTATGATTTCCTTCACTCTCGTCATTTTTTTTTTTTCACCTTTTTCCTCAGTATATTTTTCTATGTTCTTCCCTGTAAATATTGCTAATTCTTTGAATTTTCTTTGCGCAAGCTTAAGATTGCGTATTGATTAGTTGAAAGAAAATAAAATTGAGGAGAAAGAAAGCAAGGACGGGCGAAAGAAAACAAAAGCGAGGAAGACGTAGAGAATATAGAATTACTTTTTTTTATTTAAAGTATAAGCTTAGGCTCGAAACTTTAAGACAGTACCACCACGATGATTCGAATAAGTTAAGAAAGTGGTAACATGCACGTATGCGTTTACGTGTTTAAATATGTTCATACGCATACACGTGTACGTATATATGAACAGCACTTGGCAAGCGTACATTCGTGTTTCTTTTTTACATTGTTATAAACCTAATCTAATGCGCGTGCAAAATAATAAGAATACAGAGAGGTAGAGAATGAATGCGCAAGTGCATAAGAGAGCGAAAGTAGAAGAGAGATAGAATGAGCGAGTGAGTGAATGAGCGAATGAATGAGCGATCAAGAGAACGAGAGAGAAAGTGAGACAAAGAATTAGCACTTGAATACATAAAAAAAAAGTAAAAGCGAAACTGGAAAGAAGAAAGAGGGACGATTCGTATGTTTTTATATAAGTTTCGTGAAAAGACGTTAAATGATGCAAGTCGAATCTTCATCACTCTTTCTTCGATTCTGGTGATAAGGGGCTCCCACTATATCGTTTCTATTCTTACTTTTCGTTCTCGTGAAGCGGCGGGAGGCGAGGCAAAAAATTTCATTTTATTGTATAATCTGTGCCAAATAATGGAGTCCGTGGCTTTTGTTCCTTTGTAGGTGTTATAACGGATAGTGCGATCGACTGACTCAGAATCACGATTGTAAAAGCGAGAATGTGTGAGTGAATGTTAAACATCTGTTTATATGCTATTTACGATACTTTACATCTAATTTGTTTTTTTTCCTTTCTTTGTGCATCTTTTTAATGACTTTAAGAGTTGTAATAATTACCAGTTTAGTATCACGTAGACGCATAATTTCAGTTTTTCCATAAAATACACAAGGAAACGAACTTTTATTAAAATGGAAAAGATTGCACATTTGTTTGTAATGATCATTCTTTGTCAGATATTTACGAAAAAGAAAGGAAAAAATATACGAGTTTAAGTAAAACACACTTAGGAAATAGCGCGTAGTAGTTTATGCCTAGTGTTTAAAAATAATATGTTAAGGTATCTTATATGTCTCTTAGTTGATAAGAAAACCCTACAATAGAATATCGTTTAAGTCGTCGCAGAAGACAAGCAACCGCGATTTTAAGATTTAAGCGAAGATAAAACACAACATTTATAAGCTAAGGACAGTTTACAATAGCGCGTTAGGTACGTAGGAATTGTTAGTGTGACGAGAGTGAGTGAGCATTGTGTACTTGAATCGAGTGTTTTGTGTGGGTTTGAATAACTGATAAATGACGCGAAATTACCTGAATAGAGTTACGATGCTACTGATGTCGTTGACGTATACAATGACGGGTAAAAGAAAGAAAAGATGTGAAACATAACCAAAATATTGGTCGCGTTTCATTTTTCCTTTTTTGAATTTTGGTGTTGCATTTACAAATTGTTGTAAAGGAAGAAAGTATATCGATGTGCATTTGGTCATTTGCAATTCTTGCGCCGCGAGTGGTCAAAAGTTTATACAGACGAAAAAAATTAACTAATTTACACTTTTGTTATACCTCTCACTCGCAGGATTTCAAATGTCCTTGTACTGCTGTTTTCTTCGTTGTATCAACATGAGTTGAAAAAAAAACTCAATGTATATGTCGGCTGATGCGCTATGATACAGGCATAGATGGAAATTAAAGGGGCGACTCTGGCGATTTCTAAAACTGACGAAATAAAACTTGTATGTGTTCCAGACTAAACTGGCAAAAAAAAATCAATCTCGCCAGAGTGCCGCCTTAAGGAAAGATGTAAATGCGGCGTAATAACTTGCGAGATGGCGTGCGTCGTAATTACTATAGCATTCGTAGATTTAGAGTTCCCAAGATCATGGTTGGCATTTGAACCGGTACCTCGGTGAAATACAGACAAAACGAAAGGATGAATTTCCCAATTTAGCGAGGACCACTGAAGGCCTAAAAAATGATAAAGCGACACGAAAACAGTTGAAAGCGCACGTTCGACGACAAGCATTTGGATCGAGTTAATGCAATTTTGAAGTTATTCGCGCGCTCTCGTTAAACAATTAGATTTTAAAAACGTTTTTCTTTTTATTGATTAGATATGTATAAAAGAGACAAAATTTTATATAGTTTGCGAATAATTAACAAAAATAATTGCGGCATTTTCTTTCTCGTTGACGAGATCCACACGAATACGCAAGCTATTGCGACCTGTATTTTCTTAAGTAAACGGACTAATATTTTTATCTATCGTTATTTCGAATTCGTTACATATAAAAATCGCAGTAGTTTGTAAAAAAAAGAAAAAAAAAGAAAAAAGGCTCGTCGAACGGCGACGTCAAATACTTCCCTTGGCCGTCAAATGCGCAACGGTATGTGCGCACTTTGTATACGAAAATTTAATTAAAATAAAAATAATTTGTAAAGAAAAGTAAATCGCGCATACGTGTCACAAGCGTAAATGGTATGTTTAATAAGCATTTAGTGAGATCCTCGTAAGCTGAAACGGTTTTTCTAACTTGGCGCTTTAAATATTAATACGTCGGTTCGTGTTTATTTTTACTTTACGTATTCTATTTCTTTTATTTTTTGTTGTTTATGTATTGCACATTTGATTGTTAGCGTCATGAAGTAAATACGTCGACGTGTATTTCAGCTTACAACGAGCTTTAAGATATTTTTTCTACATGCGTTATGTACATTTTGCGTATACTTAAGCTATTTATTATTCAGAAATTTTATGCGTTACTAATTCGAAAATACCAAAATTATTGCGGCTAATAATGTTTAGGCAAGGAAGTGGAAATTCATGCGCAATTATGTAGTGAATCTTAATCGTGTATGAGGATTATAGAAATACACGTCAACGTTGTAATATCAAATTATTGCGACAGGCTTTAAAGATACTGAAGTCAAATTCGTTGCTGTTCCAATGATTTTTGATAGCTCAAAAATCTATAATTCAAAATCTATAAAGAAATGTTTCCAATTTACAAATTAAACTTTAAAAAATGACAACACATACGAAATTGGCTTCGGTAACATTTTGATATTAAATAAGAAAAAACCTGATATTTACGTATGTAGGATTATAAGAGATGAAAGGATGAACCATCTGACACATTGACTCCGCATTCGCATAAGTTCGAGAATCAACCAATTCATAAAACAAATGTTCTTAAAAGTCAAAAAGATTTTCTAACGCATTTCGCATCGTACTCAGGTATTGCGATGTTCCAAAGAAGAACATTTGAGCAATCTCTGTGGGAAAATGAGGCTGAAAATTGTTTTTGTTTTCTTTTTTAAAAAAGAAAGCCGAACCTCTTTATGTGAAAAAAAACAAACGAATATCTACATCGTTATAGCAGACTCTATTTTTTTTTATTGTTTTTTTTTTATTGTAGTATTAAGTATATAGATGACCTCGCATACGACTGTTGCGGACATAACGATAATAAGAATTCAACTAAAAATACAAATTTTTTGTGGAGTTGAAATAAAGGAAAGATAAATCAGTAAGTCATTGAAAAGTTGGTTCTTTATGGCAAATGGCGACTGAACACAAGTTTTTTCTTTCCATTTTAAAAATAGAACTTGTAAACTGCATTAATCAGGTATATAAATTATAAAATAACCCCGAGTACGTCAAACGAAATTGACAATTCATTCTCTACAATGTTTAAAAAATACTCGTTCTCTTCATTGTGTTATCAAATCTTTTATGAGACAAACATTAAAAATTGAATTATTGAAAGCACTAAAAAGTAGGAAAATAATTTTATGACGCACCTACGAAAAATATATAATCATTTTGTTCTCCATTTATTTTTGTGCTTTTATTGTGACAAAAATTTACGTATGAAAGTCAGTAGAGAAACAAAAACACGAGTTCAGTCTAGTTCGTAATGTTCTATCGTACAATCGGTCGCCACGTGTCCATAATTAAATACACGTACGTATATGCGACAAAGGATAACAAAAATAAGGAAGAAAGTCCTAGAATGAAAGCAAGAGATGCAGACTGCGAGTGTGCAAAGTAGATTAAATACGAAATACAAAAAATACAAGCAAGGAAAACCGCAAGCTTTGACACATATATAGTTAAAAAACTAAACAGGACTTAGAAAATGTCGGAGTAAGCTTTTTGGGTGCAGAGAGAAAGAGAGAGAGAAAGAGAGAGGGAGAAAATGATAGGGAATACAGAGATAATACACGTTCGCACACACGATACACGAAATACACACTGTTTTTTAAGTACAGCCAAGATTATTCGGAACTTGCATAACTTCAGGTTTTATTGTTCTGTTTTTATAAGTGAAGAACGGATAATTTTCAAATGAACGAACAAATGTCATTGAATGCTTTCGCTGAATGTTTGAATTTATATTTCAGTGTTCAATTAACACTATTATTAAATTTCACAAAGTAAAATAAATCAATGAAAATTAGATAAGTAATAAGTAAACACTGCTACTAATAGAGATGAAATGAGCTTTTTGAAGTACGACTGAATAAGAAAAATGCATTCATGGTTTACTAGAGAGACATAAATAAACGGTGAGTGCACACATTCTTACAAGAGTACAGGGATGGAAAGAACTGTTATAAACTTAAGGTGCGTTTAAACAAAGGGGAGAAAATTCATAAAACCAAAAGTAGAGCAAAACAAATGTCGAAAAGTTCCTCGACCGAGTGTGTTTATATGTCGTGCGAAGGAATTTCTCTTTTCATATAGTTAACGAACTGACTGCCATTATCGGAAAAAGTGAAATAAATGAACGTCAACCGGTGGCATTTTTTACTGATCAAATCTCCATTTTACCTATACATGTACAGAACGATGCGTTTTTCTAATAGAAAAACGGGGTATCGCCTATAAATATAAAACTTCACGTTCTTTTTCAAATTCCCCGTGAAACTGGGAACACACGATCGTCATCTCAACTTTTTAAACACGAGAACGAGAGATCTATTATATATATATAAAGCGTGCAGATTCACTGAAATAAATAAAAACTTGAGCTTCCTTTAATTAATGAAAGGTGTTGATACATGTTATTTAATTAATTGCCTAAGAATGTTATTTTGTGCATTGATAATTATTATTTTCCCGAATTTTGTTTTCCCGTACTTTTAACACAATCCAAAGTTACAAATGTTAGTCAAGAATAGAGAGGACATAGAAACGTTGACGGAATAACTTAATGTAGTTTTTCGGTGAGCGGCTAAATTCTGCGCACTTTAGAATAATACATAACGTCGATTTATACTGGAATTTTCACACTTTCGTGTTGAGCTACTTTTTTCGAGTAAATGAAAGAGTCGGCTTAATAGAAAATAAAAGACTTGAATAAGAAATCCTAAACTATCGATTTCATTCGCATTTAAAAATTTCAACTAAACAATAAATCTGAATGTCCATTTTTGGTATCGCGTTTTTTCATGTAAACCGATATATAATGCAAGTGAGATGATCTCTTGGCGTAATTTTAATAAACGACCTTTTTACAATGTTGCGAGTATAGAAAATTCAACTGACATTTCAATGTACTAGAGTTGTAAAGTTAAAAAAAAAAGATTCAAAGTTATCAAAAAAAAAGTAAATAAGTAATAAAATAATTCATCAAATTCCGATCATTTTTCTTGCTAAAAAGAACTAGTCTAAAAATAATTTTTCTTTTTACATTACGTGGTAGCTTTAAGATCCAGAATTAGAGACTTTCATTGTGAGCGCCGATGGAAAGTCTGGAGCACGTACAAGTTCCCTAATAAAAGAAAACAAAAAATTACAAGCACACATACATTCACACACTGACATACACACGAACACGTTACATCTTTTTAATAATTTCTTAATCTTATAAAAAAAAGAGAATAAACACCTGAATGAATCTGCACAGTGGAGAGTGTATTTACTAAGGAGATACATGTATTTAAGTCGCGATAAGTACATGCGTTCGTGAAAAAAAGATAAAAAAAAAATTGAGACGTGGGATGTTTCGAAGGAAGTAAAACGAGTGATTGAGGATGAATCTGTTTGGAAATAAAGATGTGGAGAGAGAGAGAGAGAGAGAAAGAAAAGTAAACGAAATACGGCGAGGCGGCGTTCGAGAGAAGAGTGAAACGGAGCCAGGCAAAGAATGATATGTGCGAGCGAAAGTTGAGTGAAAGCGAGAGAGGGAGAAAGAAAGAACGATAAATTAAATAAAAAAAATAATTCTCTGTGATGTAATTATATGACTTGATTGTATTTACTGCGATTAATTAATTATTTATCGACAAATTCTATAACATCGATCATTAAGATCGCACTACATCTTTAATCCCCCTATCGAAATGTTTGTTTTTCTTTTCTTTATTCATTGCGTCGTATTAATTGTATGGACTCTTCGATTATTCATCACCAAGGGATATGTATAAAACAAGCATATTTCATTATGTATATCGACACATGCGATTATTTTTTCTCTATTTCTTGCGACTACTATTATTATTAATTACTATATATTAATTATGCCATTTTATCATCAATATCGCTATTTTTCATTATCATTGTGGCGTGAAGGATTATTATAATTCAATTACCTCCCCATCATGAAGTGGTTAGGTATACGGAGAACAAAAAAGCATGTTTTTAACATTTGTATACTTTCAAGTAACCTTAAGAGCATATTCGTCGCTATTATCATACAATGTTTCTTCTTTTTTTTTTCATTACAGTATGGTACAATTTATCGAAGGAAATTACGATAAGTTAGCGTTTTTTATGTAAAGAATATTATCAGTTAAAGAATTTATTAAATAAATTGAGAAATGACAAGTACATCTCTGAAGTGTTTAAATTACTTGGTCCATACCTATCCTCAGTATTGTTATCCCAGCACACTTTTATTCTTTAATTGTCAAATAAATATTTTACTCTTGTCAATGATTTCGAGCATCTTTTGCACGAGTACATATCACATTTATAATTTATTACTTTATTAAAAAAAAAATTGATGCATCTTAAAACTAAATAATAATAAGAATGAATCAAGGCAGCGACTGTTTAAATTATAATCGCTCGATAGACACCATGTATCCGTCTCTCGATCGAACCGATATGTCAGCCTTCAATCGGAGTGTTTCCAACTTTAGACTCGAAGTCAGTCGAAACTTTCGCACAACGTGTACGATCATCGTCTTCAAGCACATGATCGCGAACTTTTGGCCTGTAAAAAGTAAAATCAAAACTTATATGAGCAACGCTTTAAGGACGCGATGAAAATTCGAAGCTATATAATGTACTAACCAATGCAACCGCGAATACCGCCACTAAACGGTATATACGCATAAGGATGCCTTCCAACCGAATTTTCCGGCAAGAACCTCTCTGGAACAAATTTTTCCGGATCCGTCCAATACTTGCTGCTCCTGTGAGTCGCGTACGGGACCATGACTATCGAGCATCCCTTTGGTAACGTGCAAGAATCTGAAATGTCCATATTCTCAATGTATAATGTATATGGGCGATTCTCTGTGAGATCGACCAGCTAAATTTCTTTTTATTCAAACTATTCCAAATCTCTTTTACTCGAAGAAATACAACTTCGAGCTGCAGAGGGTCATAATTGGTGGAATCAGGATTTTTAACATTTTTTGCAAATTTTAAAAAATTCATAGCTTCTGCGCGTAATACTTTTGCAAAGAAATTTTCTCCAGTTTCTATGAAAAATACGACTTCCAATGTGATATATGTTTCAGAAGCTTTATATGCAATTTAGACATTTAAATTCAAAATTTTCAAGGTTCGATCCTACGGATTGAGATAAACTTTTATTCATGTATTGGGACATGTCCAGATACTTTTGTATTGAAAAAAAACTATCTTTACACATTTTTTTATCTCCACCACTTAAAAAATCAAAATATCGCTTGTCAAAACCAAAAAATTGGATTTCCTATTTGAAAAAAAGTATATTTGAATAGTAAAAAAACTTCTTAATTTCGCTTCGTTTCCAGGCGAAAAATCGACGAGAACGTCGAATTCTAGTAAAAAATTTACGATTAAAGATCGCTGAAAACGTCGAATTTTCGTATAAAATTTGCAGGTGCACGAAAAATACTCTCACCAAGATCGATATCCGCAGTGGCTTGGCGAATCATGACAGGCGCAATTGGGTAGAGTCTCACGGTTTCCTTGATTACCATTTCCGTGTACTTGAGTTCCGGCAAATGCTCGGCTTTGACGGCGTCGTTACCCACGACTCTCGTTATCTCCTCGCGCACTTTGTCCTGAACTTCTTGGCTCATCGCGAGATTCAGTAAGATGAAGCAGCAAATAACGCCGTTGGGATCCTGAGCCTTCGATAACAACAAAAAATGAAAGAGACTTATATTTTCGTCAATGAAATAATTAAACGAATTAGGTAAATAAATAAATTAGACCCGTACAGCTGTGAAAATAGTGTACGTCTCGTCCCTCATCTCGGCGTCGCTCATGAGATTCGTCTTTGCATTGTGCTCGATCAGTTGCTCCAAGAACATGAGCCTCGGCCTGTCCGAGACAATGGCACCTCGTTCGATGGCGCGATGTTCTTTCTTCTTGCGAGCTATCGCCTGGAATCGTGCGGAAACAAAATTAAATTCGACGTGCGAGCAGTCGAGCGAGTCGCTGCGATCTCGTTACAATTAATCCAATTTACGCTTTCGATGATGCCGTGGATAATGCGCTGCGCCTGTTTTTGCTCCTTTCCGAGATTGGTCAGCGAAAAAATCCAGTCGGCGTGCAGCCAGACTTTTATCATCCTCTCGTACATCATTTCGTACGCTCTGCGATTGGGAAGAATGATTCGCTCAGTTTTACGGGATCAAGTTGATTAAAAATTCAAATTTCGCGCCAATTCGCGCGAGCTTGCAAGCTCCCGCTTTGGCGCGAAATTCAAATTTTGAATTGATCAAAAGAAGTACTCAACCTTTCGGTCCAGTAGACCAGTTCCTCGAAAACGCTACTCTGCGAACTGCCAGGCATTCCCAATATCGTGTCTAAGACGAATAATTTGAGGAATCAGTGCGACATAAAGTTTACAGTGGCAATAAGGATGTAGCGCAGGAGTTTCATACCGAAAATCATATCAAAAGTGCAATGAGCTATGTACGGCTGTATGTCGAAAGCTCCGGCGCCGACTTTTTCCTCGAGTTTCTCGGCGCAAATGCGACTGTGGTCGTCGAAAAATTTCAGATACTCATTCAGGGCCGCGTTGTTCAGCATCGGCATCATTGCTTTGCGATGAGCTCTGTGAGTCGGTCCTGGAACAATTTTGTTCGTTTAGTTAGACTATTTAATTTTCACGGAAAATAATCAATTACGTCAATGTCACTACTTGCCACTTCCGGACACCAGTCCATTGCCAACGAACGGCTCTAGAAATCGGTATATCGTGTCTTTGTGCGACGCTTTGGAGCATCCTAATATTACCTCCAAAGAAACGGTCGAAAATTGATTTAATTAGTATAGTCTATAGTGAATGAGATTAAAGGGAATTTTTCGCCGGCACTGTTTTGTTACCTCGAAATCCCGGGGCTTCGACAGGACGACCAATAATTTCGTCGGTCCCAGCCAGAATCGCGATGGTGTTTCGTAACTGCTCACCACGTCCTGAATTTTATTGAGAGCTTCTGAAAAATTGTTGAAAAATATTCGATCTTGCACATCATTTATGTACTAAAATAATGATAAATCGACAAATCGATTGAAACTCGCCTTGTGGACGACACGCAAAGGTTAAAGCATTGCCGACAAGGGGAAGCGTGGGTGGTCCCGCCAATTTCGAAGCCAGATGCAAAGTTCTCCTTCTGACTTGGTACCACTCTCTCAATTTATTCTGGAATCGGAGGCTTACCAGCAAAATTATCGCCGTTGCCAGAAGGAAAGCTAGAAAGTGAATTATGCTCCGCTTACTCAGTTACAATGATTCAACGGACTATTATTAATAATAATAACAATAATAATTATTATTGTTATTATTAATAATTATTATTAATTAATTATTATTTATACTGTCCGACTGTCAAGCTTTTATTGTATATAGACACAAATATTGCGTCGTTTATTTGAAACTGCATTGACATTACTTTGTTGTCATTGCTTGCAGTAAATAAATTTATATAGTTTCGACGACCGTCGAAACTGTGCGGAATGTACGAGAAAGAATTTTCGTTAAAATTAATGTCCACAACACGCGATCACTTCAAAAGGCGAATCGAATATTTGTATGCGTATCGCGTCGATGACATGCGTATATATATATAGTTTTGTTGCATTCTCTTTGTCAAGCTTTTCGCTTTAGTTCGCTCGCAAAGGGAACTTGATCATTTTTTTTCGTTTTTTGAATACGCATTGAAAAAATAAACAAAGTTTTATCTACATTGTAGTGGCTTCTGTATCTAAATAAATGTACTTCGAGTCAATAACGCGTTTATTCAAAATTGATTTCTCGCCAACGTTTCGAGCCCTTACACCAAGAGAAATGGTTGAGTAAATTTGTCATTTAGTTTCCGAATACTTCCATACTGTTTTCTAATTTTTACCAGACAGTAGTTTGGTAATTTTTATTAGCGCACGTAAACGTCCTAAAAATTTTAATTTCTGCTTTATGTTGTTCACAGACTTTTCAATCAATTTAAACAGAGTGCGTCAAATTATTGTTATTATGATTTAGGTAACATAATCTGGTAACAGTATAGTGAGAAATTTAATTTATTTAAGAAGGAAAGTCATTTATAAGAAAATTTTATTCACTTAAAACTCTGTGTACTGTACTTCGTAACCGATCATTTCCACGATCTACTGTTATAAAGATTACAACATTTTTTACTGCGCACAAATTTAATGAATAATAAATTCAAAACTATTCGCAATTTTAAAAATTCACCCATACTCGTGTCGAAGCACTGCCAAACGAAGTACAGATTTTCTCTGCTCCCGAGACTCGTCGGCTTCCAGCCTGTCCTCTCCGAATCGCTGCTCATGGCGACGTCGATGCAGAAGGGCAAACAAATAACGACTCGACGCGCAAGTGGTCGTAGCGAAATACGCGTTGGTCTGCCCGCACGAGTCCCGGAGTTAAACTGAAGCCAGGCCCAGGTGTGAGCGTATCTTATAGCGAGCCCGAAGACAGGCCGCGAATGACAAAAACCTCGAAGCCAGTCCTTCTCGTATAAATGAATTCATTGCAGGCGGGATGAGCTAAGGATAATGTTTACCGCTGATCGCTATGGAAAACAACGAGTTACTATTGTGCTCCGGTCGTCCACAACATTTTTTTTTTTTATGTAAGAATACGAAAAATAATTTGTCAACGAACAAAATTAATATTTTTAGGAGTTCGATAGCTCGAATCGGAGGTTCGAACGAACGCTAAAAAAAAAGAAAAAAAGAAGACATAAAAAGAAAGTAAAAGAAGTTTCATTGTGACTGCGTGAATAATGAAATTTTTATAGTTTTCGAAAAAAAAGAACAAAAAGAAGAAATAAAAGAAGTTTCATTGTGACTGCATGAATAATGACATTTTTATAGTTTTCGAAAAAAGAATGTTTTTTTTATCCCAAAAATTTGCTTTCCTTCTCTGCAGGCAGAGTATCGAACTTAGCGCTTTCTAAAAATTGAAATTGCGGCGCTAAAGGGTTAATTACAAAAATTATGCAACCAAAATGTATACTGAAAACGCATGAAAAATTAAGTATGAAAACCCGAACGACTGAAGAAATCTGTCACATACCACAGCGATAAATTACAATATTTTCAATAATTGGCAGAATAACCGACGATTATTCGAATTTTCATCTTAAAACATAACAAACGAAATTGACGTATAGTCACAAGTTGCTTGCACTAACGCATATAATTAAAACGTAATTTCTACGTGCGAACAATCCAACCCGACCCTCTCGTTGGCGCGAAATCTTTTGCACGGCGACGAATCACTAATTTTCATCGGCGCGCGAAGCTAAAATCAAGTCGTGATTCACAGCCGGCGACCGTAGGACGACGCGATCGTTATACGGCTGCGATTCGAGCGCAACAAACGGTTCTGCATAAATTAGCCGCGCTTATATCGCAACCTGCGAATTGCTTGCACTTAGAAGTGCCCGCAAGGCAGACGAGAAAGATGAGCAATGCGGCACATCGTGCTTTGAGTCCTGCGCATCGTTTCTACGCTCGTATAGCAATTGATATACGATGCCGTGTGTCAGTTTTGTGGAATGTTTCGACTCTGCCGATGCAAAAATTGCTGTACTCGGTTTTATGGGGGTGTGCGGGTCGGAAAATTGACGAGATGAAAAATGGAGGTGGTGCGTCCGCTGCTGATGTATTCTTATTTATACTCTTTAAATGTAAAACAGTGAAAATTCACTGTTTTTTAGAGTCCATATTAACAATTTGAAAAAGTTGTAATGACGCAACTGTGAACTAGCGAATAATCACAGTTTAAACAGGTTGGAAAAATGAACCAGATAAAAAGTGTAGAAGGACTGCCTAAAATAGTAAATATGAACGTTGCAATTAGTAAATATAAACATTGCAAATTGCGAATAAAAATATATTTGGGTAGTAATATACATTAGCTGAAATAGTGAAAATACACTATACCTACAATGTTGCAAATAGGTTGCTCAAAATAGTGTGTGGCTATACTAGGGAACATAAATTTTCGCTTATTCTACAAGTTCATTGCTAGCTAATTAAATAGTAAATTATTCTCATGTTGCAAAACGATTAAGTCCATAAAATTTCACATTTTCTGGGTGGTGGATTCTCCATTTGAATAGTGAATTTCTCGGATTTCTCCTCTTAAAAGTCATTATGACTCATTGAAAACATAGTAAATTTTCATAATTTTTCAAGTTCACCTTTTGCTAAAGTGATTATGTACAGGATAATCAGTGTCCCAGTGACAATTTAAAGCAAATACTTTCTACTGTTTGAATCAGTAAATATTTACTAATTCGATAGTCATTTCATAAACAGTGACTATTCACTACGTACTATAGCCAATTATAATTTTTACAACAATGCGCCGTATTAATTAGTGAATAATCACTAATTTGTAAAATTTTTCGCTGCTTAAGATTTAGAGAGTAGAATAGAAAAGTTTCTCTGTAAAATGAAACTTTGATTGCGTTTATAAAGTGATTCCTCATTGGGTATCTGGATCCTTTTGGAAAATGGCCGAGAAAGAAAACGAAAAAAGATAATTAAACGATTCACATCAGCGTATACGTCAAGCACTAAAGAGCTTTACTCGAATGCGATGCAGTTCTACAATTCAAAAGTCATTTTCTCTCAAGCGTGAACCAATCGTCCCCGTTGCACCGCTGAAAACGTTCTCCCACCGCACCTCCAGCGCAGCTTCTCGATCTCCGAGTCTCGCCGTAAGGATACGATGCGTATAACGTACAGGATCAGCGCATCGTTCCACAGACACGTTCACGCGTATACGCGCGTGTGTATAATATATATAGTATATAGCGTATATCTGTGTATATGCAAAGCTCCGAGCGCGCGAAGCTTAAATATAGATTGACACCGTGGCACTAATTCGTTGAATGGACCAATGGACGAAGGTGGGCATACGTATATACATAACGTGTACATATGCACCATACGTAACGGGGGGGAACGCGCCGCCGCGTCTTTCAATGCAGACACATCAGCGACTCTATTATATACACGCGCGTCTCGTCCAGTGCGTGTATGCGTGTGTGTATATGCGTGTCTTGAATTTCACTTCCTCAATACACCCGATGCAGGCACACGAATTATTATTTACGAGAATCTCGCGCGCCTGAAGTGTACATACGATGTATATACCTAACGTATACATACCGATATACTTATACTTGCGTCCGCCTCTATATACATGTTATACTGCGGGCAATTACGATCGCCGCGACTATAAACGCTCTTTATCTCCTCCTTCTCTTCCTATGTATATGTGTACATCATATTTATCCAGACATCGTCGCACATGTACACGCCAGCTCGTACCTCCCCCTCCTCCACCCCCGCCCCCGCCGTCCCTTCTCCCGCGCGTATCATCTCGATCGTTGTTGCTACCTATAAGCCCTCGTCTCTCTCGTGCGTGTCTCTCGCCTCCTCTGCTGCACTTTATTCAGAGATCGTCCGGCTATAGGCGACCCAGCAGTCTCTGTTTCTCGATGTCCGCGCGTGTGTGTGCCGCGGGAACGAGCTGTTCCGAGCGTAGGGTGTAGAGAGAGAGAGAGTGAGAGAGCTTTCGAATACTTATAAACGTGGGCTTCGACGCGCTTAGTCTTGCGGTTTGGAGACTTTCGCTCGCGAAAGTATACGACGCGAGGGATTTTGTGCGAAGCTTCCGAGCGCGAGGTGCGATCGGGAGAAGAAGAGGAGGAAGAAGAAGAGGATTTCGGGGTCACTCGCCGTGTGAGTAAAATAGTAAGCTGTGCTTTTTACGATTATTTAAATTCGAAATTTTCCCGCGCGAAACGAAAGCGTCTCGCGCGCGTCTTGCCCTGCACGGCTGTATCCACTTGAAAGGCGCGAGCCGTGTTGAAAATGCATGTAATATAGAGACGTCGGACTTTTGCACGAAAACAGAGAATTCTCGATTGATATTCCGAACAATGCGGCGCTTCGTTGAAATCGAGTTTTTCGGTTCAATATATAGCTTACGGGATATTCCTATAATTAATGAAAATTGAGAAGTACTTAAACTGTTCGGAAATCTAATTACACAATGTCCTAACAATTGCAGTAGACAATAATAAGTATTCAACGACCAAAGAGAGAAAAAAAACGTGAATCATTAAAATTTTCGTGCAATCGACTAAATGTATGTAAGTCGCCCCTCAGCGCAAACCTCTCCGAATAAAATAACAAGCTTATGTATATATGTCGATCGCTCGAAAGTGCAACGACACCTTCCACACAATCAAGCGGCAATTTCGTCAGCCGTAGAAAAGAGCATCATCCTGACGAAAGGCGGCGAGCGATCGGTGTGTATATCATATCGATTCCGCGCGTGAGACTTTCTCGAGCTTCGGACGAACAGCATCAGCAGCAGCTGTGTATATATAGTCGCGGGGATTCGATCCGCGCTCGGATATATGGGACAAGGTTGTGCGTTGGGAATCGCGGAGCGAAGTGATAGAGAAGAGACGAGCGAACGAGCTCTTCCCCGGAAGTCGCTCGTTGTACGTCATCCATCATCATCAGGCTAGTCGAGTCCGACGATCGAGAGTGTAGACCAAGAGATACATGTATATAATACATATAGGTGTATGCTTGCGGGCGACAGACGATTCCGCACGCGAGCATTCGAATTTTAACGTATTTTTTTCGAGGCTCGCGCGGCCGACTGACGCGAATTACGCGGGAGTGTGGGTGGAAGGTGTGCAAGGGGAAAGAGAAAGTGCTGTGCGATCGGGGCGAAAGTGGTAAGGTGCTCTATAAATGTTTGTATACCCTGGCAGAGATTTTTTTTATAAAATATATGGTGGGACCTGGCGTAATATCATCGTAATTTATGACGGGTGTTGTTATAATATTATATAATCATAACTATGATCATAAATGATCATATCGTGCTGTACCATAACATCACTGATCATTACGGATAATATTGTATTGTACCATAAAATAACTGATCAGAACTGATCATAACTGATCATATTGCATTACCATAACAGAACGATCATATTTTGTACTAATGAGAGCAATGTTAACAATTATAGGCTGCATTGTGATCATTCAACACAAACCTGATCTATTTTGTATACCAGGGTATAGTATGTAAAGAAATTGCCGAATGCAGAGCAAAACCGAAAAAAAAAGATAATATTTTCCAAGCCTGAAAATCTCAGACTAGGTGAGCGCACGGCACAACGGCGTTACATATCAGAATCGGATAATGATCAATCCACTCCCTGACATCCGTCTGGCCGATTACACGGACCTTCGCATGCGCGCGTAACGCAGTGCGGCGTGAATAGGAGCCGATCGGCTCGCTCATAAAATCTCGACGAGGTCGATCCGCGCATACATAGATTAATTCTAATCCGATACATGCGTCCCCCTGTGCAGGTTGATCCACACCCGCGGCGCGAAGTAATGAGGATGAGGTGAATTGGCGCAAGCGCGCGCGCGTCCGCAGCCCACAAAAGCCTGCCCGAGAGCCGTCGAGTA
This sequence comes from Philotrypesis tridentata, assembly GCA_018906965.1. Lineage (NCBI taxonomy): Eukaryota > Metazoa > Arthropoda > Insecta > Hymenoptera > Pteromalidae > Philotrypesis > Philotrypesis tridentata. Next base: position 2,040,794 of record JACCIB010000022.1, read on the forward strand.
GTCGCGACACCGCAGCAACCTCTCCGATCAGCCTCCGAAGAAAGCGAGCGAGCGAGCGAGGAAAATGACGTCGATCGAGCAGCATCATCATCAGCGGGTCGACAGGTCGACGAGTCCCCTGCCGCAGAAGGCGTCGACGCCACGCCAGCAGCAGCTGCTGGCCACCAGTCCGCTGGCCAGCAGTCCGGTCCAGGAGCTCAAGGCCCTGTTCGACGAGCCACTGGCCCCGCTCCAGCCCGAGGAGGAGTTCAGGCTCGAGGCGATCGAGAGCCTGCAGCTCGAGCCGACGACTCGGCTCGACGACGAGCCCGAGAGAGGCACGTGGGGCAGCAAGGTATGGAAATCCGCTTAGACGCTTGGAATGTGGAACGCGGAATGAGACATGTGGGGATGTGGCGTTGTTAAAGATCGAGTTCATCCTGTCGGTGGTGGGGCTGGCGATAGGTCTGGGTAACCTCTGGAGATTCCCGTACCTCTGCTACAAGAACGGCGGCGGAGCTTTCATGGTTCCGTACTTCATAGCGCTGGCATTGGCTGGGGTGCCGATGTTCCTAATGGAATTGGCCTTAGGACAGATGATGACAATCGGGGGCCTGGGTGTATTTAAAATAGCTCCGATATTCAAAGGTATTGTGTGCGACTTGTTTTAGACCCTCTACTGCGTCAAATTAAATTTCAATGTCTAACGATGACAACAATTTATAATTAGAACACAGAATCGAAATTCAAATAATCGGAATTTGGAATGGTTTTCAGGAATCGGCTACGCGACCTGCGTCCTATCCTGCTGGACGAACATCTACTACATTATCATTTTGGCGTGGGCGCTATTCTACTTCTTGCAGTCGCTCCGCTCGGGTAAGACGCAGTCGATTCGTTTTCCCTTCTTTCCTTTTCGCGAGCTCTTCCGCGCAAAAACGTCGCAGCAGTCCTCGCATGCGCGGGACGATCCGAGAATTTTAAGCAAAAGGAGAGATGGAGAGAGAAAAAAAGAGAGGAGAAGATTCGAAACCTTCGGTACGCGCTTAATGCGCCTGCGTAGTCTCAGGGTCGACGTGGGATTTTCGCGAAAAGGCGCCTGGGATTTATCGAGGAGCGCGCGACAGGCTGAATTTTAAACGGCGGCCTCTGGCGTTTGATTGATTATTATTTTTAACCTGTGGTTCTTGCCGAGCGTACCGAGTACGTATGGGAAACGTAATTTTTGTTTATTAATTGTTTTCGTTGCAGACGTGCCGTGGAGAACGTGCGAGAACTCGTGGAACACGATGTACTGCATAACGCCGGTGGATCGGCTGAAAACTAATTGTTGGCCAAGTGCCGGTGACATCGTGTGTCAGACTTCCATCGGCAACTTGAGCCATACGCTGCTCAAAGATCCGGTCAAGGAGTACTGGGAGTAAGTGTTGCTCTAACGCGTGTATCTACAAATTTTATTATTCAAAATTATTAAAAGTTATTGAAAATTGAAAAAAAAAACGTTGGCTCTGCGCGCAGGAGGCGAACGTTACAGATATCTAGTGGAATTGAGGAAGTCGGCGGTATCCGATGGGAGCTCGCCGGCACTCTGGCGATCGTCTGGATCATGTGCTACTTTTGCATCTGGAAGGGGGTCAAGTGGACTGGAAAGGTACAATCGTCGTTTCCTTAGATTTCACATGTATGGCGAATTCTTCTGAAAAAATACATTTTTGATCGAAGGTCCAGAAATAAAATTTTTTTTTTAAATTAAAGGTTTTGGACCGATCAGACTTTCTTCTGTATAAGCTTCCGAAAGACGATCAAAACGAATATTTATTCTCTTTTAACGGATATAAATTTTAATCGGAGCATCGAATCTACGGATACATTTCTTGTTAAATTAAAGCCCTTTTGTTGTGCTTTATTGTAGTGCAATTAGTAATTGTTATTATTCCAGTAATTTGACGTATTCATTTTTTGTAAAAAAGGAAAAAAAAAGTGAAATATGGTTACTAGTAACTTTTCCCATGTTCCTCTGCATTTTCGACCATCTTTCGGCTTAGCAGAAGAAACCTCTGGTCGGTTCGAAATCTCTAGTTTTAAAAAAATTTTTCTATTTCCGGACCTCCGAAAAGTGCATTTTTTTAAAGAAAAATCCACTCTATATATAATATACACAGCAATTATAACGATCAATCGCGTCCGACGACGATTGTCCACAGGTCGTCTACTTCACGGCGCTGTTCCCTTACTGCCTGCTCTTCGTCTTGCTCGTGCGCGGACTGACACTTCCGGGCGCCATGGAGGGTCTCAAGTACTACGCGACGCCTAATCTCTCGAAATTGGGCGAACCCGAGGTACTTACACGCATGGGCTTACTTATGTGCCTCCGTCATTGTCTCGTTAACTTTTCAAACTGTGTACGCCGAGTGTACATATAATTGCCGCTTGTAAAAAGGAAGTTAAGCACGGCTTTCGGAGAGAGGCTCGGATGAGGAATGATATGCTGATTTACGTGATGGCTTTTGTTTGTTTGTTCGCGATCGTGAACGCCGTGAGGGCCGGCGTCAGTGACGAGTTAATTTTCGAAATTCAGAGCGGAATTTAGTAAATTAATTATGACCATATCGTTAAAAATTGGAATTTCTGTACTTGCCATCGTGGCGCTACCGCGCCTCCTTGATGATGTATTTTATGTTTTGAATGATTATAATGTTCTATTAGTATAGAATATTATCAGTCGAGATTATATTATACGTTATGATGTAACACGAGCTTTATCACTGAGTTGATATACCAGGGTTATATTGATATTTGCACAATTATAATTAATTTTCATTGACAAAACAAAAACAACGCAATCAGGTGTGGATCGACGCCGTGACCCAGATCTTCTTCTCCTACGCTCTCGGCCTCGGTGCCCTGGTGGCCCTCGGCAGTTACAACAAGTTCAACAACAACGTCTACAAGTAAGCAACAAAATACTCAAAAAAAAAAAAATCGCACTCATACATTTCTCTCCGACTCGAAAGGGACGCCCTGATCGTCTGCACCGTGAATTCCTGCACGAGTATGCTGAGCGGAGTCGTGATCTTCTCGGTCGTGGGCTTCATGGCGCACGAGCAGCAGAAGCCCGTCGCCGATGTCGCCGCATCAGGTATACCTATTTACGTATTTGCTTGTATGCTTTGCGCGATTTTCGTGCAGTTTTTTTTTCCGTAAAAATTTTTCTTCCGCGAGACACACGCGGCATAAGTATACATAAGCGCGATATGACGCTCGGTGAATTTTGAGCAGGACCGGGTCTGGCGTTTCTCGTTTATCCGTCGGCAGTCCTGCAATTGCCGGGAGCACCTGTCTGGTCCTGTCTCTTCTTTTTCATGCTGCTGCTGATTGGCCTCGACAGTCAGGTGAGCTGTTTTTCGTTCTTCGATTTCCATTCCTTCATTACTTTGATATCGTAATATCATCGTAATTTTATGTCATAATATCGCATCATGATTTTACATCATAATATTATCATCATTTGAAATCAATAATATCCGTACTACAAAATCTCAGGTGAAATCTCAGGTGAGATTTCACTCCAAAATCTCATCCAACCGATTTTTACCGATTTTACGTTCATTATATATTTAAGAACATTCTTAGTCGATTAGTGACTAGTTTCGAAAAATTTGAATTATAATTATATGATAATTATATGATATATATCTAAGTCCGAAATTCGTAAAGATTTTAAGTTTAAATCTTTTTAAATTTTCTAAGTTCGAATTTTTCAAAAATTGTCACCAATTCATTAAGTAACGGTCTTTGATATACTTATAATGAACGAAAAATCGGTAAAGATTTTGACCTGAGATATCATCTGAGATCTCACCTGAGATTTTCTAACAGGGATCATCACGATAGCGCAATATTATCACAGTTTATCGTAAACTTTCTACCAGGATTACCAAAACACACAAAATCGTTAAGAATAATAAAAAAAATTGTTGTTTCAAAGTTCTGCACGGTGGAGGGATTCATCACGGCGGCGGTGGACGAGTGGCCGCGGCTGCTGCGAAAGCGAAAGGAAATATTCATAGCGATCGTCTGCTTCCTATCGTACATAATCGGCCTGTCTTGCGTTACGGAAGTGAGTGAATCGCCGATTACACATATCTCTCGGGCTGGAATTGTAAGTGTATGGAAATGAAAATTTCTGGAATTTCGCGCAGGGCGGCATGTACGTGTTCCAGTTGCTCGACTCCTACTCCGTCAGCGGCTTCGTGCTGCTCTTCCTCATGTTCTTCGAGTGCGTGTCCGTCGCGTGGGCCTTTGGCGTTAATCGCTTCTACGACGGCATCAAGGACATGATCGGCTATTATCCGTGCTTCTGGTGGAAGATCTGCTGGACCTTCACCGTTCCGGCCATTTGCCTGGTATGTCCAACTCATTTGTGTAAGGCGGGATTGATCTGATTAAAGCGTCGAGTCTCGTTGAGATTCATTGCTGGGTATGGGATGCGTAGATGTGGGTTGAATTATGTTCAAAAACTTATGCATATTAATTTATGTGATTGTCTGTATTTGTTGATTGACGATTAATTTTTAAGGGAGTCTTCACCTTCAACGTCGTGAAATTCAGCCCGGTGAAATACCTGGATTACGAGTACCCTTGGTGGAGCCACGTACTTGGTTGGATGAGTGGACTCTCGTCTATGCTCTGCATACCTGGTTACATGATTTACCTGTGGTACGTCACTCCCGGCACGGCGTCAGAGGTAAATCCAAATATTTTACAATTATAATTAATTAATTAATTTTTCAAGGCGTCATAGTCGATTTAAATTCAAATTTCGCGCCGCAATATGCGCAGCAAGTTAAAAACAAGGAAAACAATTTTTACGACAAATTATAAAATTATAAGGTATATACCTATGTAGCTATTGCATTGCTTTCTGCTGTATATAATATTATTTCACAAAATTTTTAATTAATTTTGTTGTACTTGAAAACAATGAATCTATTATAATCGTAAAAAATTACAGAAATTCCGGAAACTGGTCAGGATAGACGACGACATAGCAACTCTTCGAGAAAAACTGAATCCCACCAAGGCTGCAGAGATCAAGTCGCAATTCAATCTGTAGTTACTCGACCAAGTGAAGCTACTACTTTTTTTGTCAATTATTTACGCGTACAATCGTTGTTGTACTACCGAATGGCGAGAGAGATCGATATCACCGAAGAAAATGTTTTACCAAAAACGTCGTCATTGCCAAAGATGTACCAAACCTATCTTTACGTATAGGTATAGCTTATGCGATTTAGGGAAATGCCGAGCGCTTTGAAAAGAAAAAATTGCGCATGTTTCATTTTTTAGTGCATTGACCGAAGGTTTAGTTTTTTATTTCGTTCCACGTTTGATCAATGCGTCCGAAAATCAATCAATCGTCATTTTTATACTTATAATACAATAGCCCATAAACTAATAGTTTCGTACGAATACACATATATTTGATTTACTGTCTGTACCAAAAACTGAGCAATAGCTGTAATAGGACAATCTTTGATACACACGTTTGTCATGTGGGATATTACACATAAATACTTTAGAAAATATGATTTTCTGAATTTGAATAGAACTTTAGTAACTTTAAAGTATGAAAAAATTTAAGAAGAACCAAACTGAGTATAGTTATTTGAGTTTTTGAAACTTGTTTGTATAATGTGAGACACATCGTATATTTATGTTTATTCCAACGAATAGTCTTTTTATAAGCGAATGCTATTATTGACAATAAACTTGTATAATATTTATTAATATTCTGCAATTTTATAAAACTTGCTTATAATTTTTTTTCTTTTTGTAAATGATTTTTGCTTTGAAAGGAAGAGCAATAAGTAGAACTGTATGTATAAGAATTAATTTAGAAGTTTTGTTGTAAAGTTCTTGAAATTAATAAAAATTTAATACAAAATTTTGTAAATTAACATAGTAATCTTTGAATAACAATTTTTTATAACGTGTACTAATTAGTAGAATTTTAATTTTTGATCTACCGTTTATTTACATTACAGAAAAGTTATTTACAAAAATACTATTAGTGAGTAATTAAACTTCATTTTGCATTAACAAAATTATATTTGAAACTAATGTGTGAAACAGTTTCGAAAAATAAAACTATTTGACAACAATATATTTAACTAATGCAGAATGCTATTAGTTGTTCATTATTAATACTTACATCTAATACACAGGAGTGTATAGAATTTTAGATTTTTAATAAAAATAACATTTCTTATCTTATAAAAAAAAGGAAGTATTTACACAGTAATAATGCTTCAAAAAAAAAAAAAAAAAATGACAAATCTACTTTCATTTTTTCTCTTTTTGTATCTCTTTAATACGATGTATAAGTTGCTCTTTCCACTGATCTTCAGATATGGAATTGGCCCACTCTGGTATTGCTGTGGTTGGTAAAGTAAAAGAGGCCATTGCTAATTTGACTTGGTCTATTTTATCTGCATCTAAATCAATGTTTGATGAATTGCTTGGAGCTGACCAAACCTCCAATGTCTCTGGATCAACCGATGAGTCTCCTTGATCGCTCGACTCTGGCAAACTCTGTTGTGGTTCTGCAGGTGCACGAGTCCACTCGAAATCCTATGAAATTGAATTAAGGGCCCATTTATATCATAGTCTTATTTGATTTTATGATTAGACACGAAAATTAATAGCTCAAGTAACCTCATCATCGTCGCTGTCGTCATCTTCGTCTAATGGCTCTCCTTCAGCTGGAATCTGAGATAGCGGCATATATCCTGCTGGTCCAGCATCTTCATCATCACTGTCTGATTCGTGTGCAGTTATAACGTTGACATTAACATTAGCTGTGTTTAAATTGTCTACAGGCTCTTGAGTTGGTTCCGGTGACATTTTCATGAATTTACACTTTTTTGCAATGAATAAGAAGCCGTTACTTAATTTCCTTAGAAATTTTTTAATAATCAGTCAATTATGAATCACTTTTTTAAAATCTCTTCTTTAACTGACATAACCTTCCTCATTTGTTTTGAGTGTTATTATTGAAGGTCGAGCAAACGATGGATAAGCAGGTATATAACACAGCCTAACCAAAAAAAGTCCAAATAACAAATTTTTGTGTGCACGTTTTTAATTTGATAACAACGTAATCACGCTTTGTGAGCGCAATAATAAAAATAATTACAACAAGAACAATGTATTCGTTATCACGGCAATATGTATGTTGTATACCAGTCACCACTATTGATCAGTGTAGAAAAAAAAACGCAGATTCAGAAATCCCATCAATTTTATTGATATTAATTAAATCTCTCGGAATAGTCTGGCGTTTCCTAAACTACATTATTATCATTTCGTACAAATACACGCACGTAAGTATCCTGATATTCTACACACACGCAGATAATATAAACAAGTACAATACATATATATGCATATTCCGGAGTTGCGGAAAAAGTCGACTGTATATAAGAGGTGTAGACTGTATATAGTATAGGTAGACACTGCTACTAGAATAGGGTTATAGACAACAGTCTGCACTCTGCAATAGCAGTACTTATACAGCGGCAGATTCTCTCCGTCTCTGTCTCTCACTCGCTCATCCAGCTATTACTCGCATTTATTCGTATATACGTATATAGCTATATGTAATGTCACACACGGCTGCGCTGCATAGTGGCTCGGGGAGTAGTTAGTTAGCCTTTGGAGTCTTCGCTTTTTTTTTTTAACAACATATACTTGTAATAAGAAACCGGAGCCCGGAGCAAAGTCATCGCTCGTCGCGCACAGACCAGACAAGCTCGTCTCGGCAATCGAGGATCGTCGCACTGATACAAGCCCTCGTGTAATATTAAATGCACGTTACAATACAGGACGAGAGGAGGAGAAGAAAAGAAGTCGCAGTTCGATAGCATGTTGTCAAGTAGCTTTGAGGTTATGACGTTCAAATGAGGTTTGTAAATAGAATTTCTCTCGATCTGTCCCCTATACGTAATTGTACGGTGTGTGTTAGGGGAGAATACGCGGAGTCGGTCGAACAGGTTGGGCATTTTCTGTACTGTCTGCAGCACGACGTTTCCGCTGCTCGAAAGGCTCGGGGCCTATATTTTCCGTCGTTTTCGTTTTTTCGGGAATCGTTTCGTTCGTCGTCGCATCAATCGCGAAAAATTTTGTCGTTGCTGGCGTTAATTCGATTTTGTAAATTACTTTGTATTGCGAACATATGCTGTTTTATTGGTCTCGTTGGTTTTTCGTTATTTACTGAAAAATAATCGATGCCGAATTTCTTCGTACAGTTTCATTATTCGTGCCTTTATCTGGCTAGAATTGAAAGATTATGTCCGCTGTCTGAAATGAAATTTTATCAAATTTATTTGATTTTTGCATTTAAGGCGCTGTAAAAAGCTTGTCAACGACAGTCAATTATTTGCTACTAATTGGAGAACATCAAAATTGAAGAAGCAATAAGAGGATGTATTGTGTGCAATGGCTGATACCTGTACTGCTAATACCAAAGCCTGTGAATCCTGCTCTACTGCAGACTCACGTCATGTTCATGGTTCTATACCTAATTGGATTCTTCTTGGAGCGAAAGCCCTGTACTGTATGCAGCCTTGTCTTCTTGGCTACAGTATTTTTAATCTGTTACAGTGGCATTGGCAACTGCCTGTTCTGGAGTAACAATTGTGATACTGTAAGATGCGACAATGGTTGAAATAATCATCATTAAGGCACAAGACTTTAGATTAATTTTTAACAATTTTAATTGTAATTACCAAAATGTGCTGCTTGAATGAGAGGTTGAGTTGCGCACAGCGCAGGGTCTAGTTTTATAATTACTCGGTATAAATTTTCGAGTCTTTCCATTGTAAATATGATGTATACTACAGTGGTGAGTCATAGATTCAGGGATTGCGTATCAAATTGTATATAAAGTCTTTCCATTGATTATCGCAATTATTTATCCATTACAATAATGAAGTTCTAACTTTGAGTGCAAAGGTCAATGAAAAACATTGTCTTTTTGGGTAATCCAATCCATTTACTAAATAGAATAAGCTAGATATTTTTGATTACCAAACATCTCAACAGTTCAGTACTCAAAATTTTACTTTTTATCCAATATGCTAAAATCTTTTTAGTATGTTCATTAAATTTTTATAATCATCATAATGATTCTATGAACAGGCTCAGATTTAAATTTTCAATTGATCAATTGATTAATTTAAAATTAATCTTTCTTGACAACTCAAGCTATTGATGCTATCAGGAGGATTTAATATACGCTTATAACTATGTTATTAAACACTGTCATAATTACATAGTCTTTTAAAATTTTTAAGACAAAATAATAAAATCTTTATTTACCCAAAATAGAAGTTTTGTATAATTTTACCGATTTTCCTTAGAAATTGTTAAAATATTTGTTAGATTGAAGCTACAAGTGCAAAATTAATTATAAATTTATTTAGCATTTAAAGAACCTGTTCCACTTATTGAAATGTCTGAATGATATAGGTATAGCCATATATTACCTCCAAGTGATTAACTATAGTATAAAATGAACATGAAGTAATATAAATATGATTAAAGCAATTTCTTATAATCCTTGATTGGAAAAGCAAATAACTTTTAATAGATGACTTGCCTAATTTTATAAAATATGTAAAAGAATATTAACGAATTAATTGGGACATGAAATCTGTCACATCACAATTATTTATTTAGACTGTGATAAAGTGATATTTATACTGGAATGAGACGATAACAAATGCAACCTTTTCAAATTAGAAATAATACAAAAATATAAATGATTTTCTATTTTATTATTATTCTGTGATTTAGTATCACATTCATTGCTTGATAAATTTAATTACGATAACTATTAAGACATGTCTTCAATTTTATCTAAAGCCTGACGAAGTCTTTATAAAATTTAACGTTTTCAATTATCAAAAGTACGAAATCATTACCTCTTCCATGTAATGCTGAGATGATTCCAGTTATCTAGTGTAAATAGGATACTTTTATGAACTGCACTTATGAACATTTACAAAAAATTATCATTTTTACTGAACATTTTCTGACCTTAAATAATGAACTGTAAAAAATATGTGGATTTCAAAGCTAGAAATAATTGCTTTGTTTTTAGATCATTGATCATACAAATTTTTACAAAATTAAGTTTAGCTTTTAAAGCATTGTTTATTATTTAATTAATTTAGACTCCACATGATTATCTTTATAAGTACTTTGAATTGTTATTACAGATATGTATCGAATAAATTGATGAAAATTGAATTTTATTGAAATAATTTTTCTTACCTTTATCTCCAAAACAATTTTGTCTTATTAAGTAATTTAATTTCAAATATTTATAAAATCGTATGTGTTTTACTTTAGTTTGACCTCTAACATGAAGCTTTAAAACGTTTATTTTAAAATAATAAAGCGCTGTTTCAATTTTGTCCTTATTTATAATTTGTTTTGAGAATTCTAAAATGGTTACTTAAATTATTTAAAATGATTTTCTTAAGAAGTATATTATAGGTAGGTGACAGTAGAGTGAAAAACACCATTATCTATTTTAGATAATAAAAATCATTTATTGAGGTGCTTTTCCACGTCCAAAACCACCACGGAACTCCATGTCGGCAGTTCCAGCTCCAACCTCAGCCTTTTTGTCACCAGGACCAGCAGGTCCACGCCTGTATCCAGCGCGATCCTCCGCAGGCCTGGAGGTCTCGCTCCTTGGGCCAGTTGGTGGCTTGAGCCTGGCACTCTCGGAGGTCTGTTTCCTCTTCAGAGTTGCGGGCACAATTTCTGGTGGGAGGTGGAGGTAGGTTCTGAGGTACTCAATACCATCGTTGGTCAAGTACCAGTAGAAATGTCTCCAAGCAAACTGTTCCTTAACGAAACCTCGGGATTTCAAGGACTGAAAATTATAATTTGATATTTATAGTATTTTCCCATTTGTTTTCATTATTTTATACAGTTACATAGTTATTAATTTTTTGTGACTTTTAGTTATTGTGTGATTAATACATATAATATAGTACAGTTGTGCTCCGAAATCTATTTTGGAGCACAACTGTACAACATTGTATGCGTACAATACGCTTTATTTCTTTTCCTCCCTATTTTCTCTTAAACTAATTCGCACAAAAAAATATTTTTTATTTACCTGCATAGCCTTGATGACCTGGAGGTTGGGAATAGTCTCAAGCTCGGGGTGTTTTGGGCAATGGTAGTCCTTCTTGGCAACCATTACACCCTCTTTGAAGAGGTATTCGAAGATAGCCACACGATTCTGTTTGGGCATCAACATCCTGAAAAAATACATAGAATCATTATTTGAAACACTTTACAAGGTGCCTTTTAAATCCCTATTATTATAAATGGTAAGAGAATCAATGAGCACTACAGCCAGGTGTAATCATGAGTTATACTGCAGCGTTTTAGGTTATAAGCATTATAACCTTATTTCCAAAATGTAAGAACTATTTTTTAACACTAAATACTACTGTATAAACAATAAGACATGAAAGGCAAACTACATTCACAATCGTAAAGTGACATTAATCAGTAAATTAAAATAGATTTTTATGATAATTGTATTTTCCGGATGGGGGGAAAGTGTCACTGCAAACTAAATATTTCTGAGAAAGTTTTGCGATAAACCCAGCACTACAGGTATCAAAATGTTCGCAAAAGTATGAATTATCGAGTGAACGCCACAATATTGACGACAATTAAGGGATGTTGCTAATAAAAACAGATTTTTTACGAATATTCACGCACTTGAATGTCTTTGGCAGGCCTCGATCACCGAAAAGGAAACATTCGCCGTGTAAGTTGTCGAGTTCGACCAATCGTGTGTAGTTCGATTCTCACTATGCGCCTCACGAATCCCCTAGAAATCCCCGAATATTCCTCGAGGTTATGTTGGCGGAAATGGCTGGAAACATGACCGATTGGCGCCAACTATACCAAATACTTATACCAATAAGTGTTATTTGTCGCGCACTGCAATGGACGGGATTTTGTAAACAAAATTTCGAGAGAAGATGGATTAAAGAGGAGATTTTTAAAGATTGTCATTGAACAACCGCAAGATGAACAGAAACAACAGGTCGGGCGGCATAAAGTTTCGTGAGTTAGACTACAACAAAGACTCGTCGGGCAAGGCTCAAACGAGTGGAAATCCACTGCGAAGCAAAGCCGACGTTTTGAAACTTTTTGCCGATGCAAATGAAGTTGAACGAAAGGAAAACAATACGGATAATGTTTGCGGAAGCAAAAATAATTCTGAGAAAGTTTCTTTGGATGAAGTTAAGTGCAACGAACGTTTTGAGCATGAAAGTAGAGAAGTTGAAGCAACAAATGAAGCAAGTAATAGTTCAGTTGTAAAACTTGAGACAAAACCGAAAGTTGATGTTATAAGGGAAAAACCAAAAATTCAATCCAAAGTCATTGGCACATCAGCGATAAGAAAGGAAAGTACAGTTTCGCAAGGACAACAAAAAAGTTTACAGTCAGCTCAGAATCCACCCAGTGCAGATGGAAAGAAGTAAATACCGCTTTTAAGTTATTTAAGGAGGAGTGATTGTTTGATTAACAATTTAATTTTTTCGCAGGATTTACAATGTTATGGTTGGAAAAATATCAACGAGAAAGCACAAGCAATGGGATAGCGATGGGGTACTTGAAGTCAATGGAAAAAGTGCTGTATTGAAAGTATATCTTTATGAAGTTTATGCATTTATTATAAAATATAGAATATTTGTTGACACAATAGCAATTTTATATTACTTTTTGTAATAGGATGTGGAAGGAAAATTTATAGGTAAAACAACTGTCAAACCTGAAACTATTGAAGAAGGTTTTAGACTGTGCATTGGAGGAAAAGAAATTGAGGTAATAACACAAGTAACGATATTTATAATCAGTTGTAACATATTGTAAGCAGATTCTTATGTTATTAAAAGAATTTTTCTTTAGATTGTTGAATTAGCTTCACAAGATGATATTCAAAGAAAATCATCTAATCAAGAAAGTAATAAAAGTGAATCTGCGGAGCCACCAGCAAAAAAAGCCAAGATATCAAAGGGATTTGTTCCTGTTAAATCTGGTACAAAAAAATAATTTACACAATTCATTTAAATGCGTTATAAAATAGATTTTGATATAAATCACAAACCTATGTATTTATCACCAACATGGTACTCTGTATAGTATACTTATTACAAATATAATTTTTTTTCTTTTTCTTAGGAAGTTTACACTTCAATTATGAACCTCTCATAATGCCTCATCCACCAATCAATGTCGAATGGTGTGACAAGAATGATGAGCAAAAGATACATGAAGTATCTGTTGATGGTTGTTTAGCTTCTGTGTTAAGACCTCATCAACGTGAGGGTGTAGTTTTTCTGTACAAATGTATAATGGGAATAAATAGTGTTCACCATAAAGGTGCAATCCTAGCGGATGAAATGGGTTTAGGAAAAACCTTGCAGTGCATTACTCTTATTTGGACATTGTTGAAAAAGGGTCCAAGTGGGAAGCCTGTATTAAAGAGAGCTTTAATTGTAGCTCCAAGCAGCTTGTGTGGTAATTGGAATAAAGAGTTCAGGCGATGGTTAGGAACTATGAAAATAGCTCCATATGTTGTAGAAGGCAAACAAAAAGTTAAGGATTTCAATAAAACTCCTAGAGCTTGCGTCATGATTATAAGCTATGAAATGTTAGTTCGAAACGTGGATGATATAAATAATTTAAACTTTGATTTGTTAATATGTGATGAAGGTCATAGATTAAAAAATAGTGAAGTAAAAACACTAAAGGTATATTTAAATACATAATACTTATTCTAATGGAATTTATATCTATAAATTTATTTAATAAAATTTTGATGAATTTACAGTCTCTCAGTCAATTGAGCTGTGAAAAACGAATTCTGGTCACAGGTACTCCAGTACAAAATGATCTTACAGAATTTTATACTTTAGCAAATTTTGTTAATCCTGGTGTTTTTGGCACCTTTAATGAATATAAAAGTTATTATGAACATAAAATTGTTACATCTCAAAGAGCTGCAGCAGATGAAGATGAAGTTGCATTAGGTCAAGAAAGAGCTAAAGAATTGTATGAAAGATCAAAAGCATTCATTCTTAGGCGTACAAATGCTTTAATTCATAAGTATTTACCCCAAAAACATGAACTAGTCATATTTTGTAAGCCAACAATCGAGCAAAATAATTTATACAGCTTGATAACTGACTATTGGTTTAATAGATCGATTATAGATGGAAATATCATTCCATTAACTGTTATTACTGCTTTAAAAAAAGTGTGCAATCATCCTTATTTGTTTACAAGTGAAAAAAGTAATATTTTGGATGAAATTCTACCCTCAGTGCCAACCAATTTGTCAGCTATTAATACTTCTTATGCATATTCAAGTAAAGTAAAGGTTGTACAAGCAGTATTTGAAGCTATCAAGAAAGCAAATGAAAAAGTAGTTTTGGTATCATATTTCACACAAACTTTGGACTTTTTAGAAAAAGTGTGCTGCACTGAAGGATTACAATTTTGTAGATTAGATGGAAATACACCTGCTGCTTCAAGAACTAAAGTTGTTGATCGTTTTAACTCCAAAGATAATTCTTTCTGCCGCAAGTTTTTTTTTTATTAATTAAAATCAGTGTTTATTTTACTAAAAAAGTGTCGAATGATTTTGCTTGATTATTTTGTAGGCGTTTTTTTGCTGAGTGCAAAAGCTGGAGGAGTAGGTTTAAATTTAGTTGGAGCATCAAGATTAATTTTATTTGATTCTGATTGGAATCCAGCTAATGATGCTCAAGCTATGGCACGTATTTGGAGAGATGGACAAAAGAAATCAGTTTACATTTACAGGTAAAATAATTTGAAATGAATCTTGATCTATGACTCATTTTATTAGTGATATGTATGTAGTTCTGGTTATTTTAGATTGTTAACTACTGGTACTATTGAGGAAAAAATATATCAACGACAGATAAGCAAAACTGGATTGAGTGAAGCTGTTGTTGATGCTAATCACATTTCATCTTTGAAATTATCAGCAAGTGAATTAAAGGTGTACAAAAAGTTAAATTTATAGTTCATATCCAAAAATATTGGGATATCTGAAATATATATTTTGTTATGTAATTTTTTAAGGATCTGTTTACGCTAGATAATAAAACATCATCTGTTACGCATGATTTGATGGATTGTTCTTGTACAGGATGTGGGGATATACCACACAAAAATACAGAAAATCTTGCAACTGAAGATGCTCGGGACTGCCAATTTAATCTTAAAAAAAATCAACCACAGCAACAAATAACAATGAATCAACTTCTTAGTTGGCAACACTACAGGCAACCTATATGTCCTGATTTAATGAAGGTTTAAACAGAAATATTTTAAATTTTTCTTGGATATTAATAAATTATAATAAATATAACAAATGATTAATTAAGTGAAATATTTATAGGAATTGATGATACAACAAGTTCAAGATCATATAACATTTATTTTTAAACATTCTGTAGAAAAATAGCATCATATTTATCATTTGCCCAAGAATATATTTACAAGGTAAGACACCATCGTTCTCGCACCATAAATTTTTATCAAATTTATTATTCCCTCAGTGCAAAAAATTAATATTAACACATATTTGTTCATCCATTTTCCATTTCATAATCACATACTCAATACTCGAATTTATTTACATTTTATTCTTTGCTGTGATAAACTCTATTATCTTTTTTAGAAAACCTGGCATAGCATACATTTTTTTAAGTTCTTTAATTTCTTGTTGATTCACTTCCATGAGTACATCTTTGTTCCATCGGCTAGTTAGTCTTTTAGTAGCTTGCATGCTCTGTAATTACTTAATATGTAAATTTTTGTTTTTAAAAAATTTTGTGCTGATAATTTTTATCAATTACCTCCTTAGAAAGACTAGAAATTTTCTCAATGTGTTTCCATATTTCTTGAGTTGTTCCAATTTTGTAAACTTTGCTTATGAATCCAATTTTGGCTGCCTCGTTAGCAGATAGTTTTTCTCCAAAAAATAGCATTTCTGAAGCCTTCATAAAAAAATGAGTAAACGTTGAAATTATAAATAAGCATAGTTCTGATAGGAGGGTACAAAATTGGTAATATTAAAACCTTAGATGGGCCCATGATTTTTGGGAAAATGTATGATGAACATCCTTCCGGAGAAAGTCCTAATTTGCAGAACGGTGTTAGAAAATAAGCCTATTTAAATATAATAAATTTAAATGTGCAATATATGTTTCTTATACGTTTTAAAAATAACTAAATGACTCTTACAGTTTCCGATGCATATACAATATCGAAGAGTCCTAACGTAGTAGCAGATATTCCAATGGCAGGTCCATTAACAATTGCAATCAAAAGTTTTGGGTACGTTATGAGTGTGTTAATGAATTGCCTAATAAATACAATGAGTTTTAATTAGCAAATCTTATGAACATATAACTAAATAATGCCATGCTTACAAAAGGTTTTCTTGTATAATGTCTATATTTATGTTATCATGTTGAAGGTAGCTAACGAAATCATTTCCACTGCTATAAAAATCACCGTTCCCCGTCATTACAAGCACATGGACTTCTTCATTATTTGCAGACTCATTTAAGATTTCTGTCAATCTGACATACATCTGAAAGAGAAAAGATTTAATTAATTTAACAAATATTTGTAATAGCTTAACAATTATAAGACATATAGAATTATGTACTTCATCTGTTATAGCGTTTTTCTTTGCTGGCCTATTAAAAACGACTTTTTGTATTCCATTTTCAATACTAGTCAGTATTGGTTCTTGTTTGTTTTGCATCGTGTAAAATTATTTATTACTTAATGATGCAAGTATGAGTGAGGACCGAAAACTAAAAACATTAGTGTACGTATATATAGGCTATATATTAGTTGTGCCTGTAATCTTGTAATCTTCGAGCATATGTATATAGGTATTACCGACCACGTGAGTCTTGGAGAATGGAGAAGGGGAACGGACGTAAAAAAACTTCTCTGCTCGAAATACGAAATGATTGATAGTTTATCAATGTATTTTATATAAAATATTACAAGAGCTTTCATATTTATAATATATATTGTCAGTTTTTTTTATAAAAAGAGAAGTGAAAAAATAAAGCATTTTTAGAAATAAATATAAGGTACATACCAATAATCATCAGTAATCACACACATGTGTACACGTGTATATATTGATTATTATTGCAGTGTTATATAATTATTTTATTGTAAAAAACCAGTTTATCACAATAAAATAATCGTTGCCGACAATATGCGATACGACATACTTCCCGCATGTGCAGTGCATTTCTATACTCTAAGCGCGAAAATTCAAAAACATTTAAATCTTTAAAGGGACATATACACATTATATAGATCTGTACTTGTTGATTGTTAACGAATAATTTTCATTCATGTGATTTGTAAATTCATAAAAAAATGTTTTCGCTAAAATGCTCATAAAAAAAAACGATATTTTCGCGTTTCTAAAACTGTATTGCTCTAATTACTTATTACAATATCATACAATACATTCATTCACATTTTTGCTGAAGTGCCGCAATGTTTTTTCTAACTAAAAAAAGTAAAAAATGAGTAAAAAATGTTGTAACCAGAGTAAAAAACTTTTTAATGTATGTCCGATGATATGACTTTGTAATGATGACGTAATTAATTAGTTACCAATTAATTACGTCATCCTGTATTTCAATTTCTCCTTCTACAATAGAACATCATGAGTTCATGCCAACGTTTGTTTTAATCATCATTTTCAATTTTCAAATTTGAAAAAGGTGTTCTAACTCTTGCAAATCGAACATTCACGCGTGGGCGCGTACGTCATTACCAAAACACAGGTGTTTAAACAGGTTACAAGGTGGAAACGCGCCAATGAGTAAAGCAAGCAATTTTATGTTTTTACTTAATGATTAGGATTACCGATTTTTGTCAAAATTTATTGCTGTCAATATTTAGTTTTAATGGCGCCTTATTTTTTCTCATTTGCATTACACTCTTTGAACATAAATTCAAAAATTACGATAATAATTAATATTGTTCTAAAAATGAATCTCCGTAATAGCAATATTTCCAAAACTTCGAGTTGAAACAAAAATTGACTTTTCATCGCAGGAGTGTAATTGAGAAGGCAATTTTTTACTGTTGATTTTCAATCCATTTTATAAATAAAAAATTTTTTTATTTGTTACACTATGATTCACATTTTGTCTCGATTGTTTCATTTATTCAATCCGCATCTAGAACAAAGAAATCCAAATATAAAAAATATAAACTGAAATCTCGCGCTTTCGCGTTACAAGTGTATCAACACTAATTATTTATAAATTAACGTTTTATACGTTGCGGAGGAAATCATTTTGTTTTGCAGCAAAATTCGCTCCTCGAAATTATAAAATCCTTATTTCAAATGCAGTGTACTCTGTGACGTAAACGCTTCATAATTCTCCCCCTTTCTGTTCAAGCGCGGCGGACTGCTGCACAGGGAAAAAATTCCTTCTCTCGATTGACGCGCGTGTAGCCACTACCCTGTCGCCGACTACAGCTGTGACTTGTGAGCGAATGTAATAAAGATACCCTGGTAGAAACTTAACGATAAATTAGCTAATTCATCGTTAAGTTGAATTTTATATGTATAAAAAATTCGATTTTATTTTCCTAAAAGCCATTTATCGTCAATAATAGAACACATGTGGTTCTAATATAGTTACACAGATCTATGATATACTCTATATTTTAAAGCTTATCGATAAACTCATCGATAAACGCTCGTCGCTAACATTATTACACGCAATTAAAGACAAAAAATAATAATTAAAGTTGTTTCCCGCATAAGCGTATATTTTTATTTAAGTTTTAAACGCGATTATTTATTCGATTGATCTCGACCGAAGGCGCTTTTAATCTCAACCGCAACGCGGGGCCGAGTTAGCCGCATAAGATAAATGGTGCGCACATATTTTTCACGAGGGGTATAGAGAGGGATTCTCTCGATTCATTTTCGGTCCCTCCTGAATTATTGAAAATCGGGCGATACAACTTGGTCATCTCCGACGTCATAGCGCGAGGTAATATCTATATACTTATGTATGCACCCGAATTTCGTGTTTATGCGCGCGGTGGTCCTGCATGGAGTGGTGAATATAGTGCGGAAATTTGAATATATTGATCATTTCCGTGGCGGCGATGCACCGCCAAAATCCTCGCGACAAAAGAGTTGATATATATATATATGACCAATTCTCGTAGAAAAATGCACTTTTCGGGGGTCCAGAAATCGAAAATTTTTTTTTACGCTAGAGGTTTCGGACCGATCAGACTTTCTTCTGTCAGCTGATAGATAGTCAAAAATGCAGAGGAACATGGGAAATATGGAATTTAACATGGGGAGGTATATGGACAAAAAAAAAAGAAATCGGCTATTCGGATTTTCACTTATTCTTTTTTTTTTGTCAAACGGACATCATTTTTGATCGGAGCATCGAATCTGGGCATATTTTTTTGAAATTAAAGCTCTTTTGTTGTACTTTATTGTGATGTTACTGTTACTAGTAACCATATTTCTGAGCCATTTTACGTTTTTTTTTTTACACAAAATTAATGCATCGAAATATTGGAATAATGACAATTACGAATGTTTCCAAGGCACAAATAAAATTTCAAATTACACCACAATAAAGTACAACAAAAGAGCAATAATTTAAAAAAAAATATGCCCAGATTCGATGCTCTGATCAAAAGTTATGTCCGTTTGACAAAAAAAAGTAAATAAAAATCCAAATAGCCGATTTTCTTTTTATTTCATATACCTCCCCATGTTAAATTCTAATGTTCCATGTTTCTCATGTTCCTCTGCATTTTTGACTATCTATCAGCTAACAAAAGAAAGTCTGATCGGTCCGTAATCTCTAGAGTAAAAAAAATTTTCGATTTCTTGACCCCCGAAAAGTGCATTTTTCTATGAGAACTGGTCATATGCGTATGCCACAGCGGCTATTAAACTTTCTAAACTCTCTGACGTAAGACGCGCATTGCCAGAGATTTAGCAACTATATTGTGCGGGGAAAGCTGACATGTGCATTTCACGTCTTGTTTTTCATTTTGCTATCAATATGCCATTAACGAAATTTATCCCTCGCTCTGGTATAAACCAAAGTCGCTATAGCGAAAGTTTATGCGTACATGGGGAAATCCGCCAAAAATATTCAGATATTTTGATTCGAAAATTAAAAAAAAAATTTCGAGCTACAGCTCTGGGACAGAATACGAAAAAATAGTGTTGTCACCAAATCGGGCGTGTGACCCTGTTGTTATTTTTTACCATTGCATGTTGATTAAAATAGAACCATTTCGGGTTGAAACCACGAGAAAAACTGCATATTAAAAGCATGTTTGATTTATTATGTTCTGGGTTAATTTTTTTCTAAAAAAAATTTGTTTCGCGCTTTAAGAATTTTTACTTATTTGAATATCGGTGAAAGAATACTTGAGGTCGCCGGTAATTTTTTAACGTTTACTTGTATTTTTCATTACCTTTGGACCGGTGTAACTATATATGGAAGTAACAAATGATTTTCCTGCAACTCCTAGTAATACAATAAAGTTTTTATGGGTTTGAATCTATCGAAACTGCAATTTTATCGTGGATTTTGATATATGTACTTTCGTGATGGGATCAATATGGTATGTGATTTATTTTTTTCTTACCAGCTAATTTTCAAGTAAATACTACTTCGAGTACATGCAATCAATTGCAGTTTGATGACTGCTATTTCATTGAGGAATATCCTGGTTGAAAATTAGTCATTTTTATTGGTTCATATGTTATTTAACGCGCGCATTTTCGCCTAAAATCGATCAATAAAAAAACTTTAACAAAAGTATTTCTTATTTATGATCCCGTATTCAAATTTGACAACAGAATGCTCTTTTCCTGAACAGAAGAATAATTATATATTTTGACTTTTTAAAATTAAAATTAAAAAGAAGCCGTAATTACTTTCATAATTATACCCACAAGTACTTTCATGCGTGTGGTAACAGCAAGTCTTTAAGAGGATGTGGAAGCCCCGCCTCCCTCCCCCTTTTAACTTTCATAAATCCAAGATTTGTAAAAGCAAGAGCCTGATTGGCTTACACTTTTCATGTGATTCATTAAACTATAAAGGCTATGGCGTTAGGGATTACGGAGCGTCATTTTTAAAAAAAGTTGAAATTAAAAAAATTATTAAGTAAAAGCAGGATATTAATGCACTATATTTAGGCTGGCTTCAATGCCATATCGATCAATACATTTGTATTTTAAATTTTTAAGGAAAACTGCAAATTCGAATGATATTTTTTCCATTCGGGCTTATTTTCTCAATATTCTCAATGTAAAATATTTAAGTAATCACCGAAAATTATTTTTAGATCATAAATAATAAACGAATACAAATAAATTATAATGGTTAAGATCGTGTGCACAAAATTCGCGACAGAAATATGTTTGAAAGGTTTTTTAAATTATAAATTATTCTGCATATTGAACATATTGAAGTGGAAGGTCAAATTCAGCATAGAAAAGTCATGTGTACCCTTATTTTGGGCTATTATAATTTAGATTGTTACATAAAATTAAACTTTCCAGATATAATGAAAATAGTGTATCGTGGTCGTGGAAAGAAGTCCCATTAAAAAGATATTAACCAAATTAGATGCTCTCGTAAAAAGTGGTCTGCGCTCTAAGATAGCGATCGCATCTTTCAACGTTCTTTGAAATTAATCGAATTCTCATATTTTCTTCAAATGCTCATAACTATTGACCTTGTGGCGATCGTTTTTTTTTTGTGAATTTTGCACTTTTTCGGACACTCAATCTTATTGCATGAAATAGGATCTATTCAGGAAAGGTTATCGGAATTGTGTAAGAAACATTGGAAAATTAATCGTTGTAAAATTTATTGAGTACTTTTGGTAAACCTTCATGAAAAATAAGAAAACGCTGAAAGTTTTAATTTGATAAGCAATTGTCACAAACTATTCTTATGGACAAAAGTTCTTATGATTCTTAGAAGTAATTAAAAGAAAAGATTTCCAACGCGCTTTTACTATTTTTACTATACATTACAAGTTAATTATTTAAGTATTTATTATTAGCAGAAAAATTGTTAACTATTTGAAAACATTGTATTTATCGAATATCGTTTGTGCAAAAATTCGCACTAAGCTAATTACTATATAAAAATTTCCAATTGTATTTTATAACGCAGAATGCAATAAAATTTTCGTTAATTTACCAGCCGGATACATGCGTCGCCAAAAATTATACACACATTGTACCTGAGGCAAAAGTAAGCCGCGAGATTTCGATACGCGAATATAGCGTTTCTTCGGCTGCCCGGCGACACTGTTTGAAGTCCAAGTATACGTATAAAAATCACTGCGATAAGATCTTCTGAAGCGGCTAATCGATCGCCATATTTAAAATTGATGTGACGAGTCGTGCCCGCCGCGCGGCGCGGATGAAGAAATTCACTTTCGTCGCCGTGTCACGGCGGCGCGTGACGCAGAAAAAAAACCGCACGGCTATACCACACGGAGGTGTGGTTTGAAAATTGATTTTGACTTTTGGATTCAGCCTACGTGTGCGCGGGGCGCACGTTTAAAGCTGCACGTTTTACTGTTGCCGAACTCGCGCCGATCAATCGGCAGCGGTTCTTTCAAGGTTAGAATAAAGATCGCATCGTGGATTTTTCAGGCGTGAACCGGCGCGTCTTCCACCTTTTCTCCTATATATACTTGCAATTACCACGAAGGAAAGTTTTTTTCACTTGTTATGCGACGTGATGCGGGAAAGGATTTCGGGCGGTTACGTGAGGGATGTTTCAACATGCGTTTAAAACGGTATTATGTAGTTGTGGATTTTACGCCTCCGACGAGGAAGACACGAATGAAGCAGTTGACCTGCGGAGCCAGACTTTGCTCGGCGGTTCTTCGATCCTGGCCGGTATCGAGGTGAGTCTGTCTATGATGGCGATATAGCAAAGTTATTGTACGTGACGCGTTTTCAATAAATAAAAAGAATGCTCGCTTTATAAGTGTAAAACAGTGAAATTTCACTATTTTTTTAGTGTATCACGACTTTTCGGAATTGCGTCAAAAGTCGGTCACTATTAAAAAGTGTATTAATACTACGTAAAATAGTGAAAACTTCACTGCTTCAATTTGTGACTATTGACTATTAGAAGTAGATGATTGGTCACTGTCTAGCAGTGAATATTATAGTTCTAAGTAGTTATAATAATCAATTATTAATAACAATACATTAATAATAACTAATAATGTATTAATAATTATTACTAATAATGTAACAATGGTATAAATGAAAGTGAAATTTTAACTGCAAATAATAATTAAATTTTCACTATTAAAAATCATTTTAATATTAACTATATTTTACTGATAAGCATTAATGTACTATTAAATTAGTGACTATTAACAATTTAAACATGGCATAATTTTCATTACGAATAAAAGTTTAATTTTTACAATTTGACAAGTGGGCATCAATGACTTATTAAATTAGTAACTATTCACTATTTTAGCATGACAGTAATTTTCACTATGAATAATAGTTTCATTTTTGCTGTTAAAAATAGTTGAATATTCACTATTTGACTAGACAGCATTCAATATCTTGTTAAATTAGTGACTATTCACAATTTAAACATCACAGTAATTTTCACTATACATAATAGTTTAATTTTCACTGGTAAAAATTAGTTGAATATTCACTATTTCACTAGTGGGCATCAATTTAACTGCCAAAATATTGATAATTAACAACTTTATTAGTGAAAAGTGGCTTCACTATCAAAAATAGTAAAATATTCACTGTTTTACATTTAGAGAGCGTGCTATTTGAGATCTTAGGATTATACATATTTGTCTTAAGGAGACAAAACGCCCCTATTCCCTGAAAAATAAAATAATTTATAGAATTATAATTATTAATGGTATAAGATAATAGTTTACCTTTTATAGGTAGATAATATATTACTTTTTTTGCTGTCTTGCAATTGAAATTTGGACTCGAATTTGGATCATACTAACCGTAGCTAGATTTCGTTAGCTTCGATATGGATCTTCTCTAATTACCGTAAGATTTCAAACCAACAAATGGCTTTAGGAACGTGAAACAAAGTGAAAAATGCTTTAAACAGTTGTAATTCCTGTGTGAGTGTAGGGATTTTTAATTGAAGGCTTAGAACATTTTTTGGAGAAAAATATGTGCAAAAATTAACAGACAAAAATTAATTCTTTTTTTTGAGTTAAGCATAAAAATTAACTATTCGCTTATAACAATAATTTTATAAATTATTTTATTTTTCAAATTTTTAGGTTTATACATCTTTATATATATATATATATATATTTTAAAGGAGTAAAAAATTTTTAATTTTTTAGTCGAGTGCCATCTTAAGTAGATCATTATTGCACCATAGTTCATGATTTTCGCTGCTTGTTAGGGTCGTAAACAAACTTGACGATGCAAAACTGAGTGGCTCAAGGCATCGATAGGCGTGACATCAGATATATAATGCGGCTGAATTAATGAGCCCATTATGATTATCATGCCGAGCGATGAATTAACGATAAATTAGATAATTTCGTTATAAATTAGCTAATTTATAACGAAATTATCTAATTTATCGTTAAGTTTCTATCAGGGTTCTTTTTAGAATAATAATTGTTCATTATGATATTGATTACTTGTAATACGAGCACGTTGGATCGTGAATATACGGATATTGATTTACGTCACAGGATTAGTTCCGTCTGTTCGTTGCTCCGATTGCTATGCCTTTAGATTTCGTTTTCAACTCATTTTAAATGTACTTCCTTCTTATTTCTTTCTGAGACTTAATAATGTTTTGTGAACCTGATGTATACCTTGTGTATCTTGTGTGAAATTTCATGATATTATACAGTAATATTTCATTGAATGTTTTTTATTATACTTTGTTGAATTTCAGTAGACGCTTTAATTAATTTATTTATTATTATTTTAATATAATTGTAAAATTTTAGTCGATTCTGTTGCGTCAATCTTGGGCAATCAACGGTTTAAATAAAAAGTGCTTTATTTATGCATAATGAAATCTTAATAAAACTTTAACCATACACCAAAACTTTGCCAAATTTTAATCGAGTTCGACTTTTTAAAGCTCAGTCTCTCAATGTGCGAAATAGCAGATTTTTCTGTTCAGTTAATCCTTTCGGTACGATACTCCCGAAATGAACCTATATCGGAGATAGGCAAACTCTGCTTAAAAAATAGCCCTATAAATACATTCCCTACACGCGAAAATTCCTTCGCCGCAGAACTGCAAACAACGATTCAAGTCGATTTAGTTTTGCACACACATTGTCGCGGTAATTGGTCGTAAGGTATTCGTCGAGTCTGCGGCAGTGCGGCACAAAAACCGAGCAGAAAAGTATACGCGTAGAAAATTGCGGCGCAGTAAACGTCTGAATAGAATTTTTCGTATTGAAATTATCTGCGTAGAATGATTTCACGTGAGGTGCGTGTAGCGTTATTCGAGTTCGCCTGACGTCACAGCGATAATATTCCACGGCACTCATTATGTATAGCCCTTGAGAGTGTACAAAAATACAATTATGTCATTATCCCTTCCTACAAAATTTGATACCGTGATCGGGTATAATGGCTACCAAAAATTTTAATGATCTCTTAGGGGATAAAAACGGCCGGATTGACGATCTTCCATGGAAAATACCGGGAGTGCGCCTCGTACGCGTCTGCATAGGGAAGAATGGGGTATAATTTCGTATTTCGCAATTATCAATATTTACTCGGCAGCGCTTATGACCAAGGTATACATCATTTTGTCGGATATCGAGGAAAAAATCGTTTCGAGCGAGCTTTTCCTCGCGTCAAAGCTCTTTCCTGCTACTATCGTATATCCGTTTCAATTGAGTATACGTATTATCTTAATTAACGCAGGACTCGATGCATTATTCATGGCAATTGGCGGAAAAGATTTTTGTTTTTTAACAAGTTTAAGATCTGAATGCTCAAAATCACCTCGATCTCTCCCTACATATATAACACATCGAGAATATCTTTTCCTCTCTATCTCTCATCATCATCATCGTCATTACCGTCTCCCGCAAGCGATTACAGCTGCATATTAAAATCGAAAATGCCGGCGCTAAGCGCCTATATTGGCACACGTACTTACGATCGCGAGAAATGAGTTTCCCTCAAGCAATCTTTTCAAAGCCCCGCATTTTTCCGCTCGGGGAGTCCCCCCCCCCCCCCCCAACCCGCCACCCCGACTGGAGAACCACCAGCGAACGCATAATCCAACGAGTGTTTAGTACACCCAGGATTTACATATATATGCGCTATACGGACGAGGGAGAGCGAGATAAGATGCGCTCCCTAATCGCTCGTGTGAAAGCTCGTTGCGGCGCGCGATTCAGTGCCGCGGCCGACGTCAGAGAGCAGCTGCAAATACGTCATACGCCGCGGCAACGGCGTCACGCTAAGCGCGAGCCGATGCCGCGCGATTTTCATTCTTTTTTCCGAGGATCCATCTGTTTGTTGATATAATCGTTTGGCGCGGCTACTCTAATCCGCCGCCGTCGATTTTTCACCTCGCGGTTACAGAAGAGATTTTGTAACTTTCAGACAGTGAGCGTGGAATGTGAGAAGCGTCGACGTTACTTTTTTTTCATCTTTTGAATTTCCCGCGCGCGCGCGCGCTTTATTGGACCGAAATAGCACGGACGCGATCACCTTCGCGAGGTAATGCGCTTAATTATTGCGATTTTTTATTTGACGAAGGGAAAGGTTGTTTTGCAATGCTGAACATTTTTAGAGCTCAAACTTTTTTTGATTTATCTGTAACTCTCTCGTGTTATGTCGCAAATTCAATAAGACTGACGTATATGCGGCCTAAGCCGTGCACATTGAGGACATTTTTTACTGGTATACATTTTTCGAATGTTATAAAATAATTATTATAGAATCTTTTGAGCCTGATCTGAAAATATAATTTATAACAATATAATTATAACGAATTTCAATATTTCATTATTCTTATTATAATCTTTAGACTTATTTTAATTTTAATTTTTATTTTTTGACAAATATTAAGGAGGATGGAAATTAAATTTGCGAAGACAAATTTAACCACAATAAATTAATATTTAAAAACCGACTTATACATTGAGTAATCAATTAAAAATTGTCCATTTTGTATATTGGATTAAAAATAGGGTATGAAATCGAAGAAAAAGGAGAGAAGGTTTTTAATGTTTAGGATCAATGACCGGTACAATGAATGAGCGAGCTATGGCATAATGTCAGAGAAAACAAGAGCAATATTGCTATTCCAAGATATCTTTTGCATATTGACATATGAAAATTACTATAGGCTTTGACGTCTACACTGTTATCACATCTTTTTTTCTTTTTTTTTTATACGAATTGTACAGCTATCGCAAGGTTACATAGCTATTTCGTTTTTTTTTAACATTTGCTTTGGCCCCCTGACGATTTATCATGTTTTTTTTTTCAACTTCGCAATCGATTTAATACTACGTGTCTTTCTACACGTATAGCTATTTAATTCAAAGGTTCTTTTATCTTAAAGTAATATATATATACGTACATAATTCTATGCCAAACGATTCGACTACTATCGCATATTATGTAAATTATCTTTTCACTTTCTTTCGACGTGTCACTTACCCAGAAATTTTTCCAATTTTTTAATTTCCGGCTTGTGTATATATAAGATATAACACAAAGCTCGAATTTTTTCCAGACCTTGTAATCGACGCGCATTAATCAAATCAGCCAGAATAAAAAAATTTCGGAATATAATTAAGATTTCTTTTTAATACCATGAGACCCTGACATGCATACCTGTGTCTGCTCCAATTCAGACTCCTAATCGCGCGTAAATAGCTTTTTATTTGTAAATGATATTTTATTTATTATGTTGCATATGGATGAGAGATTGTGTACATTTTTAATTTTACAGTATTACAGCACAACGAGAATCGACGTATATTTTTGCGTATTTTACAACAGCGCGAAAATTAAATCAATGACATTCTGATTAAATATAGTTTTCGTTGCTTATACTACAATTTTCGTTGTTACAAGTTTGATCGCTGACTGACGCAGCGTCGCCGAATTCGGACAAATATATTTAAATAAAGACACATATAATCTGGCGAATACGTGCTTTCCATATCGTGCACAGCGTTTCCGACGGCGTATAATTGCGGACGATCAATTTTTTAAAAATTACCACTATACACCGTCTCTCCTTCGTGGGACAGGCAAGAAATTAGTATAATATCTATACCTACACACATGTGTTTTAAATTAATTTAAGAAAAATTTGCATAGCTGGAATTTTCTACGTCACAGAATATTTCTCTGACTTTTGCCTTGACGATCAGATGATTCAAAAGTCGGTTACGCATCCAGTATTACACCGGCGTTGATGAACTACACCGTAATATATACTGCTCGCACACTATCTTTGGCAATTCGGTCGAGGCGAAAAAAAAAATTTATATGTATAAACTTCAACGCTCCAACGAATTGTCATCGCGACGCAGTCCATCCGGTATAACACCTCGAAACTGATATAACAAGCTCGACAAAAAGATGCCGATGTATATGTTATTAGATAATAATTTTTCCCGTAACTTACGTGTGTACATTTATATATATACCGAAGCTCGTGTAGGTAAACACGCTGCTCGTCTCGCGCTAAAAAGGATCTCTCGCGCGTCATTCGCGAGCCGGAAAAAAGTCTGCGGACCCCTGCATCCTCTCCATCTCTCTCTCTCTCTCTCTCTTATACATACATATATATATATATATACTTGTGTTGTCTTGTTGCGCGCAGCGCAATCGAAGCCGCCTATATTTTCACGTCCATTCATCAACTCGCGGCCGAGAGAGATATCGCTCTCTTAATTGACGATCGCATAGCGTTGCGTCTTTTATATAGTGTGACACATACCCGCGACAATGATCCTTCGACGCCGGGAGTCTCGTGCGGTGCAGCACGTTCTTTTTTTCCTCACTTTTTTTTTAGAGATAGAATAATTTTGTATGGACGCACGAGTAAACAGAGAAAAACCGCGCTTCCTTATTATATTTGCGTGTTTTTATTGGAACATAGAAGATTCGGCGCGCGTGTTCACGTGGCGATATGGCGTTGACAGTGATAATTGCCTTAATTTCGCGTGACGCGATATTGCGTTATGATTGTTTAGTTTTTCTTTTTCGAGGCTTAATTACTTCCGAGGAACTTCGGTTATGCAATCGATGTGGGATAAGACGTCTGAGTTTTGTAATGAGGTTAGAGAACTTGGACGAGAGATATGTCGTTTGTGAAATTTTAGCAGTGAGTTCTCGAGCTTTATCGGGACATGATGTACCGGTGTCGAGCTTTTTTTTTGTATTTCGAGATTTTAAATTAATGTTCGAGATATTTTGTTAAAAAAAGAAAAAAAATTACGCTAACTATTAAGGGGATGTCGGAGCCATCGTGACGGGTTATGACTCCGGCCGTTCTCATTATTTGTTGAGCACGTGCTTAGTATCATCAAAAATTGAATTGATAATTATTCGAAATCGTACAGGTTACCCCGGAACGCAAAGCTTTTCTCATTCAATATCTAAAAATTTTCAAATAATGAATTTATTGCACAAAAAAAGTGACGGTCACGTTACGGATTCCCAAAATTCATATCGGGCAGCTGTTCTCATTATTCGCAAAAATTATGAATATACACAGAAATCTGAGATGGAGTAAATATGAATAATTATAATAACTACCTCGGAACACTGCACTTCAGTGCAATAAACAAGAGTATGTTCTCGCTATTTATGATCAAATACAATTTTTGAGGTTATGTAATATATCTCATTTAATTTGCATGGCTCCGACCTCCCCTTAATTGATGATTCAATTTTCTACCGTTAGTAGATAAGTTTCTACCTCGATTTTCGATCAGGGAATTCATCTCATTTTTATGATTTCATTGCCTGATCCCGTGATAGACGTGGTCCATCGTAAAACTTCATCATTCATTTATGATTGTCATAATATCGATGCGTTATCGAGGAGAATAAGAAAAAAACAATTTAAAGTGTTTCGGTCAAAGGTCACAGAACACACGTGTCTCCAGATGATCTATTTTTAGAATTTTTATAATGTTTATACTTGTTAAATATTTATTTTTATTTAGCCTGAATTATTCATCGCAATTCATATTTGTATGTAGTGTAATAGTGATGATTACGAAATAGTAAATCCTAAACAAATGCATAAGATATATTTCTTGATCTTCCAATCAGAAAAATATAGAAAATAAGAAGTTTACACTTACTACCTGTATATTTAATAATCAGCAAAAGTGGATAATCTTCAATAAAACTGTCTGCCGCGGTGCATCCGATAAAAAAACAGCCTTTGCGAGACGCAAAATTAGCCATTTATGTTGTTAAATGCGGAAGCGCATTTTCATCCGAAAATCTAGAAAAAAAGGACGTCTTTTTGCGGTAAAATGATAATACTGTCAGCGATAAAAATTTTATTGCAAGACGATTTTACGTTGGATCGAAAGAAAATCATTTTGTTGCAAAATCCCACCTCTCGAATATTTCTTTTCGGTGCATTTGTCGAGTCCAGCGGTTCCTCATATACCAGTCGCAATTTTATCAAAATTTTGTTAATGCTCAATTCCCATTTCACTGAAATCCTGAATCACCTCTTATTTTCTATTCTCCCGCGTACTATCAACAAATACAAATCACCATAATCGATAATGAGCAATATACGCGCGACGCGCACGCGGGGAGAACGGTAAATTTAATTTGAGAAATCCAGAAGCGCTAATGAATTGGTATGGCCGTTTTTATCTCCGGCCTAGCCATTATAATATATTCAAATGTATAACCGACAGTAAAATGTTCTTATGAATCTCGCCGAGCGCGAGACAGTCATTAGCACTTTTTTTCCCGCCGAACTTTAAATCCCGCGCGCGATTCCCCTGTATCAGCTACGATCGTTACATCGCATTATAATGAACCAACCCGGAGATTCTAATCGCGAGGTCTACCGGCACCTATATATATATATAGATACACCGAACCTGTCCGATAACGCTCGCGTGCATGTGTCGCCGCTTTGAGGAAATGGAGATATCGAGAGAATATCGGGCATCGCGTCCGTCGGGTCTGCACGTAATTGAAAAGCGAGAAAGACAGGGAGAGAGAGAGAAATAGAGAGAAAGAGACGGGTATACGTGCGCGGAGAGGAAGCGCCGCTCGCGCGCGCGCGACCACGTTACAAGTGAATTTATTATAAAATTCGGCGTATAACACACGGGCAAACCGATGTCATCGGCTATTTTTATATTTATTTTAGCGTGGCTTCAGTTTAGCGCTGGGAATTACAACGATTTGTATACGTCATCCGTCCATTGGAACATATACACGTCATTATATCACATATGATAGCCGGTGAAACTGCTTTTTTTTTTTAATTCGAAGGTGTATGAGGGAAAGAGCACGTTTACCTCTGCACGCTCGGTCTTGATTCGGGGAATTGATAATTGCCAGATCTTGTGGTGAATTTTCTGACTTGTGTCGGAAGTGAGATTTAGAAAATTTCAATCGTCGCGGGTGCTTATGGCGACTGTCAGAGTCACGCGGGGGTAGACTAGATTTTTCCGAAACGTTTTACGGTTAAAAAATTGTTGAGATGCGTGTAATTAAAAGTATCGTCATTGTATTCCGATGGAAAGTGAATGCAATGTTTGTAAAAATGTTTCTACACGATTTGCGGTGTTGACAATTGCATTCCTTTGATGATTAATGGATTTCTACAGAACGTATACTAAATAAAATTTTATCTTTGAAATTTGACTTGTACTTTGAAAAATTGTTCTACCGACGGGGATTTCCACTAATGTTTGTTTCTTCGTTTTTTTCTTACCCGTCGCTTCATACATTATGCTACTTTGAAATCTTGATTGTAGTTATAAAGACGGTTGATTGTATACATTAACTTTACGTTAGAAAAACGTAATTATTGAAGCATAAATTTTTTGTCAATATTTTGTACAAAAATGTAATCTTTTATGTAACTTCAATTTAAAACATAAAGTTTGATTAATCTATGCACATTCTGGGACAAATGCGATCCGTCGCGATATTGGCATTCTCGAAATTTTCAGAGACACAACACAGATTTCTTAGTCAAAACCAACGCATTCAAAAGTGTTCCAAGTTCTGCCAGCGACAGAAAGCTCTATATACATCAATTAAAATATACATTTTCAAGTAAACGGTAGATTAATTAGAAAATTACCATCTGGCACTAATAACGATAAGAAATTAATGAAAATCTTGAAAATTTATATTATATAATTACCTCATTTTCTATTAAAAATAGAGATTGGTACATATACAGGGGGCGGCTTTCTCCGTCGGATTGGAAAGCAGACGGCTGCATAGTGAGAATGAGGAAATTAATCGGAAAATTTCGTGTGTAAAAGTGACAATAACTTTAATTTAAACTCTTGGAAACAATAATAAATGCAGAGAAAAGTTATACGAGAAAAAATGTGGGTATTTATACCTTTTGCGTTTTAATCCGTCGGAAGAAATAAGTTACTTCAAAATTATCTAATTTTTTTGTATTTGAAAAATTTCTTGTATGTACAAGCAAAATTTATTATTCTCCAAGCATAATTTTATTGCAGAGCATTGCAGTGGTTTGCATTTGCCGCGTAAAGCATCGCGTATATATACTTAAATGCTTGAGCCACGAAACTCGTGTTCGCACTAACACTTGTTTGTACCACTAAAAATCATAAGTTAGACGGTGTTTTTTTTTACTTTCTTGATATGAAACTGTTTAGTCTGAATAAAGAACGTAAAAAGAATTTAAGTTTATTTGCTTCGTTTATGTTGTACTGTTTTTATTTTACACTGCGAATTCAAAAACCAAAACGAGGCAATTCAAAATTATAACGAATTTTATAATTTTTATGCAATACTGGAATCCGAGAGTTAGATAATAATTTAACGTCATTTTAAATAATCGTCCCACCGTCGCAGTCGCTCGAAGCCGTTGTTAATTTTTCAAAAGAATTTTGCATTCGAATCACAAGCTCTAAATCGTCCTTAGCGAGTTTTGAAAGTAGTTGTCTCTGTAAGTAATATGCACGTGATGATGAGGCGAAAATTCGTTCTGTCACCTTGTTTTGGGAAAGGAAGAGAGAAATCCTCTGAAAGAATTTTGATTTCGTTTATGCTAATCTCCCTGCGATAATTCGGTTCCAAGATATTTTTTTTTCTTTTTTTTGGAAGCACGTGCAAGAATGAAGTTTGAAAAGGAGGTATATTTCTTTTCTCTTCGAAGCTGTCTAGACCTTACGTAACTCTGAAGTATCAGAAATATCATAATTTTTTATTTTGGTTTTTGAAGACACGCTGTATCACGAACGTATTACACGCGTATACCAATCGTTTGCATATCTCTAAAAAAGATTTTCTAAGCACGCAAAAACAATTTTACAGTACGCGCAGTCAACCATTTACGTGCACGCAGAAATTAATAAAAATTTGAGTTTAATAACTGCAATTCTTTTATTTCATCTAATGCTACTTTTGTTACTATTTTTTGAAATTAATATTTAAATTAAACATCCTGCCGAATGAAGTTGAAATTGCCTGATTTCAAAATATTTATACATATGATTCCATAAGGTGTTTATTCGTAAGCCGCAGACTTCGTTGAATAGTATGTATTTGCATAACAGAGAAAAATCACATATTAATAGATCTTTTTTTTATTGTTCGTTAAAATAAAATCAATTCTTCCCGCGCTTTACAAGTCCAATATTTTCCACGAATAATCGGCAGTTTTTTTTCTAGAAAAATCGTTGAAAAATTTTGCAAAATATTGCAAGTATCGAAGGAAACAATAGTTGCAACATTGCAAGCGTAAATCGAAAGCTTGCACACTGTGTACAATGACGCGCGCAGCGATTCCGAAGCACAGCGCAGCACAGTTTAATCAAATAAAGTTGTCGTGCGCGGATGCGTGCGGATGAATTTCGATAAATCCAGTCGGAGAGATACATTTCCGACAATGCGTAGTGCGTGTAAGCGCGATTTCTCGCGCGAATCCGCGCCTATCGCGCCTAACCCAGATAAAGTTTTTCTCGGAAATTTCAGAAAAATTCTGTCTTCGCCAGAACTGCGCGCGATAAAGCACCTTGGGTGATCGAGAGCCGTTTGAGATAGTGCGTTACATATACAACAAAAAAAAAAATGGAAAAAAAAATTTTAGTTCCTCCGCAGCTACATCGCCTCGAGCGCGCGCGGTCTAAATATAAAAAGTGCCGCAAATTTTCCAAATTGAACCATCGTAATTGTGGACATTAGCGCATCATCACGGGTAACTGCATTTTTACACTTCTCGCGTGTACGCACGATCGGGAATAAATGTGAAACAAAGTATTGACAATATTTGCCTCGATGCGTATTTGATGTTCATGTAATAATCCCGGAACGACACTTAAATAACAATTAATGAAAATCCAAACATAACGAAAACGAGATTCATTGCGCGGAATATTTTCGTTCCGGCCGGATCGACGATCGATAAACCCAACCCCTGCGTTGGGGAAGGTTCGTCGTGAATTTCAAACCGATTTTCCATCGACGAGTCGCAATTAGTGACTGTACGTTGAAAACAAACGATTCTGCGGCTACATCTACTTTGGAACTTTGTTGTCATCTTATCGGTATCTATAGTGTGTACAACACAGACTCACACACACACACACACACACAGACGAGCTGCCGGTGCTTTTTTCTCCGTTGCAGCCTGTTTGAATAATGCATTTCTCGGATCATCGATCAAGAAAATCATCGCGAGAATTAGCATCGCTTGTATTGTCGCCGACAACAATTTTGCAGAAAATACAAAGTTCAACTGTCCTTCGATCCGCATGTGGAGACCTGAAAACGTGTTCGACG
This sequence comes from Philotrypesis tridentata, assembly GCA_018906965.1. Classification (NCBI taxonomy): domain Eukaryota; kingdom Metazoa; phylum Arthropoda; class Insecta; order Hymenoptera; family Pteromalidae; genus Philotrypesis; species Philotrypesis tridentata. The sequence continues at coordinate 2,075,997 of JACCIB010000022.1, forward strand.
GGCGGAGGGGGTTGTATACATATACACGGCGTTGCGTATATACGCATTCGATGAGAGAATAATAAGAGAGTGAGACGGCTGTGAGTTTTTCATTAAAAAATCATTTATTGACTGAACTTACGTAACTATGTGAGACGCGATTATTTACAAGCACATACACAGTATCGTGACTGCCATTCCCGGCGGCGACGATTCGCTCGCAGTGCGAATATGCGCCCCGCGCGCGGGAATGCCGTTGGTCCGTCGGTTTTCGTTTCTTTATCTTCTAAACGGCTAATACATAAATAAATAAATAAGAATCGAGCCTAGGGGGTACGAGTATACAAACTTAATGGTCAATGGCAAGAATCGCGTGTGTGGGAGTATGAGGTGTGCGCGCGGTGATTATATGGCTGATATACGTATGCGGTTAATAAAGTCTATATAGTGTGTGCAGAAAAAAATGATGCGAAAAGTAGATTACAATATATAATGGAGAGATAGCATGATGGCGATGTCGATGATTGTAATTTAATGTACAAAGGGGGGCGGGGGGGGGGGGACATTTTATTTGGCATATCACAGGAGTAATCGAATTACACAAGTCGCAGAGAGCGAGCGCATCGCTTGCATTGCATCGATATATAGCAAAAAATAAGCCGATAACATACAGTCGTTAGAGTGCGCGCGCGGACTCGCCGTTACGAGAATCGTCTCTCTTTTTTTCTCCCCCTCGTGCACAGAGAGAGAGAGAGCGAGGAAGCGATGTCACTTGCGATGCAAATATCGCGCCCGACACTCGCGCACCTAAGTGTATACAGCGTTGGACGTCGAACGTCGAGGAGAGAGCGAGTGTCCGCACAGGCGTATAAAGTAGCGGATGCGCTTCAATCGTTGATCTCGAGGTTGGGCGCGTAGGGCTCGAGGGTGCCGTAGATCTGGAGCGAGCAGACGCAGCCCGAGTAGACCTTCATGAGCTCGGTCCTGCCCTCCTCGTAGACGAGCTCGACGTTGCGGTAGGTCTGTATGCAGCAGTAGGTGCCCTTGTCCTGGCAGCGCGAGCCCACGTGGTTGCACTTGACGTGCTCGAGGTCGCGGGGGATGCGGCGGCCGCCGGGGTCGGGGATGGGCACGACGGTGTAGTTGCAGAGCGAGCTGTTCTGGGCCTCGCGGACCTCGAGCTCGTACTCGCGGCGCTCGTTGTCGAGGAGCAGGGGCCGCTGGCTGAAGGACTCCTTGTCGCGCTCGGTCCAGTGCCGGCGCTGGCTGAGCCGCTTGCCGCGGGGTCGGTGTCGCTGCTGCTGCTGCTGCTGCTGGAGGCGGAGGGGGTCGTCGCCGTGGGGGAGGCGGGGCAGGAGGCCGCGGCGCCGGTGGAGGGGCCTGTCCGGGTGCCGGACGCCGTCCTGGAGCTGGTGGCGGGCGGCGGCCGCGGCGCTGCGGTGGAGCCCGTGCCAGCGGCCGTCGGCCAGCTGGAGCAGCAGCAGCGCCAGGAGCCAGCCGAGCTTCGCTCTCGGCATCGCGCGGAACGCGGCCGGCGACGTGGGACTGGCGGTCCCGCGGTGCGTGAGTCGGGCGGCGGTGTTCGATCTCGGTCTCGGCGCCACTGCAGCGCGTAACGTCTCTCGCAAGCGTCGAGCGCAAGACTGAGCTTTCCGCGGCCTCCCCGAAGGATTTTTTATCCTGGCGAATCGCCCCGCTCCCGGCGGCGGCGGTGGACCCGAGCGGGCGCACGTACCGCGTGCTGCTGCTGCCGCTGCTGCCGCTGCTGCCGCTGCCGCCGCTGCGCCGTGGGCCCGCCCCACCTGCCGCGCCGAGGCGCATCTCTCTCTTCTCTCGGCCGTCTCTCCTCTCCAAATCCTACCACGGAGCTCTCGCTCTCCTCCGAATAAATGGCGTTTGACGTCAGCGACGGCGGCGGCGGCGGCGGCGGCGGCGGCGCTTCCTACTCCGTCCTCTTCTGTCCGCGGATCGACTATTATCAGTCCGTCCTCCTCTCGCGGCCCATACGCGACGACGCGAGAGAATGGAAAAAGGGGGAAAAAGCGCACTGACCAGCGCAATACGCGGCGAGCGATCGACGCCTCGCCGTCGTCGTCGTCGTCGTCGTCTTCTTCTTCGCGCGTTGCCGACTCGCTACTGGCGTCCGTCTCGTTCGAGCCGCGCCGGTTTCGTACACAGCGCCGGAGAGAAGGAAAAGCTTAGAGAGAGTTGGAGGAGGTCGTCGCCGAGAGAGAGAGATAGAGAGAGAGAAGTGCTAATTGGTGGATGGGAGGGAGATGAGCTGGTGTGCGGAGCTTGTGTGGTGTGCTTTCGTCATTTACGTTATCGGCGCCGTACATCGATAACATCTGCGCCCATACTACTCGTTCACGAGCGCTCCGAGTTGCTGCACGCGGCGGTACGGCCGTCTGGATTTTTCGCCGACGATCGTCTCTGTCCGTCAGTGAGAAACGATTATGCGCACGCGAATTTCGCAAAAAGGGCTTGATGCGATAAGCGAAGGTAAACGGTTTGTAGAAAAATATTAGATCAATCGATTACTTCCATGATTATACTTACGAAACGTCACCGAGGGATAAACTCACTTCTATTAGGCATTAAAGGCTACTATTTTCATAAAATTTGAGTAATACAGTATTTCGTGCTTATGCGGATGGCTCCCGCATCAGGTCGCGCAAATCAACAGGTATAACATTGCGACGGCCACGAAAAGCTCAGCGTCGCGCGCACCTGTTGCAGCGCAAGGGGGTTGCTACGCTGTTTATATATAGGATCTCGGTAAAAAGTAGCACTCGGATTTTTCCTGTTTATTATTCGTATTTTTTTTACAAGAAAACTCAGCGTTTTGTAACGTAATTGCAGTTATATATATATACTCTAAACCGGTACGAGAGACACTCGCAATTATTGAGTAATACGCGATATTGCAATTATTGAGTATAGTGCTTCCACGTGGTCGAGAAGTTTCTCATTTAAAATGCGTGTTCGTAACAGTGAATTAATGCAATCTTGAAGGAACTCGAGTCATGGGGCAAGGAGAGCGTAAGCGCGTTAAATGGTACAGAGTAATTATGTATCTTTCAGTTGGCTATATATTTTCGGTTAAAATTTACAGAAAAAACAGTGGTTATGCATGTTTTACATTCTTAAAGCTTTCCCTTAAGACACTTTTATAGTCAAATAAAATTGAATTGTTAATAACAAGTTCGATGCTCGACGTGTTTGTATTCAAGAGGCAAAAAAGTACACGGAAATCGTTTCGGTAATGTAGAGCTGAATGACCGAATAAAACATTCACTATAAGTAAAGCTTTTTTCATAACTATTTTTCATACTATAGCTGTGCGTAAATAGATAAATAATTGTTTTTGAAAATTATTGCGATATGCGTATACCGTATATTGACTTGATGGGCGTGACTCTTGAAAATTGATGATGACCGAGCTTGCAAGCATATCCAAGGCGTATGGGAAAATCCACCAAAAATAGTCAGATAATTATAGTTCGAAAATTAAAAAAAAATATATTGCACTACACCTCTGAGACAGCGTTTCTCTTGTTTTGTAGACTACACAGAAAACAAACAAATTAGTGTTCCCACGAAAGAGACTTTTTTTTAACAATTTCGATATTTATGTGTGAAATTTAAGAAGCAAAAAATGTTTTTTTTACGCAGTGCATAGTTCTCAAGTATTTAAATATTTATCACGTATAATCGTTATTCAGTAGGGTAAAACAGCTTAATTTAAGCTGTAGAACGTTAAAATCGGATTGTTATAGATTGCGAGTTATCGGCACTTATAATCATAGCAATGGTGCCTCTTGCAAATTTTTCTTGAATTTTTCTTGATCAATTTTTAATTGGAAAACTATACGTTTTTCAGAAAAAACTGATAATGATAAATAGTCCTTAAATTCAGTAAAAGAATACACTTAAATTTTTTCAGATCGATCCCAGCAATTTGTCGATTTTGCAAGAACCGAAAGAATTAAGATAAACGATTCTTAATTGACTAAAATATGTCGAAATATCAAAAATAACTGCCATTAAAATCTGTACAAGTACAATCTGTAGTTTTATACAACTAAAATTACAAGGAAATACATAAATACATTTGTCGGTGTAACTAAAATTTTCACTTTTATTTACCTCCCACCAAATAAATTCGCAGCGAAAAACGAATGTTCTACAGCCTTGCGAAACCTTTCCAAACTAACATCATTTCCTTTTTAAAAATAGTGATAGCCTTTGTCGCGAAGCATTTAATACGAAATTCTGATTGGTTGCTAAGTAAACAAGACTATAAGTTACCATGATTCATAGTTCATGACTGATATGTCGAGTGCAAAGTATAACCCAAATCGCGCGCGAAGTGTCCTCTTTAAAAAAGTGTTTCCACAAGTAAATTTCATTATGATTTGTCTAATGATTGGCATATACATCGATCCCCAAACGTACAATATCAATTAAAATTTCGAGGGGCGCTATGTGCTTATCCCCATTCGAAAAAACACACCACCCCATCGTCATCGCCGTAAATACATCGCCGTGACGCTGTTGCGCGTCGACTTTCGCGGATCCACCGAGCGGCACGTTCTCCGTTTCGACACCCCGCGATCACGTGAAAGCCACCCGGCTGCGCAAATAAATCCCGCGAAGCTCCGTCGCGAAAGCCGTCTATACGCATATGCGGCACAAATATATGGTATATATAGTCACCGCAGCCGCGCAGGCTGTGCAGGTGATCGTCTAAAATAAATACTTGAGATCCGTCTGCGCTCGTTTACCTCGTCGATGGGGCCGCGTATTATATACAGTCGAGGCGAGATAAGAATTAATTCGAAACGGCGCGAGACGCGGCGACGGCGACTTTCGAAAAAGTACACGTAGTCTCCGGGGCCGCCTTGGCCGGCGGCGGCGCGCGCGAGGAACCCCCCCGAGCTTATGGCGAACCGTAGAGAGAGAGACGTCGTTCCTTTTTCTTCTTCGCGAGTATAGACGCACGACGGATTAAACGTGTGTGTATATATATATATATAATGCGAGTCTCGGACGCACATACATTTTTATATACCTGACGGGCACCTCTTTCGCGAGGGGGAGAAACGAGGAAAAAGTGTCGCTTTACTTTTTGGCTTATTTGGTTTTTCTTTTTAATGTGATTTGACTCGCTCACTTGGGCTTATACAGCGTTATCGGCGCAATACCTTTATTTCGGAGGCTAAATTTACGGGTTCGATCGAGCGCGCGATATCGAGTATGTTTCGCGAGGGCCGGACCATTCGGACTCGATTTTTCGCATAGGTGCGGCGGAGTAACGTAGTAAGTGCGAATTTCAGTCAGATGAAACGTTTCTTCTTTTTACATTCGAAGGAGCGGAGAAAAATTGTCCTATAAATGACTTGAATAATCGAATTTACGCATCTGCAATGAAATTATTAGATAAATTTGGCTGGGAATCCTTCTAAAAATAAGTAGTCACTATGGATTTATTTTATTTTTCTTTGATTATATTGTTATTATTATTATTATTATATTATTAATAGCGTTGATATGTTTGACAAAACTATTATAAAATTATTGCGATGTAAGAGATTTTTTCTTACATATAAACTCGAAAATCGAGATGTGCAACAGATTTTCATTTTATGCAGAAGCATTTTATTCAGTAAGATTTTTTCTTAATCGGTGCTTAAAATAAATTTTTTTTTGAGCGAAAAATTAAAACTAAGGGTAAAGGGTTTTTCCTTGAAGCGGAAAACCGATCAAGTTTTCGGCCTTTGTTGCGGATATAGAAAATATCGCGCAAATCACGGTCCGACGGATGGCGATTTGTCGAGTAACAGTTACCCTTGCTTTACTGGTACCGACAGCTTTCAAACTCTTAATTCACAATAAGTACCATCGAAATCTTAAAAATAAATAATTCAAATATTATCAAAAATTTTGTTTTTAAACTAATTATTTGGTTGAATTTTTGTTCTTTTTTTGTTATGTTTTACTGTGGATAATAAAAGTGGCAGATATCTCCAAATCTGAAATAATTTACCTGAACCTTAATTTAAATCACTAAATTTTAAAATAATTCTTGAATCATATTTGAATCACGTTAGGCTGGACCTCTCGACAAAAAAAAACAATTTCTCTTCGCGGAAAAGATAAGAAGCAATGTAAAATGTATTATTAGAATGCTTAATCACAAATTCAAAACGTTCTTTTAAGCGATAACATATTGATATAGAAGTTGCAATTACAAATTATTTTCGGTGTACTTGTGTTATAATCAGGAAGTTTTAGAGATTACATAATACAATATTGGAAAATAGGCCGAAGAGTATATCAAAATTTATAAATAAGTTCTTTAAATATTTCAATTATACATGAGTTTATTTAATCAATTTACCAACCAAATATGGGAATCGTTTTTCTCCGATAAAAAAAGAGCCAGAGGGATCGATCTCTGTTTACTCGTCGGGGATCGGCACGTGGATTGTGAATTGATTTTTTTTTTGTCAATAATCACGTTAGATAATATTTCTCCGAAGGTTGTAAGTATTGAATATGAGAAATGTTGCTGATATTAATTGCTCGCAAAATTGATCGTGAAAAAGACTAGATTAATTAGCGGGTGTTACTTGACCTTGTCTCTCCGCATTTCGCGTTACATGAAACTTTTGCTCGTCCGCTGGGACCATTTATTCTGCATTGTAATGGAGAAAAATACAATTTTTTACGAGTAAAAATGCACACCTTCAATGATTTTGATAAATGAATTTCTGCTTTTGGAATTCCGCCGATCGCGGTAAAAATTAATTGCTCAAGACAAAAAGAGAGAGAAAAAAAAGCGAAAATTTCAGGTTAACAATCCTCTCTTTTTCATTAGAAGATTCAAAATGATAAATTGTGTAGTGCCGTAGAATATGTGAACCTCCGCGTTTCTCAAAACATTGCGGGATGTGCGATAGAAGCATTACTTCTTTGATATTATATCATGCATGCTTTTTTTTTCTTTTGTAAGTCTTCGTATCTGTAAGTCAATTAGCTCATTATCAATTCATTACCATACATCTTGTGTATTACTTATGATTACAAATACTTACAATTTTGTAATTGTTTAATTTTTTTTGCTTTCAGTACTTGACACTATGTATTGTCGATCCATCAGTTTTATGTAAGCGATTTAGATAAATTACTGTGTCAATAACTTTTTTTCACCGGTGGCATCAGCCTAAAGAGATCCACCAGACTTTTCGCTCGGGTGTACAATACACTGTTGTAACGAAATAATAATAAAATCCGAGATGGTATTAAAATAAAAAAAGAAAATTATTTTTCAAAAAATTGCGCAAAAACAATTTTTAAAAACCGGAGCAGGGTAACATATTGACGAGCAATACGACAATAGCGTGGATTTCAAATTGTTGTGATGACTATGCGTTTTAAAAATTGGGGCATCTCGCATTTGACATTCAACCATTAGAAGCCGCGCCGCGCGATATGCCGATTATAAAACTTTGAAACGCGAGCATTAACGTCACGATATAGAGCTCATGTAGGACATCCGACAGCAAAGATAGACGAGGAAACTCGAACGGGATGTTTCCTCGATAAGTTACGCTTTTCCTGAAAATCTATGCTACTCCGGGAATTTCACACGATTGTTTTTCCTTGAATTGTCACCTTTAATAATACTTTCCAACTGTAATGGGGTACAAGCAATTAAGCTGCGCCGTCGTCACTTTGTCCAAATGGTCGGGGCCGTGATACGGCTTCTAGAAGTTCATTACACTTTCAATAATCACGCTGAGAGGTGACTTGTCATTTTTGTGTCATTATACATTCTTCAGCCAAATTTTAATTCCGCGCTTATAGATATATATGCACATACGGGTGATTCTCCGTGAAATCGACCGATCACTTCAACTTGATGAAATACACTTCCCTGAATTTTTTCAGATTTTTCGCATCGATTATCTCTGAGCTAGAGGAGGTAAAATCAGGTTTTTTGCATTTTTTGCTGATTTTCGAAAATTCATAACTTCTCAGGGAAGCATTTCTCACTACAGACATGGATAGGAGTTTTTTAAGAAAATTTTGTCTAGTTTTCAAAAAAAATACTTTAAACGTCGTATATACACGTTGCAACTATGTTATAATACATTTATGCCTTAATAGTAGCAAAAGTGAAAGTTCGCTCCGGACTACGACTACCAAAAAATTCCTGAAGATACCTTTTTTCAGTACAAAGGCGCCTGCGAAACTCCTAGAACAATATGGAGCTACTGTAATAAGCTAAAAAATTGGATTTCCTATCTGAAAAAATATATTTAAATAGTAAAAAAATTCTAAGTATTCTTGAGATTTTTCTTAATCAGCAAAAAAACCTGATTTCACCAACTTTGACCTCCTGTTGCTCAGAGATAATCGACGCGAAAAATCTGAAAAAATTCAGGGAAGTGCATTTCATCAAGTTGCAGTGATTCAATATGGTTGGAAACAAATTTAAATTTTGATCGTTCGATTTCACAGAGAATCGCCCATATACATGTGCGGAATTCAACTCGTTGGTCTCATGCTCGTGTGTAAATGTGCGCGCGAGAGACGGAGTGGAAAAGTGAGTCCGAACCTTCCGAATTACTGCATTGACATACTTGATTTCTAAAATATACATAGCTTGTCCCGTTATTTCTCTGTAAAATTTTAACTTTGAACCGATATCTAACATAAATGTTATGCTTTTCAAAATTTTCTTGAATGCACGAATACGATAGTATCAGAGAGTCGCAAAAGAATAAATTCTTTTACGGTGTGCTAGAAACAGCGGATACGCGCATTTTAACGCGATACAAGATATATTTATTGATGTTATCACCAATAACTGAATGGTTAGCAATTATGAATGGAAAATATCGAATATAGAAATACCGACAGACTTTCCGTGATTGTATTTTTTTGAAAATCCTGAACAAGCCTCTAATTCCGTAATAGTCGCTCATTCTTTTATTTTTAAATTAATTTAATTTTTATCCTCCAGATCTTTGCGGGAAAAACAGTGTCGACGCGGGAAAACCTGCTGCAGATTTGCGAAAATAGCAGACTTGGGAAAACGCGGATTGGTAAAACTGTCTTCTCACACCCATTCATTTTAGGCAAAGTGTTGGAAATTCGGCGCTCGAGATTGCGAGCATCGCACATACAAGAGTCAATAAATTCGTAAGAAGAGAAAATACGAATTATCAGTGTATTGTGCGTAGATATTTTTTGTTTTGATGACTCGGCAAGACTTGGAGAAACCGCGAGACACTCTTAATTCGCGAAAACATAGTACGCACGATTTCGTTCATATATATAGGAATCACGCGCGTGTGGCTCACACATTTGGAATTTGAAAATGAGAAAGAGTTGTTTACAATAAGGTGTATATGAAGTGCGCGTATGAATTAATTCATGCATTTGCTATAATACGTCGATGGTAAACAAATTGATTAAGCATCTGTAGAAATTCGAAAGTCATATACATTGTGACGAGATCGGCTCACTTCCGTGAATAGACAAAGTGAGATTTATAATCCACGCTTTTCGTCGCTTTCACGTCTATACGCGCCTCAAAGGGATTTCTTGGAAGTGTTTGAAAACCTTCCTCTCCTTACCACGAAATTCACTGTTTTTCTGTCGATCGCACGTTATGAAAGTCTAAATTATTACAAAACCAATCGATAATCAAGTTTTCTGGAAAAGACGAGAGAGAGAATCTCGCGCCCGAGAAGTCCCTCAACCCTGACATAAAAAAAGCGACTCTCATGGTGTGGTTGCATTTACTTATTCCATCTTGCGTCAAACGTTGCGTGAAAGGCGGGTTGTTCTCTACCAGGAAAAACTAGCGTTAAACATTGTTTCGCAAGTATCGCAAAGTCGGTCTTTGAACGTATTGTTTCTCTGCAATTTATATATGTGGCGTTATTCGATGCAAAGCCGGCGTATATGTCGTTTATAAACCCCGATGAAAAATTGATCGGTTCGTTCGCTTCTATTTCGCCGGTGTGCATTAGCGGGTATTAGCTGTGTGGGTCGGCGCTGATAGCAATCTTTTACTCAAGGTTTAACTGAATTTTTCTCTCCTTCTTTTTTTTATCAGAGATAACCCACAACTATTACATACCGAACAAGCTTTCGGATTTGGTTTCTATGGATCTACTTCGTCTTTGTCAGACGCACGATGACGCAATACATTTATAATCCGCGGCATATTTGAATAGTAATGTTACGATCCAGCTTGACGTTTATTAAAATTACGTTGTCTATTAGAAAACTTTCTGGTTTTCCCCTTTTACAAGTGTCAGTTCGACTTCTGCAGCATCACGATCGTTAAGAAATGTATACAATTTGTAAACGGTTACAGCTTCGTGTCTATACTTTGTACAGTACTGCGTGAAGCTCGTGTTCTGGAAAAGCCGAGAATTCTTCGTTTTTTTTTTATCAATATTATGAAACTTGGCTCGATTACACCGATAATACAAGAAAGTTGAATCGGTATTGAATAGAATCAGTATTCACAAGTTTAGCTTTGCATATATGAATAACACAGTGGATGACAGTTTTATTGTTCGCATAAATATAATTAAATTGTTTGCACCAAGTATAATCTCACACTTCATTTCGTACTTACTTCACGAAGATTAATGTATTCGCGTGTCATAGCCTAAGGCAGTGACGAAGTCATTTGGGAATTATAAAACGGCACCGAATACAAGCCGATTACGATAACACTTCGGGCAATTAACGCATCACTATAGTACGTCAACGCCAATATACAACGCCTTCAGACCCCTGGTATAGAAACTTTGTAAAATATATTATCATAATATCAACATAATTTATGGTGAGTGTTATTACATCATAATATAATCATAGCTGATGATTTTATGTTGCCATAATTATATTATAACCATAATTGATCATATTATGTTATGATGATCTTATTATGGTACCGTAACCATATTATAGTCATATAACTGACCATATTATGTTAGCATGATCATTAACTATATTCAATCATAACTGATCATATTATGTTACCGTAACCATATTGTAGCCATAACTGACCATATTACATTAGCATTATCATTGATCATATTATAATCATAATTGATTATATTTTGTACTGACGGGAGCAGGGTTTATAATGAGATTATAGTCTATATTATGATCATTCAATTATAAAGCCGATCTATTTTCTGCCAGGAACTCTCCTGTAGTTTCTCTGTTCTACATATCTACAGCTCGGATTTACCGGTCCTTCGAATTAATCCGAGCTCTATTTCCCTATTCTTCTCGCGCTGTGTCGTGAATGTCGCGATAAATCCCGGCGGCGCGACTGCGAAAGGCACATACACACTTTATTGGCGGAGCTTCGCGCGTCATCGGACGCGATTTCGCGCGACGTCTGTAAGCCAGTAGCTCATCGAGACTCGCCTGTGCGTTACGGAGACGGAAGAAATCGAGGCGGGAAAATTAGCGCGAATTGGCTATTTACGAACTCGGAGTTTCCTTCGAGTAGTTTTTTCGAGACAAGACGAGATTGTAGATTACGAGGAGTCGTGCGCGCACATTCGATGAGCAATACTTTTCTGTCTCGTGCGATTTTTATATTTAGATTCCCGCGTGCGCATTGTAGACGCGATTACATGTTATACGTAACTGTAATCGCTTTGTTGTGGATATAGCTAGAGGTTGTATTGTACGTTTGATATTTTTGTTTGCGATAATTTTTCACGGTTAATTTCGAGTCAATGATAATGAAGTTGCATAAAAGTTTACGAATGAAAAACTGTTGTTGAAAATTCAAATTCATGGGCGATCTCGAAGTGAATTATCGGTAAACTGCGGTTTGAAGTGCAAATTGTAAGTACAAATAAAATGTTTCAATCTTTGTACAGTTTGTTAAGTTTTTGGGCAAAATATTTGCATATAGTTTGTTGCGTTAAAATTTTTGAAAGCCGAAGTGATTTAAATAATAACTACTACTTTTACCCGCAGCGATGTATGTATGATAGTGTACGATAGTGTATGTATGTTAAGTTGAAAAGTAGGTTGTAAAGAAGGCAAACAAATACATGGATTTTAATATATATGGCAAGTATATATCTTATTGAAGTTCACAATTTAATTAGTAATAAACATGAACAGCATTAATTACATACAGTTACAATATATGTTTGTATATTTGCTAAAATCGTTTCTTCTATCATACTACTACTTTAAAGCTATATTAATAATTATTATGCGCTGACTGAAGTTGAGCTATATTTTCTTACGCGCTAGTATTCTAAAAGTTTTGAGAACATCAATTATTTCAAAAATTAAAAAATTTCAAAGTGTTATTATCTTTTTCACGCTAATTGTGCGAGATTCCAAATGTTCTTAACGACAAATTTCCATAAAATTGACGAAAATATTTCAATGTAGCCCTTTCTAATCCTTAAAATGTTTAAAATTTAAATTTTTATCTGAAAATTTATTATCATTTCCTCCTTGTAACTTTAGAATATCATTTTGATGACTTTACGCAAAACTCGTAGCGTCTTCAACAATTCACAGGCAATTAATAACTTAGAGTTAAAGAAAGCCTCACAATGCAACAAATACTTGTTAGATCACTCATTATAACATTTTAATAATATTTTCCAAACAGTTAAGTAATATAAAGACAAAAATGTTTTAACCCCGATCAACTATGAAAATACCGTAACATATATAGTTTAACATTCTGAAAAAATCATCAAAATTTTGTTTTTTTATTTAAGTGCGATAAAAATCATTCTTATACACAAGTGCGTGGAATATCAAATTGTGAAGCAACACTTATTATACCGCATGTTGTGATTAATGTGAGTTTTTTTGTAAATATTATGTTTAACAAGATAATTTTGTTTAACAATTCGTTGAATAGAGAATACAATCTAGATATACATTTAGATTCGTTCGCTATGCTCAAACTGCATATATAGATACACACATTAAAAAATAATGTAAAGGACTTTGCAGTAAAAAAGAGTAAAGTAAATATTATAAGATATTTGTATAGATATAGTAAAAAAATAAAAATTAATAAAATTATATTATTATAATACATTAATTCATTTTACCTTGCATAATATCGTTAAAAATTATAGAAAAGTATGTAAATACTTCAATATCCGTAAAGGGTAATTATAACTGCTTTGTCGTATAAGACGACAATTTTTTACCTTCTAAACGTATTTCCTTTACTGTTGTTCTAACGTTATCCTGCAACGTTCGACGTTAACATATTCTTTCTCATAAACATTTATATGTATATATAATTATAGTTTCGTTTATATTATCGTATGCACTTATATATTTGTTATATTTTACGTAGCTGTATACATATCGACTACAGACTGAACTCGTCTTGAGTAAACGCACATTTATGTAACATATTGCTGAATTTTCGATTATTGTTGACTTGGTCCTTGTGTTTAATATATATGTGTCAGTGTGTCATATATCAAGCGTATAATAATGTATATTTAAATATGAGATACACGCACGTGTATCATTTATATTTATATATTGTATATAGAATGTATACAAATGCTTTTATTTCGCTGAAGCTTGAAGTGGATATATACCAAAAGTTTCTGAAAATATAATTATTACTTTATAATTTTAACATTCTTTAAATAGTTGTTAGTCTTTGCTCTGCAGAGTTGTTTTATTTGGATTTGTTTTTTGTATATTTGAACAGCGACTGATAATAAAGTGTTTATATGTTACGTTATACCAATAAATGATGAAAAATGCACGATTACTTTCTGGTATGTTTCCACTTTAACAATGCGTTAATTGATTTGCACGCAGCTAAAAATGCAAATTTCGAACAATATCTGCTAAGAAATTTTGATTCTTCGTACGTCGAACTTTTTTAAGTTATACTCTCGTACTTATTTAATAACTTTATAGTGCATAATATCTTTCGAAAATATTTAGCTTGCTCAGCTCTGTATGGGGTTTAATTTCATACCTAAAAAAATGTATTCACTGATAATTTTGTAAAAATGCATGTTTTTACAATATATGTGCAGTTTGTTTAGTGCTTCCAATAAATCTGAACTTTCTTTGAATTATTGTACAGATGTGATAATGTTATTAGATTTCACTACTAGTTTCGTCGTTATATATATATCATCGTTGCATTTATATTCATTTATATCTTGTATATTAATAAGAAAATTATGGTTACTGTTATTCTTTGATTAACTATAATTATATTTAATATGAACCTGGTTATTCAAAATCTAGAATGTAATTATTGTTGTTTAAGAAGGCATTTTATTATTAGTTTTTTTTAAAATAAATGTACAAATCGAATTCTTGCATATTTAACTTAATAAATACATTTTGCAAAAATGTACTTTTGTAACAGGTAAAGATCCAACTGATTATTTTTGTTTCTCAATACTCATTACTTTGTTATGAATACATATATTGCGTATGGATAACAAGGCATTTTTTATTTACAAGATGTTCATTGAAAAATGTACATGTTTGGTCTTTCACTTCTAGCTTTTGGTACTTTCAATGGTTTATTGTTTAAGTGTAGATACTTTATCATTTCATAAAGTTTAAATAATTTTTATTAAAATTATACATATACATGTTTTTAATCTATACATAATTGAGAAATAGTTAATAATATTTTGATCTATTTCTGAAGTTGTGAAAAATTATTTATAATGATTTTTTCTGTTATAGACTTTAAAATTTAAAATCTATATTCATAATGTGATCTCCAATTGGTGGGGTGTACTTACCATGACCTATGAAATATTGAAATCTATTATTTCTGCTGGCATAAGTGCAAAACTGATTTTATTTAAGTAAGCGCAAGTAACATATAATTAATATCATTTGCTTCAGTCTTTTGGCAGTATAACATTAATTCTTAATAAAATAAACTTTTATTCATGTATAATTATATACTTGTACACCAAATCAAGTATAATATTGCTCTTACTGCTAATGCACTACAAAGTAGTATAGTATACAACTAAATTTTACATTAGATTGATAAATTCTTTTTGCAAATATAAACAGAAAAATTATACTTGATTTGATTTAAAGTACAATAACAGTAGTTCTCTGTGCAAAGACAGCTATTTGTTGCTGCAGTGTGGCGATTTGTTTTTTAAAACCAAAACCTTTATTCTTACGGTTTCAACAACCATCTTATATAATTATTGTTTTTAGCTTTGTCGAATTAGTAAAAATAAATATTAAAATTGTTTGTACCAACGCAGGTCTTCAAGAATGTTTCAAAAAGTATAAACGTTTGATTAAGAATTATATAAAATATCACTATTAACTTGTGTAGTGTATTTGTATTCCAATTTTTTTCTAATCGTGTTATGGCACACCAAAAAATATTTTTTATCGTATTTCTTATTAAATTGCAATTCGACGTACGAAGATCTATATTAATATTTTTAATATCGAAACGATGCATTATAATTTAAAGCTAACTCATTACATCATCGCAAGTACAAGCTTTAATGAACCTGATTTTCCACCATAAGCACTGAAACTAATCATTTAATTCATAAATAAATAATTATAAAGTTAATAAATAATTGGTCAAAGATAGAAAGTTATAGCAAATAAATGATTCTGCCCAGTGCTTTGAATAAAATCTGTTATGCCTCGCCGAGATTATTTTATAATGCATTTTACAAGCATAATAAAATCGCAATGGTTGACCCTCGCAATGTTATGATCTATACCGTAAAGCACACGACACTTCATGTGCAGCCATCCGCGCAAATCATTTCCTCTCTTGAATTGTATGACTTTCGAACAGATAGTTTCAGCTTCTGTACGAGCACGTGTCGAATAAAAATTATGCGCTTTGACTTAGTATTTACAAATGTTAAACACGTGACAAAGATTTGCCGATGAGAAACAATAAAACTTGTTTTTACAAAGAATCGCAGAAGCAAGAAAAGTGTCGGTACACGCTTTATTTGTGGGTGTTCATCTCTTGTGAACCCCCTCGTCGCGCGATTGAAAAATGATGGCGCTTCAGAGGCAAAAAAAATTCATCTGCATCGAATACCTAGTCGCTGAGTTCAAGTTTGTATTTCATTAGTGTCACCGAGAGTCGCGGATCAACAATCCTAGCCCAGAATTCTCTCTCTACTTCTCCATCATCGCTCAAATTCTTTGACATTTCGAGCTCTATTGCCGCAGAGTCACGCGGTTTCATAATGAAACACAAACCTGCACATTAATCTTGGCACAAGAATGCATCGATTCACCGCACATCCGCACTTCTTTTTTTATCTTCCCTTCTTTCGCTTTGTCGTTTTCGACGCGAGAAAGCAAAGGAATATCCATATGCGAAAAGCATTTGTGTGCAGCCGTGTGTTCAGTGTACTACAAGTGTTTCTTTTGTTTTCTGGTGCAAACAATTCGCAGAGAAAATTCTTTCGTGATATACGATTGAGACGGCGATATTGTACTTGATATATCGCGACTTTAGAAAATTGATTTGTATTTGAAACTGCGCTCATACACTTTCGCTTGTTTGCGTTTCTCAATGTGTTTTCGTATTGATTATATACATGAACTTACCAAATGTTCTATCAGTAATTAATTTTCTTTTTTATATTTATTTATAGGAAATTTAAAAGGTATACCGAATGAGTCTCGTTAAGTACGAACAATACCTGCTCCGATATTCAGTTTTTGGTAGTTTATTTGAAATATAAATTATAAAACTAAAATTAAGTGCAATTTTTCTACTTTAAATATTGTTACAAAAATAGAAATTATTTTATACATTAAACTTCGCATCGCGCGCTTACAGAATACACGAATCAATGATATTCCTTCAATTACAAATCACTTAACGCAGTCGTGAGCAACATGTCTCTCTTTCTCTCTCTTTTTCTGCTGTAATATTTGTGAGTATACAAGATAATATACATAACGAGGATATGTACATAGATGAAGAGTTGTGTCGTTGAAGAATATCTCGAAGCTTTTCCGCTCCAATATTCGTACTACACTGTTTTCGTTCGAACACTGATATTGTTTTTAAAAATTCATGCTAAAATGCTTGTACAACAGTTCTTAGAGTTTCAGTTAAAACGTTTGTAATATCGTTAACAGATAACATTTAAAACTCTAAAAAACGTTAAAATTACATCGAAATCTATTCGAGTTACTTAGAAACAATTATTCCTCTTTGAACACATGAACCTTTCAAGTGTAATACCGTCTCAGTAATATTTAACGCGGAAAACTTGGGAGATCTTCCCAACAATTACTTTCTCAGTGCAGAGGTAGTGAGATATGCAGACGAGAATATAACATATCCTAAAGATCAACTACCATGAAATTCAACTTTTTATATAGTTCAGGTAAATCGTCTAACAAAGTTTTCTATTTCATCGCAACGCTTCATTAGAAATTTGCATGATTTTCTCGAAGCTTCTAACTATGTATTTCCCATCACACTTTCCAAGATGACATAACAACTGTACTTTAAAAAATTGATATAACTAATGCTCTAAAATCCCAAGTGCCAGTGTCTACACGCGAACATCGTCAAAAGTACAACAACATCCTACACCACAACATCTTGTAAAATTGTATTGTCTTACACTCTTACGCCGATAATATCAATGTCTTTGTAATCTACCTCAGATCTACGTTTCAACGAGAGAAAAAATAAAGTGAACTAACGTTTTGCGGTAAAAGTTCATGCAAATTTCCAATTCTTCCTCGTGACAACATCGAGTCAACGCTAAGAAACAAACGCATAGCTAAGATGTACAATTAGGGGGCGCTAATTACTTTGTTGGAGACTATAACAGACAGAAGAAAGAGCTGGAAAGCGAAGTGAAGAGGTTCTCGTGTGTCTTGGTTTAGTATCCAGCTGGGCTGCCGACGGTGGATACGGGTTTGGATGAGGGCGGCTGGCCCTGTGCGTATTCGCCATTCTTCAAGCCTTTGAACTTCAGCCAACAGTCGAAGCCGTAGACGCACATCGCCACGAAGCCGAAGAACTGAAATGAGAAGACGAACGAGATGCGCTGTAGTAAGTAATTTTTTGTTTTTTTGTTTGAGGATTGGGAGTCGAGAAAGATGGATTTGCTTTAAAAATGCTGTTTGGAGGGCTTCTATGAGGATTGATGTTTATTGTTATAATGGTTACAATTCATAAATATTCGCTTCGTCTTTCCCTGCAAAGTTGAATGAATTTTTAGAATCGAATTATTGCATCACGTTTTATTTTATGATTATTTTTAAAAAAATAAAAAATCATGAATTCTATCTCACGGGTTGTGTAAATGAATCTCAGTAATAAGTATGCACCTATAGTTTTAAGTTTAAAGAGGCAAAACATGTTAAAAAGTCACGAATAGAATTGATTTGAAATTAAAAAGACTTGAATTACAAAAATCTAAAAAAAAAATGGATAGAATCAAGTTAATTAAGTTTGAAAATTTCCAATAAAAATCGAAATCACGCGTTTACTTTGGAAAAATAAGTTCACCAACGAAAACAACAAAAAGTGTAGAATTATCAGTCAATCGCGTTGTACAACCAGTTAGCTCCATAATCAATCAATCAATTACTTAATAATGAGGTAAGGATCAGGAATTAATTGCACAAGACTCACAGCAGCGGCTGCTAAGGCTTCGTCCGAGCCAAGGCCTGCGACTAGTGATGCGGCCAGGAGGTAGAATACAGTCTCGATAGCGCAGTAAATGAATTCCTGAACAGAGAAGAAAAAGAATGCGATGAGTAGAGTAAGCGACTCGTCGCTGCGATCGATGCTAAAACCGACGACTCTTACGATCTTCATCCACGGGATCTTGTAGAACTTCTCGATTATGTGGAAGAGGTAGAAGGCGAAGAGCACACCTGTGGTCCAGAATCCAATCATGGCCACGGTGTTGAACCAGCCGCACCTGCTGTGGCTGCTCCGAACTGACGTTACGACGCAGATAAAGCCGATGAAGTTCAGGATCTAGATCGACAGGTGCTTACGTTAAATCTATACTGCCCAATGCTGTCATTCATAATTATTCAATAATCCGTTCAAAGTTCGCTTCTACATTTGTACAATCAAGTTACTTGCAATTGTGAAATCACTTGAGTCAGGCGCGTGTAATTTTAGTTGAGCTCGAGAAACCGAGGAAACATATATTTTGACTGCCTATGTAGAACACAATCTATATCCATAATTCACCTGTTTCTATATACAAGCGAGCGTTAATTGTTGAGCAATTAAAATAACGTGTACTCTAATGAATCCTGCGCGTATGAAATTCTAACGCCGATCAAGGTTGTACACAGCGTCATTCAATATCATCTATAGAATTTCGTCGAACTGGAGCGCGTATGCGTATAGGTGTCTGTTCGCAGTCGACGTTAACCAGATTGCACAAACGTATATACTATATATGTATGTCATCGTTTTGAAACTCCGCGACCTGTAATTCGTTATGCGTTTCGGACAGTTAAATTGTTTCCGCAGCTTTCCATCGGCTCGTCGATACACCTGACAATTGTCCCGCGCAATAAGCGTAACGAGACGATGGATTCGGCCGTTTAAGTCGGATCGTAATTTTGCAATGATTTCATATTTTTTCCACAACAAACTATAATTCTTATCCCTAAAACATATAAGACTTCGAGTTTCGTTGAAAAATTCCAGTCTCCAAATTCAAAAGCTCACGTACAAGCTGAGCCACTTTGAGCATTCCAGGCAGAGTCCGTATGTACGACGGGTCGAATCGTATGCTAACGGATCCTGGCGTCTGACCCGTAGCCGACGTCGCCGTGTTGACCTGACCCGGAAAGGACTGCATGTTCCCGGCTTAAATTCTGCAAAAGAAAAAAAAAAGCATTATTTTTTTTTTTTCAAGAATTCATTTATAATTATTGAGCGTTTTTTCTTCAACGCAATCTCGTCTCGCTGCGCAGCAGCGGAAACCGGGAAGTGATGTGGTGTACAGCAACGCTTAAATTTCCCTCGATTCAAATATAGAAAGCCCAACGATGTATAACAAGACACAAATTACACAACAAAAATAAACGTCTAATTCGGAAAGTCCCAGGCGTTTGTGCGCCCTGCAGTACGCGCGAACTCGTGAACTCGCTGAAAGGAGCGGGAAAGCAGCTTCCCTTTCCATCCTCTCGGCGTCCAACATCTGCTTCCGATATTGTGCGGCGCGGCGGCCGGCGCTACTTGCATTAGCTTTTCCAAGAAGAAAGCCGAAAAGTAACCGCCGCACGTGCGGTGCAGCCGGCGTTGCGGGAGTTTAACTCGCCCCCCCCCCCCCTGGATACTATACTTGTATATCGTGTATACTTGTATAGTCACGTATACAATACACAAAGTCGGCTTTTGACGCGGCTGCAGCCGGCTGCGCAGGGAAAGTCTTTGCGCGGGAAATTGTAGGCTCGGATGCGACTCTCGAGTGCGCAGTATTATTGAAATTGAAATTAACAGCGCGTCGCAATTTTTCGTAGTTTTTTTCCTTTTCGATTTAGGACGATATTCGATTGATAGGTGCCCGCGTGCCAAGGTCGTGGGAACGTTTCAATGGCATTTTTATTTTGGGTTAAAAAAAGAAAAGAGCCGTATATCGCGCGCGATTTGCATATATAGTCTGACCATCGGCCGCGAGCCATATCGGCGGCCGCCGCAGTCACGCAATCCGAAAGTGGCCTGAAATATTCACGCTGGGCTTTCCCGCGAGATTCCCGTGTGAATTATTGAAAAATCCTCGCGTAAAAATCGCTGTATACATACATTCGAAAAACGCCTCTCTCCTCTCCCCCGTCGCATCGAATGCGAAATCCAACTCTCTCGATCTCCTCTCCTATGTACTTGCGGGGAAAAAAAGTGGGTGTAGCGCATCGCGTGCTGCCTCTGAAATGCGATATGCCAAGGACTATACGCGGGAAACGTGACCGAGAACGTAGTGTACTCCTATATATACACGTGTACGACGCGTAGATTGTATGCGATGTACTATACGTGTATATATACCTATAGGAAGAGATCTATGAAAAAAAATCCACTCTCCTTGAGTTACGCGTATCGTAAAGTTTTTTACCATGTCGTGTGTCTGTAGGACTTCCGGACCGAATTGCATTTTTTCCTCGGGTCGAAATATATAGGATGGAAAATTTGAAACAACGGCGAGAACGTTGATAGAAAAAAAAATTGTATGATTTTAGTGTCTAGAAAATTTATTGCATAAATATTAATAGAAAAATTGAGCTATTGCTCAGAATTTTCATTGAACAAATCTTCGCAAACTCTCCATTGGATTTAAAGCGAATGCAAAAGTTGTAAAGAGTGAAGAGTGGAGAAAAAGTTGAAAAACGATCACTTTCGTAAAACACGATGAAAAAAATGTTTAAACATAGAAAACTTTTTCTATACTAGACAATATACCAGAGCATCGAGTATAGTTTGTTTGCAGCTTTTAACCATTGAGTTTATAACTTTGCGTAATTGAAACTTGATCCAATCTTGTTCTCCTTGAATTATATAGTAAAAAAAAATTATTGCATTTGAAAAAAAAGCAGATATACTTTTTTCAATTGCAAAAAAAAATAATACTTCCGCGATTTCGGACCGCATTAAACTGAATTCTTTTCGTGGATTTCTCCGTATACAAACTGCTACGTGCATCTATACGAAGAACTAACTGTGTACGTGGGGCTGTTTCTGCTACACGTAGTTTTTTCTTACGTCTGGGTTTTTACGTAAATCCGTTTGGAAGTCGCGAAACGCACGCACTCGTGATGGAACTGATTGTTACGAGGGAGTCGACGTGGCGGCGATGTTAAAATGCACATGAGATTGTAAGTTCATGCTTTATTGATTGAGCGAAATGAGCTGGTTTTATTTTAGGAGTTTGTCTCGCTTTTTGCAGATCCTTTAAAAGCCCGTGTAGACAAATTTATCATTTATTTTTTTAAATCTCCGGCGCGTATACGCGCAGTGATATATATATATATTTTTTAAAAGGCTATAAGCTATTACATATACGTCTGCGTAAATACAAGTAATTATACACTTTGCAAGATAAGCTAAGCTGCGATTAGGCTTTGAATTCACGTTTACAGCAATGAATTTTGCTTTGCCGTATATACTTATACAGTATATCATACGTTAAAAATAGAAGTAAAAGGTGTAAGTATGATTTTATCATTGCTATACAAAAAAGGGAAAATCGTAACATCGATTGTTATCAACGTATAATATCTTGAAAAAGTTATGGCCGCGTGCTGTGAAACCTTGAATACAGCGGTTCGATCGGTTGAGCGGAAAAAATTCGTTCTATTTCGCGAGGCCAAAATTTTAAATTAAATTATTTTACGTAAAATCAGCATAGATTTATCATTTCTATAAAATCAATGCTATAATGCAATTTTTAATCTTAAAAATTAAAAAAATTTACGCAAAAAATACTTCTCACAGAAGAGAAGTGCACGAAGCGTACTGGCTTATCCAAATTTGAAAATCAAAGCGCAACAGCCGTTTACGAGCCACAACGATTTCGCCTCATTAATCTTCATCGATCGCTAATCGATGTCCGATTATACACACGGACGAGACTTTCATGCACAACATTGCGCCTCGATAAGGTGTTACAACTGGCTCTGTCGTCGTCGCCGCCGCCGCCGCCTCCGAGGAAGTCAAAATGATGCAACGCGCACGAGGAATCGCAGAGCGACATGACTAATGGCTCGTAAGTAGTCGCGATGACTGCAATGCTCTCCCTGATAATCACCGTCTATTCTTAGCTGCGCCACGAGGGAAGAAGCTACCGGTCACTTTTACTCAAATTGTAATCGTGTCGCGCGATGACATCACTGCGATGTTCACTGCAGCCAGACGCGCTATATATTGTAATACACCGATGTATAAGTCCAGCCACTTGAAATTCAAATCCGTTTCAGCGGAGAGAGAGAGAGAGAGATGAAAAGTTTCTGGGATCGTCGTTTAATCCGGCCGAATAAGCGAGGCGGATTATTCACGGCCGGCGATCCTCGCGCGCTCGAAATTTCCCGAGCGCGTGAAATTCGTTAATTGAACTGTAACGAGTCGTCGCCATACATCGGGGACAGCTTTTATTCCGAGCCTTTCGCACGTGAATTATATTTGTTCGGAGAATCAAGCGACGAAATTAGGGATGATCGCGAGCGATGACGTTCGTTAACGAGTATTTGGGTTGACGAGTCGTGGCAGCGTTAAAATTCTAAGAATAATCGTTTAATATACACTTAACTTAAAAAAAAAAACATCAAATCGTTCGTGCGGTACGAGTAAGCAAGCGGAAAAAAAATTCACGAGGTCAGCCTTTGTTTTATCGAAAATCCCCGGCTGTTTACAGTTTTGTTTACGAGTTGTAGCCAACTGTGAAAACCGGCGCGTCTTATCCGCTATTACAATCACAAGGTGTAAGGTCGATGGCTGCAGTCGCGTTGACGCACGTTGTGCATCGCGCGCCCGAGCGAATATTTTTGCGCTATATAGGCATATAACCCCAAACGGCGAGGAGTAGCGGCGGAATCGATTTCCCATATACACACGAGCGCCGTGATGTCTCTCTTTATATATTTCGCATATCAGCGTTGCTCGGCTGTATTACACTACACGCGCGTGTATACATATATATACACAAGCCGGACTACGCGAGATTTTATTGAAAATCCCGAACGAGTGTTCCCTGCTCCAGTTACCTCGTTGTATATATATATCTCTCTCTCGTCGCCAGCGAGCGACCTTCCCCCATTCATGATTACGCGCGCGACACCCACTCGTGTGTCGCTCAATCCCAATCAAAGCTCAACTGGCGTCGACTTCCCATTTCTCTTTTCCTTGCCGAATATAATCGATATTTGAGCACACAAGTGTACACCTACACGTATACAGGCCAGGCTGATCGGTCGAGTTTATTTACACGTCGCCTGCACAAGAGAGAGTTCCGTATTAAAGCGAAAATCCTCGCGCGTCCCGCACGATTGGAGCACACTGCACACTCTTATATATACGCACGAGGGAAGAGTTGGAGAGCCGTGTGTTAGGTTTTATCGATCAACGAAGCTGCGACTCTCTCTGCTGTCGCACATTGCTGTACGTGTGTATATTACAGCTTGTGCATTGCATTAGGAGCGCGACGACTCGCGCGAGTAACATACTTATGTATAACGGCGAAAATTCGCTCGACTGCAGCGTGTATACGCGTAATACACGCACACAGAGATAAAGAGAGAGAGAGAGAGAGAGAGACACAGACACACACGTACGGAAGGCGCGCGTGTAATTCCGGAGCTGAGTCAGGGGCCGGTGGCCGCGTTCTCTCCTCACCTGTTGTCGTCGAAGATGCTTCTCGGCGCCGCGCCTCGATGTCTCCTTCCTCCACTCCGTTCGTCCCTCGTTACCTCTTTCTCGGCGTATACGCACACGCGAGCTTTTCGATTACGTGCGATTTACTTACGCACCTCGTAGTCGCGTATATCTCTGTATACTTACACGTATGTAATAGCTGCAATGTAAATAAACTTGCGGAAATACGTGTTGTAAGTGTCAAGACGTCCCGACAGTGTGTGAGAGAGAGAGAGAGCGAGTCGAGTTGGAGAACCGACGTTGGTGGCGTTGGATTTTTCGGCGGAGCGATTAACGGTGGGTCGAGATGCCGCGTCCAACTGCCAGAGTATAGAACGCACTGGGTGTGTGTCTGCGCGCGCGGGGAGAGAGAGAGAGAGATGCACACGGCGGCGGCTTGTTGCTCTTGCGCCGATGGATACGTATATATATACATATATACTGCATGTGTATATGCGGCGGCAGTATGGTCGGGCTTGGGCGTCTTTCTTACACGCGAAGCTTGCAGTGGTCACCGCGCTCGCAAATGGCGGCGCTGCTGTATGCGCACCCGCCGCTCGGTCGGAAGATTTGAGACGCTGCGTTATTTTGGCGGTATATATTGCTGTGACCGGCCGTCGGTGAGGCGAGCGCAGCGGCATCTAGAGGAGTGCGAGGAAAGCGGCTTTAAATTTTCCCGCCGGTTTTTGCCGGTTATAAATTAAATGAATAGAAATTAGATTTTTTAGCGCACTGTTTTGTATATATTACAATATTGTGTATAATGCATTAGTATGTTGAGGGAACAAAATAATCCTTTGGAGTAGTTTTGTTCTGTGTAAATAAACTGGAATAAAGTGTAGCAATTTTGCTGTTTATTGAAATCTCTTGTGCAGTAACTTATGCAATACTTATATACGAGGGTAAAAATGATTTTCATATAGGTTTCTATGCCACCCACAAGATTCCAGAATATAATTCAATGTCTTATTATGGAACTATTTGTTTGTCCAAAATCTGGAGAATTATAGTACACGAAGTTCATGAACTATCTGCTTGAAGCAAAAACCAATACGTTGTCAATTTTTCAATTCGCTGCTATTGATTTTTTTTATCGAAATTTTATTTAGTTAGAGATATATTTTTTTTCAAAAATTCGTCATTGGACAAAAATTGCATAAAAATTTGAATGATAATTGTTAAAATCTCACGGAGATACCGCGAGTTGAAGTTAGAATTTAAGAAAATAGATGAACCAAAAACAAACATGTTTTTGTTCAGTTTGTATGTCTTCTGTATCAGTGAATTTTGATAAAACTGTACTGAACAATCGTTGAAGGCATTTTAATTAATCAGGCTTGACTAAATTATAGTTGGATTTCACAGTTTCTACGAAGAAATTCTGTATGTATTTTTATGTGCAGCAAACGAATAATGATTTTTTATCAGATTCGGTTAATAGTATAGTAAATTAGTAATGTATGCTCTACTGAGGTTTCAAACCATGCTTTGGACTGAGATTAATTGAGAGTGATCCTACATATCTTAATATGCAAAGAAATAGATTGCCTTGTCGTAGGTGTGCGTTGTACGAAAAATTCTAGATCAACCTAGATACATATTGCCAAATCAATAGGAAAGAAAATCAATTACTTCACGTTACATTTTTGCGCTGTTTCGTATAGGTAATGTAGAAAGTATTTTTAACTGAATGATAATTTGTCAATCGTTATTTATCGATTTATTTACTTTAACATATATATGAATACATATGTTATAAATTATAATATATACAGTGTATATATATTATAATTTTTACAATATGCAATATAATAATTTACAAAAATATTTATGTATAGATGAATTTAATAAGTATACCAGCTATGACATAATAACTGTATCTGATAAAAGCAGCATGAACCATATTCAATAATAAAAACGAAAAAAATTATAGTGTAAAAATTACAAAGTAATCGACCTTATACCAAAAGTAAAAACATCAATTTCATATCCATTGCACACATAAGTACCGGGCTTTATCGCTTAACATTTAATATCTATCATCTAAATATATTAGTTTGCTTTGTATTACAATTTCATTCTAGTACTTATACACAAAAGGGAAACGCAAAAGTCAGTAACTAACGAAGGAGCTCAACGAGAAAAACAGCAAGACTTATGATGCATCCCGTCGCAAATAAACAACAAAGTATCACCACAGTACTCTGTTGAGATTCGGCATCATGAATACCGTTCAGAAATGTCCGACCATCGTTGTGTCCGATGACGTTCAGCCGCAGTATTCCGTATTCCGCTATTCGGTGCAGTATGTCATCGAATTTTTTGACAAAGGGTGAAGCTCTTTCGTACATGAAAGCCTGGTAAGTAAAGGGAACTTTGAACTTTCCTTTTTTTATGAGGCTCAACTGCCGCTCGCTCCAACTGCCGATAAAACGTTTGATTACGTTTTCAGTGACGAAACATATCGCTTTTTGCTCCTTCAGCAATTTATCGAAACACAATTGCATGTTCATCAGTCCCCGCGTTCTGTTCTTCAGCTTCTGAGAGTACTCGTATTGCTCGTCGTCGACGTTATCCGAAAAAATGTATGGTATTGCCGGTTTCTCCGCGTACACTTCCAGGTTCGAGTCGACGAGCTCTTTAAAGGTGTCAAACGACTGAGATTCCATGACAATCTGGATGTTCACGAATTCGGAAAAAAAATTGTTCATGTAAATGATGGACACGTAAGCAACGGCGACAAAAATAAAACGTTCGGCTGAGTTTCGAGGTGTGCGCAACGTTGCCGAGCCTACCAGCAATTGAATCAAAAATCCAAACGAATCCCAATATATTTTGTCAAATTTTAAAATATGTGTAGCGATGGAAAGAGCAACGTAAATTAAGCAAATCGTCGCAAATTGAGTGATGAATTGTTGGGGTATGATTAAGCGTGAGCCTGAGAATTGAACTGGAACGAGCGTGTTGATGTGCATAAATTTAATTGGAAAACTGGTCTCGGAAAGAAATCGATCCCCTAACCCACTAAAATACATCGGGATCGGTAACATGTTCACTTCGTTCTCGTTCAAAACTCTGTGCATGTTTTCCAAAAATTCAGCTCGGTTCGATGTGCCATACTCTTTCCCATAGGAAATTGAAAAATTCAATGACAATTTTAACAGATTTAAATAGTCATCGTAAAATCCTTCAAGATACTTCGTCGATTCGTTGTAAAACTTTATTACGCAGTGAGGTGGTAAATCGAACATCGGTACCTTCAAATGGAATCCATTCATGTTCACCAACTTGTTGGTAAAAAGAGAATCTTGAAAATTCCAAGACTCGTTGACGTAATTTTCTTGGAAAGGGTTGTAGAAGATCTTGATGATGTCATCCGAGAATCTTTCATGCCTCACGATGTTCAAAATCGTGAGATCCAGAAAATTTCGGCTCCAGCCGTACGTTAAAATTGACTTCGTGTAATTTTCAGGCGAGCCGTAATTATCGGTGAAAATTATAATTAGGCATTTTGGCCTCGGGCGAATCGAGAACTGAGTGAAATAATTAATAAATGTCCAAGGCAACTGTGGGAGGCTGTTGTCAAGATCAATTATACAAACAGCGATATAACCCATGCTGTAGAATGAAGAAATAGGGTCATCTTCGTTTGTCATCTTCAGTTCGCTGAACAATATAGTTGGAACGTGTCTTGTAAGATTTTTCAGCTTGTTGAATAAGCGTAGAGAATCTGTTTGATTGATGTACATAGCTATTTCGTTAGAATTTTCTGCAATAAGTTTTTCAACTAAAGAGTCGCTCCATTCTTCTATTGTGATTTGCATTTCACAAAAAATTAAGAGTAATATTATTACTCTTACATCCATTCCACGCACGAAAGTGTAGGAGTCCATGAATGTTTTTAAATGTTTTTGTTGTTGTTATGGTTACTTAACGTTAAAACGTATTTTTTATTTGCGTTAACTAAATTTGCATGAATAATCGAAGAAAACAAGGATATTGCTGTATGGGTATAAAATTATTTTGATTTGCCAAATATATTAATTTCTCAAGTGCGCACTTGTGACAATTACAATAATGTAATTGTCCAACAAACAATAGTAATTTTACATGCATTTCATTCATTTAAAACAATGAACATTTAACACAATGTAAAACTTAGCAAACTGAATTATTTGCCTCAATCTATTGTTATTATTATTGTCATAATTCATTTACTTATGCTTATGACCAATTTATTGACATTTTTATTAGTTACATATGGTGTGGTACAGAGGTGCAGCACGAAATTTCTTTTTTTTAAACTTTCCAACCAATTATCTGAATACTTTTGGCGGAATTTCCCAAATACGTTGTAAATTTTTCAATTCAGGAGATTTTTCTTCCATTAATACAGCTTGCACACCCTTAGGCACTTAGATAACAATGGAGCACAGCCTTATCGATTTTTTCTCGTTGCAGTCAGTGCAGTGATGCTTCGTTCTATTTCAGGTACACTTCTATTTCTACACGATCTTCTGTTTAATTCATTTGTGATGTCTCAATGGATTCCTCTGTTCAACGTCAAAAATGCTACACGCAATATGCCTTGACTTATCTAACAGAATATCTAACCATACGTCATAATGGAGTAAGTAAAATAAGTTGCAAAAATGTTTGCGTGAAAAATAAAATTTCTCTCTCGGTAACAATTATTTTATTTAACGAACTAATTATTTTTGGCCTTGTACTTACATTTCCTACATTAGGAAGAAAAAAATTCAATGTTAAAAAAGAAACTTTGCCTTTTACTATTGAAAATTTTTATCGCAATGAAAGACTTTAAGGGATTATGACAGGGTTAACAGTCGAAAAAAAATTTTTTTTGGAAAGCTGTAAAAATGTCATTATTTATGCAATCATAATGGAACTGCTTTTATTTAAAAGTTTGCGTTCAAGCCTTCAATTTAAGCTATTGAACTCTTAACAGTATTAATTTTTCATGTAGCTTTTTATTAAATAATCAAAACGAATTTGAAAAAAATTAGATAAACTTGTTTGGAAAAATGAAAAAAAAATTTTTATTAAAAAAGTGCTCTACTTAAGTTTTAGTGCAGGTTTCAAGGATCAAAATGAGATATTAAAAATTTAATTTCGTTTACCCAAACGCTTAGAGTAAAAAGTATGTCCTATTAATAATAGATTTGTGAAATGAAAAATCAATACTTTTAAGAGTTCAATAGCTTAAATTGAAGGCCTGAAGGCAAACTTTTCAATAAAAGTAGTTCCATGCATTATTAAAAATGTGTATTATATAAAGAATACAAGATCAGTTAATATTTCCAGTTGGTTATACTGACTAGAATCCAATGATGGTTACTGACTCGGATCCAGTGACAAAAGTATACACATCTTCTGCGGATCCAATCAGTTTTCATAGTTAGAATCCAACCAGACTTAGGGAACACTGGTCAGATCCCTACTCTATTTCTACTTGAATTTCTACACGGGATAGTGATCGGTCAGTAACGATGCGGCAGAAAATTGCCTTGATCTGAAATACTATAACGAATTATGGAAAACCAAAAGATACTTGTCCTTAATATTGGCATTATTTCTCATTATGCAAAGTTTGGAATGAAAATTTTCAGGCTTTGGAGAGAAAACCTTGTTCGAAAATCAGTAGTTGTAATCTGACGTAACTTATACTTCTGCCGACAGCTACTGATTTTCGGACAAGCTTTTCTCTCCAACGCATGAATATTTTCATTCCAAACCTTTCATAGCCATAGATAACGCCAGTACGAAGAGCAAGTATCTCTCTTAGTTTTGTATAATTTCATATTAACTGCCATCTAAGTATTTTTCTGCTGCGCCGTTACTGACCGGTCACTGTATAAACTCAATTCGTGATCTCAAGCGTCCGCACGATTTGACCGAGCACAAGGCGTATTTCAGAAGATCTACTCAAAATCGTTACAAAAAGGTAAGAGAAACCGTGTGAAATCCGTGCACCGTATCACATCGAATCGAAAATTTTTTTAATTTTCCCACTCCAATGAACTCGTCGTCCCAACAGCATCAACACACTCCAATTACACTCGGGATCCCAATAGCGTCAGCTGCACCAGAGAGCCCACCCCTCCCCCTCCCAGTCCAGGCGCGGCGCGGAAAAGCTCACTCTCAAACCTCAAGTCTCCGCATCCCGGCGAGTCGTCTCTCCCATTCTCTCTCTCTCCCTCTTTTTCCTCACCTCCGTCCCCGGCGGCTCTCGAGAGTCAAGTCGGCAACAAAAGAGAAGAGAGATATATTTACGGGAACGAGGAGACTCTCGGGGAAAATCGGTGGCAGGAGTCCAGGCGCGCGACTCGCGCTCTCCGACCAAAATAACTCAGCCGTTCTCTCTCTCTCTCTCCCGTTCTCTCTCTAACTCTAGTATAGTCCACGGCATCGCTCTCTGGCGGTGCTCTGCGCCCCGAAGACGAGGTCCAGTGCGCCGAGCGCGACTCCCGAGATCGCGCGCGCGCACAGGTGTATAGCTCGTACGTTTGAAAAACAAAAAAAAAAACAAAAAAGAAAACAACAAACCCGGGATCGCAGTCTCTTCCTGACTCAAGAACTCGATTAACCCAGTGACACACCGTCCGCTCGCTCGCGCACACTGGCCGCAACATGAGCGTGAGTATTTACACTTTTTTCTCCACGCGCGCGTATACGTTTCTCGGAAGTGACGATTCGGGGAGAGTGATCGATCGGCAGTGGTTCGCCGAATAAACACGGCTTTCTGGTGGAATAGCATTAGGTATTACAAGTATTCATTGGAGGAAAGTAGCCGAAGAGAAGGAAAGGTGTCGCGCTGTGCCGTCTATATTTGCATTCCGGCAAGCCCGAATCACCCCAGGCTCTTGGCAGCCGCGCAGCGATATTCGGCCGATTTTCCACCCGATCCGGAAATATTCCTCGAAATTTTTTTCGTCGACGCTCTTGTGCAGCCTGTCAACGTCTACACGATAAATATTGTCCCCCCCTTATTTATAGAACGTTGACTATATACACTGGTGTGCAGCGTCCGCACCAAAATTCGTGTGTATATTGTGCCGGCGTCTTACATTTATTTTAGCTGAAGAGTACAAGTCTCTCTCTCTCTCCGGTATATACGAAAACCTACTTAGAGCAGAGAGAGAGAGAGAGAGAGCCGTCAAAGCTCGCGCGCTATTGTCGCGAAGCACACGCAGCCCCAAATATTTTCATACAACGCGGGTTGTTATATTTATAGTCGAATCCTCACTCGAGGTTATCTTGTTTCATCGGGAGCCTAGAGAGAGAGAACGAGCCCGACGATTTTTCGCGTTAAAGCACCAAGATCGGCATAGCTGCATCGCGGCTGCCTATATATAGTCGCCGAAATAGAGAGCGAGAGAAGTCAATACAGACACTGCAGACTGTATATACTCGCGAGTCGACCTGTCAATATCAATGTCAAAGAGAGAAAGCGATCCGCGCAGGCCGCAGATTCTCCTTTCTTTCCGATCGGGCCGGCTATTTACGTTAAAAATAAGCGCTACCCACTAAGCTAAATAAAATAGAGCGAAGACCGGCGGCTATATAGGCGCGTCTGCTCCGCGGGCTCGACTAATCTTTACTTGGCAATGGCCGACACTTGACTTCTGACGAAAGCCGACTTTACGGCCTTGTTAACGGAATTGCCCGGAAATTTTTGGCTTCTCGATTAAACTATGTATAGTGCGCGTTTCGCTGGACCGAGTCGCAGTATATGCGAAATTCGGAAAATTCGATGCAGCGATGATGTAAACTAAACTCGCCCCTGCCGTCGGCGTTATGAAAATCGGCCCCGACACACACACGAGGTAAACGACCCAGAACGGGTTGAACAACTTTCGGATATTGCGCCGAGAGACGCTGCGGGTTGCGTTAGCCGAATTGGATTATATATGAACGACGTCACAGAGGTCTTCGTCTTCGATGCGCGTCGACTGTGTGCAGTCGCTCTCTCGCTCGCTCGTCGTTATACTTATAGATAGACACGTCTCGTCGTCGTCGTCGTCGTTGTCGTTGTGTATATAGCGTCTGTGGATGAGACGTCTGTCTGTGTGCGCATATATATATACACACACACATACGTGTAGACCTGTATATGTGTGTATAATGCGCGATAATAAATAACGTCTTTCGTATTTCGATGTAGCCTACGAGTGTGTGCGGCGGTGCGGGGCTCTGAAATTTTTCGAAGATTTTACATTTTCTTTTTGCTTCTTCCTCTATTTCTGACTCTATTGCGCTCTCGGTATGCGTATTTGGTTATTTTCGAAATTGTTTCTCGAACATATCCCCCCGTCGACGAGGTAGTTCGAAGGGACGAGGAAAATTCGTAGGCTCTTTTTTTTACTGTTTCGATTTGTCGCTATAACGAAGAAAATATAAAGACAGACCTGTAATCGACAAAAAGATTTGTTTATTTGAAAATTATGTTTTTTCTCCGAATTGTGTGTAATTTGGATTGTTGTATGTACAAGGCAACACACTTTGCGATTTTTGCTAAAGAATTTTTCAAATGCAGTTTTTTTTTACAGAAAAAAACTGCATTCAAAAAATGTATGAATGCAGCGAGGCTTTTTTTACTTGTCAAGCATTAATTAGAAATTATCAACGCGGTATAATTCAGTATTCTAAGGCTTAAAATATCTCGAACTGATTTAGCAAAGTATTTTTGGCCTGCGAAAACATTTTTGCAGGTGATTTATATGGCATAAAGCGCAAAATTTTCCTAAATGCGTATTTTAAAATTTTAACGTTAGAAGCCTCGTTAGAAGCACAACGTCATAGTATAATGGTGCAGAAAACCTTCGCGGACTTCACTAAAATATGTATCTTTTACTGACGTTTACGTTAAACAAATGTTCTTATCGTCTCGAAGCCGATTTCGAATTAAAAAACCTTGCGGTTAAGTTGATTATAAATTCAATAATATAAGAGGCAAAAATTTAATACTTTGATTATGAATGACATTGGGTATCAAAATTACAGTCCATCCAACTAATTATTCTCCGTTACATCGTTAACAATGAAAAATAGCGTGACTTTTGCCTTTCTTTCATGTAACTATAAAGTCAGGATTATTGCACCAAATACAAATATAATTTTTTCACCCACAAAATTACGGCGCGAAATTTGAATTTTCAATTGCCTCTCATTCTCCCTTCACCACTTTCGACAAGCAGCCTATCACCTACACGTAAAAATCAAAAGAAAAAGCGAAAAAATCGTCACATCAACATTTAATTGTCCCAGCAACAGACGCGTTTGTGTACAGCGAACTTATAATACACGGATCTATCGGTATAGTCTCTCGCAGAATGAAGAAGGAACAGGAAGAGCAGGCTTGCGTCCAGCTATTTCTGGACGCTCGCGCGGCGTTGCTCGCGCGCGACGCATAGAGCAGAGAAAATTCGCGCTACTGTCATCAGCGCGCGCGCAGATTTATATTACGCGCTATATATGTAAGCGTCGACGGCGACGGGTTCGATGAGCTTTCGCGAGTCGCGGCCGATATATCGCGTAGTCCCACGCGATGAAAAATCGCGGAGGGTTTCTAATTTTTCAATTTTTCTGATTTTTCATCGGAAATATACAAAACTTGTACAAATGCGAATGACTAGTTAATCCATATCGCAATAAATAATAAATGTGATTTTAATTTTTCGATTTTGAATCTTACTTTCGAACGATCGATGTCGCGCGGGAAATGCTGAATTTGGGTTTCAGTAAAAACTCTCGACTTAAAGATATACTTACGAGAATTATAAGATCGATGTATGCTCCACGCAAAAATCCTCTTGATATATTCCAAAATTTGATAAAAAAAGATTAATGCCTACCCGCAGACGAAGCTTTAAGAGCCACTTCCTTTTTCATCGGAGCATTTCACTCTGCCCCCCTGCACTTTTCCCGAGACAAGTCTAAATAAACACTTTGGGGGATCCGCGGTGTGAATGGAAGGAGGCTCGCTCTCGCGCGGCGCGAAGTTGTTATACTTTTAAAATTAACGCGCGTCGCGCTATTTTTGCAGACACGCGATGATGCGCGCCCGGCTATATAGGTATATAATATACACGTAGACTATATGTGCCAAAACGTTTTCTCTCTCTCTCAATTCCACCCAGATTATTCCGCGACCGCGTATAAATCATCGTTCGCGCGCTTGGCTCCAACGCATCCGCCAAGCGGTCATTGGATTCAAACGCTTTCGATTATCGTGATCTCTATCTAACCGATTTTTACCGATTTTTCGTTTATTGTGTATTTAAGACAATACTTAATTAATTGTAGAAAGCATCTCCGAGCGATAGAGCCATTTGCCATTTCTGTTAATTCTTAATTAATTGGTGACTATTTTTGAAAAATTCGAACTTCAAATTTTCACGAATTTCGGACTTGATATAATTTTGTAACAATATTTTTTCTTTTAATTTTCTAAGTACGAATTTTTCGAAAATAAGTCCCCAATTAATTATGAATGGTCTCTTAAATACACAGTGAACGAAAAATCGGTAAAAATCGGTTAGATGAGATTTTGGCCCCGATTTCGTAGTCTACAGGGTCTGCGCAGTTGCGCGCGCGAGATTCAAAATTCAAAAGCGCAAAATCGTCTTTACAACGATCCACGGCTCTATTTTCAGCGGGAGTAATGCAACGAAAATCCGGAGCTATACACACAGAGCCCCGGATAGCTTCGAATGCACGCATAAGCGCGCGGGCGAGAAAGACGAGCTGGAAATATTGCTCTAGCCTATTTACTCGGGCCGCGCGAGATTTGATGTGTTTTGCGAGGTATTACCTACGGCGAGATAGTGTATATAGGCAGTAGCTCGGGTGTTTACTTAAATAATAGAGATTCGCTAATGCAGCTCTGTTCTTCTCTCTGTTTACGAATACCTTGCAGAATCCCGGAGCGGACAGATGGCGGCCGATGGCGATTTCCAACCCGTCGACGCGACTGCGAATCGCTCGCTCTATGCCTCATTGGGTCATGGTAAGTCGTTCGATTTTTATTTATTTTTTTTTTAGCCGCATTGAATCCGAAAATTTTATTTGATTTCTTTTCATACCCTTACAAGAGGATGTTGCAACGTCAGACTTTTTGTATTTCAATTATGTTCATTTAAAACTTTACGAAAATTAACTTGTTAAGAAAACGAACCAACAAATTTTTTATTATAAATCTGAAAGCCCTGATCATGAGTAATATAATTTTTCTTATTTTTCATTAAGTTTTGAATTAAATAATTTTTAATTAATTAATCTCGTTTCCGCACTTCAACAATATCATTTATCCGAATAATTTCGATAGGCTTCCTTTCAATATAACGCATGATCTTTATCGTGACTTCATTTTCTCATTTAACAGCAGGCACAACAGCAAGCGGAAAAGGAGCAACAACGTCAGCCAGATCGGCCGCCGACGCCACCGAAAAATCCTCCACCTTCCTTGTCCGGGGACTGTGGCGACCCGGACTACGAAGTCATCGAATTTCCACCCCGTAATCCAAATCTACCCCCTGCACCAGCTTCGAACAACAATGTCAACAATAACCGACCTAAGAGTTCACCAGTTGGTTGGTATTCCCTCAGCTGCGTTGTTATATTTTGATGTCAAATTTTTTTAACCATCCCGATAGAGGCTTAACCAGAAACTAGCTATAATTTCGTCATAACTTGGCTAATTCATAATGAAATTCATTTTTGGCGAAATTAGCTAACAATTCAAGACAAACGATGGTAGAGAGAGTTAACGATAAATTAGTCTTTCGTCATAAATTAGCAAACCTATAATTGGCGAAATTAGCTAATTTATCGTTGACCGTCCGCCAGATCAAGACTACGAGCGAGAGAAGAAAGCAACGATCCAAGCAAGCGAACAGTAGAACATGATCCACGAAAACTTTCAGGAATCTCGAACGGCCACCACGCGGCAACGACGACCTCGACCACGACTACGGTGCAGCGCATCAAGTGCAGCCTCTGCGGCGCCGAGCGCGTGACGACCCGCTGCGACAACTGCAACGACGTCTTCTGCGAGAGCTGCGACGAGGCGAATCACAAGCACCCGAAGCGCCGGGCCCACGTGCGCCGGCGCATTTTCCAGCCGGCGGAGAACGGCAGACAAGTGAAGCCACCCCTGCCACCGAAGGGTGACACCGGCAATCCACCGCCGGTACCACCGCCGAGACGGAACCGACGGGGTAATCAGGTAGGCTGCGACATAATGTGATTCGTAGACGGAAGGGAGCTTTTTTGTCTTAAATATATTTATATCCGCTGAGACGAATGTGCTGTTGAGAAGTTGATTTTTCACACGTCACCACCAGCATCATTCGCTTATATTTTTCGAGGCTATTATTTACAACGTTCTTTTTTGCCTGTTTCTTTTGTACTCTCTTTTTATTTTTATAGCTAGGACAGCTCTCTCGACTCCTCTGTACTTATTGTAGCGCTTAGGACCGGAAACTGTCGTTCCAGATAAAATGCACTAACTACACGTATATCACAATTGCGTTATCGTAGTACATATACTTTAAGTCAAGACGTCTCTGCAGCTGCTGTGTGTCCTAATCTTTTGGCTGCGCATAATATACGGCGACCGTCGACGATAAGCGAAGGGCCACTTGCTCCACTCAAATTATAACATATTGGGCTGGTCTCTCTCGAATGACTGATTCGCCAAACTATACATCGCCATCGTCCATTCCATTCTCGCAAGCTTTCGCCGAAAAAGCAGTAGATTTCTTTCGCATATTCTCTCAAGTTCTGGTTTTCTACAGCTTTATCGTCTGATTGGTCAAGCTATATATATAATATGTACATATATTGCGATTGTATTATTAGAAACGAAATTCTGGACAAGAATCCGGGGAGACGAGTCGACGCTGCTTTGCCGATTGTTTAAAAATTTTTATAATTTTTTGTACAAATACGCTGTAATTCCAGAGAGTAATACATTTGCAGGAATTGCGAAGGAGAGAGAAAAAAAACGAAATCGCGCTCACGCGCGCATTAAACTTATATATACGTATATATAGCGAAATTTAAGTCCAGCCCAAATTTGCGCACCCGGAATACACGTCTCGCCGCTTCCTTCTGCCTTATTTTCTCGTCTGACGTCTCTTGGCTCTCCTCTTTTCTCTTTTTCTCTTTGCTCTCCTGGGCAGCTCGCGCGTCGACGCACATTTTCGAACGAACGAGCTGCGGCTTACACGAGAATTCCTCCGTCGATTTTTCTTTTCGTGCATATATAATATCACTTAATATTGATATGACGCTGACCACATTGTTCACTGTACACACGCTATTCATTGTTATATACTTGTGTTGATTTTAATTGATTGTTGTATATCTGTTATTATTTACTATTGCTTATTATTTTATACATATTTATATATATACGCCGAATGACCATAATGTATATTATATTATGTTGTGAGTTTACTATATAATATACCTGTTACAAAAAAAGTATCTGCCGTATTCACTGATCAAACCCTCGACACATTTTTCCCTGCCTGGACAGGAAAAATTGTTTGAAGATTTTAATTTGCACTTTGTAACGCATAGATTTCGTTTACGATTTTCGTTATGCACATATCAGTGAATATGGCGATATTTTCGGTGTACACTTATCTCTCACGCTGCCAACGCAGGATTAATCTCAAACAATTTTTCTCATTATTTTTATAGCTACATCCATATATACGATATACTCTATACCTGAATCGTTTTTAATTCAACATTTTTATTTTATTGAAATCATCATTTATACACCGTATATCCGACGATGCAAATCCAGCTCAACGTTTTACTATTCGAAGCTCGAGCACAAACCGCAGATTCACAGCCGTAAACTCGCGCCTATAAAACCGCGGCAATTACAAAGCCACGCTAAAATAACCCCGAGTCCCCGAGAATAAAGAGACTATGCGGCGGAGCCCCGTCGACTAATAACCAGGGAATGTTCGCGCCTCCGTAGGCCAAATCAGCGCAGCAGCCGGGCTTCCCGCCAATGGACGCGGGCAGGTCGTCGACGCTGAGGCGTGGCGTCGTCGGCTCGACGTCGACGCTGTCGAGGCCGCTGCCGGCACCACCTCCCGACGCCGGCTTCGTCCAGGCGCACAGGAGCGCGCAGGCGCTCAACAATGCCCACGAGGCTGCCATCAGTGCCACCGATAAGATGTCGACTTTGCAGGTTCGTTTGCGTATCGGGATCGATTTAATTGAATTAAATTTTAGTGATTCTTCCCCCTTTCTTAACTGTTATTAGAATCAGTAAATTCAACGGAAATATCGGAAATAATTTTATTTAAGTACTGAATGAGATGCTATGCAGTAAAAAGTTGACTAGGTTTGTATAAACGTTAAAAAATCGAAATATGTTAAGTATAAACGACTTTTTTCTCTGTTATTATAGAACAAGATTGAAGTTGATTACTAAATTATTATTATCAGTTAGTTGCAAACTCAAATGAGTGGGAAAGTTTCACTCGTTGCTCAGCCATCAACACACATATCTCCGAGATATCCCACCTAAATCGTCACTTCTCTTACCCACATATCCATCCATCCAGGAGAGGTATCGCAGGTACCAGGAGGCGATGAGAGCCCAGGACGCGACCCGCCGGCGACATCCCTCGGTCGATGTAGGCTCGAGCCGAGACAGTTGCAGTCCCAGGCCCATGAGCATGACTGGGCCCGTTTCAGCCACTCCGCCGATGCAGCGACAGGGTTTCTCCTCCCCAGCGCCACCTCCACCGCCAGTCAGAAGCATGATGCAGTCGGCCAGTGTCACCGACCTGAGCTCACCCGGTGCCTGGGCTCAAGGGATGCATCAGGTATGGGATCAGGTTGTGGAGAGCAGTGGTTTAGGTGGGAGTGTGATAAACATGTGTCTTGAAGAGTCGAGACGTACAGGTGGTGATTAGGGAGCTCATGTGTAGATTGTAGAATCAGTAGTCAGTTGCGTGCTAGAAGATGATTTTTAGTTTTAGCTGATTGCCTTATCGAATTACCGCACTATGTGGCAAGAGATTCAAATATTTTTATGATGGCTTGGATTTTTCTCTGCCTTTTCTGATGTCTTCGACTATTCAATTGAAGAATATTTGGTTACGTATAGTGTACTATCAAAAGAAAGCTAAATTAATACTAGAACGACTGTCCTATGATAAAACAGGCCCAATCGGTTCATCACCTCGGCCCAATGAACAGCCCGCTGATGTGGTATCCACCAAACAATCCCTGGGACAGTCCAATGGTTCCCGGAATGGGTGGCTCGAGTATCAGCCTGAATCAACCGCCGATGTGGCCCGGATATCCGATGGGCTACGGAATGCCACCGCCTCATCTCCTGCCACCTCATTACCCGGGTATGGCTCCGTCATCTCGAGCCCAGAGTCCAGCTCGAAGCGTCAAGTCGGGAAGGCACCGATCCAAGGCACCATCACCATCACCTAGTCTCAAGTCCAGAAAGTCAACTGCCTCATCGAGGTCCAGGATGAGAAGATCGCCCAGTTCACCCTCGGACGCCTCGTCGGAAGACTCGGACGAGTCGGACTTCGATGACAGGATGTCCAGGAGCTCGAGGTACAATGGAAGAAGGGATAGTACCAACAGTAACAGAGCTGCTAGAAACAGGGGATATCACCAAGATGAGTTCACCAGGAGTAAGAGAAAGTGTGTTATCGAATTCATCGATCATCTTCATTAATGTTCCAGCATGTGGACTAATTGCAGTACCTTCTGTTGAAGCTGGCGCTCAGAGGACAGAATAAACAGTAGCCGCGAGGAGCAATGGATCGCCAATCATTTCCCAGCAAACGGCGCTAGGCCCGTCGATATCGAGGATGATCGTCGTTCTCTGGCCTCGAACCGTCGACCCCACGACGAAGATCCACGACTGCCAGACGATGTGCCCCTCGCCAACCGATACCACCGAGCCGGCAGTGTTCACGGGATCCGCAGTGGTCAGAGCACCGACGATTCCTTTTCTGGAGCCCAGAGAAATGGCACTGGCAGGTCCAAGGTGACCAGTTCGTCGGACGACTACGTGGACAGACAACTTCCGGAAATGCGGGGTACCCTACCCAGATCCAGAAGGACTTACGAGGATGGAAGATCATCTAGAAGAGCAGACTCCGAGGAGAGAGAGGGTAGGATCGACAGAAGGCGATCGGGCTCGGTGAGGAGTGGAAGAATTTCGTCTTTCGAGGAGAGTGACGGCGTCGAGCAAGCTGCCGCTGGCTCGAGGTAATTTATTATTATTTCTTGAACACGAGTAGAACAATAGAGTAATTTCTCTATTACGTTTTTATATTTATTAAAAAAGTAAACAGTAAAGCGAACCACTTTTACAGAGCACATCCCAGCGAGAAGTACAGGCAGCGAAGCGCTTCCTCTCCACCGCCGCAAGACCGTCGTCCGAGTCGTAGTCGTCTCCAGAGATCGCCGACTCCCGAGAAGCACAAAGTCAGCGAGAGAATGCCAGCTCACCGTTCGCCCACGCCGGAAAAACGGAAAGTCACCGAGAAGCCGTCTCCCAGATCTCCAACCCCCGAGAAGCGCACGAAAGCTCCGTCGCGCTCGGCAACGCCCGAGAGACGCTCCAAGCCCCAGGAAAAGAAACCGCCCGTGG
The DNA here is from genome assembly GCA_018906965.1 of Philotrypesis tridentata. NCBI lineage: Eukaryota > Metazoa > Arthropoda > Insecta > Hymenoptera > Pteromalidae > Philotrypesis > Philotrypesis tridentata. Next base: position 2,117,096 of record JACCIB010000022.1, read on the forward strand.
CACCGAACAACGAGCTCAAACGCAGCGAAACACCGAAGAGAAACGGCGACGTCGGAAAGGATCTGATGCAAGAGGTCGTTTATCCAAGAAATCTATTATCTGAAAAGTATCACATGATGTCATATGATATCACGTGATCTCAAGTGAAAATTACGTGACTTTATTACGTGACACTTTTAAATAACCTCGAAATTCTCCTTCCAGGTACTGAGAGGCGAGTGGCCCTGCGAATACTGCACGTTCCTGAACGAGCCGAAGGACAAAGTCTGCGCAGTCTGCTGCAAGACGAAGAGCAGCGCTTTACCACCGCCGAAGCAGGACGACGAGGACGAGGACGAGGCCGACTCGACTGGGAATAGTTTCAGCAAAATGAAACTCAACAACGCCGCGACTGGCAACGGCAATGGCGGCGAATCCACCGAGAGCCCCGACAGCGGAAACGGCCTCAAGAACAAAGGTAGAGCCAGGCGAAAGATCAGCTTTTCGTTTGGAACCAAGTTCACCAAGTGACCGCCGCGTCGACGATGCTTCACACTCTTTTGTATCGAATTTTCGAATGTACAGAAAACGAAATTGCTTTGTTTACGGGGGGTGTTTATAAAACGGGGACGTTATTTTGAGGCAGGGTACAGGCACTAGTTTTTCGATTTTTTACTTTCGAGTACAGCACTGTGATACGCATTATCATGACAAATTTCAATGGAGAAAGAAGGAAATGGAAAATTGAAGCGAATCGACGATGAAGATGCAGCGCTACTGCCTTTACCCTTTTTCTTTCAGAGGCTCTGTCAATCGAGCTCTCGATTTACTTATTTGAAAGAAAAACCTTGTTTAATAATAATTATTAAATAATTTGTTTCTAACTGGCTTCATGCGAAAGTTTTTTACTGTTTTGTAACAATGCGATTTACTCATCCTTTTTCTTTGTCACTGAAAAACCTTTCTTCTACAAAGAATCCAAAAGAATTTGTATGTTCTTGAATGAATAATAAAACTTCGTATGACGTTTTCACATTGTATACAACAAAGCCAAATGCAAAATCGTGTTTTGAAAAAACAATCAGTACAAAATTGCGTACTACTCTATTATTCATTCAAGCTGCAGCTTTTCAAGGACGATCGTGCATTTGGCCTTTCCTCTTTGAATCCTTCCCATTATTTTTCTCACCAAGTTCCATTTCGTGATTTAACACAAATGTAGTATAATTAATTTATTGGTATAAAACTAATAATAGTTGCATATTCGTTATTGAGTAAAAATAAATGCAAGGTGATTTTTAATAAATTCACATTCAACGAAATTCAGCGTTAATAATTCAAGAAATTTACTAAATATGAACATAAAAGAAAAGAATCGTATACATGCTTGAGTATAAACTTAGGTATTTTTGACTAAATTAATGTAATCGAAGAATTTTACATTTTAAGTTTTTAATCAGTTTAAAAATTAATAATTGAACATGCGTTTTAATAATATTAATATTTCACTAATCAAAAATGCTTTCCGAAAAAAGTAAGTAAAAAACTTTCGTAGAATAATTTTAGAGAGCTTAAGTTTTTCCATATAATACTTTTTTGACATAGAATTATTAATCAATTAAATCACTTCATTCGCGAGCTCAAAATTGATTTGCCATTAATAGGCTCACGCCGACTTATTAATTATTAAAAAGTTCAAAACATTTTATCTCGCAAACAAATTTGAAACAGTTGCGCAATATATTTTTACAGAGAATCATTAAAATTTCTTTACAGATACCGAGATAACAGAAACAGAATCGTTACAGCCCCCAGATACTCCGGAAACGCAGACAGTTAAATCCAAAGATCCCAAACCCATTCCCGCCGAGACGAAAACGCAAAACACGTCGAGAGGAACACCCCCCATAAAAGAGGCGCCAGAAAATAATATCTCGACGTCGACCGAGTTCGCATTGTCCGAATCCAAAACGCAGTCAGCGACAACCGATACGTCGACTGACGCCAAGGCAAACTCCACAACTTCCGGTACATCGAACGAAATTTCAACGCAAATCGAAGAACCGACAAATCCACGGAAATCTGCAGCGGAATCGAAAGATTCGGTTGGCGATAAGGTGGAACCGAACGCGAAGACAGAAGACACCAAGACAACTCTGAATGGCGCGGGTAAAGAGGTAAAGAGTACTACAGTTTCCACGGGTACCTCGCCACCCCCGCAAAGCATTTCCACACAAGTGAGTGAATTAACAATCTCTTTAATACTATTAATATTTTCATTTTAATCGTTAATTATTATTGACAACGTAGGTGCAACTTTCCTTGCGTAAAGGATTAATGTTTACAAATATATCGTTTCGCTGTGGTAATAATCGTCAATCTTTATGTGATACAATAATATAACATGATACAAACAGCTATTTAATAGTTGTACACCTATTGTGTGTGTCTAAGCACGATGTACATTGTATGAGTATATGTCGATTTTGTATTTATTAATTTTAACTGTTACCCGATAAAAGTAATATACATCAGCAATAATAATTGTACACTACGCGTGAAATCAGCCAACCAACGAAAATCAATTATGGAATTCCATTAAAACGAAGCTCGCTGTTTCAGACCTACGAGGACCCGAGCACCCTGAGAGAAAGGGAAGGTACGTTTCGCAGGGCTGCCTCTTTGGCGCCTTCGAAAAGCTCAGCGAGATATGACGACAGCGATTCTGAAGTACGTTAGTTCACACGAATCTCTCTCTATCTCATAGATAAAAATCCGAAGTTTTCTGTCTTGCCAAACGCGCGTAAATCAAAATCTATCTTCATCCCCCCTGCTCTTGTATACCGCGATTTCGAATGACTTGAGAATGTACTAATGGTCAAGTTCCTGAATAAATTCAATGCAAGCTATGACATTTAAGACACAGAGTGATGACAAACAATCTATTCTCTATATAAACATAAACTATCTTCTTCTCACTATTCCAAATTCTTTCATTCTTCGCTTTGATTCTGATGCGACAGCGATTCTGTCCGTAGGCGTATTGTCATCAAACGCATAAACATAGCATACGTTTTAATCTCGATCTCGCATCAGAATCGAACAGACATAGCACGAGAATCATGAAATCTCACGATGTCATCGAAGGACCGATGAACAATCGTGATAAAATAGTTGTGAGACTAAAGCGTTCAGGACTACGCTCAGCGAGCCGCGTTTATACGAATTGGACTGAGCATGTGTTTTAGGACGGTAGATTTCCAAGCAGTCCAGACGCCTACAACGGACGTATGAGCCAACGCGGAGGTAGACAATCCGCCAGGGATCGAACCAGAAGAAATTCAGTCAGTTCGCCGCATCCGTATTACCGTTCCAGGGTAAACTCAGCCTGTCTTGTGACTTCGACGGCTTCTTCTTCTTCTTCTCTCCTCGACGTGTTACATTTACATATACCTAGATTACGTGCTGCTATTTTGTGTTTTGTTTGACTTACTAACGCTTTTTTTCGTTTTGTTATAGATAGTTTCCAGGTGTTACTTTCGCCCTTAGAATAGATATTTTTATCTACTAAATATTTTATTTTTTAATCGTTATACTTTTATCACCGCTACGATCATCAAATCATTTCATGAGTGCCTGAGGATGAGAGTCAGTTTTTAATGATAAGACACCAGCTCAATTAAATCTTATAATATTCATTTAATATATCGTTAGTTGTTAAGTTATTCACACTTGCTGCTGCGCACAATTACTAAACAAATTTACCAATAATTTACTATCGACAGATCGTGGAGATTAACTTATAAAATCATGTAACATATAAAATAAATAATATCATTACAATCATGTAATTTTCCATCATATCACATTTCTCATAAACTAAAATATTAAACTACTTACAGAATTTGGAATATTTAAATGTCTCGATCCTCTGTCAATGTTTATAAAATAAAACAGGTCTGCGAAAACGTAAATTTTATCACAGAAACTCAACACGATTAAGAACAACACTAGCTCGATATCTGGCAAATCAACTTAAAATTTTGTAAAATCCACAGGAACCTAGCCAGACACGTTACAACGAGTCGATCACCAACGGTAACTCAGTTCTGCAAAGCCTGACGCGACAAGGTCTCGAACTGGTTCAAGTATTACGAGAAGCCGAACGTCGAGGTTTTTCAGCCGACGATATCCAGGTTGCTTTGGCTCAGGATCCGGTCAATCCACTTGACTGGCTCAAAAATCAATGGCCTCACCTGATCGAGACTGTCCAGATACTCGCGACAACCAGAGGCAAAGATTTGGGCGATGGAAACGACGTGGGAAATCTTAGTGCCACTGAAGCTAAGGAGGTCTTGAGACTAGCTAAAGGAGATATCTGGATCGCCGTCGCTAGTGCCATTCAACTGCGTCAAAGAAAGGTTGTTTATTCTATGAAATTTAATACTTTAATTACCTAAATTTACACTTGTTTGTTAAATTTTCTACGATTTAAAATTTTTTGTTTACAGTGCCAAAGCATTATGGCCAAAGGAAACTTTACACTCCACAGTGTTATTATGGCTTTAGATAATAACGCAGGAAACGAGGAGGCATCTTTATTGGAGTTGCAGAAGGACCAACTGAAACCATTTTTGATGAGGATCTGGGGACCCCCAACTGGAGTTGAAAACGAAGAAGCTGCGCCTATGCCAGGTTATACTTGCTTCGTCGAATGTTATTCCTTTTTATCATAAACAGTACACGATTAAAGTTTTCATGAACCTCACAGGAACTTACCCAACATCAGCCGAGCCACAACTTCAGCTTCAGCAAGCCCTACAGCGGGATATCGCCTTTGTCCAGGACAAGGAGGCGAAGAAACAGGTAATTCCCACGACTATGCATGCCGACATGCACACAGATTTTCAACAGCAGTTGGCTGCACTGCGCGAGCTCACCGCGAACTGGGAGCGCGAGGAGGAGCAGCAGATGCTGTCTGGAAAGTCTCAACTTGTCGCACGGAAGGTGAAGTCGCCGGAACTAAGAGACGAGGTGGAGCTTCTTAGAGGAGCTTCCGAGCGCTTAGAGAAGGAATTATTGAGATTGACTGGAGAAGAGAAGCTTAAGAAGAATCAAATAGTAGACGCTAAAAATGGCAATGTCGAGGCTAATATGAAAAACGATGTCAGTGCCAGGCTTTATGAAAATGTTAAATTAATTAATGCGGTTGGCATTGTTGAAGAAGAGAAAAGGATCCTAGATAGCAATGCTTTATCTGATAGTAAGGGTGAAATAGAATCAATTACGGTTTCAAAAATAGATGACCAAAAGATACAAACGGAAAATGAGGCAAATTCATCAGTAAAAGATAAAGAAACAATTGAAGAATTTGAGAACCAAAATAAGCCAGCACAAGAGGCAAAAGAGATTATTGAAGAAGTAAAGAATAGCAATTCAAGTGAAGATAAAATAAAAATTGAGCCAGTAGAAGAAGTGAAAAGTAGTAACGCTAGTGAAGTTAAAGTAAAGAATGAGCCAGTAGAAGATATAAAAGAGGTAATACAAGAAGAGGAAATACAAGAAGTAAAGAATGATAAAACTGATGACGATAAAATAAGAAATTATGATAACATAAGTGAATCTAACGATACTATAGTCAAAATTGACGAATCGCAATCAGCAGAACAAGTAAAAGAAATGGTTGTAAGTGATCAAATTCAATCAAATGAAATTGCTTTAACTGAAATTGAACATGATACTGACAACTTTAAGTCTAATTTAACAACTAATGTTCAAGAACCAGTAGGAATAACTGACAACTTAAAGGAAACAACTGCAGAGATGAAACAAGTTACAAATTTAAAAGATTTAGATAAGAAAGCTGATATTACAAATGCTAATGATCCAATAAAAATAGAAGTAAATAATTTACATATAGTCGTAAATAACGAAAAACCAATGGAAAGTACAAAATCAAATGACATATCTTCAGATACAAAGACAATGGAACCCCTAATTAGTGGTCCGAGTAAAGAAGAAAAAATTCTACCAGAAACTTTAGTGCAGTTATCAAAAACCAATGAAAAAGGAGAAAATTCAAAAAAAGTAGATAACGTAGAAGTTCAGCCTGAAGCCGTACAACAATTAATGACTGCAATGAAAATGCTACCAGAACAATTATTGGGGCAAATTAGTGCAGCTTTGGGAATGCTGGCTCCTAATAAACCTGAAACTACTGCTATCATTAATTCCACTGATGATTCTAGTCAAAAAATTAACGATTCAGTCATTCGGCAATGTTGATGATGCTGATTCCAAAGAAGCGAAGGAAAATCCGATTAGTGAATCTAAGGATATTGCAATCGACGCATTAAACTCACAAACTAATGATGAAGGAAAAATAAATAACGAAAATAAAAATTTAAATGATCTTCCAGTTTCCACATCTAACGTTGCTAATTTGGAGAAAAATAATGCAATGTTAACGAATAGTCAAATCAACGAAACAGTAAATGTCAACATCGAAAGCTCAACCTCAGAAGTCAAAATCATTCACGATACTGAAGTTATCAACTTGCAGAATTCACAAAATCAAAAATCTTTATTAGAACAAATTGATTTAAGTAAAGAAAATATAATTAGCGAAGTATCTGAAAAAATGGACACTAAAGCTAATGAAGTTACTGAAACCAATATGACAATCAACTCATCTAACCAGCAAGATACAGAACAAGATAAAAATTCTGAGACAGCAAAAATAGCAGCGCAATTAGAAAAAGATATAAATACTCCTGCAACGCCAACTGTGACAAACGAAATCGAAATAGTTTCCAGTTCATCAAAGATTGAAGACTCCAATGGTACTCCAACTTCCGAAAAATCTCAAGAATCCTCAGAAATATCATCTAAAGGGGTACGTACAAGCGTCGCGCACATTGAAATAACGAGTTCCGAAGGCTTGATCATACAGGCGACAGAAAGTAATTTGCGAGAATCTGAACAGATCGCTACCATTCATGAGAACAAAATCATTCCTACCATAGAAATCGATACCACTCATATCCAGATCCCAAAATCTGAATCGTTTACGGATACAGATGTTTTAAACCAAAGCATCGATGACAACTCGTCCTCTTCTGACGAATTTTGTACAGTGCGTGAAGACAATAGCTTTAACGATCTTTCTATAATTGACGGAAACGAGGACGATTTATCAAGCAAAACATCAAATTCACACAATTCATCCGAAGAAATCGTAACCACTAACGCAGTACTAATCCTATCGCCGCTAGCGCAAACATCGAGTGAGAACATCATGCACGTATCATCAAAGGTCGTTAAGCTAAGTTCAAAAAGTAAAAAAGACGCGGATAGTGTAGTTTTGGAAGCGAACTCGGCGTTATCGACGGAAAGCACGGAGATAATGGAAGATAAAGAAAATAGTACCAGTAGTACTAAGACAATGACAGATGGGAATGAAGCTGACAGATCGAATGCTTCTGAAAACAGTAAGGATTCGACAGGAGTGAAGAAAAAACGTACGTCCATTTTCACGGTTCTCAATTACATGACGAATTCGAACGTTCAATCAAGCGATGATATGGTGACGGAACCGAGCTCCGAAGAAACTTCTCTGTCGTCCGACGTTTGCTCGGAATTTTCCGCTGGTAAAGAAATCGGTAGGTCTGCTTTGGACAAAACGAGAAATGAATTAAACTCACAGAAAAACGAACTCTTCGATCGCGAAGCACAGCTTGAATCCGCAAGACAAGGTAAGGAAAACTACACAATCATTCCGCGAATTCTCAGTGTTGAAGAAATAAACACCTTTACCAAACCCGAAGCTCAATTCGAGCCGATTCGCTCTTCGGAAGTAGAACAGCTTCAAATATCCGCTCAATCTGTAGATGTTTTTGAATTAAAGATCACCGAGTCGCCGATGATAGCAGTTAAGGATTGCGCTCCGTTGATTAAAGAAACATTGGATGCTGCAGTTGATATCGATTACAGCGATGCAGACTTTGTTGACGCCAAAGAAGATCTGTGTGCAGAACAAAATTTGAAAAAATCACCGCCTTCTGCAGAATTACAGACGAGAAGTTTAGAATCAATGAAAAGAAATGTGCCACAAAAAGTAAATACAAAAATTTCTAATCCACCTAATCAGCCTATCAATCAAAGACAAGTAAGCAAAACTAGACCAAGGTCTCCAGTGAAGAAGATAATAGTAGGAAGAAGGTCGCCAGTGAAGTATCTCAAGAAAGCTCCAAACATTTTGAAAAATATCCCTGCGAAGTCCAGAAGTCCACCTAAAATCTTAAGTACTCAGAACAAACCAATTTCCAGATTATCACCATCTAAATTAGCACTTGAGAGAAACAGAGGTTTGACGAGAATACCAAAAATTCAGAATGTCAATGTGAAAAATGACCCTCGATCCAGAATTATTAACTTTGCTCATACTAAAAATCAAGTCAATCAGAAACTTCCTTCGAAACAAATCAAAGCTTTCGAACCCTTGACAAAGAGTTCGTTAAAGACATTTAATAAAATTAGCAATAACAATAACGGAGCCTTTAAAAAATTCGAGAGGCTTAATAACAAAAACAGCGAGGCGAGCTTACCCTCGAAGATACCGGTCTTCAAGGGTACAAGACGAATTCCTGCGCAGAACATTTCGATTAGCTTACAGAAACAGTTAAATGCGAATATTATCAAACCTACGGTCGCTTTTAGCTCTTGCGAGACCAGCCTATTCAAGAAGTTTCAAAAAAATCGGAAAATTTTAGAGCCAATAAAGAATGAAGTATCTGCAAAGGCAGAGAAAATAGATGCTCAACCAAAAGAAGAGAAAGAGGAAGAACTTGAATTTGAAGAAAAAGAGGAAGATATATGCAAACAAGAAGATATTTGTTCTAAGATTAATGAAGCTATTAAAGTAGAAGAGAATAAGGAAGATAAATTAGAGGCAAAATCATGTTTAAATGAAAATAAACATTCCGAAATTCAAAATAAGATGGATATGAAGAGTATTGAGATAATGCAAAAAGTTAATAAGGAAGCTAAAGAAATAGGATACGAAACATCCTCTGATGAGGAATCCGAAGAGTTGAATAAAAATAAAGTAAAAGAGGTATCGAAACAACTAGAATCTGAATCCGTTAAGGGTGGCTCAAAGAAAGAAGTCATAGAACCAAAAAAGAACGAATCCGTAAAACTAGTTGAAAAAGTACAGGTAGTAGACGAGGAAGATGAAGAAGATGATAGTGATGAACAAGAAGAAGAAGAAGAAGAAGAAGAAGTGGATGAGGAAGAAGAGTCAGAGGAAGAAGAATTCGAATCTGAATCAGAAGAGGAGGAAGAAGAAATAGAAGTAAGTGAATCAGAAATTGATGAAGAGGTTTCAGAAGAAGAGATAGAAGTTGAAGCTGAAGACGAGGAAGAAGAAGAATCTGACTCTAGTCTAGTATCTGAAGAACTCGAATCAAAGAGTGAAAATGAACGATTAGTTAATCAAGTCGAACGTGAAGTTTCTGACACCGATTCTGATGGCATAGAAGAACTAAGCATCGACGACGTTACCGCATCCAACTCTAGCGAATCTGCCAACTTGTCCAACTTGTCCAACGTCGAACAGATGTTAGAGAAGACCTTAAATCGTATAAAAGCAGAAATATCGGATTACGATAACTCTGTGGATGAATTGAGCGAAACTAGTTCGAGAGGAGACGAAGTCATCGAAACTACTTCAAAGCCCTCGGCAGATCCCACCAAAGAATCCGAAAAATTCAAACCTGCTGACGTACCCGTCCAAGTGACAACTTCAGCAACAGTTGTCTTACCAAGCAAATCCAAGCCTCCTCTAGCCAGTTCGAAAAGCGTCGAAGAACCGGCAAAACCCGCGAAGCCACGCAAGCGTTTCTCGATAGTGGCGAGCTACGTCGAGCAGTTCGAGACGAAAAAGAAGCCCACTGCGCGACAGAGGCTGAAAAGAGAGACTTCGAAGGAGGAAAAAAAAGCGGAAGCCCAGCCGACGACTCCCACGAGCGAGCGGGAGGTCAGTAGCTTTAGAGACACGAAAAAAAAAAAACGACACTGTCAAGTCCGATGTTGGCAGACCAATGTCTACAAAAAGAGCTCGATTGCGCAATCCTTATGTTAAATAACCGGTGGCAATTATTATGCGTAACGCTAAATGTATAACACGCAAAAATTTACATCCAGAGAGAGAGAGAGAGAGATGTAGAAAATTTGTATTGGAGAGATGACCCTTTTGATTTTCTTTTCTCCGTGCATAATATTACACGTAATATTAGAGTTAAGGATTGATAATCGTTGTTTATAGTAATGTTTTATTAATGACGCAAGGTGAGTATACATTTTGTTCGACTAACGATTTAATTCATTGTCGCTCATGTAAATACACATACGATTAATGTGAATACTTATATATCACTCGATTATAATTTTATTGCGAAAATTATGGTAATATGCTTAATGCATTAATTATTATGCAGTTGAACTTCGTTATTAATATATTCATTATTAATATTCATTTGCTTTGAAACTGTCAAACAGGACTAAAGCACGAGACTATACATCGTTAGGTTTTAGACAACTTGTAGGATAACAATACTAAAATCATTATTTCGCTGAGCTTCAAAGCAAGAATTTTAAGTAAACAGTTGACGATCGAAGATCAAGTTCTGAAAAATGCGATGAGCTCGTTTATAGACGTTGGTGCATCTTTCTTTGTCCCTACATTTTTTTTCACCATCCGCATGACTTCATTTTTAATAGTCCACTTCATCGTTTCATGCATTATTATTTACCTGCGTACATTTGAAGCTCGCACCTTACTATACAGTAAACTAAAAATTATGATATTAGAAAGTGAATCACAAAGAAGCTTTCAATTTAGTTTACTTCTCCACTTTCACTGCATAAAACAAGTGTATCTTTCCAAATTTTCTTACAATCATTGAAAAATCATTGAAATGAAAGTTATTAGAATTAATAGTCGTAAGCAATTATTCTTAAATAGTAAACAAACAATTGTGCAAATCACAAAATTTCAATTATTCAACACATTATCTTCAAAACACAATTGCATGAAAATTCTCTCAATTTTGAAAATAAAATCCACCCTCTGAAAGCTGCATCTTAGAATCAAATGAAATTTCCCCCCCTGTGCATCGCACCTCAAAATTTTGCATCTCGATTACATGTAATACCTTCCAATCCCCCCCGCCCTCCACTCTAACGCTAACACTTTTGTTTTAACAATCGAAATCGCCACGTGCGCTTATCGTTGTAGAGAGTCGCCAGGCGACTGCTGGCCGAGGGCAAGGTCTCGAGCTACGAGGAAGCCGAGGTGGCCTCGAGTCTGCTCTCCCTCAAGTTCAGCGACGACGAAGCTCTCCAAGCGGCCAAACAGTGCAGCAGCGTCGAGGCGGCCCTGGCGTTCCTGCAGCAGGAGTGCGAGCTCTGCACCGGCAGATTCACCATGAGTCAGGTATGGGCGACGATTTGTTATTGTTAATTTTGCTTTCTCAAAGAGAAAGCTTTGTAACGGTGCAAATTTTCAAATCGATAATTTTCATGAATTCTTAGGTTTTGAGTCTTCCTGAGTCCGAAAAACGTGTTTTTGAAAATTGTACGGATGTGTGTATGTACGTACGTACGTACGTACGTTCGTATGTATGTGCCAAAAATTGTATTCACCATAACTCTCAAACGGATCGATATATCGAGCTCGAATTTTGTGGACATGTTATGGCACTTCTAACTTAGATCTGATTAAATTTTGGAGGCGATTGATGGTTAATTTTCCCACCCGCCCACCCGTGCGAAGCACGTCTTTAAATATAGCTTCCTAATTTGGTATGCAGCTGCTTTTACTCTACTACCCTGTCCATTTTACTATCACCCCGCACTTTAATCTTATACCCTGCACTTTTTAATATCATCCTTCACTTTAGTCTAATACCCTGCACTTTTTTCTGCCATCCTTGCCTAACTGCCTTGCCTAAACAAAATTAATTGATTATACGCTACATTATATTTATACTATATAAGTACATGTTTTTTTAAAGTATAACAATAGTCAATTCTGCGTAAAGTTTTTCTTTGAAAAAAAGTATTTTTGTAGAATGATTTCGTGCATATATAAAGGTGATCAGTACTAGTATAAAGAAATGTTATTATATATTTAAATAAAATAGTACAATTTCAACAGGGAACAAAATGTATCATTTATTTTCAACAGAAGATTATAATTGATAAGTACAGTAATTTGACAGTGCCTAACTATTAAATCATAAATTTATTAATTGTTTAATTCAATTAACGTGTCAGCGTAAGATTAAACGAATGTTGTCGCTGTAATAGCAGACATTACTAAAAAAGTAAAATAATGTTGTCGCTGTAATAGCAGACATTACTAAAAAAGTAAAATAAAAGTTGTTAACACATTGTCGCTGAAACGCAGACTAATTTCAAGAAATTTAATTTTAATGCGTCATAAGAATCAATCGCAATCAATTTTGCTTTCTTAAAGACAAAGCTTAATTTTCTCGTTTTAATAGCAGATAGATATTGTCGCTGTAATAGCAGACATAGTATTACAAGAACATTAGAAAAGCATTTATGATGACATTGTTGAAATATAAATTAATTTATGGCCAATTTTAAACTCTCAACCGCAGCCGTGGCCAAACCTTACGTATATCCAATTCTGTACTGCTTATGTTCCTTTGAGAAAGTATTCTGCTACTCAGTTAGCAGCGGTTTTTTTATTACTATTCTTTTTTAATTGTAAAAATTATTCATTCAACGCGAATGTTGAAGATGGTGTCGATGCTGCGCTGTACTCACCGCTGCTGCAACGACTGCGCGAAGAACTACTTCACCATTCAGATAAGCGATCGAAGCATCGTCGACGCCGTCTGTCCGTTTTGCAAGGAGCCAGAGCTGCGAGACGCCGACGAGGACGAGGTCCTCGAGTACTTCAGTATACTGGACATACAGCTGAAGTCGTTGCTGGATCCTCCGATACACGAGCTCTTCCAGAGGAAGCTCCGAGATCGCACGCTCATGCAGGATCCCAACTTCAAGTGGTGTGTTCAGGTAAGAGGGGCGGTTCCTTTCGGCGAATTTCGCGTCGGTTGGAGAAGGTATTCTCATCGTTCGATTGCTTTGTTCGTGCAGTGCTCGAGTGGATTCTACGCTGATCCCAATCAGAAGAGGTTGATCTGTCCGGACTGCAGATCTGTGACTTGTGCATTTTGTCGGAAGCCGGTATGATAATTGACCCCTACTGCAAAATCTGATCTAACTGATTTTTACCGATTTTTCGTTCATTATTATATTTTAAGACCGGTTTTCAATGAATTGGCGGCTATTTTTTAAAAATTCTAATTTAAAATGTTCACGAACTTCGGACCTAGATAATTATAGTAAAATTCTTTTTTTAAGTTCGAATTTTTCGAAAATATTCGCGAATTGACTAAAATTGGTCTTAAATGTATATAATGAACGAAAAATAGGTAAAAATCGGTTAGATGAGATTTTATAATAGGGACGCTCGCTCTACTTTTTATTCAATCTCACGCAATATTGTGATTCCAATAATCGATGAATTGCTCGTTTGCCATTAAGTGGGAGAAGCAGCACGAGGGTATCAGTTGCGAGCAATTTGCTGCTTGGAAGGACGAAAACGATCCGGATAATCAGGCCAAGGGGTTGGCCGAGCACTTGGCAGACAATGGAATCGATTGCCCCAAGTGCAAATTCAAATATTCCCTGTCTCGTGGAGGTAACGCGTGCATACTTCGAGGAATTCATGAATAACCGCAATAATAATTTTATAAAAAAACAAATAATTCCACTGTGTACCAGGTTGCATGCACTTCACCTGCAGCCAGTGCAAGTACGAATTCTGCTGCGGCTGCGGCATGAAGTTCGTGATGGGCGCAAAGTGCGGTGTCAGCGCCTACTGCGCAAAACTGGGACTTCACGCACACCATCCGCGCAACTGTCTGTTCTACTTGCGCGACAAGGAGCCGGCTCAGCTGCAGCAGCTGCTCCGCGACAACAAGATCAGCTACGACACGCTCGGTCCCGCGGGCCAGAGGCGATGCAAAGTCCAGCTGCAGAAGGAGACGCCAGCCGGAGTCGTAGACGCGATTTGCAATAACGAAGTCGTCGACGGACACGCCGGACTCTGCAGGTGATTATACACGCGAGGCTCGAGTGTCACTAACGAGTGCATCCTTTTGTTTTTCGACGCATACATAGTTTTTGAAAAAATCGAGAAAATTTTCAACGTAACAAATCAGACTTTTATTTCGAAAATTTCGGAAATAACGATGCATCAGTTGTCGAAACTATTATAAACTCGTAGTTTTATAATAACTTAAAATAAATCAGTATGTTTATTATGAATGAGAAGTATATAGTTAGAAATCACTTATATTACAGTATCTTTAAAAATAGTGATGTTTTGTCATTAATTAATATTTTAAAGTATTGCACAAAGACAAATATTTTATCGAAGTTTGCTTATACTATCTTTATACAACTATTTATTTTTTCCTTGTTTTCTTTTTGTTACTTTGTTTTCAATTTTACGCACGTAGTAGGCTGTGGCACATGTAATGCAAACAAACTGTATGATTTTTGAAAACTGACTTTGCACTAGATCTTTTACAACAAGTATCTAATCAATGTGGGCACGATGAATTGTTAAAATTTTCAGATAGTTATAAACCATCAAATAAATGAATTAAATGAAAATCATGTGCGTTTAGTAAAACAAATAAATATCATGCAAACTAACTTGTAACAGCATTACTTTAACAATTCATCGATCGCAGTCGAAGAAAATAAAAAAAAATGCCCAAAACAATATAAAGTCATGAAAATATCCTGGAAACTGTGCTCTCGGTATCCGGTGCCGCACCCTCCTCTAGGGTCCACTACATCGAGTACCTCGTGCACGAGGTGCGTCGGGCGCTTCTGGAGCCACTGCCTCTGATGAGCGTCGACGACCTCGAGACTTGTGTCCTGCGGGCTGGTCTGAAGCTGCCAGCCAACTGGTACGGCCGAGATCCCGTCGAGTACCGGCAGGACCTGCTCGAGGTAAACAAATTACTAGACGCATATTAGTAACTCGGTTGGGTGTACTTTTTCCCGACAGGCAGCACTACATTGAGTACCTGGCAGGCCTCGTGCTCAAGAGAAGGCTGGACCCTGTGGCGATCTTCGACTTGAACGACGCCAAGCAGGAGTTGCGCCGTCGGGGAAAAGTGCCGCCTGCCAAGAACCAGAAAATGTCCGAGCAAGATTACCTCGACGCCTGCATTCAGGTGACTTATTCTTCTTGATTGTCACGTGAGCCTGTCACCGATGAGCAGATCACCGATGATCCTTCTCTCTGTTTCTGTTTTGTTTTTCTTTCCATCACGTTTTCCTTTCTTGCAAAGTCTTTGATGTTGTGCTGCCTTGCCTTCTTGTTGTCTTTAGAAAACCTCAGTTTTGAACCTACAATAAGATTATTGTTCATTTTAATTTGATTGATTTTAATAGTTGTTCTAATTATTACTGGACCCTCATATTTTAAAATCATGTTGCACAAAGCCTTTTATAAGTTAATCAAATTTCTGATGCAGCCATAACTTATTTTTTATTTTTATATTATCTTTTATAGACTGTACGGAAGGAGATTCCACTGGAGTAGCAGAAGAAGCATTCAAGAATGATTCATAATATTATGAATATATAACGTGCGTTTCGTGATATTCACCAAGCTTGCCTTTTATTTATTATATTTACTATAAGAAATAATTGTAAGATACATACCACAACAGTCTGTAGATAAGAAGTACTGCGATGATTTTTTCTTAGTCAATAAAGTTCTTTGAGAAAACTATCGAGACTGTTCCTTGAATTCTGAACCTTGCTCTCGTTCAAAACATTATTCAATTTGTTTAAGTTAATTTTCCTAACTTTTTGTATTGGTGTTGCTTGCTTTCCTTTAGGTTTCTTAACTTTTATTGTGACAGGTGTTGAAACAATAGGTGCTGCCTTCTTCTGTTCTGTTTCATCAGCTGCTCTGACATCAGATATCCTTAAACCAGCAGTTTTGTCTTTTCCTTTCTTCTTTTTTTTCTTGTGTGCTTTTTTTTCTTGCGCTGTGACATCCTTGATAACCTCTTTCTTAGGTTTTTGTCTCACAGGCTTGGTACAGTTAATTTCTGTATTTTTTGAACAAACAGAGCATTTCATAACCACTTTGTTTGTTTTATTTCTTAAACTTTTCTTCATCAAAGTGGCACGAAACCTTGATATTTTGTTATCTTCCGAGCAAGACTTAATTATTTCTTTGATTGACTTGGATGGACTTTTACCAGGTATGATTCTAATTTGGGATTCATTTTTTGCCCAGAAAGAACCACAATACGAACACATGACTGACGGACCAAAATTTTGGTTAGGTAATTCTAATGTTTTGGAATAATCTCTGCAGCGTTGCCTGTAATATTAATGCAATATTAATATGCAAAACATGATAAATAGTTCAGCGTCAATAAAAGAATACTTTTATTATCTAACTTACACAAAATACATTCTGGCATTATTTGCTTGCACTCCGTTGAACTTTTTCAGATAATTGGCTGAATTCCACCAGTGCTTTATTTCATTCATTCTGTCTAATATATTAAACGTTGGTTTTTCCTTTGCTGCCATCGTGTTGAAGTTTCAAAGCTTTTTTCTATTCAAAAAATTCTAACCTTTCTCACAACGATACTAAGACGAAGCTTTTTCAATTAGGAATCAATATAAATCACACGTTAAAATTGCAGATAGGTTTTGAAATTTTATTTTTTTTAATAATTCTCAACCTTAAAGGAATTTCAGTCGTTTAAGTACTGTTTTGTACGTAAAACACCATCATAGCATGCGTATTGCACAACCGCATGCGTATATTTTCGTGCAACATGTGATATATTATATATGTGTGGTGACGGTACAGGGGTGTGAGGGCGCGGGGGAGAGTTGAGTTCAAATATATATAGACATATAGGTTATATTCATTTTTTTCTACACGTGTCGCGGCTGATACCTGATTCTGTCTATATATAATGCATACATTATATGTTTAAATATAGTTTGTTATTCGTTAAATCTGCATAATAAATAGAACAAATTTTCTCTTTAACTTTTAAAGCTAAATTATTGAATTTTCTATTCAGGCAAATAAAATTAAAAGATCAGTAGGTGTTGAGTAAATAATTATGAATAATAAAAATTGATAGAAAAAAATTTTTATTGCTTTTTTTTAACTTTTCTTAGTATATTTATACATTAGACATAAAAATAATAAAATTAGAATTGGTTTTGTTGTCGAAAGTTACTTAACAATCGAAATTACAGTAATTATTCTATAAAAATATGGAGTTCCAAAATTCTTCTTTTATAAATAAGTACACGACTGTAAATCTTCATGTCTACACTCACACATAGCCTTTATAAAGAGTTACAAAATTCTTACATTATCACAAAATAGTTTTCATTCCAAAATTCGAAACTATCAGATATATCCAGACTATCATATAACAGAGTATAAAATCATCAAGATTATCATATAAAACTAAGTGTACAATAAAAGTAATAGAAAAATAAAAAATAATGAAGAGAAATATTAATTCACGTCTAGAAAACTGTAACATCAGTTTTTTTCTTCCGTTACTATTGCAGCTATAGATTTACTTGGTACAATCGAGTTCTCTATTTGATGATGATAGATATCAACAGCAGATCCTTCATCTGAATCGTTGTCGCTGAGTTGTGAAGGCGACAATCTGCAACCCTTAGCTAAATAAGATTTCAATTTTCCTACACTAGCTAATATTAATCCTAAGAATGGTGGAGAGGGCTTTAATGGCCTAGACAGGTATTCTGGATGAAATTGTGTAGCTACATAGTAATCGTGACCTTCCAGTTCGACGATTTCCATTCTAATATTTTCCTCATCACGACCGACGAATTTTAGGCCCGAAGATTCAAGATCGTTGACGTATTTCGGATTAACTTCATACCTATGCCTATGTCTTTCCTGTATGATAGTCTACATTTCCATAAAGTTGTCGCATTACAGATGCTTCTGATATAAAACGAGTCGGTCTTTTACCCAGTCTCATTGTGCCTCCCATGTTTCCCTGATTGTGCTCAGGCATATCTATGACTACAGGACTCTTGCAATCTGGGTCCATTTCCGTGCTATTGGCATCTTCGAGTTTCAAGACATTTCTAGCGAATTCTATAACAAGAGTTTGTAAGCCTAGACAGATGCCAAGTAAAGGTTTATTGTGCTCTCTGCACCATCTGCAAGCCTCAATTTTTCCATTAATTCCCCTTTGGCCAAAACCACCTGGAACTATAACACCATCTGTGCTGCAAAGTTCATGCCAAGCTTTGTGATAGGATATAGGATCTACTGTCTGGGATTCTTGTTCAAGATGAACAGCATCAATGAATGTTAATTTTAATTTATAGCCAGATTTAACCGATGCATGTTGTAATGCCTTTATCACTGAAGCATATGCATCTTCAAGCTTAGTGTATTTACCAACTAATGCAATATTTACAGCTGTAACAAATAAAAACATGAATCAGTGAGTTCAGTCATAACAAAAGGTCTTTGTTTACAAACAAAAGTATAAAGAATACAATAAACTTACTTTTTCTTAAGTGATCAGCGCGTTCTGCAAGGTTTCTCCATGTACTCATGAATGAAACTGGAAGAGGCATTTGTATATTTAATTGAAGTCTTTCGTTGAGGTACTCAATTATTCCTTGCTCTTCCATGAGCAAAGGAACTCGATAAATGGAAGAGAGATCGTGAATCGTAATAACTTGCTGGGGTGCAACATGACAGAAGTTTGAAATCTTGTCTTTAATAGTATCACCTATAGGCTTTTCTGATCTACAAATGATTAGGTCTGGGGACAATCCCAATCCACGCAGTTCCCTTACACTGGACTGTGTAGGTTTTGTCTTTGGCTCTCCAGTTGACTTTGGTGATGGCACAAGAGATACATGTGCACAGCAGAAGTTTTCTTTCTTTACTCTAAACTGGAATTGTCTAAATGCTTCTACAAATGGCATGCCTTCGATGTCTCCTATAGTTCCTCCAAGCTCTACAATACAGACCTCTGGAATTTTTCCATCATCAGTTACAGGCTGCTTTGCTACTTTTTCAACCCATTCTTGAATAGCATCTGTAATATGTGGCACTACTTGAACAGTTTTTCCAAGGTAATCACCTTTTCTCTCCTTCCTGATGACGTGTTCGTAGATTTTTCCTAAAAATAAAATCAACAGTTTTTATTATAAAAAAATACTTCCAAAATAGATAAATATAATAAATATAAAATTTTATGTCAAAGTACTTGAAAAGCGAACCATTTATTAAAGTTAACCACTTAACAGACCACTTATCAGAGTAGATAAATGTAAAATTTTAACGACAAAGTATTTTAAAAGCAAACCATTTTTTAAAATCAACCACTTATCAGACCACTTATCAATGGCTAACTTTAATGGCCAACTATAGCTTTTTAAAATTTAGATAGATAAATATACTTTAAAGAAAGAAAAATACAATACATCAACACTGATCTATACTAAAAAAATTACTATTTTTTTTAATAATTTCATTTGATTGACAAATGAATGTTACAACCCACCAATTATATTATAAAGAAACTGTATGAAACAAGTAACGGAGACTTTCACTGTGAAAGTTGCTTTAACAAATCTATTTATAAGCATGTAAGAATTGTAGAATATTGAAGTAATCTGCAGTGGTTGGTTTGCAAATTTATAATATGAATCAGGCATAACTTTATAGTAAACAAGATAAACATTGGATAACTAATGATAGAAATTTACAACTATACAATACATTATCTGTCAGTTTTAACAATAAAAACTACATACTATCTTATCATGAATACAGACATGAGAGTATGCAAGGCTATTTTATATTTTTAAGCCCACATTGAGACAATTAGTTGATAGAGTACCAAAGCAATGTAAGCATGGATTTTTTTCTAACGCGACAAGATAATAAATGATGCATAAGGAAGACATAAAATTCTTGTCAAGTGCATACTTTACAATCCAGTCATACAGCATACGAGTTAAAAATCTGAAAACATTCAATTCTCACTCTGCACAAAGCCAAGCGCAAGTGTCATTCGCGCAATTCAATCCAACATCTGCGAACTACCACCCAAGTCCAAATCAATAATCCAGCCCCCGAATGCATCCCACGATCCCAGCCACCGTACTCAACGGAAGAGGAGAGCCAGCGCAAAGCAGAAACCCAGAGAAAGCCTTGGCAGCCTCGTTACCAGTGGTGATGTTGTTCTCCTTGTGCAGCACGACGTCGAGGAACCTCTCGTAGTTGCCGAGATCGAGGTCGACCTCGCCGCCGTCGTCGAGCACGTAGACCTCGCCGTGCTCGTACGGCGAGAACGTGCCCGCGTCGATGTTGATGTAGGGATCGATCTTGATGGAGGTGACGTGTATCCCGCAGGACTTGAGTATCGTGCCGAAGCTCGAGGCGATGACGCCCTTGCCCACGCCGCTGATCACGCCGCCGGTCACCAGGATGTACTTCATCTCGCGGCTCGTAGCTGCGTCGCCTCGCGCGCGCGTAATCGCCTCTCGCAATGCGTCCTATTTATAAATACAAGTCGGACGCGCGGTGGCTGCGTGCCGTCGAGGGGGCGACGCGTGCGGACACGAGGTCAGACAGAGGCACACAGGCCGTCGGGACGATATAGCTGCTCGATCTGCGCGATCGATGAAGAGGTGTACGAAGCGCACGTGGCCGCCTGTGTCCGCTCGCTTCGATGATCTGGGGAGCTACTGCGACTGCTGCGGGCAGTGGAGGAGGACGAGAGGAAGCGACGGCGACGTCACGCGAAGCGACGCTGGGGACTGGCGGAGCGAGCGAGAAGACAAGTCGCTTTTGTGTTTCGGTCAGCAGTCAGCACAGTGGAGGAGGGAAAAGCGAGGAGAAGAGGCGAAAAGCGCGCGCGCAAGTGCCAACTTCTGCGTGAGAAAACGCGCGACTATACGACGTTGTATGCGTGGAATATTGAATTTTCTGTATACGCAGCGTAAACTTACACGTGGATCGTGTGTATATAGGGTATATGCGCAGTATAAGCGAGGCATCGATTAATTGATCGCTCGTTTTGCATACTGAGTTTGCTTTTCAACCGCCGACGCGTATTTTTGTAATACAGTCGAAAAAATTATACCCGCGCACGGATGCGTCGAGTAGTTTTTTAATCGTTCGAAAATACTTGTTGCGTTTGTTCTCGAGATACTTGCTCGCTGTTCGCAAAAAAAAAAAAAATACTGTAATCGACTGCGCATACACGTGTCGGCGCCTTTGACACCTCTCTCGCGTAATCTCATCGCGGCTCTCGCGCAGAGAGAAGGGATATAACTTCTTTTTCGTTTTTTCTGGCTCGCATCCCGCGGACACGTGATGATACGTTGTACAATTATGCGGATATACAACATTTTCTTTTTCGCGGTAAAATTTTTGGCTTTTGGCGAAAGCTCGGAAAGCACTGCGCGATGTCCCAAGATTCGTTTCGTAATTTTGAATGAAGTGATGTAAAATTGGCAAAGTTCGTCTGCTTTGAACATCTGATTTTTGTTTTGATCGGTGCGCGGAAACGTGTGTGCAGCGCGTTTTTTATTCACGAGATCGCACTAATCGCAGTAGGGTACGGTACGAGCACACCGGACGAATAGTAGAAGGAGTTGGACGGGAGATGGCGTTACGTGTCGGTTCCAAGAGAGAATTTGTACTAACGATTTTTCTAATCTTAATAATTTTATTTTTATCGATTTTTTACAAACTGAATAATTTTTTGATCCACGAAATCGTCCTTCACCTACGAATTTTCTTGAATTCCAAGACTTCAAAATTGCGCAATTTAAAACTATTAAATAATCGTTATATTCAGTCGTTATGACACGCGCAGAATTTATTGGATTACGAAAATCGGATTTTATTCTTTCAGATCGGATAAAGCCTTGCGCAACGAATAGCCTTTTCTACCCTTCCACTGGAACCACACACTCTGCGTTAATCAAAGCAATAGGAACGAAATCAGAGCTGTTTTCAACAAAGCGAAAAATTCCTTGCAGTGTCATTGTAAAACTGCGTGTCTTAATGAAAAAAGCCATAGTTATACATACAGGTGTAAAAATACACCTCGAGCGGATGAGGCGAGGCGACGACGCGTTGCATGTATTTTCCAAAGGCATTTGTGACATAAGCGGCGGAGAGGTTATCGGCCGATCGACAATAACCGCGTCGGCGACGATCTCGACACCCTCGCGATACTTAGCGCGCGAAAAAGGAACGGGAGTCAAATGATGAAAAAAAAAAACACTCATGAATATTCCGATCGGAGTGTCTCAGATATGATTGTTATTTTAGCGTGGGCATCTCGGTATTTATAGCTTCGAACGTTATATTCCTATATATATATATACAATTTATGAGTTGCGATATTCAAAAATATATATACTTGACAGAAATTATGATTTGTAAAAGTGTCGCGGTCGTAACGGGTGAGGGAGAGAGAGAAGAAGAAGAAAAAAATTGGAAAAGAAACGTATCTCGTGCGCGCGTACGTATGGGAATTAGAAGAAAGTTATATGCGTATATATTGGAAAATATTTCGAGCTTAATAGAGCGCTGAACGAGTTGCGGAGCGCATTTGAGGAATTTCTAAACTTGTAATTATGAGCGCGGAATCCTGCAGTTTATTTCAATTAATTGGAGCATAAAACGCTGGCGTTCTGAAAATTTGATTCGATTAAGGCTCTCGTCGGAGTGGAAAAACAACGCAATTAATGATAAAAAAGAACAAGATACACGCGCGCGCGCGCACTTGTGCAGAGCCGCGCGAGCTGCTCTTATTTAGATGCAAATGTTTGGATACATCAGTGTTAAATCGTTATCGTAACTTATTCATGAAATTCTCGTAATTAAAAGTCGTTCTGGTCTCTTAGAGGTCCCTCTGTAAATCTCTGCGCGAACACGTGTATAAGCGATGTATATATATAGTTGACCAGGAAAATATATAGTATATACAGCGATGTTTGCGAGGATGCTTTCTGCTAAAAACGAAATAAAGACGCGTGATGCGCCTACTATAATTTGAAAAAAAAATTACTCTGTAATACATAGATTTTATTATGCAGCAGCGCGCAAGGATGTAGTTCGGTTTAATATATTCTGTATAATTATACGCAATAAGACCGGCGCGACGCGACGATTCAATTTTTCCGAAGCGCTTGCGTATTTCGTTCGAGCATCCCCGCGAAGATCGAAGCATTTTCCTCGTTTACTATATATAGCGCTATGATATACTTGCATATATTTATATGCGAGTGAGAGAGAAAGATAGAGAGAGAAAGAGAAAAACCTTAAACCAGTAGTGTTTGTTATTAGCTCTTTACACCGCGAGCGCGAGTTATATGCCACTGTCGTCGCAGCCAATCAACTTAGCTTTGCGACAGGGCGATTACATATTTATTTTTAATTGTCGCACTTGTTAATTGCACGTGGGTTTTTCGACGCACTTATCTATTATCGTTACAATGTGTTTACCTGTTAGTTATTATATAGAAACTCGTGTAGTGAGTCTGTGACACCTATACAATTTTACGTTATAACGAACTGCATAATAATAATGCAGAGTGTGAAGCAATGCTTATACTGTAATAAAATTTTCACTCGAAATGTCCCGACAATGCAGGAAGAGCACTTAATCTGAAATTTGTTGCGCGTTATTATAAAAAAAAGTGGAATTGTGAAATTTAAAAAATTAATTAGTTATAAATTGTCGTACCATACTTGTTGAGAATCTCGTCGCATATAACTCAAGTCCTAAAGAGAGAGAGAGACTCGTCTGTCTAGCTTTGGCTTCCGCTTTACTGTATTAATCGATTAAGATATATTTGGAATTTCAACTCTATCAGCTTGTCTAATTTCAAGTATATATATTATAGTTCGCCTCATACATAATTCTTAATTCATAATACGATCGACTGCTTTGAATTTATTATTATTATTATTATTATTATTATTATTATTATTATTATTATTATTATTATTATTTTGCCTCACTACGTTATTACTCGACAATACAATTTTAGTTTAACTAAACTATGCAGTATTATTTAAAAAATCCGTGATCTCAGGATGATATCATAATTTCATATATTTTGTATATGCTCCACCACGACCCCTCGAAACTCTGTCGATCAGCGCTGCTTCAGCTCTTGTATATGACTCCGGTATAAGTGACCGATTTAACAAATAATGCACACAATTAAAAGAACAAACAAAAAATAAGTGTTGAAATTGTGAGAGAGGGACGGCTGCAAAATCTCTGATTAATTGAATCTTTTTTTCTGAAATTTATGTTGATTAATTCGTCGTCTTTTTTTTAAATAATATGAGGCGCACATTTGATATTTTCTACAATGTCGCTGTTCCCCCATATATATCTGGCTCCGAAAGACTAATCGATTTTTTCGTATCCGCCCTCAGGTATGAATCAAACATAAGTAGTTTTATGTAGATTTGAGATTCGCCTTATAGTTTCTTTTTCAAACACGGCAGTACCGCTTGAGCAATTTATATATATAGCGGTTTTTTCAGGATGCGCATCTCACGCGATAGATTTCGCGCGCGTCTGATGAATTTTCTCTCGAACTCTCTCTCTATAGCTTAATACTAACCGTATGTATTATTAGACCGCGATTTTACTTTAATTTAATTATTACCAATTTACATTTCATTTGTATACGCATATTGAAGTAGACCCAATATATTCAACTTTTAATTTTTAATAAAAAAAAATCTAACTCAATCTAAACCGTTTAAAAATTTTCTCTGGGACGACCCGGCAGAAAAAAGAAATCTCTACTACCCATAAAATTTCGTCGCTACATACACCAGAACCGCAATAAATCCTCGTCGAACGCCTCGCGCAAAACCGCAGCTCATTACACCGCCTCGAAGTCTTGCAGCCCATCGATCTCAAAAAAAATCTTATCAACAAAGCTACGCAGCCTCTCGGTCGCCTCTCGCGTTCATTCATCCTCGCAGCCGCGCATCGCGTCCGGAAAAAAAGTAGACTGGGATGAGAGAAGAGAGAGAGAGAAGGATCGCGCCGGCGTTATGACTTTCATCTTCGCGTGAAAGGAGCGCCGAGAGGTCCATATACCGATTGTGCCCGCTGGACCGGCGCGTCGCGCCAGGCTATACGGGATGTGTACAGAAACACGTATGGAGATGTACTCCACTTATTGCGGGTTACCGATCTCTCTCGTGGGCAAGAGAGAGAGAAAGAGGAGGTGAGGCGGAGTTTAATAGTCTCGTGACGGTCAGGAAGCTGGTGCGCGGCTCTGTTTTATCGGCAGCCGTGTGTGTGTGTGACCGGGGCTTGAATTCTCGGAAGTATAATTGCTATGTGGTTGAATGGATTTTCAACAGGCGTAAATAAACAATTACTTGTTCGAGGCGTAAACGATTAACTTTGTGTGTATATTATGTAGAACCATAAGTACATTTTCACTTAATCGCCAGTATATAGAGCAGTATTCGAGTTTCATCATTTTCGACTTATCGTACTCTAATAATCTTAAAGTGTAAACAATGGATTGTAACAGAGGTAGCAATGGGTTTTCTTTTAGACATTCGGAGATTAGATGCATCGATCGAGATACGCGAGGCATTTACTTAATTGAGTTGTACATAGGGGAAAACGTATAAGTAGATGAAGTCGGCTCTGGTTAGGCAACTCTGACTCTAGATTAACATTTCCAACGTATATAATAACTTGTGTAAGATTTAAGCGTTTCTGATTCACGCGTTCACGTCGACTCTAAGTATGCACTTGCCTTTTTTATCTCCTCGGAACAGCTCTATGACACATCGAACAGTTGAGAACTGCGAGTCTGCCTTATTTCGAAGAATTCGCTTCAATTTTCGTATACGTGTTGTAGAAAGATGCGCGTGTCTAGCATCAACGAGCAAACACAAAAAAGGCCTCAAAAATGCATTGTTCTATTGTTATCTATTTTTAGATCAAGCATATGTGTAGCTGCGGATGTGCGTTTTATATAGAACAGGATGTTACGTTTTCGTATCGTAAAGATCGAAGGTTAAAGTCGCTCCGTATAATGTAAAATAAAAAAGCTTCGCTCCAGTGTATTCGCAAGTCTCGTCTGCACAGATCGTTTCTAATAAAAATTGATTTCTCGTGCGTATTTCAATCAAATTTTCTCAAGCTGTAAGTTCGATGCGAGCATCAAACTTATATTTTTCTCCTAATAACTGTTTATCTCTCATACATCGCTAACTTTCCCTGAATCTTCGCCTTTTATTCAGGCGCACTAACGGTTGTCTCGCAGCGCTTTTCACAAATCCAGCGCATCAAAAAAAGAGTACTTAAAAAACCATTTACAATATCTATTCGTGATATTCACCGCATAGCGCATACCGATCTCCCGCACATCCTCGTAACCGAGACGGTCCCCCTGACGGTCACCCACCTTTCTTCCTCCTCTCTCTCGCTCTCCTCTCATGGCATATATATTTCCATTCCACGCTCCACATCCCTACTACCCACAAGAGCCTGCGCCGCGCGAGCGAGAGCTCTCCTTCCCCATCCCACGATATCCCAGAAGCGCTGCAGCAGCTAACTCTCTCTTTTCAGGGCCCGTTTCACGGCAGTCGCTGCTGCGTGTCAGACGGCCGCGGTACACCGGACGATACGCTGCTGCACGCGCCCGCACTTGTACCTATATATATATATACCTGCGGCAGGTGCGCGCGAGACTGGCACCAGTCGCTCCGCATCGAGCAATACTCATACACAACGCGAAGATCGCGTGGCTCCCGAAGTGCAATAGTATACGAAAACCAGTGTGTCTCCCGCGTATACTTCGCCAGTGTTGCCTTCTTCGACGTATCCTGCATTCGTGTGCTCCGTGTGATCCGGGCCGAGCGTCCCGCACTGCCGATTTCCCGCCGTCCGCGCGCGCGAGCAGGAGTCGCTCGCGGAGAGCGCGACACTTCTCTCTCTCTCTCTCACTCTCTCGCTCCAGGAAGACACACGGCTTGAAGCGCGCGAGCTAAGAGGTTAGATTCTTATGTATACCTGCGTAATTCGTAAAACATCACTCGCGTCCTCCATCCTCGTGTACACAACGTCGCTCGCGGGTCTCTCTTTATAGGATTATGTAGGTGTATAGACAGTAGACACACACACAACGCGTATGTATACACACATGCAGCCGCGAGGATACGTAGTAGAGAGAAAAAAGGGGCGATCGGCTACACGATGTCCAGCGAGGCGTGTGCCTATGGCTTCCGGTGTGTGTGCAAGTATTATATACGTAGGATACACATCCTACTATACTCGCTTTCTGCGGTGATTTCAACGCCGCGCGCCTCTCCGGCTGAGAAATTCGACCGATGACCTTGATTGTGTGCACGCGCCTGTATGGGTGTGTTTCTCTCTCGCGCTGCGCAGCAGTTGCTGTGTCTGTGTGTGAGTCGGGGATTATATATACCGATATATATATATGTGTGTACGCGCGGCTGTCGCTGCTGCAGTCTGTGTGTATATATATACGCGCTGCGCTGCGGAGTGCCAGCGGCGTCAGGTGTTTCCACGCACTCGTGTGCTCCTCTCGTCCTTTTTGACATTCTTCTCGGAATTCGGAGATTCCTCGCGGCCTCTTCGCGCTTCTCGCGCGGCGTATAACACACAGCGTTTATATATCCAGCTCTTTCTCCGCCGCGATTAATCGGTCGACTGCCCCTTATAAACGATACTCCTTCGCTTCCCACCGCCTCTTGCGCATCGCGGGTCACTCAAGAGCTATACTTACTATACAGCGCAGGACACGCAGTTTTTATACAGGCAAAAAACAAGTGAGCTCCGACGCGTCGCCGGGAGAGAAACGGCCCAATAATTCACGCTTGCCGCGTAAATTTATTCTCGACACCACTGCGCGCACAATCGACTAATTACACTTGACGCTCTCTCTCTCTCTCTCTCTCTCTCTCTCTCTCTCGGAAGTCGTTTTTCCAAAGCGGAAAACAACCGCACACACGCGAAATCGATACGAAGGTGAGGTAGGAGGGGGCGGCGGGGCAGGATCAGCGACGACTACTTTTTTTTTCGCTCGAAAGTGACGAGAGAGCTTACATCGAGTGAGTCATCCTACATATATCTCGTTATTTGGCTCGAGGCGATCGGACAAGTGCTTCGACTCCGGTTTTTTTTTCTCTTTCGCGCCGCCACCGACGACTCTTCGCGAGGTGTCGTCGTCCCCCCTCGAAACGATATACGGACACACCGCTCGGTGAAGTCGAGCCGCATATATCTATATATGCGGGATTGTAAGGATACGCGCAGTGTGGGTCGCCTGAGATCGATCGGAACGAATTTGTTGGCGGACATCGTGCGGGGTGTACACATACCTATATGCGAGTGTGTATACGTATATATGACGTTTTGTCGAATTGCGGGCAATTAATGAGGCTCGTTATTGGCTGTACGCATACTTGTATATACGCGCAGCTGTTTTCGGCGGTGGAAATTATTTTTCGTTGTGTATAATTGCCGGGACACGGCGCGTAAATCAAGGCGAGACGCGCATCGCGCGCATAAATAAACAAAAGCGACGCGTATCGGAATACGCACGCGCCCGACGATTTACTATGAGATTCTCGGCAAGAGGCGAGTCTCACGAGGCTCGTATACTTATCGGATCGCGACTACTCGGATGCTTCCGTGGCGCGGAGAGTAGCTATATATACAGCGTCTCGTATAAGCGCAGACTTGGGGGGGACAGCTCTCGCCGCGAGATGTAGAAAAAAACAGGCGAGAATACGGTCATTATAGGCGTCCGGCATTCCCGGCGTAAACCGTAAATCAATTCGCGCGTCTCTCTCGGAAGATTTGCATGCAAAGCGTGTCAGCGCAGCTGCAGACGACGAAAAGTGTCGGTATAAGTATATATAGCCGCGAGTGTTTTTCTCTATCTCAGGTTTGTTTTTCTCGAAAGAGTACATTTTTCCTCGCTTATTGCTTGCGTTTTTTTTTCTCTTCGAAAATAATCGTCGCGCGTTCGCCTACGCACACCGCAAGAAGAGAGAGAATTAGGAGGAAAAAAAAAGACTCCTTCGACGTAAATACAGAGTACAGCGACGCGTGCTTAGACGACTACGTCCTTGATACACTATTACGGGCTCTAAATATCACCTTCGCTCTCCGCGTGTAAGACCGCGAATTTAGCATCGGCTTATAGCCGTCGGGAGAAAATCAGTGCCATTTATAGATGCCGAAGTAGGATTATGTGCATAAGAGGTGTATGTGTACGTGTCGGGCTAATCGGCGAAGCTGGAAAATGTTGACCGTGCGTGTGTGTATACGTGTATACGTATAGATATAAGTTTACAATGTTATCGCGAACTATGCGCGCGAAGCGGTGGTGTGGTTGGGAAACGGAAACGATGTCGCGGCGCATAGACGTCGATGATTTTAAAATCCAAGTGCTTATTATGT
Organism: Philotrypesis tridentata; assembly: GCA_018906965.1. Classification (NCBI taxonomy): domain Eukaryota; kingdom Metazoa; phylum Arthropoda; class Insecta; order Hymenoptera; family Pteromalidae; genus Philotrypesis; species Philotrypesis tridentata. Next base: position 2,146,753 of record JACCIB010000022.1, read on the forward strand.
GCCAAAGGTGTGTCCATATTTCTATAACCGGAGGCGCTAAAGGCCTCTCCCTTTCTCTCGCGCTTATGCTCAGAATGTATACATATACCTGTAGTGTAACTCGTATAGGTCTGGTTCTCTGAACTGTGCCTGGTGGTGTCTACGAGATACAAATACGTTCATTGATTCCTTTTCGCGAAAAACACTCGCGATTTACGCCGGCTAATTGTTGCTTCGTTTCGGAGCTAAAGATTTTCTTAATACTCGGCCCGTTCGCGTTGCGAGAATCGTATAATGAATTTTTTTTTGTTCACAATTTTTTAAAAGGAAACTACCGCAAAAATATAGCAAAACTGCGCTTGCAATGTAAATATGTTCCGTGGTTACTCAACAAATGCTAAAACTGAAAAAAAAAATGACCTACAAGAAAAATTGCAGCCTTTTTGTTGAGTAACTGCAAATGCAAAGCGTATATCCGTGCATAGTGTGAGCTTTGCGCTGCACTCGCACGCTTTCCAACAATTTTTGCTGCAAGTTTAAAACAAAATTTATTGCGAATCTTTCAAAATTTCGAAATATTATATATATGATAAAAATATTCGCAATAATGAACGCAAGCTATTAAAATCATAAGAAAATTTATTACCCCTCTTTCGAGAGGAAAATCTCAAAAATAAATATAAGCAAAAATGTTGACGAGGCGCAGCCGAACGTTTCCCTCGGTCGGTGCGCACTTAATTTTTATCGTCTCATTTCCCCCAGTTCAGCGTAATTTTTATTAAGCTATTCTTCCCAGTCTGTTTGCGAAATGTACCATAATTCTTAAATATATCATTTCTCAATCGATTCCATAGTGCCTCCAAAAAAAAAAAATAATCATCTCCCCTTGCATAAACAATTTCATCACAGCCGACATATACATATTATATCGATAGATCCTATTTACACGCCACATATACATGTATACATGCCTACATGCACGGAAGAATGCATTACATACTATAAAGATCGCGTGCCCCTGCAGAAACTCAATCGCACTACCAAGATTAAGTCCGCTCCTCCGCGCAGTCTAATTAGATCGGAATTTCGTAACTCTCGGGGCTCCTCGACGTCCATTGTACGTATAGCCAAAGGCCTAATAATCCCATTTTAATTGTGAGAGCCCTTTATATTATACACACAGGCGCTCGATAAACGATCTTCCAGGCGACCGACGAGAATACACATATACATATATATAATAGCGTCCCGCAAAAAACAAACCAAATATACCTGCGGAGCGCACTACACACTTTCCTCGAACGTATTTCGCGGTTCTCTATCGTGTGTGTGGTACGTATAGTGTACAATATATAAATGCAAGTTCGCAGCTGCAGCGCGCATTCCATAGTCTCGCATATATATTTATATATACAATACACAAGAGAGCTCTGTACACAGATATATACGTATAAACAGGCGGCGGGTATAGAGGTGTGTAACACTGCGCGGAGAGCAGCGCGCGCTCGCGCAGGAAAATCGCAACGATCGAGCGCGTGCGAAAATCGCTCGCACGTGCAATGTATACAGTGCACATACATATATATACATATATATATGTATACGTGCAGCACGCGGCCGGTCGCGCGCGCTATACACGTTCGCTTGATTTATATCGGTTTTCCCTTTGGTTTTGTTCTTCTAGGTCGTTCGTTCGCTTGTGTTTTTCTTCGGCTAATGGATGTAGCCGTTGTTGCTTCGCAGATTTATTGTTTGCTTTCTAGGGGCGGTGGGTGGGGAGTATTTGTACACAAAGACGAGCCGTTTCGCGAGAGGAGAGAACGGCGGGGGAAAAAAATTCATCGGGAGAAAAGATTGATTAGTCGTGTGGAAATTGCAATTAGCTCGTATACGACGATCGTTATCGGCGCCTCGGCCGCGGCGTAAATCCGATTAGAAAGTAATGAGTTTGTGTCGTGACGGGGATCTCGGATCGGATTTCGGTTTGCCATTCGGAAATTAATTCGGTTTCACTGGGGAATTTCTGCGATCTTTTTTTTTCGCGAGAGGCACGCAGTAGTTCTTTGCAATGCGTGCGAGATTGAAAAATGAAGCTATTTATTATATTCGCGATTGTGGAATTGTCTATCTGGAAGTTATATAGATAATTTACAATGTCTATAAAAGCTGAGGATATTTATTATGCGTGTAATCTGTATCGGGGAATTTTATGCTTTCATACTGTCTCGATATGCGAATTGGCGACGACGACTATAAGCAGGCAGTGCGCGCATACGTTGTATAAATCGGAGATTTTGATCGGCAAAACACTTAATCTATGAATGCGACTGTTTCTCCAAGGTTTGATGCATTGCGCTATAAATATCGGCGAATTTATGGTTCTGTCGCCGACCTACAATGCACCGAGTAAAAATAGCTGAGATACGACGTATGACACGAAGTGGTGGAAACCTAATAGAGCTTGAATCGATCGATGACGAATAAATTCTTATTTTAAGTCAATGTCTTAATTGCCAATTATTTTGGCTTTTTGAGTCAAGATCTGGCTAGTTTCCTTTTTTAATTTTAAGGTTTTTTAAAACACTTTTAAAAGTTACTGACACATTACAAAAAATTTTCCAATTTTATTTGCAAATTCAAAATATGGTATTCTCGAATATATAATTTTCTGGACAGAATTTCTTCGTAAATTAAAAAATAAATTTTGTAATAACAGCTGTGCACATAAATATAAATACAAATTTAAAACTGTGTAATACACGTTAGTTTTCAAAGCACAACACATAAGACAAACATTTCGCAGTTTATTGTAGTACTTTTCGTTTCTACTATTGGTTACAAGCAAGCAGTGTGTTTTTTTATCCACCTCGTTATAACACGGCGCGAAATTTGAATTTTTAATGGAGCGGTATTTTAAACTTCCATATCGGAGCAGGAACTTGAACTTACTATACCCGCGAGAGCGGGCGCGGATATATTTTTCCGGGAGGCACATTGTACGCTCGCAGAAATAGCTGCAATCGGCAATCTTTTTTGCGAACATTTCGTATATAAACGCCGGTAATAGTCGAGTGTCTTATCAGAAAAACCCATTAAATTATCGATACTTTAACAAGCTTTATTCTTAGGCCGCAGTCGGACGATTACACAATACGCGCCAATACATATACAGTCGAATAGTCTTGACCATTGGCGAGAGTCGCCGCGCGCGCAGTGCTTTGCATTTCCGAGCATTTTAAATAGGCACTTTCCCATATATACGCCAAGGATATAATCATATTTACTTCTCGTATTGTGCAAAGGCTTCGACGCATGTTTTTCAAAGTGAAAACACACGCACTGCCGGTCGAGCGCGTGCAGCGTGTACCACGTTGTGTTGTTACACGCTGCGGCAAGCGCAAAAATATCAATTTTCGAATTACGCCGTGTTTCTTTTTTTTCCGTGCAATATACGCGCGCCGCAGCTCACGCGCACTCTATACCCATACATATATATATATCGGTGCATTACAGCCAAGCGGGAAAGTATATGGTCTCTCGAGATTCATCGCGGTGGAAGCCTTTAGAAATTCTTTTTTTTTTTATTCCTTTCTTCGTGTGCGCGTACGACGCCGTTGTTACGAAGAAAGTATATGCTGTTACTTTATTTCATATGTCTATATAGAGGGGATCGTATATACGCGCCGCGAGCGCGATTGCTACGTTAAACGTCTCAATTCATGCAAATTTTCCACGCGTACGCAGTCTAATCACTCGGTCATTACATTAGACTGAAAGTGAATTTCCATCGCGGTTCTCAGTCGAACGTCAACGCAAAACTTTCGAGCGAGAAATATGTATAAATGGTATGTATATCTAACGTGTGATTGAGTTGTGACGCGTTGGTACAGATATACGTTGAATTGTACGTAGCTGCGAAATCTTAAATTCATGGTTATTATAGAGGGTTTAGAAATAAAGTTATTATAACGCAATCGTTGCTCAGTAATTGATGCATTAAATGTTTGAAGGACACAAGCGGATGGTTTAATTTTTTATTTTGATATATTGCAGTTGCTCTCTGTCTTGAAATAGATTTTTCATTTTTGGAGAATGCGACGTTGACAAATACATCAATGAATTCTCGCATAAATTTTTCCCCATACGTTACATCCATATAACTAAATAGCTATAAACATGATGTAATAACAGTTCGATCACAATGTAATTAATTACATTATAATTCATTCACAATTTTACTGCGGTCCTCATTAAAATTAACAGCCCACAGTCCCAAAAGTGTATCCAAATAAAAAAAAGCTCCGATCATTTTTCCAATCAATCCTTCCGTCTCTTTCTCTCTCTCTCTCTCTCTACCGCGACCAATAACACAAAAATATTTCCTCACACTTACGCCACTCGCTACACAATGTCTGAAATTTCGCGAGAGCGATACACACAAGTACACATAATCTTCACATCGACACCCACCGTCGCCTCGTCAAGAAAGGCTCGATCCCGGATCATCGGCCTCGCTCTGTTTCGTAATCCGCATAATGAGCTAACCGCAGAGAGTTAAATGCCTACATGCACAGGATCTCCCTCTCGCTCGCGCAGCGTCCGATGACTAGCTCGCTCCTCTCTATATATCTATACGGCGATTACCCATTTTTAGGCAGACGTATATATATATACATAAGCGCGCGTGGGCTGCCCTCTCCATCGCCTCGAGAGATACGGGGGGTTCATTGAGGAAGGAGGTATAATCGCGTCTGGCGAGGGGCCTCTCGTTGTTCTTCTCTCTCCTTTTTTCTTCGCGTCTTCTTCTTCCCCCCCCCCCCCTGTATTAATACGCAGAGAGAAACGATTTCATTAATATCGTTTAATTAAATGAAGATGCATCTCTCTCTCTCTCTCTCTCGGTGTGGGATGAATTTCGTCCGTGAATTTAATTAACGAGCCTGAATCGCGTGATTTATAACGTGTGTGTGTATAGGCGAGTTGTATATATAGTCCCGCTACGCGGTTCCTTAATTGATCAGCGAGAGAGACGGTGCACTGGCGTATATAGGTGTATACTATGGCATGCGAGGATCCCGATGGTGTACAATTGTGTATTTTATGCACCAATATTACTTGCCAAACTTTTATTTCGCGGTGGACTTTTCCAGATCGTCCTGTGTACACAACGTGAGACCGCTGAATTTCTCGCGCGGCTCTCATCGCTGCGTATATAATAATTAATATAGTACCGTCGCGTTGCACCAATTAATTCATAAACTTTTTCAGAGTATCGTTAAACCGCCGTTAAATACGCAGACACACATGATGTGTGTCTTCTGAATATATATGACAGAAAAGTGTATTTTTAGAAAAATACACTTTTCTGGGGTTCAGAAATCAAACATTGTTTTTTAAAAGCTATAGAGATTTCGGACCGATGAGACTTTCTTCTGTGTAGCCGAAAGATAGTCAAAATTCCAGAGGAACATGGGAAAAGTTATAAGTAACCGCATATTTCTGAGCCATTTCACGCTTTTTTTTACAAAAAATTGATGCGTCAAAATATTGGAATAATAATAACTACGAATGTTTCCGAGGCACAAATATAATTTCAAATTACACACCACAATAAAGTATAACAAAAGAGCTTTAATATAAAAAAAATATGCCCAGATTCGATGTTCTAATCAAAAGTTATGTCCGTTTAAAAAAGATAATAGCCAACTTTTTTTTCTCCATATACCTCCGTGTTAAATTCTCATGTTCCTTTTTTTTCATGTTCCTCTGCATTTTCGACTATCTTTCAGCTTACGCAGAAAAAAGTCTGATCGACCCGAGAAACCTCTAGCTTCGAAAAAAGCTTTCGATCTCTGGACCCCCCAAAAAGTGCATTTTTCTAGGAGAATTCGTCATATGCGTATGTATATTGTACCAAATGCGCGCGCAAGAGAAAAAAAAACAGACCACCAACCGATTTCACCTTCGCTAATATACGAAAAGTCCCTCGTCGCGTCGCGGCGCAGCGAAAACCCGTTCGTTATCTCTCTCTCTCTCTTTCTCTCGAAAACGATAACGCAGGCGGCGGCAACGCGTACACTCTTCGCTAAAATTTCGCTTTCACCCATTTCCAGCGTGCGCATAAAGCTCGAGACACTTACTCACGTCTCGGCCAATGGTCCCCATTAACGATTCGCCGGGCAATTAGCCGTTGCAGCTTTCGCATATGCGATACACGCGCAAACGCGTACAGAGACAAACATTTATATATATGCATATATATGCGTGTATGTGTGTATATCTGTATGTATAAACGTCTATACAGGCGGGCACACACGCCTCCGCGTCGAAAAACAAATAGTAGGCCGCAATGGTCTCCTCGCTGCGCGAACTTCGCCTACTTTCTCGCATCGCTCGCTGTATATATGTATATAATGGAGTGTATACATGCGTGTATATATACGCGTTACGCGCGGCGATAGTTGGGGAGTTGAAAATGTAATTGGGCCGCGCGATTGATGCGATTTTTTTCCGTACGTCCTGATGAGTAATTCCTTTGTCTCTCACATGGATTTTGCAGAGAGAGAGATGACGGGGGATGCGGCGAATCGCGGGGAAAGCGAGATCCTTCCATGGAGTGGCTGCTGTTGACGGTATGGAAAGTAGGATGAGGGAGTTGGCGGATTGAATTTTCCTTGGATTTCGAGAGGAGATATAATTTTCGCGATAAGACAGAGCGAGAGACTGTCTTGAATGAGCGAAGGATCGAGGCCGATCCCATTGATTCCGAGAGAGCTTAGGTGAGTTTGTATAATTTTATTCAACGTGTGTGTATGTATTAATCAATATCTGCCAAAGAAAAATCTTTTAATTGTATGCACAGAAATCGAATTACCTTTTAATCTTTTATTCGGGTATATTAAAATCTTATGAAATATGATATACATATTAATATACAATGGAAGTATAGTGAAAAACGTCTCGCGTTGCCTGCCGCATAATTTAATTCATATAAACTTTTTTTCTCTCGTCCGCCACTGCATTGTGGCGCGAAATTTGAATTTGAATAATTAACTTCGAAACTACACCTCGATCCACGTTCGATCTATTGCATAAATCAGAAGCGTCAGTCGCGCATTAATCTGTAAAAATCGAAGAGTGCGTTCAGTTAAAATCGCTCACTCCATATACTGCACCAAGTGAATGAGTCACACAACTATATAATCTCCCCTTTCGCCTCTCTGACACACAGCAATCCGAGAGCCCAGCCATCAGCGCCATGTACCGTCCGAATTTCTACGAGAGCACGTGTCTGCGCTGCCAGCAGACGGTGTACCAGGTGGACCGGGTCGGTCCCCTCAAGGACTTCACCTTCTTCCACTCGGGCTGCTTCAAGTGCGCGATATGCGGCACGAAGCTCACCCTCAAGACGTACTACAACAATCAGCACACGATCAACGACAAGGAGGTCTACTGCAGCAGCCACGTGCCGAAACCCGGCCCCGGGACCCTCGACGGCTCGAGCGTCGGCATCAGGAGCGCCCTCAACGTGCCCAGGAGCGGCTACGTCAACGAGCAGATCAGGGCCGGCGGCTCGCCCCGACCCGTCTATCCGCACTGGTCAGTCGCGCGATAGTGCGTCGCGAAAAATTCCATTTTAATTTATGGGGAACGGTTTGCTTACTACTCGGTCGCCCTGCGGGGCCGAACGAGTTCGTTAACTGCCGCTTGTGCTCGCGTTGGACTCGCTGTGTTTAGATGTTATCGGCGATAATTTCTCGGTATATTTATGGCTGCTCACGCCGGGTGTATTTAATTGTCATTTTTAATGGTTCTCAAATTTGTTCGAATTATACCGAGAGATTTGACGAATCTTACACGGAGAAGAGAGTACATATATCGTCGCTCCTAACGATGACTATAGTACAGTTCAAAAAAATAGATTTTCAATGGTTAACATTAGAGTGTTACAATAAATTTACACTTCTACAACGTGATGAATATTATGTGTGTTGGACGAAAGTACATTATTCGCAGACATTCGATGTAGCATTCAATTTAGGCTTATTCTCAAGTGTGCTAGTCTTCTTTAGGAGCGACGATGCAGTGTTAAAACTAAAAATATTAATTTGTATGGCCTTGACATTATACGGCTGCGTTACTCGAAAATATTGCAATTTTTTACAGTCGCTGCACTGTAATCTTTCACAGAACTGTTTTTTATCAGTGTCAGCGACGCTCTAACTCGACAAAAATTCGAGAAAAATTCGTCCAAATTTTCAGCTACGACAGCGCGGACTCGCCGAGTCACGGGCGCCACATGAACGGCCACGGCAGCGCACCGTCCTCGAACAATCATCATCACGGCAGCAGCCCGTCGCCCAACAATCACTACCACAATCACAGCTTCAACAACGACGGTTACCAGTACGGCCGATTCGACGCCAGCGCTCTGCACATAGCCCACGCGCTCAAGCAGACCGAGCTGCAAAAAGGCTACAGTAAAGCTCGCGAGAAGCCCATCGACTTCTATTTGGTAAGCCTGCGCATACACGTATACGATTTGCTCCGTGCATTCGAGCCCGTATCGATTGCACTGAATACTCATTAGGCGTGTCTCGATTGGTTATTTTGACAAAAAGTTAATGGATTCGCGCTCTCGCAAGCGAGAATCTATAATCAATTTTTTTAAACGTATACACATCGAAAACTGCGTCGCTTCATGCGATTAATCCGATTGATTCGACTAATCAGCCTCCGCTGGTGGAAAAGAGAAAGCGGATGTATATGGACGAGACTGTTTTCACGACGATTTATCGATACTGCGTGTCGTATTCAATGTGATGAAAAAAAAAAAATAATAATAATGGATACACACCGGTCACTCCACACCGCGCGTCGATGAGAGAAGAAACCTCTGGCGGAATCGATAAAAATAAGGCTCTGTATACGCACAATGCTTCCCTCATTAGCATTAATAAGCCTCATCATATCACACATACTCGCCGCGGCATGGAGCGTTACGCGCTACTAACTTCCGGCTAAGTCGACTATATACTGCCTGCAGGTGCAGCAGCCCGGCTATTATACATATATATAGGATAAGAAAACCGCGGCGCCGTTATCGATAAGCCCGCGAGAGACCGCAATCGCCGTATTATTCTGGAGCACGTGTGCGTGGATACGGTTACGTATATATATACGTATATAATATAGAAATCGTTTTTGTCCCTGGTATGCGGCTCTGGGATTAAGCGTCTTGTTCCATACACTGTACATCGCGTACATCCACCTGCTGGGTGTGGAGCTTGGATTTCGAGAATGACTTGGCGGTTTTCTCCGTAGATCGAGCAAGTTTTTTCTTTTCATGCGAGATTATTCAATAAACAAGCCCCGTATGTAAATAAAGTATTCTTCTCGCAAAAAAAGCTTACGCGCAAATCAGCTGCATCGATATCGAGTCGTCCTCCTTCCTCGAAATCATAAATATGCAAAAGAAGCACTAACGTCCATCCGGAGGTGATAATTTCCAAATTCCTAAGCCAATACACGCTATACTGTTCGACATTCCTCTAATCCCACGTCAACCCGAATAATTCCTATAGTTACACACACGTACACTCGGCGGAAGAAAGTTTCGCGCTATTTCGCTGAAAATCCGGCGGATTCGCGCGAAAAAGACTTGGCGATCTCGGGCTTATATTTCAATCTCCTCGGGCGGCGCACAATCGATAAATTTTTTTTCTTCCCTCCCCCACCCCCCCTCGCTCGGGAATTTCTCGCCACGGGCGGCTCTGAAATCTCGTTCCGCGCGCGCGTGTGTCTGCCTTGTATAGACCGGCCGTCTGTCTCCGCGCGGAAAGCGAAGGAGAGTTACGAAACCAGACGCATTTCTCTAGAGTCGACTGCAGCAGCGGCAGCTCGACGGTATGCGCAGCGCGAGCCGCGGGCATAGTAACCCGCGGAGAATACGCTCGGAGAGGCTTATCGGGATGTGTTTGGAGACGGGATTTCTCGCGTTTTTCGACTGCATTCCGTCGTCGACGGTTGGGATTAATTTGTTGCTGTCCGTCTCTTTTTCCGGAAGGAGGATTTTCGGTTGGGGAATTTCGGGATTGTATAGAAATAAAAGGAATTTGTAGGTAAGCCGATTTCGGCGAATATTCGCGTAGAAGTCGAAAAGAAAATTTTTGTTGGCTTATTTCGAGAAATACGTTTGGGTTTTGTGCGATTTTATCGTGTTTCTCGTAATTTTTTGTTCACCGGTTTTCATGCTGATTTATTATGATTGCGATAAGATTTCTGATAAATTGAGAGTAATATAAATGAAGAGCCATAGGCTGTATGCCACCTATTGACAATCTCTTCTACGTTGGGGTTTTTCTTTATGGACATAGCATAGATTGAGACATTCTTGGAATGTACCTACTATTTCCTCAATCATTAACTAAAATTGTTGATCATCCTTACTCATTCAAGAGGATGTAGGTTAAATAGATTGCTTTTTCTAATTTAAATTATTGTATTCTATTTTAATTTAACGTTATAAATTGGATTTTTTCCAAATTTAACTCTGCGCCGAATAAATAAATTGAATAAATAATAATACACCTCTCCTATGGATAGGGAATTCGAGTATACATTAGTTTTTCAATGCAAATTTTAATGCAAATGTACAAGCGATTATATTTAGGATAGAACGCAAAAAGGATTATTCCATTATATGCAAATGACAACCGCATAAACGGAGATGTCAAATCTATTGAATTAATTCGATGACTAGCAAGATTAAATCCAACGTTCATCACCAAAAGAGTCATTCAGACCGCAATATTGATATCACACCGGAAGTCCAATCGCCGAAATTTCATTCACAGATCCATTTCGCCGAAGTGAAAAGAGCTCTCTCTCTCTCGCCGTCAAGTCCGGCTATATACAAACACTGTACAACGCGCGGACAGGCGCTCGTAAACTAGAAATTTCAAATTAGCGCGCGCTGAAATTCTTGCTATCGCTATCGCTTCGATTATACGGTATCTCATCGGGCGCAACGTGCCGAGCATTAAAATTTACGATATATATATATACACACGCAGTTTCCAATCACACTAAATTTCTCGTAAAACATCGCGCTAAATCGACGCAAAAACGAAAAACAACAGCGGTAGCGACGTTCCCACATTCTCCTCTCTGTAATATAGCGCGTGTCTTTTGTCTCGATCGAAAAAGAGGTCAGCGCGCGCCGCCGCGAGGAATCGACGAAAATTCAAGAGCGCTCCTTACACACACACACGCATAACTAATGCTCGAGCAGCAGCTCCTCGAGAGCACGTGCGCGCTTTTCCCTGTTGAACAGATGCTCGTCGCGAATCCGGAACCGCAGTTAAAGGAGAAATTCCCGGAGAGGACACACCTGTCGCCTCGTGTGCGCATGTGTGCGTGTCCCGACGTCTCTCGGGCTTATACACTATACATACGTCCATACGAACTAGTGCACCGGGTTAACTGCCAGACGCTTATATATATAGTGTGTAAATAGCGTTTGCCGAACGAGGAAAGTGCAGCGTTATGTGCAGTACTTGACGTTCGTCGAGCTGATCTCTCTCTCTCTCTCTCTCTCTCTCTCTCTCCTCTTTTCACTGCGTCGCGGTGCATCTTAATGCGCCTCCCCTCTGCGCAGCTTTGGCTTTCCTTTCTTTTTCTCTCGGCGCGATTGCGTCTCGCTCTGCGCGGAAAAGTGTTTTCGGGCAGAATTTTCGAGCGGCGATCGTTGCGCGCGTCGATCACGACGCGATTATCGCGTCTGGAGAAAGAGAGGAAGCGGTCCTTTTTTTGTCGCCCGCGGCGGCTGTAGCTTTTCTCTCTGCGCTTTTATGACTCGTAATAAGGAGCGAAAAAAAAAGTTGTAACGGGCGATATCGATCGATCGATCATTCCGGTACACGTAATGTCTGTACCGATGGGTGTGGACTTTTTGTCTCGTGTTATAGACGGACGCGAGATTGGTTTTCATTTGACAAGGTCTTATTAGCGATCTCCGCGCTTCGATCGAAGGAATTATCGCGTCTTGCGCAAACAATTTGTTTTTTCTCGGGGTTTTTGTTGTTGTTGGTTTTTTTTTTATTTGTTAAGCCGTTTAATGAGTCTGCGGTACAATGAAATGGAAAACGTAATACGTACGCGGGAGTCAGCGAACTTTACTCTAAATTTATAAAAGCTATAATAAACGACGTGTTTGGTAATAGCTCTCGATATTATAACGTAATAATCGGTTTCATTCATGATACAATTGTAAAACTGAACCGCAGAGCATAATGATTCTTTTTCAGAGGGGGGAAAAAAAGGAAGGAATATAACGTTTATTTAGGTTTCGCAACACTTCAGTTATGACTTTTTTTTATAGAGAGTTTGACCCGTAAACGAAAACCAGCGCGCTTAGCGCGTGCTCCACATTTTTATACGCACTTTATTCAGCTCTTTTTATAATTTTATACTTTACGATACAATTATTTAAAGTCGCGATCTCGAAAAACGGTTTTTTTTCTCCAAATTGCATTTTCTCAGCGCGCCATTAAAAAATACAATAAATCTCCTCAAAATTTTCATTTTTTTTTCCTCGAGATAATTTTGTCTATCCTAATCGTAAAAAGCGGCGTTAATAACTATACAAAAAACGGGTTCGCGAATTCAAAACTGAGAGAAATCTTATATTAAATATTGCTAGAAAAATTGTTAAGTTTTTTAGTAAATGGGGGGACATACTTTCATTTTAATAAATTTTACTAAATAACTTAGTAATTTTTATCACGTTTGAAAGATTTAAAAATGTCTTCTTTTATTATTATTATTATTTAATTATCCATCTTCGGGTTACTTTAATTTATTATTTTTATATTTATTATATTAACATTAAAAATTTTTTTGACCGCAACGGGAATCGAACCTGAATCTTCAGCATAGTAGTCGAGAACATTATCCGTTTATCTAAACAAAACAAACATGAAGGGATCACTATATCTTAAAATATATACGGACGATGTGATACGTGATCTGTATTAATAAATCTTATGAATATCTAGCAAAAATTATTAAGTTATACATATAATAATCATATTTTCAAACTTCAACTGTGAGAAAACTTATTAGAATAAAAATAAAAATTATAGAAAGGATAACAGAAATTATATAAAAACTTAGCAAATTTCTCCATAATCCAAGTATGTCCCCTCCTTTACTAAGTAACACATTAATTTTTGGTAAAGTTCTAGCAGTTTTTATTATACCATTTTTCGAACGATAACATATTATCGTTCGAAATTTTAATTGTCTTTTCAGGGCCCCTTGAATACCCATATCTCCCCATAGCAAACATCTCATTTTCCTCGCTCTCTCTCTCTCTCTCTCTCGTTCTCCTTTTTCCCATAAAACACACAATAGCGTATAACCCATCCACATACAGCCGAGGGAACAAAGACGAGCCAAGAAAACACACAGCGGCTCTAATCACAGACGCTCCTCGTCGTGTACACTCCACAATCCATCAGCTCTAGTTGTAATCGAGCAAGTCCCATATAGCCTGCTCTTCCCTAAATTACACACATTCGTCTCCGCGGATCGGTCCTCCCCGTGAAATCGCGGAAAATTAATAACAGCTGCACGCGTACGCCAAAGAGACGCGGCAATTCCTTACCCCGACGTAAATTACGTTACGAGGTAGACAATACACGCACACTGTATGCTCGCATACGTGTTCGGCGCTTCCGCTCCGCACGTGAGCGTGATTTTCTCTTTTTTCCTTTCCGGTTATATGTGGCAGCATATAGCGCCGCTCTGTCTCTACGTATACGTATACACAGGTACATATATACATATATATTGCTGCTGCCGTGTATATATATGGCTGTATTATGCGCGCGAGTGAAGGGACGCGCGCGAGAGGCTTTTCTTCCATTCAAGATTTTTGTTTTCATTTCCTTGGCCGAGTCGAAAGTTGACTAATGCGCAGGTGCGCTTCGAGAGAGACGAGACACGATTATGCCTCATGGGCGCGGTCGTATGTGCAGTTAGACGATGCGACGCGCGGCCGAGACTTTTTATGTCTTTATTTAGGAAAACCATTTTTTTTCTTCCTTTTCGTATGGAATTCTCAACGTACCCGTCCGCGTCGCGCTCGTTATAAGGAAAGTCACTTTTCCACATTGGATTGTATTATCCGATGGTCCAAGGTGGAGGCTGTGTATTGAGACGTTTCTGTGAGAGCTGCAGCTTCTTTTTTTTTTAAAGCGAGGATATTAACGGCGCAACAATAGGTCCATTGTTCCTTCGGCTGATGTCGGGAATATGTCACTTTTGTGCGCTTTGCAGATCGATGCTCCGTATACAGAAATGCGGACAGGTTGTTTGCCGGTGAAAATTACGTAAATGTGCGTAAATCTCGCGTTTCCCGTCCGAAAAAGAGAAATTCCTTGGGAATATTATGTGTATAAGCATCGCCTCGAAGGAGAGCCGTAATTTTCTCACAGAAACGATGTCCTTAGCTGTTAATGCATCTTCGCGAAAAACTTCCTGGTTTATGTAAGGATTGTCGGATGCACTTATACGTACAGGTGTGATATATATACTTCTCGTGTAATAAAGTTGCATAAAGAAAACACTGATAAATATAATTTTGCTTTTACGTTTTAATATATACCTTAATTGAATCAATCGCCAGTATGTTTTTATAATATAGTACAGATCATGGGAAATCGATATAAAATTAATAGCATGAGCAGAGAAACAAAATCGATCCGGTCGTCTCCGGCTCTGTCAATTAGGATTATACGTATTAAAATTCTTGATCTAGATTATATTTTCAATTTAACAGATAACATCGCTGCAGATACAGAATTGTTGTTCCAATCGCAGAGTTCGACTTTTATATCGAATTAATCAATGATGCAAATCGCCTTTACATATTTTTATATTCAACTAATCACTTCTCTAATGAAAATTCATTTACACCACTGAGGCGGGTATTACTCGAGTAAATCTTTATTTTTTCCGACTCCACATACGATCATTATTAAACACATTTTCAGCCGATCAATCTAAATCCTTTGAATCGATCGGAGAACATCATCTGCGATAGGGATCGAGAGAAAAAAAAATTGGTCGATCCCAATGACTCGTCGATAAAAAAGGACGCGCGCGTGACCTAAAAAAAACGGAAAAAGAAACAATTAATCAGATAGCCCAATCGATTGAAATTTCTCGCTTCCGTTCTTCGTAACAGCTCGCGTACTATATAAGAGAACGAAAACAAGTCCAGCGGGAAACTCATTTTTCCTGGCGCTTATCGAACAATTTAGCCGGCGACATTCAATTAACACCGCGAGAAGAGACGATCCTGTATATATATAAGTATATATATAATACACTTACTGCAGTGTCTGCTCTCGAGAACGAGTGAAATTTCTGAGCAACTCCGCGCACGATAAACATGCAACAGGTTTTCATTTCCCCTCTATACTTGTATATATGGAAAAATCCGCCAAAATAATATTTTTTGTTCTATAGGACCCCCAGAACACGAAAAGATAGTGTTTTTAGGTATTTGGATATTTGTATAAAATTTTTTTAAAAAATTCGTTTCATAAGCGTTTTTTTCAATCCGAATTGAGAGGGAGAAGGAATTTTATTTTTGATGTCGCGGATATGCATAAAAGTTCCCCAAATATTTTTCAGTTAAGGTCACATTTCTCGAGAAAAAAAATCACTGTTTCACAAAAACCCCCATCGTTTCGTTAAAAAGAATCAAAGACAAAAAGCTCGACCAATCAGGAAAGCTCAGATATTTTGTAGACTTTTGAGCATATGTGTGACACTAAAAATAAAATTCTTCTCCCTCTAAATTCTGATTGAAAAAAAACGCTTAAAAAAGAAATTTTTGAAAATTTTTACACAAATATATTTAAATACCCAAAAACACTCATTCGATTTCGTGGGAACACAATTTATTTCGTGTTCTGGGAGTCCTATAGAACAAAAAAACGCTGTCCCAGACGAGTCTCGCGAGATTTCTTTTTCGGTCGATTTCCGCTGCAATTATCTGAATTATTTTGGCGGATTTTCCCATATATATACACATCGACCATCGCATTATATTCGCCGCTCAATCGGACATCGTGGCAACGCCAATAAATTCCGGAATAATTTTTCGTGAAAGAAGTGAAGCAAAAAAAAGTCGGCTGTATCGCCTAATCGCGTGAAATCTCTCGCCGCCGCCGTCGCGCGGACAGCTCCTCGCGCACGAGGTGATCAGGCGCGAGACTAACGATCGCCACAACAAACGCGCGATAATAAACAAGTGTAGAGGCCCCCGCGCGGGAGAGCATAATTGTGGCCCGAAATGCCCATAAAGTAAATTACACTCTCTTGGCACCTGCGCGCGAGCCTCGTACACGTCCGTGTAATATACGTCCGCTACTCGCGTATATTATCCGATAGCGATTTCACAGCCGACCTTTTTTTCCGCTTCTCGTCGCGCAGACGCGTGTAATACGCTCCTCGAGTGCGAAAAAAAAGGAGAAAATTTTTCTTTCCATCTTCGGTATATCGAATCAATTAATTAAGCTTCACACCCTCGTAGAGGTATAATATACTAATCGCGACCGATAAGCACAATAATAAATTTTAAGGATCCCCCCCCCCTTCCTCCTCGGGGGTTTAGCCGGCCGGCCGTAAATTCAAATTATACAGTTGGCTCCTTTTTTCCGAGGCGGTAAATCTCGGATGATCTCGCTGTCCTCCGCTGTGATGACTCTGTACAATTCTTTCTCTCTATCTCTCTCTTTCTCTCTTCTGGAACAGAAGCGGATGACTCGCGTACGCCGCAACGTTTGTGTGTATGTACTATATATACATTATACACATATACATCGTGAAGTGTACTCGCGGCCTCACGCTCACATACACATATTTATACGCTACGCTCGTGTATTATTAGGTCGAAGAAGAAAATCCTGAGGCGAGTGCGTTCACTCGCACTGCGGCGCTTCGCCGCTCGTCATGCCCCAATTCTTATTCTGCACTGGAAAAAAAAAGGAGGAAGAGGCGCGATTCCTCGCTTCTCTCCTATATACACGTGTATGTGTACATATACAAAGATACTGCGAGGACCTGTTGGGTGGGGTATTTTAGCGTAATGGTAAATTTTCGGATGGACGGAGAATTACTTTATTTTTAGTAGTGATACTGTAGGACGGATATGATTGGCAAATTTTTAATTTGAAAAATTATCAGAATAGTTGATGGCACAATTTTAAACAGATTTCTAATGACAAGTTTAGAGTATCTAAGTACACTTGTGTATAAGATTGATTATAAATACGTTTTAATCCTCAATTTTGTAATTATAGACTATAACTAAAATTACTGAGTAAATTATATAGCAATGAAAAATCTGTAGACTAACATAATTATTATCAAGATGAATATTTCAGATCCCATTTTTAAAGCTTTAATTTTCTTTCTTCGTAATTCTGTGTCTTCGTTGAGTATTATCTGAAATATTAAAAAATAAACTTCTTCTATGACACTGCCGATCGAATATTGTCAACTTTCTATCGGGGTATATATTACGATTATACTAATTATTCTATAGTTTACTAAACTTGTTTTTTACTTTATAATATACTACCGTTACACAATCATTTTCTAAACAGTAACTTTTAAAATTTCAGCTTTCTATATAGAATAAAATTTATTTTTTAAACGTAGATAATATATATATGGGCCGGAGAGCTGCTATACGTTGCTAAAGAGCGCGGTAATTGAATAGTGGTTTGCGGTCGGTTATAAAAAATGTAGTTTTTCAAGAAAAAAATAGACGTATCGGACACTAGCAATTTTTTTCGCGCCATTAAAACGTATAGATAGGAGCGCGTTGATTGCAGGGGAAAGTTGGTGATCGGTTGTCATTACGGTTTTAAAGTCGATACATTATAAGTCAAGTGTTAATTTTTTAATATATTATTTAGAAAGTGATACGTGTACGCTATAATTAGATGACTGTAAACGATTTTCCACCGATATAACTTATCTACCAATTGGACTGCAGTAATTGCGTGCGGATGTATGAATGGGAGCTCAAAATCGTTTGGTTCGACAATTTTGTATATATGCGAAAATTGTGTAAAAATATTTTTAAAAAAAAGTGAGTAGTAGCAATACCCATAAGTGCATACTGTAAAAAAAAACAGTCTAATGGATTCCCAGTGCGCGAACTCATTCTACGGAAAATCACGAGGAGGATCAGAACCTTCGTCGAGTCCCTCCGCTGATTAGCCATTTTCTTCGTCTCTCGCGTTATTCCCTCGTCTCCCGTAAATATACGGCAGAATCAAATTTCCAGAACAAACGCGCGAGTATCCTCTCGCGCGCGCTCGCGTATAATTGGAAAAGCGAGAAGAGGCGTATATATATACAGAGTCGAAGAGTTGGCAATCGCTCGGCCGGAAACAAAAGCGCGCAAGAAGAAAATGCTCTTCGCTCGCGCAGTTTGCGCGTTAATGACCTACATAAAAATATTCTGCGCACCGCCGCCACGGCGAGAGTCGCGCGCCGCGCGATTGAAGAGCCTTTAATTAGCGAGTTTTCACCCGAGCTTCTTCCTATACATATTCCACCTTGCGCGCGTATACTTTTCTTTTGGCATCGTTTTTTTTTCGGCCGTAGCGCTCGAGATTTATATGGAAATTTTTGTGGTTTTGCGTAATTATAGGGACGATTGTCTCGTGTCGATTTGGAGAACGAACCTTGATTTTGAAGGAAGGGGTATAAAATGTGAGTCACGATTTTCTCGCTGACCGTAAGACGATTCTTCATTGTTTGACGAGGTTACGTGGAAAGAGACATTGTTTTTTTTTTTCAATTTTATGCAGAAATGGTGTTTTGTGAAATTGATTTACGAGCTGATTCAAAGGTATATATAAAGTATAGGAAAGTTATGATTGCCGAAAGCAGAATCACCGTTGGTGGAAAAGAAGGAATTTCCTTGAATATGACAGCACGATATTTCGCTATATAATCTTAACTAAAAAAATGTTCTATGCACATTTGTATTTTTTTTAAACGAATAAAACAAACTTTTCTCAGCGAAATATTTAGGAATCACTTCTTTTCTGTATTCGTAACAATTCATTTACAAATTTTTAAAATTCATTTTTTAATCGTCTATGTGTCGAATTTCAAAAAATAAATGCACTTTTCTTTGGTTTAGAATTCGAAAAAAAAATTTTTAATCATACTTTGAAATTTTTTAGTTTGCCTCGGAAACATTCGTAATTGTTATTATTCCAGTATTTTGACGCATTAATTTTTTGTAAAAAAAATTAAAAATAGCTCAGAAATGTAGTTACTAGTAACTATTTTAAAATTAAAGTAAAAGAAAGTTTAATCGATCCGAAACTCTGTAGCTTTAAAAACACTTTTTTCTATTTCTAGACCAAAGAAAAGTTCATTTATTTTTTGAAATTCGACATATATGACTAAACTATTCAGAGGAAAACATCGTGCGATATACACAACGATCGAAACACTCGGTTTAAGTTCACCCGAGAGTACATACACTTAATTTTTCAAGCAAAAACGCACGAACGCGTTATACTGCGCGCGTTGTTTTCTTTTATACTCTTTTACCAACGCGAGGTCTTGCGCGCGTCGTCTCTCTCGCGAGAGAGAAGATAAATCTGTTGTTGTGATGCATTATGGCGCAGCGAGTTTATGAGGAAATAAAGGAGGTGCACATTCTCATTAAGAAATTTACATAATGTTTCAGTTCGCTCGTATACGCGCGGCCACAGGCTCGCCATAACATAATACGAGATGAATTATTTTATAATTTCCGGAGACGCATTTATATCCATTTCGGCTTGTGCATATGCGGGAAGACGCGAATATGCATATATACACGCGTCATTACCGCATTGCACAATGTTTCTGCGCAGCGGACGAAATTATTTAATCCGCGACGAAATTCTTGCTTAATTGAGACGTATTCTTGTGAATTTTGAGGGAAAAAAATTGAATAAACAAGATAATAATTGTACCTGGAGTTTGATACACAAATTGTACGACTTTACGACTGCGCGACACTCTAAAACTTTCTTCATCGTTTCATTAAAAATGTTAAACGCGCGATTGCCACCGCGTCTGAGCGGATTTTTTCTGATTTCGCAACGTCTGCCTCCGTAACTGTCTATAAGAAAGAAAATCCACGTAAACAAAGCTTATGATTATTTTGCATGACGAAAATTGTCGTCTCACAATGAAATTGTTTATTCATATACAATACATCTGCTCGTATTTTTGTTGAGAATTTATTCGCTGTAAAAATACTTCTAAAAAATAATGCCTCTATTTAAATTTCAGATTGCACGATAATTCTCCTTTAAAACAAAATCGTATAGTTTCAAGTTGAAAATCGCGTAGTGCGTTCCGTTACGAATAAAGAACAGGTGACAATTGTTTTATCGCAAATAACACAAGTAGAATTGTTGAAAAAGCCAGTTTTCTATACTGTATCGCCAACGCAATTATCTCTCCGTTAAAAAAGAAATTTAACGCTCGCTCTTTCTTACTATTCCCGAACAAAAAAAAAACCATATATAATTCATCCGCAAAATTCAGCGCTCACTCTACAATCCGAACTTACTCTCGTTTTCTCTTCGGCCGCGCCGCGCACGTAAGTCTGCGGTAGGCGCGAATATCCCCAGATATATATAATCTGGAATCCACTTTCGACACCTCGAGCCACCGACTAATCGGCCGAAAACCTCAAAGCCGCGCACACGCGCGATATATATAATGCCGAAAGAGCGAGGCATCGCGAGTTTTCCATCGCGCGAACAACGCCGCGCGTGTTCTCGCGGCTAAATCGAAAACAAAACCTCTCGCGGTAGCGCGCCGCGCTCCGCACTATATAGCACATACTCTCTCACGATGAGGCCTTCCGATACGCGCCTTTTTTTTTCCTAATCATAATCTCGCGCGCGCGCGCGAGCGCCTCGTCTTGCAAAACAGCGGTAAAATCGCGCGCAGCTATGTATACACTCTGCACTATATATATGCATGTATATACTCTTTTGCGGCCGCATAGGCGCGCGTTTACTGTTAGAGCCGCGCTGTATACACATAGAGACCGGCGTTGCGAGTATATTTTTTTTTCTGTCGTCTCTTTGCTCTGGCTGCGATGCACTTTACGAGTGTTTGAGGACAGCTGATGCCGAGGTGATGTTTGCGATGTGCGAGGACTGTCGGTTAGATTGAGGATTCGCGCTTGATTATGATGTTGGATGTAGCTTTCGCGGTTTGCTGCCCGATGGGCCGTGAGTAATCGATGTGTGTAGTTCGCTTCGACGTAACAGGATGATGTCTTTATCTATGCGTATGCGCGCGCGCTGGAATAGTCGTAAATTTAAACGTCGTGTGTCTCAGCAGCCGGTGATTTACTTACTTTTTATATTTTATTTTGCGGGTAGATATATAGAGGCTTTGTGATAGCGAGAGTTTTTTAGTTTCCTTTTGTAATTGGTATTCTGTTACGGGATCGAAGGTCTTTGAATTAGACGCAATATTTTTTTAATTTCGCAGAAGAATGTACGTTTTAAGTTTCGAATTTTGAAAATTTCTTGGCGGGCTGATTTAGTGATGGAAAATCTGACTTGATGTACGAAAGTTTCTTTGATTTAAATTATAGCTATACGTTTTCTTGTAATCAATAATATTCTGTATATATATTAATTACACAATGAATTAAAAATCGAAAATCGAAAAGATTTGCTCGAAATTTTATGTTAAGCAGCAGATTTCCATGCCTTTCGTACAAAGTCAATTTCATTTGCACAGTTTACAGCAGAATTCGGAAAAAACTGTAATCAAATCCTTATCAATACACCATTTCCATATTACAATAATTCACTCATTATTAGAAAGTTAAAATTAATTTGGAGGAAGCTACGTACGCGCCAATGAATTACCGTCGGCGCTGTATATATTTTATTATTCTCATATTCCAAGAACGAAAGTGGACTTTTTAATTAAAAACTAGAGTGCACTTCCTTCGCGCGCGCGCAGGGCATCAAGATAAGAATAGAAAATGAATGCACTATGATGCACGACGCACACGCGCACACACATCAGGAAAGCCTATATATACAACCTTTTCGCCGAAAGAAACCACATACACGCTTGAGAGAGAGAGAGAGAAAGAGACAGAGAGACCTTGATTTATTTAATGCGAGGATAATTAGCGCTGCGCCGCGGCGAGATTTTTATCTATGCAATCATCAGTCCAAGCGCGACAAATTATATATATACAACGCGTGTAAAGCGCGTGGCAGCGCTGAATCATCTAGAGCGCGTTTGAAAAAAAAGGGGCACTTGCCGCGCGCTATCAATCTACTTCTAACCTCTTTTCGTCCTGGCCAACGAATAAATAATAGATACGTACGCCTGTAGGCTTGCGCGTAAAACATCGCGTATAAAAAGAAAAGTACTTCATCTAGTCTCTCATTAAAATCCGCTAAGTATACGTGTGTAATATATATATTATCTATATAGGTGCAACGCGTGCGCAAGCTATCGTGATATAGTATATACACGTACACACACACACGCATCAGCTGATTTAAGTCGCGCGTGCGGAGAAAGATTTCATTCACACGACGCTTTAATGCCTTCGCGTACAGTCTTTCCAGGACAGACGATTTGCAAATTTCCTTGCAAATTAGCAGCGATAAATTTAGTAAAAGTTTTCCCAGAACGATCGTCTCGACGCGATTCCCTATATGTATACGTACACATTTGCATAAGAACAATAATCACGTACGACGCGCGTCGGGTGTCCGCGTGCGATTATTATTAAAAGAAAAAAAAAAGAATACGTTGTTTTATACGCAACCTCGCGACTTTCACGAATTATAATGAGAAGCGCGGCAAAAAGGTATTGGCGAAGGAAAATCAATCGAATCGACCGCGATCACATATATATAACTAAATGTATATACTCGTCGAGCCGTCAAAATAGCGATAATGAGAAAAAAAGTCGAGTCACGTATTATTGCAGTGCGGAGAGGAGAGCCGTCAAAACGCCGCGCCAGCGAACGAAATAATCGCGACGGTATATATACGTACGCCGCTGCGATTCTCTTTTCCCGAGAGGTGTAAGTAGATATATAAGTGTATAAGTATAGCAGGGAAAGCCGAGAGTCGCTATGTATATACGTTCGTACATTTCCGCGCTCGGCCGCGGAATCGCTTCCGCTTTGCGGTATATTACACTTACCCGCGCGCGACTGTGTATATCTATGTATATATATATAGAAGTGTGTATGCGCGTATACAGTGTACACACATATATATATGAATACTTTTGCCGGCTAATTAGAACGTCGCTGTGATGGCTCTTTCTCCCCGTCGTTCGCGATCTTCTTGCGCTTTTTCTTGGCGCACTGTGGAAGGGAAAATGTGTGCGTGAGATGGAAAAATCGGCGAGTTATGCGCGGCAGATGATTTCTTATGGTTAAAACGATTCGTCGATGCAAAAAATTGGAATCGCATAAAATCGAAATTTTTTTTTATCGTACAGTTTAAGACACGAATAATTACGAGTCATTGAAATAATAGAGGAGGAATATCACACGGTACGACGCGCCAGAACCATATTGGGAGCGTTAATTAATCGACGCGATTATAAAATTAAAATTAATTAAGCTGCTTTGGTTCCTTGACCCACAATCTCTATATCAGGAGCTCATATTGACGCGAATCAAAGGCGATATTTGGAAAAGTTACACTTTCGTCAGTGTAAAATGGGCAATTCACGCTACGACCTCACGAAACGTACGGATTTATCTTTTGGGTGTATCTTTAGCGGTGGGATAAAAATATAAAAACTTGAAAATGGATTTTATTCCCGGATAAAAGCACGTGTAAATGCGCACAGATTGGCGCAAGTTACGTACAACATCAATGCCATGCAGATGTTGGAATTTACGAGTTTTTTAATACTTTGCTTTTTATACACTCCAATACGCGATTTCTTCCACGCTTTTATCGTACAATTACAACAGACTTAAGTCAGTAAGCTTCGCCGGTATATATATAAAAACGAATTGTTTATCGTTCCGACGATTGCCTAGGAATTGAATTTTAATTGTTCGTACTGGATGAATACTGCATCGGCCTGCGCAGACTCGCGGTGAAAGAAGAAAAGGCATTTTAGCTCGTTCCTCGCGCAGACAAAGAATTAGAAACTCTAAAAGACATACGAAGCCGCGCACTGAGAATGGATTGAATTATGGGAAAAAAAATGACTCGTGGAGCTTTTACGGTGAGACTCTCCGAAATTAACTTTTAACAGACGATAAAGCCGACAAATTGTCTTGCTTGAGACGAATTTTTTTTTCCAATCAATTGAACGCAGACGTTAGGGAAGTACACTGCGTCCGGAGAGCCTGAAAATGCAGACCAAATAATTGCCTCAAATCGACAAGACGCAATTATATATTCAAATATATTTCGTCGCAAAACCAAACGCTTTCACTCTCTTTCTCTGTAACGCTATAGGTGCGCATTGAAACAATAAAAATTACCTCGCGTATCACCTCTCGTTCGTAGAGAAAGATCAAATTTTCCGTGAACAGTCCGCATCCCCTACAGTCCATCTCGTGTAAGACACATTCTTCAAAGAAAGACGCGTCAGAGGAGCAAAAAGCGACTCGGCCTTCGAATTTCGCTGTAAAGAGTCCTCTCGCGCCTCCCCCTCTAATTGGGTCCCTCTATATATAGGTATACGGTGGGCCGCACAGCGCGAAGTATACGCACGTCTCGAGTATATACATATATACTTCGTATTTTCTCGGCTCTCGCGAATGCGATGATTCACGAGCATCCCGACGATTTCGAGGAAGAGTCGCTTTCTTGCTCCAGCTGTATATATGAAGCTGCGCTGCAGCCGAAGGTATAGAGTCTCGATTTTAATGGCGAAATGCGTTTGGAGAGAGGACGAGAGTCGAGACGCGCCGACGAGTCTTTCCGGGATTATGGGACGGAATATTAGACGAGTATAGATTTCTGCGTCTATTGTTGGAAAATGTAGGCTTCGCGGGCGCACGCGTCGAATTTCAAAAAATAAATGCACTCTTCTATGGTCGAGAATTCGAAAAAATTTTTTTTTAAGGTAGAGCCTTTGGACCAATGGGACTACGAGAGAATTTGAAAATTTAACATGGGAAGGCATGTGGAGGAAAAAGAAAAAATCGGCTATTCGGATTTTTATCATTTTTTTAACGGGCATAACTTTTAACATCGAATCTTGGTTCATTGTTTTTTAAATTAATGCTCTATAAAAATACATTATAATTGTATAGTGGTGGCTTGAAATTTTATTAGTGCCTCGGAAACATTCGTAATTGTTATTATTCCAGTATTTTGAATCATTAATTTTTTGTAAAAAAAAAATTAAAAATAGCTCAGAAATATGGTTACTAGTAACTTTTTCCACGTTCCTCTGCATTTTTGACTATCTTTCCGCGGGTCACAAAAGAAAGTCTGATCGGTCCGAAACCTTTAGCTATATAAAAAATTTTTTTCGATTTCTAGACCAAAGAAAAGTGCATTTATGTTTTGAAATTCGACAGGTACTGTCGTCGCTTTAATTTTGCTTCTGCCAGAAATGTTTATGCATAAAGTTTATAATATTTATTAAAATTTTAAACTCAGCTTTTACATTGCGATAATACTAAATTAAAAATGATGATTCGAGATCCGTTACAATTGAGCGCGTGTATACCTATGTCGCAGAAAAATAATCCCATTATAATAAACGATTGCAAAATACACTCGAGTCTCCCGCAGATACGATCTTGGCAAATGTGTTCTACATTAATACGAGATGGTACCGCAGTGCAACTTTCTAAGTTATAATACATTCCTTTTATCAATCCGTTCGCTTGTCTTCGAGCCGACAGCAATTAACGAGCGATTTAAAATAGAGCGTATTACTAACTCTTGAATTGGTTCGTCAAGCATATGGCAAATTGCCTTAAATTCAATTTTACGCCCGCGAGGCAAGACTATATTTCGCTCTTAGAGTCGTAAATAGCGCGCTTGACTTGTATCCACAAAGATGCCTCCGTATAGCTCGCAGTACCGAAACGACCCACTTTACGTCCGCCAAAGGCGACTGTAATAACGTGTGTATACACGCTTTGATACGCGCACACGCAAGAATGTAAGAATTTTACATTCCGCATACTACTTAAGCTTGTGCTCGAAAGCCTAGCATTACTCGACGCCGCAGCGCTTCGAAAACTACCCAATTTCAGCCATAATCACGCTCTTAATATTGTAATCTCGCTTCTCTATCTCTGGCCGCCGCTTATAGGGAAGAGAAAAAAATTTCTACTCTTACCGTCAGCCTGATGTGGTGGAAAATAGTTGCTATTAATGATCATAATATATAGTCTATGTATAATGTCATTATAAACCTTGCTCCCATTTGTGCAAAATATATGATCAGTCATGGATTATATTATCCTATAATAACACTCGTCGTGTAAATTATGATAATAATATTGTAAGAGTCCACCAAGTTGTGAAAGTACGGGGGCTAAAAAAGAACTGCATTAGTCCTCCCCCCGTCTTTTACAATAAAGTTCAAGTAATATTTTCTAGCAGCGAATTCTCACCCAAAAAACCAAAATCCGTGATTACAGGACAGGGACGAGCAGACGCGGCTGGAGATGAAGCACCGCAAGGAGGAGGACGACCTCTACCGGAAGTTCGCGCACCACCGCGAGGAGGAGGATCGCCGAATCCGCGAGGAGTTCCGGGTAATTATATCTCTATACTCCCCCCCCCCCCCCACCTCGGCCTATCTTTCTCCATCTCTCTGTCTAACGCTGAAATCCTTGCGCCGCTTCGGCAGGACGAGTGGGAAAAGGAGCTCGAGCAATTGTCGGAGAAGTGGGAGCGGGAGCGGGGCGGCAAGCTCCGGGCCCAGCAGTTCCAGCAGGAGAAGGACGACCTCGAGAAGAACATGACGCTGCGCAGGGACAAGAAGAAGGAGAGCCTCACGCGCAAGATGCTCGAGCACGAACGGTTAGTTGGCGCGCTATCGCTCTTTTTGCATCTCAAAAGCGCCGAGCCGCCTTTTTTTGCGCCCGTCCGCGGCTGTAATCTCGGGCGGGAGGGGCAACAATGGAAAACAATGTGGAAAGCTCGTGCGAATTCCGCGGCCTCTTGTAGCGCGCGCCGATTTTGCGCAGCGGCGAATTAGCGCTGATTGCGCGCGCGAGCCGCGTGTGTGTGTGTGTGTGTGTTTTTTTCTTCTTTTCGAAAGACGCGTGCGTTGCTTTTTCCGGATGATTGTGGGAGAGTTTCCGTCGAGGATGCGGACCTCGAGAGGTTTAAATTACGCGCCGAGAAATAATTTGGTATTACTCGGTTCGTTCGCGATAATTTATGTATTTTCGAAAAAGTTTGCTGAACTTTTTTGTCGAAACGCTTCTATTGCTCGATGTGTGTTAAATTAAAACGAAGCTGGGCTCGTCTGTTCGAGCAAACGCAAAAGTTTATTGATTTTACGATACTTAGTATATTTGTATATCCACTAAATATCGGAAACGACTCACACGAGTATGACGCGAGAATTTGTATTGAAAGCACACCTACTAGACCTACCTTTTCTCGTTCCTTAGGTCATTCTGAAAGAGAAAAAACTCGTAGAAAAAAATCGTAGGGTATATTTTTGCCAGAGCAAAAACGGGAAATAATTAACAAAAACAGAATTCATAGATTTTTTTTGAAAACTATGGACTATAATAAAAATTTCGTAAGAATAAAAATGTCTTAAACTTCATTAAAGAATGCTATCGAATTTTTTCAGATTTTTTAAGGACGTTTTTTGAAATTTCCATTTTTTTTTTTTTTGATTTTCGAAAATCAAAAATTGTATCGAATCAATCTGAAAAATTTTGGGAGCATTCTTCGATGAATTTTAAGACATTTTCGTTATAATGAAATTTTCATAAAAGTCCATAGTTTTCGAGAAAAAAATCTATGAATTCTTTTTTTCTATTAATTATTTCTCGTTTTTTCGAGTAGTTTTGCTTCGGAAAAATGTATACCCTACGATCGGCCATGTACGCGAGTTCTTTCCCTTTCAGATTGATCCAAGGAACGAGAAAAAAACAGGTCTAGTAGGTGTGCCTTCAAGAAAATTTTTTTTAACTTGCTCGGGTGAGTTGTTGGATTTACACGTACAAACCAATGAAATTATCAAGTTTCAATAAACTTTCACGTTGGCTCGGAGATAGGCGGATCAACTTGATAATTAATTTGACTAAACCATTTTTCTCGAACAAATTGTATATAGGGCAGCGACGGCCGCGCTGGTCGAGAAGCAGAGCTCGGAGATGCTGGAGCTGATAAACGAGGCGCGAAGCGAGTACATGCAGCAGGAGAGCCTCTACCTCGACGAGGGCGTCGAATACATGCACGGCGCGCCTCCGTCGCCCTATCCCTCCAGGGCGCCACCCCCGCATCCACCTGCGCTCGCCAAGTATCACCTTTACAACGACCCCCTCGAGTTCGCCGATATCGATCAGATCGCCATCTCCGTAAGTTGAAGACGTGTATTCTTTGAGAAATACACGAGGGTAAACCTGCTGTTAACCCGTTAAGTCCTGAATGGACAAATTTTCACTCAAGTTTTCCACGCTTACATTTTATATGAAAATAAATTGTCAAAAATACGTGAATACGCGTATTCGATGTTTTGATGAACTTTCAGAATCTTAGATTAGGTTATTCAAAAAATTTAATCGTTAAACACTGTACATGATTTTTTACAAAAAACTTAGTTTTCAAAAGAAAAGAAAATTTTCGTTTCGATTTTTCAATAGGAATTTTATGATGGAATTACAGAAAACGTGTCGACAATTTTCAACAATAATCGACTTTAGAAAAAAATGTGACTAAAGAAAATATTCTTAGAATTGATCAGAAAACATCCTGGAATTTTTCCAGAACTTTTTGGCAATATTTTAGAATTTTTCACAATTTTCATACTTTGAAAAATTTGAAAACGCTTCCAATGTTTCTGAAAAATTACAGCATGTTCTTTAATCAATTTTAATAAGTTTTCTTGAGTAAAATTTTTCTCTGAAGTTCATCTGGTTCGAATAAAAAATTTCTGTGTTTTAGCTGCCATTTTGTGTTTTCAAATTTTTTTTCTAAGCCTGAAACATTAGATTTTTAAGTTTAGGTTTCGAAGGCACGTTTTCTTCAATCGTTAAATCTTAAATGCATTCCATTTGCAAAATCGAAATGAAAATTTTCGATTTGTTTTGAAAACCACGTTTTTTTGTAAAAAAATCATGTACACTGAACAGTTTTTAACAATTAAATTTTTTGAAAAATCTAATCGTAGATTCTGCAACTTCATCAAATTTTACATCGAATACGCTTATTCATATATTTTTGACAATTAGTTTTCATATAAAATATAAGCGTTGAAAACTTTAGTGAATATTTTTCCATTCAGAACTTAATGGGTTAATAATATTGATTGTGTTGGGATGCATTGAAAAATTTTCCAAAAATAAATATCAATCTCGGTGTCTCAGAACTGGTAAAGTGCCGTAAGACGCGCAAACAGCGACGGCTGGAGACTACGGAAAAATCTCTTGAGTTCCGAGTACATTGAAGTCATTCTACTCCCGTTATCGTAGCGAAGAAGAAGCGCAAGTTTTCATTCTTTCAAAAGAACTTTTTATAATTGAATCCCAAATTTCCAGAAATCTATAAACGGCCGTAAAACAAGAGCTGCTGGACGCATATAGTCAAAAATATGAGTTCACCGACGCGTCTCAAAAATTGAAAACAGAGATAACTATAGCTTCATTTTCAAATAAATAACTGGTAACGTTTAATCAATCCTAACATTCGCAGGTGGCCCAAGAGGACCAGAAGACCTTTACGGACCTGGTGCGCCAGCTGGTCAGCAAGTGCGGCTCGGACATCGAGAAGGCTCGCACGATCTTCCGCTGGATCACGGTGAAGAATCTCAATACCATGCAGTTCGACGACAATCTCCGCGGCGACACCCCCATGGGTCTGCTGCGAGGCATCAAGCACGGCACCGAGTCCTACCACGTGCTGTTCAAGCGGCTCTGCAGCTACGCCGGCCTGCACTGCGTCGTCATCAAGGGCTACAGCAAGTCCGCCGGTTACCAGCCAGGCGTGAGGTTCGAGGACAATCGCTTCCGCAACAGCTGGAACGCCGTCTACGTCGCCGGCTCCTGGAGGTTCGTCCAGTGCAACTGGGGCGCGAGACACCTGGTCAACGCCAAGGAGGTGCCGCATCCCGGACAGCCCAAGGAGAAGAGCGACAGCTTGAGGTATTTTCTAGTGTGACTGCGTTGCGCACGATGTACGTGTATGAATAAAATAAAATAAGTATGCGAATGAAATTATCGAGCGATGTGTTATAACGACGATGTGAGAATGAGGGAGAGAGAGAGGTTCCGCGAGGATTTCGCATTTCGAAATTCAGACGACTACAGGCGAAACCGCATAATGACGCGTGATTGCGTAATGCCATACGCCGCGCGGAAAAGAAAGAAAGAGAGAGAGAGAGAGAGAAAAAGAAATAATCGCCTACCCATTTCGCATATAAGGCCTTTCTTCTTTGCAGATACGAGTACGACGATCACTACTTCCTAACGGATCCGCGAGAATTCATATACGAGTTCTTCCCACTGCAGGAGGAGTGGCAACTACTTAAGCAGCCCATTTCGCTTAAAGACTTTGAGGAATTGCCTTTTGTTCGCTCCTTGTTCTTCAGGTCAGTTGTGTGGATTTCGCATTTTCAAATTGTGAAATATATGGTGTCTCTCTCTCGTGCGAGCATTCCTCTCTCGCAGAGAGTAAAACTCGAGCTTGGAAAATCCATACTGAATAAATGTCACGTAATAATTCAATTCGCATAATTTTGTGTTTCGGAAAAAAAACAACAGGTACGGTTTATACTTCCCTGACACCAATACCAACGCCGTTATGTACACTGATGCAACTGGAGCCGCGACAGTGAGGATAGCGATGCCCGCCAACATGCAATCTTCCCTGATATTCCATTATAATCTCAAGTTTTACGACAGCGACGGCGACAATTACGACGGCGTGTCCTTAAAGAGATTCGTTATGCAAGTAAGCGCTGCTCTGAAAAATTCTCTGTTTATATCATCCCATTTGATTTTTTTTCGCGCAGTTATTGCACGCCTACACGAGCACGAATTTAATGATGTTTTGAAAACTCATAATTGTACTCTCTTTCTGTCTTGCAGTCTGTCGTTGGGAACCTCGTTGCTTTCCGCGTACACGCTCCGTGCTCCGGAGCTTTTCTCTTGGACGTCTTCGCGAACGCCGTCACGCCCAAGGAGTACCTCACGGGCGAGCCGATGAAATTCAAGAGCGTCTGCAAGTTCAAGATATCCTGCGAGGAGCTGCAGACGGTGATGGTGCCGCTGCCCGACTGCGCAAGCGGCGAGTGGGGTCCGACGAAGGCTACCAGGCTTTTTGGACTTGTGCCGATCACGCATCAAGTGAGTACAATTCAAATCGGAGAACATTGTGGGCGGTGATATTTAAAATCGAGAGGCGATAATTTTTCAATAATCGTCGCAGGAGGCTCTGGTGTTTGCCGGGCGCGAGCTCGAGATTCAATTTCGCATGTCGCGCTCGCTGACGGACTTTATGGCGACTCTGCACAAGAATGGAATCGAAGAAAAGCGGCTGTCCAAATACGTGAGTCACACTGTCACCGACGACGACGTTGTTACCTTTACGATAAACTTCCCCGAGGAGGGTCAGTACGGCTTGGATATCTATACGCGAGAGTCGACGACACCCACGCACCACGACTCGTCTGGCGAAAAGCACCTGCTCACACATTGCTGCAAATACTTAATAAACTCGAGCAAGAGGAATTGAGGCTCTGACAACGAAGCGCAAAATCACGAATTGCTTTGTGGATCCGATATGGAAATCAAGACTTAAAGATATATTATATCCTACAATGATGGCCGAATAATTTACAGTTACCTCTCAATCCAGTGGCAGGAATACTTAACTCAAGTAACTTAACATTTTACCTCCACTAAAACTCTAGGATTACAGTTTACCGCAATACACTATGAGAATTTTCTACACGAAGTTTTTTTTTACAAAAAAACGCTTTCTACGGATAAATACGATATTTATATATTTTTAAAAAGAAAATATTTTTCTATGTACAAAATAATACTATATATTCAAATTTAATGTATTCCATTGTACTGTAGTGTAAATGGAACGATGGAAGATTTAAATCGAGTGTATCGCTCTTAGGCACATATTGAAACAAGGGACCAACTGGTTTACAGAAGATAAACTATGTAAATATATACACACAAATTGACATATATATATATATGATGATGATTCCTTGGGGAAGTTATAAACTTTCAAAGGATCTCTAATTGTTTTCTTAATTTTTATAAGGTTCCATTCGCTAAACAATGAAAGATGTATAGAATGGTATTTATCTATGTATTAACAAATGTACTTTTAGTATAAGTAAATACAGAAATCTTTTTAATATCGCCATTCAAAGAGCTTTAGAAAATAACCAATTTTTAAAAGCAGAAGATTGTATTTTTTAGACCTGTTTAATTTTCTTGTATGCTACAATGTAGAAAAAATCAATCTGTGCATCTCCTTATATTAAGGCCCTTTCATACAAATATATATGTGTTCTATCCGAACGAGAAAAATCGGACTAACTATTGCACAGATAGTTTGTTGAAATGGAAAGAACGACCGGCGACGAAAAAATTACTACGTATAGATTTTATTATGCAGATTGCGATAAAGCGAGCTTATTTTTATATGTAATCATTAAAAAACCGCATTCCATATTTTAAGGTGTGCCCATTTTTAATAATTTACCTTTTGTAACCCTTTTATGTGGCGATTTTAAAAATATTTCTTCATATATTTATTAATATAAATTTGCTTTTTGCAACAATACTACTAATTTTAATATGCCTTATAATGTTATAATTCTGGATCATGCAGGTTTTAACAATAATGCACTAAAATTTTGTATTATTTACATTCACAGTTTTTTTAATACAAATTTAAATGTTGCGATAAATCATCGCTTTTGTTTGTACATAGCATATGGTTGTATTTTTCACAAATATTCTTAAATTTATGTGACGTTATAAAATTAGATTATAAAGTGAAAATAAAGTCACGATTCCTGTCGTTAAAATAAAAAATTCTCTCAAAGAATGGATGTTTCTATATAAGTATATAAAAATCATTAAGTTCTATCTCACAGAAATTCATTGAGTTTCTAGACGATAAAAGCCTATGTGACTTCGTGAAATGTTACAATTTGAGAGTTTTTCTTCGATGTATCACACAATTATAAATCATATAAAAATAATTATTTATATATGAGAACTCCATCAGGGATTAACCGTCGGTTCCTCTGAAGAACTTGTTCTTTGCATGTAGAATTGTTCACCAAACCATTCTCTGTGCATTTCCAAATAACTGAAATATATTTTATGTATTTTAAAAAATATTATAGCAACAAATAACCTTTGTTTAATGCAATGTATTATAGAATAAGATATTTTAATAAAAATTAATTAAAAAGGCTTTTTAAAAAATACGTGAAAGCATAAATTTTACCTTAGAAACATATCTAGATACTTTAATAAAGTTTTTAGTTTTTTATCAGCTATATCAGTCATCTGAAGTAAATCTGGTAATTTTACTGTAAAAAATAAAACATAATTTAAGAATAAAAAACGAGTAAACTGGATTAATTATACTGGAAATATACCTCAACGTGCTATCATTCAGCGTAACAAAAACACATGTAGCTTTAAATCTACATATAAGAGTTATATTGCCAGTACTTGCATACCATTAAATATTTAACGTACCAAATAGACGGACTAAATGTATAGCACCATAAATCTTCGATGGCTCTGGATTACATTCTTTCTTAGCGTTTTCTGGCATCAATCGCCATTTATTCGACTCCTCAAGTAAAGAAGTTACTTGTGCAGAATTTATGACAGGCATAGTCATCCTAAGCGTAACACCACGGGGACTTGAGCATCTTGAACTTGTACTAGCCATACTATTCATGCTGTATTAAAATACAAACATTTATATCGAGACAGAAAATATTTTAAATGCGTTTCAATGCAAATTACCTCGATAAATTTCCGGTTTCTTGTTTTATTTCTTCTATAGGTCTAGGAGGCTTTGGCTCCTCCACAGAACTCAAACGACACGATCGTAACTTACGTCTCGTACTTGTCATTGCAGGCGTAACAGTTTTTTCCGATTCAGGTTCCTGTTCTCGAAATGGTGGTAGATGAGCAAACTCAGGATCTTCAATTTCTTCCTTAATAACTATTTCAGATCTGTACAAACGTAAAGTAACATTTAAACAATGCTAACAACCTAATTTATTTTTGATCAAACAAACTTACTCAACAATTTCTTCCTTAACAAGAGCAGATTCTTCAGTGCTCGTCACTACAGGTATGAATTTCATAGTGGAATACTGTTCTTTTTCATGTTTGTACAAAAGAAGATCACTTAAAGTAAAGTCAAAATATATCCTCAAACCATCTGCAATTTCTCTACATATATTTATCTCACTGATCGTTTTTTCTAAACTGTTTTGTACTTTATTACTTCTTTGCGGCTTTTCAGGAATGTTCGTTAATTGCGTTGTTGTATAATGTTGTACCCATGATTCTAAAATATTCATAACTGTTGGTTGTGCCGGTAGCACAGCAAGCTGCAAGATTTATAAAATGTGACGCAAAAGCAAGATTAAATTTTTCCATTATTAAAAAATATATCAGTTGAAACAAACCTTATTCTTATTGTTAATTAAATCGTAATCTTGTTCTAAAACGCGCTTCAAAGTAGCGCCTATTTCGAGATCTATGCCAGGCCTCATACTTGCACCTGATTGACTCCCACCACCACTATCTTCATCACCTGACGTTTCTTCTTCATAATCTGAACTGCTTTCCGTATCTTCTTCCGTGACAATATCCTTCATTTTTAAAAATAAAATATAAAATAAAGGACTACTAAATTGCTAACCAAACGTAAAAGAATTAGATCCTCAACCAACCTCAGTAGTCATAATCCTCATGTTGTCCAGAACTACCATCTTCTGATGACCCCGTTGTTGCAGATGTAGCTCGACTACCGCTACTACGAGCTCTGCGTTTGGCTTCCGTGCCTGATTCTGTTGAACGCTCAGAGAATTTATGACTTCTCTTTTTACGTTCTCTTCTATATAAGTATGCTCCTCTAAGTTTGCAAAGCATAAAATTTCAATTAATGCCTTAAATTTTAAATGATTTCAATGACAAGAGAAACTTACAGCTGCAACTGTGCTTTTTGAGCAAGGTCCCTTTGTAATTGACGATTTTCTTCTGTATCCTTCAGTACATATTCTTCTGTAACGCAGCGATCCCATGAAGAATTCCATCCCTTCAAAGAGAAGCACATTCTAATAATTCAATGTCGTTTATACCAGTCTAATATTCTCTAAGTTAATAAGTTACCTGAAAGTGTATCAAATATTCTACAGCTTTTCTCCCTCTCTGATCCTTGTTGACAATCACGTCAAGAACCTATAAAATCATAACAAGCACTTACTGAGAATGATCATCAAACTTGTATTCTTACTGTCAAACCTATCACTTCCAAGAACGTTGCTAACGTTTCCAGCTAACAATAGGGAATACAGGCCAACCAACTGGCATTTATTACATAATTCGTAAAGCCTAAGTACTGCTGCTTCATAAATTAAGCTTAGCAAAAAAAAAAAAAAAAAATAACGCAAAACTGCATAAAAATGTCTTTGAGGTTACCTTAGAGTCGTAAAGTACTTTGGCTTTCGTTGGATCGGGCTCGTAACACAGAACTTTCTCACCGTCTGAAAATTTGAATTTGGGCCCTCGGGTCGATACCATTTTCTTTATTATCACATTTAGGAAAACAAAAACAAATGCGATCAATGGTAAACAAACAATCCGGAGCCGGCTATTTCCATGGCCGCGAAATCGTCCATTTTCTCGACTCCGAAAACATCCGCGTATTCTTTCGGACGGTCGCAATACGTTCATCATCCCGTCATTCGAATCCATATCGATTTTATTCACCAGAGTCTCTTGTGCGTTCGGCGATCTCTGTTAAAAACCAATTGCGGGCTATGCAAAATGTAAGTTAAATTAACATTCGTTTTTAAAATTTTTTTACAAATGTATGCAGATTCGCGTGGATATTATAATTTTCAGACGAAGCGCATTTACACGCTTGACCGAACGCTTGACGATGACCTACCAATGACACGTTCACGTTTGTCATTAATTAAGTACTTGAAAAATGAAGAAAATGAAATAATATTTTATAATGATGAATAAGTATGCGTTTTAATACAAATTTATAAAAAAGAAGTTTAAAATTAAATTTTATTTCAAATTTACAAAATAGTAAATTCTTAAAAAATTAAGCTTCGGACAGTTTTTTATTTTTGCAAGAAGACTCAGATGAAGAACTTAATAAAAACAACGCATAATATGAAGTACAGTTGTTAATGATGATAAACTTGGATTATAATAAAGGACTATGGAGAGGGTGTGAATTTAAAACAAGAAATTTAAATTTTTTATAACACTTTTTTCATTTTCTGGTAAGTCTATGGTAATTAATAATTAATAACAAGAAAAAAAACCTTCTTCATCAATGTGTCTACAGTAATTATTAAAAGGTACAATTAGCAAATTACTATGTTGTGTATTCACTTTGTGTAATAATAGATAATAATAATATAATTGTAATATTTTCTTCATAATTATAGCGCAATTTCTTTTCTCACGTGCTCGATTTCTCATTTTCTTTTTCTACAAATATAATAATATGTTATCTAATATTTTTACCTTTTTGTTTACATATATCCACGTTGGATTATTATCAATCAGTTTTTTATCTCTTAAACCTTCACTCCTATTTATAATATTTCAATAATCGAATACTAAAAATACAAATGTTTCATGTGTGTAGAGCGAGATTTCGGAATCTAAGAAGGGCGCAATTTCGCAGCTTCCGAAATATCTCGTATATTTTATTTTTAGTTCCTTATACGCGTAAGATAGAATATTTTGTATATCTTCGCCTATATAAAATTAAGGGGCTTGTGAAGAAAATTTGCACTTGACAACCACGTTATCTTTAGAGTAAAATAAGAAAAAAGATTTTCTTTTTTACTTTTAGCATCACGGTTACACTTTTTACACAACGGAGTTTCTTCGCATACTTTTATACAAAAATTTTCTTTCTCATTTTCCATGAGAAAATTACAAGACTTAGGCTCTGCGTATAATCGTTTACTTCATCTCTATTTCGAATATCATACGCAGAGAGGAAATTGATTTATCATCAATTCGAGAAAGCTAAGCGCGCGCATTGCGTATCGTCTGCGATATTTGTTTCTCTTTCTTTATTTCTTTCAATATATAATAATATAGTTATTTTAATATGCACATTCTAGGAGAACTACTTCAAAAGCCCTTTAATGTTACCAAGGATACTTCAAACTCACTTA
Organism: Philotrypesis tridentata; assembly: GCA_018906965.1. Taxonomy (NCBI): domain Eukaryota; kingdom Metazoa; phylum Arthropoda; class Insecta; order Hymenoptera; family Pteromalidae; genus Philotrypesis; species Philotrypesis tridentata. Next base: position 2,184,455 of record JACCIB010000022.1, read on the forward strand.
GCGCAAAGATACCATTATGTACACACGAAGCTTCATTCTTCTTATATTTAGTCTATACAATTATTTAAACGTAATATTCAATATTAAAATTATAACATAATAATGCCTAGCCTACCTACCTAATGTCGACAGGAATATTTTACAACAAAAATTACAATCCTCCTTTTCGTCCTATAATATATTTATTTTTCTTTTCAATCGCGTGTTCGTTCATGCGTTTTTTCGTCAAAGTGTGAAATTCTTTCTCTCTTCGACGTGTAGAGACCTACGATCTAGATATCATGTACATTACACTTCATTCCATCACAATATGAGAGTATAGATCAAATTAAATGTATTCTTTTCTCGTAGACTACTCTAACGCATATTATTTTCAAATATATATATTTATATACAGTATCTTTCATTATCGTTTACCACTATCCCTTGAAAAATGAATAGAAGCATGCTATTATGTACAATAAATACAGGATAGCGGGCGTGACTATCTATTGAAACGATTTTATTTATACGATAATCAACGTTTGTTTCATTAAATAATTTAAATAAGAGTTGACATGAACAAAGCTTATTAGAGATTAAAAAAAAATAAACAAAAAATATTAAAGCAAAAGCAGATGGCTCATACTCGAACTCGCTCTTTTGGGGACCGAGTTTAAGTCTTAGATATGATTAAGAAAGAATGAACAGTTTATGTGTCTCAGTTCTTTACAGTTTTTTCTACTTAAAGGAAGATGTCCAACAATGAATCATTTATGTTATATTGGCAAAATATGAGAAAATTTACAATGAAATTCAATTTAGATATTTTTTTTAATCAAAATGAAGCATTGATTAGTATTAATTTTTTAAGGAACTTTCTCAAAAATATTATTTTTCATCTTCCTGTAAATAAAAAGATTGGTACATTGAATACAAAACCTATAAAGCAATATAAGCATCTATGCGCATTTCTCGTTTACAAGTAACAATGGATCTATCTATTAAATTAACTTTACATCGCATAAATTAACATCCGTGTGTTGGAAATAAAAAAAGGAAAATAAAACAAGATCTATTATATATTATACAGAATTACATAACATGTGATGCATTGTAGCTAAGAACGAACCCTAACCCGATGAAAAAAATTAACAAAAATGGACGCTATTTTTTACATTACAGAACAAAGGAGTGACGTCGATCGAAAATTATTATTTTAATTTAGTTTTTACGCACGTAAATATATATGATGGTAAACTATCAGAGTATCGGCTTCATGTAAAAACAATAGTAAGAGGAAACTAAATGTTTCTTTTACGTACAGTTCTGATTTACTCCGGGTTGGTATAATGTGAATACTAAATAAGGAAGAAATCGACAAATTCTTTAATTAAACAAAATTTACGAATAATAATAATAGTAAGATTATCGTAGAAATAGCAATATAGAATATTTAATAAACGCAATTGTATAATAATGACGAGTGAAAAGTTGCACGATTTTAAATATAACTAGTTTTTTCTTCCAATAAAAGTTCGAACAGGCTTTGTATTTACAATGAAAGGTGCCTTTTATACCTCCATAAGAAATTATTTACAAAATATATATTCATTCATGTATTACCTATCGAATTCAACATTCTATCGTCGTTTTCGCGCTTTCTTTCGTTCTTCATTTTCTGTTCCACGCAAAGTTTTAATAATTACAATTTATATTTTATTTTTATATCTTTATAATTCTATGAGCTTGACTTTGTATTTGCCAACACTTTTATTTATTTTGCTTTGTTTCTCTCATAAATATAAAATAAATTCTTTCCACGACATTACTACGTACTCAGTCCGCTTTTAACTCTGCATTCAGTTTTAATTAACTGATAGACTATGTTTGCAATTTTTTTATTAGATATAATTACTTCAGACTTACATTTTATTTTAAACATAATTATGAAATAAGAGCAATATGTGGTACCAAAAATTGCATGTTGAAAAAAAATGTACTGCAGATATCTTTTATCACATTCTAGTTAAATTAATAAAGCTTATACAAGGTGACAAAATTTTAATTACAGTTATCCATGAACGTTACGCAATAATTGAACATCATTCAAACAAAGTCTATCAGTATAATTTACGATTTAGCAACTTGACCTTCTTTACCATTTCAACTTTTTGTAAATATTTTGTCTTTTACTACTTGATAAATTCACAAAATCGAGTATATGCTATAGCATGTTACGGCAGTCAGATTCACGCAGTACTTACAGAATTTGGCTTTCTTTTACCACTACTTGTAGTGGATATGATTGAAAACTAGTTTTTTCTTTTAATTTTTAGTATTAAGCAGACCAGACAAAATTACGCTTTAGTCAGGTTCAAGTCTTGTCAGAGTTGAAAAAGTTACATTTTTCTTTGTACAATTTGACGGCGGTGATGGACACACTGCTTTAATTGTCAATGCTATCGAAAAATTTTAATCTTTGATTTGAACTTTATTAGATTCAGATAAAATATCATCGTGAATATTAACGCGTGAAAGGTAAAAGAAGTTGTGGATTGAGAAGGCAGTATAGAATTTTAATATTCTAATGCAATCGACATATTTTCAACCAATAAAGAGCTTCAACAATAATATGAGAGAACCAAGAAAAGTTAATCAGATTGAACTTTCGTTATACTTTTAAACGTACGCTCGATAATAAAAAAATCTACTTAACTCGATTATTAATAATCACTGGGGTCTTGAGCAATTTTGTTTCAGTGATCTTATTATCAGTACTTTTAGTTTATATCTGTACAGAAAAACAAAAGAAATAATTAAATAATAAAAAATAGTAAAGCACAATCCTTCTAGTCCTTTCTTCATTTAACACTGTATAGAGACTCTTCCAGAAGCGGATTCTTGTGCGCTATTACTGATATTGGATTTGGCTCAACAATAGGATGCTCACCAGGTGGAGTCCAGCCACAAGGAGATCGCGTAACCATTGATAGCAGGCAGACGACCGAACAGAGTGGCCTTGACGAGCGACGGTAGCTAATCACTGTCAAGGTCGCTTTCCGAAGGTCATTTGTTTTCTCGAGATATTCGCCTCCTCTTCGCCTGCTCTGCTGTCTCAGCTGTCACTAAAAAATCGTGCCCGCTGTACGAGGTCGTTCTATTAAAGTTCTATATTTATAATGTGTATGTGTTTAATTTTTTATATTTCGCATGCTCAGAATGCTATAAATTAATGGATAAAGTCATCACACGAATTATTCCCATATTCACAATTTAAACTGATTAACTAAACTGAATTGAAATTAAAGAGCAATATATAAATTGCTCAATCTCAAAGATATCCCTAAATCGATACTATGAAAGATTACAGATTTATTATTATTCATCGCTGAACATGCGTCATATTAATAGGTGAAATGAGTGAAATAATAGTGATATTGATGTATGATAAAGTGAAGATGAAATAATATTTTGTTACAGATAATTTATATTTCAAAGAACACAGACGGATGAAATTCTCGTAGAAAAAACACACTTGCATGAAAATATTTGTTTTAAGATTATATTTGGAATTTAACAAAAAATATTTTACATACATATTTGATATGAATATTATTGAAATTTATACAAATAACATTAGAAGTTACTGTTATACAAGATTTGAATACAAACCATTTAGAATTAAACTTATTAACTCAAATAAAATTAAAAACTTAAAACAAATATATATATATTTATTCATCTACTTATTGGTACCAATCCTAGATTATGTAATATAATAATTATGAATTAATATACACTTATTGTATATCTTTTTTAATATTAAAATAATCATTATGCATATTATAGCTATTTATTCTTCTAATTTTCGTAGACACATAAAAACAAAACAAAATTTTATCGTATTAAAAATCTCGCTGATCACGATGATGTTCTATGTATAAAATATATAATTTACAAAAAGAAGACATACAGTATAACCTTTTTTTTTGTGATTTCACCTGCCTGTATTCTTAATAGATATACGATAGAATTTATTTTCTTTCTCTATTTTTTATTCCGATCCGTACATTGGTGAGACTGCTTTTAAGGGAATGTGAATTGCTACTGCCACGTCTTCTTCACATTTTAATTAACTTACTTTAAAAACTATGTCTTATTTATTTGTACACTATATTATGTAAAAATTATTCTATCGCTTTTCTAAATCATCTATTATTTATAATATTACAAAGTTTGAGGCAACAACGTCTACTACATTTTATAAAGATCCTACTCCATTAATACACTTGTATTAGTTTTATAACATCATATTATTATTGTATAAAATTTTTTAACTATAAGATAAATTATTTGCCTTTCTTTTATTTCATAATATAATAATAATATGCAATTAATTTTATTATGTTACAACGCGGAAAATGTATCTCACGCAGAAATCGTAATAAGTAATGATTAAATCATGTAGTTTTAAAAATAAATCAACTTTGCTTTGCTACAATGAAGTAATGTATGAATGGCTACGATTGCGAATCGTAAAACTACATCTACAAATATAAAAGAAGAATATACGCGATTTTCTACTATAAGAAAAGATTTTTTTTGAATAAATCAGCAGTGCACTTGGTTCACATCCCCTTTTAAATACACATAATTATTTTTATATATATCGTAGCACTTGACTTTTGAATGCACATATATCACAGCAGTAGTACATTTCTCTCAAAAATAAAACGAATCGAATAATCCAAAATATACAAATCTCTGGTAAAAAAGAAATAAGGTGAGATCAAACTTATCTCTCGTTCAACTCTGTAAAGTATGCTTTGGTTTTCATTCTGATTATTTATCTTCTCGTTGACAGATATTAATTAATATCTAAATTATGTACAATTTTTTAATTAAAATCTATGTAAGACCTTACAAACAAATATAAGTTTATTAAAATTTTGCCTTGGCATTCTAATCTAAAATTTTATATAAAATATTAATCGGAAACCCTCACCCACGTATTCCACAAAATCCCAATTTTTAAATCACCCAGCTTCCCTTTCACCAGAGATCCAGATATATGTAAATACGCGTGCACACTGCACAATGTGCACTAGGCTTCGGATCCTCAATATCTGTACATCCCGAGAAGCTTTTTTTCGTTTATTTTCGGGTGGGGTGCTTACTCACCGGCAGCTCCACTTCGGGTCTTCCTCCGGTTAACGTCTTCCATGGAGCGTGAGGCGCCCCTCGTGTTGCCGGCCGGCGCGGCGAGCGGTGAAGCTGTGCTCTGACGAACTGAGCGTCGAGTCGTCATTTCGCCAAGGCCAACAGATTCATTGCTTGAGACGGAGCTGCCGCGAAGCCGTTCTTTCACGATTGTCGGTCCGCCAGCCGTCGCCGCGCCGCCACCCGACTGTTGTTGTTGCTGCTGCGACTGGTTTTGCTGTTGTTGCTGCGAGTGCTGCTGCTGATGCTGTTGTTGTTGCAGCTGCTTATTCGTCAGCATCCGACTTTCGCGCTGTGCCCGACCGTTGCCAGAGTTGTAATTTACTGCATTCGAATGCAGTTGACCGCCTGATGCTGCACCACCGCTGCTCCTGAAACAATCGTATTCTTTAATATTTTGAAGAAATAAATTAAAACAATAATTATAAGTATTCACTTTTTTAAATATGCAATGTGTTAGTATTACAATATTTTGCTTGCTGCACTCGAATAATATTAAATATTAAATTTAAATAAAGATGGTAAACGTACTTTTGATCTTTGGGTTTTGGTGATCCTGTACATAATTCATCCGATGCTCTTATTTTTACCTTGCCAGATATTTCAACTGAATGTTCATCATCGGACGATTCTATATCCACGAGCATTGGTCCTTGAGCTAAAAAATAATGCAATTTTGTTGCTAATGAGTGATTTGCAAGGTATTTTACTATATACAAAAAAATTCACACAAATCTAAGATACAAAAATAATGAGTCAATGTAAATTGACACACAAATCTAAAACTTCCAAAAATACAACAATATTAATATATATATACACACATACGTATATGTACATATACATATATTTAAAAAATACACAACATCAAGATATAATTAAAAGGTCCTTTTTGTAAGATCAACATTTGAAAGTCTGGCTTCGTCAACATGTCCTTTTAGATGTTCATTACTTTAAAATTTTGAAAAAATGACTGTAAAAGAGCAATCAATATAACTCTAATTAATGAATTAAACATTTTAATATTATAGTCTTTAAATGATCTTTGTAAAAAATATACAATACTGTTATTACTTTAAGCTCTAGACGTGTGGCTCATTTTTTTTAATGGAAACAAGTGTCCACAGTAAAATAAAATGATCATTTATAGGGATTACTAGGGACTCGTTACGTTTAACGTTGTTTTTGATTATTAAAATTTTGTTAATATTTGATACGCGAAATATCTAAATTAATAAATTAGATACTGTAGATTTTCAAATAATGATTAAAGAAAAATATAGCTTGAAAAATAATATTAATCGACTAAAATAAAATTTTTAGTTGAACCAATAAAGTACATAAAACGTATTAGATTGTATCTGTAAAATTAAGAAATAAACCAGTGTACAAATAAATTAAATAATGAATTACGAGAGTATCAGTTACATTACGATTACAGATTTAGAAAAACAACGCAAAACTGAAAAGAACTCCATCTAAGTCCTTAAATGACCCTCTTATTTTACCGCGCACGCTTGCAAGAACTATCCTCCTCTCAACTCTTTATCTCACTTCCATCAGGATAGACACCTTTTTTGCTCTTGGACAGTATGTTGAAGCCCTTCTTAGATGTTTCATCCTTGCCAGTAGCGAGTTGCCTCTTAACAGGACCACCAGCGCTCTCATCTACGCCCATGCAAGCCTTAATAAGTCCAGCAGCGTTCTCCGAGCATTTCCGTTTACCTGGCCTTGGCTGTTGCTGCTGCTGCTCCTCGTTATTCGACGCTACGCTGCTCTCGCTTTCCTGTCGTTTGCGCTTGCCCGTGGTCTTGGTGACGGTTACCCCAGTCGCGACCGCCACGTTAGCGGCAGTGACGGGCGAGAGTTTAGTCGTTGCGCCGGAAGCGACGGCCGGCTGCAGCTTCGCTTTGGCATATGGCGAGATGCTGCGACGCTCGTGGGGACTGCACTTGGTTTTGACGACGTCGGGACTGTTCAGGGCCGTCGAGGATTTTTGCGACCTTGTGCGCAACGAGCGCTTCTCGCTGCTGGCGCCCGAGTCGTTCGGTATCTCGATCAGCAGCTGCTCGAGTAGCGATTTCGCTTGCCCGCGCGGCTGCTTCCCGGTACTGTATTCCTCACTGTTGAACTGCGTCACGTTCGCCGCGCCCTCGTCGTTCTCTTCGAGACAGATCACGTCTTGTCGCCCCTCGAGTTCCTGCTTTCGCCGTCGCTTGCGCTTCAGATGTTCGGCTGCTGCTGCGGCTGCAGCTACAACGGCTTCTGCGGGTTCGGCCTCGGTTGGTGTCTGAGGCGCAGGACTCGGCGTATCGTCTCTTTGCAGCACTACTGGATTGGAATACGTGTAGAGAGGCGGCGTTATCCGGATTGGCTGGGGATCGTCTCCAGCCAGGGGCGATTGAACGTTCAAATCACAGCTCGTTGTACCACTTGTGGTATTGGTTGTATTAGTGATGGTCGTGGTACTGGCGCCTATGCTGCTGCCTTCGCTCGTCATTACCTTTTTCACAGGGTCATCCGCTTCTTTAGGCGGATTCGCTTGCGAATCACTGCTTTGCTGCTGGCTTTGTACATTGGATTTTTGGCTTTGTTCTACAGTTACTAACTCGGACTTGGAGGATTCATCCTTCTTTATCTCCTTTTTCACTTCCTTCTTTTCAACTTTGGGTTGCTGCAACAGTTGTTGTTGCTGCTGTTGTTGCTGCGGCTGTTGTTGTTGTTGCTGCTGCTGCTGCTGCTGTTGTTGCTGCTGCTGCTGCTGTTGCTGCTGCCTTGTGTCGTCAATTTTCGGCTTCTCCTCCTTGACTTCAACCTTCGGCTCGACCGAAGGTTTCAGCTCGAGCTTCGGGCTCGTCGCTGCTGTCGACGTCAGATTTTTACTAGCACTCATGTCAACCTTGTCCACGCTGCTCTCAGACTTCTCGACTTTGACCGCACTAGTCGCGACATGATTTTGGATTACAGGCACACCGTTGTTGTTACTATTATTATTATTGTTACCGCTATTATTGTTATTACTCTGTCCTCGAGGATTACGCGCGGACTCCTCGTCTGCTAACCTAGTCAAAGTGTCCGCATTCGTCGTAACTGCGGGTTTCTTATCTTCTACTGCCGCTTCGGCACCGGCGTTTTCGACTTTAACGTCCTTTGTCGCCGTCGTCACTGTTGCCGTTGACGCCGAGGCCTCGATTGCGACTTCGCTACTTACACTGACACTACTACTACCCTGATCGCACGTGGGACTACTGCTCTCGGGTTCAGTTTTCACTTCACTTTTAACTTTCACGCTGTCTGTCACTAGCGGCGCTGACGGTTTTGACGATACGGACGACAATGAGTCCTTGGAGTCCGTCGCGCATTTGGACTGGTTGTCCTCTTTTGCTTTTGCCACTAACGATATCGTTGTTGGAACGGCCGTCGTTAATGGATTACTTGGTTTCTCTTCAATCTTCTCTGGCTTTTCTTCTTTCACTACTGCATAAGCTGATATTGGTGCTACCGTCGTCGTTATTGCTGCTGCTGTTGTTGTCACTGCTGCCGTCGTAATTACGATTGTCGATTCAGATGTAGACGGAGCAACGGTAACAATCCTTTCCACCTCGTTGTCCAGATGATTTTCGTAGCTTTCTTTAGTTTGAGCGTTCCGCGAACTTGAACACATATCACTACTACTGTTACTAACGGTTGAGGAAGGCACGTTGTTCTTATTGATGGTTTGTTGCTGCGGAGTCGGGATCTGTACTTCAGTCCCTTGCTGCGGTTGCGACTGCTGTTGTAGGCTACTACTACATTTATTGATGGACGACGTACTGGTGACGGATTCTTGACTGGCAGCGGGCCTGTGCAAAGGAGATTCACCCTGATTCGGAGACTTCTCCGATAGCGCGTCCATGGACTCGATGCCACTATCTTCGCCACCGGTGTTGCTGCTGTTATTGTTTCCACCATTGCCAGTGCCACCAACGACGACGTTATTAGGGTTCTGCTCGACGATATTGGTCAAGCTGACTGTATTACTTGGACTCACACTCTCCAGAAGCTTCTGCTTAACCTTGGCCTCTGTAACATTGATGTCGCCGATCGGTAGGATAGGTTTACGAGTGGCCAGTTGTTCAATTGTGTTTGAAGGGGGCTCCTGCTTGTTAATCACTTGTTCACTGAGTTTCTCGACGACTGGATTGGTTTTGAGTAAACTCACCCTCTGGACTGTCTCAATTACATTCGGAACAATATTGGTTTGCTTTACAAGAGTGTTATGGTTCTGTGCAAGTTTCTTCATTTGCAATGCAGCAGAAGCAAGCCTGTTGACGTCGTTCTTTGTCGTCGACAAAGCGTGATTTTTTAACTTCTGGACCTGGGCAACGACACTCTGTGCCTTATTCATGTCCATTAACTCAGTCTTAAGCTGCTTGCTTACTAATGTTGTTTTCGTAGCCGTCGTCGCTGTTGTTATCATAGATGTCAACGATTGTGTCACAGTTGTTTTTAATGGCAAAGATAACGTTTCGACGAGAGCTGATGCCGTTGCCGTCAACGTAGTCGTTACTTTAGTGTCAAGACTCGTTGAGATCGCTGTCTGTTGTGGTAAGCTCGTAATCTTTGGTGGCACGGGACTATTGATACTATTGCTACTTTCGTTTTCAAAGGCTAAATTTGAGTTAATTTTTGTTCCTGTTGACTGCACAGTGGTTAACGTTGCCTTCTGCTGAGAGACTGGATCTGATGTAGGTTTCTGACTCGTCAATTGCGTTGTTTCCACTTTATGAGATTCTGTAATAAAAATATTAATATAAAATAATTTACGTTTTTATAACAAAAGTTTATTTTATAAATTTCGTAATTATAACATTAATTACCAGGTATAAGAAGATCCTTTTCGTCTACCAGGCTCAACCGTCTTCTTTTTTCTTGGCTAACCAGATCCTTCCGCACGCCATTAGGTTCAGGTTGCCTAGTGCTTAAAGCCGCGGCAGCTGCTTTTTCACCGGCGACTCTTCCACTGATGACGTCACCATCGCTTGTCCGCCTTATTTCGCCTACCCTCTTTGTTGCATTGAGATCATTTACGGAAGTAGGTATATTCGTGGGAACCTCTGGCGCTGTTCCCGCCACCACTGTCATTTTCTTTGCCGCCTGACCAGCGGGGACTGTTACGGCTTCGCCACCCTTGTAGCCCAGCTTCCGCCACTTGGCCTGATTGTCCACGAGACGTCCACCAGTAAGCAAATTCTGCTCTCGATGCAAGCCCTCACTGGTTTCCGTCTTCTTCTTTGAATCTCTTCTTTTTGTTTTGCCTGGAAATGATTTCAATCAATCGAATTAAATTTTTACATTTGTTGATTTAAAATCCTGAATTTCTTATATTCACACGAAAATTTAGAGTATAAACTGAAAGTGGTACGCACCTCCGCCAATTTTATGCTCGTTAGTGTGATTGGGAGCATCAGACTCGCCGACGACCTGTTGTTGAACATTCTGTGTAGTCTGCTGATTTAAAATGGAAGATTTGTGCTTGAGAGGCGAAGGTATTCTGCTGTTCAGAGGCAAATCATCAAGATCGCCAGAGCCACTAACTTTGTTTATTGGTTGCTGTGATTGTTGTGGTGGTTGCTGCTTCACCGTCAACATCGCTGTTGTCGTTGTAGTTATTGCTGATGAAGCTGTGGTTGCAGTACTTTGTTGTAACCGTGGCTCCACCTCCATCGGCGACGCATTTCCGCTACCGCTGCTACTACTCGTGCTGCCACTCTCTTGTTTTAAGGCATTAGTCTTGGTCACTAGGGTCGTTTGAAGCGTATTGTTCATTTTCACCAGGGCGTTAGCGCTATTTACCAAGGTGGAATTCGACAAAGGCAATTTTGAGGCGGACGAAGTACCTAAATACCACAAGCATAATTAATTGTCACATAATTTTATAAACAACTTATTTATCTTATAAAAGACAACTAATATTTACCTATTATCATATTAAGAGACTTCTTTTGTAAAAGTTTGTTGCCGTCGGTGCCATCTTTCATCTTTTTGAGCTTACTTCGACGTTTTACGCCCGCCGAGTCAAGCTCTGTCAATGACGTCGACTCCTTCAGCAGTTTCTTCTCCTTCTTACCAATCTGCACGACCGAGGCATTACGTCCACGTAGCGATATATGCAGTGGTGGCACTCGAGGCTCCTCAGCCGATGCTCCTGCACCTCCCATGCCGGGACTAGCTCCACCAGTGCCAACCGCTGACGTGGGCGTGATGCTCGTTGTTGGAACCAAAGCCGTGCCAGTAGTTCCCGCCGTCGGTACACTCACGTTAGGTAAATTCGATGCAGTCGAGAAGGTTGATTTGCTTGCAGACTTATCAGCCTTCCGCAACGGTGGCGTATTTACAAATGAAACGTCTACCTTGTAAGCCGGCGTCACAGGCTCCGACTTCTCCAGCTTTAGCCTAAATATTTAATTTTAATAATTAGCAGTCTTTATAAATAATACAATTACAAAGGATAATTGCAAAGTATTATAGAACTAAATATTCAAACTTCATTTAACGTAATGGCTGAACTCTAAGGAATCAATTATACTTTAAACTAACAAGTGTTGTATAATTATGCTTCCATTTAAAAAAAACGCAGATTTTATTACCGCATTATTTATCACACTGTTAGTATTTTTTAAGCATAGTTTACGTCCATTATTCCCATGCGTGATGATTTATGCAGCAGTTAAATATTAATTAGAGTCATTAATGAACGTCAAGCTTACCTCAGTTTAATTTTTTCTGTAGGCATAGGACTATGTGAGTCCCTGGTAGATTTTAGCCTGTTGTGTTTAAGGCTACTTTCGCTAGCCGTAGATTTTGCCGTATTTTCGGAGTCTGATTGATCTGTATTAGTTGTGGTATCATTCCTTCTAGAGAAATTACTATCTGCATCGTCATCTGAAAATATCGAGTTGGACCGATCGTTGGACGGCGACGGAAACGAGAAGAAGTCGTCTTGAGTTTCAAGAGCGCTCTCGGGCTCTGAGTCCGAGGTATCACTGGGCATCGGCTCAAGAAGACCTGTCAGTGGATTGATGAGGTACTGGCGCGGTTTACCGGAGGACGTGTACTCGGGTTCGGTTGACTCCTCTTCCGTTGGAGCTGCCTTTGCAGTCTCGCCACTGCTCGTTTCCGAGGGCTTCGCTGGTACAACAGTCGCCGGCGTTGGGGCTAACGAGGGCGTTGCTGTAGGCGTGGTTGCATGATTCGTCGTGTGGCCCTAATTTAAGAAAAAAATTAAAATTAGAATTCATTGAATTCTAAAATAAATTTATCGTTTCTAATTAATTATAACATGTTATGCATAAAAAAATTATTTGTATGTATAACAATATACAAAAATCATTTTTAAATAAATATATCGATTGTTGTAATTGCTCATTACAACAATCGAATTCATTTTTCTTTAGATTTAATAACGTTTAAAAACCATTTAAAATATATTAAAAATCAAAACTTACCAGTGGCATATTGTTGCCACTCTGGGCGAAGGCACCGGGAGCTGCTTGACTTGTAGAGACTGCTGTCGCAACTGGAGCAGAAGCGACGGGAACTCTTTGAGCTGTATTCACCTGAGCACCCTGTGGTACGGGAATGTTCTGGGCGCCCCAGGTAGGCGTAGCTACTACTGTAGTCCCATTGCTCTCACCACCGATGTTCGACGCTGGAACTGTGGTCGATGGTCCTTGGAAGTTTCTGCTCAGAATGTTCTGACTTTGACCGTAGCGAAAGTCGCTAGTAGCCCCCGTGTTCACGTTCATCTTCTGCAACTGATTGTGATGGAGCTGTTGCTGCACATTCATTCCTTGGTTCAGCTGCGGCTGAGGTAATTGTTGCTGTTGTTGTGGTTGTTGCTGTTGCTGCGCACCTAAGTGCGTCTGCTGAGTCTGAGCTTGTTGTTGCTGCTGCTGAATTTGTGGTTGTTGCTGCTGTGGTATCCTAGGGTACGGGGGAGGTGTCTGCTGACTTACCGGATTTACTGTAGATGGCATTGACTGTAAAAAAGATATTTTTAATAAATTTAGTAATTGAAAAGAATGTTTTAATTTTTTTTTAATAATGCCGTGTTAAAAAAAACTTACTCGTACTTGTTGAGGTCCCATGTAAGTTAACCGTTGCTGATTGACACTTACTCCCACAGGTGCATTTTGCAGCATTGGTTGTTGTGATTGCTGCTGCGGTTGTTGTTGCTGCTGTTGCTGTATAAGCTGTGCTGTAGTAACAGGAGCTTGCATAGCCTGTGACGTTACGATCTGTTGTTGAGTCATCAACTGTGCTTGAACAGGTAAAGTCTGCTGATTTATCTGTTGTTGCTGCTGTTGCTGCTGCTGCTGCTGTTGTTGTTGTTGTTGTTGTTGTTGTTGCAAAAGTAGCTGTTGCCTTTGTTGAAGAGGTGTTCGTACCTAACATAAAAATGATGGATTAAGTAATGTATTATAAAGGTATTAGAAAAATTTTGAATACAAGATGTGTTAAAATATTGATTTACCTGCTGGCCATTCACAGGAAACCTCGATGCCAGTTGGTTTTGGATCTGAACTTGTTGCTGTGTCACGCCGGCAGCCATTGGAGGCCTATAAGCCAGTTCCTGTCTAACAGGAAACTTTTGCTGTATTTGTACTTGTGTGTGCACCGCCGCTGGAACCAACGTCTGTTGTTGTTGTTGTATCTGCTGCGGCTGTTGTTGCTGCAACAACTGCTGCTGCTGCGGAGCCTGCATAAGTTGCTGCTGCTGAGGCACTGTTGACGTCTGACCGACGTTAACCGCGGCAAAGGCCGACGGTCCGTGGCCAAGGTCCGCGATGACTCCCGACGAAACAATGAGATCTTCCGTCCTGAGGGAGTCAAGGCTCGGCGGTGAAACACTTGGTGACACCACAAGGTCTTTCCTTCGGACGGTTGATTTTTTCTGTGATCGAATACGATTTGCCATGTTGCTGGCGCCATCGACCACTGCTGGGGGCAACATTTTCTGCTGCTGCTGCTGCGCACTGACGTGGACAGCGCTGGACGTTGAGCTCGTACTCGTGCTGCCGTCATTTTGCAAAAGGTTCACCAGGAGGGGACTGGAGAGGACAACCTGGTTACCACTGCTGGTGGCTGCACCACCAATCACCGGGTTTGCTGAAATTGAGCTGTTACTGTTCGGTGATGGACTAGAAGCCATGACGTTCGGCGATTTGTACTGATTAGGGGGACCGACCACTGACACCTGTTACAAAATCATTATGTAAGTAACTGTTATGTATTCTTTCACACATATCTATCATATTGGTCTATAAAATATATATATAATACGAACCGGTTGAGGTGCCATGTGAACAGCCTGAGGCGATGTGACGGTAGCCATACCGTCCTGAGCCGGATAGGGCGGTGGAGGCTGATTGTGATGTTTAAATTGCACTGTACTCTTTATGCTAGCGGCAACCTGCCCCTGAACTTGGGAAGCTTCGCGGCTATGTATGGCCTGGGCCGCATGCGTCATGCTGGCAAAGGGAAATGGTCCGTTGTAGGTGGTCCTCGGTGAGGAACCGCTAGCGTTTGCCACTTGTTGTGGATTCGGAGCGATGCCACCAACGACACCACTGCCGCCAGCCACGTTTGGCTGCACGTTCTTTGTGAGAAACGGCGGAATCGGCTCACAATCCGTTGGTGCCACTACGTTTGGCGACCGGAACTGCGGCTGTTTTTCCGTCGATGGCCCTATAGAAAAAAAAATGATATATTTTTTGTTAAATAAAATTTGGAGTTGAATGCTGGAATAATTAAATCGACATTTACCAGCTGCAATCATCTGGGCAACATTGCACAGAGTTGCTGCTATGCTGGAGGCATTGCTGGGCCCAGGCACAGGTGTAGCATTGCTGTCTATACTAGCTGCAGTATTTGCAGGATCACTTTGGGTTTTGCTTCCACTCTCTGTTGATGGTCCTGACTGCAAGACAATCTCTTGCGCTTCCCCTCCATACCTTCCAGCTATCCTTAAGGAGATCACCTGTTGACATTGCATTAGTTAGTTTTACAAATAAGCCTAATTAGAATTTGTAAAGAAATTTAAGTTTTTTAAGCTAATTAGTAACTTACTTGATCTCCTTCGACTTGGACTGAGAGAATTCCAAGCTGTGTCAAAGTGGTAGAACCCTGTGCTGCAAGCTCTCGTAGCCTCAAAGCAGCCTCTTTGGGAATGGAAAACGTTACTCTCACCGAATTCCATGGTTCTACTTTATCAACTCTCAAATCTTGTTCCTTATCTGTAGAAAAAATCCATTTTTATAATTACAATATCAGAGGCTAATTAATAATTTTTTCGTAGTGTTATAATGTACCTTTGCAGACAAGAGATTTGAGTTGATCTACAATCACTTGAAACTTGCGTGGAAATTCAGGGTCCCCTATATCACCCTCACACGTTATCACTGTTTCAATTAGATCACCATCACTGTCAGCCGCCATTTCTAAAATAAATATTTCATATTATAAATTATTGTCTCCAATAACAATGGAAAATAAATGAATGTATTCTTTTAACTCAAAAAAGATACGATATATATTTATATTTTATTGTTTAGCTAATAGATGAAATAGTTAAAAAAAAATAAAGAGGTTAGAATTACAGAATGACTTATAATATCCAATTAGAAAATTTTGAACTTTATTAATCTAAATTTTACATCTTTAATTCTTTTTAAACAGAATCCTATTGAAATGAAAGTGGGTACACTTGTTACTGAAACTTACCAACAATTAATCACATAACTACCCGGGTAGCCTGGGACGTCTCAGGGTATCAGTGTAATCTCTGCACAGCGAGATGCCCGTTTTACGGTATGCAGCTGAGCGTCCCAACCCCTCCAGTGCTATGCATTAATTTTTCTGCCTGCAACAAAAATAAAATAGTTTAATTTTATAAGTTTCAATTGAAAATGAACATGGATTATATATATTTATTTAAAAATAATTAACTATGTTTATTTAATAAAGAAATATTAATTACAATTAATTAATTATAATTAATGAATATTATGGACTTTATGCATTTGTATACCACAAGTTTAATATATATCACCTCAGATAAGATAAAACAAATCAAAATTTTATATTCTCATTTTTGCTTGAAAAACAACATGACCTTATTAATACAAATTTTTTAAGAATGAATGGTAAGATTAGAATCACAAAAATGTATAGTACAATATTTAATTGTTTCAAAGACAAATATGAAGGTAATATAAAAATTACAGTTAAACTGGATTTTACAGTAATTAGAAAAATAAATATTTATGTATTTCTGAAGTAAAGATTATTCACAGAAACGAAGTTTAAAGAAAATTGTCTCAAAAGGAAATACGTAGTTACATTGAGAAACAGTGAACAAATGGTTGCATATGCATTATGTACATAAGATACATTTTAACATGCTCACGTTATCACTGTAGAGAGTGAGTTTTGTAAGCCATAGCAATCAATATTGTAATCAAATTAGTATCAAAACTGAATCTAAACAAATTAATTTTGATAATTACAGCATTGTATCCTTAAGTACTGCATTAATCATTTTGGAGCAATGACGAACATATTGCTCCAAAATGCATAACACGAGAGGCTAACCAAGCATTCGCTATCTCATATCGATATTATAACCAAAGTACTTCTTCTTGAAAATAAGAACAGAAACCTAAAAAAATTGAAGCACATTAGATAACAATGAACTAGTAACAACACATCTCTCAAAACATGCATACCCAAATGTTCACACCCTTGCATTCGACTCAACCAACTTGAAGTAAAAAAAAGACACACATATTTCTCTCGAACCTGTACCTTCAACAACTTTTCATTTCCCAGCAGGAAACTCCATCAATTCAACTGAAAATCAACCACACTTGCAGTCCACCGAAGCACCCAGTGGAAGTTCAGTGAAACTTCACAGTGAAAACAAACTTTCCACCAAAAAAAAAAAACACTAACCTTAACAATAAACTGTGCATCGCTCGCAGAGCTCCCGATCTCCCACTTGCCCGCGAAGCCTCGCTCCGAAACGTCCCCGAGTCCCGCAAAAAAAGAAGAAGGAAAAAAATCTAATCGACCTACCAAACCAGTCATCCCGCCCTGCGGATGCACCTGTTACCACCCCAGCGGCGGCCTCCTCGTGCACCAAAACACAGGCGGCGGCACAGACACACTATTCGTACATCTCGTCTCCGCGCGCGAGCAGCCAAGCTTGAAACTCTCGACGTCAATAAAAAGAGAAAAAAAAACGAGCGAGAAACAAAGCGGCAAAGGGGAGAAAAAAGCGTACATGTACGCGAAGAAGCCCGTGTGTCGAATCCTCCCTTGCGCGCACGCAGAGAGAGAGAGAGAGAGACCAGTGTATATACCTCGGCCGCAATAGTCGAGAAAAACCTTCCTCTTTCTCTCTCTCGCTCTTTCCACCATCCGCACCCACACGCAGACGCACTTGACGCGCGCGCGCGCGCGCGCTCCCACTCACACACGCTCTCGCGAGGCGGCTCTCCGCGCTCCGCGTATACATGTATACATGGACGTGTGTAGAGCGTGTGTGTGCATATAGCTATATACAAATATACATGTAGGTATGTGTGTACACGCGAATGGACGAAGGCGCAAGAGAGAGAGAGAGAGAGAGAGAGAGAGAGAGAAAGAGGGAGAGAGAGAGAGAGAGCGGGCAAAGCTCCGACAGGTGAAAAACGCGTGTGCACGCGAAAACAGTGCGAGGGATATATAAGTATGCGTGCGAGTGTGCGCGAGCGCGCGTGCTCCGAAATGGAAACCGGAATCGCGCTGCTGCTGCGGCACAGCCCTCTCGTCGCTCTCTCTCCCCCAGGAGATGCACTTTCGCGGAGGTTATCGCTAGCTCCCTCTCTCTCTCTCTCTCTCTCTCGCACGCACAGACACACACACACACACGCGCGCGCATCACACAGAGAGAGATATATATATAAGGCATGCATTTGCGTAGACAGAGACGAACAAGACAGTAAAAGCTGGTCACCCTCGGTTCGTAGCTAGATCTTCTACGGGGCGGGCATGTATACAGGCATATGCATCGGGCATCGAGCGCGTGAACAAGGAAATCCAAAGCCCTCTCGCACACGCTCCGTACATCCATCTCTCTCCTTCGTGCACACACGCACACACAGACACGCGCTCGTGTGTACGTGTGCGTGTGGATATATATATATATATATATATATATATATATATATATACGTGTGCTGTGGGAGACGTAGAGTGGTAGAGTTAGAGGTATATACGGGCAGCGCGGCGGCCGAACGGCCCGGTCGCGAACTAGGTTAGAGCCGCCCGGGCCAGCACAGCTGTCACGGCGGAGAGTGCCGCCGTGCTTTTCCCCGAGCGCCTCTCCTCATTAGCCGTCGCATGCGAAAATGCACGCGCGCGGATAAATGAGCCAGAGAGAGAGAGAGAGAGAAGGTTCTAATGCACGTGTAGTTGTGCGGGTATATATACGTATATGTACGTGAGTGCGCATGTACATGGGAGGGGGGGCCACCATTTTGTCCCGTCGGGGGAGGTGTACGTGAAGTGGGCGCACACTCCGTCTCTCTCGATCGCTCGCTCGCTGTCCCTCTATATACCTCGACTCTATATATCTCGCTCTCTCGGATTCGGATATGCATGTGTGTGTGTGTGTGTGTGTGTGTGTGTGTGAGGGCTGTGGATGCACATTAGAGCGAAGGAGATACGAGGAGAAACATGTACCTAGAGAAGCGAAAAGCAGTGCAGACACACACACACACACACACCACGGCGAGCGACGGCCCGTGATATTTTACATGTATACGTTATTATGAGGAAAAGAAAAAAAAAGCTGCGGCTATACGGTGTGTTATATACCTAGAGCTAGGAGGAGGAAGGCGCGCATGAGGCGGCCAGACGTTACCCCATTTTTCAATCGACGTCTCTCTGTGCTCGTGCTATAATCTCTCCCTCTCTCTCTTTTCTCCGTCTTGATAAAAGGGCTGCTGCTCCTGTTACCGCTGCTACACCATCTCCTCTTCTACGGCATCCGCGTACATCTATCTCTCTCTTTTATTATTTCGGAGCACGCACGCACACACGTATATGGTATATATGTATATATCTATCTTTCTCTCTCTCTCTCTCTGTGTATGTGTATTATATACAGCAGTATCACTTGAGCGCGCGCGCGCGCTTTCTCTCTCTCTCTCTCTCTTTCCCTATCTCTGTTTCTCGCGCGAGGGAGAGATATCACACATCAGCTCCTGCTGATCCCCGACGACGGGGTAGATGGCTATGTAACGTGTAGGCAGCAGCTCGACGACGATGTACAGCGCGCGAGCACTCGCACACACGCACGCACGCACCGTGCGAGAGAGAGAGAGAGACACTTTGTATATATGTATATGAGGCCGCGTGAGTTTTTGCCCTGGCCCCACACACACACACGCGCACGCACGCACGCAGGCAGCTCGGAGTCGGACACACGGGCACGGGCACACACGTATATATACGCACGCACGCACGGACACAGAGAGATAGAGAGACACGCACACCACTCTGTTATATATCTCTGGTCGTCGTCGTCGCCTTCCTGGCAGTGGCGCGCGTCCGATTACGTCCGTACTTCTATGGTCGCGCGCTCGATGCAGTATCTCGCTACTCACTGCTGCTGCTGCTGCTGCTACTGCCTGCTTGCGCGACGACGTCTCTTCCGTTGGCTCTCTCTGCTGCTGCTGCTGCTGCTGCTGCTGGGTATACCTCTAGTAGTAGCAGGGGCGCGACGACGGCGGCGATGGCTGCGTCAACGAGTCACGGATCACGAGGAGCCGAGCGGCGCATCGGGATGCTGATGCTGCTGCTGCTGGGCCAACGAGGCCGTGCGCTGCGGCGGCGGCGACATTATCTCGCGGCGACGACGTTGGAGCGAGCGGACAAGTCGTAAAACGCCATGGACAATAACAAGGTGCCGCCATTTGCAATGCGGCCAACTGACATGCGCAAATCAATCGCGCGGGGCACACTGGGACGGGAAGTCGTAGCTAGCGCCGCCGGCAGGCGAGCTGCCCGAACCTCGCTCTCGTTCATCGTTTCGTGTCGTTCTCCCGTTTCCCCCACATATAAGTTATACGTGCGCAGCGCAGCTTCACGCGCGGCGGCGCGGATGCGGAAGATCGACGAGCCGAGAAACGAGGATTGTGCCTCGCGCGGAACGAGCCGCTGGCGGCCTCTCGCGGCATGGATCGTTCCGCAGATTACGAGGTTCTTCGGAGAGCTTGTGCATCCGTGTGCCGCCGTGTGGGTGAGCCCCCGAGAGCTCCTGCGGGCATGACGAGTTGCGTGATCGTCAATTTTTCGGGGGAGGGGGGGCTTTGTCGGCTTGCTTTTTCCCAGATTTTTGAAAGGAAGCCCTTCTTTCCGTCCGGCAAGCTTGATTTTCGAGCTTCAATTGCATTGCCCCTCGACGCGCCCGACGCCCGTCTCGCGAACTTTGCACTCGTTAGCCCACTTTATGCCTCGTGCTTCATCGAGAATATTTCCTCTCTCTCTCTCTCCGCGCGCGCCACGCACATAGCGAACACGAGAGAGAGTCGTATATTAATAAGCCCACGACTACCTATATAGATAATAAACAAAGGTCTGTTTACTATTTTGACGCGAGTCCGCGTACGGGTATCATTGGCTGCTAAGCCGATTTCTCGCGAATCGCGAGCCCGTACCTCGGATTTTTCTTTGAATCGCAAAGTCCCGTGATCGTCCGCGCGGGGAAAACCCGTTTACTGGGAATCGCGTCTATACGCGTAAAATCAGAAGTAGTAACAGACGGATACGCTGGTCCTCGCCTCGTTCCATTATGCAACGCATCCACGGAGTTTTTACTTCGTTCGACGACTCAATTTTCACTTCCTTCTATTTTCATGTGAGTTTTATATTTATCCACTAGTCCGAAAGAGAGAGAAAGAGAGCAGCCGTGAAAAGTTTGTTATTTTACCGGTACCCTTGCGCCTCTCTCGCGTACAGCGAGTCGATTCGGGAGCCGAAATTTCAAAGCGGCGACGTGACGGCGTTAGCGATCGTCAGACGTACTTGTACTTTGCGCACACATGCGATAAACGTAAATACACGCAAGCGCTTCAACTACCCCCGGTTTTCTCTGTTTTCGGAGCAACCGAGAGAGCGACTCGTTAAACTTCCCGAACGAGTTTGTTACTCCGAGTATACGGGGCTTCTTTTTGTTTCTCGCTCGTCGTATCGGAGACGACTTGCTCTCTTCTCGAGAGGCGTAATTATACCGTGTGGTATACGTATGTACGGAGATTTTTTTTTCGCCATTGACGATCGGTTTCTGTAGCAGGGAAAGACTATGGTATTTTGGGGGGATGGAACGTATTTCGGCGAATGATTTTATTCGCAAGTGGGATGGATTGTGATGTACTGAATTGTGTTTCAAAGTTCTTGTTTGTTAGCCGACTTTGGAAATTTAAGTGATTTGTAAATTGAAATAACAGGATTGTCACAGCATGGTAAATTTTTTTTACTTGTGCATGTAGCACTAATTAAAATGTTATTTTGATTTTGAAATTTTTTCACTGTATTTTGCTTAAAACTTAAACTTGAATATTTAGACTAAAGACTTGTTTTAGTTACAAAAAAAAAACAATAAATCATAAGACCAATATTTCTCATATTTGTTTATTAAATATTAATTAACTTATGAGACTTGACTTTTTATTATTAATCAAAAATGATGATCAGCAGCTTCTATTATCACGTAATAGAAACTTTCAATCAAGATTTTCAATTAAGTGTACAATGTTAACTATTTACATAATAAAGTTTAATATTTATTTGGGGCCACAAGCTTGCATGAGTCCAGCATCGCACATGATTTTTAATTTTGCATCTGCATCATAAGTTCTGCAACAAAAAATAATATATTAATAAAATTAATCACATTTTATTCTTCTGTAAATGGATAAAATTATTGTTACTTGTAAAACTCTTCATATTGCCTCTTTCTTGGGTCCATGACAATGAGTTTCCAAGCGATTCCACTCGCTATAGAAAAAGCAATAGATCCATAAATGGCAGTCTTGAGTTTGCCTTCAAGGAGCCTCTTCAGTTGGGGCTTTGGAATCGCACCAGCAGCCATCTAAAATGAAAGCATAATTTTGATTAATACTTAATGAATTGAAAATACCTAATTTCCTTAACTATCTTTCTACTAAAAAGAGTCAGTTATTGCATTATTGTTCACAAAATTGATAAAGAGTTGCACTCACTTAATCGTTACATTAATACTTTGATATGCAATTGATACAAGTATGTGTCGTTTAACGACTGAAAGATATGTTATTCAGGAATAACTTACTTTTGTATTAAAAAGCTTTGATCAAACTAAATCCCAGTAATTCCAAATCAAACGAATTTGTTGAAAACTGAATGAAAGAAGCAAAAACCTACTAAAACGCTTGCAAAAGATATTGCATTCTAGTAGACAGCAAAAATTTACAAAACCTCAAATTTTCGCCAAAGTTACGTAACGATTTTGTCCAGATCTCGTCAACAATCGAATACACGTAGTTTCGCCGAGAAAAGTGGAAAACTATCTTGTTGAAAAACCTACCTTTTGTTAAGAAAATTACTCGTTTCTAGCAAATATTCGGGTGTTGAAAAAACTACTGTGCCTTGGTAGCAGATGAAACTGATACACACATACACACACACACGCGTGATGTGCACAGTAGATTCGACTTTCGAGGTGCGGAATCGAAATCAATGTTCGAGAGAAAAATATTGACGCGAATGACGCTAACGGCAACTGCGTAGAAGCATCCGGATAATAAAGATTAAGTTGTTTAAGCGTTTGAAGTTCGTTTGGTAACCCAGAATGAAACAATGTTCTAATAGCTGCTGATAAATATTGTAAAAAATACACGAAATTCAGAATCTTCAAGAAAACAAGGAGAATTTCTGTTTGGTCACTTTGAACCATTGAGCTCCGTTATATGACGTTCCTAAGACGTCATTTTGAAAGTACGATTGCGCGAAATTCGAAATTACCGTATAGAGGAATATCTACTATAAATTTAACATAAATAAAAAGTCTAAAAAAATGTTTGAATGTTCAATTTAAATAAAGTTTTATTTATTTACAAAACATAAAATAAGAAATTAGAGCTACCATTTACAGCTGAACAATGATTATAGATAGTATTTCAATAAACATTTTGTATTATATACATTGTAAAGTAAGGATCAAAGATTACAAAAATACATAGGATCTTTTATAAATTCTTAGAAACAGTGTACATTTTGTGTCTTTTAATGGGGTTTTTTTGTTAACCCCAGAAATCAACATTTTCTTTAGCAATCTCAAGATTCTCTCTTCTACTCCTGGTAGCTTTTGTTGATTTTTTAAGATTACGTTTATCTACTGCTCTCTTTTCACGTCTCAGTAATTCCATCTTCATTCTCCTCTTTATTTGAGCTTCTGGAATAATTGTGGATGCAGTACTTCTCACATCATAGTTAGAGTCTGTATCATTTTTTTGGTCTTTGGAATCTTTGACTAATTCAGGGACCTCATCTTGTAATTGAATTTCTTGATTAATCTTACTAGATTGTACATCACTTTCATTAGTTTGTGCAATTGCTTCTGGAAAAGACACCTTTTTCTCTGTTTCTTGATCTAAATCCAAATCATTATTCTCAGACAACCCTGATTCTGTGCCAACAGTTTCTTCTTGCTCATGAGAATAATCACAGGCATTTAAATAATCATTTATAGTAGAATTTAAGTTTGGTTTTACTTCAATTTCCAATTGGGCTAATTTTTCTCTTGCTTCTTCTGAATTCTCCTTTTCTTCAGAGTCTTCAATGTCATAATCCTCTGCATCACTGACTGTAGGTGAGTGTAACTCTACCTTTGGATGTTTTTTAGCATCTTCAGTTTCGTTATTAACAATATTCTTGAATATTGGATACATAGAACTTTCGTAGTCAAACCGTCTTCTAAAGAATTCACGTATGCAAAAGACATCTCTCTCAAAATGTAGTTCAGCTTCCTCATGTTCAGTGGATATCATCTGTGGAAAATCAATGAGAATAGGCTTTTCATCAGGTGTGATCATAATGTTAAACTCATTGAAGTCTCCGTGAATAACTCCATGAAGAGCCAATCTACAGATAAGATTCATGAGGTCATCGTAAAGTCTTTCCTTGTGCTCTACTTCACGAACATTGCACAGTGGTAAACCATCGACCAGTTCCATGATAATACAGTGTCTATTGAAATCTATGGGCTTAGGTACAGGGAAGCCTCTATCGTGGAGCGCTTTCATATAAGCGAATTCCTTTGTGGCAGAGACTCTCGACAAATACAGCCAGGACATGTGTTTTCGATGTTGATGATAGTCTCTCTTGTTCTTTACTTTCCTGAAACAAGTTCTGCCCAATCTGTGAAGCTTCAAACAATAAGGAATCTCCTCGTCCTTCTGCTGTACCACGTAAATATTCGACTCTTTACCGACTCCGATCTGATTGCCAAAACTGTCGATCAAACCACGTGCGGTGAGGGTCTTTAAAGCCAAGTAGTCGTAGCCTAAATTCGTCAGTCTGTAGCCCTGATACTGCTTGGTTGCCTCGTACATGAGCAGTCTGTGTTTGCAGAGCTCTTTCAAGATTTTGTGCAAACCGCCGTGATGTAAATTTGCAATTTGAGCGGCTAAAGTCATGGATACCAGCTCGTGGTTTTTCATGCCCATTTCGATCGCGGTGAGCACGCGAAAGTCCTCCTTGGTGAGGTACCGCATCATTTTCACGTCCAGCTTACCCATGATCGCGCTGATTTCGCGTTTTCCTCAAGGTTTTCTATTTCGGAGTCGTCAGCGAGTATGCAAATACACAAAACGAATTTCGGTAAACAGTGTAATAACCTCCATCAGGACGTAGACATTCGCACGTTTTGATGGAGAAATCTGGAATAAACGAATTGGGAACTTGTATTGAGAATGTAGGAACAGAACAAGGAACTCTTCTTTCCTTCTCTTGCTGCCGTCTGCGCGTCTGCGAATGATGGTCGGTTCGTATTATCGCCGCGGTTAGTTCGTTTGCTGTTGAATTTATTGGCGCGAACTTTTATACCGTGATGCGACCAGCGACACTCCAATACTGTCATTATTATTATTATTATTATTATTATTATTATTATTATTATTATTATTATTATTATTATTATTATTTTATTATTATTATTATTATTATTATTATTATTATTATTATTATTATCTCATTTATTCGTCGTACGTTATTTCTAGTTATTTACACGTAACTTATTTAGCCATAACAATACATTTGAAAAAATGTTATTATTTGGAAAAAAAGATCATCGAAGCTAATGATGTTGCAAAATCTGAACTGAAGATTCTTAAGTCACTGCAAAAACTATTGAATTTAAAAGTAACCTGTTTAAAAATGTAGGGACAAAATTGATTAGCCGCTCAGAATTCGTCATAGAAAATCTATTTATTAAACAAAAGATATTTTTCCCTGTAATTTTTGTTTGCGTGAAGATCCTCGTTCTGAAAGTACTTTAAATATTACTCGTGCTTTTTAATTTGTCAATCAAGATTAGAGGATACAATGGAATAACCACACCACAGACTAAGTATTTGAATTCGCCAATTAATCTCTGTGTTCACTGTTCAGTTGATTGAAAGAACAAAGCTTTAACAGATTATTGAATGTTATACATATAACATTTGTAATTTTCGTAAACGTTCGCGGTATAAATATATGCACCTTGTGCAGAAACTTCAAACAAATAAGCAAATATAAATAAATCAATAAACATTGAACAAAAAGCTGGCGTACACCCATGCAGTAAAAGACCGGCCTTGAACCGAGACAAAGGCCTCGTCGCTTCAAAGTCGACCGCATTATACTTAAAGGAGCTTCGCAAAAAAAAAAGAAAAAGCTGCATCGTCCGCCGGTTCGCAGCACACAGCAACATTCGCATAAAAGAACCTATTAGAGAGAAAGCGGGAAAGCCTCTCTCGCATATATTTTCTCGACTCGTTTTCCACCCATATAAGCTCGGTATCTACTCTCCCTTCGCAGCTCGCACACCATATAACAACCCGCCGACCGTAATTGCCCTCGCAACAGCACAACACACAGCGCAGCTGCACAGCTATTATAAAAATCCTCTCCAGTCTCCTCCTTCTTTACAAATAACAGGTTCCTCTCCTACCGACGGAACCTCCCCCTCCCCCCCCCCCCCCGCGCACTGTAATAAGCCACAGTAGATAGCGTGTCTGCGTGTAGCTCCGCACCCGCAGTCCGCGTATACATATATACAAGCAGCGAGAGTAGCTTTTTTTCCAATTTCCAATTTTCCACTCCGCCTGTACGGCGCATGCGCTCAGCGCGTTAGCCTTCGTTGTTCTCGTTCTCGCGCGAGCGCGCAGCTCGCTCGTCGTTGGATCTCTGCGCTCTTCTGCAGTAGTAGAGGCAGCCGCAGTAGGCTAGTCCACCGACGGGAGAGCGACGAGTAAGGCAGGCGCTCGGGTGCGCGCACGACTCGCTCTTTGCGTTGGATCCGCATCTGTTTCCTGGCGCCGCGCGAGCGCGAGTTGGATAGGTAGTGCGTCGAAAGATCAAGGGAGGACCAAGCATCGCCTCGAGCCCATTAGGACTGTTTACACTTATAGCAGCCCCCCCGGGAGCAGCTGTGCGCGTTTCTCTCCCGCGAGTCGAGACTCGAGAGAGAGATTTTCTCTCTGAGGAAAAGTCAGTGCGAGTGCGCGACTGCACGACCATCAACGTCGCTCCCTCTCGCTCTTTCGACTGTATAGTTGTGTGTGTATCTATATATACACGCGAGAGGAGAGGACGTGTGCTCCTCCTTCTCCTGGAAAGAAAAAAGCGCAGTATTACGAGAAGAGACGCGCGCGCGTGCGCTCTCCGCGGAGTGAATTTTCTCTTTTTTCCTCGTCAATTTTCGTGCGCGCACACACACACACACAGAGACACATTTTACGTAGATCGTCAAATTAGCATACGTACAAGTACAACGAACTGCACTGCGTTATCTCGTCGAACGAGTGTATGTGCGCGTGTGTGCGTGATGTGTGTGTAACGCGTCGTCCGCGGAAGGATTTGGATTTGACTTTGGCTGAGTGTGTGTGAGACTATACAGCAGCTGTATTGTGCACGCGCGTCACACGGGGCTCGCGTGTGTGTGGGCGTCTCGCGTGCAGGCAGTGTGTCACGATGCAGGACGAGCTGCGGAGGAATCGCGGATATTAGTGCGGCTGCACCGAGTTTGCACTCGATCGGTGCGCCTCCCCTTTGGCGACTCGGCGACTACATACATAATACACAATATATATACCTACACTCGCGAACGAAAAGCGGACGGACGGACGGACGGACGGACGACTGCCGAGCTGTACGCGACCGAGAGAGATAGAGTGAGAGAGCGAGAGGAAAGAAAACAACAAAGGTCCAACGCGAAACGGCGTTACGACGAACGCACTTGAATTGGAAGGCCGCGATTCAGGTAAGCGAGCACAGCATTATCATTCTGAATACGTTTTATCTCTCCCTTTCGACTATATACTATCTTATGTGCGTATCGTTGCGAACGTCTGCGATGTGCATAGACGTGTGCTATTACTGCGTATATTCACTATTCAGGTATTGCGAGTGTGCTGTGTGTGCTTGATTACGGGAGGAGAGGAGATTGTGTGTGTGTGTGGCGATACATGCATTATTAAAGCGACGTGCCGCACGCACTTCCTTCTTTGTAATATCCTCTTTGGCGAGGTTTTTCTCATCGACGCTCCCCCCCGGAAGAAGGCTTCGGAGCGTATATATGCAGTCGATTTCTTTTCCGAGAAGCTAAGTCTCTTCGTATTAAGGGAGTTTTTGGATATGCCTTTGAGAATAGCGACAGGGTTCTATTAAATATGCAATGACGCAGAGAGAGAGAGAGAGAAAGAGAGAGTTGTATAAATAGGTCGACGCACTGATGGTCTTTGTCCTCTGTTCCGAAGTAAAAAAAAAGCGGACTGATAAGTCAGCATAAACTCGTGTGCTGCTGATTTTTTTTTTGGCTTTTGCGTCGCACGATTTTTTCGCTGGGATTCCTTCTGAATGAGATTTCCCCAGTTTCTAGATTGATATCAGAGAGATGCTGTAGCGTTCTCGATGTGTACAGTCGTGGAGTTGTTTATCTGGAAATGTGTTCATGACTTTGGTTCGAGCTGGCTATCGTGGAATTGTCAATGGCTTGATATTAATTGAGGTTATATAGCTATCATCTATTTACGTAGGAGAGAAATATATTTGCTGATTGATGCATGATGAATAGGGTGTTGTTCGATGTTTGTAGGGTGTTGTGATAGTTTTTTAGTACTTGTATGCAATGACTCACTTTTTATGCATTGCTTATGTATGATTTAATTTTAAATTAACATCCATCTAGCAGTTATTAAATGGTTTTTTGTATTCATGGATCACCCTTTTTTAGAAGCTAGCTATCGTAACAGAGATAGTTTCGATGCAACACTCAGACAACAATGAATTGTGTTTAATCTAGAACAATTGCAACATTGACAGTAGTATGAATTCATGCATAGCTATGAAATAGCTGAATATACAATTAGAAGATATGATTTAACCGATTTAAGTTTTTTATTTTGTGAAAATGAGTCACATAACTCCATTAAATAGGTATTTAACTACAAACTTAAAAACATCTATTGCTTTGTTAGTTGATGATCAGACTTGAAGTTTTTATAAAGTAAATTAGCATTACAAAGTGCAAGGAAAATTAATTGTGTCTCTACTGTCTTGACTGTATCTACTGCTGTTCATGGAATAAGTAAAACTTTCCATTGTTATCTATGAATTTGATTAGCTCATAAGCATTAATTTAAATTGGAAACGGAGGGTCAAAGACATCTACAATGTCAATAAGTGTATGTATTAAGATCATTAACATTAGTTATCAACTTTATGAAATGTTACAATTACAATGACATTGCTTAAAGAAAGTGTTCGAAAATTTTCTATTAGGCAATTGAAATGAAAATTACTATGCTAAAATGGACCTTACATTTAATAACTTTCTAAATCATTGCATCAATCTACAATAGCTTTAAACTTTTATAAAGAGTCATGGTAAAAACATATTTTATTTTCTTCCGATAGATAATTTTCATCGAACTGAGATTTATCATTCCAGATTCTATAAGAAAGATAATTGATTATTCCGAGTACAAAGTAAATTCTTCCTGATAGCTATTATGCTGCAAAGAAAAAGCTGAAAAAAGATTTTGAATTTCTTTGAAATAAATTTTAAATATGGTAATGTAAATTATGCCAATATTATTTAAATATCGATGATGGGATGATTGGTTGATGTAGGTTGATCGATTGCCTTTGGTATCATGACATCAGCCATAAGTTTGGTACTTGAACTAGGGCATTTATCTTCTCTCAGTGCAAAGATTCTTTTATTAACTGACACATGTAACAAACACCTTGAGTCATTTTTATCTAATCCAAGGCTCATACAGCCATATACATTATACATATATGTGAAACTATTTATGATTTGATTTTATAGAAAGTAATTTAAAATAAGACTTGATTGCATGAGTTTGCTCCATCTCTCAGTACCTCTGCACCAAATGCTTTGGCAAAAGGATTCTAGCTTGTGCATTGTATATATGTTCCAACCAAGAACTCAACGATCAGATATTGCAAAACGATTTTGATTTTTTGCCAAAATATGCAAAAATTACGTAGCAAGACGACGCACAAAATTCTTAAAAAACGAAGCTATGGAATTTTATAAATACTTTTACGTACATTTAATCACACTTCAGTTCAAATATGGTTTATGTATAAGTCTACTTTGTAATTGTAGCGTTATTTAACACATAAATGTTTCATTAATTTTTACAACAAAAAAAAAATCCTTTTTGTTATGGAATTCACTTTAATTTAATTTTAAACAGCTCGGACGAATCGATAAGTAAAAAAATGTACATTAGTATGAGGAAAATCGTAAACGACCTTCAATATTTTCTGTAGTCTTATATTTATATCTTGTTAGTAAAATCACGCAAAGAAAATTTCATCAGTAAGCAATTAGTTCCTTAATGATTTTATCGAATACTATACATAGAAACGCCACATCTAACGCCAGGCACAACATTATTTCTATTTATCAAATTCATTAAAGCTATTTACGCAACAATGATAACCACTGTGATCATTTATATATGAACGTGTTTTCTTTTGTTCATAAGTATTATATAGATATAACTTTCCATTTTGACGGAACATCCACAGCTGTTCAGCTAAAACATTTCTCTTTTATCTGCGCAATGAAAATCCAATGTACAAAGCCTCATCAAAGAGGCAGTTGTCGAGAAGTATAAAAAAAAAAATTACTGTGCACGAAGAGTACTATTAACTTTAATTTTAACACTACTCATGCGCTATACGATTCAGTTAATGTATGCAAAACAGTGTTGAAGTAAGTGCGTACGTGAATATGACGGCGCCGCGACGCACCTAATTATAGAAAGTTTGCGAATACGCGTGTACAGGGGGAGAGAGTCGAAAAACTAAATTCTACCGTCTCTCATTGCAACAGCTCGTGAGAATATATATTTACACTTTCTTAACTGCACGTACACGTTTTCGTCTTCACGAGTGTCTCGTTCGTAGATATATACTTATAGTTAAACTGATCTGTGAACGTGTGACGGCCCTGGCAGAGAATCGAGCACATTCTGGGCAGAAATTCTGATCAAAGCATTTTCAAATTACGTTCTACTAGAAATACTGTAAACAGCCTTGCATTAATTTTTGATAACACCGTATTTCAATCAAGATTACGAGTACAAAAATAGATTTAAACGCTAAAAACATTGGCTGACGAGTTAATGTATTAACTTTGACTTTTCAAATGCTATCCCTCATTATCTTCACACATTTATCTCTCTCCTCTTATTTCCATTATATAGAGCTTAAAATCGATATACTCCTTTCTTCACAATGATATACATGGGAAGTAGTTATAAATCAAACTCACAATGCCACGGATGAAACTGGTTGAGTGTTGAGTGAACGAATACTCGTATACAAAACTTTGATCGAACAATAAATTATTGGAGCGAAAATATTTATATCTTATCTTTCATATGCTGCATGTATTTATGCATACATCGTCAAAATAAAAGAAGATTTCGTGTTATTATTAAAATTATCAACCTTACTCGTTTAAACACGGACTGCTCGAGGGTACATAATATGCCTCAGATTCTCGAACAAGTGACGTAATTCACACATGTGCTACTTGTATACACACATTCGTACAAACGTTGCAGTGCTGTTGTGATAAAACGCAAGAAGATTCGAATCTGCCCGTGTGTGCGTGTATACGTGTATTTTACTCGCTGATAATTTCGACAGCTAAAGAATACCTCGTTTCCCAGAAAATGCAGTCGTCTCGCGAACGCAATACACTCGTCTTTATTAGCGTAATCTATATATCCCCGATGGAAATACCAACGTAATATTGCGGTGTATTAAAATCGCGTATTATTTCCTCGAGTCATAATTCTGTTGCGTATTATGCAAATTTAAATAATTAAAATACTTTTAAGCCTCGCGAAAAAAAAGTTTTACGTTTTCCCCGAGTAGAAATTTAACGATAAATTAGTTGATTTTGTTATAAATTAGCTAATTTATCGTTAAGTTTCTACCGGGGTCTTTAAATGCGTATACGCGTAAAAAAGGCTCGGATGTTTATTTAAATCTGGAAAAGTTACTCCATTCAAAAGAAATTCTAGAGAGCCAATGATGTTAAGAAAATAGCAACTGCGAAATTATTTTCATTTTTTAATAACGCGTAATTTCATAACGTGTAAAGCTTACATACCGCTTATTAGAAAACAAGCCGTTCGATATTCATAAATTTAATATGTATATTTAAAGATTTTTTTTTACGAGAAATGTAATGACTTAATACTCAAAATTTGATGTTAACGATCAAATAAAAGAGATATAAAAAAATGAATTTTCCTAACGTACATCAGTACGCGTGCTCTGCACATTTGAGCTGCTAAAAAAAGTATCAATTTTAATGCTCAATTGAATTTTTATGCTCTCTTATTTTCATTCTTTTTTTGCATGTTCGTTCAAAAGTAGTGCTACCATTATTTTTTTAGTATTCAGTGTATTCTTTGAAAAAAATATAAATTTTATAAAATGTTTTATAGCGCGTATTACTTTATTAAAATAAATTTGACTAACGTTTTTTCTGGAATTGACGCAAAAATGATACCAATTATTTTAGAAATTTTAAAACCTTGCATATCACAATAAATACGCATAAGTATATACTTCGAACGCAATTAATAATAAATCCACGGGAAAAAATACATAATTCTAAAATATCACGAAAATCACGCATAAATATTGACATGCATATTATTATCGGCAAGCCTCTAACAAAATTGCGCAATTATTCGTATCCGTGGAAAATCGTTTTGGATCTAGAGGCAAAAAGTGTTTATGGGTTGTCAGCCTTCTCGGCTCTCAGCGCCGCTGACGCATCCGTTCTTTTTCGCAATTATAACGAGATGAAACTGGCCGTCATCTTTACTCGATGCATCATATATTATTGGTGTTTATGTATAGACGTACAGAGCTTAAATTCTGACGAGGGACGTCGGTGTGGATATTTATCTGTATACGCGAGTAGAAATATCTGTGTATAGCGTTACGCGCGTGATATGTGCGTCTATACACGTATTAAATATAGCTTATTACTTTGTCGACGTTTGCCCTTAAAATTGTTTCTAAGTATAGAACTGGCGTGCCGCGAGCTCGCACGCAAAGGGAGTGTCAATCATGTGCTGCAAGTATTTATTTTTATTGTTCTTCGAAAAACTATTATTATATAAAGGCAAGTTATGTATCTTCGATTGATTGTTATTGACAGAAATTTTCGACGCTGTTATAACATTGGTTATACAGAAATTAGAAATATTGTAAAATGAAAGAAAACTAATGCAATAAAAAGTTTTTTTGAATATTTAATTCGTGTGCTCGAAAAGTGGCGCGTGACTCCGGCTCTTTACGATTAGAAGCAATCGCGACACTTGTAAAACAAGAAATTTCTCGCTTTCCAAAAACGAAACAATCGCGTGTTGCGCAATGAGCAGCGACTTATACCACTCGGCTTTTAAAAACTAGCTCATTAACTCTCCCGCGCAGTAAGTATGTGTATACGAAGCGCGATTGTCCTCGCGGTTAATCGAATGATATATATTTTTCGCCTTTGCACTTAAACAATTTGTCGCGCGGCACAATTGCTTACGTAACGCGCCTCGGATAAACGTCGAGTGCACGCGTTCGAAAAGAGCCTTCTCCTATCGAGGAAAAAAAAGGGGGGAACGCGCGCCGGTGCGGCAAAGTACTCTAATACACGCAGAGAGAGACGCGTTCCCGTCGTCATCGGCTTCTTATCGTCGATTGCGCGGAAAAAATTGCGATCGCTAATTATAACAAAGCAATTCGTTTGCGATACACGTATACAGTGTATAGTACCATAGTTGTGATTGTAGACGTTGTTTCGTTATTGATAGAGCGCGATAGGAAAGAGAGCCGCAAGAATTACCGAACATTCTTTATACATACGAAATTAATTCGCGAAGTGCGTCACAAATTTGTATACGCTATAACTTTGACTTCATCAATTTTGAGGTATAATTGCAAATTATTTTATTGTATTGTTTCTTAGAAAATTTTTTTTAATAAACATGGCGTATTTTGAAAACACTTTTCTGAAATTGTTTAGACGATGAATTTTGGACTGATAAAAATGTCTAGTGGAAACAACTTTTTGATTTTTTAAGTAAACAATTAATGCAGTTTTCACGTCAAAATAAGATCTTACAATCACTCAAATCTTTGCGGCAAAAAATTAGCCATTTTATAGTTGGAAATTTTCAGTTATCAAAAATTGTGTGACGTTTTCAAGTTCAAAATTAATCAACCGTTGGATAACACATATTTCTATCAGGAAACGATATATTGAGTAATGACAAATAAGTTCTAAAAAAAATTTTCAAAAGCATGAATGGCTTGCGATAGCAAATTACGAAACATAACGCATCTTTCATTTTTCCTTTAAATAATTGATGTTTTATTAAAATTAAGTGAGAAATCTAATTTAACTTTTTAATCATTTTTTGGATTGATTATCAAAACTGTTACTTAGAGATGTTTACCTCACGGTTAGCTGTCCCAAGACAAAAGTGCTCGAGGTTAGAAATTCAAATTTCTCCTTTAGTTCGAAATTGCGTCTGTGTTTGCGTCTAAAATCATCAACCATAACCAACTACCCTACTGAACTTTCCAAAATTAACCAAAACAAACTTTCATCGAAATTTCAGCACTATGAGCTCCATATAAGTACTTTAAATGCCAGTTGTACCTACTTATGAAAACTGTATCGATGGCCATAATCGGAGTAACAGTTAAAAAACATGTTGACACAGTCCGAACGAACGAAATTAGTAAACACGCATCTGATCGATTGTTTTCCCGAAAGAGAGAGAGAGAGAGAGAGAGAGAGAGAGAGAGAGAGAGGAGGGGAGGGGGAGAGGGAGAGAGAGAGAGAGATTTATCTCGCTCCTCTGACCTTGGCTCAATGAAAGTCACGATAAAATCACGTGCTTTTTTCTCTCTGTGTTACAGGGGACTGCTCTTGCAGTCCATCGGATCAACGGCGATCATGGAACAAATGCTTGCCTTGAGCACACAAAATCCGCTGTCGTTGCTGGTTAAATTCGGTATGATGGCATGGAACAACACCTGCGGCATTGAAAACTGCTCCGGACACGGCGAGTGTCACAACGGCACATGCCTCTGTGAGGTGAGATGCAACGAGAATGATCTTATTTTTTTTTCGCGCATTGAATTGCTTTCATATATATGCATACATAAATGTCAGTTATGTGCATTTATATGAGTCGCATTAGATGAACTTTTTTTATAAAAAAAAAGGAACTGCGACGTTCTCTCGCTTTTTCGGTTCTCGTGCATATGCAGATTGCAGATGAATATTGACATAGACTACATACGTGAAATTATTTATTGGAAAACTAGTAGCATTTTATTATTTGCCGTGATACTTTTCGCAAAAACCGTTTTATATAACTGTATCGGCTTTTCACGTTGAATTCAGGTATAATAAAGTAGTAACTATGTATACAGTTACAATCGCAGTCTCTCGTAATTGCGGAAATGGAGAGGAGAATAGAGAAAACAGAGAAACTTACAGAGTGCATGCAAATAATACGAACGTGCCTATCTGCGAGCTTTTAAAATATTTAAAAAACTTAAATGTTAAAACACGAATATTGTGCAATCTTTAATTCATTACCGTGCCTGTATCTATACGGCTTTTAAAAAGTAAACATAAGGTGCAGCAATGGGTTATTTAAGTCACGGATATAGCATGTGCTGTATAGTACATACTGTGCGCTGTTAATTGAATTATTTAGTGAATATTTTTAAGTATATTGTTAAAAGAAAGAAATCTTTCACACCGAACACGAGAAATTGGTATAAACTTAGGAAAACGCGCAAAAAGTGTATCGTAAACAAAGCTGTTAAAGCCAAATATTTTACGTAACTTGAAAAATTCTTTAGACTGGATAAAAAAAAAACGAAACTCAAACAAGCCTCATTAGAATAGATATGAATAAAGCCTTATTAATCGAAAAGAAGTGTGTATGCACACGAATAAACGAAAAACGATCTTCACGCACGATTCCAGATTCAATTCGACGGGCCGGAATGCCACGTCCCGAACTTCAGCTACTACATCGCCTTCGCGACGATCTTCTTCGTCCTGGCGTTCGTCTGCCTGGTGCAGCTGGTGATGTGCATAGTGGCGGAATGGCAGCGAATGAAGGCGCCGTCGTTCCTGCGCGCCTGCCGCGTCACCACCCAGAAGCTCCTCTACTTCGTCGTGTTCCTGGCGTCGCTCATACGGGGCGCCTACTTCACCTCTCCGGTAAGCGCGCATATACATATATGCATCTAATGCATAGCTTGTTTGCTCTCCCGACCGATAAGCAGATGCGTCTCGGCCAGTTTATTACGACGCGATATGTAGTCTCTGCGCTGTATCTTATCTCTCGGGCAGACCTTTTCTCCAGCTGCGTTTCACGCACAGCTCGAAGCGGGAGAAAATTTTTATTTCACGTGTAATATCAAAATTTTTTACGCTCTCTTGCAGACCGCTTTCAAAGCCGGTTGGTCGAGGAGTCTCGTGTCCGCGTACTATCCCCTGGTACTGAGCGGCGCTTCCCTCATCGTTTGCTTCTGGGCCGAGGTCTTTCATCTGCGCGACATACGCACCGACAAGCCGCAGTTTCTCTCCAAATCGTTTCTAGCCTTCGTCGTCTTCAACTTCATTACCTACTCCCTCCTGCTGACGGAATTCATCACCACCCAGCTGCACGATCAGGAGGATCAGGTATGCATATCTCGACGTGTGTACTGTGTACACCTGTTAAGCGTCCCGCGAAGAGGACTCGGTATATAAACGTTTCTCCTTTTCTTTGCAGCAGAGCTTCTACACGCACATCTTCAACGGCTGCTACGCCGTCTTGCTGTTTATCGTCGTTATATTCTTCCTCATCTACGGTGTGGAGGTGTTCTTTAAGGTGAGGACTATTGCTGCGGGCGGAACTGCTTTTAATATGCATAACAGCGTCGAGTCACGCTAAAATATGGAATTTCATATGCGCAGGTCCGCGGCGGCTTTCTAAGCGAGCATCAAGTGGCGTCGATCGCGACGAACAAGAGAACGCCCGACGACCCGAATGCGCGCGAAGAAGATCCAGTGACGGCGAAACTGTTTGATCCAATTCCGAGTACTTCAGCGAATTCATTGCAGCAGCAAGTGAACACATCGCAGCTTCATCAGTCGAGATTCGGTTTGCTCTCCCAAGCTTTCATGCTCTTCATTGTCGTTGGCTTTCTGTTCAGCGAGACTCTCAGCGAGCTGTGGAAGACCAAGTAAGCTCTGAGTCGGATTTTATTCAATTCCGCGATACGGACTTTCCGCTAACGTTATTGCGTCTTTGCAGAGTTCCACTGTACAGTAGAAACTGGCACGACGTGGTCTTCCGCGTGATCGAGGTCGGAGTCGCACTCTGGTTCCCTTGTGTGCTATGGAACTGCATGAGGTATAAATTAGCCCACTTCAATGACAATCGCTATTTGTTAGTGAACCATCGGTTAACGTAAACGCTCACTCGTTTCAGTCCGGAGCAGTTGTGGATCTTGAATCCCAAACGAATTCTCAAACGGTTGGATCTCGACCAGCCCAAACATCCGAAGGAAATTGAGCTGCAGGATAAATCAAATTTACCGGAATCCGAACTATTGACTGACAATGCATCCATCAGCAGTAAAGATTGTTGGATTTGTTACGACAGCGAACGACAAGACGCTGGTCCGCTGATTCAACCGTGTCGGTGCAGAGGTGACGTTAGTGCTGTGCATCACGACTGCCTGCGCCGATGGCTCGTCGAGGTACGTTTTTGTATAGCATACCACTAGCGCAAAACTGAGAGGGGAAAATAGCGATGTATCTTTTCTTGTCAGCGTCGAATGAGACGTATTTGCAGTGATTTATTGTATGACTGCTACAGTCAAGAGATAAAAATGCAATCTATACGACGGTACTTTACTCTGAAACATATTTTAAATTCATTAACTGAATAGTACCGCTATTTAATTTATTACGTACAAAATAGTTATGGGATCAACAATACTTATTTAAGTGAAAATATATTGCAGAGCTCAACAAATGTAGACAGCCTCACTTGCAAGGTGTGCAATACCAGATACAACGTGGAGCATGCAAGTCGATTGGACTGGCAAAATGGTCTGACTCCTCGTCACTGGTTGCAAACAATTGGTATTGTAGTAACAATGTGTGGATCATCCGCTGCAGCTTGGATACTAATTCAGCTTGTCGAGGATCCAATCATAAGAATGTTGGCAGCTGGCGCCGCGCTTCTTATTATGTATGTTTGCATAAGGTACGTATCGTTCCTCGTAGGCAATACTTAAAATTTTTTAGTGTGGTATCAATTTCAATTGTGTAGTTGATCAAACCTTTTAGCATTTCTAATTATTCGAATAGCTTTAATAAAAGTATGACTTAATAATTTAGTGTAGTATATGTATACATAAAGTAGGTAATAACAATAACATGTTCTTTATTCTCGGCTATATTTTATATATATTTTGTCAGATATCTAAAGTTATCTTTCCATATAACTTTACAAAATGAATAACTGAATTGAACGTTTCTATAGATTTCTGAGTCTCAACACAGTCGTTGCCTATCAACGAGCCAAAATTTCGTCCTTGAACATTGTGAGTGCAGAAAATTCCCTTGGAGCTCAAGTGTCAACGATCAGTCACAGTGTTTCTGTCGACGTGACAAAGTAAAGAGAAAGCTAAGAGGATAAAAAGAAAAAGGAAAAGCAACGTGAAAATGACTTTATGTCATATCTATATATTCTGAAGAAGTTTGTATAGAAACAATTTTATTCCATTGTCATCACAAGACAAGACAAAATTGACAAAATATTTTTTATTTAACACAAGCCGTTAAATTAATCTTGGTAAGTATGAAGATGCAAAAAATCGGGTATGAATAGTGTTTGAAAATGAAATATTTATTGATGTACGAAAATTTTTTGTAATGGTTTGAAAATGAACACTATAGTCCTTGTTTTGTACTAAATATCTTCGATGCGTTGTATTTTTTCAAACACAAAAAATTTCATTTTGGTTAAATTGTTATAATTTTATCATTTCTATCATAATGTGGGGTTTCTCGTTCTACTCATTTCCAAAGCAATATGCAGAATAACTCTGTACATTTATCATCATTTGTACGTTGTTAAACATGAAATGTTTGTTACATTTTTTTTAAACGTCATTATTGCATACTAATATTGGAAAACTAAAATTTAACACTGTATATGTGAAAAATTCAAAAATTTTCAAAAAATATTGACGAGTACTGTTTAACTGATTTGTATGCCTAAAAGAAGCTATAAGCGCGATAATGGTGCTATATTAATTGAACAAAAGTTTAAATCTCAATTTAAATTTTCTATGAAAGACATTGCTATGTTAAAAAAAAATTTTTTAAAGCAAAATTTCCCCCATCAGAAATTAAAAGATATCAATGTCGTATGGATAAACGTAAAAACGTATGTGTTAATTTTACATTTTAAGGTGTTTATAATAAGGTCTTGTATAAGTAATTCTGAAAAATTACCCAAGGCCAATGAAACGAAATTGTTTTCCAAGTTTTATTCTAGCATATATTTAATTAGGTAAGCTAAGATCTTGTGTAGAAAATGGTGCGAAAATCAGTTACTCCGATTTATTTATGACTCGATAATCGAAGCGATTAAAAGTGTAATGGTCAGTAGATTGCAATTGTAATGCAAAAAAATTACGTGGTCAATATAGTCGGAGATAATATAAGTAGCGTTATTACTACCAAACGTAGCATTGGTAAAATATACTACTTAAAGAAGTCTTCTTAAACTTGAATATATATATTTATTGCGATGCTATGTAAGTCTCCAAAACCATGGATTGTTGTTTTATTTATCAGGAGTTACACTTAGACAAAGATCATTTGTCAAAGATCTGCATAATGTACTAAAAGTTTTAGGACTCTTGAAAATTCAAGTTTATCGTTGTTTCCTTTTTTATATTCTTGAACCGACTTTAGTATAAGTATAAATACACTCTAAATTCTTTACAGTGTAAAAGAGGTACCAAAAGTAAAACCTTTTATCCCGGTGAAAAATTGTGCATACAGTTATCATGATAAGCATGTTCTTGAACAACTAAAAAGATACTTATGCATTATTTTCAAAAATTATTTATCATAAGAATAAAACACAAGACCAAATTTTTTTTTTATTTTAAAACTGTTTTTTTTTTCGATAAATTGGTAATTTTTCCCTGGGACCTGCAAAAAGTATAGCCCTATTTTTTTTACATCATAAAGAAAATACTTCTATTCACTCTTTAAGGTTTGATTAAACTCTGATTCACTTTGAAAAATTTAGATTGTACAATTGCATAAATATAAAAAAGTACTACGATGGTTTTGTAGTACATTTTTTCTAACTTTCTTAATACTCTCTTCAACCGAAAACTTTATTTATATGATGTACATACATATTACGCTAATAATATTATTGGTAGTCTTAAGTTCTGTGTTTTCTACGTAAAATGGTAAAGGATAAGAAAGAGGTGATTTTTGCGCTTAAGATGTTTGTGATCAAAAGCCAGCATTTTCTTTTCGATGTTTTAAAAATTTGTACAGTTAAAACTTAGTACATTCTAGAGAAAAAATATTTTTTTAATAACTAACTATGTCTTCTAAATTTAATTGTTTACAATTTTTTACATTAAACACGGTTTTTATTGATTTGAGAAAAAAATTTGCAACCAATATGTAAACGAACTGACTTTGTTGATTGTTACAAATATCTTCAATAATTGCTTTTTTTGAATGAATGTTTCAACTGATAACAAGAGTGAAGAAAATTTACTATTCAACTTTTTTGCAGTATTTACCATCTCCAACAGATAACTTAGACAAGTGAAAAGCGTCATTGCAAATTAGTAATAGTAAAAAGTCGGCACTCTAGTACCTGAAGAAAATCTGCTATCGTAAATAATGCAAAGCGAAAAATATTCTTGCCTTGCATATTATAATAGTTTTATATATTTAGTACAACAGTCTTAAGTATTTGAACTGGTGCGATGCTTGAGTTTACTATTTTCTTTTCTACAGACATAGTTTAACATAACAAAATAATAATTTAATTTTCCATAATCCCAGAAATGCATATAATGCAACAAGATATTTGTATACACTAAAGAGCCAAGAAAACATAGTGATAAGCTGTGATAATACAATATGTATAAATTAGCGAAATAAACCTCAAATAAAATTAAAAATTCGATTTTTTTCACACATTCTCGTCCTTGCTATCCAACGCATTTATTTAAATATGCATAATTTATGAAAAGTAATGAGTTTAGTAAAAAAAATTAATTCGATTAATATTAATGTTTTTTTGTATGATAAATATTACTAATGAAAATTAATCAAAGTAGATTATTCAATAAAATTATTTATTAAAAATCAATTATTTTATGGTATATTCTAAGCCTAAGATGTAATTTTAAAAGATAGGGTTTCTTATTTCGTATTTTATAAAATAAAGTTGAAGCAATTTATTTCTTCTTTTTTATAAAAATTTTAGCAGAGCATCTGAAATTACTTTTGTAAAATAAAAAGAAGAAAAATATGAATTATTTTAATTCAAAAATTTGGATGCATAATTGAAAAACTTTTTTGATTTAGCAAAATGTTATGTTAACGAAGTATCTTGATGTGGAAAAATAAGAACGAAGTTATCTTAGAAATATTTTTACACATATTTGCTTTAGTATACATGCTCTATGTGGTTTCGTTATAAATCAATGAGTTTGAAAGGTTTGGAGAGATTTTGTTTATTAATTATTCATTAAGACAATTACTTAAGTATTTACGAGAGATACATGTTACCAATTAAATCGAATATTCAATACTTAGTGTAATATTATAGATATACAAATACAACAGAACTAAAAATGTCGTGTAACGTTATTCTCTAAAATTTCAATTTTTTTTTTACTTCGGTCATTGGTACTCGTCTCTCTCATACGTAACGCACGTTCTCTTCGACGAGTTTACCAAGTGTACATTTTCTGTGGAAACAATGTGATAGTACATTTCTTGTAAACTGTCATCGCTCACATTGGGATACGTGGTAAATGCACTCGGTGATGTGATGTTTCAACCTATGCTGCAAAATCGAAATAAACCATAAAGAAACGTTTTTTAAACGCAAGAAATTATGTCATAATTATTAACATAAAATTTTCATTAATTACAATATAAATTGTGTTGTTATAGTAAGATTGACAAAAATTAATTTTTTTAAATAAATAATAAATAAATACTATTAAATGCATAATAAGATGATGAAATCAGTCATATATACCTGCAATACCGGCAATTGCTTCTGATGCAAAGTATTTCACGTCAACGTCAGAATCTGTGTTCAATTTATCGAGTACTGGTTTAACTTGTGCTTGTACTGCATTAGGTTTTAGATGCGGCCCGATCCGCTGAAGTGTCTTGGCAACATTGAATCTTACATTTGCTACATTATCGCTAGCCATGGACAAAACAGTGGGAAGCATAACTTCTGTCGTAATTTCTGGGCCGCAAACTTCAGCTAACACCTAAAATTTTAATTCAAATATATAAGTCAAGCTATAAATGGAATCCCTAAACGTGCATTGTTTGAATTTTTTCATTGCGCAAATAGATTCCGGTAAATAAATACAAAATTATTTTTCAACTTACGTTGATGCAAAATAAGCAAGTCATTCTGTGAAGATAATTTTGATCCCTGGACATGGCCAATACTTTTGGAATTACTGTGTTCTGTGCCCATTCTGGGCCGAATTTCTCAACAAGCTTTTTTAGATTCAACGTTGCTGCTTCTCTTATAGCGTAGACGTGATCAACTAACCAAGTCATACAGAGAGAGTTCAATTTTTCATCGAAAAATTCAACACCAAGTTGCCCTGCTAATAATGGCATGTATCTGAAATTAAATGAGTTCGTTAATACAAAAAAATGAATCCTTTGATTGCAGTTTATTTAAAAATTTATAATAATATTAAGATGCAACTTACTCAATGATTGCTAATCGTACTCTCCATTTCGAATCCTCCGCCAACTCGACAATCGCCGGTAGAAGCGATTGCGACAGTTGCTGGATTCCAATAACTTCATTTACACAATCTAAGTTGCTAATTATGTTAAGACGGACTTCAGGGCATT
Source organism: Philotrypesis tridentata (assembly GCA_018906965.1). Taxonomy (NCBI): domain Eukaryota; kingdom Metazoa; phylum Arthropoda; class Insecta; order Hymenoptera; family Pteromalidae; genus Philotrypesis; species Philotrypesis tridentata. The sequence goes on from JACCIB010000022.1 coordinate 2,227,746, forward strand.
CGTCTTTGAGTTGTGATAAAAACAGAGGTAACAAATGCTCAATTGTGCTGAAAGAAAAAGAAAATGTTGCTTTAGTTATAAATTTGCATTCATATTTCGGAACAGAAGAAACATTAAAACATTTAACTTCTATTTCAACATTTCTGACGTATAAAAATCTCGACACTGTTTATAAAAGAGAATACTTCAAATAAATAGATCAAAATGTTAATGATGTAAGTGATATGATTTAAATTAGTTTCAAGGTTTTAATTATTTTATATATTGAAAGGTCTAAAAGTACTGCAAATGAATTAAGTTTTGTAATTAATAAATTAAATGATTAATTTCAAGAGTTGAGGAAATTTTTTTATTCGAAATCGATTGTTCCAAACAATAATCAATTTGTGAAATCTGAATTTCTTCTAATCGCAACGAAATATCAATGCTTGATTTTTTAAACAATAAAAAATACATGAAACTTTCCCATTTCCAAAACTTCCACAAACAGCCCGACGCGTCACACTACCGAGTGCCTCGATCATCGTAGCGCATAATGTCGTTTCCTCTTTCCGCATAACAATGATCCGTGTGCATACTTTCCCCGCAATTCTATTTCTAGATTTACTATACCTAGAGGCTCGAACAAAGGGAAAGGTCATTTGATCTTCTAAAAAGTTAACTATAAACTTAAAAAAAAAATCGAATCCTTATCCACCACGAGCCGAACGAAACAGTTTGACTAAGATCACAAATTTTTTTTCGGTACGTTTTGTTTGATGACTCGGAATCTTTAAACTAACCACTGACTCGTCAAGCTGATCGCAACGCACTAAGCACAAGAGTCGTACGCGAAGTGCTAGCGATACGCGCCAAAGTCTTCCGCGTTACAAAACTTTTTTCGCTGAGAATTGTCATATAGTAAGAGGTGACCGAGAAGTAAATATAAATTGGTGCTTTCAATTAAATAATTAACAATCGTATGCAGTTTAAGCGTAAAAGAATATTTTTTACGGGTTGAACAGTGAATTCTACGTGAAGCATACGCGTTGAAATCATTATTAACCATATTAGATAATGCAAACAGTGATATAGACATTTTTTGTTTTATGTGCGAAAAAAATTATTTTAAACTTAAGTTATCGATAAAATTAGCAAAATTATTTTATCTATTCAAAATTTTTAGTCATTCAAAATAAAGTATTTTTGCAATTGTAATATTTGGTAATCAAATTATAGTTTAAGCGATCTATAACTAGAATTAAATTAGTATTCACTACTAACATATACAGTAGGAACGTAAGTATACTAACAGTTAACTATACAATACTTGGCTCAAATCGCTTTATAAGTATATAACCAAGCAACACGAAATTCCGAAAGTGACACGTGACGCGTAGCGCATCACTAATTTCAGGTGCACTTTTATCAGTTATTTTGCATCCATTTTACGAAAGTTCATTCAAATAACTATTATTTTAACAACAAATAAATTGTAACCTTACTTGATTTTGCCAAGGATGGGACTGAGACCCATGATAACGCTAGCAAGTGCCGATTTGACATGCTGATTGGGATCGGCAACGAGCTCCTTGACGAAGGGCAGGATATTCGTCATGATAATTGATTCCTGGTAGAAAGGGTCCAAATTCTGGCAGAAGTCGCGGACCTTGTCAGCGGCCGCTGCCCTGACCTCGGCCTCAGTGTCCTTGAGCAGGACTTGGAACGCGGGCACAAGATCCGTGCGAGTGATCTCCTGACCTACGGCCTTTTGCAGGTCGGTGAACTTATCGGCAACCATGTAGCGCACGCGCCAGGACTGGTCGGTCGCGCACTGGCGCAGCGTCGGCATCACCAACTGCTCGACATCTTCTTGTTGAAGAAGTGTCGCGATACTCACGCAGGCTTCTACTGCTAACAAACGCACCGAATCCTGGAAAACAGAATCGAAGTTGTTTATTTGGAATGGAAAATTTCTTAATGCATTTATCTTTATGCTGAAAATACTTTTGTAACACTCAAGGTGTATTTTGCGATAAACGAGATTACTCGAACAAGGTTGAGAATGTTCAAGAGTATAATCATAGACAGTATAAAATGAATCGATATTTTTTATTGAACTACTCGCGAAATTGAATTTAAATTAAGATTTGAATGAGTTCAAGGTCTTTATTGATTTATTTTTAAAATAAAAAAAATGTTCATTGGTGTATTTAAAAAAAAGTATTGAATCATTTTGTTATCTACAGTTGGACGCATTTATTGTCCAGTAATTCTCTAAAAAAGTAATAAATTTCAATTTATAATTAAGTTTGTTCACCTGTTCATCCTGAGCTAGAATAACGAACATGGCTATTAAATCGGATTTTAAATATTCATTTTCCACGACTTTAGCGAATTCTCCTAATTTTGCTGCAGCCGAACGTCGTACCATAGGAGTGTCATCTTGGCACAAATTGCGGAAATGATTCCTCAATTCAGCTGTGAAAATCATGGTATTTAAATATCAAACGGTAAAAAATTTCTTTTATGAAATTAATTAAGCTACACTGTACCTTTGATAGGTTGACTAACGCGGAAATAACAGACACTAAACAATCCGCAGGCCGACGTCCTTGACGTGAACCAATCGCCAGAAGCCAAACGTTGCACTAATGGTACAAAATGTTCTTCTAAATCAGCTGGACTGTGCTGGCTGGCAATGTTTCGCAGGGATTCCACAGCTTTGTCTCTCACAACAGTTTCTTCTACAGTTGCCAAAGACTCTAAGGGGGGCTGTACAAAAAGAATGAATTTTTAAAAAGGGATACTATTTTGGAATAAAGTTATTTATAAGATTAGATCTACTTACTAATAAGCAATGCACGTAATCTGGTCCACCAACAAGTGGTGTGAATGTTCCCAGTTGTTCAGCAAGTGCCAAAAGAACTTCATCTTCATCATATATTGTCTCTGTCAGAAATGGTATAAGTTCTGTGCGAGTGCGCTCTACACCAAGAGCAAGAGCAATTGTGGATAGCTTTTTAATGGAGTTTAATCGTAGCTGTAAATAAATGATAGTCATTCATTAATTTCTTTTGCTTTACAGTAGACATAGACAAATAAATGTCATGAAAGAGGACATAGAAAAAGAGGTACTTTAATGAAATAGGTATAATAGTAAAATCAATAGTTTTACATACGAGTGACAGTTTCTACTGAATCATTTAGCATGTGCCAAAGGCAAAGTCAATATTTAAGATTTTACTGTCAATTAATCAATAATAAACATGAAGCTTAAGCTTTTGACTCATAAATTCATGACACAGTAATAGCAAAAACATTGTACATTAAACCATGTTCATAGGCATAAGAGTATTCAATTCAAGTTGGAATAAAATTTACCAATCATTTCGCATGTATGAATTAATGGCCTAGAGAGATTATAATGCATTGCTGCTAAAAAACAATGCTCAACAAGAACCGGAATGCTCACTATGAGCATTGCAAATCAACTAGAAACCCATCCCAGTGCAGAAAAACTCATCCTTCCAATCGATGCAATTGTTGCTCCCATTCCAACTAACTGACATCTAATCATTCCTGACCTCAAATAAAAATCCTCCGACAGTTACCCAATCAAAATCCCAGTCGCAGGAAAGGAAAAACATAAGCTCAAAAAAGCAAAGGGAGCACTGGCCCGAGCCATCGCGCATCCAAAGTTTACACACATACGAATCCCCTCGCTCGAAGAAAAAGGCTCTCTCTCTCTCTCTACACATAAACTCGCATCCGCATCTCAACCTACGCGCTCCTGGCCATACGTATAGTTATAGCACGTACAAGTACATATACGCTACATGTCGCTCGAGAGCCGCGAGCGCGAGAGAGAGAATATAAGGAAGCGGCCGGTTTCACTGCTCCCGCCCGGGCGGCGTCGTCGACCCCGCGCGCGAATGGCGTCGTCGCGCCCGCATAAGCCGCGGCGCGAGACGCCTCGGATCGCGCGACCGCGACTCACCTGGACGTCCTCGTTTTTCAGCTCATCGATTAGAACGGCGATGGGGTAGAGGCTGTCGTCGGCCGTCGAGTCGCTCGCTGCCATTTTGCTGCTGCTCTCTTACTGTACTCGCTCTCCGCACTGGCTCTCTCTCTACGTGCTGTGCTACTATTCTTCTCTCCCTCTCTTTCGAGGAGTCGTCGTCTCTCTCTCTCTCTCTTTCTCGCTCCGTCGCTCGCGCGCGCTCGCACACACACACACACACACACAGACACGCGCGCACAGAGAGAGAGATCTATGTGTATGTGTACTGGTGTGTCTCTACTCCTGGTATTTTTTTTCTCTTCTATTCCTCGCTGTCTTCTCGCGATTATGCCTTCGCACTAAAGCTTTTGTAGCATAATTGCCGCCGTCGATTGATTAGCTGCGCTCCGGATTCTCGATTCGTTGCAGAGCCCGTGGGTGCGCGTAGAAAAGTAGACGAGAGACGGCCGTCGGGGAACAACGACTCCTCGAACTCCGACTCCATGAATCACTGAACAGTGAACGCGCGCGCGAGCGAGAGCGCGAGCAGGCACCGCACGCGGCGCATGTGGAGAGGGAGGGGTACGTGGCCTGTGTGTGAGTGCGCGTTTGATTCGCAATAGGATATCTGTATATACGTATATGTATAGTATGTATACACTATATACAGTGTTGTATATAGACTGTAGGACGTCTTTGAGGACGTTCGTTTTGTGTACTTTTGCTGGAGCGAGATCAGCATTCAGCGACGAGACGAATGTGTAATGCATAAAATGGGATCGGAATTTTCCGCCTCTAGAGGGAGCGCCTTATCGCCTCCGCGGTAAAACGTCGCTTTATTCGAAAATTGCGCAAGAGGATTATGCGCTATGTGCCGTGCGTGCTGAGTGCGCAAACTTGTTTTTTTTTTTTTAAAGAATTTACGATTTCCTTTGTAGAAAAACAAATTTTATTCGTAGAGCCTACCTTAAGACTGTATTTACAGATATGCTTTGGGAACTAGGACTTAATTACGAATTATTTTTAATTTTAAATTACTTAAATTACTTGGGAACTTATTTACAGTGATTTTGTATCAAGTATTGGTGAATCTCGCGAGATCCTTCATTCGTACAGCCACGCTTCAACAGAATTCCTGTAATTATTCTTCTGTTCTATCTTCCTTCTCTTTTAAGTAGTTATGCACAGCGATTAGTTTCCTCATCTTGTCTGGTTTCAGCGAGGAATTCTTAACCATATTAGAGATCTGCGAATAATTGGTACTGATGGCAGCTGGAATTGTCAACAGTTTCAGAGCCAAAGTTGCTAAATCGTTGTGAGTTCTGCGAGCCAGGCTCCAATATGTCTGAGCAGACAAACCCCCTTTTTGATTTAAAACCCTGAAAATACTCTCTTCGTTCACATAAGACTGCAAGCTATTAAGACCTTCGGCGTCAAGTTCATTTAATAGGAATTCTTCTACTTTGTTCATTTGATCATCCGTTAATCTTCTACCTTTGTATGCAGGATGTAAGTAATTTGCTACAAGGCACTGAATGTTCATTACACTTTTACGCCTTGCTTGCAACCTGTGTGCTAGGTCTGGATCTTCATCTGTTATTTGAAGACTTAGCCATTGTTCTGTGGTGTCTGCAATACTTGATTTGGGCATTTGAGTCACCACTGTTAGTTCATTAATAGACTCTAAGAAATTGCTGAAACTCTCTATTTTTCTGGTAAATTCTTCATCAAAAAACAAATTTTTATAGTCTTTAGATAGCTTGATTGAAGTATCTGCTGTGAGAACAGCTTGAATTGTTCCAACATTTGCAATGCAATAGTCTAGGATGCATTTATTGTTTAGCCATCTCTGATCACTGTTCAGTTTTCGTTCTAATTCCTCATCTTTAAAGACACAATTCAATTGTCTTAGAATCTTATATAGTGTGTTCATGAAATCTTGAGAAATATATTCTTTTGTTAAAAGTTTAAGTATGTGTAAATTGCATGGGAACTGCCAAACTTGATCAATATCAGCCATTTTTATAAGGCTGCAACTGCTGCCCAAAATCACACCATATATTTCCGTTTTGAATTGTTCATAAGCTTCTACAATAGAAGTTTTAGTAATATCTGTCAATTCTGTGACAATATCAGTGCTACTGGATAATTCATATGTATCAAGGAATATTGTCTCATTACTTTCAGTTTTAATCATCACAGTAACATTCTTTGTATTGTTGTTTTCATTTTTCCATCCATCAATGAGCAAAACAGATGTTGGACCAACTTTCAAATCTTTGTGGAATTTTGAGTATACGCTGTCAAGTAAAGAACCTGACAACTGTTCACTAGTAATCAACTTGGCATTAGGATTCAAAATGAGACATAGCTTTTTAAAATATGGAGAGTCCACCACAGAGAATGGAATGTTACATCCAATAAAAAATTTGGCTATTGCTGTTTCCAGCTTCGAATCAATCAGTGATGAAGCTGCACTCTGAAACTTGTACTCATCCAAGCTGTCAACACTGTCCAAGAAGGTATACTCCGTCTTGGCAATCTCAGAAGTCGACTGATCAGAAACAAATGGGGCAGATTCATCCATATCTACAAAAGTAACTGTTGCAGAGCTATCCGTTGAGAGAATCTTAGTTATCTCTTTCATTTTTACATCCGAATCTGACTTATCCATCATCTCAGACTCATCCGTTGAGTCCAGGGTGCATATTCTTCTGTGCGCAGCTAGTCTCTTTGAAGCTGTATTGCAAAGCACTTTGTTGCACATGATGCAGAAGGCAGCATGCACTGTTCGCTGTGTTTTTTCGCAGTGTTTGAGTACCCTTCGGAAGCCCAAGGTCCAAACCTCGTGCTTTGGTCGACCACCAGGACCCTTTGGCTCGTGACCTGTTCTCTTTTTGATTATCATTGACGTCATTTTACTCATAACACTCCTGAAAATCAACAAAACGCAACGATCATTAAATTTGCAAGGAATAAATCGAACGTAGGCTAAATAACAGTCGAGAGTTTTTATTAACAGGCAGCCGCGTTTTTACGTGTTTACATTTATTTGAAATTTTGTTCTGTTTGTATATATTTATATATATATATATGTACACGTATAAATCTCTTCATGGGTACTTTACCTCCGAGCTCCGTCGCCGACGATGTGTAATAAGTTTTGTGCGGGTTATAATGTGACCGCTAAATAAGTTAATGCCAGTGCTTTGCAACTCTTTTTTGCGTAAATCATGTACGAGAGCGAAACCAACGGATTCTTGCAAATGAATCTTTCGAAAAAATGCCGATCAACAGCATTGAAAATGAGTTTCGAAAAGTAAATCTCAATGATTCTGCGGCTAATGTAAAATCTGAGTATAATGCACAATGGCGTAAAATGTTTCTATACAGTATACACGCACTCTACATCGGCACATCTCGAATCGCGCAAGTATATATATAGATATATATACATATAGCGTGAATAGCGTCTGTTTTGTAATTGGCTAGTCGACGAAGTCAGAAATAGCCAATAGCGAAATAGCATACGCTTTTTATGATGGCTGTATGATATTTTGCAAAAATAAATGATTAGAATTACGATAACTGCGACGATGAATGATATATTTTGAGAAGAATAGTTTTTTCAAATTTATTCGAAACAGTTAAATAGCAAATCGGTGCTGTATATTCTGTAGCATTCAATAGTAACTCTATTTAAATTCATACAATTTTAATTTTTCGTTTATTTAATAAATATTTACTTATGTTGTCGTAAAACTTAATTTTTGATGGTTAAGTTTGTCAAAGATAAAGCACGTCAAGATTCAAATCTTACCGCTCGACCACAGCCATTTGCATTTTCCTTTCATTCATATGGCGTACCGCCTTGAACACGTGTTTTATTTTAGTCTGGCTTTTGACATAATAATTTTTGAGTTTTGAGTGATAAAATACTTTTAAAAGACATAATGGCGAGCGAAGAAACTAAAACTGACGTCGTAATGAAGTCGTCGACAGAAAATAAAACCTCCAAAAGGAAGCACACCAGTGAAAACCAAATGGAGGTATGTTTATGGAAGGTTATGTTTATTAATAGTTGCTCCGATTTTGTGAAAAATATCATTCTTTTTGCAATAATTAATAAGAATTGAGCACTACCTAGTGAGTATCAAGAATTATTGTACGGTTAAAAATTATTTCACAAAACTTGGATTGTACAGTGCAGTCATATAGTTCAATCATGAGTGTTATGTTTTGACTTTTGACAGTTACCGAGTGACCTGCAATTTTTTCTTTTGTTTTTCTTTGTTGTTATTTAATTTTTGGTTTAAAATGAAATGAAAAAATACTACTTTATATAATTAAATAATAAAAATAGAAAACATTTATGTAGATGTTCAAACAGATAATTATAGTACTACATTATTTTAGGTTGACAACGTAAATGGTATTGAAGGAAAAATAAAAAACAAATCATCATCAAAGAGAATAAAGAATGTTCAAGGAAATGAAATGCGAAGAGTAAGGATTTCTAAAATTTTTTATTTGTATAGTAATTTATTTGCATAAAAGTTTACATTCTTAATTCATATTATAGGTACCAGTACCAGCTCATAGGTACACACCATTAAAAGAAAATTGGATGAAGATTTTCACGCCTGTTGTTGAGCATTTACAGTTACAAATTCGTTTCAATTTAAGATCAAGGCATGTGGAACTCAGAACAGCACCAGAAACTCCAGACATTGCTAATTTACAAAAAGGAGCAGACTTTGTTAAAGCATTTATTTATGGTTTTGAAGTTGAAGATGCATTGGCTTTGTTACGTTTGGATGATCTCTTTGTTGAAACTTTTGAAATTCAGGATGTCAAACCTCTGAAAGGTGATCACTTGTCAAGAGCTATTGGCAGATTAGCTGGAAAAGGTGGAAGAACAAAGTTCACTATAGAAAACGTCACGAAAACACGAATCGTTTTAGCAGACACAAAAATACATATTCTTGGTTCGTTCCAAAACATCCAATTGGCAAGAAGATCAATCTGTAATTTAATTCTTGGAAGTCCGCCATCCAAAGTTTATGGACAATTGAGAAATATGGCAGGAAGGATGGCAGAAAGATTTTAGGCTATTTTTCATAAATTTAGGATTGTTATTAAATTAATTAAAGTGAAATTATCGAAACGTCGAAAATTATATATTATATAAGCTAAGATGAAATAAAACATAAATTTATGTTAAATTTTTGTTTTGAACTAATTAAAATGAAAACTTTTTTTAAAATGAAATTTCAATTACTATAGCTATTAATTATTATTATTATTATTATCACTTTTTCATAAATAGACAATTTATAAAAAGATAAAAAGTACACTTCATTAAAAATTCAACACTTATATTATTTCTTAGATAAAATAATATATATAGTTATAATAAAATTTGGTATTTATACTTTCGCGGCACTTTGTTTAAAACTAATCGTCCATCATAACTTAATGATGCAAATGTCCAAGGATCTGCTGATGACCATTCAACAGCATAAACACTATCTTCATGTTCTTCATATTTACCAATCACTCCATCTTCCAATCTGTAAATGTTCAAATTAGTTTTACTGTATTATACCATACTAACTTTGCATTACTTTACAAGCTTACTTTTCTTTAATACAAGTTTCTTCCATTGATGCACCCTCTTCCATAGGAACCATGTGACCAAAAGGTTCTGATGAAATGGAAGCAGCACTACAGAGAATAACACTGGAGTCACTGCTGGATGTTAAGACTAATTGATCATGAAAACGGTTTATTTTAATGGACCAGACCCAATGTGAGTGTTCTATTTTGGACATAACAGGTTCAGATGGATTTCTTATGTCCCAGAATTTCATGTAACCATCATCACCACATGTTGCCAGGTAGTATTGACGATTTGAATTAAAGTCTAAGTCTCTAGAATATTTAATATTATTGTTTTTATTTAAATAAGAATTATAAATTGAAATCATAAATTTGTAACATTATATACCTTATAATTTGTGAATGAGCATTTATGATTGCCCATACTGGTTCTTTAGGATCTCTAAAGTCCCAGCCTCGAACATTATTGTCATTCAATGTAACAAACTGGTTGGTTGTGCTATGGGGATTCCATTTTCCATTTGTAAACCTTGGCTGTCCTTTACTTGCAAGCGTACCTGCTGTGACAGCCTGAAATTAGGAAAAGGAATATTTGAATTTAATGGTTTGCATTAAAACTTGTTACAGTAAAATTTGAACATACTTGTGGCTTGAAACTTAAGTCCCATAAGACAAAATTATTATCTACAACTGATACAGCTTGTTTACTATCAGTAGGATGATATGCTATAGTTTTGAGATCATTTCCATAAGGTGTAGTATCAATATCAGCTAGTTTCTCAAGAGGAACAATGTCGTTTAGATCTTGCGATGAAGGAATCTTCCATAAAGCTCCTTTCATCTGACAAGTGCCTTCCTCTGATAAAATTATAACATTGGAGTTAATGACTTCATATCAAATTAATAATTGAAACTCAAATCAATTACCTGTCAATGTATTGTAACACGTTATGAATTTTTCTGCTTCTGTAGGCGAGGCTTGTATCGACCAAATTTCTCCAATCGGATGTTGAAATATTTGTGTCTTTAAATTGCCTGTTTCCTCATTTAGTTCTACTAGATGCACTTGGTTATTGCTAAATTTTAGTGATTGTGTCCCAACAAGAAACCTAACAGCCTCTTGTTCTGCCGTTTGTGCTGAAAGTGCTCGAGCCTAAAATGCATCGTACATTGCAATTATTTTACCAGAATATTTAGTAAAACATATAAAATGGATTTTCATGTATACATTGACTTTATTTGTAATTTCAATCTATTAATTATAATAAACGAATGATATCAAGTAAAATTATTCGAATTACCTGAAATTCCAAGCCATAAATAACAGGAGCATCTTTTTCCATATTTTTTCATTCGGCAATCGAACGCGAAATCGACGTAATAAAGCTGTTTTATTAAATCTGTCAAAACAACTGTTTATTGACATGAAGAATCGCAAAGAGAGGACGCCACGTGTTCTATTCACTTTAACCTCTCCCATTGTTGCCAGCCGCATGTAATTGTATGTAAATAATTCCAAGATATATACATTTGATACGTAATCTACAGTACTTGATCTCGATTCAAACGGTTGTTTATAAAATGACTAGCAGTTTCCATATAGGAGTTATCTTATCGATTGTAAACTAAATATCCACGAAACTAAATGTATGACTTGTGAATCTTATAAATTTAGATTCAATTTTTCTTGCTTGCGAAATATCATAATAGAATTAATTTTAATAAAGATATTTATTTATTTAATTAATTCACGGGCAATTGATGCCCTTTACATTATAATACAACTTTATTTTGTATATTTGTCAAAGCATATTTTGGAATGTTTACTGGTGTTTCTGCTCCGAAATGGATTTCGGAGCTTTTCCTTTTTTGTGTTGTTCTATAGTTTTTTCTACTCGTGAAGTACTATTTATGAATGAAAACGCACTTTGTTTTGAAAATTACCGCTAATAATATTTAAGTTTGAAATTGACGTTGAAAGTTTTGTGACCGTCACGCGAACCTATAATATTATAGAGATGAATAAGGATTATTATGGCTCTGCCACCCACGAACTTTATGTCCCAAGAATTCTCAGAAACTATTTCTGTTTATTTAATAAAGATAAATAGAGGTCTATAACACAAAAACTTTAATTACCAAGAGAATAATAAATTTACCTTGACTCGCGCACATCCGCAGAGACAAAATGCAGGCTAATAATCAGCTGCAATTACAATTAATAAACGCAAACACAAACTCGAACGAAACTTTCAAACTTCCAGTTTAATCGATAAAACGAGAAAATCAAACAGAATTTCCTCCCAACTCGGAAACTTTGTAAAATAATTAATAACGTCGCGAAGCCATGCATAAAACACACCCGAGCGAAAAAAAATCTGACCGTCCTAAACTCCCCCTCCTCACCCCTCGCTCGTCCCGTCACTGACGATCACACATAGCCACAAGGCCTGCGACGAGTCGCGGCACTCGCGGTCGCGGTCCCCGCGCTCGCAGCCAGAGGGCGAGCTTATCTATCCCTCCCACTTTTTTCAAGAGAGCAGCAGCAGCAGCAGCAGCAGCTCGCGCTCCGTGCAGCACAGCAGCAGGCAGGCAGCACACGCGCCGCGGGGTCGGCGAAATAAATTATGTCAAGCAGCGCTCGCTCGCTGCTCGCGCTCTCAGTCGTCCGACGGCCAGGACACCGTGAGGATCGCTCCGGTGTCGCGCGCGCGCGCGTTCGCCTTATACACACACACGTATTCCCATAAGCATCTGTAACATCGTCGTCGTCCCTGCTGCTACAGCAGCAGCAGCAGCGTCGCCTTCGAGGACTCGTTGTTTTTTTATTCGGAAACCCGCTCGCCTGCCATTATCATATCGCCGCGACGTCGCGCACACACGCAGACACACGCAGAGGGAGAGGACTAAAAGCGTGAGACAAGAGAAAGAGAGAGAGAGACACGTCGCATGCTGTGCAGCAGGCGCGACTCCTGCGCAGGAAAGTTCGCGAGTGCGTTTGTTTTTCGTCGCGCCTGGCAATACAGCAGCGCACGCGTTGTATTCCATACGCGCCTACGTGCACGCACTACGAGACTGAGTTGACAGTGCGTGTGCTCGCGGGAGAGAATCGACGTAGTGCGAGCATACATAGGCGAGAGCCGTCGTCCCGGACACCTGCGCGCACACGAGGAGGGCACACTGCACAAACCCCGGCGACACTGGTGAGTCGAGTATACGTGTGTGTGTGTGTGTGTGTGTGTGTACGTATACGTCGTAGACGTATAGGTGCGTGTGTGTATGCATGTAGACACGCATCGGCTTCCATCGCAGACCGGGTCTCGAGAGCGCGCAGGATGTCTCTCGGCTGCGGAGACGAGAGCGCGGAGGAGAGATGCCCATACGCGAGAGGCTGCTCTCTCTCTCTGTCTGAGTAGGTGCTCCCGCGAGAGAGGAGAGCGGGATGTGACTCTCTCGGCCGCTTTGTTCAGGAATTTCGCCGAGAGATGCATCCATTGCTCTGCTGTGTGTGTGTGTGTGTTTTTGTTTTCGTTTGCCACTCGCGCGCGGCCTTGTTCTTTCTCTCTCTCTCTGTTTCTCTCGGGGGGTACTTGCACGTAATATAACTGTACTCTCTCTCTCGGTGCTGATGCATATAGCTATGCAACGTATCCGCACGTCTAATTGCGTGTCCGCATCGACGACGGCCAGTTTAAATGCCAGAAAGACACTTGTGCGGGCATTACGGGCTGCGTACACCGCAATCCTCTTACGACTCGGCTCGGTGCGTATCTAGGTATATATAAGGGCGCAGTTCGGGAAAAATAATATTTTTGAAATAGCGCTGGGTGGCCGGCTCGCTAATGAGATGCGTAACGAACGTTGGCTGGCAGTACGTGTGTTTAAGGGGGGAAGGGCGGGGGGGACGTAACGCGGTTTAATTTAGCTCTCGAGTGAAAATTCTGGGGGCTGTTAGCTAATGAGATTAGCGGATGCTCGGAGCGGAGGAGGCGACGAGGAGGCGAGTGTTTGCGAGAGGCGTAAAATGCAATTTCGGACAGAACGACTCTCTGGTGTCTGTGTGCTTGCGCGTGTATACTCAACGGTCTCTGCGGCTGCATCGGGGAGTGTAAGCGTTATATTAGTTGTGATTTACTTATGGCTCTTGCTCGCGCCAGCCGCGCTCGAGTGTGTGCCTCGAGACGCAGATTGGTAAATTGCTCTGTACATCACGATGTTGATCGAGCGCGATCCCTTCCTTCTTTCGTCTTCGTTGGTAGAGAGAGAATTTCTCTCTCTCTTGCTCGACAATTTGCATCCGAGGCGAAATTATTATGTGCGCGAGGAGTTCGTCCTCGCGACGAAATTTCTCGCCTCGTTTTCCTTGGATTGTCGGGCGCTTGGCTCTCTATATAGAGATTCGTCGAGGGAAATGAGATTTTGAAAACTTTTTCCCGGCTAGGAGAGACTTATCTACTTGAATCAGTAGTAACAGACGCCAACTTTTCGCTATTCTTTATTTTCTGCCTTATATGGTGTATACCTACACATCGACTATACTCCGATCCTGCAAAAAAAGACATCAGAGTCGAAATAAAAAAGGAATAATGCATCGAAGACACCCACTCGCGGATTATAGTCGACGACGAGTATAGAGCGAAGCCTTGCCTCCTTTGCCAGAAGCGAAAAAATCTCTCTCTCTCGCTCACTCTCTGGGCGATCCACAATGTGCACTTGCGCACCGCAGCGCCGCCGCCACCGCCGCCGCCGCCGCGCCGTATAGCAGTAGTGCACGAAGGACGTGCCTCTCTTGCAGCGCAAGAAATGAAAGGACTTTATGGCAGTCGCGTCGTCGGCGTATCGTGAAAGTCGCCCGCGACGGCTCTCCCGAGACTTAATCGGCCGGGAATTCGCGAAAATTACGCCGCGGGCTACGTCTCTTTCGAGATTACATAAAATTGTTTATGCGCACACGTCGAGGATGTTTCTCCGTACTTTTTTTTCTCTTTCGTTTTTTTTTTGTGAGAGCGAGACAGAGGGAGGGAGAAACAACAATATTCCGTAGGTGTCGCACACTATAGGTTGTGCAAACGAAAGTTATGCCGAGGAGACTGGTTACGTCACGCGTTAAGGAGGGCTTTGTTTATTTTATTTACAATGAAAATTAAAATATAACAACGTAAAGCGTATACGTCGTACGTTATATTTTCAAGGTAGTGTGTACTGCATGCAGGTGATCGAATGTAAAAGTTAATATTTTAAATAGTCTTACTATACGTGCAGGTGATCCATAATGTAAAAATTAATACTTTAAATCATCGTGTTTAATCATCCATTGGGGAATTTATGACGGGGACGGCAAGTTGTATTGTTATAAAATATAAAAGAAAATGTTTATTTAAGCGCTGAAATTACTACATGACATATACTAATGATTATACTGTACCATTACATGTGTGTATGTGTGTGTGTATATAGATAATTCGTATAGCATTTCTTATAATTGTCAAGCATCATAGTAAGCCAATGTTTTTGTTTCATTTACAATTCTAGACTGGTCATTAATTAAAATAACATATTAGTTTTTTCTGAAATCCTAAGAAATTAGTTTTAGTCACGAGTGAAAATATATCATTTTGTCGTATTCGAGAGTGTACAGGATGTAAGTGTTGAATTTAAAAATTTGGGATTAAATACCTTTCTAACACTATTATACGCTTTCTAAAATTTTAATCAGTGATACATGCGATAGCACATAAGTATCAGTCTAAAGAAAATTGAAACAAATTATCATAGCAATTTTACATTACTGCCTCGAGAATGATTTCTACCTTAGGATGATCTACGGTGATTTTCATTAACATTCGTAAAAGTTTTTGGAATTAATTGAGGCTCTAATTGTCTAATAAAGAATAAGAAATTCATTTCAGTTGTTTATAGCTATACAGTTCCAATGAATAATTCATTTGTATTTCAATTAAAGAAACATATAACAAAGCCAGTATTAATCAAATCAACAAGTGATCTCTTTCCTTTCTAACTTTTATGAATCCTTAATATTTTCAGTAAAAGCGTCGTCAAAAACTAAATTTCATCACACTTCGCAAATAATTGAAAAAAAAGAAAAAATAAAAACAGAAAGAATCGAAGAGCGAAATTGTATCCTCGATACACAATCACCTTTAAACTCTCCTATATATAGCACTCGACTCTCTTCTCCGCATAATACCCACACGGCCAGTCACACACACACACACACACGCGTGATCCGGTTTCCAGACATCCGCACACATCCATGCAATCCTCACCGTCGCATATTGTACTTACTTCAGTCGTATACATATATATATGTACATATACATATATATCGCACAGAGCCTGCAGCAGCAGCAGCAACCTCGACGCGCTTCGCGGAGTCCCTCGAGCACTTGTCCGCGACATTCGCGGATTTTCGCGATATACAGTGTCGCCGCCGAGACTCGTCTCCTCCCTTTTTTTTTGTTGTTGCTGCAGCTCTGCGGTTTTGCGGAACCGACGCCAGGCGCGTTTTCTACAGTGCCTGCAGTGGACGCGAGAAGCGCCGATGCCGCAGGTGAAAACGAAATTGTTTTTCGAGGAATGTGTATAATGGCTGAAGATTAATGTGGTTGACGATGTGTTGGCGTACAGAGGATTTGGATGGAAATTTCGGCGCGCGTTCGAGTGGGTTTGCGAAGAGGAGTGGTTTTTCGATTGGCAGAGATGAAAATATACGAGTTGCTATTCGGTTGCCGAGTGATTGAGTTCTCTTTGTTAAAATGTTAATGAACGGAACTGTGTGAAGAGTGAGCGATTTTTGTACTGATAAAAAGCAGTATAGTATGCTTAATCAATATTTAAAGTAGCAGAAGCATTTTGTTATTAACACTGATTGTTGTTGATGTTAATAATAACGAAGAACATTGTACTTGACGAGGAAATTCTAAATATTTTCCCTACAACTCTGTTGAGCTGAATTTTAACAGACTTCCACTACATATACTTCATCGTGATTAAATTGTTAAGAAGCGCAGTATTCGAGTCAAAAGTCAAGGAAATTTAGTTCACAAATGAAGCGAATCGTATCTTTTTTAGTCGCAAAGATTTCTTTCCTTTTTCAAAGTATGTGTATATACATATGCGCGAGTAGAAGGTCGACGTACCGAGCTTGCATTAATTAACATTTGATTTTCAATTTGATATTCAAATTAGCGGCGCGCAGAGCTGTAGTTCGAATAGCCTCTGTACGCGGAGATTTTCTGTTTGTCCGATGTATTATCGTGTGCTTGCTTAACAGTAGACGTACGATTTAATTGACTAATTTTCGCGAATGGTTAATGGACTTTGCTGCGTTTATCAATCTGATAATTCGTCGTGACATTTTAACTGAAGGTATATTACATACGAAATAACACGTTATCTATACATCAGTATAATACAGAGATAGCGTATGCGCGCGACAAGTCTGAATTTTTGCTGGCCATTTAACAACGTCGATCCAGAGCTTCTTATCAAGATTGAACTCGTTATAATGATAATCGATCAAAAAACTTGGATGTTACGTAACAGCAGAGATACGCGCTTTTATTTCCAGATAATATATTCCTTTTTACATAATTTTCAGCGTGTAGCGCGCGTATTAATAGCATCGTAAACAGTCCCACATCGATTTTTTTTTCATCGGCGGCTCTTACGCCAAATAAATTTTTCACTTTATCCATCGCGTCCAACATTATAACGGCACCTGTCGTACGCGCTCTCCTTTTATCGCTTGTAAAAAAAAAGAGGGGGGAAAAAAAATTACCGAGGAGAAAAAGGCCACAAGCTACGCGCTTTCCACATAGACTAAGGAGAGCTGAAGAAGAAAAAACTATCCGGAGCATCGTTTCCATCTCACGCGCACACCTCTATTTTCGTCTCTCTCTCTCTCTGTGATGCCTTCATTGTCGCGGCGGCGGCGGCTGCACGAAATCGGGCGCATAAAATGGGAGAGCAATTTTTACCGGTTTATTGTCCTTCACACTATGGAGAGAGAGAGACGCGTTCCCGGTTGAGAGTCTAACCCTTGTAAGCAGAAGAAAAACCCGCTGAATGGGTGGAAATGCCGTTGGATTCTCGCCGACATTCATTACCATTGACCTAGAGAGAGAGAGAAAGAAAAATTTTCCTCGCGCGCAACAACCGCACCATAGAGCAGCGGCGGCAGCAACAACACACCAGTGTACATACGCACAGCACGTGTGCATTATAATGGCTAATGCTCGACTTACGCGCCAGCGGTAAATTTTAATTTATTCAGTCTGGCATTTTTCTTGGCTGATGCGCGCCTCCGAAGCGCTGCGCGATTCTTTCACGAGAGCGTGTTGTCGCCGCGATAGCGCCAGCCGACAATGCCTCTCGCATCTCGCGCAGTTTATAATGATCGAGATACGAGGGATTTGTTGAAGCGGCTTCGATGCTATAACGGCTGTATTAAGAATCGCCGTTGTTTTAATTTCGCACTGATTCGCGCGCGCGCGCAGTGTATCTTATTGTTATAATTGAGATGGTTGGGGTAGATAGAATTGAAGTCGAGAGAGAGTGTGTGTGTGGGTAGTTTTCGTGAAATTGGTCTTTGCTGTGAAGCGATCGCGAGTGCAGACGATGGATATCGTTTCGGTAAACTTGGGTATATACAGAGCGATGCTTTCGGATGGAGAGGAAAAATATATATATATATAAAAGTGTTGGATTACCGTTGGCCGTCTGCGCTGCAGTCGGAGAAACGATGTTAGACGCAATTTTTACTGTTTGCGCGGACGAAAAGTTTCTGGGTCGACGGTAATCGAGAGACGTTATGGTATATGTACTCGAATTTAATATGAAATACTAGAAAACGTATACAATGATTTTTATTATTGTTTTACGCCGAAAAACTGGCGATTCTTATCGTATAACGAGAGTATAGTTCTGTATTACTGTAATTACCGCGTAGAGTAATAATTTTTTTTTCCAAGTTCGCAATACGCGCAATGTCAATATACGCGAATACGGGGGTCGAGTGAAAATTCTCCTTCTTCGGCAAATCTAATACACGTTATATATGCGAGACTGTCGTTAACGCGTATTAGTACAACAAGTTCGCATGATTCACTGCTCGATTGTTCCGTTTTTTTGCGAGTCGATAAAAAAAAAGCCACTTGGAAACGCATATACTGCGGCGTGAGAACACCGAGAATTTCTTCCAAAAAAGCACTTCAATCACCTGTGCCAACCTACTAAGCGCGATTTCCACAGCAACAAATGTTTAACGTCATAATAAATAATCCGTTTACCCCCTCCGTAAAAAACAAACTATATATCGACACCGCGAGCCGTCGATTTACCCTTTGGCACAACTGCGTATACTCCCGCGCGTGTGAAACTTCCTCTTTCGCCGCGTATATACTCGAAAAGCTCGAGTCTCTGCCGCTGCGTCGTCCACCGCAAAACCAAACCTACGCAGCCGTGCTGTATACACATGTACTTCCTTAAAAAAGATGATCGAAAGTACCGAACGTCCCTCAAAGCTTTAGGCGATCTTCTCACGCCTGACCTCGCGTGTTTGCGGTATACACTGTACACTGCTATATTGTGTGTGTGTGTGTGTGTGTGTGTGTGTGTGTGTGTGTGTGTGTGTGTCTGCCTCTTCTTCGTCTCGTCGGGACGATGATAAAGGGGACAGCTGCAGTGCAGAGCTCGTTTGCCGCCGCCGCGATGACGGCTGGGTGCTGGGCGCTGTTCGTTTGAGAAGGATAGCGAGGATGCCTGTAAGCGTGCGCGATGCTTCTAAAGGTCGAGAGAGTGGTGTAAGATGGATGGATATAGGTGGAGGGAAGCTGACGTTGTTGTTGCTGCTGCTGCTGCTGCTGCTGATGCTGTTGTTGTGAGAGGGAGGGCAGTTGCGAGGATGATTTTTCGATTTTTGCGGGGGAGCTTTTTTTGGAGGCTGCGCGCGCGGTTTCTCTTGCCGGAGGTAATTGGAGCTTCTCCGTTTTCGTATGTTACGTATTATTTATTTTTTTTTTATTTACGTAATCGCGATGTGGAATTTAATTTATGAATTACGAAGCCGTGTTATGCGTAGTCTGCGTGTGGATTTTTTTTTCAAGTAAGAATTTTCTTGCGTAGGTATTGTTTTCTGGATTGCTATATTGAAGTCTGCAGTGGAACGCGATAGGATCTTACGTAAAGCTTAATATTATGCTCTATTGTAATGCTTTGCGTGACATTTTTTTTCTAGATTTAATATTAGTCCGCGAAGGACAGTGTGCTTTTGATAAAATTTATTATTGTAAGTACAGCAAAACAGATTATTTTTGCTTCTTACTGGAATTAGATGTCTTGATTTAAAACTTTTCAATAATAAACATATAGTAATTTTCTACTATAGTTAAATTTTAATTTTTTAAATATATAATCCGACGATACTTATCGAAACAATTATCTCTTAAGCATGACATTGTACGCAGCCAATACATTCTTAACGCTAAATCACGATTATTCGCTTTCTCAAAATTTCTCCGCTCACAAACACACGTCTCTTTAATCCCTTTACGCCGGCGTTTCTTCAACTGTTCTCGTTGCGCGCAGAAGTATAATCACACAAAAACTTAATTTTCCCAAGAAATTCTTTTAGTTCTCAACGGTACAAGCGACCCGAAATCCTCGCTACTGGCACGAAATAAAAAAAAATTAATCTCCTCAATCCTCTCGAAAAAAAAAGATCCTCCTCGCCGCGTACAAAGGCAAAATCCCTCCCTCCGAAAACTCTCTTACACGGCTGAGCTCAGTTGAATAAACCGGTGAAAGCTCCGGCTCTCGTTTGCACACAGTGCCTGCTCTCCGCTACATCGCTTACGAGTGTTAAGTGTAAACTCCGCTTACACACACATACACATACACAGGTCTGCCGCGCCAGAGAGAAACTGTGCGGAGCTCGCGCCGAAAACGTCGCGCGCGATTTACAGACTACCGCTAATTCATATCAGCCTCTAACGTATGCGCGCGCTACTCTCTCGAGAGCGCCTAATTAGAACAATGAAATTGCCGAGCGCTTTTTTTGCTCCCGCGCAACTATCCCGGGGTTACGGAGAGATAAACGCGTGAGAGCAAAATAAGAGAGTTACTCCGAGAGAGAGAGAGAAAGAGAGAGAGAGAGAAAGAGAGTCTTTCACCGGAATTTTTTTTCGTTTCTTCTTCTTCTTCCTTTTTTTTGTACTCGCGTATACTCTTATAAATGAAGAATGAAACGCTCGAGTTCTCGCTTGGGAAATCGCGTGCGAGAGCTTCGGATGCATATATGGCGAGAGACACGCGGGGTATAGAAAAAGAGAGCAGCATAAAACCGTCGCTAATTTGACGGGGAAATTGTCGCGCGAATGCTAAACGCGAATTCTTTTCTGTGGATTTATCGCACTCTGCGAAAATACGTGTACGTACGGTATGCGCTGTTCTGCAGCGCAAGTTGGTCGCGATGTGTTTACCGATGCTTTTACTAGCGATTAGAGTCCTCTAAGCGATTGCTGGAAAGTTGGCTTTGGAAGGCATCTTCGCGGGATGACTTGTGACTGTTTTAGGGGATCCCGTTGCTCGTATTTTCCGAGGGATGAAAAATTAATTGGGGCTTTGAAATTTGAATATACACTGAAATATTTACTCGGGCATCGTTTGTGTAAAAATTATATTTTTCAAGATGGGAGTAGTTGAGCAGGTCCTTTGGTAACCAAGTTGTGCGTGAAATAAGTTGGTGACATTTAAATAAATTATCGATACACAATGGATAATTTATCTATGTCTTTATGAAAATAAGTGTATAAAAAACCCCTTAAAATGTGTATAGTTCTAAGTTATCTATGTATTATCTATTTGTATACAAATTGCTGCCTTTATAATTATAAATAAATACAAGTAAACATATGCACCATATAGATGTTTCTTGTTTTTGTGAATATTTCTTCGAGTAAAAATATGTAGAAATTTATACATTAGTAAACCTAAAATTTATTTTTTTCTACAATATACATAGATTATGTATGCTCATATTCTCCTACATAAATTCCGTATAGTCTGCTGTGTATAATCTATACTTTATTTTTTTATATGGGATAGATACATTTAGTATTAAATTATAAAAAATCTTATTATTAATCTAAATTTTAAATTCTTTAACTATCGAAATGGATTTGATTGTTTAAATTTCAAATAAGATGAAAAATAAATTAGTATAATTGACTGCAATAGGGCAAATCACTTTAATGAATTTCCATACTTAAATATTCTTGAAAGATAAAAAGTTATTTGCCTTCACTGAAACGACTATTTTCCAATGCAATTCTTTAATAATCAATCTACAATACACACACACACACAATTACGCATTTCTGCTTACTGTAACACTTAAACCTGTACCGAGAATCACCACGAGTTAGCAGAAATATTAATTATTCACTGCACCGCGTTGTTGTGTGTACACTTTCAGCTCTCGCGTACTCCCGACTTCCGCCGCCGCGTGTATATACATTGCACATCGTATACGCTCACTTCGCGCCGAGCATTTGGCTTAATTGGATATCGATAATTATTGACGTTCTCTCGGCACATACCCGTCTCCATAAAACGCTTTTTACCTCCCCCCCAACGCAATAAAACACAAGCATATAAACATAGATCCCTTTGCTATCTCATATACATGTATATACACACGCTTTTCACTCAGACACGCGACCGCGCGATCGAGCAATACCGAAGCCTCCGAAATAAGAATAGTCCCGAAGATTTACACCTTTATTACTATTACTCCACGGCCGAAATTTCGAATTTCCCCCGTGCGCGCGCGCGCGAGTAAATTTGAATTTCCAATGTGTATACGTGTACGTGCGCGCGAGAGCCGAGAGATGTAAAACCTTAACAGTCGGCTCGCCGCAAGCCCGAAGAAGAAAGAGCCGTAAACCTTTTTACTACCCTTCGAGTCTTGCCTTCTTGCGCGCGCGCGCGTATAGTGACGAAGGCTCATGACCTCTGTTCGGGCTCGTAAAAATTTCAGAATCATCGATGAAAAAAAAAAGAAGAGAAGAGGAGGGGGAGGAAGAGAGGGCTTTACGGCTTTTCGCACAGAAGACACATCGTGCCGCGAAAAATAGTGTGTGTATACAATACCTATGTATATTACGGACTCGATGCCGGCTCACGTACGACGAAAAATTCTCCGCTGATAAAGCGGATAAAGGTGCGCATACACAAGCCAAGGCGGAGAGGGGGGGGGGGATTATTTTTCTTTTCTATATCGGCTCGTGCGAGACGCTGAATTAGAGGGACGAGAATTGAAAAGTCCGGGATTATACGTGATCCTCGCGCGTGCGACGCGTCGTAAACTTTCCAAGTGTGTATGTATATAGGCAGTCAATTGCCGCGGCTGCGCGGGGCTACTTATTTAAATTTGAAAATCCTTGACTCGCGCACAGCTCATGAATACAGAGCTGCGCGCGTGCGCCTCTTTCTCTGTGTCTTCTCGTTAGTTTCGATGTGTGATGTATAGGTGCACGTTGCAGATGAGGTTTCCGCGCGCAGCTATGCTTGTATATGGGAAAATCCGCGAAAATAATTCGAAACTTGTGAAAATTTTAAAAATGTTTAATTTGCTCAACAAACTCACACGTATTCTTTGAGTAATTTTAAGCATTTTTTTATTCTACAACATTTTTCCGTTAACGTCATATTTCTCGAGAAAAAAAATCATGTTTAACATCACGCTCACAATAACAAAATTTAACTACATCACCAAAGTTTTGTGGACTTTCGTATGTACATATTTGAGACGGTAAAAATAAAATTTCTTCTCCCTGTAAAATCGAATTTAAAAGAAACGCATTAAAAAAAAAGAATTTTTAAAAAAATTCACTCATTTGATTTCGTGGGAGTACTATTTTTTTCGTGTTCTGGGGGTCCTATAGAACAAAAAAGAAACGCTGTCCCAGACGAGTCTCACGAGATTTTTTTTGGTCGATTTCCGCTGCAATTATCTGAATTATTTTGGCGGATTTTCCCATATATATGACACGTGTGCGACGCGATACGCGAGAAACGATTGTTCTCTATGACGTTAAGAAGTTTCCGCCGTAAGTGGCTGATAAATGATGTATGCAGATGTTTGGAGCTCAATTTTTTTTTAATCTCGATATCGTTGCAGTTGTGTGGCGTCGCGCGCGGGAATATACATGAATTTCCATTTTTCGCGACGCAGAATTTGGTCGGGTTGTAAAGAGTTAACCTTCGCGTGTTTCCTCGCGCGGATTTCCGTGAAGCGAAACTTTAAGATTGGGTCATTTTTTCTCTCTCTCTCTCTCTCTCTCTTGCTCCGCTGCGTCTATAATTTCGTACAGATCGAAGTTGATTTCCATCAGAAGTATACATGGCTGTACATTTGCATCAGTTTTGCATAGTCGACGTTTCAATATTGAGACTATCCGTTATGACTTTTTATTAAAATTTCGTGGAAAAAACGTAGCGGTGAATTGATCGGATTCGCTGGGTGTAACGTGCAAGACTTAAAGAAAAAGAAACGTCGAGGTGCGTGCAGATGTTTTTTTTAACAGTCTTAATTGTGATGGCTTATAATAGAACTTTTTTTTCTATAAGAAAAATAATAGTTGGCTTATTAATTGAATGTTTGTTTCATACGTATGTTTTTTTTTCATCTCTTATAATTGTTACATTTGTTCCAGCAAAACTAGAATTAGATTTAAAATATAATAAAAAATATCTGCAATAACAACTTTTATCCATACTATCGCAACAGAAAGCTATAAATTCAAAACGATAAAAATCACCTAATTTCGCGATAACGAAGGGCTCAAAAGTAAACTTCCCAAAATCGACCAATTGAAATCGTCCTCCCCAAAATCAATTCCGATTCGTCTGTTTTTTCTGAAAACTCGGCACTCGCCACGCGCGCCTCAGAATTTCATCCCCTTTTCGCTGTACAGCATCAGCAGTAGCAGCAACGACCATATCATCATCATCATCCCCTTCTCGTGGCTGTGGCCTTGGTCAGAATCGTTCCTTTCCTGCGGCGCATACGCGCGTCACGGCTCGCCCCCCAAAGACTTCGGCGCTATCGAATTTTCCCCGACGCGTCCTCGCGAGAACGCGAGAGTGAGAGAGAGAGAGAGAGAGAGAGGAAGGAAGCGTCATCCCCCGCCAGGACTGCGTGTGCTCTCTCTCTCTCTCTCTGCAGCCCCAAGGCGTAAGCGCGTGTGTAGATCCGGCCGCAGGAGGGAAAAAGGGTCAAGGCTACGCGCAGAGCTCGTCGGGCGCCAGGATACACAGCATCCTTGCGGCTGCGTTGCGTACAGTCGCACTGCATCGGTCAAGCTCAGAGAGAGAGAGAGAAATTCTATATATATGCCGTGTGTGCGCTTCTGTGTGGCTGGAGCTCCCGATTTATCGTGGAGATAAGGACGAGTATTATATCGGTGTGTTGATTGAGGTATATTGATCACTTGATCAGTCTGCGGTCTTGATCTTCGCAGGCTTGTTGATCGGCTTGATTGTTTTGCCATGTGGAGAGATGTTGACAGATTGTGTCTGGAATATTCTTCAATTTTCGTTGGATAGTATTACTGCTTGTTGTGACGATCTTGCATTAATTTACTGACAATGGAGAATAATTTAAAAACAATAATAAAAATGAAGCAGTTTTCAGCTAGTCTTAACCGTTTTGTCCCTGTAAATAGTCAAGCACGTATGTGTATATTGAATTAATGATAGATTTTGATAGCGATTTAACTTGTACTCTGAAAAAGCTTTTAAAGTGTATTTTATTCCTCGTCGCGTATATGTACAATTTTTTTTTTTTTCAATTTCAAATAATTCACGACACCAAAATAAAAGAATACATTCTGTCAATATTTTTGTCTAAAAAAAGCGATTTACGCGATTGACGCGCGAAACAGCTACACTATACTTCAAGCATTGTACATCTCGCACTAAAACACCCTGCACACCGCACGATAAAGTGCAACACCATCTCTTTTTCGTCTCTCCCACTCTCCGCTCCGGCGCAGCGAAGAAGCATTTAAAATTTAATGACGAAATTCCAATAGAAGCCTCGCTCTTTTTCCGTAAAGCTTCAATTACCGATGCGCGCGGCGGTGGCGGCCGGCATCGACAAAAAATCTTCCTGAATTTTTTCCCCAAGCTGCACTTCCGGCATAATCTAATCCCGTCGAACCTCACCCAAGTGACCAGTCCGCACCGCCGCAAAAGCCTCGGCCAAGGTCCGCTCCACCTCCCACCTATGTACTCTTCTCTCGTCTCTCGTCTCTCTCTCTCTCCCACGGCGTCGCTTTTATCAGTGCAAAATCGCTATATATCTATCCGACTGTTCGGACTTTCGTCGAAGGCCTCGTCTCTCTCTCTCTCTCCGCCTTGTTTTGCACTTCTTGTATTTTGCTTCTTCTCTCTCCCCCTCGTCGTCGCTTTTCTATGTTATATACCCTTCTCTCAGACATCGGACGCTATATCTCGAGAGAGAGACGCTCGAATCTAATTGTCGTCGATTGAGAGGAGGAGACGAGACGCGAGAGAGTTTTCCTGAAATGAGATTTGCGATGCCGAGTATTTCAGCTGCGAGAGTAATTTGCGCGAGAGGCTCTGTCTTTTTCATCGCTTCTTTATTTTTCACCTTTTTTTCCCCCCGCGTACGCTTATACGGGACGAGATTTCCGCGAAAAATCGGAGATTGAAATTTTCGAAAATGGGCGCGTCTTCAATTATGGAAAAGCGCAGAGAGAAGACGCAGTTCGCCGAGATGAAATTCCTCGTCGCGGACATGACGAAGACGATTTAAAACTGTAATTTTTAACGACCCGGCATCGGGCATCTGAAAGTTCAGACCATTAGTTTCAAGTGGAACTGATGACCGCGCTAATGTCGTTTATGTATATATAGTTGCTCCTCCACACAGAAATTGTTACTGAGTACCGACTGGCGAATCCGCGTTGCCGCAGCACAAATATTCGTTCGAGCTGCCGTATATACGTATAACGTTATATACATATAGGAAAGCCAAAATTCTGATAAATTGTCAAATTTTGACGTGTGTATACTCGGAATCGTATCTACCAAATCCGTGTAATGCAGGAAAATCTCAAATATATCTCAAAAAGTCAGGAGTACACGGAACGATCGTTACCATACGATGATTTATCACTTCTCGTGTCCCTCGGAAAACTATATACCGCTCCTGCGTGTAGGATTTGCCAAATAAAGTTCGGTTCCAACATACATATCGATCGATCCTCCGCTATATATATGCGCCCTCTCGCAAACTAATAACTCTAACGGATAGTCGAAAATTGTCGCGATCAACATATCGAGAGTAGGCTGCAGTCGCTCTCTCTCTCTCTCTCTCTTTCTCTCGAAAATTGCATTCTAAAACGGCAAATCTCGCGGGGGGGAGGGGGGGATCGCTCTCTAACGATGGATATAGCTCCTCAACTTTATACTATTCCATGTTGCGGGGCGTTGCGCACACAAAAGGGGAAAACGGCTTAATCCTGCGCGTATATAAACTTGGAAATGAAGGCAATTCTCCGAGTTATGCGTGTGGTATAGGAATCGTGTATATATACATGTATACTGTATATAGTATACATAGGGAGAGATGGCCGTGCGTTATACCGGCGCGCAACGAAGCTCAGCTGACTGAGACGGCGATGAAGAGCTGCAGCGCTCTGTATGTATGTATATATCTATGCGCACAGGTATATACGGTAGAGTCGAGGAAAAGGAAGAGGGGTAGCGGAGCGTTACACTGGAGCAGCTTCTCTAGCGGCGCGTGGAAATAAAAATTGAGTGAAATCGAATAGCTTTCAATAATGCGTATCGGAGATGGATGGCGATTGAAACTTCCGAACTGGCTTCTGTTTGCGCGCGCGCGCGCGCTCTGCGCATATACCACGTTTTATGCGCGGGAAGGAAAGATCTTTCTGAGGTTTCATCCTCTGCGCGATGTGTGGGCCTGGAAAATTTAAAATACACGCATATGCTACTTCTGATTCAGAAATATTAAAATACTTAAGAGTCGCATAGGGGGAGAGAATATTGATTCGTGATATCTGGATCGATCGTCGAAGTAATTATTAGGGAATTTGTTGTTGAATTAAAATTTTGTCGTTAGATATTTATTCAAAGCAGAATATATGCAGTTACAATTACAGCACGTCAAATACATCCGACTAAAACTGATATAGTCACATCACCCCCCGAGCTGTATACGGGATATGATACGCTTTCTGTTTAGAGATACATATTTTTCGTTGAACAGTATTCTGATTAGAAAATCAATGTCAAACTTAAACAGATAAATTAAACTTGTACAGATGTTAAACATTTTCCTCTTCAAATTCATTGTGGCGATTTTATACTGTAGCAGATCTCTGCACTGACACATACGCCGCTGACAAATAATAAATGATTTAGAACAAAATTAAAATGCATCCGCGTGAAATATGAGACTCGTAAATTGCCAGTAAAATATTAAATTGGTTATTAACAAAAGGATAAATAAATATCATGCTATGAAAAATTGAGATTGGTTTCGATTAAATTTTTTTTTCGTTTCTTTCTTCTAAAGTGAAACTTTATACGGATGCTATTCCATTAAAAATTAATCAATGCAATTCGATGCAATTAACAATAACTTTAACGTTTTTAATTATATCCACCGTATAACTGTCTGCATCCTCAAAACTGTTCTCTTCTCCCTCGCTCCTCATTATCACTGCGCTCGCTATGGCTCTATCTTCAATTCGTGTCAAATAATTAATTCACCCACAGTCCAATTATAACTAGCGCCGCCGCATCAATACTTCTACCAACTGTCTGCCCTCTATATGCCTCTACACAAAATCTCACAAGCTCACTCACCCCGCACGCACACGTCGAAACGATTTCTTCCCTCGTACACACACCTACTCGCTCATACACGTATATGTACATACCAACACTTCCTCGCATTCTCTCCTCGAGACGCTGAGCTATATATGCACAGCGGCAGCAGCGGCAGCAGCACACCCACCTCTGGAACGTTTGAAAATTCTCAAGAGGCGCGAGCGAGCGCGTGAAGAGTCGTTAAACTCACACGGACGCATACAAGCGCCCCGAGTTAATTGATCGGCGATGGAGGCGTTTCGTAGATATATATATACACACCTGTGTACAGTCCTACATAGCTGTGAATGTGTATAGGTCTCACAGCGACGACGACGATGACGACGAGCGGTCAATTCCCCGGTGTTATTACGGCCACGTGATGCGCGTCGCTGCTGCCGTATGAACACAGGCTATAGGAAAAGAGAAAGAAAAAGGATGACTTGGTCACTATATACTTTGCTCTCTCTCTCTGGCGCGCGCGATGAATATTGGATGGAAGCTTTATTGCGGAATGGAGGCCAGTGTGTTTTATTTTCTTGCGAAATAGCAGCCATGGATTTATCGGATAGAGTCTTGGCTGCTCTCGTCGTGTTGTGCTGTGGGGCTCTTCTTCCTCCTTCTTTTTAATTAAAGCCCGGCGAGAGAGAGAGAGAGAGAGAGAGAGAGAGAGAGAGAGAGAGAGAGAGAGAGAGAGAGAGAGATTTGATCAAAGATTCTCGCGGCGCATCTCTTGGAGACTATGTGTATACAGTAGCTGATCCATCAGCTGGCCCAGATAGTCAATGAATTTGTGCCTGATTCGTTCCTCGAATAATCTGCACCACCAGCAGATCGCTTAACCGCTCTAAATCTATCAGAAGTGGGTCGGAAGTTTTCAATATAACAAAATGTAACCTTCGTGGCTATTGAAATTTCGTGGGTATATATGTGAATGCTGTCGAAGCTCTTTGCTGCCCGTTTGGTCAATTGGAGAATCAATTGTGGACTCTATAAATAATTTCTCGTTGAAAAATGCGCGCGGCAGGACACAGGCTAATTGCGATTTTAATGCGTTCACCAAGCCTGTCACAAAAGAATTCGTAGCGTTGATTTCGTCATAGTGTTCAATGTGTCCGTTTTCGCGTACATTATATGCATTGTAGACAGCTCCACACGACGCTTATATTTACGACGTTGCGGTGGGCGTACATATATATAGTTGTATAGCGAGACATTTTTCAAGTAAAACTAGCGGCGTTAAGTTTACAGCGACACAGGAGGAGAGAGCGATAATGTGTGACAGTAACACAGTTTTGCAGCCGCAATAAACAATCTTTTGTCTATGAGAGAGAACTCGCTGTGTATATACCTGCCTCACGGTCTATATCGTATATGTATATACAATATGCGCCAGCTGTGTCTTTTCACTGCACAATTCTACACGTGGCGTCGACGCGTTTATAGTCGCGCGGTTATTTCCGTCTAGCGCAAATTGATTTTCAGCCGAGATAATGGTACTCTATTTGTACTCCTCTCGTTGCTCACGACCGCGTATACGCATAGTCCCCTGCTATGCGCTAATCCATATCGATTAAAAGCTGCGGCGGACGACTTGTGTCCATATTGGAAATAGGCGAAAAGTTCTACCAGTGTGATGGAATGGTTCTTCTGAGATGTTTTTTTTAGAGTAATTATGATGCAAGATATTATTCTGTCGTGTTAAAATATGGTGGAGCTATCATAATATCATTATAATTTAATGACAAGTGTTATTATAACATAGTATAATCATAACTGATCATATTATGATCATAAATGATCATATTTTTTATTAAGGACGTTGCCCTGTTTTATAAAATGATAACAGAACTTAATGAAAAGTTAGAATATGAAAGTTCAGAGTCTCCTGAACGTATTGTAATTGTTTTTAACACATGTTATAATACTCAATTCCGAGAAATATTAAGTTGAAAATGATATGTGTATAGTCTCTTATGGGGCAGCCTCGAAATAATTAATAAAAACTGTGATAGAAATATCACACGTGAACAAGCGTCAGAGAATTGATAGAAAAATTTTAATAATAAACTACAAATAGTTTGATATTATAATTCTTTTTATTAATATTTGTTAACTTTTGAAATTAAATTGTGTATCGATAATATAGTAGATCGCTATTACAATTTTGAGCTAGACAGGAAAACGTCCTTAACGAGAGTATAAGGGTTTATAATAAAAAAATACAGCATATTATCATCATAAAGGGTTGTAAAACTAGGCATTGCAGTGCAGTAGAAAATCCAAATAAATAATTCTTTTGAATTTCAAGTCTTTAGTATACGTCTAATCAGCATTCTTCCTAGTCTCCATAAAACCCATTTTAACAACTCGAATTTCCACCGAAGATTACAATTAAATTTCTTCCACTTCCGCACGCGCGCAACGACGACTGCGCGGCGGTGGCGGCGGCGCACACAATACGCCGACGCGATTGAAAAGGAAAACCGGCAATTAATCAGCGCATAACGTCAAAGTTACTGCGTCACCCCCGGAGAGCACATCGGACAATGATAGTATCATACAGATCGAAAGCGAATCAGCATTTTCCCCCTACACACACACACACACACACAGAGACATAGGAAAAGGGAAAGCAGCGCGCAGCGCAGCAACAAAAGCTATGAAACGGACGAGGAAGAGCCGAGAGAGAGAGAGAGAAAAATAAAAGGGGGGCGTAGAGAGAGAGAGAGGAAGAGGACAAAGCGAGAGAGTCTTTTCACGCCACTAGCCTCATCACGGCTCGTGCGCGCATTATGCTGCTTTATTTATTGGAAGCAGGAAGTCGGATGAAAATACGCGACGACAACGCAGACTCCCCGTTCTCTGCTGCTGTTGCCGCCGCTGCTGCCCTGATAAAATCGATGCGCGACGATGCTTGCACACACGCATGCACGTAGACCCTGTGCTTTCGGGGCTTATTTTCGCCGAGGGACTGTGAACTCCACTCGCAAAGAAAGGGTTATCAAAGCTGGATGATAATTTATAGGGGGTTTGTTATATTCGGTTCACTCGGTTTTCTTTTTGTTTCTTTTGCGGCAGGTGCACACCGGAGAGGGAATTGGTTAATTTTGGATGAAAAGGCTGGGAAGCTTTTTCGTGGAAAAGCCGTCGCGACAGCGTTTTTGCTCGGTGTCTGGGGGTGCGGGGGTAGAGCGAATGGACCTCTAGAATATGAATTCGTGGGCAAAAGCATGGCGTGGAGCTGTTCTTTCTTTTTAGGTTTGTAAAGAAGTAATGCGTGTGCAGGGGCTTGTAATTACATTTTCTCTTTAATTATATCGCTTTAAGTATTACTGTCAATACTGTGTTATTTGGTGTTCACTTTTTTTTTGAAAAAAAAAAATACACAGATAAAGTTTCACTAGTTAAAGAGGTCTATTCCCATTATGATTTCTAATGAAAAGTTTCACGCAGTGTCCGATTTTCTCAATTTTTGACGTTACATGTGATTATTACAAATATTTTTGAGTAACTTTTGACCCATTATTTACCAGTGTATTAAATTTTATTAAATTCCGAGCAGTAGCCTAAAACAGGCAATATAGTACTATCTTAAGCAAGATAAATCGTTTTGCAAACATTTTTTTGCTTTAAATCTTGTATATATTTAAATCCCGAGACACGAGAAGCTGAACAAATAAACGGATTAAAATAAAATACATATTGGAATCCGAAAATTCTGCTTGATTCTTGACCTTTTACGCCAGGCATCGTTTTTTCCCCACAGAATATCGATTTTTCTCCAGCCTTTGATGTTTTCGTTCTCAGGATCTACATGATGAAGTAACTCGAAATTTAAATTGCAAATAGCCCTTATACCAATGATATTTTCCAATAGGTTCTCACGTTTGCTTACACCAAGTTCCAAGGTTTTCGAAATTTCTCTCCCGTAGCACGTGAAATTCCTTTGCCGGTGTGTCAAGCCAACTGTTACAACGAAATCAGTATAAAACTCGGTCGTTCTCGACTGCCACTGCGAGATAAGCGGGTCCCGACGTTTATTTTTTTTACGATCCTACAGTTTGCTCGCGCTATCGATGATAAGCCGCCGCGCACTCACTTAGTCTGCAGCACGAAGTTTCTTGTACGAAGTAATCATAAGCCCAGTCGTGTGATCTGCGAGATTAATATCTCTGTACACACACGTCTAATGGCACAATAAGACCAGTATTTTTGAGGCTAAGCTTTGGGTACAGTGAAAGGCTGCAGTCGCTCTCTTGCGTATGGAAATCATCGGCGATGGTATCGAGTGTATGGGAAGTCAATTTAAATATTGCGAGTATTTTGCATGTAGCGGGTGTATAATTTGTAGAACCTGGAATTTCAGTATCGTTTCTCGATACACCCTGAGAGTGAGTTAATTTTACAAATTTATTAGCTTCGCGCACGGGATCTGAATAGATGGCTATCGCAAATGAATGGAAAATCGATATCGACGTTGTTACATTCGAGATGAAGTAGATAGTTCGAAGATTTATGGGGCTTATTAATTTACAAATATATTTTATTAAATGCTTTGTCGTAAATTTTACGATGAATTTTAATATACATATTTTTGATGGCGATTTTTCACGTATTTGGCGAGGGTTTGGGTTTTACTACAAAAGAATACAGGGAAGGGACATATTTCAAATTTCTGAAAAATAATGTGTTATTATATACTGTTGAAGAATAAGTATATAAATACAAACAGCTTATCTGCTAAATGTTTTTTAAATTTAATTAACGCTTCTAAATGCTTCGAAAAAAATCTATGTATATGTATATGTTTGTACACTATAGATAAATAACGGCATAAATCTAAAATTCTTATCTTGTATTCGTGGAGTATTTACATAATTTCTAAATATTATAACTTAAAAATTCGTTGATAATCCACCGCTACATATTGTAATTGTATACGAGTGTAAATCTGTGAGTTCCATTACAACTAATCTCTTCCCTACATGTCTCAATCTTCATCCTTTAAAAAGTTCCTCACATTCGCTTCCACAATCAATCCCCAGTAGCCACTGCCAAACGCAAAACTTTCTCACCCAAATCTCTTCTGTAAGTCAAACACGCTTTCTACAACAGAACTCTGTCAATGTTGAATCAATCGTATAGTAGTCGATAAGGCCAAAAATCAAAGGCGTCCCTGAAAACGCATACCACCGATGCCTCTCTATCTTCGTACATGCGATCGCTTCTGTTTGTTCTACATCGCGCGCGACGGAGTAGGAAAAACTATAGTAACTCAGCTCTCCCTAGAAAATTCGACGAGCAAACAGGAAGCCCCTCGTTTTATCGCCTTTGGTTTTTCTCTGTCTCCTCTCTGCAGTGCCGGTCTCGTGGTAACAATTTTTTTTTACGACCTCTATCCTTTGTACCCTGGCAAGTTGTGCACGTGTCTGACGCTTCTGACCCCTCGGAGCGAGAGAGAAGAGACAGTTTATCTCGTGGACTATCCAGCTAGGTTTTTTTTAAACGTGAGCCGTTTATCGTGAGGGCGACGCCTCGATAACGACCTTACTTTTTGGATCGTGTATTGGAGTAAAGTTTGATGATTTTTTTTACAGAATGATTTATGTCTATGTAGTGTGCTATTTTTGATGCATTGTAAAAATTGAAATGGTCATAATCACAAATGAAATAAAATTTTTCATTGTTCTCTAGCTTACCACATACTTTTTATAGAATTGACGCAACCTCAAGAAGTAAATAGCTAGTACTAAAAAATGCGAAAAATTAAGTTCATCGCTGCATTCATTAAAAATTTGTTTTATACAAGAGATTTTGTTGATTTGTCTCGATGATTTGCTATTACAATCAAATGATTTAAACATTGAAACTTAATCTTACATAAAATTCAAATATGTAATACAAAATTTTATTCTTTTACCCAGAAAATATACAAATTTTACAACATTTATTTATTCTTTTGTGTTTCAGGTGAGTTTCTAAAGCTATGCTACGTAACAAAGTGAGAAACACACGTACGAGAATACGATATTGAAGATACAGATGTGAGTTTATTAGTGTATCAACGATAATTCAATTTCCTCTTTTCTCACTGAAGTTCCGCAGTGAAATTCATCCTTAAACGATCTCCAACTCTCGTGAAACCAAGGCAAAAATGAATTTACATCAGGAGATCGATAGGAAATGGTTTGGTAGCTGAGCTGCATCTAAACTCCAGACATGCGCGCCTCTACGGACGTATATATATATACTTGACTTGCATGCCAAAACTCGAGTAAAAAGTTTTAAGTAAAAAGTTGGCTCTCCACGAGCTAAGACACACACACACACACTTCCGCAGTTAATTGCTCGTGAAAAGTTGAAAAAATTGGATAATGAATTGTTTTAGAGTTTCGCCTATACATTTTCAAACTTTCCAGACGTATTTCTCGCTGAAGATATCTTCCGATTGATACTTATCAAACTCGATAGCCTTGCGAAATCGAAAAATTGTTTACCGATAATTTTAGCGATGGACTACATTCGTACACGCCAAGAGACAAAATTTTTGTTAACCTCTTTGACTCTTTATTATTGAACTCTCTGAATACACTATAATAGTCGATCGTTATTGCGTAAGATTCATGATATTTTGCAATATCTTCTTCTAATTTGGAACAAATTGATTTAGATTCTACGTATACATATATAGCTGTGATAGAATAAGTAGGCAAACACAACACTCGCTATTTATGTTGACAAGCATGACATAGTTCAGTTTACGAAGCATCGGCTTCCACGACAAATATTTACTTAAATCATTCAGAACATTCCATTTCATACATTTCGTTATTGCTGCCGTGTTTGTTCGTCTATGTGTACAGTAGTGAGTTTACGAATCACTTTTGTTAACGTCTCTCGCGTAAATCCATCCATTGCGAAGAAAAATCCTGCAAAATCCACAGTATAGGATTTCCTGCATTTCGAAATTTCCACAAGTGACTACTATCGTCCTCGTCCACAATAAAAAGGAAAAAGAAACACACACAACATAACACCCTGACCATATACCTATATACACAATCATCCACACGCGGAAACAGTTGGAGAGCCGAGACACACATCCGGCATCCTGTTAATTAAGCCGCATTACACTTCCCTGCACCGGAAAAGCCCGAAAAAATCGAAACATCCCGTCGTGTCTATGTAGACGATAGGCTCGCAATTACACGTAATATCCATAAGGCCGCGCGCACAATAACAGACAATGCAAATCAGAAAGAGAGAGATAGATAGAGATTGAGCACACGAGTATACACATATGTATACCCCTATAGCGAAGATCATCTCGTTTCGAGAGCTGCGCGCACCAGAGAGCAACGAGCATCGTCGTCGTCTACTCTCTGTTTACGATTAGCTGTACATTGCAGCCTATATATATATACACGTATATACACACATAATAGGCGAACTGCACACGTCTACGTATACGTCTACGTGTCTCCAGAGCACCGGTGTGCAGCAGGGGAGACACCCACACGAGTCGCGCGTGCAGCACGTCGAGCGTATCAGAGCCCCGTCGTCGATTTCCTGACAGGTGGTGCTGCATACACATATATACGTATAGACAGATACACGCGTCGTTGGGAAACTTCCTGCTCCGTTGCAGTCGAGCGGAGAATAATAACAATAATTTCGACTTTGTTGCAAGAGCACATCTATGAGTGTACAATGCGCGTGTGCACGTGTGGATGGATTTGTAGGAAAGAGGTGTGCGCGGCGTGTATGTAGGTATGTACACACGGCACATGCTGTATATATAGATGTGTAATAAACGGGACGATCACCTGCGGTGCGGTGTCTGACGCACGTGAAAAAGCGCGCGCGAGAGAGAGGATGTATCGTTAACGAGTTTGAGAGAGGAGAGAGGTGACGAAATTGGGTGGGCTCTCGCTTGACCCTCTTCGATTTCGTTCTTTTCTCGGCTGCTGCTCTTCCTCTCTGCGTGTTTTTGCCGTTATGAACGACGCGCTGGACGACGGGGGAGCCAATTGTGCGCGCGCGCGCGCGGATAGGTAATTGCTTTTTCTTCCCTTTGCTTCTCTCTTTTCATTTTTGTCGACGCAGCCGCGCGCATTGTTGCCTATTGTTAAGGCCGTGATATACGAGCGGCGCGGCGCACTTGATTGTCGTGTATTTAAGGATGATTGCCGCCGCCGCCGATGGGCTTTTATTGGCCGATAAAATTTAGCTGTTCCCCTAATTATATCTACATATATCGCATTCTTCGGCTTGTGGATGCATTACGCGAGATGTACGCGAGGATGAATTTATTTCACTGTGGCACCCGAATGAGAAGGTTTACTTGTGTATATACGAGAAGTGGAAAGTTCACTGTAAGCTTTTTTATCAGAGGATTTTTATTCAACGTCAGCCCAGTATGGTTACAAATGCTAATGCATGTCTATAAGAAAACTATTTTTTTTTAAATAAAAATACAGGGCACATTTCCGATGAGTAATTAAAGTTTTCTATTTGCAATGATTTTAATTGAATTTCAGTCTCTCATGTAAATTATAAATCTGTTGAGACAGTAAAAAATTGTGATAGTGGCTGAAGCTGACCTTGAGTTATGGTTGAGACTCTGAATTAACTTTTGACAAGCAATACAAAATGACAAACTTACTTATTTAAGGCTATAACTTTTTCTAAGATATTATCATCGTAAATATCCCATCGTATGTTTACTGTACAGAGAAAAGCCAAGTGCACACCAAATAAGCAAACAATGTTAACCATACTGGGCGACTCTCTTCCTCTCTGTCTTTCCTATTCGCGTCAGCGCGCAGAATCTGAGCTTATTCGCCTCGAAGTAATAAAAAGGAAAAATCCAGGACAGGATCGGACGGCCCATACATCCGAGACTTAATTGAAAAACACCTCTTGCAATTCCGCAAAAGCAGCGATAAATCATAACCCGAGTGACAATTCAATTTCGCGTCTCGCGATAAGCTTCGCTGTGTTTTTCCTTATTAGCCTGCGCCTCGGCAAGTCTCTCTCTCTCTCTCTGCATACGTCTCCTCTCTTTTTTCGACGGTGTACGTACCCCTTTCCCCGCGAAGACTCTCGGCCCCGCGCGCGAAAGACAGAAGAAACATATATATACATAATATAAAAGCCTTTTGTAATGCTAACCAGGCCATTTCCATCGGGGTTAAGCGAGGAAAACTCGCCGTGTGGCATTTATTTCGCGTCTTATACTTATACACAGACGAGGGAGTGAGAGAGAGAGAGAGAGAGACTGGAGAACGAGTAGAGACCCACACACCATCCAGGCAGTTACTTTCGAAAGGCGCCGTGATCTCATCCGCTCACGGAGATATCTCGCGAGGCAGGTATAGAGGCTCCTCGTCGTCCCCGCGGTGTGAGCTGCATAACCGACGAGGATCGTGACATTTTCTTTTACCGGTTTTCCCGTCGCCCCGCGCGCTCTTGTACACACCGCGCTCTCGGATCTCTCGAGTTTATCGCGCCGCGCGCGTCACCCAGGTGGGAGCGAGCCACACCGAGAGCGAGAGAGAGAAGCGTGTGCAGCCGCGTGGACTACTTTTTTTTCTATTATTCGAATGTATAGGTACGTTATACACGCCGTGTGGATTACGTGTGCAGGCGACTTTGTTTCGATTTTACCGTAAGAAACGCGTTTTGCGCAAACTTGTATATATATATCTTTATAATTAGTATTCGCGCGTGCGGACGGCTGTATACGCGTATGTGCGCGGATACTGTTAGGCGCCGTTACACCGATTGCGGGGCGAGAAAACATTGGGAATTTGTTGATTTTGTTGGAGAGTCTATAAGTAGTGTATACGCTGTATACGGATGCAGGTGAGAGGGAAGTGTAAAGTGAAGTGAATTAAAACGCTTACACGGAATCGTATGGCAGTAAAAAATGAGACGACGACGACGCCGCCGCGCGCGCGAGAGGAAGTTAATTAGAGAAAACAGATTTATATATATATAAAGGAGTGGGTATTCGCGGATGTGCAGCGCTGTAAAATACTTTCACCTACTTGCAATATTCCGCTGTGCGCATTTCGTTGAGTTCTGCACACTGGGCTTGTTTTCCTCTGCAAAAGCGCGCAGTGCGACGTTGTAAAGAGGAGGTGACTGCGCGCCGTCTGCGAGCAATTTCGATATATTATACACGTATATATATATATATATATAGATATTCGAGATTATGTGCTGCGCGCTTCTCGATATCGTGGGAAACTGCGCGAGCCGCGATTGTGGAAATAGAAATATATCCCCGCGCGCACTGAAAATGGAGAGTCTCGCGCGCGAGAAAGTTTTGATAATGGAAATCGACGTTGCGCTGATCGATGGCTTATGGAAATCAGGTCGTTACTCGAAAATGAAATCGTTTTTCTCTCCAGCGTGTACAGCGTATACTGTATACGTATATAGTTTATGTATAGCCGCATTGTATATCGAGCGCATTTTAAAAACTCGTAATGCATCGCCGCACATCCATCAGACAAAGGTCTAATTCAATTAAGGCCAAGTCCAGCGCGCACAACACACACTTTCACTATGTGCGCGCCTCTCCCCCGAACACTTTCAATGTTTCCCGCCGCGAGACCATACGCGCTGCAGCGAGAGGAGCCATTAATCCCCCGAAAAGCATAATCCCGCGCGTCTATAATCCGGGTATACGTATGTATACGGCGGCATAAAGAGCGCATCGGATTCGTCAAAACGCCCCCCCCCCCTCCTACTCCAGAAATACGAGACGGCGCCCCGTAATGGAGACGAATGATGATTGATATTCATCGTCTGTATAGACACACGCGCGTGGCGTTGGGAAACAGAAAACACGAGTGTGGACTGGATTTCTGCGAATCATATCCAGAGGCCATGTTGTTCGCGAGCATGTGTGCAATATGTGGCGTGTATACGTGCACAACGTGGAAATCCAAGCGAGAGAGGCTGCGGATGCATTGAAATGAGGCGCGATTGGCGAAATCGAAACATGGATCATAATGCAACAGACAAGGCTTCATTGTTGCGTTGTTTCGTGCGCGCGAATTGTCTTCCGTTGCATATACGTATTTGTCGAATGAAGAAGATAAATTGGATTTTTAATGGGAAAAGAAGAGAGATGTGATGTGCTTTTCGTTACCGCTAAGGCCGTAACAATTATACACGCCGCATAGATTCAAAGTCGATTACAGAAACGATCAGACCGCGGAAAGAACTTGAACTTCATTTACGTAAGCTGCCCGACTGGGGTTAAGGTCTTTCAACCAGTTTGGAAACTAGACGTGCTTCGAGATTCTACTGCGCGATCCGTTAACTGACTTCTTTTTCTTTGGTGTTTTATATGCCTCTCTCTCTCTCTCTCTCTCTCTCTCTCTCTCTCTCTCTCTCTCTCTCTCTCTCTCTCTCTCTCGCTCTATCGCCGAGGTTAAACTCCACATCTTCAAATCGATTTCCCCGATGTATCTTATGGTGGATATCTGGAACTGTAAATACCGGGAGTGATGGCGCCGAGTGTGGTGTATAACGCCGCCTGTAATCTGCGGCAAAAAGTGCGAATTCGCAGGGGGATTAGTCTGCGAGTAAAATGCAAAGTCTTTAAATTGATTGGTTCGATAAGGATCGTATATTTATGGGTTGTAGACGCTAATTTAAATGTGTTTCTAACGAACTAGAACCTGGTCAAACCGTTAACGATGTGGTGGGATTATTGTCAGATAATTACGTAGTACAAAACTTCATACACAGATTATTACGGCGTTAAAGATTCTATAATTGATAAGATCATCAGATTCTGGTGTCTGCAATTATTGGAGGATCTAATATTCTAAGCTGTAAGAAAAAATCTGAGATCTAATTTTATTTCATAAGATGAAATCTCATAAGATCATCATCAATTACTCTCTGATGTATTCAATTAGTCCCTTAATCATAACTTATAAGCTTAATTTTCTACCGAGGATAATTCCAGCTTAATACGACCCAACACACTCCGCGCTCTCTTCATTCCCATCAGACCTTGTGTACGGGTTTCCATTTTAAAACGTACGCACGCACTTTGCGATTCATATCTGCAGTTCGGTAACACACAATGCTCACCAGGTTTAACCTTCCAGTATATACAACGCGATCAAACTCTTACAAAACTGACTGGCGTTTTCCTCAAAATGATTTCATCCTTCCTGTCATTACGTGCGCGCGCATCCCTGCAAATTCGTGCTAGATCATGGAAAAAGATAAATTCAATAACACACACACCACACACTCACCGCGAACAATCATTATCAAATTCTATACTCATTATACACTTTAAAGAAGCAAAACACACAGAAATCCAGCTAAGCCTGCGCACACAGTAAGGACACACAGCTTGCGAAGCGTGCAATTCAAACAATTCCGTATTATTTACACGCGTGTGGCCAGAAAATTCGCGGCCAGTGACTCGCTTAATCGTAGTCAGTAGCGGCGCGCGCGCAAGTATATATAATCGTCGTGTGTGTCGCGCGCGCACGAGACCGAGCAGAGCACCTGCCCCGCAGTTATATTCTCCGGCTGTGCACCTCTTGGGCTCTTTCTCTTTTTGCCGCCGCTCGCGTTTCCAGTGCACGTATATATGCATATACACGCGTGTGTGTGTGTGTGTGTGTGTACATACACACACAGCTATATATACACGTGCGCACACATGTTCTCCGTTCCTAGGAAAATATAAGTGTAATGCACATCTGTCGTGAATTTCTCTTCGCCGGGTTTCTTTTCCTTCTCTCTCTGACTATGTGGATAATGCGCGCGCGAAATTCACTGGCGGTATGCATACGACCTTGCGTGAGGAGAGTATTTTTTTCATTCCTTTCTTTTCGTTCTCTCCGCGGTAAAGACATGGAATTTACGCTACGCTTTTAGCGCGGGAAATCGGGCTAATTGTTGCTTGATAGGTGAGATAAGTTTATACGTATGACCGGCTCGTGAAAGATTGATGGGGTGACTTGTCAAGGTGAAAATCGTTTGCGTCTTGCGAATATACGGCAGACCTGTTTGCGCGAAGCTTCCTTGATCCTCGTTTGTGATACGCGATATATTGTGTTGGTTAAGAAGCAAATAATCGCACAACTTCATGAAATTCATGGGACAACTCTCTCTCTCTCTCTCTCTTCTTCTCACGAGCGGAAGTCTCATCGAAAATGTGTTACAAGCTCGCGGGATAGCCATCGATTTCAGGTAATTTATATATTTTCTAGACTACCCATTAGCCGCGTATACGACGAGCGGAAATTCGCGCGAAATAAAATGACCATAAAATTAAGGCGCAGTGTATTAGCCGGGAGAGAAAAAGCGCGATAATGCGAGAAAGCTTCGGGGCATTCTCTCCTCTCTCTCTCTCTCTGTGCCGAGTGTGTAACCCCCCGTCTCCGATAAGCGTCGGAAGTAAGAGAGACAAAAGGATATAAAATTATAAATTGCACGATGAGGCGGAATAATGGAGAGCGATCAAGTCTTCTCTGTAACTCGCTCGCAGCTGGAAAACCTTGTCTTTCTTGATGGCTTTTTTCTCTTTCTCTCTGGCTCTCTTTCTCTCCTTTCGCGTGTCGAGAACCAATTCTGCTCTCTTTCTCTCTCGACACATGGCAATGGAGAAGAAGAGAAAAACAT
This sequence comes from Philotrypesis tridentata, assembly GCA_018906965.1. Lineage (NCBI taxonomy): Eukaryota > Metazoa > Arthropoda > Insecta > Hymenoptera > Pteromalidae > Philotrypesis > Philotrypesis tridentata. The sequence goes on from JACCIB010000022.1 coordinate 2,269,972, forward strand.
CTTGCTTTCTGGTGAAGCGAGCTTTGTCATTGTTCGTCAAAATTGCCGTAAGCAATCTTGCAGGGCATGCTTTTTCATTGACTCGATGGAAATGAAAATTTTTAACGTATTTTGCTACTTATTAGATGAACATCTATGTAAAATAGAAAAATTGAAGAGATAGCGATGATAACATTTACAACAATTTCTTATAATTATATTCATGTCAATCTGAATGTGTCGGTTCAACAATTAAAATGCTTGTTTTTTCACGGACTAATTATTTAATTAGATTTAGCGTTTCCTTGATGGCAATCTCTTACTACAGTTAACTTTGCGAAATTCTGAAAAATTCTAGTATGTGAGAAGAGAGAAACGTATTTCTTCTCTGTTTATAATATAAATGAATCGTCTTCCCAAAGTTATATAGTGGACATTAAAATATCTTTTCCTGGTGTTAATCTCATTCAATTCAGAATTAATAGTAATTCTTTATGCATAATGAAGAACTGTTCATCGATCGCGAGGCAGCGAATTCTTAAATTTATTCTGTATTAATAATTATCGTCTATTAATGTGAAAAGAACTAACTTTAGAACATTCGACTGTGAAACAAAGGTTTGTCAGGCAATAAAATGTTTCTCGCGGCAGCTAATTTTTTCTCTAGGATAAATTGAATACAGAAATCACGAATTATTCTTAATAGAGCCGGCATTTACACGAAACAGTTGACTGAAAATGGCGCCATTTATTCGTGCATGCCGGAAACGCATAACAATTATCCACATTGGCTTTAAGAGTTCTCTATTTCAGAAGGAAATTCTCTTTGGCGAGGAAAATTCAGGCGAGATATTGCACGGCTGTGCAGATTCTTGCGAAACTATATAATACAGTCCGGTTAATATCTCTTTGCTGCAGTAGCTTGCACTATATACATTTGAAAAATTGCGTAAAAGCCATTGGCGCGCCGAGGAAGAAAAAAACGAGCGTCACGTAATCGGCTTTCGATATTTCCGGAAAGTATCCTGGATAAACATAGAGATGAATTGCTCCAGAACATGGATAGTTATATAGAAATCGCTCTCAAGGCTGATGCTTTACATTGTTAATGCTTAATGGACTTTAACTCGAAACAATAAAACTCCGCGCGTTACTTTCACGCTCGCACCACTCCATCGCAACTAAGGCAGCTCTAAAAATAAATTCTGATACACATCCTTCGGCAAATAAAAATTCAATTTCAAACTCCTACTCGCGCGCGTGCAAGGAGAGAGGATCGTCATATCCGTAAATCGAGTAAACGTCACCGGCTCGCTTCCTGTGCTCGGCGGATTTCCTATTTACATTTCGCACACTGTATTCATATACTTATATATGCCCACACGTGCGTGCAGAAGAGGGTCGGGAGAAGAAAAACACGCGTGTGGACATTGATCGGATGCGTCTGGAATATGTTAAATCATTATGTATACGCGACGATCGTATATAAGTTTGCGAGTCCCAGAGAATATATTTCACTGTATACATTGAGGTAAAGTGTCGGGATAAAATTAAATATATAATGAAATAAAATAACGACCTTCGCGGTACTTTTTCCTTGGGAAGAGTCTCTACGCGGTGGAGAGAACAATATGGGAAGTGCGTGAGGAGGTCGACGTAGCCCAATATAGCTAGAGACATTAAAAGCAGCCTTTCTCACACGTAGCTGCGGTAATGATGATTAATTTTTCTCTCCCTGACCTTCCCGGTCTAGGTATGCACACCTTGTGCAATGCACTTGTCTCTCCGAACACGCGTTTCTCCGAACGATTTGGAGGTTCTCATCCCTTGAAAATTCTCACGTATGTAATACGCTTATATTGCATCTCTATATCGTTGCGCAAAAGTATGAGGCTTGGACGCTCGCGTCGTCTCTAGAAATCGGATGTGGAGGGGAGGAAGTTGCGGATCGTCCTTTTACGATCGATTATTAGACCAGAACGAGCCACTGGTACACATCGAGAGGAGGAGAGACAATGGGACGCCGTCGTGAAAGTTTCCGGATGAGCAGAAAAACAAAATAGCTCGATGTGCACAAGGGCTTTCTTTCATTCTCTCTTGCGCCTCGTGTGTGAACTCTTTTTGATTTTTATATATACCTGTTGAAAGCGCGACACTCATTACCTATAAAGTTGGTCTCTTTTCTGTATATCTATCTGCAGTTCTCATTATGCGATGGATGAACTGCACAGCTTCTCTCATGTGGGTCGACGATTTTCAATTTTCTGGAAAGCCTTAAGTGAGGAAATGGGTAGTTCTGCGAGGAGAGGGTCTAATTATGTTGCTGTCGCCCGTCATTGAGTTAATTAAACGCATTTTTCCCGTTGCTTGATGTGCGCGGTGGAAACTGCGCGCGAGTTGTTTGTCAAGCGCGACGCGAATTGTGCGCAACTTTTCGTTTTTTATTATTTCATTGATTGGCGCTGGTAAACAATGACTATACTTGAGTTTGCTCGCAATGGACGTGCTTAAAGTCAACGCATAGTTTTGCAGCGAGGACAACTTTTCCAATTACCGAGAAACGAAACCATGGCAATTTTGCGATGGGATTTTTTTTTTTGTTTTTAAATACCCGCGGCTCGATGCTTCGCTGGAAGCTCGGTAAATATTGAAAAAGTTTTTTAATAAGTAGATGACAAGTATTTTGCACTTGAGAAACTCGGCTCACTCGCGCGGGTCTTGTAATTAAAAAAAAAAATTGTTCATTGTTCGCCATAATAAAACGTCCTTGAACCGCTCGATAAATGCATCCAGCGATTCTCTCTTTTCTTAGTTATTATACAAACATTCCTCCACAGTCAGGCAGGAATAAATAATGTATACTATACAGCAATCACTGAAAAATTCAGAAAAATATATACTCTTTAAAAGAATTTCCAGCTAATACACGAGCAGCGCATCGTCACGGCGCAATAACAGCTCATTGCGCACGCATTTGCGCATCGACTCTCTTTCTCTCTCTCCCTAAGTCTAAAAATACACTGTACCATTACCAAACAAGCCCCATCGATACAAAAGCGTTTCTTCGTCTCGTGCGCTGACTAATCGTCTCTAGAGACGAGGCCAACGGACGCTTTCGGAGTAAAAGAGAAAATGGCTCGTTGAGCTAAAATAATTCTCTCTCTTTCTCGCGTGTGTGCCTAGAGCTCGTCGGTGCAGAAGAGATGAAAGGAGACTTTGGCGCACGTGCTGAGCGCAATTGCTGATCTACTCGCATGTACATACATATATACTATGGGGCTTGTTAACCGCTTTGTCAGCCTAGTGTAGGCGATGGACGTTTTGCCGGAGAGCGAGTGCAACTATCGGCTTTGTTTATTTGCCTTTGCTCCAGACGATTAGGCACGAGGACTTCTGGCGCATTGGGCAATTGGCTTTGCGGCGTGCTCTCGTCTTCTTTTTTTATTTTGCTTCATCTTGAATTATCGATTTCCAGAGCAATTTTTTTTTGCTTTTCCTGAACAGGTCAGTAAACTTTCTATTGGAAATTGATAGAGCTATAGCGACTTCTCAAATTTCATGTTTTGAGGTTAGAAACTTGTATTAATGGCAGGTTAAATGAAACTATCAATCAGAGAAGCTGATTTTGTTCTACTACAATTTTTAATACAACGCTTAAAACTACTTGAAAAAAATTTTTTTTAAAGAGATTATAACTGACCATTTGCAGCTCGTATTCGCCTCTCGCAGTTTTACTTTGTAACAATTTATAATGATCATACTTACATTGTATCATTTCGACAAAGAAAGCGAGGATAAAAAGTGCTGAAAATGGCGTCATCACTTTTTAAAGATAGAATTTGAAATAGTGGTAAAGTCGATTAGCATCTGCTTTACCGCTGAAAATTGTAGTCTTTTCGTCTAACCGTACATCTAAAACTCACCTCACGCTGTCTATACATGTGCATATATATACGCCGAAAAGAAAAATGGGAAGAGGAGAAATCGCGTGTGTATAGTATTTCATAAACTTTATACATAAGTTCGACGACTCCCACAAGACCTCCTCGTCGGCAGAGCATCAAACCGGTTTTCACAAATGACCGCGTTAAAGAAAACTAACAATAAACGCGCAAAAGTAACGAAGTATCCTCCTCCTCTTCCTCCTTTTAAAACTAAAAAAAAAAAAATTCTCTCAGAGCGCCGCAATTTTCCCTTTTCCTTTTTTCGACCCGCGTGCGCGCGCGAGTGAAAATAGCGCTACTGCAGTAGCTTGAATTTCGAAATCCTCGACGAGAAAAAACAATGGCCCATAACACCGCGCACACCGCGGACGGCTGCGGCAGCAGCAATAAAAACAGTCAACCTCACACGCAAATATAAGTCTCCGCCGGCGATCCAAGCGTGAAATCTCCTCGTGATAAGTGTATAACCAGCCATTGTGTGCTGTTACTGCATAATACGCGACTTCTTAATACACATACCCATAGAGGCATTGCATCTCTCTCCGCGACAAGTCAAGGTTGCATTGCGTCAAAGCCGATTCATTTCTGCGCCCGACGATGTATAATATGTGTTACAAACGACACACAAAGGCGAAGTTTCAGCCGCCTGTATATACTCTCTCCGGGTAGGGAAAAGCGGAAATCGGACCACGAGCGCACAAGTCGATATATATAGAGAGACTGCGCCTAGTACACTTCCTGACTCTCAAGGTCGACTCGCGGCGGCTGCAGTCGTGAAAGCGAAGTCCATCGTCGCAATAGCGAATTAAATGCGCGCACTCTCTCGCGATGCGAGAGTAGAGATCGAAGTGAGAGGTGCCGTCCGTCTGGTTTGATCTTGTGCAGCCTCGAGTCTCTCGAGAGAGTAAAGTGGGACGGTTTCGTTTTGTTGTTCGACGGTCGCTGTCTTCTGTGTGTCTGCGTCGCGGCTGACGCTCTGCCTCGAGATTAGTCACGTCGTTGCGCGTTAAATTTTCGTCTGTTTGCATCGAAGCAGTCGAGTGGATTTGTCGCGGGTAATTAATTCGAATGGATGGATTATTGTGTGTGCAGTTGCACGTGTCTCTCCTGGAACGCGGTTTCGCAAGATTACGCCGAAACTTGGATTACATTTGCGATGAGCCATATGTTTGTTAATCAATTGAAGCGTGTTTGAACGAAGTGTTGAAAAAATTGTTTGTACCACACTCTATAGACTTAAAAGCGCAACTTCGTTATACTATCGTATGGAACTTGAACGTAAAGGGTTTTTTTTTTACGGACTTCGTTACAGTTTCTTGTTTCGTAAATAAACTTTTTCCGTATACATACCTGTTACGTAATATGTTGTTTTCCACAAAAATAAAAAAGATGCATTGTTTTTATGTTTTTTTTTCTGCGTTGGCGCTCCAAAAGAGAAAAAGCAAACAAATGAAAATTCAAACATTACGTCAAGTATAATCAACCCATCGCACAATTACTCCGGACGATTTATCCCATTATGGAGCGTCAATCCAATTCATTAGATCCTCATCGAGCCCCCAATGCAATTTCTCTCAAGCCACTCTCCGACTTTTATAATTATTTGCTCAACCTCAGCATTTCGCCTCCACCACGCCTCCGAAGAGTTCCTCTCCCCTATAATCTCCGGCCCATCTATACGTCCATAGATCAGTTCCGAAAAGCTTCAATATTCCGACATCCATCAAATTAACTCAGTCACCTGCATATACATCACAGCCTCGAGTCACTTTAACGAATCGTTACGGGCCATATACCTATATGCTCCCCCGGTAAATCTCATATCCCGTCTCTCTCTCTCTCGCAGCGATGAGATTAAAATCTCCGATAGTCGGTAATACCCTCATTCCCGTCTCGTTATCATTCGAATGACATTATTATCCTCGACGATACTGTAAGACTCGCAGGGAATTCCAATAGCTGCGCGACCTACACACCGCCTTTACTTCTCTACAAACACACACATGTACAAGTATGTACATAGCAGAGCCTCGTCTTCGCTGGTAATTAAGTACAGACCCAACGACCGGCGCTCCGTACGTGTATTAGGAACTGTTCTTAACGCGTAAAACGTGTATACGAGCTTACATCTGTGTGGCTTGCGCGTATACTGTATACACACGTGTAGGTGGAAAATGGCTCGGAAAGAAGAGCGCGCGCGAGATAAAGAACTGTAAGCTCCTCGGAGAGAAAGAGAGAGAGACAGAGAGAGAGAGAGAGAGAGAGAGTTGGCCGTGACACGAGAAGACATTGGCGCTATATAGCTGTATAATTGGCTCGTCGAGCGTGAATTCTTCTTCCTATTATTCCGCGGTCGACTCTCCGTCTACTCTATATACAACTTGACTTCTTCGCGCGTTGTGCGCCCGAATGACGCAAAAGAGAGCCGGTGAGATCTGCACTTCTTCTTCTTCATTTCTTTTTGCGATACCTCTGCGGGCCGCGTCTGTCTTGGAACTTTCATAAAGTTTTGCGACTTGCGCGCATACACAGATATACACAGATATACTACTTACCTGTGTATAACAAAGAGGGAAAAATGGGTCGAATTGAAGCGGAGGATAATTTTGTATCGTTATATCGCACAGCCGGACGACTCTTGGGCTTCATTGGTTCTCGTGGAATAAAGAAGTGACATTCCGTCTCTCTCTCTCTTGTTATATATAAAAATATATATAACGCGTTCTCCGATGCGACGACGAAAAGGGCCATTTAATCAAGTATAACAAGGAGAACTTGACGTTGCACACGACAACAATAAGTTCAACGAATGACCATAAAAAGCATCGTTCGCGCTTCGTTACAGGGAATATAGCTTCGCAGTATACAACTCGGACGAGCCGTCCGCGAAAGTTTACTGGATATATTCCACACTTTCGAGAGTCACTTTGTCATTTACGTCGTATATAGCACTGCGCTTTGGAATTGGACTTTTTTTTCGTAATGTATATACCCGGGCACTATATACGCGACGTTGCAGCCGTCGCCTCCCCGCGACTTTCCTCCGCGGAAAGAAATTTCGTAATTACGTTTTAAAACACTGCGTACGCATAAACCCTATACACATACATGTACATATATATTATACAGACACGCGTACACACACGGGGCTTTTTACTTGCACCTTATACGGTATGAGCTTAACCGTTAAACCGAGAGGATGCGGGGGGGGGGGGGAGGACTGTGGGGGCAATAAAAAATTTAATTGCAGCCCGACTTTTTGCGCAATCTAATCGTCAGCAGGAAAAAGAAAGCTCACGCACATTTATATCGAAAATTACGCCGAACTAACATTCGTCAGCTGATTTCGCCCGGCAACAGTACACAACGGTCTTCTTCCCCGCGCGCGTCGCGCGCATACCTCTCCGGTGCTCGACTCAGCACACGAGTCTCTCTCTCTCTCTCTTTCCTCGACGACTGGCACTTCTTTTTCCATTGACGGAAAGACCCGCGGCGCGGGTGAGAGGCTTGGGGGGGGGGGAGCATATAAGCGCGAGATAAGCGGGGTGGAGGGGTGGGAGGGGGGGCAAGTGCAACGTACGACACGTGAGGGGGCTTTGACGCTCGGCTACGCCCTCGACACACTGGCTTTTCCGCGTTTTCACCTCAGCTCTGCTGCCGCAGCTGCAGCAGACAGTACGTGGTTGTCGCTGCAGCTCGAATTTTCTTTCGAGTCTGGAGAGAGAGAGAGAGAGAGAGAGAGAGAGAGAGAGAGAGAGACAGAGACCCTGTGGGTTTAGCGTGAGGAAACTCAGAAGATAATCAAGTGTTACTTTTTCTCTAATCTCTCGCGCCGCGCCGAGGCCGGCGTTTGTAATTTGAAAGGTGATGGCGCGCGCGCGTTTATATTGTGCGGAGACTGTGTGTTTAGGAAACGTGTGTAACGCGGGCTTTGAGCAATATGCGCGCGACGGCGACTGCAACTGTGTTTTGAGATAATTGAAGGTCGCCTGCGGTGTCGGAAAACAAGGCTTTTGCAATATTATCACTTTCTACAACGCGGCTGTATGGTGCATTGTATAATTCATTCTCTCGTTTTCTGCGGCTAATGGGCCATCGAGTTGCGAGCTTTATTAACAATTAGACGGGACTTTACGAGGACGAGCGATTTTTCGCACTAATCCGTGTAATTGTAATGCTGCGAGTCCAGTAGTGAACAATTGGCTATACGAAAATTCGTTAAAGCTTGGAGAGCAAAAAATTGCAACGGCTGCACTTCACTGCCGGGTAGGTAAAAAAAATTTTCCGAAAAATTGATAGTCATTACCAACCCGGTAGAAAATGTTCAACTAGTATTAAATGTTAAGTTCAATAATACATGTAATGAATCCTAGAGCACGTATATTCTGCGGCGTTCTCTCTCTCCGTGTATAGAAATATTCACGATCGGTTACGTCCGCCGACGGAAAAAAAAGTCGAGACACGCATATAATACACTTGCCCAACATTAATTAAAACACACACGATCCGCCGTCCGACGAAAATTACAAAACCAAAGCCCGACATCTATGCCTATACACAAAGCGTCACGGCAGCGAACGTTCCAAATCATCCGGTCGACTTTATAGCCTCGGGGATCGAAGCTCTCTCTCTCTCTCTCTCTCTCTCTCTCTCTCTCTCTCTCTCTTCTCTTTCTCCACGTACGCATATACGCGGGGAGAGCGTCTGCGGAAGGCCCCGATGCCTCCGTTGTCATGTCGAACCACTCGAGACTTCTGCCGGCTTAGCGAGAATTCGATATGTTACAGGCGGCAGCTTCCCTCTCCGAGTAGTAGGCGAGATCGCGTGCCGCGATTTCGAAACCCCGCGCGCGCGCGGCGCACTTTTCACGCACGTGCGAACCCGCTTCTCTCTCTCTCTCTCTCGTTATTCTCCGTGGCTTTCACTCTTTTTTCTCTCCGTCTCTTAGCCTCTCCTTTATGCGCGCTTTTTTTCCTATAATTCTCGATAGGCCTCTCTCGCGACTGAGGCATTGGGAGAAGAGGAAAAAAAAGGAAAATTGGAAAGCTATATTCGGTTCGAAGCTCTCTTCGGTTTAACGGGCCGCTTGTGTCACACAGACGCGCATAATTTACAGGCTCTCGTAATAACAGATATTAGTCACACATTGTTTCGTGTGTATATATACACGTACCATATATATGCGCTGTGTGTGCAGTGCACGACGAATTGAAGGGGAACAACATTATCTGCTAATAGCATCGAGCCGACGTGTTTGTCTGCATGTATATATGTGTGCGTATAATACGCGTATATCCGTAATAGGTAGTTAGCTGCACGTTGCGTTCTCACCGTTAAAATCCATGCGAGACGGATAATATTTGAAAATTAAGATAGCGCGAGCGCGCGGCTTTGCTGGAAACACAACAGCGCACGCGCTTAATCCCCCTTATAGTTTCGAGTGACTAAGCCCGTGGATTAACGCTTTTTAATTGTGTGTATACAGCTTGTTTCATATTTTTTTAATATATACATAAATTTTCAATCCACACTTTCCCGACGCGGCCTACAGACGAGCGTCACGCGCTCCTGCAGTGCCGGCGACATCAAAAGAAAACTGACCTTGGCTTGCAACTAAAAGCCTATAAAATCAATAATCGATTGAGCGTCGCCATCGCCCGCGCGTATATTATGTACTTCGACAATATCGCACAGTATCTCTCCTTATAGGTATATAGGTATGCTGTAAGCAAACTCAAATGACACAGCGCGGGGGATTCTTCCTCGCGCGGCAATTACGAGACTATGCAGCTCGGCAACCCGAGACGTTCCGTCTCTTTAAAATTCGCAACACCTTGCGGTCACGTTTGTCACTCGATACTTCCATAATACGATAGCTACGCGCGGCACTTCCTCCCGCAAAAAGCTCATGTATTGCCGTATACAAAGTGCGAGCGACGCATCTCGCGCAGAAAAGGGAGACGCGCTTCCGAATCGAACACCCTGTATATATAATGCAGCCTCTCAGCAGATCCCGTTTATCGAACGCATTGGGACTTGATACGCTGCGTGTAATACCGTCTTCGCAAATATGTACACGTCTTTCGAGCTGTTGGACTTCTATTCGGGCTCCGTATTGCTTTTTTACATTTGGCATCGGTTATTTTGCAAAGAGAACAGAATTATTTTTTGATATTTACTAAAAAAAGTTTTGGATTTAATGGACTCTCAAAGTGACAGCCAACAATAATCGGGTGTAAATTTTCATTGTCGGGTGTGCAGATCAGCGAATTTTGGTGTCTACACGTATTATGAATGAATTGAAATGGAAAATTTCCGAGTGTGAAAAGTTATAGGGAGCACAAATTGTACGCAATTAGAAATTACGTCCGAAGCGCGCAGGAGACGATCGCGCTCGAATTTGAAAGAAGAATTTCACGTATCCAAGGGAGTCCAAAGGTTTCCAATTACACTTCAAAATCTCAATCGCGCATTAAAAATTCATCGCTCGAACATTATCGTAACAGCCATTGACGCTATATACACGGTAATTAGGGCTTGCGCGCACGCGGCGACCATTACTTCGGCCGGGGAGGACTTCCTCCTTCCAAAGCACGAATAACCGCTTAGCAAAATTACACTTTGAAGTTCGCACACACACACACAGACACAGGCACTTACAGGCTCGACTTCTCGGAACACTTCAATCTTCGTTGCATAATTTATTTGGCCAGAGTCGCGTCGAAGTCAAACACTTTTCTGACAGTGCAATTCCGTTACAGTAGGCGGTCCACCGCACTGCGATGCTTATTATAAAACCGAAAGAGAGAGAGAGAGAGAGAATGCGCTCACGTGCGCAGTACCCCGAGAGAGATGATGGGCTGAAAATTGCGAGCCAGTTAAAAGCCTGACACTGTTCTCGGCTCTCCGCGGTACAAGCTCATGTGACCTGTTTATATTCTTTCTTTCTCTCTCATTCCCTTTCTTCCCCAAGTTATGCCAATTACACAACATCTTCACTTAAGCCTCGGCAATCAAGGTTGTGCACTGCGCGAGTGCGAAAAAGTGTATTCGCCGTTCAATTTAATTATTATCGCGTAATCGTATGTGTATACGAGAGGATATTATTTTTACAGATTGGTATTTCGATTCCGCGCCTCCTCCTTGAGATCCGACGGTGCTCCCTGTAATTCGACCTCGTGTGCTTTAAATGAATAAGAACACTATAAATAACAGTTGTTTTCTTCATCTCTGATAGGCGCATTAAGGTTAATAGTTAAATTTTCGATTGGCTGTAATTTAAAAATCTGTCGACTACTTTTGCAATTGCTAATTTATTTCTAACAATTTCGTCCACGTTAAATCCCACAACAAAGTTCACGCATATTTTACTCTATCTACATTCTCTTGACGTCGAATCTGCGCTGCACGTCATAATTGACGATGCTTGTTATTAATTCACCCCGTGTAAATATTCCCTCTCTCGCATAAGAGCAAATTCTAAATACGGGCAAAAAAGAAACAATGCTCTATATATACACACAGGCTCGTTTTCGGGGTAAGCCGTCCTCTTTTTGTTCGTAACAGCCTGCCAATTTCGAGCCCATCATCTCCATACACGTATATATAAACATTCCCCCCTCCCCCTCCCCCTCGACTTTTTATAATCAGCATTACGCAGGGCCGCCGCCTCTGCCGTAACGGAATTACACTGTCACATTAAAGTGTCTGGCCCGCGATCACGAAGTTATGCCCCACATAAATTACGCGGCGAAGATCGAGAGCGCGCGTATTCCGAGAAGCGGCGAGGACCACGTGTGCGCCCGTGTGTGTGTATAAACTTCGAAGTGCAATTTTCGAAGGTTGTCCCCTTGGCGAAAAACGCTTTTGGTCCGTATACCGCCCTTAATTACGTACCTCACGTACCCGCTGATGAGATGTTCCGATAATTCCGAACGATACACTTTTAATGCCGATACGATTGAGATTTTAAGGAGTACACGCGGCGCTGCTTCATCTTCATTTTCTTCCTCTTCCTCGTCTTTTTCTCCTCGATCGAGATAAATTCCCTCGCGCTTACTTGTGCATACACCACTATGTAAAGTATCAATTTGCAGTAACATCGCGCGTTAATTAATCGAGAAGAAAGACGTCCGCTCACGCGTCCTCTGGTCCGCAAAGGTCAAGTTCTCGCGCGGGTTGGGGGGCACAACAAAGCGAGCGAGTGGAACAAAAAAAAAAGGAAAGAAGAAAGAATAATAGGCCTCTCCAATTCTTCGTCTTTTGTCGCGAGCTCCTCTCTCCTCTACTAAAAATTCTGACATCCCAGCTGGGTAGGAGCCGGTCTTATCGATTCACCGTCTCCTCTCACTCCCCCTCTCTCCATACCTCCTCCTCCTCCTCCTCGTCGACATCGGCGACCGGAGGAGGACTACGTAACGTCCGTTTCTTTTTCGCGGCTATATGCGACGAGCCGAGCGGTTCCCTCTCGTGAAGAGAGAAAATGTACCGCTTTACCGAACTCTCTTTCTTGTATGTGTACACACTTACGCACTAGACGTCTGTGTGTTTGTGCCACGTCAGGCACTAACGATTCTCTCCTCTCTCTCTCTACTCCCGAGAGCTTCGACTCGTCACTCTTCATTACTCAATGCTTTCGAGCCCACTTCTTCTTCGTCTTCACTTTGTCTATACTGCTGCGCTAACGTCGTCCGGGGCCGTAAGCATATAAAAGAACAGAGAAGCAAAGAGGAATGCGTTATTGCTCCTTTACGATTTTCGTCGAGAAAGTTTAATGGCTATAGAGAGTAGCTTATGATCGTCGACTTGCGCCTCCGCTTGATGGAGAGCCTTAATTGACCAAAGTTATCTCTCGTGGGTGAGAGAGGGAATCGAGCTCTTAAATGGCCGGGTAATGTATCGGGGATATTACGTATAACTTGCTATTAGAATTCCATCATTGGATTTTCAGCTGTTTTCAGGGCTAACGCCCTATACCCGCGCGCGTCGCCGAGACGTGTGGCGTAACACACCGAGACTAAGTATGTATTGTAAGGTTCGTACGAGGAGATGTTTGGTCACGCTTTTTTTCCCCGAGAGCTCGTTTTAACGACTCCCGTATGGATCGCGTTGATTTGCGTTACAACTGGTGTTTTTCCCCGCCTGCCCCGAGTGAATTGGCGAAGCGCGCGAAAAGTTCAATTTTAAATTTTAAATTGGAAGATATTGATTTTTCATTGATGACTATCGCAATAAGGAGTCGCATTTGTCGAGTCCAATTACGGGGCCCAGAAGGAAAATTCTTCTGGGACTATATAGGGTGAGAGGCTTAATGAATTCGTTATTGCCTCAATTCGACTCGCATTTATTGTCGTTTAAAACTGTCTCACTTAACAGCCTCTAATTAGAGCTATTAGCGTTGGTTGAAAGAGAAACAGCCCCTCGGGTGCCTATAGTCAATTTTCGAATCATTACATAAAAATGGCACTGCGCATGGATTTATTATTCTCAACGGTAGCGAGACGTTCGTTAATCTATCAGATAATAATGTATTGAAATAATGTAATTATAAACGCAATTAAGTCATTAAATTTTTATTGATATACTGTTGCATTTGACAGTAATGCTGCAATTTGTATTGAAATGTATACGTTCCAGACATTGCTGGAAAAACTTAAATTTTTCCACAACGATACGGTAGACTATTCGAATTTGTCATTATCATTATCAAACGAATTAGTTGCTTTTTTTGCTCACTCCATTACGGCGTGAGATTTGAATTGTTAATTGACTTTAAGACCGCAAAGTTTACGGTATAACTACACTGCTGTACCGACTTTTATCCTGCAATTAAACATCATCACTGTAATTCAGCTAATACACAAGTTTCAGCGCACATGTCTACTGTTACGCAACAACACCTACATATATCCGCGAAAACTTGGCTACTATCGCAAACTCTATATACAAACTCAACGCAAATACGTCTCCGAACACAAAATGAAAAGCATAGAGGGGCAATACGCGCTACAAAAAGAACAAAGCCACTCCCCCGTCCGTCCAACAATCGATCTCCATAATCCTCTTTAAGCCACGCACACACGCACGTGTATAGTTGATCGGTATAAACTAAGCCCTCGACTCTTTTTTTCTGTCCCTATATAACAGAGACTCTCGCAGACACCCACACGCATAGAAGAGGGGGCTATGAGGCGGCGACGCAACAAACTCCACCAGGCGATCACCTCCTCGGAGCCGTCGTAAACGACGACGACGACGACGACGTACACCAGGGAGTCGAAGCTGAGCTCGCCGTTCGCATGCGGCAGCGCTGCTGCGGGGGAGCCGTACGAGCGGAGCTTCGGAAAAATGATGACCGCCATGGCGAGGCTGCCCTGCAAGCAGACGGCATCGCCTGCTCAGCAGCAGCAGCAGCAGCAGCATCAGCAACAACTGCACCACCAGCAGCAGCAGAGATACGCGCCAGTCCCGCCGATCACCGGCAATCCCAGCTTCGCCCAGAGCCGCGGCTACTGGGAGATGCAGCAGCCGGTCCAGTCGCATCCCCAGCCGCCCTACGTCAGGAACCATCATCGGCATCATGCTGACCACATTGGTACGTGATTTTTCCGAGTTTTCCCAGATACTCTGCGGTGGAAATGTTTTGTGGAGTTTATATGCAAAAATATAATTCTCCCTCACGATCTAACGCTTTTTCGATGGACCGCGCGAATGTACATACTGCACTCAAAAATTTGAGCGCGCACGTGTTATTTGCGCTGCTCGTACGATATATATACCTATAGTCGGTTTTGCGGGAAAATTTCGCGCGTTCGTGTGTGCATAATATCGACGAGGGACACACGCGCACACTCAAAGGCTTCCGCGCACTTGTTTGCTCCCGTTAAATAAACTCGCGAGTATGATGTGTATATAGAAAGTTTAAATAAACGAGAGGTTTTCCCGGCCGGCAAACAACGCGTACAATTCGCAGTGGTAAATGGAAAATGGCTTAACATCGCTCCCGACTGTGTCTCGCGAATATATGCAGGAATATAGTCGTGAGCATAAAAACAGTTTTTCTTTTGTTGCCTTATATTTTCTTCGGCGTGTCTATATATATGTATATACGTGTGCGCGACAGTCGCGAGAAACTTTTCAGACTCCGTCCATTTGCGTGTATTCAATTCGTCGCAGTGTCTTTATTCCTTGAAAATAAAAATCGCCTATTTTTAGCAATTTCCCGCACGTCGACGCAGCACAAATATATCTACTATTGATAAATTCGAAATTATCCATTGTTCGATCGCCCTTTTGCCGAGCTCTCGATATATTTTCGGCGCGACATCGTGAATTTTAATAATCTTTTATTTCGGTCCCTGTTTGGTCTCCGCGCCACACCCACTGCACGGACAGGAGCGAGAAAATCCCATGAATTGCTAATGTACGAATCAAATAATCGCGAGGATTTCGCGATAGAGCGCAATTACCGCGAACAAATAATAACTGCGCGTCGTGTTTTAGGGAGAAGCAGCAGCTGGCGCAAAGTCAGCTGAAATACGTACGTTTTAGTTTGAAAATAGAATGGCTCGACGCAGGAATTACGAGCATACATTTTTAATGCATCTTTTTCAGCTTATAACAACTCCATTTATTTGGAATATGCGAGAAAAAACGGTGCACAGAGACGCGAAAACTGAATACAGCGAGAGATACTTGTCAAGTGTATTTATATTCACATAAATCTCAAGTTTAAAAGAAATATGAAGTTTGGAGGTCGCGTAAAAACTTTCGCCCGATTCGACGTACTTGACTTTTCTGAAAAATCAGAGCTCTTCAAATGTTTCAAATGCCAAAATATATACGTAATAAATAAAAACATGGACATATAAATCTTTTCCGGTCCTGAGAATAAAAAACAAAACAACGCGAATTTACTTGAAACGCAACAAAAATTTCGAGCCGTTATACCTTCTGGCAGTCATCAACGTCGCATTACGTTCCCATGTGATATTTCTTTTCGCGCGAACGCAAACGAGCGCGAGCCGTGCAATTTTATTTAAATAAAACGAAATAAAATGTTTGTGTATATGTATATATATACGCAAGCTGTAAACGCACAGAAGTTACGAGGTCAGGAAAACGAGTTCACTCTCGCGGGGCCAAGCCTATTCAGTTCGGAGAAAAAAAAAGATTGTCTAATTAAATTCTTATGACCGAAGGAGCCGAAGCCTCCTCTCTCTCTCTCTGTGAAGTACCGAAAATACAAATCTCAAACGGCAAAACAAATTCACAGCGAGGGACACAGTATACATATCCACACACACACACACAGACGACAAGTGGATTTCGGGCCCGCGCGCGATAATTAAAGAAGCAGCTGTTAAAATAGAGCGTCGCCGTCGACGTCGGGTCTCTCCCTCTTATTCCTCGCGTTTTAACGATAAGTGTACGCGGCGTATACACACACACCCCACGTACACCGGGCTCTCGGCTCTCTTTTACAACAAACCTCTCTATCTTTTTTTCTCCCTGGTATATAACACGGCAGCTTACTTTCCGAGTGTAAAAATACAGTCGATCTCTTTCTCTCCGGGCGCGCGGTGCGGGAAGCTCCCTTTTTCTCGCCGGGGGTATATACGTGTATATGTGTATATATATATATATATATGTAAGCGCCGTGTTGGTACTTAGTGCCGAGCGCGACGCTTTGACAAAAACGGCCCCCGTCTTCATCTACAAAAACATAAGTAGACGGCCGAGCGCCGGGTGTCTTGTCGCGTCGAGATACGTACGTAGTGTATATAGGCTGGTGTGTACGTGTGTGTGTGCTTTGCATAGAGGAATGAGAGTACGAGAGCATCGTCGTTTTCCTGCGCTCGGAGAAGCTTTCTGGCCTAGAAAACTCGATTTCTGCAGCAGCAGCAGCGGCGGCGGCGCGGGACAGCTTTCGGAAAATCGCTGCGAGAGCGCGCGAATTAATTTTGACGCGAGCGCGAACAATGCGCGCCGCTTTATTTCCAGCTTTGTTTTGTATAATGTGCGTGGAGGGGTTGAGCGTTGAAGGGGCCGCGGGGATTGTATACGTTAGTCGAGTTATGCACGATTGTTTTGAAATGTTGTAATGTCGAAATTTTGAAATGATGGACGGAAATAAACATTGAATAAATTCTCGGGTGGAAATGAATAATTTTGTGAAAAATTTGAGAGATATATTATATTTTACTACGCATAGTATATACATATAGTTAGTGCGTATAGCTTGAACTTTGCACAAAAGCCACGCATTTTTTTATTTCATCCAACGCGAATTAAAAAACGAATTAAATCATTGACATCTCGATGTGCAATTAAAAATTTATGTAACATTTGACTTATAGTTAAATATTTATTTAAATTAATTGTTAAATATCGCATTTCTACAAATTCGTAAATCACGATAGCTTAAATAAGTATAATATTCAATATGTTATTGATACACTGCGTCTTTATCAATTTAATGTTATGTCCTCTTACGCAGAAATTGAGAAGAAATTCAATATTGAATCCATATAATCCGTACTGTTTTATTGTACTCAACCGCAACGTTTATTTAATTCTGCAGAATACAAATAATAAAACGGAATTAATCTTATTAAGATGATTTTAATAATAACCCAACGTACGAACTATTCTACATTTTTCTCATTTTAAAAACTTGTAACCTCGCGAGTTTAAAAATACAATTCCGCGCTTGCCGCGCAAAAATGTCTGATTCTCAAAGGCCAAACAAAAAAAAGTAAATAATTGATTCAATTAGCCTACAGCTCCCATTAAAAGCCCGCGCGATGCTCTCCCTTTTGCCATCGTCTCTCCTTTCAGCGCCACGTCCTCTTCCCCCCGCGCGACGACGATCTATCATCGCTCTCTCAGCCTCTCCCGCGGCGTCTATAAGGTACAGGTCGCACAACGCGCGCACCTACTCACACAGCGCCGCACATTATGTACGAAATTCCCCGAGAAAGAGAAAAAGGAGAGCCCCGACGCGGCAGTCAGCTGATCGATGAACCGGGCGAGCATTTCTCACAGCGCGAAGGCAGAATATAAGGGAAAAAGCAGCCGGGCGCATTTATGCATCGTACACGTCGATACGTACATAAGAAGTCAGGGCCGAGCTGCAGCCGCCGCCGCGGAGGAGAAGAAGAAGCGCGAGCCGATAAACCGAGCAGCGGAGCGGAGCGAAGCGAGAGAGACCCGCGATATCCGTGAAATCTGGGTCGAGACGAGGCCGAGCGCCAGCGGCGAGTCATGAATTTTTGGGGAGGAACTTTGCCATGCTGTACACAAGGATTTTTTTTTCTCTCGCACTCCATCTCTCTCTAGTCCCTCTCTTGATGCGCCTGACGACGACGACGACGACGACGACGACGACGACGACGACGAGTAGCGCACGTGGAAATTTCGCGGCGAGAGAGAAGAAAAAGGAGCGCGCGAGCAGTTTCTCTCGAGTCTTCGGCAGCAGGTCGAGAGAAAATTTTGTATAGGCGCGCAATAGGCCGTATAGCCATTTTTTTTTCAGGTCACACGACTCGGGAAGATCGAATTTTGAAGGAGAGCGCGTTGCATTAATTAAAATATTTTCGAGAGTGTGCTGTGCTCTCGCGGGTCTTTGTTTCGTGAATCGCGGCCTAGATCAGCGCGCTCTCGCGTGTGCATTGAAATTATTGTTTTTTTTTTAATTTCTACGCGTCATTTGTCGAAATAATTAATGAAGCTTGTTACAGCAGCACGAGCGTTACAATCGAGAAAAATGCTCAATCTTCCGTGTAGAGCGTATATATATATAGCTATAATACAGTTCCAGTGTTTAAGCATCGACGCGACGGCAATATTTCAGCTGCTTATCCATTATTAGTCACGGACGATAATTTTTCACTCCTTCGGCGTTGGCGTATGAGCAGTAGAGTCGAAAGCCCCGACTCGGCCATTACACGTGTAAAGACGCTGTGCATATATAAATGTGTATCGACACAGACGAACACACGCACACTAGCGCAGGTTAAAACGGGGTAGTGCGGGTGATTATATTTTAACGCCGCCGAGCCGCACAATAGCCTCGGCTTATAGGAGGCGAAAGCAACAGCAGATGTTGCATTATAACGGCCTTAATTTATGCGCGAAAGATTTTCCGTTGAACTCGCTCGCTCGTGACGGATAAGCAATTAAAATGTAGCGCACCGCACGCGAACATGTATATATTGTATGTATATATGCACGTGTGTATACATATACATACGACGCACAGTAATTTTATAATCTCGCGATAAAAAGCTTATGCGCCTTTCCGACGCGTTATAACGCTTTTTTTTATATTAGATTATGGCATTATGGGTTCAGTGTATCGCCTCTGATGTAATAACTGTATATCGCTCTCGTCGCTGGTCGCGGATTAACGAGTGCACTCGTTTGAGCAGATCCGCAGAATTTATACGTGCGACAATTGTGTATTGTTTTTGTGAGGGATGCGGTCGGAAAAAATTTGGCTTGAAAAATGAAATTGCTACGTGCACGTGTGTATATCTATTCGGTGCGCGTACAGCAACGCGCAATTGTGCTTTTTCGCGTCGCAGCTCGGCAGAATGAAAATCGTCTCGCATATCGAGCTTCGAAGCCGTGCAAGATACAACTGGACAGCGAGAAAGACAGGCTCTGATACGGCAGAGCTTCGTGTGTACACGTCTATTTACATTGTGTACTGCATGGCTGGCCAATTGCATTGTTTCATTATATAGTTTGTAATAAAAAGAGATGGACTCTTGTAGAGCGCGAGTCACGAGTGTTTTTGCGAATTGAGTGATAAAGTATATAGTCGTACGTGCGAGTAATAACGTTTGGCTGCTATGACGTAGATGGACATTTATCATTATTACATTTCGCGTCGTTGAATGAAAGGATGGATTTTTCTTGCGTTAGATTTTGCCGTTTCATTATCGTTTCGCTCTTTTGTCCACGTGCAGTATAATTTTTTTTCTGCAAAAAATTATTTTACATAAAATACATAGTTTGTTTTGAAAAATAAAAAAGGTTTGCCATAATTATCGTCATTTTTCACGAAAGTCGACGAACCGTCCTAACTTCCGTAATTAAAATGTTGAATATATATTTTAATTTAATATATATACACTATATAATAGTGTGTTGAAATTATGGTACTTTTTCGAAAACGTAAAAATGACGTTCATTAAATCAAATTTCTTAGATTTTGAATTGTCCTCACTATGCGTGATATTATTTCGTTATTTGCTTTTATTAAACATCAACAACGTCCATTCAAGCTTTACAAACATTTTTTATTTTAATGAAAATTCGTGTCCACTGCACTTTGTGTTTTACGACAACACAAATTTTTTTATTTATTGTCCGGGTATACTGTCAGTATGCAAATACAAAATTTTCATTTCTCATAATTAACTTGGGATTATTTTATATTTTTTGATACTCTGAATTCTTAAAATTTGTTTTTTATATTTTGAGATGATTTACATTTTGATTTCTAGCTTTACAATTTTTGTTTTCATTAATTTTATTCCTTGTGTGTACACTGGTACAGAAAAATTTTATTTATTTTTTAATATCAAGGATTTGCTTTAAAATAAAAATGTTAATATTAAGTAAAAAAAATGTCACTCTTCGAAAAATAATACAATCAACAAAACATTCCTAAACTGACACCCTCTCGACGCACAGGATACCGCACGCGTATCACCTGCTAACAAAACTTTGCCCCACCTCCCCTACTTCCGCTGTTCGAGGTTGAAAATTATACGATTGTGCGGGAAAAATACACCCAAGAAGCTCAATCACTTATATACGAATTACGTACACCTTATAACGTATATATACAGGCGCGTGCAACTAGCTACTTGAGCGCGCGTGGCTTTGTGCGCCGTAAGGGGTTCGACGGCCCAGTTCAAGATCGAGCGGATGCAGGCGCTTTTTTTTTGCCGAAAGTACACTCGAGACGCTGGGGTTGGGGGGAGAGGCTTTTTTTTCAGAGGAAGAGGACCACTTAGCTTCTCGCCAGACCGCCAATTAATCAATATGCTTTTTTTGTTGGAGGCCGATGCTTAATTTTTTTCGCTGCTCTTAATTGCATAAATGAATTGATGCAATTAAATTGACTTGACTTCATTGGATTGGAGGCGAATTGTAAACAATTTCTAGTGTAAAGTTGTAAATATCATAATATTCCGGTTACTGGCAGCTGAATATACATTTCCAACTTTTCGAAGTAATTTAAGCTTACAACAAAATTTAACCTCCAACACGCACGTTCGTCGCTTAATTCCGCCTCTCGTATACACGAAAAAATATAGTGTACAAAACTGGTATACGGAAATGAGGCTCTTTTTTTTTACAAAACTCGTTACAGCCCTCACCTTCAGTTTGAGCCGTAAACTCCTCGTTTCGCAACAAAAGCTTCACCCGCGTACCCGTTAGGTAATGAAATATTTCAAACAATGTACTCTTTAAACCTAAATTGATGCGTCAGTTCATAAATCTTAGATATTTCGAATTATTTAAAAAACTCCCTTTTCAAACTAATTGCAAAGCGTTCAATAGTAACAATTTCTCTATATAAATAAATGATTTTTAAAATTAGAGCTTCGAAAAATAAAACAAACTCGCAGTGATAACTATAACGGAAGCTGAAATATTATACTCGCACACCACCAGCTCCCGGACTCTAAACAAAAGAATTTGTACAGTCGAAAAGTTCAAAATATACAGTTGATACGACGATTCTTGGTAAAATGAAGAATGTTGATAAAGTTTGGGCGGAAGCCGTTACATTTTCATTGAAACAAACAACGCAAAGCTTATCGCGCAAAGTGAGGACAACTCAAAAACTAAAAAGATAAAAAATTAACGGTACTTTGAAGCTATTTTTGAAAAACGAAACTTTTGAAAGCTCAAAACATTTGTCGATTCAGGGATTCTTTGCATAACAACAATAATATTAACATACATAACAACAATAATTTTAAATAATATAAAGTACATTTCGAAGCGAGTCTCATCGAATACAGACAGCGTGTACTTACCGCCTATTTCAAAATATTCAATTTTGCAATGACGCATAGTAATTACGAGCCTCAGCACTATAAGCGTTCGATTAAAAATCCAAAAAACGCGTATGTATCGATCGCCTCGCGCTCTCAGCGCAATCCTACAACCCGCGAAGGCAAAAAAGCGTCGAGCAGGCCTTGCGCAAGTCCCCGAGGTGCATCCATGCGCGCGAAAAGATGCAAACGAGAGACAAAAAAAAAGAAGCAACGACTCGCACGCAGCAGCTGCGTGACAACTCGCCAGCCGCATTCTTCCATCGTCGCCCGCGAGCTTTATGCTATTCCGTCAGCAAAATCGTTTACTTATACAATATACAGTATACACACAAGTAGCTCGGGCGCGAGAGCCTCTCGAACAAACAAACTAAAGCATTTCAAGCACGTGTATCAATGTTTCGCTGCGGCAAGGGCCATTCGTCGAACGCGCGACGACCGTATGTACTTTCAAAGCATCGCGAGAGAAGAAGTGGGAGAAAACGAAGGAGAAACCCCCTCTTTCGAAACATAAATTTCGCAGGTTTTTTTTCTTTCTCTCAGGCCGCGACGAGCGTATTATACGCAACACGTGCTTTCTCACACACACACCCACACAGACACGACGGGAAGAAAAAAAAATCGGCCGTTCTCGTGCTTCGACTGCCGATCTTTGCTTAGACCGCGATACTTTTTTCGGCTCCGCACATCCTCGAGAGATGGGGGGCACGAGAAGGAGAACACAAGCGGCAGTCGAGCGCTGAAACGAGAGAGAGAGAGAGAGAGAGAGAAAAAGAGAGGTTGGACGGACGATTTGCGTTGCGCGCGTTCCCACGTGCGCGGGGGAGTCGCGGAGGAGGAGGAGGAGGGGGAGGGGCGCGCACGCGATGTATGTGCGAATTTGAGAATTGATAGATGCTAATCGAGCGTAAGAGAGACGGTAATGCGTCGAGTGCTTAAAAATTTTTTTGCTTTTCCGCGTTGACTGAGAACCGATTTCTCGGCGCTGATAAGGCGGCGGCGGTGTGTGTGTGTGTCGTGAGAGAAAAATCGGGGATTCAAATTTCGCGCCACGCAGGAATATGGTGAACGTATACTTGCATGATAAGCGATGTGTGGCATCTGTTTACGCGTGTATACGACCAATTCTTCTAGAAAAATGGAATTTTCGGGGGTCCAGAAATCGAAAATTTTCATTTTAAACTAGAGGTTTCGGACTGACCAGACTTTCTTCTGTAAGCTGAAAGATAGTGAAAAATGCAGAGGAACATGGGAATCATGTAACATGAGAATATAACATGGGGAGGTATACGGAGAAAAAAAGAAAATCGGCTATTCGGATTTTTTATTTTTTTTTTTTTAACGGACATAATTTTTTATCAGAACATCGAATCTGGGCATATTTTTTTTTAATTAAAGCTCTTTTATTTACTGGAGTGCAATTTGAAATTTTATTTGTGCCTCGGAAACATTCGTAGTTATTATTATTCCAGTATATTGACGCATTAATTTTTTGAAAAAAAAAAACCTAAAATTTGGCTCAAAAATATGGTTACAAGTAACATTTCCCATGTTCCTTTACACTTTTGACTATCTTTCGGCTTATAGAAGAAAGTCTCAACGGTCCGAAACCTCTAGCTTTAAAAAAAAATTTTGATTTCTGTATTCCCTAAGTGCATTTTTCTAGGGGAATTGGTCATATAGGGATTGTTTTTCCATGTATTATTGTAATTTTGTGTATTAATAAATTTATTTTCGGCGCGAAATTCGAATATCACCCGCGCCAAATATGCGTCGATCGAGAGCGCAAAAGTGTCCGCCTATAGCGCTCCGAGTGTTGTACACGCATAAAAATTTATTCTCGCAGCAATCAGCAAGAGCTGCGATCGTATGCCCGTGCAACAACGCGATACTTAAAATTCATTCTCCCCAGCCCCCCGCTCAAATTTTCCCTGTCAATCCGAAGCTCTCTCGCGTCAGTCCTCCTCATCATCCTCCTCCTCCCCGCGAGTAAATCTCATCAAATTCCACGAAAACACGTCCCATAAAAAAAGCACACGAGCGTCTCTCAGCAGCAGCAGCAGCAGCGAAGCTGGCAAACGAGCCCATCCTCGGCAATTAATCGCAGCCTCTCGGCTTCCACACAACAGATGTTCCTTCTCTCCTCCTCGCTTCGCGATAATCCGCGGAGCAGCAGCGCTACACGTTCGCCTGGGTCTACATTGGAGGCTCTTCCGCGACTCTGAGCCGCGCGCGTGTGAGAGCAAGAGGGGGGGGGGGGAGGGAGAAGAGCCGACAATAAAAGTCCCGTACATTATGCATACGCGGTATACACACGGCAGCCGGGCTCTTACATGCATTATTGCGTGCGAATCTTGGGGCTGGCACTGCTGCCTCTCTTTCTTGTATGCTAATCAAGTGCTAATGACAGGAGGCTCATATTGGAGCTGTGTATATATTGCGTAGTATACAGCAGCCGGGGATAATGCGATGGTGATGAGAGAAAAAAAATGGAGCGGGCTTGGAAGTTACGGGGTTAGTTGGGGAACGCTCTCTCGCGAGTTTGCGTTATTTTTTTTTCAAACTGGTCATCCGAGTTTACGGATGATTGTTTTTATGGCAGCGTCTTGGATTAAGAGTCTCTCGATGGATTATAGGTATACGCGTACTTGTATGTAAATAGACATGCTTTTTTTCGTTGATACACGTTGGTATCAAATGCGGCGTGTGTCCTCGTCGGCTCTTATACCCACGATTTTCTTTTTTATTTTCACCTTATATATCTGTAAAAGTACATCGCGCGTATAAAAAGTATGCGCGCGACAGCTGTTATAAAAATATAGCGGCAGCAGTAGCGGCAGCCTAGACCTACAGGATACATAATACCGAGCATTAAACATCGTTATTTTAAGATTACCTTGTTAAATATAGAAAAGAGAGGCGTGTAATCCCCCCCGAAGGCTGTAAAAATTTAATTCACCGGAAACTCGGCGTGTCGCGCGCCGCCGCGCTTCGAATACAAAATCTGTATCGTATAATAAAGCTAAAGATATGAAATATATACACTACTGTGTAAAGAAAAGCGCGTCTCAAAAAAAAAAAATTCCGTGCAATTTTTTTGTCGCAGGCAAGCGGAAAAGCGCGGTCGAGCTGCTGCAGGAGTCGAAGGCGTTCTACGTGAAGAGCGAGACGGTGCTGGACCGGAAGCAGGAGCTGAAGAACAGCGGCCACCTCCAGGTGTCCCAGGTGA
The DNA here is from genome assembly GCA_018906965.1 of Philotrypesis tridentata. Taxonomy (NCBI): domain Eukaryota; kingdom Metazoa; phylum Arthropoda; class Insecta; order Hymenoptera; family Pteromalidae; genus Philotrypesis; species Philotrypesis tridentata. The sequence continues at coordinate 2,295,204 of JACCIB010000022.1, forward strand.
CGGCGCCCGGGGCGCCTCCGCGCCTGCTGCGCAAATGCGCCTCCGGCGGAGGTGTTCCCGGACAGGTCTGCGGCGTCGTGCACCAGCCGAACCAGCAGCAGCCGCCCTGCTGCTGGGCCACGTGTCACGACAACGATAGACGTGAGTTGCTGGATTGTTCATTATTTTTTTTAAATTTGAATTTCGCGCCACGAAACGTTGGACGAAAAAAGCATCAGTGCATGCATTTGTTGTCGACAATAGCGACTGCAGAAAATTGATCGATCTGCGAAGGAGCGAGGAAACAAATAGTATTTTCTTCGTTAATTCATTTTTCTACCTTTTTTGTTATTATTTTTAGCTTTGAAGTTTATATTTTAAATAATAAGAGTAAAAAAAGTGAATAATATGGATTTTCTAAAATCGATGTGTTTGATCCGAAAATATACATTTCGGAATAAATATAAATTGAAAACTTTTTTCGTCTTCAATTTATAAAAAGAAGTATTTAATATAATATTCCAATTATTTTTGTCTAATAAAATAGTCTCTCCAAATTTTCAATTTCTTTGCATTCAATATATGAAAGCGAATTTCGTTTTCTAGAAAATCTTAATCAAAAATAGGACAAATTCATAAAAAATTGCATAAATCTCAATCTTATCGTAATTGAATTTATCGTATAAGGAGCTTATTGCATTGGCATAATTCATTCACCGCTATGATTTTACAGTGCGTTTGTATTCATGACTTTTGAATGAGTTTACATCTGAATTTACGACTAATTTTTCAATCTCGGAAGCTTTATCAATGCGACCGCAGCCGCAGCTAGCAGTAAAATCGCGCGATTATACCGATGAAAAAAAAAATTGCAAAACTTTTAGCGAGTATGATAATTTTTTTTTTTTTTGGTCGATATAAAGGTCAGTGAGCGAAGCGGCGGCAGTAGAGCACTTGCGCACTTTTATATAAGTCACGTCCGCGCTCTAAGAGTCGAGGGTGCTCCCTTATGAAGAGCGCATACTTTAAATTTGCATTTGAAATTTTTTCTCTAGTTGAATTATATGCGCTTTAATTTTTTTTTGGACTCGAAAAATTCGTAAAATTTGAAAACTTTCTCGCCGACGGAGCGTGCGGCTTGAAAAATTAGTTGTTTGTATTTAAAGTTTGTTCATAGTTGCTTAATTAAAACATTCAATTACGTTTGAAGCGGCGCAGGCCTGATATAATACTTGTTTCATATTGTAAACAATACCTCTTAATACTTTCAAATAATAATTAAGGTGGAGTTCTACTAAATTTCTAAACTTTTTTGTTTAGAACTGATATTTTTAAAAATTTTGTACTCTTATTTGGTACGAGAAACAAGAACGAATTTTAAATTTTGAACAATTTTAACGGTTTATTAGCGTAAATATTGCAAATTCATTGTTGAAAATTGCACTTTCTTTGGAAAGTCTCTTGCGCACTGGGTTTCAATTTAGACTAACTAAAAAATTTGTAAGTAATTATGAAACCGAGCCAAATAAAGTTACGAACTTTGATTTGCAAATAAAATTTTTCACAACCATTCAAAAATGAAATTCGATTTTTTGAACAAAAGTTTTACCGACTAATAGGATAAAAGTCAATTTTTCAAAGACATAAAAATTTTTTTTTTGGCTTGGTTTCATAAGTACCTATAAATTTTTTGGTTGGTCTAAATTGAAACCTATAGTACGCAATATACTTTTCAAAGAAAGCTTAATTTTTAGCAATGAATTTGCAATTTTTCTGCTAATAAACCGTCAAAATTGCTCAAAATTTACAAATCGTCCTTATTCTTCATACCAAATAAGCCGTACAAAATCTAAAAATAATATATTCTGCTTCGTTGACTTTATCGATTTTTCCGAGGCAGTGGTTCTGAAAGGGTTCAAGAAATCAAAATCCCTTTCTTAAAAAAAAAACGTGTTTTACACAAAAGTGTTTTTTATCAAGAAAGGAATTTTGATGTCTTAAACCCTTTCTGAACCACTGCCTCGGAGAGAATATCGATAAAGCCAACAAAGATTATATTAAACCAACTATACCGAGGGATAAAATGAAATTAGATAGTGTATGCACACTTGCGTCTAAATACATTTAAAAAACAAAAATACTGAACAAAAAAGTTAAGAAATTCGGTCAGAACTCCACCTGAATCAATAACAACAAATCGAGCCTCGGCTATTGCACTGTCGACCGTCTCACGAAAACTCGTTCTCCTCGATTTTCAGCTCTGCCGCCGAAAAGCCCTCGGCTCGTGCCGGTCCCCCAGCGGCGCTCGGTCGCCTCCTCGATGAACAACAACACGATCGGCGGCCCCTGCGGCGGCCCCGGCTCCGAGCAGCTGCAGGCCAAGCTCCGCCGGCTGCTCAACACCGACAGCAAGGAGAACGTCTTCTTCCCCGAGGCGACGAGCCTGCCGGCGCCCGCGGAGTACGCGACGCCCGCCCAGCCCGTTCACATCGACGACATCGAGCAGCAGCAGGGCAGGGACGACAAGTTCCGATACTCGCCCGGCGGGAGCCTGTCGCCCGGCTGTCGGGATGACGATCGAACGGTTTGTTTCTTATATACGAGAGAGAAATATATTTATGCGAAATTTCTGTGGGTAGAGAGAATTGGATTTTAATCGTGTCAGCGAGCTCGTGACGAGCGGCCGAAAGTATAGGTATAATATCGCGTGTTTGTGCGTTATACAGAGTCAGAAGAGTGTGAAAAACGCGAATTCAGATCTGGTGGGCGAGTGTTGTAATGAATTCGCGAGGACCGCGAGGGAAGAGCATTCTGTTGTAAAGCGCTCGCATTATCTCACGTCGATGCTCGCGCGCTTGTTTCTACTATCATTGTTATTGTTGTTGTCGTCGTTGTTATTATCATTGCGCGTTGTATCTGTATATGGCCAGCTTTTTAATTTCCCGCTTCGTTTAAGACGCGAAATTGCCACTTGGCGCCCATTAAAATCTCGTTTGCTCGCGCATTGTTCGGCAAAATGTTAAGCGCGCGCTGCGAATGCTCAGAGTCGCCTTGTATATCCATCGCGTATTATACGCACGAAGACAGAGTGTAATTATGGCATTGTCCGCTCGGCTGTGCACGGTATATACGGGCAAAAAAGAAAAATTGTAATCGACGACGGGCGGATTAAATAATTAAACGCTGCTCTGGCCCGATGGCTTGTCTATAGAGTATAATAGTGATTGATATCCGCGTATCGGGATCTATGCGCGTATCAGGTATACACGTACATAGGTATATACGCCTGCGGACTCGGGGGTTTGTTATCGATGTATATAATGATCCGATCGCGCGCGAAGGGCCCGATTAATAATTCTCCCGATAGAATATTCCGAGCGCTGTACACCTGTGTAATGAATTCCAACGAGGGAACCGCCGCGTCATCTGAAAAAATCGTAATGATCAGCTACTCCTGCTGCTGCTGCTCTATACCTAACGGCAAATCAATATAAGCGTCCCGCAACAGCTTGACCCGCGCAAGACCCGTTGCGAACGCCTCTCTATCGCGCGTGCAGCCGTACAGAGAATAAATCATCGCCGAGTACGCGGGCGCATATAGAGGCGAGCGCATATATACCCTCGACCAGCCCTTTATGCACTGGCAAATGACGCAAGCTCTCTCCCTCTGTGTGCAAGTATCGAGAGAAAGCTCGCCGCGTCGCGCCCGACATTGAAAGCGCCGCACACGAGCTTCGAGATGCGGCGGCGACAACGACGACCTTCCCCCTGATTTTCCATCCTTCGCTGGTATTAACGCGAGCGCAGACGCGCACACGTATATGTGTACGCCGACTTTTCCAGGCCGATACTGCGTCAGAGCTCTAGTCTCTTTTTCTCTCTCTTTTTTTCTGGATTCCGCGTTATTGTATTATCCGTCAATGCCTGCCTCTATATAAATAAATACTCGCGTGTACAGAGAGGCGCGTATGTGCAGCTTCCGATCGCGGGGGGTGGGGGGGGGGGGAGGAGAGCGCGAGAGGCCGATGTTTCAAGGCCGAGATCCTTCCTTTGCGCGAAGCGCAAACGATATCGGCTGTCGATGCGGAGCGCGCAGCGAAATCGAGTAACCTAGACCGATATATTCAACGGCGGAGGGATACGGGATTGAGAGAGAGGGGCGGGAGGAGGGAGGGAGAGCGACATTGAACGTATTATATCGCGGAGAGAGAGAGAGAGAGAGAGAGGAAAACGTGTGGCGCGGTTAATGGATTTTTCGATAAGGCTGATTTATTTTGTTAATTATAGACTCGAGCGCGCGTGAGAGGAGCTTTGATTGGCGAGTGTGAGAGAGATGTACGCGTGCATGTCTCGGTGGAATCGCGGGATCGGATGGATTTTCAAGGGGGGGAACGTTCAGTTGGATTGGAATTTTTTTTTGCTGTGCAGATAGTTATTCGGCTGATTGCGCAGGGTCTAATGATTAATCGTAACTGTAACCTATCGAGTACGAAATACTTGTAATTTTTATTCTTAATTTCATTTCAATTATCGGAATTGATGCCTCGATATGTATCATTCATCGGAATATTTAAAAAATTGTATAAATGTCTCTTTCGAGTTATTGAGAAAAAAATTTGTTTAATTGCTGATAAAACAATTGTGTTGTGTTATTATTGTCGGGAACTATTCAGTTATGAATTACTATTAAAAATAATTTCGTTTAGAGCCATTTTTTGAATTATTCAAAAATTGTGAAAATTGAAAAAATTTTTAATTTGCTCAAAAATTTTTTAAAAAATTTCTACGTATTCTTTGAGTAATTTTAAGCATTTTTTATACTACCACATTTTTTTCACTAAGGTCATATTTCTCGAGAACAAAAATCATGTTTAACATCATGTTCACAACAAAGTTTAACATCACCCTGTTTTACATAAACCGCCGTCATTAAGTTAAAAAAAAAATTATAGACAAAAAAACTCGACCAATTTGAAAAGCTCAGATATTTTGTGAACTTTTGTGCATATTTGCGGCTCTAAAAATAAAATTCCTTCTCCCTCTAAATTCGAATTGAAAAAAAGCACTTAAAAAAACTGAATTTTTTTTAAATTTTTACATAAATATATCTAAATGCCCAAAAACTCGATTTCGTGGGAACGCACTATTTTTTCGTGTTCTGGGGGTCCTGTAGAACAAAAAAAAACGACGTCTCAGACGAGTCCCACGACATTTTTGTTGGTCGATTTGCACTGCAATTATCTGAACGATTTTAGCGGATTTTCCCATTAACACAAAAGAGTTGTGAAAATTGAAACAAAAAATCTTCCTCCACAGTGGGGCGGCGACGTGCGCTTCAAATTCGGCCGCTCCAACTCCCACTCGCACGGCGTTCGATCGGGCCGTTCCTCGTCCGGTCGCTCGTCGAGTCACCGGAACCACAGCGGCCGAGGCGACTACAACCACGTCGACAGGGTGCAGTACGGGGAGGGTGGCGGCGGCGGCGGCGGCGGTGGTGGCAGCGGTGCCGGATCCGCCTCGTCGGCGATCGAAGCCATCGGCAGCGTCGTCTGCCACAAGTCGCTGCCGGACCTGCACACGAGCACCAGGAGGCGGGCGTCCCTGTCGCCGCGAGCCTCCACCAAGTCGTCCTCGAGGAAACAGCTGAGAGAGGCCGCGGCTGCCGCGAATGGCAGCTGTCCCGACTGCGAGACAGGCTCCGATTACTCGGATAGGAGCTTCAACAGAGATTCGGTGCATTACAGGAGGTGAATAAGTTTTACTGAGTGTTCAACAAGATTTGCTTACAAATCAATTTTGATGAATTTTATTTTTTTTTATTTTTAAGTATACTCATTTGTGTCTTCAATTTATAATTGGTTCTACGTCTCGTAAGTCTATTACTTATTGAGACGTGCTTTTTACTGAAGTTTCTCTGCGGCGTACGCGGTTCTGAGCCACTGAGTGGACAAAATGTAACGTTTAATATTTAATTTTACTCCATGAAAGTTGTTATATGCAGAGCATTTTTTTTATTAAGTTTATTTTCTTTTTTAATTCATCTAAATTTATCTAATTTTTTTAAAATTGGTTTTTTATAAGATGTTTTGTCAATACTTTCAACCCTTAAATTGAAGGTATTATATAGATGAGTTTAAATAAGAAAAATTCATTATTACTAAATTTTAAATAAAGCTTCTTTTTTTTGAGCCCTTTACATACGTAATATTGCAGCACACGAAAAGATGAGCACTGTACATACACCAAAAATATAACGACCCAATTACTAACAGCCACAATACAAACCTTGTACATACTCCCTCAGAGCGATTGCCTCGGCAAGCTTTTCTCTACCTAAAATTTAAGAAGTAGCAAAAAACGTTGCAGCTCGCGGCACATAAGGCGCTCGATGGGCTCGGGCGGCGGCGACGCAAGCAGTGTCCTATCCTCGGGCGGCAGGACGCAAAAGTCCTCGGGATCGAGCAAACTCAGCCACGGGGCCACCGCCAGGGACTCGGGCGGATCGTCCGGACACTGCACTCACAGAAGCGAACCCCCACCGAGGATACAGGTGATTTTTCAAGAATGACTTTTTTATAAGGACTCACGTGCATATATACTTTGTTGATAAATTTTAAAGATTCAAACTCGGTGTACAAATGCGCGTAATGGAATGTTTGATTTTACTTCAAAGCTTTTGGAAAGCGTTCCAAGAGACATTGAGTCCGACTTAACGCCGAAAAATTGTCGCAAACATGAGTTTACGCCAATAATTTACGCTATTAATGGATACAATTTTTTAAACGCACTATAGTTAATTTTTACGCTATTAATGCGCAAAATTTTTTTAACTCGCTAGCGTTATAGCGAAAAACAAATTCTTTTTAACGTCATAATCTCTATATAATTATTAAAATTAACGACGGCGTATACGTTATATTGTAAATTTTGAGCGTCACAAACACAGAATAATTCCCCTGTATTCAGGTCACGACGCTTCATCCGCCGGCTTTATTTATAAGCGTCGTTACACATCCGTATCAATTAATCGACAGCGTGCGCGGATCGAAAAATTCGAAAGTTCATTCCACAAAGCCGTATCAAGATCGCGCGTAAACCCGAAATAAAAGTCGCTTTTAAAACAAAACGATTATACAACTCGCTCACACACACACGGCGGTTGGCATTGCTTCGCAGGATTGCTGGAGTCACGTACGCCGCGACAGCGGAGCCTCGACCCAACACTCGACCGAGAGAGACAGGTCGCGGAAGAGCAGCAGCTACAACAACGGTACGCCGCCAGCCATCGTCAGGCACTACAGCCCCGACAGCGACAGCAGCAATAGTCAAACGGATTATAGTCCTACGTGTAACTCGAGGTGCGACGAATTATTCTCTTTCGGCTCTTTTGCTTCGAAGATGGAACTGTACGTCGAGTGTTGAAGAAATGAATGCACTTTTCTTTAGTCTAGAATTCGAAAAAAAATTTTTTAAGCTGTAAGAGCTTTCGGACTAGTGGGACTTTCTATTGTAAGCCAAGAGACGATGAAAAATGTCGAGGAACGTGGGAAATATGGAATGTTTATTATTTTCTTTTTTTTTAAAAGGCATATTTTTTTAAAATAAAGCTCTTTTGTAATACTTTATTCTAGGATATAACTCGAAATTTTATTGGTGACTCGACAATGTTCATAGTTGTTATTAATGCAGTATTTTGACACACTAATTTTTTGTGAAAAAAAACGTAAAATGACTCAAAAATATGGTTACTAGTAACTTTTCCCATGTTCCTCTATGCACTTCTGACAATCTTTCGGTTCCCAGAAGAAAGTCTAATCGGCCCGAAACCTCTAGCTTTAAAAAAGAATTTCGATTTCTAGACCAAAGAAAAGTGAAGTTTTTTTTTTAATTCTACATTTACTTAATTCAAAATTTTGTGTTTATCCTTCTTCGGTCGGGCTGTGAAAAAAATCTTTTTTAATGCACGATAATATAACAAATGTTGGCTGTGTGATTTTTTAGTTTCAATCTGTATACAGCTTCTTAAAACACGTACGCGATAAACATTTTTTGATAAAAATGCACAATCGCTGTTTTCTTTATGGACTTAATCAATGGATAATCAATAGATAGACAAGTTAAATGCAAGGCTACCAGAAGCATATTAAGCGAACCATTGTCAACAGATTCTCAGACGGATGGAAGGAGGGCCGAGGCCGGCCGATCTTGCGCTCGAAGTCGGACATCAGCGACCGCTACTGGCGCCACGACTCGTCCGGAGCGCGCTCGGGCCCCAAGATCCCAACGCGACCGCCTCGCTCGATGACCCAACTCGAGTCGTTCTTCGACAGGCTCGGCTTGGACTCGGACAACTTCCAGCACATAACCGAGCCGTCGTCCAAGACGAGCTCGCCCGTCTTCTTCGACAGCGTCAGCTCCGTCGACTCGGCTCTCGGGCTGTACCCCTCGTGGGCGGCCAGCAGCGCGGCAGCTGCGGCTCAGTCCCAGGGCCAGTGGCTGCCCAACAACAACGACGAGTGCATCGTCGGGCCGAATCAGAGAGCCGGCGACGCGCCCAGCATCGTCGAGAGAAACGCCAGAATTATCAAGTGGCTCTGCCAGTGCAGGAAAGTTCAGTTTGGTTACAGTTGAGCGCTGGGTGTGTGACGCGTCATTGCGGGATCGAGGGAGTCGATGCGGCGGAAGACATGGATGATCGCAAGATTTTTTTTCGGGGAGTGGTGCGCTTTTATGTACTGGGGAGGGGGGGGGGGAAGGGGTTATTTATTATAATCGTAAATGCCTTTGATCGTTCGTTGCGTAAGGCCATTGACACTGATTACATTTTGTTTGCACGCGCGCTTTAATTGAAATATCGCGTTGAATTCTTGTTTGATAAATATTTTAAAATTTAACTTATGACTTAAACGTATTGTTTGAGTTAAAAAAAATTTTATGATAATTGATAAATAGCTTTATAAAAATTAGAATGGCTGCAATGAACGATAGATTGTTTGCCTTGTATAGCTCAGTTACATCGTACACAAAGCTGTGCGATCTTAAAACTGTTGTTTTTGAAAATGCTCGGATGAAGTTTCAATTAGTTTATATAGCTATAGTATATTAAAATATTTTAGTATTGAGGAAAGTATCAAAGTCGCGAGTGTTCGTAAGTGATAGGAAAGTGTTGCGGAGCGTGTAGAAACTGTAGATAATTTAAATTTTGAGAAACGTTAAAAGTGCTACTTTTTCAATGTTCTGCAATGCAATATTACTTCTAAAGCTGTTTCACAATAGAAAAATTGTTGCGATTATTCATGTCTCGTTTTTTAAATCATTAGTTTAAGAAAATTCAATCTTTGAATCTGGATGTACGCATATTTACTGTCTGTTCACAATTCAGTCAATTTATAGTGTTTTTCAATCGTATAACAGCGAGAAATTCTCGTTAAATTAAAAACTGTTGAATTTTATTACACTCAAAGTTCCATAAATGATTCAAAAAAATAAAATAATTAGCTATGCGAACAACTTCGGTTATAGAACAGAAAAACGAATTCGTTTTAGCATAATATTACTATAAGAATAATCTTTTATTAGTCTTTTTTCATATAAGTTAACTTTTTTAAACTTTAAAGATAATTGATATTATATAAAAAACGAAGAAAAAGAAAGAAGCGTCGGAAATGTTTGTGCCATTTACACAATGTAAAGTGCAGAGATTTATTTTTATTATTAATGTCTGGTAGATTTGACCATCAAACGAAATTACGAATCTCAATACTTTCGTTCATATTTTTCGATATCTCATAGGTTTTGTCATAGTTTGTACATATATTTTTTAGATCACTAGATAAGATACATATTCAAACTTCGAATATTGTGGTCACTTATTGATTAACGTGTTGCTTTTTTCCCCGTAATTGTAAATGTGTTTGTTATTAATTATTATTATATATTACAATCTATTATGACGAAAGTACGTTAGTTTTATGAGAGATGTTGAAAATGAAGTTTATACAAGGCGTGTTTATCGTGATAAAAAGAAATTTATATTGAAGCAAGTAATTTGTTTGGCTTAACTACGAAAGGGGAATATATTTACACATAACATTTTTGAAGTTGGAACTTTGTTTTTTTTTTTAATTTTGCAATTAAGAAAAAAAGAAACAGCTGTATCGCTAAATATTTGAATTTATTTAACTAATGAAGATAAAAATAGTGTTTTGACAATGAACTTAAAGGAAAATGTTGCCTTTACTTGCTGGTCTTCAAAAAACCGCAAACGTGAAAAAAAACACTCGTATAAGGTTAATTTTTACTATACAGTATACCTATTAAGAAAAGTATAGGCGCCTGCTTAGATATTATACATATAGTTGTTGAGTGCGAGCGACGGTCGAATAAATTCCATTACAATAGAATCGATTAGTATATTTTGAGGAATTGATATAATTAAATTCAACTTATTTCAAGGAGAAAAAGAATTAAACTTTGTAGCAGGCGTTGCATAGATCATTTTAAGAAAAAAATAATAATAAAAGACAATCTAGCGTTTGATATATTTTTTGAGCTAATGTGACAACGAATAACGCATCTAGTTTTTAAATGTATTTTCTGAAATCTAGCGTAACAGTCTTTTTTTTGACTGTCGCTCGTGTGCAGACGCCGACTCAGCGTAATGATTGTTTTACGCGTAACAGCGATATACGCGTGTCAAGGAAAACTCAAATTTAAAGAAAAAGATGCCTCGTTCTCCTTGCCAATTTTCTGCTATTCCCTAGCTTGCATACAATCATAAAAAAGAACATGCACTTTTATATATCACTCATTTCTAGTTGCAAAAATATTATTATCATTTGCAATTTTAAAGTTATAATACATCATATTTCACACTAGATATTTAATTTTTCATGGAAAAAAGAATATAACTTCATTCCATTCTAAAACTTATAAATAGCATTATTGTTTTTAAAATCTTACTGATGCATGAAAACTATTACAGTATAAATTGTTGTAATTTTAAATATGGATTTATTCGTAAAATATCAATAATGCACACTCTTTGTTTACCTATAAAATAAAATATCTAATGTGATATGATTCTTACAGCGAGTGTTATTGATTTTTTATTATTAGTAAACTCTCGAATTCTGATTTTTGACATCTTTACGCATACGATAATGCAATTTTTTCTCATCGTGAAGACTACAATAAATCATCGATCATTAAAAAACAAAAAGAATATATTTTTAAATTTTAAGAAAGACGCAAATAAATTGCTTATTTTAACATATCATATAATAATTTTTATATAAGTAATATTCAGAAGTTCAACATTTCTGCGATAATAATTACACAATAATTACATGATTACATGATAAATAGTAGTAAAAAATCAGTAACTCTTTATTTTCGATGAGATTCATCAATGAATTTTGTAACAATATTCAATCTGTGCAAATTAACGTGTATATAACGCGTAAACCTATATATTATTAAACTTTGTGCATAATGAGAAGCATAGCAGACAACAAATGTAGAATTAAAAATATCTAAAAATAATTACATTACAAGTAGATTCCTAGCCAGTATTTACAAAATTCTGTAGGCTGAAAACCATTCGAAACAATATCTTTAACAAAACGGTATTTGTCTTTCGTCTTTGTGCACAAATTTAAAGAATAATTATTTCATGACTTAAGGATTGTTTTGTGTTCCATGGACCTCAAACTACTTATACACTGCGATTATTAATTAAATATTATTATTAATTTACAACTTCTTTAAAAAGTAATGTTTGAAATTTCATTTGACTGATGCATTCAAAGTTTGATTAACAGATACAACATGTAATCGTTAAAGAAAGCACGACTATACATTTTGTTAACAATAGAGGTCAAGTACAATATACTTGTAATTTTAAACTATTTACTAATATTTTTTTCAGGAATCAAACACTGTCGATCTGTGAATTACTTGAAATATTTTTGACATTCCACTGCGTGCATATTCCACGAGTATATACACCAATACTCGCTAGCACGATTTTCAATTTTAGAAAAGTGAAAATATACGCGTGTATGAAGTGGAATGCGAAAACCTATATACTCAAAATTTGCATTTAGCATGTTGACCAAATACTTGTTAGGAAAATATATTATGTAATGAATTGTCGACGTAAATATTGTAACTTAAAGTTCTCGCATAATAACTCACTCTGAAGAATACTACTGCTTTTTTCATTTAACAAATGATTTTAATAATATGTCCAAAATTTAATCATTCATTTTTGAATATATAAATATATTCTTCAGTGGATTTGACAAATCATTATTTTGGGCAACAAATTTATGTGGTTATCTTACAATATAAAATAATATTTATGTACAAAAAAGTTTAAAATGTCTTTATACAAAAGCGTCACAAAATTGTAACAATGATAAAACATAGACTGTCTTTTTATTATGATAATTACATTCAACAAAATCAATAAAATAAGTAGTCAATCTAGACGTATTATTGTTACGGATTCACATAAATAAATTAATACTTGCCATTTAATATGTAGAAGAAAGGAAAATTAATGTTTTATCTCTGTTGCAAATTTTTTCCAAGTATCTTTGAAAGTCATCCATTTGCTTAAAAATAAATTTTCGCTCAATGAAATTTTTCATAATGTTGAAATATTTGTCTTTTAAAATGAAACAATTCAAGTACCTTCATGATGATATCCGGTCAGAAATTGTTGCGTATTAAATATGGTATTGCAAAGGTATATTTTAATAATGCTTGTAAAACGATACTTATATTGGTAAATATCTTTGTATGACTTTATTTATACAAAACATTTGACTTGAAATCATTTTTTTTTGTGGATAACTATTCACAATAATTCGGATAAAATCGATTTGAACAGGGTAACTTTAAGTGCGTAAAAACGATGAAATAAGGAGATTGCAAGATGCTGCGTGAAGTAATGGATGAGATAATTTAAGCCCGTACGTATTTTTCTGATAGAAGATGGACCCTAAGAGCGAACGAAGACGTTGCTGCACTTCGAGTCTTCAACTCAATGCACCTGTGCAACAACACAAAGTCTACTCTACTTAGAGATTTCTATCCGCTATGTTTGTGATCTTTAATATTTTTAAAAAATATTGTTACAACTTATCAAACTTTCATTGCTTTTTTTATAATCTAGTCACGTAGAGAACGAAAAAACACTATGTTATACATTTTAAATAATATTATTATATTTCTTCTGTATATCATCGAACCGATGTATATTGTATAATCATTTAATGAAAAAAGTCCTTGAATACAAGTGCAATAAAATACAAGTTACTAAAAAATATTGTTTTCAATCTTTTTATCCTTAGAACTATTTATTACTTTTCAGAGGAAAATAACAGTACATTTAAGTAACTTATTATTAATTCATTTATTAAATAAAAATATAAACAGATTTTTAATATACAAAAGTGTCAACAGAATTTAGTGTTTATCTAAATGAGCATAAACTCTTCTCAACTTTTCTCGCTTTTTTTTATTACCATGTTTATTCTGTGTCTTCCATGGCTTATCTACACTGTACAGACTAGTCTGTGACCCCATTATTGATGAAGAATCATTAGATGTTGAATTCATTATTAATTTTTTCCCTTTCTTATGAACTCCAACAATAGGAATTTGGAAAAATTTCTTATCTAATTCATCCGTTTTTCTTGATACAGGTTTGTTAAGAAGTACATTAGAAGATGTATGAGGTTTCTTTTCAGTTACAGTAAATTTATGAAATTCATCCTGAATATGATCTGGTGGCGCTTTGCAAAATAATAATTTACCACAAATAAAGTCCTTGAGAATATATCTTGCTGACCTTGCATTGTCAGGCTGACCATTTTGAGTCATAAAACCTCTGTTATATCCATGGGCATTTAAAATTTCTTCAGATGTTGGTGAACGATCTGGATCTTCTCCTACTTCAGGTAAGGGAATCATAATCCCATATTTTTCTTCAAGAATGTGCCTTGGTATTAATGAACCCAAAAGTGTGACTGGTGCAACATGATCTCGTAATTGATTGATAGGTAAAATACCATTTAATACCATTTCAGCCTTTGTACTGACAAAACTTGGCATAACAAGACCTGGACAATCACATAGCATTAAGTCACTGTCCAAGAATATCGTTTGAAAATGTTTAGTTTTGCCTGGGGTTGTTGAAACTGAAACTTTTTTATGTGTTAATAAAGTATTAATGGTTGAACTTTTACCCACATTAGGATATCCAACAAGTCCTATTGTTGTTATGTTATTTTTACAGGTTTTGGCTGGTCGCATTGTTCTAAATAACTCAATCAGTTCATCTCTGCTCAATAGATTTGATGAGTTTACTTCTTTATGATTCAAGGTTACATTATCTAAATGTTTAACAAGTTCAGGATTTTCTGCTTCTTTATTTTCATCACTTGATTGTTTTTCATGTGTATTCTCAAGTTGATTTTGTTCATTTTCTAAATTACCTCTTCTAGTATCTTGTAAATTTACACTATTTTTGTTTTCTATTAAGTCATTACTTGAACTTTGCATAGACTGTGAGATTTCCTTGTTAGTTTCTGCATTTGCAATGCTATCATCTATTCTTTCATCACAGTCTTCTTTATTAAGTATATCTGAGCCAGATTCCGATTCTTCATCATCATCTGTTTCTGTGTCTTTGTCTTCTTCATCTTCTTCTGGTACTGCATCATCGACAATCTTTTCTTTTTCAGCTGCCAAAGTAGCAGAGAAAAAGGCAACTTTGACATTAATTTTGTTGAAGTATTCAGCCCATGTGAGTCTTTGTTCTGGAGTCAAAAAGTCAGCTTTATTGATTAATATCATATTCAATTTATTGGGATTTATTTCTTTAACATACTGCTCCAAATCTTCACACCTGAATAAAAGAGGATTACGTGCATCAACAATCTGTGCAACAACATCACTTCGCTCTATAACTCTCCATAACTGTCTCCAAAATTCTAGATTCTTTTCATACGGCGTCATGAGCAGATTGTCTTTCTCTTGCAAGACGGAAAGCTTCTTCCTCCACTCCAGAAACTCCTCCTTTTCTTTTGTTTGTAACTCATGAGAAGTGGTGGATTTGTCCCATTTGGGTCTCCTAGGAATCTTCAGTAGCCCTTTATTTTCTTCGTGTAACTTTAAGATTCCTTCCTGCTCCTCTTTCGACGGCAGATCAATATTATTTTTCGTATTCACAAACTTGATGTTCAATTTCTCGGCTTGGAAATCTGTGTCAGCCAGTTCTGCGGTGGCCAGAAATTCCTGAAAAGAGCTCTCTTCGGTGACCGACTGAAGATTGAGTCTTCCCCAATCGTAGCCATCCTGCATGTCCACGGTGTGGAGAAAATCGTCTCCATCGCGCTTGTTATGTTTACGAGGACCAAAACGATCTTTTATCAGTGCACGTCCGAGATTGCTCTGCTTAACGCTTCTCTTGGACATATTTGTTTACTATTCGAATCGCCGTGTAATCACGTGTTGTCATACTTGACGCAACGATTGCGTTGCTTTCTCGGCTGTTCGATGACACTTGAAAGTCACTGAATCCCCGGCAACAGCTCCTGCAACAACGAACCCTCTTAATTAATCTTCTTCAATGCAAAACAGATGGGCGAACACGGAAAATAAACAAAAGCCCCCGACAACAAACCTCCTCCCCGTAATCCCCGTTGTAGGTTGGACGAGATAAGTTTCTAACCTCACTTATATCACAAGTAAATTTTTAATTCGTTCGTTCTCCGCATCGAATGTAAGATGGCGTTGTTCCGCTCTTGATTTGACACGTTTCCACGGACTGGCCAGTTGGCCACGGAACAGTCTGGCGGGCAGCGCGCACCGAGCCTCATATACCCCCTATATGTGCGGCCAGCAGCAACGTCCTCCCCCGCTGCTGCTGCGACGTCTCCGATGATCCGCGCCGTCATTGCTGGACTTGCACCATCACGGATACGCGCCTCCCAAGCAACATGACGACGCAGCGAGGTCCCCACAGGCTCGCGGCGAGCCTCGGCCTTCTCCTGCTGTTGGTCCTTGGCTGCGACGCCAAGATTTCCGACAAGCGACTCTGCTACGACGAGCAGTGCTCCGGTACGTAATTGAAGCCATACTTTAGCCTACTTGCGAACGGTAACTCGCGCTACTGCTTTGACATATTTCGAGTGATCGTCGGAGGCGAATTGGATAGAGATTGTCCAAGGTCTCATGCGAGTGTGATTCGATTGTGTTGCAGTTGTGGTTGCGCTGGGCAGGACTATGGTGCCGTATCACTCTAAGGATAAGGATGTCTTGAGCTTTCCGGCCAATACCCAGGTGAAGATATTCAGTAAGGAGGCTGGTAGCAGGATGGATCTTTGGGGCATTGAGGTAGGTGTAATGTCATTTACAACAGGGTTTCTTCAGTAGATTATGATTATTGATTTGTATTAGCAAGTCGCTAATGGTTTTTATCTGTTGATGATCTGTATTTCTTTTAGGTTTTGAATAAACGAGGTTTTGCTCCAAAGCAGTTTATCAAGGAATACAAGGTATATCATGGTAAAAGTAATTTGAAGTATGAAGTACCAACAGAAGAAATTAATGAAACTGAGAAAGCTGAAGATTCATCCAAAAGTGTCAAGAGTGATGAAGTCTCCGAGTTCACACAGGAAGATAAGAAAGCAACCGAAGCACCAGCAGCAGATCCTTTAGTCCAAAATATCCAAGACAGCATTTCACCAGATCAAGTTTCTCCTTCTTATGACTCTATTTATGATGGGACTGTATTGCCTCAGGAAAATGATGTAGCACCTCCTCCACCAAGTTATTCTACTCAAACTCTACAGGATAACATGAAGGCAGATGAACAAGTGCGACTGAACGTGTATCCAAATATTATTGCTTCCACATTAGATGCTCTATCTGGTATTTTAAATAGTGTCGAGGATTCTTCTGAGACTGATAGTCTAGAGGTTAACTCGTCAGAGAAAGTCACAAGCGAAGATGTAACAGAGAAGACGCCTAAAATAGAAAAGGCTGATGAATCTAGTCCTAATTTTGAAGAAAACATTGCAGTATCACAGGATATACCGAAAAATGTCAGTGAAGAAATCACTGAAGAAAAAGTTTCCCCCTCACATGCTGCAGATGAAAGTGTTAAACATAGTGAAAGAATTTCCTTGGTTAAGAGTGAGGCCACTGAAAACAGCACTAGTGAAACTAATTCATCAACAGAGTCCGAAGAAGAAGAAGACAATGATGAAGATAAGGAGAAAGATGGAACTGATTCGCAGGAGCAAGTACCAGAAACTTATCAACAGATCGTGGTAGCAGAAGCATCTTCTGAAGAAACAAAAGAAAACGTTGCAAAAGCAGAGGAATCAGTTACTCCTGATCCAATCGAAAGTTCTGCAGAGGAACTTCCCTTACCGGAAGTAAACGAAATTTCTAACACCGATGCCTCAGAAGAAGTCCAATCTGTTGTATCGGAGAATCTTCAGAACGACACTGTGCCAAAGCAAGAAGAAATCCTTCCCGTTCCCCCAAGCCTGGACAGTCCCGTGATTAACAGTAGCGATGCTTCGGAAGCAACGCCCGCGCCTCAGCAGCCAATTATAGATAAACAAGAAGCAGAGGAGGCGAACGACTCTTCCGTCACTTCACCGCCGAAAGCCGACGATTTCGTACCTCCCGAAGTGCCTTTAACGCAGCAAGAACCGGTGCAATCGGTCGATCAACCTTTTATACCCAACGTGCAGCCGGACGCTGTTCCAGAGACGGAGATCGTGGAGAACGTGACCGCGCCGAGTTTGCTCGTCGAGGAGGCTATTCTGCTCGACGAAGCGCAGCGCGAGATCGGCGACAACGTGCTCCAGGTGACCAGCGAGACGATCCTCGGAGGTGTGCCTGCGTATCAGCAAAGCAACGATTCGACGATCGACAGTAGTAAAGAGGCGGACTCCAGCCACGAGCGCGTCGTGGAAATACCGACAACGCCGAGCTTCGGCGAATTTCTTGGCAATCGAAATTTGCTGAATGCTGGAAAAGGTTTTCAATACGACGATTGTACGTAATTTTTCAATTTTCCTTGGGAGGCGGGTTCTGATCGTTTTTCTCCGCTCTTCGTTCCAGATTCGGATGAAATCGGAGTAGACAAGATGGTCTACGAGGAGGACATTCAAACTACGACTTCTTCTGGAAGCGAGGAATACGTTACCACTGAAGCTAATAGGGAAGAAGAGTTCGCCAGTTTTAACGATGTGCCGCCTGCCAACAATGTTGAGAAAATAGGTATTGACTTTGCTGATTGTCTTGAAATTCGCGGCTGTCGTTGAAAATTCTAATTGCGTTGCTTCCTTTTTGCATCTAGTCTTGCCGCCGGAAACTTGTGATAAAATTCATGATTGTTCGAGCGATGTGAGTATCAATTCAGAGCATCAATTTAATGCATTGTTCAAATGAACGTAGTTTAACTGATAATTGATATTATTAGCATGCAAGACACCCCTATACTGCTGAAGAGAATGCAGTAACCAATGCCACGAAAATGGCTGATAATTCTGAAACTTTGTTATACGTTTGTCTTACGGCTGTGACGACTTTACTATTCTCTCTTGGATATTACTTTATAGAAGTGAGTATACTTATGGACATTATATTTTTATTGGATATTGATATGTAACTGTACTTGATACCTTATGACGTATACAAACAGAATAGGAGACGCGACGCATACCTCATAGGGAAAATTAACAATCTCGAGAAAGACTTGATGATAACAAGGAAAGAGTGTATCATGTTGGACGAAAGCTTTAAGTCTACGAAAACGAAGGTGATTTAAATTTGCAATGTTCAGATTTCATATTTACGTTTACTTTTACAATAACTTTAATTTTTACGCTGATTCAGTTGGACTCAATTGAGGATGAATCGTTTGGTTCTAATGAGATGGTGTTATCACTAAAGGATGAATTAGCTGCTTCTGAGGCAAGCACAAAAAATATTTTTTCTAACTTGTACTACGAGCTTAAATAGATCTAATAATTCGTGAATACGTTTTACAGAATGCTCGAGTAGAGTTGGAAGATCAAATTGCATCGTTAGAAAAAGAATTGGAAAGTACCTCAGAAGCCGGATTGGAATTGGAGCGTATGTTGCGTGAAATTTTGTCCACTCAAAGTGAAGAAAATAATCCTCTGGCTCAATCTATTGAGGACTTGCAAGTTCGTTTGAATGACCAGCAAGTCGCCAATGAGTCATTGACCAATGCTCTTGCCGCGAAATCCCAGGAGGTATATAGTTTATTTTTACTCTTTTAATTTTTAAAAAAGATCATGAATAAATGTTCTTCTTTTTACAAAACATTTTTTTGTATTGTATTGCATGCAGCTTGATTTCTATAAACTAGAGGTTTGACCGACTCAGAATAATTTTTTGGATAATAAATAATTGTTGCATTAATCAGTGTGAATTTTTTAATACTTTTAATATTATATTTTACAGAATGAAACCCTCACTGGCGATCTCACTGTAACCATAAGGAAGGTAGAGGAGTTGCAAGCAGAAGTTATGAAGTTACAAGAAGAACTTAAAGTTGAAACAAATACAAAGGTGCAATTAGAGCAAACACTGTCTGACCAAATTGAAAGACTTGAAATTCAAATTCGAAATGTAAATATATTAACAATTTGTTGATCCTGCAAAGTTGAGATGAGTTTTATGCTTTAATTTTATATTTTTTTGTTGTAGGTTACCGATGATAAGTATCATTTACGCAAACAATTTAAACTAAAGGAATTAGAAGTTAAAGAACTTAAGGGTGTTGTAGAACAATTTAATTCAGATAGTTTAGATTTCGATCGCTTGTACGAAGTTTCTCAAATCAAGGCTGAAACTGCTCATCTTGCAGAAGAAAATGATGAGTTAAAGAGCAAACTAAGTGAAGTAGAAGGTGCTCATCAATTACTTGAAGGTTTGTACCTTAATTTACGAACTGAATTAAATAAATACAATTTTTAAAATTTATCATTCTCTTTTCAGAGCATGTAAAACTTACAAGAGAAGAAGTAGATTTTCTAAGTGAACAATGTAAAGCTGCCGAAAAAGAGAAAAAAGATGCGGAAACACGGCTAGAGGTGTTGACTAAGTTCTTTGAAGACAAAGAAACCCAAAGACAAAAGTAAAACAAATTTTTTTTCTGTTTGCATGATATCGATATCTCAAATTATATATAATACAATATTGTTATTTTGAATTATTAGGGAAGAAGCGATTTGGCTGGAAAAGCAAGGCGAAGTATCATCTACAGTGGAAAGGATACAGACAATGCAAAATGAAATACTTAATTACAAGTGAGAAAACTATTGTTTTTATTTGAAATTTTAATTAATATTTATACGATTTCTTAATCATAATTTATCATAATGTTTACCTAACAGACAGCAAATAGAAATGTTGAAGCGAGAAATATTTGATCAAGAACGAGAGTACAAGAATCAAATATCGCTTTTGGAAACGAAGTCACATGAACAATGGGTATGTAAAAATCATCAAACATTATTTCTTTGTTTATCCAGTTTTTGCTTACATTGAAAATTTGTTGACTATAGTTGGCGGCGCGACAGAACGAACGGCGCTTGGAAGAAGTCAAGGCCGAATCGAGTCAGTTGCGTAATCGTCTT
Source organism: Philotrypesis tridentata (assembly GCA_018906965.1). Taxonomy (NCBI): domain Eukaryota; kingdom Metazoa; phylum Arthropoda; class Insecta; order Hymenoptera; family Pteromalidae; genus Philotrypesis; species Philotrypesis tridentata. The sequence continues at coordinate 2,315,885 of JACCIB010000022.1, forward strand.
ACCCTCGTGGAAAAGAATATAAACGACGGAGATCCCGAAGCTAAGCTACATCGTAAGTATTTTTGTTAACGCGAGGTACAAGCCGATTATGATTAAAAATCATTGAAATTGTTTGCGTCATCGAAAAGTAGTTGCCAACGCAATGTTTACAGGAGCAAAAAGTCAAATTTTGAACGACTGCTTGTTCAACGATATTCGAATTGGTCAAGCATGCTTTCGGTGTACAGACACGATACTTTCTCAGAACTAGTTTCTCCCAAGCTTTTGCAGTAAACCATTAAGTTGCAACTATGCGAGTAATGAAAATGTACTGATGCGCAAAACACCTCGTAGGCGCGGCTAACGGCGAGACACCCGGCAACGCCCACGCGCTCTTCGTCGGAGGTGAGACGTCGAGCTCCCCGCTGATGTTCGCTGCTGGCGGCACCTCATCCACGAACCTGCCACCGCTACCGCCGCCGTCCTACCTGTACGGACCTCCCGGCTCGTTCCCGCCGCCGCCTCCTCCGGGCTCGTTCCTGCCACCGCCACCACCGCCTCCCGAGCTTGTCGGCTCGCGGCCGCCACCTCTTGGCGGGGGTCGGCTCTCCTCGCCACCGCCGCCCGGAGGTGCCGCGGTCAACTCGCCGCCTCTCTCTCCACCACCACCGCTTCCCTCGCACATGCAGTACATCCATTCCCGGATGTTCGCCGACAGACATCGCTCGCCCCCGCCGTTGCCTCCTTTCGCCAGCGACGGACCTTTCATGAACAGGCTGCCTCCACCGCATTTCTCTCATCAATCACAGTCACAACAACAGCAACAACAACAACAACAGCAACAGCAACAACACACGGCAGGTAACACGCACAACAACATGGCCTGGCCATCCGAGGAGCTGCCACCTCCACCGAGGAACTCCTCGTCGGCCTTTCAACGCGCCAGAAATCACAAAGGTTTGACCAAGTTATCACAAGACTCTCTTGGCATGTGTGCAATTGTGCATGCTAAAAAACGGTGATGCACGATGACGAAGGCGAGGCGAGATTCGCGGATTTTTTTTAGAAATTACTGATTTTTCTTTTTCTACCGGTTTGGTAAGGTACTAACAGGGGGAAAACACTAATACCCACTTCATTTCATTTTTCAGTCGTTCATCAGAAATGTTTTTTTCTTACTTTTATTACAACTTTTGTTACTATTTTTATTATCTTGCCGTTTTCTGTCTATATGTTCCTTACTCTGCTTGCAAGGACGAAAACGCTTTTCTAAAGTCAGGCAGTTTTGGAGCACGTTGGAAGGAAATAATGCTAATAAGTGATGAATTATCAGGTGGCAAGATTTTGTTTTTTCGGTAGAAGTAGATACATAGGCCTATCTACTGTTTTTTTTTGTAATTTTTTTAATTTTTAAGTAGAGTAGACATTTTTGGTATTAAATATTAGTATGAAAATTGAATTATTTTTAATTATATCTATGTTTACATAGGTAAAATAATTAACAATATATTAACAACCGTATTGTGTAAAGTAGATTAGTAAGATCTGTAGACCTCGTTTTATTTTTATAAAAATATTAATTACTGTTTCGTTATTTAACAGGTTCCTTACATTCTTCTGGGGAGTCGCTGGATAAATCTCATCATGGCGGAAAAGCTTAGGAATGTTTTTTTTTATTTCGACGATTTGAAGAATGTTTTCGAGGTCGAATAATTGTTTATATATCAAAATGAATATTTTTGACACTGAAAGAGCCTTAGTCAGTACAATGCTAGTCATTGTTCTTTATAAGGCACATTCGGCACTGTAGGCAGTGCTTTCGTTGAAACTTAATCATGAACACTGGAAATTTGTAAAATATGACAGTAAACAATGACAGGTGATACATTTTCATTATATTTTTTTAATGCATGTAACCATTGTTTTTCATATATATATTTTCATTTTGAAATTACGCAAAGAATCGTTGAAAGTATTTGTCTTATTATGCGTTATTAGCGGTTCCGTTTAGTACAATAAATCTGTCAGTTTCGTCAGTGTTAAGTTAAAGTTTATCAACAAATTTGCATTTCTGTGTATGAATGTATGTACTTGTAAAAACCGTGCAGGAGCGATGATTATGATTTGTCAAACGGAATGTATGTACCAATCAAAGCTGTATCTATATTAAAAAAACTACAAAAATGCAATTGTTAAATATGATTTTAAACAAATTTAAATAAATTGTAATTTATTATTAACACTATTCTTTTTTCATAACAATAAGTTGAAAATTATACATTTATTTTTTTGCATTGCGCATTTCTTTTTTTTTTACAAGATTTTTATAGTACAAAGTGACATTGGTGCTAAGAATCAAGGAATGCGGCGAGCATATCGCGGTATTTAAAAATGTTTCAAGTGGCCTTAGAAACTGCTTTTAGAGTACAAAATTACTCCAGTTTCGATGTCATATTCTCATACTCCATAAGCCTCTCTACAAGATTATTAAAAAAAGTCCAGAACAACTTTGAAAGTCATCTAGTATCGCAGATTCTTGATTACGCCACGAAAACGACGAAGAATATGAAGAAGAATATAAGAACTGCGAAAATTTTAATCATAAGCCATCGATTATTGGTGACTGATTGGAAATATTTTAAGATTTCGGCATGGGCTGCACCAACGTTCATTTCAGTATCCTCGACATTGCTGTCTATCCTAAAATTGGGAGAAAAATTTTGAAGTAGATCCTTTGAATATATCAACATTAAATTAATTGTGTAACTTTAGCATACCTCTCCACCATTTCTTCCTGTTCCTTAACCATATGAGCTAATTGTTGAAAAATTCCACCCAGCTCCACTATAGTAGATTCAATATTTTGCATAGTTTCTGCCCGAGATTGCACATAGGAGTCCTTAATATAACATTGAAAGTCAATATCATTCTTAAATTAAAAAGGATGAATGAAAAAGGATAATGCTACTTACAGTGTCATCATACACAACTCTCTGCATACTCAGTTGTCCCATAGCTGGTTCAAGGTCTATACTAACGGAAGCACCAGAATCCTGTTCCTGGAGCAGTAGAGAACCTTGCTTTCCAGCCACTACGCTGGGAGGCAACATCGTCGAAACATGTCCATGAGAGAATTGTTCCCTTCTGCTCTGCTCTTCTCTCATTTTCTGTAAATGAAACATTTTTCTTGAGCATAAAATAACCTTAGAGTTGTTTGAACCCAATAATTCCTCATATCGATAGTCTACCTCAGAGCGCACTTCCAAAACACTCTTGAAGTGATTGGACATGTTGGCAAGTTTTGATTGCAGGGCCACTACAACCGAGGAGGAATGCGACGCTATGTGATGACCCTTGGACGAGCTGAATATCTCCCTCTGCTTTCTCCCCAACTCCTGCAATTTGGCAATTTGCTGATTCAAGCTACTCAAATCTGTCTTGATGATAGTCGTGAGTTCTTCGATCTCCATCTGTCTGTCGTCGAAGATTGACTTCTTCTTGGCGACTGAAACAAGAGGGAATCTCCCGGAGTAAAGCAGTAATTATACTCGCACTGTAAAAGACGTGGAGGGACAAGTGTGCTTACGCAGTGCAAGCTTCTCGAGCTTGGCGTAGGTGCTGGCAATGTTCTTGCCGATGTTCTTGGATATGAGCATGAAATTGGAGTAGCTCTGGAGATGCTTGGCCTGGCGAGGACTGCGCATCACCGCCGCCCTCGAGGCGGTCCTGCTCTGCAGCATCTCGATGGCGTTGCCGAATTCCTGGGTCCGGTCGCGCGACGTCATCGTCGTGGCTATCGACTCCTGCTGCTGGCCACCTAGAAAATGCTCCTCATTATCGTTCAGCCGGACAGCCTCGTCCTGGTTGTAGAAGCTCGTGGACGTCTGCTCCGCTGGCTCGGCGCCTACGCGACGTCGGCGCGCTGACATCGCATCGTCATCCTCTCGGGGACAGTTGGCAGCTGCGACATCGACTGCTCGAAAGGCGCTCCAGCTGCTGCTGTTGTTGCTGCTGCTGCTGCTGCTGCTCTCGTATTGTTGTCCGCGACGAGTAAGTTGGGACACGTCCACATGACAGCTTTCTCTCTCTTGTGCAGCTCGTTCTGCCCCCTTCTACTCAACTGTGCGAGCGATCTCTCTCTCGCTCCAGGCTTTCCTAACCTCACTTTTCGCGAGAAAATCTGCGCTATTGCAGAGGTTCGTCAGGTCTCAGGTCCTGACTCAGTTGCTCTCTCGCACTTCCTCCTGTATCTTATGTATTGTATTTGTATACCTATGTATACGTATTGTTCATTGTTGCTTTTTTTGTAATTATTGTCTTTAGAGGTTATTGCTGCACTGTAGATGACGCTACTGGAATAAAGCGGGAGACGCGGGAGTTTTAAAAACTTGCTGAAAGATTTTTTTTCGAAAAACGTTTATTTATAAATATAGTAATATAAATAAATTAATTATTTTCATGGTACATTAAATATTTTGTATCTTAATTAACTTCATAAACATTTAATTATTTATACAACATTATTTAAAATGCGTTACAATGTAAAAAAGAAAAAAAAACAAGCGATCATCTCAAAAGCGTTTACGATTTTGCTTGATACCCTCGTTTAGTAATCCCTTGTTCCTAGACAATATTTGGAGACGAGTGAGTTCGGTTTTTTTCTGAACCGTCTGCACCGAATTGATGAATTCAAGGCAGTTTCTCAATTCCCTGTTTTTCTCCTCTGATTCTTCTCTCAGTTGCTTCATCGTGCTTCGCATCAACTTTTTCTTTCTTCTCCGTTTTTCCCTAATTTTTTCTCTCTTCTCGTCGCTCACGAGCTTTCTCGATAACGATGAGTTTCCTGCAGCTTCAATTTGCAGCTGCGATTCTTGCGTTTGCGACTTTGGTGTCGATTTATCGTAGAGTTCCGTTATCTTAATATTTCTTTTCTCCAGTTTATCTGCTTCACGTAGCTGATAGTGCAATTTTTTGGCAACTTGTTGATCAACTGCGCAGTCGTTTGTATTACGATTTTCTTTCAGTACTTGCCTTTTCGTCGTTTCTTCTTTTCTTTTTTGCAGTCTTTCTGCTTCCTTCATTTCAAAGAGTTTTCTCGCTTCATCAATTTGTCTTTGATTTTCTCTAAACTGTTGGATTTTAGATTCTTCTTGTTCTAGGACAACCTTGCGTTTTTCGTCTCTTCTCTTTTGCAATCTTTCTGCTTCCTTCGTCTCAAAGAGTTTTCTCGCTTCATCAATTTGTCTTTGATTTTCTAAAAACTGTTGGATTTTCAATTTTTCTTGCTCTAAAATCATCTGTCGCGCTTCATCTTGTTTTTTTTGTAACCTTTCTGCTTCTTCCACTTCAAATTGTTTTCTTGCTTTATCTATTTGTTTTAGATTCTCTATAAACTGTTGCATTTCCAATTTTTCTTGCTGTAAAGTCATCTGTCGCAATTTATCTTTCATTTTTAATTTTTCTTGCCCCAGAATCATCTCTCGTTTTTCTTTATCTAATGATTTTTCGTTACTTTCAGACTTAATAATTTCTTTCGGCGTTAGATTCAGATTCTCGATGTTTGAATATGTTTGAGCTTCAGCTTTTAGTGAAAGTTCTGCTGCACTTTGAGATTTTTGATTTTTATCATTTATTTTTGATGGGCCATTCTTTTTCGTAGAAACATTTGGTCTAACAATTGTTATCGCGGGCGGTTCGTTCGAAGTTGGCAATGATTTCTCAGATGTCTCCTTAAACAACTGTGTTGTCATTTGCTCAATGTGCTCACGATTTTTTGCTTTATTATTCCTGTGCCTATTTTTTTTCTTCGGCTTCGTCGAAATATTTTTGCTATTCGGAGATTCAGCTACATCGTTTTCTGCGGCATCTTTTCGTTCTTTTTCAGCGTCAATCGGGAATTCAAACGTAGAAAAACTCTTCATACACAACATCTCATCTGTTTGACTGGGATCGTATCTGAAATGCTGAATACAATCACATTGACCACAATTCTCAAATTCATCCTCCTGGTCTGAAGTGTCAAAGGGAATTATTATCTTTGCAGAATTTCCTCTCGTACTTGACCCTGCGGTACATGTGGATTCGCAAGAAATAATATCTGCTTCCTCTTCCTCTGAAATGTTAAGGGTTTGATGTTGTAACTTCTCGTCTCTTTCTCTTTGCTCTTCTTCTCGCTGCCTAATTCTTTTACGATGTTCTTCCTTTATACGCTGATTAGGATTCATTGTTTCATCAGAATAAACTTCCGTGTCACGAGAATCTCCGAAATATTTATCGAATTCTTCATCTATTTTCGCCAATTCGTTAGTCTTAAATTGCAACAGTTCATTTTCTTGGCGTCGTCTTTCTTCTTCTTCTTCTCTTTGTCGTGCTTCCCTCATTCTGGCCTGTAATCTTTCCCTTTGGTATTCGAACTCACTGAAAACTCTGCGTCTTTCAACATCTTCTTCTCGTCGATTATTTGGTTCGTAGTAACGCCAATCATTACGATTTTGTTCTTGGTATGAATTGTACAAGGATATTCCTAGTGCAGTGAGTCCACCAACAGCCAACGCTGCACCGCTTAATGCAACATATTGACCAAAGTTACTCTTACTGCTATTGTTGCTCATTTTTTCCTGAAAAATAATTACAAGATTATTTCGTTAATTTTTGAGTTTGATAACACATAAAATTGATTTTGATATCGTGCATGTGTTAAATTCGTTTTAATGCATCGTTTTGTGTGCTGAAAGTCATTTTTTACGAGAAAAAAAATAGATATAAATTGTATGCACGAAATAAAAACTATAAAATATCGTTGGAGGATAGTATGCTATAAACTTAAATTTTATTCAATGTACGATTTTCATGCGCTTAATTACTTGTCAATTGTGATCGGTTTACGGGTGTACTTAAGTTGTAGTTTTAAAATCAAGTTACAGCTTGTTAAAATTTTTTTGTTTAAGTATTATTATTTTTTGTTTGTAAATAATTATCCAGCAGTTTCTTTCTATACAAATTTAATCTCTTATTATATTACCTCTTAGAAGTTAACTTCCCCCCCCCCCCTTCCTCCTTCTGCGCTCACTACAGGCGACAACAAATATTGCTACTTTTGCAGTACTCGTGACGTAGCTTTTCATGCATTGCAAAGCAAATTATAATTTTTTATGCCACTCTAAACTAAAAATTGCAACTTCATTACTGATTTCCAGATTACAACAGCATAAAATATTGTTTGGAGCTGGTACGTAAAGGTTTTTTTTTTCCAAAACTCGTTGCCATTACTCGACTTCGGTTGGTGCTGTAACTTCTCGTTTCGGAAATAAACCCTTTCTGTACCCGTTGCTTAATATATTATTAATCAAGCGTGTAAATTTATTCTGTATATTTAACCCCTGGTGAAAATCCGTATCATTTAAAAGTTAGTAAAAACCTTTGAATGGGCCAATTACGATTATAGACATCACAGCACAATTAAGTAAGAACAATTGATAAGATTAAACAAAATTGTTTACGATTGTTCAAATTAAAGTAGATAAATATAGGAGATATCGTAGAATAAAATAATTAGTTTCAAATTAACTTAAAGTGTAAAATCGATTCATTACAGCGATCTTCGAATAATACTTACGTGTGTTTGTTGGTAAACAATTTGCTAATTTAATTTAGACTTTGAATTAGGAAGAGATTAACTATTTAAATTTACAGACATATTGATGGATTTAGCTATCATTATAACATAGCGGCGTTTAATCAGATTTATTTGCACTATAACAGAAAAAAATATAGTAAAATACAAAGTAACTAAACAGATTCTTGCTTAAATATAGTAGCGTTTGACATGTCATACGCTCAACGTACAACTGATGCAAAAGCTGTGTTATATATAACGTTCAGCTTGAAAATCCCCCTTTTCAATCAACGTAACAAGCCTAGTTTACATGTGATGTTTTGAAATGTGAAAATAATATAAAATGTAAGTATTGTACGATATTCTATCACAAATAAACTCTTTATTTAGTTAAGACACTATTGTTTAAGTTTATATGCCACGAAATATTTTGTATTTGTATAATACTGTTGATAAAAAATTTGTCCAACAGCGAAATGTATGATCACGAACCGTTTTCATTTCAATGAACGGAAGTCGGAGACACCCCATAAATTCATATCGTCGCGGTGTATTACCTTGGACTGTTTTCTTTATTTATGTATTAACTGAAATCTATTAATTAATTCATGATAAAAAATACCGAGTTTCATTTCTTATAAAGGTACAAGAATTCGTTGAATGAAAAAATTGCGGAAATTAAATTTAAAAATATTTTAATTTTTTTTTAAATACAAATATAGTCTTTGTATATAAATATTCGCATGTCGTATTTCAATACAGTTTCTTTATTTAATGTAATTGGGAAGCAGCAATCATTGCTTGATTGCTGAAAAAATTAATGAATTCAGCAAATCTAGAGTAACAATATTGAGCTTGACTCCAAAACCATCTTAAAATAATGGGTAACCATATTTTTAACTGATTAACGCATGTTATAATTAACGTATTACATAAAAAGTCGCACACGTAAAACATAAATACGATCACGTTTTGTAGAAGCTCATATTCAGTATTGTTAACCAAGAACTCAGCATAATTTATCAAAAAAATGCTTTTTAACTTCATAACATACTCGCTCAATACATTAACAAACATTTCACAACTTCTTTCAAGATTGAATTCCTCTTCACGTTGATAAATTCTAACAATGTATGTACATGCTGATATAATATTTGACCACAGCTGATGATGAATGTTTAATCTATACAAATCGTTTAATGATTGTCTTAATCTCCGCCTTAATTGTTCTCGTTGAAAAAATTGTGGTCTAAAGTTTGTCTGCTGCTCTAATTCTTCAAAAAAATCAGCTATGAATTGTTGAGCTGTTGTTCTGTTATTCTGTACATGAATAGCCTAAATAAATAATTTTTGTACAAATCTTTATAGAATAAAGTAATTATAAAATAAATAAAACATACTTTCATAAAATTACTCGTAATAGTCTCATACTTACCATATTTACACTATATTGAAAGACTCTCGTCGCAACTTTCAATCAATTATTGTAATTTTTACAGTATTTTAATCCTACAAAAAAATTAAGCAATAATTGTCTTAAAATCATAATATTTAATAAAATCATTATGACATTAACAACATATGTTTACCTTATTGCATTAAATACAATGTTCTTCTCAAAACTGTATAGCCATTCTACTTCTTACATATCTATAAATGTTTATATATAAATGTACTTTATAATATAATATATACGCATTCAAAATGCATTAAATACACTGTACAGTATATCTATACGTATAACCTGTAAAAGATTCCTCTTTTATTTCAAATCTTGCTATTATGTCAATCTGGTTTTGAAAAATATTTCTTTCAGATATTGTTATTGTATCGAATCAATTCGTAGAAAAAAAATATATAAAAAAAATATGAAATACCGCGAATTATTATTGGTATAATAAAATATACAATACAAGCAATAAAAGTTATTTTTTTTATTTATTATCTTTGCGTTGCAGTTAAATTGTGCATACAGTTCATAATAGAATTGATTGCGACTTTATCTCGAAAATATATTCATTATAATACGGAATTGACTTTAATTAATATCAGTGTCATAGATTTACGTGTATTTACTGGTAAACAATGCATGTTGTCACTTGTCACTTAATTGCAGAGTTAGAATCAAAAGGAAGTATATATTTATAGTTTATTTACCTTCTGTCATAGCAAGAGTAGACAAATGTAGCTTGAACGATGTTGCTTTCAACGCGTACACAGTTGCATCTGCGGGTCTGCGTCAAGCTGACTTGAAATTTCCCTGTTTCTTTCAACGCAAAAAGGCTAGTTTTCATGAAGCGTATACATGCTAATTTGCAAAAAAATGTGCACCACTATAGCCAGTGCAGATCTTTTACCGACGGAAAAGCTCGATTAACATTCATCTTCTTTCAAGTAGATGTCACTAAAAGCTTCTTTCGGCGGAAAAATGTTCAATCTCTCCTGATGACGGTATATTATATCGATACAATATATCTTTACATGTTTGGTATTTTCGCATTTTAAGGTGTAGTGAAGTTGCAAACGATTATGTTTCAACATGAGACATATAGTTTATTTATCAAAAGCTTAATCTAGTTATTATTTTATTTTGCATTTAACATTGCAAAGCTGAATTTATTTCAAAAACCCAAATTATTAAATTTTTAGAAAAAAATTAGAAACGTAGAAAGTAACAAAAAAATAAAGTAAATTTTTGCATATTCTCTTTTTCGTGATAAGGCTATGCATATTTTAGTAGCATTTCATTCCTTTTTCTCCAACTGGCTCTTCCCGCAACTGCGAAATACTTCTCAAATTCTTCATCTATTTTGGCCAATTCGTGCATTTTTAATTGCAATACTACTTCTTCCACCTTTTGTCGTGTTTGTCGCTCAGCTTCAGTCTGTCGTCCTTCTCTATCTTCTCGTTGTTGAATTTTTTGTTCCCTCTCTTCCCTCATTTTGGCCCCTAATTTTCTGCCTTCACTCTCGAAGTCATTGAAAGCTCGGCGACTTCTTTCCTCTTCTTCTCTTTTTTCTTGTTGTTCTCGACGATATCTCTTCGTTTCACATTGACGATCGTTGTGATTTTACCCTTCTTGGTTTGAAATGTACGCGTTCGCAGCTGTTGTGATGTCGTTGCTGTTAATGCTATAATAGCTCATCTTGTTCTGAAATAATTGCAATCACCGCAAATATATATTTAAACGAAATTTTTTCAAACGATCAATCGCAGTTTTCAAATCGAAGGAAGATATACTTATAACTCACAATTTATACTTGCAGTAGTTTATTTATCAGGTGCTTATATCAGACTGATACCACTATTTTGATACTTATATACATGTATACTTATTCAACGTGCGACTGCTACTGTATGGGCTACTGCCTTCAAAGACGAAGATACGGTCAAACGGTGAACTAAACAAAACTGCGGCACTACTTGCGCTTTTGCATACTGTAAATACAGGTATAGTTCGTGTAAAGCAAATACCTATGAGTGTATTGGTTAATTTGAACATAATCTCTTTCTTTCTAGAAAATAAAATACCAACGTTTTTATGAGCCAGTTTAATACAAATCATTAGTCTTGGTTTAATTTAAAAAATTGTAATTAATTAAAATTATGTTCAGTTTTTAACATTTTATTTACTGTATAAGAGTTTACAGTTACAAGATTTACAACATTACTCAAATGTTAGTAAGTACTTTATTGATGGGTGAGTGTAATCATTGCTTGATTGTTCAAAAAGTTGAAAAATGCAGAAAATCTTACGTAGGTATTGTACACTGTGTTCAAACACCATCTTAATAATATAAATATCCACATTTTTCATTTCTCTGCCCCTTTTACAATTAACTTATTACATAGAAATTCGCTTATGTAAAGCAAACATACAATTAGGTTTTGCATGTCGATCTGGCCAATAAAATCAAGCAAGATCAGAGTGGCAGTTTTCAAGAAAACACTTTTTAAATTCATAACATAGTTGCTGAAAACATCAATAAACACTTCAATGTCTCTCTCCAGATTGAATTCCTCTTCACCTTGAAAAATTCTAACAATATATACACACGCGGATATTATTTGCTGCCAAAGAGTTTGATGAATGTTTAATCTATACAAATCATTTAGTGATTGCCTTAATCTATTCTGTAATTCTTCTCGTAGCAAAATTTGTGGTCTATAGCCTGTCGCACATTCCAGGTCTTCAAAAAAGTCGGCTATGTATTGGCGAGCGGTCGTTTGAATAAATAGTGTTTATGTAAATTTTTTAATAGAACTGCAATATAAAATACAGTTGTCAAGTGACTTCTGATCGTTCTCATATACGCACTATATCCATATATTTCAATCAGCTTAATTGCTCAGTTAGATTAGACGAAGTTAGAATCAAGGGGGTCTGAAGCCTAAAGTGACCGGTCAGTAACGACGCAGCAGAAAACTACTCAGATCTCAAATAATATAACGAATTAAGAAAAACCAAGAAATACTTGCCTTTCGTATTGGCATTATTTCTATTATTACGCAAAGTTTTGAATCAAAATATTTAGGCATTGGAGAGAAAAGCTTATCCGAAAATCAGTAGCTTTCAGCAGAAGTAAGTTACGTCAGATTATTGATTTTCGGACAAGCTTTTCTCTCCAGTGCCTGAATATTTTGATTCCAAACTTTGCACGCAATGATATAGATAATGCCAATGCGAAGGGCAAGTATCTCTTAGTTTTGCATAATTCGTTACATTATTTGAGATCAAAGTATTTTTCTGACACACCGTTAGTGACTGGTCACTTCATGGGTTTCATACCTCCTTAACTCTAATTCGATCAGACGGAGATGGGCAGGTGCCTATTTATTTTCTCTTGTAAGTAATGAAAGTACTTAATAACAGTTTTATCAAACGTTTACAGCTTATGGACTAAAATTTAAAATACTCCATGTTAAATACAATTAAGGAAATAAACACATTTTATTGTATAATTTTTTTTATTGAAAAAAGGACATTATTTAATGACATATGTATCTTACGTATCAATAAAAATCATTTTTACGAATTCTCATTAAAATATGGTCTTTACATTTTGCTTGGTCTATTATCGACAGACACTGTCAGAAGTATTTTCGATAGAATCTCAATTAAAAATACACACTCCCTACTCGTTCCTCGCAACTACAAACTACGGAATAAAAACGTTACTGTATTACAATAATATTATGTATAATGTAAAGTATGTATACAGAGTAAAGGCAACAAAATAAAGTATCTTTGTTATCACTACGATCTCGCGATTTTGAAATCAATAAAAATCATATGAATAATAAACGCGAGCAAAACCGAGGCTGCACAACCTATTCTTCAACCATCTCGAGTTCACCCTTTTTATTGTCAGCTTTTATTAATCCCCTTAAACGTCTATACAAAACGTGTGGTCCAACATTTATAATTGTAATTGATTCCGCAGCGCAAGTCGATGTCGGAGAATAGATCGTCGATATGCCGCACGCTATTCTATACAAATTTCAAATTTAAAAATCTTCCATCTCGAAGTTCAAAATTTTCCCGCGCAATGCGATAAAAAAAAGCGCTTGGCACTGCCTCGCGAATCGCAGCGCCGGAACAACGTTACTTACGCCAAAAACGGTTCAACTCAACAAATACGAAACGAAAGCAGAGATAAACTTTTCTGCTCGCTCAACGTCGTCGTTCCAGCGTTGCCACACGCAAACCTCGCATCGTCTACAATCGTGTCGTTTAATTTTATTTGGGAATGAAGAAAAAAAGGAAGACAGAAGAAAAGAACGGAGAAAACAAAAGGTAGAGGGCGTAGCCTAAGCGGTGAGGACGTCGACTTGGTTCTTGGGTATCTCGTTGTCGAAGTCCTCGAGGCTCTCGACGCTGCGGGTAGCCGCCGTCGTCAGCTCCTCGCGGTCCTCGTCGGGTCGTTTGGTTGGCTGGACCTCGGCTTCCTCGGAGGACGACTCGACGGTCTCGATAGTCTCGTTCAGGGGCTTCACGTCGACGACCCGCACGCGGAAGATGGTGCCGGTGTTCTCGTCGCCGTCGGTGTAGGTCGTCTCGTTGATCGTCACTTGGTGGTCACCGATCACCTGGGGACATCACAGAGAAATCAAGTTAGTTTCGTTGTTTAGCTAATTTTCTTAGCTTATTATTACGGCGCTATTGTATAATTATCTGGTTTTATACTAGTTATTAGTCATTACTACTACAAGTTATTAGCTATTACTATTATCAATCGACAGCTATTACTATTATAACACACATTTCTATTACTAGCCATCAGCTATTACCATTATAATACTCATTACTACTACTAGTTAGTAGATATTACTACTACTACTAATTATCAGCTATTACTCGAAAGTCATCAGTATCATAATATCTGAATTGGCTATTTTCTAACCAGTTTTTTGCTATAGAAAAGTAGCCATTTGTCGGGTTTTCTTATAAAATCTACATCCACAACTGACAAATTTATTTTACAACTTTTGCTAACAACTCGTCGTTTCTGCTATGGTTATAGCTGACATATCGCATTAACTTTTTTTACTCGGCGGACTTTCCAACGTAATTATGCTATATTCTGCAAGCTCCGCTCCGCAAAAGGAAGGACGACAGAGCAGAAAATCGCTTGTCTTGAAGGAATATTTCAATAGCGAAGAGCAAGAGGAAGCTTCGGTGAACTATGGGTATATAGTCGAAACGCTTATCGATTACGCGCCAAATGAAATTCAAAGGGGTCAACACTCGATCGTTGAATGGCTTTGACAAAGGTCCTCCGAATGTACTGTAAGACTCCTCTTGTTCGCGTTTCTTTATTCCGCTACTTCGTCACGTCCTTTTGTGCAGCGATAAAGTGCACAGCTTTTTTTTAGTAGATTCTGCATGCATTAATTAACGGTATATCGTACATGCTACTATATCGTACGCAGATAATTCAAAATTACTCATTATCGTACCATTTATCCGTTGAATTCTGTTTCGTAATTTTCGAATTGATTGACGCGAAAATTTGAAACTACTGACAGTGGACAAATCATGATCCATCGCGATGTCACGAGCCCGATAAATTTTGTAAATCACGAATTCAGAGACAAAGATTGACAAATAGGGATACCTGGGCTAGTAAATTAGAATCTTTGTAAACTGATGTACAAAGGAGAGCAAATAGTAAATCTTGCTTTTTCGTAATCGTAATTATATTATTTGTTTGAAGCAAGTTATAGTTATTTTTTCTATTGCTACAAAATGGCGCGAAATTTGAATTTTCGATATCTCCATAAAATTCTATTGCTTGCACTCCTCATTCCAATTTCCAATTTCTCTCCTCTTCGATTATTCCCTTTGCGCTACAGAGCGAGAGCAAGTGCGGATTCCAACAACAATATGGCAACACGACGAAAAAAAAAACAATGCACATCTTTCACTCGCTTTATTCAAACCCCAAATATTACTCCTACTGCAAACAAAATTCATAGTTCTTATTCATCGAGGCCGGGAAAAAAAACTCCCGAATTCTCGGCCAAGTATAATCCAGCCGTTATATGTATATAGATCTCCGCTATCGATATTCCTCTCCGGCCTGCAGCGCAGAAAAACAAAGCAACGCACACACAATAGCCATACGTTTATAAACCATCGATTATTTATCCAACGCCGGGCAATATAAGTCGCGGGAGTAGTATGCAATATATAGGACTTTGGCTGTATATTTACCTTGGTTGTGGACGTGGTGTTTGCGCCCTCGGGGATTTTGCCCCACGGAGTCAATCCGCCGACCTGTCCGAGCTGACTCGCCAAAGCTGCGGCCATTTCCGCGCGAACCCTGTTCATGGCCTCTGCAAAAAGCAAAAAGAAGTCTCTGCGTTAATTCCAACTGCTTTTCTCGGGGACTCTATACGTGACGGCGGGGAAGAACCGAGTTTTCTTTTTTGCTCGGACGTTGCGGGAGTTGGATGGTTT
This sequence comes from Philotrypesis tridentata, assembly GCA_018906965.1. Taxonomy (NCBI): domain Eukaryota; kingdom Metazoa; phylum Arthropoda; class Insecta; order Hymenoptera; family Pteromalidae; genus Philotrypesis; species Philotrypesis tridentata. The sequence goes on from JACCIB010000022.1 coordinate 2,331,442, forward strand.
TTTGGTTGCGATTTGCCCAGGGGGGTAGCGCTACTTTTTGTCGATATAGGGTAATGTCGAAGACGTTCACGTTTGCGCGATAATGCGTAAATGTATGTATCTTTTTCTGCATAACGTGTAGTAATATGAAATTTACGTGTAGGTATACGAAATTTAATTTTGTTTTTATATTAAAAAATTTAAGCAGATGCAAATGATGGGCCGATATCTGCGTGCATGCTATAAAAATATCCTAAATCAGAGCTGATTAAATTTTTTGGTAAAATTGATGACTGGAGGTCTTGTTACACGGATAGAATAAGTTAAAAGCATAGATTCAAAAAAAACATTCATTTTTTAAAGCAACGATTTGATTTTATCACATCGAGGAAATGCTACTTCTCAAAGAGCATAAACATTGAATATAGTCTTATTTGTAGAACAACTATATCGACGTCGCACTACTAAATTTTATTGAAATATTCTTGATGCCTGGAAATTTTTCATATAGTACTGAATATTTTGCTAACATTCTTTGAACTATTTATGAATTGTTACTATTGTTAGCATAAACCATAAAGAAATTTTTTTTTCAGATTACTTCGATTTTATTTATGTACAATTTATAAAATAGATGTTTTTTTATAAAACAGACAAAACTTTTTTTATACAACGAAATGAAAATGAAATATTGTTTAAAAAAAAGAAAATATAAATTTTCTTAATGGATAGAAACAGCAACAAGACAATAGTAAGTGATTATCTTTTTATTCCGACATTTATGTTTTGGCTTGATTAATGCATCTAGTTATTAAAAGTGTAAGCTACAGATATCATTTTCAGCCTTCAAAGTTTGTAGTATGGTGCACCATTGCGCAGATTTTCACAATTCATCCTAATATTCACAATTGAACAAGATCCATATTTCTATTTCAGTAAAGTAAACTGATCAGATAAATTTAATGTTAATAAATCATCTCCAGATATTGCATAAAATTAAAAATGATTTTAACAGTGTATTCAACTGTCATAATTTCACTCCATTTTATTGAAAAATTGAAATGCCATGTGAGTAAATAATACATTATCTAAATCAAAATCTATTGTTTTAATAATATAATATCATGAATTGTTCAGTGTCAGTGTCAGTCAGTGTCAGTTGACGTCTCGCCTCGACCGGTGCCGCATTACCACCTTGGCACCGGGGAATCCGTTCTGTTAAATAAAATTCTCGAGTCTAGGCCCGCCATATGCGATTAACCTTTTTGGTCCGTTTCCTAATAATGTAAAAACACAGAAGTTGTTTTGCTATTTAGCCACTGAAGAGGGGATACAAATATCCCGAAACGTCTGGCATTTAAAATAAACAACTTGGCTCGAAGAGACGCATCAATTTTTTATTCTACATAATATCATGAACTTTAAGGCGCTTACTCTAGATCCATATTTTGAGGATGTCAGAACAGATTTCGTAAACTATTCTTACATCGACAGAGATACATTTGATATTTCAATTAATTATAAAGCCAAATCAAAAAATACTCTCAGTATTACAGTCGATCTACTGCAAGATATTCCAGATGACACGATGGTAACGAACTTTTTTTTAATTTTCCACGTTTATAAGATTTTCAATATTCTCAAAGTGATATTTCTACGTAACAGATGAAGTTGGACGTATCGAGTCGCATCTTTGGCCAAGAAATTCAAACTGGGATAGCGTTTTATGAGTCATTTTGTAGCCCTGATAGTGCAAAATATATATTCGGCATGTTCGTGAGTCCTATTGGCATAAAAGATTGTCCTCCCAAAAAGGTAAAGTTAATAAGCTTGCGTTTTAAATGCGTAACGAAAGCCTCAAATTTTATTGAATTTAGGGATCGTACGGGGCAGAAGATTTGGCACCCGATCTATCAATAATACCTACACCTGCAGTGCTGTCAGATTTAAGTATTGTCGTCAAAGTGGAGTTACATTCAGGGAATATACAAATACTTAACTGCACAGGGTTCATGGTATTTTAATTATTATAAAAATGTCACATAGAATCTTGTTTCTATATTGATTAGTTATACGATGCATATGTGTGCATACTAAATAAAGAGTTTCCATTATATTTCTTGTTAACAATAAACTTACAAGACTACATCTAAAAATGAAAATTTTTGAGAATAGATTTTCTAGAAAGTGACAACTTTGAGAATGAATCTGATATTCTGAATTCTGATTACTTGTATACGAGATCCACTAAATGCCCAAATCTTGTTAAAACAGTCTTCCCTCGAGTCGAATCCGGAATCATTAAAAATTAATCGCAACAAAGCAGAGAACATCACGCGCTAGATACATCAAAATGAGCTTTTAATTAATTAGCCGCTCCAAAAAGAGCGCAATCAAAACTTTTTTAAAGCACGACAAAAAAAAACAATAAATAAACTAACTTTTTTAACTTTTTTTCGGACCCAGTGCATCTCAGGGAAAAATTAAAAATTTGTTATTACAAAATTCATTTTGAAAATACATTGTAAATTTTGTGATATAATAGAACGGAAAACGAAAATACAATGATGTATCTAACAAAGTACTTAGATAGATGATAGAAACAGTGGTACGACAATAGCCAGTGATTATCTTTCTACTCTGACATTTACATTTTTATTTGATATATGAAACTAGCAATTGAAATCATAAAATGTAGACATATTCTTTCGGTCTCTGACGTTTTCAGTGTTCTTCAACATCGTATATAGTTTGTTAGAACGCATCCGCATCTTGCGTTGTGAAAGTCTTACCGCAGAAAAGTAACTACATTTGATTTTTTGGTAATCGTTTAACCATTATCAATCTCACTCAATCATTGTGAAAAAATCCCAAATGTTTTCAAAAGTATATTTAATTTTTGTAATTGTCCTACATTTTTTTGAAAAATTTAAATGCCCCGTAAGTAAAAATATTTTAATCAAATTAAACTTGTTTCCGATCAATATATACATGAGAAATTTTAAAGGGGGCGCTGGAAATATATTTCGAAGACGTGAGGGTGGACTTCGTAAATTATTCTTACTTTGATAGGGATACATTTGATGTTTCCATCAATTATAAACCAAATGCAAAGAGTAGTCTCTATACCAAAGTCGATATTATCGAGGATATGCCAGAAAGTCAAACGGTAAGTGGAAATTTAACAATCGTTCCAAATAATCGAATATGTAATTTTTTTCAAGTAATATTTTCTATGGAACAGGTGAAATTAGACGTATCAAGTCGTATATTTGGCAAACAAGTGCCAACTGGAATAGCTTTTGAATCTGAACTTTGTGACACTGGGGATGCAAAGTATTTTTACAAAGTGTTTGTAGCTACACTTGGTATGCAAAATTGCCCTCCAAAAAAGGTGATGTCAAACATATAACTTTAAATGGACTGAATTTGCGACCTAGATGCAAAATTTATCATTCGAGACGTGCAATGAAAACTTTTATTTATTGCAGGGATCATACGGAATGGAAGATCTAACGCCTGATCTATCATTTTTACCACTACCCTCAGCGCTGGCAGGCAGTAGTCTTTTATTCAATTTGCAATTTTACGGAAGAGACATACAACTACTCAATATTACGGTGTTTCTCATTTTTGAATAATACCTATGATATTTAAAATGAAAATAAAGAAGTAATAAAGATTTTCAAACCTAATAGCCCTCATAAAAAAGAAGTTTTCATATATCGTAAATTAACAGTGAAATGGCAACAAAGTGTGGAATAGTAAAGTGATGCTTCAGCATATCGTATCTAAATATTTACTTCTATATCGGAATTTTCATTCGTTGAACAGTTCAGCTATCGAAACAATTAGAGCTTACGATTCTAACTGTAGATTGTATTTGGACTCGGTTTAATCGTGTTTAATCTTATTGCGAACAGTTAGTCTTCGTGTGCTGACGAATCGAATAGTATAGAAACCTTAGCATTGAAATATGAGGAGTAACAACTTGAATAATATTTGTAACTTCACGAGACGACATTTGGTTAGAGAAAACTGACAAGTTGTACTTCGTAACAAGTATTATTAGTGAACTTTTATCATAATACATAACTATACATTTTTCGGAAAATCTGTCACGAGTAAAAAATTTTAGATTTAATCACAGCGCTAATTAGACCATTGCTCACTTCAATTGATTTGAATTCCTGATTACCGTCATCTCCATCTCCAAGAATACACCTAACAAAAAAATTCCAATCATATCCATTCCAAGCCCGCATCCTCGCTTCACTCTTCATTCTCCCTTTCGTCTCTCTCTCTCTCCGCACGTCAGAACTGCTCCCACGAATATAACGTTTCATGAATTTCCTCGTATATTTTCGTCGGACTCCCCGATATTTGCCCAACAATCGGATACGTTTACATTACCACGTGCTATTCTTACCAAAAAAAAGAATCTCTAATGTCCGACTGTACGAGCCGAGCGCGGGGGAAACGAACGTGCGAAAATACCGATGAAGAAAAAAAGTCGGGATAATATCGAGGAGCCGACATGTAGGTATTACAGTACACGCGTATACGTATATATGTATACATAAGGGGGTTCGCGTATATAATAATACGAGATAAAATGCAGATGTGAGAGAGAAACTGCGGCAGACAGAAAAGGAGGAGAGGAGAGAAACGGGGAGTGGGGGGGTTGTACAGCAGACGATGTAAAAAAAGCGCGGGGGCTTCGAAAGGGTGCACGAAGCCAGTATAATTGATTGGATTCGGATGTAATCGCTCGTTAAACGAAGGGACGCTGACGAGGGTGAAATCGACATTGCGAATATGCATCCTCCGGCCCGTTTGTTCTACGCGATATTTTTTTTTCTGCGATGAATTTTTTCCGGTGTAATCGGCCGAGAAAAATTTATATCGTGTTATTTTATATTCACGCTCGAAGAGTGCCTCGCTGCGTTGCGCGCGCGCGTTTTTCAATTTTGCGGCAACGCACGTCTGTCGTAAGTGATACACACACACACACACACACACACACACACTTACAACGATCGAGCGAATTGAATTTTCTACATTTTTTTCTCCAAACTGACTTTCGAAGCGCAACGCGTATATAGTAGGGGTTCGTTACGTGCTTCAAGAGCAACTAAATTGCCGAAGTGTTTATTATAGGTAAGTTGTAAGGTTTGCGGAAGAAAGTTGCGTAATTTTTTTTTTTGCTGGAACAATTTACTCGGCAGCTCGGATGAGGCGGTGGAGGGGGGGGGGGTGGAGATCTTTATTCAGCAGAAAATTCGGTGTAAGTGGCTTGGAAAATCAAGAACTCGTCCAAACTTTAACTCTTCACCCCCCTCCACTCTCTGTCTCTCTCTCTCTTCGACCTCGTTTTGCAAATTAGCTCGACTGCTCTGCCGCTGTTGTTGCTGAAAATTTAATTTTCAATCATCATTTCGGGCTAAGATATTGCGTTACACACTCGTACACACACGTATACACACCCGCAAACGCGAGCTTTTACACTCCACCGAAAAGCTTTTACAGAGAGGCTCGCAACCCTTTTACAGGAAACCCGTCACACGCGAGCGATATAAATACACATTTATACAAAAGCGAGCGAGAAAGAGGCGACGGGAGGAGGAGGGGGGGGGGGGAGAAAATACGGCGACACACGCAATTTCGAAAAAAAAAGAAAATTCCTCGCACGCAACTCGGCAATCTGGCAAATATGCCCCTCTTTGACGAGAAAAGGGTTGAACGAGGGCGGAGAGGGGGGGGGGGGTCAGCTCGGATTATAATAAGAATCGCGTTAGCGCCGGGGCACGTGTCGAAGCGACGAGTCGGGATATATGCGCGTATGTGCGAGCCGTAGGGAAGAATGAAACGAAGCGGCAGACGAAGGAGCGTTAATGAGTGGACACAGAGAGAGAGAGAGACCCCCTGGAGAACAATGAGGGACTTGGATGCGAGAGACGCAACTCGTACGAGGGAGATGTGTGTCTGGCCTCTGGGGCTGACAGCCCCTGGGCTGTTGGTGACTGCGCCGCCTGCGATGATGCTGAAAGAACGAAAGGGATGCGATGTATACACGCACAGCTGTGCAGGTCTTTTTCGCGATGGGGAGTCCATCTCTGTGTGATCGAGGGGTCGTATATATATGCGAACGATGGCTATGTTAGCTTAATTTTGATTGAGCGCCTGGATAACGTGTAATGCAAGGATGTGTAACGCTTGCGATCGGATTTTGTTTGGTCAACGCGGAGAAGGAGATACTGCGAGTTATTGGAATTACTTTTTTCGAGGATGTGATTTGACGATCGAATTACTGCTTGAGTTTGTGGTTTATAACGAGTGTTTCGGATGATTCGAGTTTGCGTGTGCGTACATAGTGGAGAATTTTTTAAAAGCAACGAACAGGAGTGGAACACTCTCAGATTGTCGTAAAAAAATTTTCCCACGGGGATCGTAATAAACTGCAATATTGGGAGAAAATTGTTGAGCGGAAAGCTTACACTGTAACTTTTGACATGACATCTTTGAGTCGACTGTGCGTAGAGCTATGTAATACTCCGAAGAGCGACTTGGGTATAGGCTATAAAAAAAGTCAACTAACAAAACTGTTATTTTAAGATATTTTTTTAGACACTTTGAATTTTCGCGTGAATCGTTCGTCGAAAATCATCCGTATTATTCGCATCAATTGCCATTCGCATCTATAATACACGATAGGCGCATCAATTATAAGCACAGCTGAAATTATCGATCATTTGCATTGATCATTTACATTGACAATTAACAAAATTACATTGTATCCATAATTAATTTATTGTGAATTTTGATCGCTTGCGCGCATTATTCGTTTTTGGCCGCAAGAGCGCACTTGGAAAAGCCTGCGAGGCCATTGCTAACCCCGCGTATGTATGCAAATGTTATAAGAATACGAATGACTTTGCGCATTAAATTTGAAACACGAGTGCGCGCTTAAAAAAAAAAGAAGCGCTGTTAATTTTTTCCTCATCCTCGGCGGCGTAAGTGCCTGACATAAGAGCTCGTAAAATATCGATAAACGAATAAAATGATCAGTCGTCGGTGTGCGTTTTACGAATCGCTTCCTTCCACAGCTCGATATATATATGTAAACTATACGCGATATTGTACATCGAATCCCCGTGTATTCGGTGCAGACCTCGCCGTAAAAATGCACTACGCAATATTCGAGTCGCGCGTCATTGTGCTGCACAGCCAGTGAAAAGCCCATATACTTATACACACGAAGCAGCCCGCAGCTAATTTAAAATAATCATCCGTAAAGCAAACTCCTCATTCAACATTCCTTCTCGACTCTCGACAACAATGGCCTCGACTCTCTCCCGTAAAGCTTGTCAATCTCGTAAAAAATTCGATCCCCTCCCCCCAGCCCCACCCAATATAAACTTTCCACTTTTCCCGACATTGACTACAGGTCATTAAAATCCGAGATGCCTCTCTCTCTCTATCTCTCTGGGCGGCAGCAAAAAATATCCGAATAAGAGAAGAGAGAAGAGAAAAAAAATCCCTGGTGAAAAAGTTGGCCGAGAGAGACGCGACGGCGCAGCAAAGGGAATAAAGCGTCGAGGCGCAATATAATCGGATCGAAGGGCTGCAGAGAGAGAGAGAGAGAGAGAGAGGGACTCGCACGCACAATGGCATCTCTTTTTTTGCGTCGACTTCAATTATTGGATATAGGGACGCGCGCGCGAGCCGTTCATTATTTAGAGACGACTCGTCCCTGCTCTCCATTGTCCGGCATGAAAATTGAAATTCCCGCGCGTTCGCCGATTCTTCTCCTCCTCCTCTCTCTATGTATATCTATACGTGTGTATATATCACACTGCGTCCTGGCGTCACGATCGCTGATCGCACAGCCCCTCGCTGGGCAAATACGCTTATTAAAGCGAGTGCGCGGCGCGCGAAAGAGAAAGGAAAAGCGCTTTCGCGCGCGGCGATCGACGTGTTTTCGGCGCGCGAAATGTTATTAATCGTAAAAGTCTCGGTGCGGGGGGGAATACGAGCCGACGAACGAACCTGCGGTATGCTATATAACGCCCGCCGGAATTACAGCTCCGACGCGCGAATCCATGCTATTCGCAGAGGAATTGCCGCGCGCACTTTTGCGCGACTCTCTCGCTGCGTATAGGTGTGTGTGTGTGTGCGTCTGGTGAATTCTTTGAGCGGCTCTGACAACGCGAAGCGCTAAAATTCGTATGCGCTTTCTGTTTCTGCGCCGCGCGCGCCCTTTAATTTGTTTAACTCTGTGTACAGAGCGAGAGCGACGTCGGTTCCGCGAAACGAACAATGTCGCTTTTCAGGATAGAGAGGGAGGGGAGTGTAGGGCATTAGATTTCGGGGAAATTGCATATGCGCGTGGGTTTATTTATGAGCGAATAGAGCGGCAAATGCGTAATGCCGTAGAGATCGTATATTGCGCGATCGCGCGCAGTCAATTAAAAATTCGAATTTCCGTCTGCGATGTAATGCGCTTGACGAGAAGAAAGGAATTCATTTTTTTTTGGAATTCCTGAAACAGCGAAACATTTACTATTTGTCATAGTTAAATAATATTAATCTCTCAAATAGTCAAATTTTTCACTATTTACTGCACGTAGTACAAAAAATATCATTTTACAAATTAGTGAATATTCACTAATTAATACGGTGCATTGTTGTAAAAATTATAATTCACTATAGTGTGTAGTGAATAGTCACTGTTTATGAAATGAGTTATCACTTTGCTCATTTCTTTGTATTTACTATCGAATTACTAAATGTTTACTGATTCAAACAATAGAAAGTATTTGCTTTAAATTGTCACTGGAACACTGATTATCCTGTACGTATAATCACTTTAGCAAAAGGTGAACTTGAAAAATTATGAAAATTGACTATTTTTTCAATGATTCATAATGACTTTTAAGAGAAGTGAAATTTTTGGTACTTGTACATTTTTAACATCCGAGAAATTCACTATTCAAGTGGAGAATCCACCACTCAGAAAAAGTGAAATTTTATGGACTTAATCGTTTCACAACATGAGAAAAATTTACTATTTAATTAGCTAACAATGAACTTGTAGAATAAGCGAAAATTTATGTCCCCTTTAGCCTCCTGTTACCAGGGCCACAATTTATTTTGCGAATAAGGCATTTGCAACATTATTAGGAGGGAGGGGGGCTAATTTATATTGTTACCTAAATATTATTTTTATTCACTATTTGCAATGTTCATATTTACTATTTTAGGTAGTTCTTCTACAGTTGTTCAATTGGTTAACTTTTTTAACCCGTTTAAACCGTGATCATTCACTAGTTCACAGTTGCACCATTATAACTTTTTCAAATTGTTAATACGGACTAAAAAGCAGTGAATTTTCACTGTGTTAAATTTAGAGAGTACCGTGGTGTGTACCAAATAGTTACCACTGAAGCCGGTGTGTACACGTGAAATTCCCTCAAGACATCCGAAATTTCGGCGTTAACGTCATTATCCCGTATGAATGAGCAATTTATTGATTCCCCGCGAGTTGCAAAAGTTACTTTTCGAGGTTGCAATTTTCCCGGAACGAACTTTGCCGCTTAGTCGGCGAGTCGATTGGGATACGTTGGCAGCGCAGTAGAACTTCCGAGCTATTAGTTTACGCGGAATTATGTAAGCCGAAATGGTTTCATTAATGCTCCGGTTCGCCACCGATATCGTGCACGCGCCTTAAAATATAATAAAACGCGCCCGTTAAAATCGGCTTTATCGCCGATTATCATTGGCTCCAGACGCGTAAAAGCGCGGGTATTGCAAAAACGCCGCGGCGAGAGACGGAAAATTCGTTAACGAAATCAGCCGGCTATGCGCATGTATATATGCATAAATTCGCAAATTTCTCCCACTCCAAGCGTTAACGCGGAAATTTATTTTACGACACGCAGCCGCGGCGAGCGAGCAAATAAAAATTCATCCCTTCCGCATAAAGTTCGTGCCGCGACTGGCAAACTTAATGGACAACTGATCGACGCGCAAGAATCTCTCGCGAGAATAATGCGCCGTACGTCGCTTCTACACGTATATACATGTATCTATATATATACATACGCGCATACATACGTGTATAATAATTTATGCGCGTAGGCGGTTGCATGCATAAACGGATGCGCGACGCCGATCCATAAATTTCGCGGTGTTTTATTGCTACGCGACCAGCTTCTGTTCGCACGTAAGCTCTTTGAGGCCGAAATTTCCTATAGACTATATACTACTGCTGCTCTCCGCGTGCGTGGCTGCGCGTGTATGAATGTACGAATGTACGCTATATATATATTCTATATATATATATATACAGCCAGAGAGAGAAGCGGCTACGCGGCTTGCTTCTGCGGCTTGTTGTTCGCTTCTTGTTGAGAGTTGCGGCGCGCGCGAGTCTCGTTGTAACGCTTTTTGTCCCTCGGTTTCCAATGCTTCTATAGCCCTCCCCGGGCGAAACTCTCGTTCCGAGTGTGTTTGTACGTATATATGGATATATCTGTGTATATGCGTGAAGCCGCGCATTTGCCCAGATTCGAGCCAACATTTTCACTTTGATCTGTAAGGCACACACATACCGGCTTGTTTGCAGTATTAATTATGTAACGTTTGTTTCTGTAATCCTGGGAAGTGTGCAGTATGTGTGCATTATATCGTGTGCGCGCAAGCGGTTTGCGCAGGGGAACTCGAGCTAAAAATTTTATTATTATTATAGATGGGTCATTCTTCCGAAAGCGGTGTTTTTTATCTTAAAAAATGGACCTCATAAAAAAAGACCGATTTGAGGGTAACCGATGATTTTTGTTACTTAAGGTATAAAGAAAACATAGTTTATTTGGAAAATAGTACTGCTGTGATTAAATTTTGTCCATTAGATTAAAATAGGCAAACGGAGGGTTTGTTACCTTAATAACATGTTACGTTATTGACATTTGACCACTAAATATTACGCTGTAAAGAGCGATTAATAAATAATCAAATTTCCTTGCGAATTTTTGCTTTTAAGAAGGTTTTTAACATTTTTCGCTCACTTTGGTTATATATATATTTACTTACCACGCGCTAGTCTGTGTTACGTTAATGACCATTTTTTTCTACCTCAACAAATAAGTCTGCATAAAAACTGTTGAAACAACAATGCGAAAAAAGTAGTTAAGCAAAATATGCCTTAAGTTGGCTCAATTTGAAATGTACTGGCCTAAATCGGTTTCGCGATGAAGGATGACAACACTGATGAAAAATAGGCGCGAAATTCAAAAAGGCAAAATTCAGTTTTTAAGTTTGCATGGCTACAGAAATGCATAAAATCATATATATAAAAGGCTAAACTAGAGAAACTTTTAAATAATATATGTTCCTTTTGAAAACCCCATGGCTTGGCGGGTGTTTATTTGCATATCCGAAGTCTAGCAGCTTTGTTATTAACGTAACTCTCTTAAGAGACATGTGACGGTAATGACATTATAAACAGCAACCAACGATACACGTTTCAAGGAAATGTTTATATATGTATCCTCATTTGTTAAGTACATTTAGTACAAGTATTTTATCCGTTTCCCGAATCAAAAAATTTTCAAAAAGTCCGTTTTTAGACTGCGGACACGAAAAACACCACTTTTGGAAAAATTTAAACTGTAATGTCATCGATATACGAATAATACGTAAGCGCACGGCTATAAGCATCAATCCGTATACGCAAGTGTACACTAGATCGGATTCATCATGCGAATCGCAATGAAAATCCGCGAGCGCGTAAGAAATCGCGGAAGAGACGAAGGAAAAGAAAAGTATACAGCAATATCTCCCCTATATGCACTCGCGAGCAAACGAAAGCCACTCTGCGGACGGGGCTCGATAAATCTCGGCGTATATATATATATATATATATACATATATAGACTTTATTGCGGCCGGGGCAAGAAACGAACGTTACCGATTATATAGTCCTGTCCTCGGTAATATGATGTACGGTTTCGTCCTCTCCCTCCCTCTCTCTCGTAGCTAGTTTCGCCTATAAGGAGATGCCACTGCCGCTGCTGCACGTATACCGCGTTTTTACGTCGACAGAGACAGAGAAAGAGAGAAAGGTATGTATATGTATACACACACGCCCCGGAGGTATGTACGTGTCGTTGATGCATGTGTTACGCGCTGCCGGACGAGTTGTACGATTTTTGCAGGTTGCAGCAGCAGCAGCAGCTCGCGGGGGGGGGGGGGAGAGAGAGGCCGGATTTATTCGTCGCGAAAAAGTTTGACGGATTTTATGCGCCTCCGGCTGGGGCTGAATTATGAGTCGCTATCTTGTGTTTTTCCGACAGTCGACCGGGCGCGCGTTTCTCCCCGCGCCACCCCCCCTTTTTTGTCTTTCTTATTCCTTCTTTTCTAATTCTTGCCGCGCGCGCGCGTCGTTTGGAAATTTACGGCCGCTTTTTTTCAGTCGGCGGCACGCGGGCTACGATAGGAGAGGCGGTAAGACGACGAGCTTTTTTCCTCCACTCTTTCGACCTATACGCGATTTTTCGCGCTTGTCTTGGAAAATTCAAAGCTCGCGTAGATCACTCGAATTTGCTTTCATCGCGCGAGGAATTCGCCACGGGGAGGAGATTGGGCGTAAAGCTTGACGAATTAAAATTTTCGATTTGTTGAAGTGTACGATGTGTACCCCGATATAGAAAATAGATGGAGTTTGTGATGATAATATGCTACATTTTATGTTGAATTATGGTAATAAAAGGTATAAACCCTGCTTCGATTGGTACGACGTATTATCAATTATGTTATGGTAACATAATGTTATGGTTATAATACGATCACTTCTGATTCTCTTAAGTTAAAATAACACTCGCCATAAATTATGACGATATTACGACAGCCTCACCACATTTTCTAAAAAAAATTTCTGCCAGAGTATATACTGCAATCTTTAATTCATTCCACACGCTCGCTTCCCCCAAAAGCGACCTTCTCCCTACATTGAATGAACGCGATCGGCTCTCCAAAAGAAAAAGCCCAGAAAAAATTGAATCCTCGCGTCAAGCTGCGAACGTGCCTCATCATCGTGCGACCGCCTTTTTCTTTCCTCATCTCCTACATATACTCTTTTCCGCGAGTGAAAGTGACGAGGCCGGCCTTCGGCCTGACCCGCTTACGCCGACCTTTGCGTCGACGAGTTAATACTCCGGCTACTCCTTTCTTTCGCTTCCTAATGCAAAATTTTCCCTCCGCGCAGCAGCAGCGAGCTCCGCTCTGAATTTCCAGTCGACCTACTCGCAACAGAGACGCGCACACGACTACGTTATTATTGATGCGAAGCTCGCGCGTACATATGCACGTGTATAGGTGTACGCGACTACTGCAGCAGGCCGTGTGCGCCGCGGGTTTATTAATTTTCATGGCTATTTATGCGAGGGAGATTTTCATTTCAGATTGATCGAGCTTTGCGTCACACGTACTGCGCTGCTGCTGTAATACTCCGCTTTTTCATTCGCATAGAGCCTGACCTTGCCCTGCGCGAATTCGCGCACGAGAGAGAAATGCCGTTTTGCTTCTCAATGTGTGTGTGGGTAGACGTATTCGCGCGAGATTATAATATACGCGTCGCCGTCAAGGCGAGTGTGTGCAAAAGAAAAGGATTCCGTCGAATACTGTCCAACTGTCATGTGATATAATACACTATAAGCGCGAATACGATTTGCCGTACAGGGACGTGGGAATTTCGAGGATTTCAAAATTCACGTATATAGGTATACATACTGTATAGAGCCGTAACCGCATATACACGTCCTCGAAACGCGAATAATAATCCATCAGATATACAGTGTTATTCGAAATTCACTTTGCGCTGTAGCCTTCCCGATAAATCCAGTATATATCGCGGGTAGTGAGAGAGACAGAGGGATAGAGGCTAAAGAGCAGATCGGAGTAGGCCATACCAGGCGGGTAGAAACTCCGGGGCATAACTTACAACTCTGTCTCTCTCTCTCCCTCGTGGAAATCGGCCGAAAGGATATATCGCGCGAATGTTAAATCGCGCGCGGCGTCGCGCCGATCTTATTCGGGCTTTGTCTATACGAAACTTTGTCTTCCGCGCGCGGCGCGCGCCCGGCATTATTTCCCTGCCATTAAGCGGGAGCCACCGCCGTCGCTTCTTCCCGAAAATATCGGGCTATTCAAATAGTCATAAAGACGAGGATTTAGGGTACTTTCGTGTGTGCGCGTCTCGAGAGAGCGTCGTCTCCGACTCTACGGTCGCGATCTCGCTCTCTTTCTCGGGGACGCTCCCCCCCCCCCCCTTTTTCCTCGAGTGTGCACATCTGCTGACTTTGCAGTATTTCGGGAGTGTGTTACTGGCAAACGCTCGTTGGCGAGCGAATAAGTCAATTGATTTGCCAGAAATTTGCCAAAAACGGCTGTGCAGGTAGTCTCTGCTGTAACCACTATTGGTTTTACATACACCGAGAAGGATACGTTGTTGTTTATTCTGCCGTTTGGTTTTCATTTCGGTGTACATAGACAGAGAAAGAGAGAGAAAGAGAATTGTTCACCAGTTTTCGCATGTAGAACTGTTTATTCGAAACAAAGCTCGGGGGCCTTGAGTAAATAATAATTTCTAGTCTCGAAACATTGGGGGCTGCACATGACGGAGAGTATGGAATGAAAGGGCCGCTGCGTATACGCATGTAGCGAAGAAAAGTTGAATGTGCAGCGTAGCGTATAGGGGGGCGTTGAAAAAAGATTTTCAAGTTTCAAGTGCTTTTAGAAATTTTTCACCGCGCCACTCGCGCTGCTTCCCCCCCCCCCTCCCCTCCCACCACCTCTCTCTTTCTCTCAAGTGGTACATGTGAAACTTTGAAACCTTTTAGTACGCGAGCGTATATACGGATCAACACTTTAATTTTAAATTGTTTTTAAGCTTGCCGCCCTTTTATGCGAGGCTTGCGCTCTCTCGATGTTAATTTTCGTTTCAGGGGGGCGGGCCGTATTACGAGCAGTGGTACCCAATTTTTCGGCGGAAATCGGCTGCTAGAAGTCGAGGTTTTCGTGGCAAGTGGTTCCGAGAGGAGAACATTTTTCGAGAACAATGTTTATTTTGTGCGTCTGCTTTGCGTCATTGCATCGTGGCGTTTCGATGGGTGGAATTCGATGCGTTTGACGCACGATCGCTTTTGTATCCCCGACGATCACTTGACTCGTGGCATTATTTTTCACTGCGCGGTATTGTAAATTGTGTTTTGGACAGAAATAGAATCAAATTGTTTCACTACAAGGATAAGTACTTTTTATTTAAAAAATAAAATTAACCATCACTTATAAAAAGAAACAACTATTTTTTATAATAAAAACAAGTACAAGGAAAAAATGTAGAAAATTTACTTATAAGATCAAAACATTGAGTCAATTGTTTAAAAAAGTACTGAATTGCTCTCACACTCAGGTATATTTGTCTAAGTACTATTGTTAAAAAATTATACTATATAGTAAAAAATTATAACCTGGTAGAAACTTAACGATAAATTAGCTAATTTCTAGCAGGATACATAACTTTAGAATTAATCAACCAACCGAGCCTCATTTCCCTTGACAAGATGAGATTCCACTCAAAAAAAGCTGCGAACCCCGAACAATTAAAAATCCCCCCCGTACACAATTCCGTCTAAGCAAACTGTCCTCCACCACCTCCCTCATACCGCAAGCTCGCGAAATAATCCCCAACTCCGTCGCGCAGAACCGTAGAGGAAAATCGCTCCCGGAATCGCAGTCTAGACTCGTCGCCGGCAGACTTCCGTCGGGGCCCAAAGACATCGTCGCCGGGGGGGTGGGCACCCTCCGGAAGTGCTTATCTCGCCAAGCCGCTCGCTTTTTCCTTCTGCCGCTCTCTCTCTCTCTCTCTAGGGTCGACCTTCGCGCGCGGAAGTTACGTCGTTCCGCCGAGCGCGCGCTTCCCTCGTCGTCGTCGTCGTCGTCGTCGTCGCGCTTTCTGATCTCTCGTATATAGCAAATGATTTAGGGGCTGAAATTGTGAATTCGAACAGTAGCCCCGAGGGTCGCTGCGCGGGGAAATATTTTGAATTCCGCGTGAAATATGAGGTGGCGCGAGGGATGGCTCTCGCGGTTTTTAACGCTCGAAATATCGGAGGCGGCTTGCGCGTACATCGCGAGAGATTGTCGCGCGTCGATGTAATTTTTCCTTTTTTTACCTCGCGCTTACACCGCTACTTTGCAGGTCTGCGAAGAAAGCAAGTGGAAAAGGGCCGAGTACGGCAAGACGCGAAGAGCAGCAGGGGGAGATTCTCCCCGCAGGGTTTTTCATGCCGGCGACGAGGGGGGGAGGGGGATCGAGTTTTTTCTCCATTCATCTCTTTTATGCTCTAAACAATGCCGCCAAGTACATATATTATCGGTTTCTTATTGAGGTCAGCCACCCTATGCTCTTTCCCGCTTTTTCATTTAGCCTGAAAAACTACGCCTACGTGTGCACGATCTCCTCTCCGCATGAGGTGAGAAGGGAAGCTCACGTATATGTATTTATAGGCGGGGAGAGTTATCGTTTCATTGTTTTATAAGCAGTTAGCTGCACGTATGGCTTAAATTGTATTACATAAGCGTAAATATTTTATCGGCTGTCGGTGGGCGTATTTTTCTTACTCTCGAAGCTCTCAATGAGTAATGACTCTGTACAGTGTGCATGTGAAAACAATGGTATACATGAGCGTATTATATACGTTTCGCTGCAGGTATACAAAATTAATATTGTTTACGCTGGAGGGGGATGAAATCGGTCATTTTATTAGCCACTTTATGTCGATTAATTTTATAAATTATACATGCACATAATAAAATTTCTGTACGCTGTAAGGGTAATTTACGATTCAATTTTGTTTTTTAATTTTAATTCACGCGCACCCTCGCGATTTTCCAATCTGCTTGCTATGCGATGGCAGGTATTTTTAAAAGTTATCTTAATTACATAAATACGTATGGTATATAACGAACGGGAGAGTCAACCAGTATCGTTGACACTTATGTATTGAAACTAAAAAATTTAGATTTTCGAAAAAAAGCGGAGGAAATTAAAAAAAAATGATTAAAGATACGTTAATTCTACGTTAACTCTTTTTGATTTAATGAAAAAATGTCAGCCTCTGTATAAAAATTAATTACAATAACGAAGACGAAATATTTAATTAAAGCCAACGCAATGGGTTCGGTGCGCGCGAAATGCTTAATTGGACAATTGCAGTTTTTAAAAAGTCATAAAGAACTAATGTGTATTCCCCCCTCCGGAAAACGCGTAGGAAAGCATTAATTCCCATCACTCTGGAAAAACTCATTACATCCCTCGCGCGAGCATTGCTCAAAAAGTAGGTATACCGGAGTGTATGTAGGTGGCACATACACATATATACATCGAACCTCTTCAAATTCAAATAGCAGCCCGGCCCCGAAGCTCCGGCGCGTGTACACACCGGAGACCGAAAAAAGCTCATTGTTCAACCGACAGCCACTTTAAAGAGTCGACGCGGCGTCGGCGGCGCTGAAACAGGCGTGTGTATACGTATACAGCCAACCAGGAGAGCGAGAGAGAGAGAGAGAGAAAAGGGCTTGTAATATATTACGACGCCGGGGATATGTCTCTCTGGCGACGACTAACTCCAATGTATATACTCGGCTTTCGCTGATGTATGTGCCAAGACAGCCGCGCGCGCAGTCGTCGAAACGAAGAATAATATCAGAGTCGCGAGAGGCATCGGTCTATACTGCGCGTGTGTAGCTGCATGTGTTTGTGTGTGTGTGTGGAGGTATAGAGAAGGAAAGAGACGTTGACTGACAGCGTTAATTAGGCGTGGATTTTCCTGACGAGTCGACGATCCCTTTGTTCGAGTTTGTCGTTTGCCGTTTGTTCGGAACGACAAACGACGCGGAGATGCGAGAATTGGATTTGGCTTTGTTTTATTTATTTTTCAGGCTGCGCGAATGTGGGCTAGGTATACGAGAGTTTCATTAAAAAATCATATTTCTTGCTTAGATCTCGATAGCTCTTGTTGTTTAATTCTTATCCTACTGGTAGAAAATATGTATATTATAATGATAATATGCTATATTTTATGCTGAATGATCAATTATGATTATAATATGATTGTGGTAACGTGATATGGTCAGGTATGATAATAATATGATTGTGGTAATGTGATATGGTCAGGTATGATTATAATATGATTGTGGTAATGTGATATGGTCAGTTGTGGTTATAATATGATTATGGTAAAATAAAACGATCAGTTATGATTATAATGGCAAGACTCATAATAAATTACGATGATATCACCACCATATTTAACAGAAAAATTTCTAAGAGGATATTATTTTATTAGGAATAATTAGCTGCTTTGTCGGGCCAGGTAGTGTGAATTAAAATTGCAAAGTATTCTTACTTTCCAAGTTTTGTGGTGTAACGAGTAGATATTCGCCTACATTTGCATTGCGAAGAAACTAAGGTATAAAAAACCTGACAATTGTAAAACCTTCTGTTACACTTTTCTTTTCAAGACTAACCAAAGGAGTTTACGAGCGTAATCATATATACACGCACAGCCATTCTATTTCATAATGTCGAGAGCATTAGGGAGAGGTTACTTTGGGTCTGCCCGACGATCATACCCCGCGGTATAATATTAACGCCGTGGAATGGCTTGAAGTTGAAGTTCACGAAGATAAATGCCCGGAGATCTTTTACCTTTAGTTAAAGCGAGGAAAGAAGTATTTTTTTTAAAGCAGACGGACTATACGGCGAAGTTAAAGTACACAAAAGTTACATAAAACTTGCTGTCTCTCGCCTATTATATTTATGGAATGTGCTTCGAGGATTTATACACGATACCAAAGGATACTCTATCAGTATAAATAAGTCAAATAATATTTATCGCGTTTAAAGGGGCTGCAAAAAACCTTTGCAATAGCAGTATATTCTTGCAGTTTGTAAAATTAGTCATGCCGAGAGAGATAAACATGCTTATACATTTATATCGTAAGGTATTACTCGACGATACCCCATAGAAGCCCAAACGAAACTTGCCAGAGCAATAAAAAGAAAGATTTCCTCCAATAAAGATTCAAAGGCCAGATTCTCAAAGTCACACTCCCCGCATAAAAAACTAACTTCCACTCGGCCAAATCTCTTGTGTTCCACCTCCTGTGTGCTCGCACGCGTTCGCTCGCGTACAGCGTCGCGCTGCAGCTCTACAACGTACACAGACGCGTCTCGAGGTTCGATGCGGCCATCCCGGAAAATGTACGTGTAATAGGTATCGAGCTTGCGATCGGATATAAGCAAACTTTGAACCCTCGCGTATATACGACGAGAGAGAGGGAGCACTTTTCCGGCGCGTCGAGTCGCGACCCTAATACGCTCAAGTTTAGTTTGGGAGCCTGTGTGCAGTGCTGCCACTGCTGCGGAGACCCGATTGTTTCCCCTCTCTCTGTATGTATATATAGAGGAGAGCAGCCGAAGCGCAGGGCTATACGGAGAGGAGAACCTTTTAGCCAAGTGTACTTGTTGTGTGTTGCCAAGAAGGATACCTCGAGTGAGTGAGTTTTTCTATTCTTCGCGCTCTTTTTCTCTCTCTCTCTCGGCTTATGGCTTTTTTCTTTGCCCTCTTATTCCCTCTCGCGTCCGTATATACATGTATACACACGTACACACAGCAGCAGCAGTAGGAGCTGACGTTACTCGGTAATCAGGAAATCCGATCGGAAGTAGTTTTAGTTCTTCGGGCTTTAATCCGATTGCCGCCGCCGCCGCCGCCGCGCGCGAGTGTATTATATAATGCGGCAGCTGGCCCGATGCGCGACTGCCGCTGTTATGTATATGGAAACGATGAAAGAATTTTTCTCTTATCTCGGCTTTGAGGAGGAGAGAGCGAGAGAGAGAAGCTGTTTCGACGTCTGCGCGTATATGTGAAGAGAAGAGGGAGTCGTGAAATCTCGGGATAAGTGCGGCGTTGTCTGACGGTTTTCTCGTCTTTTTACGAGCGGTAGTCAAGGAGACGAGGGGGGGGGGGGAGATATGGTATTTACAGCCGGGGAGGATCAGAGATTTTTGACGGGATATATCTAGGGAAACAATAGACGGGGGCTAACTTTCCGCGGCGCGCGCGACGATCATTGCCGCGAGAGATTGAATATTTTATTGGGATGAAATTTTTCCGCTTTGGAAGCCGTTCAGATCCGCGCACCTGTTAACGCGCTGCTTCATACTATGTAAGAAATGTAAATTTTTACTTTTATCCGGCCACCCCCGATATTTACTGCCTCGCGGTTTATGTTCCGAGCCGATAAGTTTATTATGGGGAAGTAAAGAAATGTTGCGCTTCGATCGATTTTCCCATTCGAAAGCTGGTTACATCGACGAGTTGTATATAATCTCTTGAAAATAATGGTGGTACCGGATCTTTCGGAGGCTTTTAATAAAACGTTCAAACTCGTTGGTGAATAATCAAGTGATTATTAAGGGATCTCGATAGCCACTAATGACCCGTCACTAACCGTACGAGAGAAAAGTGCTGAAATCTCAATAAATATAATGAAATACGCAAATTCAAGAGATAGTTGTCCCGCGTCTCGGCGTCATCTGTTTGAAATCGAAATATTCAGGTGTCGAAAAGAATGAGTTGAAGGAAAATCAGTAGTTCGTCAGGAGGCACTGGCCAGTCAGGTTGCGTCTACTAATTTTTGTTCCAATCGTTCTTTTTGATATCTGAATATTTCGATTTCAAACTTCGCACATTGATAGATGATGCCGAGACGTAGTGCAACTGTCGCTTGAATTTCATTATATTTATTGAGATTCAAGCACTTTTCTCTTGAACGGTTAGTGACAGGTCATTAGTTACTATCGGACCCCCTTAATGTAATACAATACACTTTTATTCGTTCTCTAATTGGTTGTTCAGTCGACCAATCGCAGCAGTCCTCTGCTGTCAGTATTTCCGTCGAAAGTTTGTAGATGGCGTTTGTGAGGAATTCTAGACACAGTAACTGCTCGCTATTCGCCATATTTCTATCGGGGTTTCAGTTTCTTGATGGTGACATCAATGTCGGAAACGTAAACCATTCTGGAACTGCATAGCCTCTTGAGTGCACACTTCGTTTCTATATATGTGTGTGTACATTGCGTGTGATCGGCAAAGTAAAAACTGCACCAGTTTATTGCGCATTAGTCGTGACCCAAAAGTATGAATTAGCCTAACCTCAAATATAAGAAACTGATAGGGCGCGAAGCGTGTCTGAAGTCGTCTATTTAGTGTCATAAAATGCATGCCGCTATATACATTTTCTGATCTCGAAAATTCAAGTGCAGATAACCTATTATATTGAATGATATGCATACGCTTTCTTTTTTTAGAAAGAGTCATAATCGTGATTTACCCGATAATACGCTTACGTGTATGGCGTGGCGTGTTAACCTTCGCGAGTTTTTTTCACATGTATAAATAATTCGAGTGAAAGAAAGTGTGTTCGCGCTGGCCAGTCGCTGGATACAAGTGTATACGTAGAATAAATTTCAAGCTACATTCGATCGGACGAAATCGAGCCATTAGCGTCGATCACGCAGAAAAAAAAACGCGCGATATAAAAGAGGTAGCCGCGTTTATTCGGTGCGTTTAACGAGACCTATATATCGCGTCCAGGGACAAAGGCCGCGCGCGCGCGCGCGCGCGAAAGAACGAAATTTCCAATATACGTTTCCTCGAACTTCTCTCGCTCCAAAAGTCTGTGTATACACACACCTTGACTCCGTTTTGCTTATGCGAGCAAGATAATCAGCTGTGCGGCAAAGCGAGTGCACACAACAGAAAAGAAAAAAAAAACCAACTCGTACACTCTGTTTATATATATGTATGTGTATATACGTATAGAACAAACGCTAGAAGGTGTGCATAAGGATAAGAATAGCTCGGAGAGAACGTTTCGTCATTTGAAAGATTGTCATCGGTAATTCCTTACCTAAGCTTTCGTCTATTTTTCGCGGACGTGCTCCGCCGCTGGCGCGCGAGTCGCCGAGAGCGCATATGCGCAGGGAAATGCTTTTATAATAATTCTGGATATGTATTCTTATTTTTTCCCATCCCCGAAGTGACCGGTTTCGATAATTTATGTAAGTGAACGCTGCCTTCCACTATAGCGAGGGGACGTGCAAGAATAGTATAAAAACGCTTATACACTTATGCATTCGCGAATTTATCAGAGTAGCATAGCTGCATATAGTCGGGGATTTCGACGTGAAAAAATGGAGCAGATGTCCGACACGCTCGCGCGGGGAATTATAAATAATTTGCACTCCTTTAAGATAGACGCGGAATTGAGAGATAGCGGAGTGATGAATGTTGCGGAGGAATATTTTAGTGGAGGAGAGTCGGCGCGAGAGCGTCAATTTTGTTATTGCGTTAAAATTGATTGGGATTTTTAAATTCGCGCCACACTCGACGCAGTGCGCAGATATTGGTATAGGGTAACTATAATTTATTTATGTACGTCTAACAAATGCACAATGAAATTTAAAAATGCAATTAAATATACACGAATTAGTATAGCTGAGCAACGTTTATGCGATTATGCGACTGTTACGTAAGAATCTCGTCGAATATTATATAAACGACTTTGAGAAATTATTCAAATGTTATATGCAACGAGTGACATATTTATGAATGCGAGATAAGTTTTTAATTTCGCGAAATTATTCGATAATTTCGTATCAACCCGCGGGTCTTGCGATTTTTCGCAATTTCATATTCTTATTATTTCCTTAATTCAATTCAGAAGTGATTTATCGCTGCCGGCAAAGGAAAAAACGGGGAAAAAAGTAATCGAGTAGTCGATACGTCACTGTATACACGGAGAATACAGTTGCATGAAAAATACGCAGCCATATAGCGTCAAAACCATAAAAATTACTATACTGAAATGTAAAATTTACGTGTTAGTCTAGTAAATTTTATTAGAGCTCTAGTAAATTTTATCGAAAATCTAGGAATATTTTTAGTTTTTACACTATATGGCTGCGTTACTCGACAGTATTTCTCCGTACAGAAGTAATTTTTTTAAATCGAATTCCGTTGTTCCATATTCGCGACGCGAAATTTGAATTCCGCCCTACACCACGAGACTGTATATTATGTAATGAAAACGGCAAACATAAACTTACCCTGCATCCTGGTGAACAGGCCGTCGAAGGGGCTGCTGTCGAATTTGAAGGGATGCCACATACCGGGCATACCCATGGCGGGCTCGTCGTCCTCGCCGACATCGTCGAAGATGTTGCGACGCGGCAGGACGAGAACGACTCCATCGCTCTTGTCGTCGGACTCCGCCGACTCGGTAGACTCGCGGGCCGCACCTGTCGATTAAACCATGTTCCCAATCGTTAATCGGCGTCAACGCTAACAATTTCAAGTTCAAAATCGACGCCAACTCGCAACTCTGCGGAGAGATTCGCCGCAAGCGAAACTTTCCAAGACGCGAGCCGCGACGAGCAAACAGGATCCGAATGCGTGTAATCGTCGTCGGGACGAGTTGCCTTTCGAATTAATCGATTCGCATAGCTGATCTACGTCACGAGGCTCTGCGCTCGATATGTATTATAATCGGAAGAGCGAACACCTGTCGATATACAGTCACGACGAGTCTCGCGAGCTTGAAATCACCTCTCGATCGAAGAGCTTCAGCTCTCGAGACGTATATAGCGCAAAAAGGATGCCTTTGGAAGGGGCGCCGACGCTATTTATCGGGGGGAGTCGATCTTTTGAAAACTTTCCGGATTAACGCCTGCACTGCATGCGCCGATGCGTATTATATCTAATGACGTGACGACAGTCGAGCGCGACACTTATATAGATCCTCTGTACGGGCATATATATAGGTATATATGCATAACTCGACTACTGAGAGAGCTTTTAGAGTACCTCCCCCCCCCCCCCAGTTCCTTTCATCGAAGCATTAATTAGCTTCGGGTGTGTATATCTATGTAAAGGCGAATCGATGTCTCGGCGCTTCAGTTTCAGGGACGAGCAAACTCTCAAAGGGAAAATTAAAATTTTTAATTCTGTCGCCTCGGCCTTAAATTCAACGCAGGCATGAGAAAACGAGCTCGAGGCAAAAAAAAATCGCACTAATTCCGGTTATATCCCTCGCAAACAATTCGCCGGTGCTGAACTTTGCCGCGGAAAAATACTCGCCGCAATGCCTCTCTCGGCGGTGCGTCGAAATGAAAAAGGCGCAGCAGCGAGAGAAGAAGCCCTTAACCGATGACCGCAGCTAGTTGGAAACAATTTTCGCCCCCCGCAAAAGTACAAGTGGACGTATATAGATACACACACACGTGCGCGACACGTCCACCGCGGAATAATTTAGCGCGGAAGTCGCCTCCCCCACTTTCGATTCGTCCTCGTCGAGAACTCCTTTCGGACTGCGCAAGATGTATCAAGTCGATGCGTTATGTATAAGCATATAGGCGAGAGCGAGAGAGAGACCGGATGTAATTATGAATTATCGATGCGACGGCGGCACGTGCCGAAAGACGTGGGTCGACAGCCCATCGCTTCCTCAACTTTTTCTCTCTCTCCTCTCCGACCGAGGCCGGGTAATATTGATGGGGAGATGAGAGAGAAATTTTTTATTCGCTTTTTTTTCTGGTCTGTGTATACGTTTGGCGATTCGAGGGTGGGTCGGTTGGGACGGGGTTGACGCGTAGTACAATTGAAACGAGGATAAGAACACAGCGCGTTCGCGATTTCGAAATATTCCGGCTCTCGCCCGACGAGGAGTCGCGGCCCGTCACGCACGAGCTCGTATAATCAATTCGTTTTAAAAATCTATTGGCGACCTCTGCGCGCGACGCTGACGCGCTCTGCGACATTGAGGCACGCGTACGCGACCCTCCTGACGATTTTGACGTGCGCGTATTATTTTATCATGACTTTGTATAGCCTCTCTCGCTATTTCACCGGCGAACGCGTCTTTCGCATTTATTATGTAAGAGTGTCGACGGCCGCCTTCTTTTTTATACGTAGTCATCGCGAAAGGTGTAATTGGTGAGAATTAGAGCCTAATATCTGGGGATTAATAAGCAAAGCAATAATTGAAGTAAAGGAGCGAAAAATGATGTTAATGGGATAGATAAAAGGAAACGATTGTTTATATACGTGTGAATTATATTTCAAGTTTTATTGAATTATTGAGACTTCGATAGACATTAGTTGAGGCGAGAAAAAGCCGTCCTCGAATAATTACATTTCTACGCGTCGAAGTTTCTGGTGCCTGTGCCCTGCCACCTTCTATGAAGCGATTGTCCAATGATCCCGAGCGATTATCCAATTTGTACTGATCGCTGACAACTCGGCTTCATACATATATACCCTCACTGACGTGGGAGTAACTTCCAGTCAATTTGCCAGACACTCTGAGTGTGTATCTAGCGTATGCTTTCTCTATTAATTTTGAGGGGACAAGTCACCTTTGAAACAGAAATTAACGAGTTTGAATTTTCAATTCTTCAACGTGTGTAAGTTACATTTTGAATTTTTTTTACTAAAAAATGTTTTAGCCGACTGAAAGCCTACTCGAATTGATTTTGAATATATCAGTTATTACGGTATGCATAGACGAATTTGAATTTTTAAAAACAAAACCGAAGGATGCATTATTTTGAAATTTATTATTGTTGACTTACCCCCCAAAACGAACGAGCGAGTGGGAGACAGAGATTCAGTTTCTCAAATAAATTCTGGTTCGGGTACACGCACACACACACGTAACGACCAAGGATTTTTATTCGTATTGGATCGGGTTTATTCGGGGGTTCGAGGCAAACAGGCGCTCGTTATTTTTCGGTATTTCATTTGTTTTCGCTGGAGAAATATCGCTATTATTTTTTCGACGTTTCACCCGGCCGACGTCTAGAGGCTTCGATTTGTATATATAACCGATTTGCCGAGCGCCGAGCGGCATCGTGGAAAAATAGAGAGACGACTTTTGTTTCGAACTCGAGGAAATATTTTCTCTCTATCTCGCCTCTCTCGAGTGGCACTCTTCCATCGACGAGTTGCTTAAAAATTCAATATTTATCGCCGTTGGCCTACTCGACTCTACTTAAGGAGGCATCGTCGGAGATCAAAGTTTCTCGAATCGCATTTCCAGATGCCGGGCGCTGGGCGCCGTTATCGGCGAACTGTCATTACATTCGGCAACTTTTCGCTAAACGATTCTCGAGACCACCCACTTGTTTACATGTGTTGAGCGGTTTATTATGATAATATATCATATTTTACGTTGAATTATCATAATATAGCTTATAATGTCATTATAAATCCCCTGGTAGAAAATTCACCAATTTAGTTGGCGAACATGCTAATCAAATGGGAGCCTCTTTACCGAAAATTAATATCTAAATTTTATGAAAATGATTAAAAATTATCGTGATGTATTAAAACATTGTAATCACAACAAGTTTACCGATAAAAATTACAGATAATAATTGTTTCGAGTTGACAGTAATAAAATAACTGAGCTGTGACGTTTTTAATTACACAATTGGCCAAGGGTTGGCCAACCGTTGGTGAGCATTTCTACCAGGGTCCTGCTCCCATAGATCAGTGATGAATGTAATATGATCAAGGCAACATAATATGATCGGTGATGACTATAATATGATCAATGTATAACATAATGTTATCAATGATGACTATAATATGATGAAGGTAACATAATATGATCAGTGATGACTGTAATATGATCAAGGTAACATAAGATGATCAGTGATGACTGTAATATGATCAAGGTAACATAAGATGATCAGCGATGACTATAATATGATCAAAGTAACATAATATGATTAAAGTAACATAATATGATCAGTGATGACTATAATATGATCAAGGTAACATAATATGATCAGTTATGTTGATAATATGGTCATAGTAACATAATACAGATCAGTTACAACTACATTATATTATAATAACTCTTGTCATAAATTATGGTGATATTATGACAGCCTCGCCAAATTGTATAGCTACATTTCTACTATAGGGACGAATAAGTAGCAATAATATTGAAATAAGAAAAAAAAACGTTAAAAATCATCGAATCTCAAAGAAAGATGGGGAGGGGGGTAGCTCAGCCATTCGGATAAGAATTCGGCGAAACTCGCCGGAAGCCACACGTAGACACTCGGCTATTTCTCTTTATGTAAATTCCCTCGTTCCGCGCAGCCATCCTGGAAATTGGCACGCGACGCCGTTTTCGGAGGAATGTGCCATTGCTGCAGCAGTGACGACGACGCCACCCCCCCCCCCCTCCACTCTTACACCCTAGGTCATTCAACCTTTCGAGCTTTATACACACCCGCTTCGCACATACACTCGCGCGCGCGCGCGCAGAGAGACACGTAAAGGCGTTACATAAATTTCGGCCTTGAGGAGCGGGCTATACATAAATTCGCCTATACCACACACGGCGACGACGCCGACGACGACGACGCTTTCGTTTTTGAGGACCGACGACGATAAATTCTTCCATTTACGCTACTCTCTGTATATTCCGCAGTCGCTAAAGTTACTTTCTATGTGTGTACGTGTATATGTATATGCTACGTGTGTACGTATATAAAATGTAGGTCGATGCCGCTGCCGAGCTTCTTCCCAGTTTTCTGTTTTTTTTTTGTTTTTTTTTTATTTTTTTTTGTCAAACTCGCGTTGCGGGGCGCTTTGTTCCAGTTTTTGGCTCTTTCGCGAGGATAATTTTCAATGGGATGATTTCACGCTCTTTCTTCGCGGTGAAGGTAAATAATTCTTCTCGCTCGCGGTGAGGTGAGAAATTTTCTTCCTCTTCTTTTTTTTTTGCCTGTTTGCCGAGAGAATGCGCGATTCTTTTGGCCGGGATATTTTTCCGAGTATAAAGTCGCCGAGTTATATGCGGTGTGTCGGAGAGGCGAGGACGCGCTTTCTTTAGGGGCGAAGAGAGGAAAAAAAATTGGAGCTATAGGAATTATCGCTTACCGAGCTTTAAGGGGCCACGCTAACTTTGAGCGTTTAAATTAAAACTTGTCTTTGTAAGTTTGTTAAACGCCATTGCTTTAGAAATTTTTTTTAAAGCAATCACGCTGGAACTTTTTCGCTTAAAATATTCGATTCTACATTGTATTATAATCCGCGCGTTTTTTTCAGGCCGGGAATAATCGAAGGAAAGATTGAAAAAATAAAAATTACCAACGGAATCATGATAATATGCTATATTTCATGTTGAATGATTACAATATAGACTATTATTTCGTTATAACAAACCCTACTCCCATTAGTATAAAATATGATCAATTACGGTTGTATTACGTTATGGTAAACACTTGTCATAAATTATGGTGATATTATGATAGCTCCACTATATTTCATAGCGAGAAATTTCTACCAGGGGGTTCAACCGCTTCTTTAACCGACTATAACGTCTCGAATAAATTCCCAACAGAAGAATCGAGAGCAGACCTTTTGAAACGGCATTGTCTAGGTGGAGAAGCTTCGATTCCCGCGAAGAACCGAATGGAATAAATCATAAAACAGAGACTGTATCGCAGACACACACTGCACGTGTATGCCCTCGAGCTCGGCCACTCGGAATCAGTAAAGCTCTTACCCCCGCGCGCAAAGAAGAAAACCAGTTCAGCCAATGTAAAATCCCTTCCTCGATCCATCAAACGCTTCCGATCCATCAAAAAGTCGCTCGTTCCATCCCGCAGTAGCCGAGGCTGCACCGGCGCTATACACTTTTGATTTTCTCCAGCCGACTGGAGCTATATACCGGATTACCGCGCGGATCGAGCGGCTTTTAATCGAGCACATCGAGCTTTTCCCTCTCTCGCTTTCCCTCTCTCTCTCTCTCTCTCTCTGTAATTAGAGTTAATTAGGTCGACATTTGACCCCTTCCTCAAGCCACTCGTGCTTATTCCTTGCTCGTTTCTCGCCAACTTCCAAACGCCCCCACTCACCCCGATGAATCTCATCTCGCCGCGAGAGAGAGAGAGAGAGAGAGAGAGAGAGCCTCTGTTTCCTTTCTTCCTCGTGTTTTTTTCTTCTCTATTTTTTTCTTCTTTTTTAAAACCATCCTCGACCGCGCGCGCACATTCGAGCTTTCGAGTCAATGGCGCTGAAAGAAAGGTCAAGAATCCGCGATCTTCATTAATTCGGCCTATAAATCACGCGGCTCTTTCGCGAATATTTATACACCCGGGCCATTATTCATCGGCGAGAGGAGAGGAGGGGGGGGGGGGGTGGTGGTGGTGGTGGTGGTGCGTATATGTATATATATAAGCTCGAAAAATAAAAAGAGGCATTTTTTTCAGTATCATTCCGACGCGCAAAAGTGATGAATGGTCCCGGAAACCTTCTGCTGGATATCTATTATCTGCTGGTGTACCTCATTTTTTTTTTATTATTTGTTTCTCTCTCTGGCCATTGCAGCAGCAGCTTTTAATTTGGCGCTCGCGCGTCTGCGCCGGACGACTTTTGAATATTTATACTTGGAATTCTTTAACGATGTGTATATATAATTCATGGAAAATCGGATCGGCTGTAAAGTTTTAATACTGCGCGCTTTGCGGCTAAAAATATTATTAATTTCTCCCGGCCCCTTTGTGAGCGCGCGACCGAGGGGGCGAATTTAGCCGCGATAACGATGAGCGCGCCGCTGTATTGTGATCGAGCGTCGATCTTTGTTTCCGCGATATTCATTAATTATTATTTCGGCGCGCGTTTTATATATATATACACACACACACACACGCGATTTTCCCTTTCATCGCGGGTTATGAAGCTCGGGCTATAGTGCCACGTCGAGGTTACTGGCTTAAGCGCGTATATACACCGCTCATTGTGAGAGTCGACGTATATATACTCGATATAATGAAGCAATTAAATTTATAGCCGCGGAAAATCGATTCGGTTCGTCTTGTATCCAGCGAAATATTGGTCGAATTAGCTGTAAGAAATTCAGCGACGGTTTCCAGCCTCGTCGAATTATGAAAATTCGATACCGATTGGCTTAGTACCAACAAGTATAATCTACGACGCTGGAGTGAAAATTGTTCCATTTTATTTATTGAACTACGTCTTCCCGTTAAAGTATACGGTTCCTTCGTGGGAAAAAATACGGCATTATTGGAATACTTGCGGTCATCGAGTTGGATGTTTCAGTTCAAACGCCACGTAAGTAATCGAGTACAAGGACAGAGCTTCAATTTGAAAAAATAACTGTTCAGAACCGAGGAAAAAAATTCCTACGAGCGAAGCATCACTTTCCATCAAGTGTACTTTAATCTCGAAACAATTTGAGGCAATTCTTGCCAGCATCTAGTACTCGTGTTGAGCCGACAAGAGCTTGACGTATACACCGGGGCGATGTGAAGAGCAGAGCCGGAGGAAGACAATATTTTTCTCGCGCGGACGAGCGCGAGAGAGATCGAGGATCACGAGCACGTCGGGCAAGCAGACACACGTTGCGCGCCTGCCTTTATCATTCCATTGTTTTTGACAAAGATTAAGAAGACGCGGCTTATCTCTGGTCGCATAAAAAAGCCATTAAACGAGATTCGTCTTGCCGACAATGGGGCCCGAGAGCAACTAATCGTTCTATTCTTCGCCTCCTTATTGCGGAGTCGGCTCGCGTGTGCCATTACGTTTAGGTTCGTTCCACCCGCCGCGCTGCGGCCCGAGAAACACACCATGCGACTGACTCGAATCCTAAATCTTCTCCGCGTCGCTTTTTCGCTACTCCGATCTTCGAGATTATAGTCTTGCCGGGGGAATAAAAAACTTGGCCGTCGTGTATCATCGTCATGTGTACGTACGTGTGTGTGTGTGTGTGTGTGTGTGTGTGTGTGTACTTTGCCCATTGAATAATGAATGGCTGATGAGGCTGCAGGCTCCTCTGGCTTGCCTCTCTAAATAAACTTTCTCGGAGGGGGATTGTCTTGTCTCTGCTGTAGACATATATGCACTGGCTTTCGCCTCCCGTTTTTCGGGAGCTGCTTTCGAGGAAGACGGTTACTTGGTTGTTGCTTCCGTTTCATTGAAATTATCTACAATTTCTGTACGATTGAATTAACAATTAATTGTGATCAATGGTAAAAATTTGGTAAAACCTGGTGAGGTCATCAGAATATCGTCATAATTTATGGCGATTCATCATATTACGTTGCCATGATCATATTAGAAACATAACTGATTGTATTGTGTCACCTTGATCATACTATGTTACCATGACCTAATTACAATCATAACTGATCATATTTTGTACTAATGGAAGCAGAGTTTATAATGACATTGTAGGCTAGATTATGATCATTAAACATAAAATACAGCATAGAATAAAATGACTCTATCGCTCTACTCGAGTAAAATTGATTTTAGAATACAGGCTCTGCACTGCATATTCTCACATTGGAGATCTGTATGCAGGCAGGCCTCAAAAAAATAGAAAAGAGAGAAATGTAAATTTCTCTCTGTTGGCGTTTCGTCCAGCTGTCAGAGTGGACTCCTCAGTAAGGCTCTGACAGCTTCCTTAGACGCCCGCCACTTCGAAGAGAAGCGGCATTTATGTGGTCTCGGCCTGCGTTTTTCTCTTGCAAGAGAGAACTCTAGCATAGAGAAAAAGGCAGGTCGCCACCTAGCGGACACTTATAAGAGCCAGTGTCAAAGTTTAGATGGTATGCGACTCTATCACTCGAAAGTATAGTACATAGAATAAAATGACTCTATCGCTCTACTCGAGTAAAATTGATTTTAGAATACAGGCTCTGCACTGCATATTCTCACATTGGAGATCTGTATGCAGGCAGGCCTCAAAAAAATAGAAAAGAGAGAAATGTAAATTTCTCTCTGTTGGCGTTTCGTCCAGCTGTCAGAGTGGACTCCTCAGTAAGGGTCGACAGCTCCTAGACGCCCGCCACTTCGAAGAGAAGCGGCTTTATGTGGTCTCGCCTGCGTTTTCTTTTTTGCAATGAGAACGGCTAAGAAAAAAGGCAGGTCGCCACCTAGCGGACACTTATAAGAGCCATTCAAAGTTTAATGTAAGTAGAAGTAGAGCTTTGATGTCGCTACCATTAAATTGTCTCTAAATGTCCGCCGACTGCCATGTTTTCTCTTGCAAAAAAAAAAAAGGAAAGTAAGAGAGCTGACAGCTTCTCCAGACAAGAGAAAAAGGCAGGTCGAAATCACGGGAGCTAGTCGGACACCATCTACTTGACACTGGCTCTTATAATTCCGCTAGGTGCGACTGCCTTTTTCTTATGCTAGATTCTCTCTTGCAAGAAAAAGCGGCCGAGACCAACATAAATGCCGCTTCTCTTCGAAGTGGCGGGCGTCTAAGGAAGCTGTCAGAGCCTTACTGAGGAGTCCACTCTGACAGCTGGACGAAACGCCAACAGAGAGAAATTTACATTTCTCTCTTTTCTATTTTTTTGAGGCCTGCCTGCATACAGATCTCCAATGTGAGAATATGCAGTGCAGAGCCTGTATTCTAAAATCAATTTTACTCGAGTAGAGCGATAGAGTCATTTTATTCTATGTACTATACTTTCGAGTGATAGAGTCGCATACCATCTAAACTTTGACACTGGCTCTTATAAGTGTCCGCTAGGTGGCGACCTGCCTTTTTCTCTATGCTAGAGTTCTCTCTTGCAAGAGAAAAACGCAGGCCGAGACCACATAAATGCCGCTTCTCTTCGAAGTGGCGGGCGTCTAAGGAAGCTGTCAGAGCCTTACTGAGGAGTCCACTCTGACAGCTGGACGAAACGCCAACAGAGAGAAATTTACATTTCTCTCTTTTCTATTTTTTTGAGGCCTGCCTGCATACAGATCTCCAATGTGAGAATATGCAGTGCAGAGCCTGTATTCTAAAATCAATTTTACTCGAGTAGAGCGATAGAGTCATTTTATTCTATGTACTATACTTTCGAGTGATAGAGTCGCATACCATCTAAACTTTGACACTGGCTCTTATAAGTGTCCGCTAGGTGGCGACCTGCCTTTTTCTCTATGCTAGAGTTCTCTCTTGCAAGAGAAAAACGCAGGCCGAGACCACATAAATGCCGCTTCTCTTCGAAGTGGCGGGCGTCTAAGGAAGCTGTCAGAGCCTTACTGAGGAGTCCACTCTGACAGCTGGACGAAACGCCAACAGAGAGAAATTTACATTTCTCTCTTTTCTATTTTTTTGAGGCCTGCCTGCATACAGATCTCCAATGTGAGAATATGCAGTGCAGAGCCTGTATTCTAAAATCAATTTTACTCGAGTAGAGCGATAGAGTCATTTTATTCTATGTACTATACTTTCGAGTGATAGAGTCGCATACCATCTATAAAATACAGCAATTACCATCATAAACCCAAACCGATTTTTACGTAAAAATTAATTACTCATGTAAAACTTCAAAAATTTCAGTTTTAACAATGTACGAGTCACCTGTTAAAAAGTGTCATTTCCACAGTTGACCGATTCTTTTAGAAAGACGAGAAAGCTAAGAATTAAACGCAACATCCCAGCCCTTACATAACTAATCAAAGCACATCGCAGCGAATGCCTCGATACGTCCCAGAAGCCCTCGACATCGAAGCGCATCAGAGGCCAACAACAGCACTCAACAGCTCCATCAGAGCGAGTCTCTAATTTATTAATCCCAGCTATGCACCACACGAAAGCTTTACCTCCGAGCTAATCTCCCCGAGACGTAGACACGGGCCATTACTATAAATCGCTCGAGTCTATACATGCACACCCGACATACTTGAAGGGAAGGCAGTAGTTGCGGGATTAGGATGAAATAGAATCGGTACAAGCCGACACTTTTTGCCGCTTTATGTACACACACAGAGACACGCAGAGGGAAAGCTCCGGCACTGCGGGGGGAGGTGCGTTTGTCATTGTTAGAGTCGGCCGTGCGTCGCTTGTTTATGTGCGCAGCTAGTGGGCCAGCGCTGCGCTTAATGAGGGGAAATATTGGTCGCGACTCCCGAACTGACTAATAGATATTTAGAGAAGGAGGAATGTGCAGCCGGTATACGTGTATTACGAGCCCGCGAACGACGAGTCGTTGGCGTCCCTGTGTCGCTGTGTTTAATCCCGTGTCGCGCAGCAGCTCATTCGACAATTATTTTTTTGCCCCCCCCCCTTTTTTTTCAGCCCCCACCCCCTTGTTTGTCCGAGTAAACAACGGCGACTCGTCGATATGATAAAGTTTCGCGAGTGCGCGCAGCCAAGCCTGATTTATAATCGCTGGAGAGAGAATTGCCGGTGAGTGAATTATAGCGCGCTGAGCTTTAATAGAAAGTATCGATTTTTTTTCTCTCTCCCGCCTACCCCGATGCAGCTGCGCCTTGTTACTCTTTATGGAAATCGAATTAATAGCAACGAGCCGCCGTCGTGCGCGGAATGACGTAAATCATCGGAGCCGATGCGTTGCCGCCGTGAGGACGACGACTCTGCGTGCCGTAACGCAGTAAACTTCGGCGCTGAGACAATAACAACAAACTTTCTCGTCGATATGGGCGCTGGAAATTTATTTAATGTAATGTTGTTAATGTTGATAGTTGATCGCGTAATGCTACTTGTTGGGCAGTATATCACGTAGTTTTCCGAGATATTTCACTTTTCATCAATCGCCGAGAACTATATACTGCAGAATGTGTAGAGTTATACGCACAGTATTGTACGCAGGGAATGTTAGTTAAAGCCAATAATAACAATTACGTCAACGATAACAATTACGAAATTATTATTAAATTATTATCAAAGTCAACAATAACAATTATGAAATTATTATGATATTGTTGTTAAGGTCAATAATAACAATTGTCAGATTATTATTAAATTGTTATTAAAGTCAATAATAACAATTACGTTTCAGACGGATAGTCTATCAATTTCGACTTTAATTTCATCTTGCTCTCAACTGATCGTGTGCTGTTTCTTTTAAGAGACATTTCGACTGCGAAAATACCGGTGGTTCACGAATGATAGATATAGTTTTACAGCTGAAAAAACACGATCAATTTGAAAAAAATCATAATTCTGCGACGACCTATTTAATTCCTTTTAGTAATTAATATTTTGTGAAGTTTGAAGCTTAAATATGTAATTGTTTCATCGATCTAGAATGAAATTTGAATGACATGATTTTCAACTGCAATGAAATGTTATTGAAAGATATTACAGAATACGATTTAGGGAGACTTTGAAATGACAGTTGATTAATCGACAATAATAGTCATTGCGATTTCATTCGTCCTGTAAATCGGTCAATTACCCAAAAACTCTTCGCGTTAAATAGCTTTTTTAATGTCATTGTTCGAAAATGGGTTACCCGATTATCGACCAAAATTTTCGCAAATTGACTCTTAATATTGGTCTTGATACAACACACCGTCATTCATCTTTATTATTCAACGAAGATCCACAATTTTTAAACACCAAAAAGAGGAAATTAAAAAAATGTTATCGTAAACAAGAAGGAAATTGAAGAACTATATACTTTACTCAATATTCTTTAATATTGCGATAGAACTGATATAGACTTATTCTAAAACGTCAACAAACCGAGATGAGTGAAATTCTCGATTGAAGGAAAAAAAAAATCATTTCTAAAGTACAATCAAAGTCAAGCGCGATTCGCGCCAGTCCAAATAAAACGAAACACTACGCCAAACAAAAAAATTCTCTCATCAAGATAAAAAATTAGCCTCTTCCACTCCGTGTCCAGCATCGCGACTTGCAATTCGAGCGAAAGCTCGCATCGCCGCAGTGTTTTTTGCCTCCGCACCTCAAGCTCGGCACTCGTCGTCCCTCCTCCGGTAAAACAAACCTCTCTCACTCTCTCCCCCCCCCCCCCCTCGAACGAAAGCTATACTCTCTCAAGCCGTATGCGTGACAGGATCGAATCCAGCCCCGCGTCAGAGCTCGTGACGCGATATAGAGGCACCGCACGCGGTATCAAAAAGAGCCAGTAGTGCGCTATATAACGGCTGCGGCGCATCCCCCTCGACGACTCTCGCTATGTGTACGTGCGCGCACGGGTCCCTCACTCCCCCCTGCGTTATATTGTCCATTGAGCTCCCCCTCGGGCTGGCCGAGGACTTATCTGGGCGACAATTTATCGGGTGAGCCGTGCGCGCGCGCAATTATCTCGTGCGTGCGTGTCGCTCTCTCCGCACTGGCTACCGCCGCTCGAGAGATTGTTAAGCGCAAGCTCGGGCTTTATTGCGCCTGTTTTGGATTAAGGCTTCGCTCAAGAGGATTGCGGTCGGATAAATTTTCGCGCGAAGGCTGTATGCAGGCGCTTTTCAATGGGCTGCCGTTACGCGCGTCGTGCACGTTTGCACGGTCGTTCGATGCGCCCATTCATTTTAAATAGGTCGCAATGGTGTATAAGTGGAATAATTAAACTTTTGCATTCGTTGCAAGACGCGTCGTTTGCTTTCTCGAGGAGTATCGTTACGAATTGTACATAGTTTTACGGATAGACGTAGAGAATAAAAAAAATATCCAGTTCGCGTATATTATATCCTCGTGCGAGAGCGCAAAGGCCGTACTTGCGAAATTTCGAGCTTTGTGCGTGTCTAGAGCGCGATAAAATCGATGGCCGATGCAAAGCTCTCGCGAAATGTCATTTAGCTAAATGATGAAATACAAAACGACCTTGCGCTAGTGTGACGGTAGACTTGGCAGCGGAGAACCAAATCGGCTTTCATGATTATCCAAGCGTTTTTTCTTTTTGTTCCCCAGCGCTCTTTTATACTCGTCAATGCGTAATGCACGCGTCTATAGCCTTTATTATCTATATCTACACATACGTTATCCCCCCCCCCCCCAACCCAAGCGCGACATCGAATGTCGACGGTCGCCGCTCGTTTTTTAAACCTTCGCGCTCTTTATTCAGCCTCGTCATCGGCTGTATACATATGCACATCACAGTGCGGATAATAATCGTTATTATTCGCGCAACTTCCAAAACCCGCTTGTCCGTGTCACGGCTGCGTACGCTCGATTCTCGAAGCGTCGGTTGATACGTTGCTGCTTCAAATTTTTGAAGGCCGTATTTTTTTTGTGAATTTTACTTTATCAGTAAATTGTGAAATTATAGTTGAAAAAGTGGTTATATACAGCGCATTGTTTTAAATTTGAGCATAATTTGGCTATAAAATACGGTGGGGTTATCAGAATACCATCATAATTTATGACATTATCATATTACGTTAGCATATATCATAACTGATCGTATTATTTACTAATGGCAACAGCGTTGATTATGACATTATAGGCTATTTATGATCGTTCAACATAAAATATGGTTTCTTATCGTGATAAACCCGATCTTCTTTCTGACAGGGATCCTAAGTACATTTTCCTCACGCACAATCTCACCCGAATACACTATTGAATCAATCGTTGCCGCTCCACAACGTAATCGAGACACGCAAATTTCTACGAACTTTCAGCCAACGGAAAAACTCGATTTTGAAGGCCATCTCCTTTTGTCGCGAAAAATATTAGAAGACCAAAAAATTGAATCATCTAGCGCGTAGCTCAATACGCATAAAATTATAAACATAAGCTAGAAAAACTCTATAATAATATGTTCCTTTTGATAACCCCATGGCTTGGCGGGTGTTTACTTGCATATCCGAAGTCTAACAGTATTGTTATTAATGTAACTCTCTTGTGTGTAACTATGTTACGTTAATGAAATTTTAGCCTTATAAACTGCAACCAACGATACACGTCGCTTGAAGAAAACGTTTACATATATATGTATCTTCATTTGTTAAGTACGTTGAGTACAAATGTTTTATCCGTTTCCCGAGCCAAAAATCTTCCAAAAAGTCCGTTTTTAGACTGCGTACATGAAGAACACCATTTTTCGAAGAGTGACCCACATACATATATAAGACAACAGGGCGCCCGAGCTTCCAAGCACACAACGAAGCGCGTATAATTCGAGCGGGCGGTTCATGCAAATCCGCACCGCGAATTCGGCATGAACTCTGGTGGTCCGTATATATGGTACAGCCGAAATTGCCGAAACGATAATCTTCACGCGGGCCGACCGCCTGCGCTGAAAATCAAGCTTAATGCGCGCAGAGAGCCGCGGCGGCGGTGACTATAATGTTGCCGCCGCCGCCGCCGCCGCCGCTGCGCAGATGTGTGCGTGTGCAGTTGAGGAACAATGAGGAGAGCGTTAGGTAACTCTCGCGCAATATCGCAAGCATTCTGTCAGTCCCATCTCTCCCGCACTCGCTCCCCCCCTGCCCCCCTCACTCTCGTCTCTCTCTCTGAGAGTAATGAAGATGTATACGCGTATATTACTGGAGTCGAGGCTGCCGCCGCAGCCCCGGCGTTTACCGTATTCTCGCCGGCTTTTTCCGCGGCGCTTAACGATCATTGATGATTTAGCATTTAATTGTCGAGCCGCCGCCGCCGCGAGGAGAATTATGAATTGCGTAGCTTAATTGGAATTAAGGGGTTGAGAGCAGCTCGCGCCTTGCCAAGTACACCGCGGAGTAAATCTTGGCGTATTGCGGATCGTATAAAAATTAAGTGCACATAGCGTTAGAGAAAGAGGCAGAAAAAAAGAAAAAATTGAAGCGCCGGAGTGGGATTGAGAAGGAGCGCGTGATATATTGTGTATATATATATGTAGGTGTACACATGGCTCGTTCACGCTCTACTGCACTGGATGGCAGATAGCCGGAGCGACGCGTCATCAGGATCTTCGGCTGCTGCATTAACGTTGCTGCAGTGCGGCCTCTCTTGCGTAACGTATCTTTTATTGCGCTCTCCGTGGGGATCGCCACTCGAGCGTTTCATGCGTGCGAACGGATTTTTCTATACATCTGCCGCTACCTATTTTTAAATTATGCCTTGTTTTTAGCTGCTTTCGTAATGCGATCTCCGATGAGATCGGCGCTGGATACGATTTGAAAAGAATGACGCCCGATTTTCGGTACTTTTAGATATAAACAGGTATTCAGGCGTCAAATTATTCGAGTATTTTTTTCAAACATAATAAAATATTATAATTTCTAATTTTTGTCAATTACCACGAATGCGTTCGTGTACAATACTGATATAGTGATGGTAATTGTACTTATTTT
Organism: Philotrypesis tridentata; assembly: GCA_018906965.1. Taxonomy (NCBI): domain Eukaryota; kingdom Metazoa; phylum Arthropoda; class Insecta; order Hymenoptera; family Pteromalidae; genus Philotrypesis; species Philotrypesis tridentata. The sequence goes on from JACCIB010000022.1 coordinate 2,370,636, forward strand.
ATTGTGCACGTTTTAAGTGCTCGTGTGAATTTTGTAGCAAGTATAATTGTTCCAGAATAATTTCAGGTATCATCATGAGAGTATTTTTAATTGTCGAACAATGGCTCGAATTACAAAGAGTCTTATCTTTACATTAGCTTGCTTTTACAAGTCTAATTTTTTCTCTCTTTGTAAGCAGCAGTGTCTATACATGTGAATCGAGGTCAAAAGTTCAAAACTTTCTTTGATTTTTTAATAGTTTGAAAACGTCTGTTTGGAGCATCTCTTTCTCATCGGAATCGCCTCTATATACTTCTCTCAACATTATTGTTAAAGGTACTTATTGAATTATTGAATTACAGTCTCGCGTTTAATTCGAATCGTCAGCTCATTAATCTCGAAGCATTAAATGCATTCCGATCAAGATTTACGGAGATTCTGCTAAATTTTAATTAAATTACACTTTGCAGGGGCAATTATCAATTATATTTACACCGAGAGTTTCTCGATTATAAATGAATAAATTTATTCGACCGGCGCCACGCCGTATCGATCGGTTTTCTACATTACATGTACCCAGACAACGCATACATAACGCCAACATCAGATTTTTCTCGCCAGTTAAGCGAGGCTTGGCATTGAGTCGACTCCGTTGCGTGTCGACTCGTATAAACATGAAATGCTCGGTGTACATAAACGATTCGTCAACCGTAAGGAAGCATTGCTGCCGCGCTATAGTTGAAGCCTGTGGTTAGCTCTGATAGTCAATTAAAAATTCGAATTTCGCGCCAAAGCCAAGCAGGCGAGAAAAAGCAGTGTAAAAAATCCCGATGACTTTGAAATTCATAGCTAATTGTATCGATTCTCGTCGTTCGCTGCTATATCAAAATAACTAACTGTATACAGAACGTTGAAAGATTCACGTACAGTCGTCTGCGACGCGCAGACAGGTGCATCAAAATAGAAAATCAAACATGAAAACCGGTTCAACGAGCTCAATACAGTCCAAGACACACATTTTCCCTCTCCTCCTCGCTCCTCCTCGGGCGTCCGGACGACGAGTCACGAGATGCCAAGACAGTGTCATTGGACACGAGACCTTGGATAATTTTCAAACGGCTTTTTTAACGACGCTCCCTCCCTCTCCCTCGCGTACGTAAACAAACGACACGTAACAGCTCTCCGAGCCGAAGCAGTTCCTGCACTTTTCCAATTACACGCGGGTACCGATCCAAGTCTCCCGAGTCAACTTTTTTTCGCTCTGCGCACGCCGGAGTCTCTTTCTCTCTCTCTCTCTCTCAGGAGCTTGGAGATCCGAACTCAAGTTTAAAAGAAAAAACGGAAGAAACGAGTCGCGCACACACACACATATAATTACGAAGCTCGGAAAAAGTTGAAATCGCGTGACTACTCCGCGCGGGAAATTTAAAAAGGACTTAGGCGCGGTCGCGGAAAAAAATTCGGTCCGCTTCTTCTTATCCCGGCGTGAATCGAGCTCTCTCTCTTTCTCTCTCGCTAATGCGCACACACGTACACGTGTGCTATAGAGAGTCCGCGGCCACACTAATTCGAATCAGATCCCCGTATATAGGAGGCGCTAAACTGATTAAAGCCGCAGCCTCGTGCCGCTTTTAAAAAGCTCGGAAAGGCTGCGCAAAAAACCGAGCACTTATGTAAGAGAGAGCGGAGAGAGAGGTGGGGGGGGGGGGGAGAGAAAAAAGGAGGCTGAAACACACAAGGGTGAAAGAAGAAAGGAGTAGGAGCGGACGCGAGACCTTGAAGCTTCGGCTCTTTATCGCGGCGGCCGCGCTGTATATATATATATATATCTGCATATATATACGTACAGCGCCCGGCGCATAAATCATCGGGCTCTGCACGCGCGCGCGCGCGAGCGCTTATAATCCGGTCTTCGTGCGCTGCGTAATTTAACTTTCGTGAGCTGAGAGAGAGAGAGAGAGGGAGAGAGAGAGAGAGTAGTCTTAACGACCAGCAGCAGCGAGGAATTAGCATAATCGTGGCCGGGATTAATTTAGCGCGAGCTGTACTCGCGCGAGATATCGGAGAGAGAGAGACTTTCGTGGGTAGCTTCGGGCTGTTTCGCCGGGGTTTAAACGGTCGCCTTGCGACCGGCGCGGCAAAAGAAGGCTGACTGTTTGTCTCTCCCTTTCTCTCTTTAGCGAGAGAGGCGTCTGCGTCTCGAGCTCTATACATATAAGTAATTATAGCCGACGTCTGGCCGCCCTCCCCCCCCCTGGGGACTTTTTCGGCTGCTCTACTCTGCTCCGATATCGAGACGTACACATACACGTATAATACGTATGTAAACGCGCGTTGAGAGACCGCCAATTGGATTCCGTTAATTGATTCCGACTCGATAGCATCGGGACTCGGCTGCTGCTGCTGCGGACTCGACGACCTACTCCATTTCCGCGAAAACGCGCAGCGAGAGAGAGAGAGAGAGCGAGAGAGCGAGCGCGTAAATAAAAATCCGACTGCGGAGAGAAAAAGCCCTTATTAATAGGCTTCGATTTCGCGCGAGCGGCACACACGGCTGTGTACTACACGCGAAAGCGCCATACATCACTCTCCTATATGTAGACGCGCTATATATATACGTGTATACAGTCGCACAGACGAAGCAGTGCACGCTGCATTGTGCGAGCGGTATATACGTGAATATAGGCGAGCTTGAGGAAGGTCGAGTGCGCGAACGAAAGGGAACGATGGGGGAGAAAAAAGCCGAGAGACGAGAGAGAAGCTCTCCGGAGAGAGAGAGAGAGAGAGAGGAGAACGCGTCAAAGGATTATCGTCCGAGCGGACTCGGGCTTTATCTACTTAAACGTTACGGCATCTCTCCGCTCTCTGCAGCGGCTATGCGCGCAGTGTCTTGTGCAGCGCGCGCGGCTGCTGCGCTAACTGCTGCCGAGGCGCAAGGTCGGCTTACGGTCTTACGTCTTGAGCTTTATGTATATACTCGGCTCTCTCGGATATGGGCTCTAATCGGCTGTGCGCCTATTACTTATTTTCTCGTTTTTCCTCTCGATTTTCTCGTACTTATTGTGCGCGCGCGTGTGTGTGTGTCTCTCTCTGTGTTGCCGAGATGATTGACGCTCGGGAAATTAGTGTCTTTTGACGTTTCCGCTGATTGGATTTCTTTCTAGTCGCGCTGTGCATGAAATTGAAAAAAAAAATACAACTTCGGTGAGATATCAAGGGGGCAATCGCGTGGGAGGAGAGAATAAAAAAAAAAGGGTAATAACGCACTCGTGAATATAATTGGTCTGTATAGCGCGGCAGTTTATTAATTTGCCTGCTCGCGATAATCGAGTGGGGGGGTCACATCCCGCCGGCTTGTCCTTCGCAATCCGTGTGTGTGTGTATGCGTGAGCGCGCGCACGTGTATATATATATGCGCGTATAATTATTAATTGCACGTCAGCGAGTGACTGCCGGCTGATTGAACAATCGAGCGCCAAGTGCACTAATGACCGGTTATACCGGTGCACCGAGAGACTTGCGTATATATATATACACACACACACACACACATATGTATACATGCTCACGCATATGTATATAGATTTATACAGATGTGTGCAGTACGTATAACGTATATACACATACAGCCAGTGACTCGATGTGCTCGACTTCATTGTTCTCTCCGCAAGCCCGTGAGAGTGTTTGAATAATGTCCATTTCATACTTAAACTTTTCATTTATGACTTTTATAACTGCGTTGAAAGTTGTACCGTCCTTTCTCGGAGTTCGCCTGGCTTTTCTTCTCGCGGGCGCTGCAGTGCAACGGCCCGACCAAACGAGACGAAACAACATTTTTGATTCTCCCATTAACTGCCCGACTTTAATGTGCAAAAAACGCGTCATTGTGCGGCTAATGTGCCTCGCGCAGCAGTCGATGAAAATATAGCATTAAAAAAAGAAATAAGGAATCTTTGCCCATGACAATTCGTTTAAAAAAACAGGCTCGTCGGGAACATAAATCGAACGGCGATTTGAACTTAATTGGAAAAACTGCTGTACTAACATCGGATATTATCCTTTCGAATGATCATCTCTCATCAGGCGAAATTCAAAAATTAAAACGTCGACTCGATCGTCCTGCACATATACATGTATAATATACGGTCCGTGACTTTGCGCAGACACACACACACACACACACACACACACACACACATACAGAGTTATATGCGTAAACGCACGTCATTGTACGTTTATTCAATTTTGAACAGCTCGATGACACATGTACAGGGTCGTTTGATTTGTCGGTGTATCGTGTGCGATGCAATTTTACATTTTTCCTACGCGGCCGCAACATTATATTTCATCGCTTAATGCGTATACGGGGGAATTATATTTGTATTCGAAGAGAATACGATAGATATAGAATATATATTTTTGCGGGGGCGCTCGCGGAACACCGAACGATTTCTCTTTAATTTTAATGAATTTATTTTCCGCGGCGATTGCCGGGGATCTGGAATATTCAGCGAGAATTGCGCCGGATAGAGGTATAAATGCGCATTTGTTTTGAAAAAATTCCTCGTGTTCGGTGACACGATTGCCGGAGGAAATTGTAGGGAATACGACGCGACTGGTATATACACGAAAGCTGTGCAAGTTTATCACGCGATGGGAAATGAAAAGTTTCCACGGAAAACTGCTTCTAATTATTTCTGAAATTTCGACGTGCCGTTTGTTCATTTTTAGTCCTTTGTAATTTATACGCGAATTTCGCGGTGTATGGCGTTCACTTAAGGGGACTTAATCATCTTAAATTCTCAAAAACTAAAAATTTGAATTTTATTTTTATATTCATCTTAATTTGTTTAGATATAATTTATTAAATAATCTATAAACTGAGAAATGATGTAAGGAACATAAAACAATTTTTTATTTACGATAGTGTTCGATGAACAAAATCGACAATTTTCATTTTTACAAGTACCGCAGACTTTCTTTAGATCAGGACATCCAAGATCACTTTTTGAAAGATAAATCTTCTTCAAATACACTATAACTTAGGGAATGAATGTAGGAATTTGAAAATAAATTAAATTTATATAAGTTATTTACAATTTTCTAAAAAATTAAAAAAATATAAACTATGATATTCAAATTATCAAAAAATTTTATAAATTTAATTTATAGTCAAATCCATACACTCATTCCCTAAGCTAGTGTATCTGAAGTAGGTTTATCTTTAGTGCTCTTGGATGTTCTGATCCAAAGAAAGTCTGCGGTACTTGAAAAATGAAAATTGTCAATTTCGTTCATCGAACACTGGTTACAACTGGAATATGGTACATAATTTCTCAGTTACAAAGAAAGGAATTTCTCTGCTAGAAAATAGGCTGGTTTCATGACGATAATGCGTTGAACGACCACAACAAAGCCTACTAATGTCGTTATAAACCCCGCTTCCATTAGTACAAAATACGATCAGTTACGATTGCCCTACATTACAGTAGCTCTCGTCAAAAAATAACAACGATATTACGATAGCCCCAGCGCGTACCTCGCGACAAAACTTCTCGCCGCGTCTCCGCGCTTCGAATCGATAAAATCCTGAAAACCGTCTACGCGCACACAGCGCCGAAAACAGAGATTAAAGCCCAGCGCGCTATTTTGCCGGAAAAGCACGCCTCATCACCAGTCAATCTCCCGACTAATCCCCCGCCCCAAAATCCGATTGCGCGTCTCTCCGCAGTCCGACGAAGCGCCGGCCTGATCTCCTCTCAGTCCTTGTACACACACGCACTCACGATCAAAGAAAGCCCTCGGCCAGCTCGAAAAGCCATCGACCTTATCTCTCGGGCGATACACTTCCGCATACTTTGCGTTATACCGCGGCCGCGCATGCAGTTTAGCCTTAATCGTCGAACTGTCGCGAGAATTATTATCCTCCTCGAGCAGCTCGCGCGCGCGCGAGAGAGAGAGAGCGAGAGCGGAAAGACAATCCAATTAGGAGAGGCGGGCGTCGGCGAAGCCCCATAAACTTGGGCTGTTCCGCGGTCACGCCGGCGCCCTCTGGCGTTATTATGGAGCGCGGGCTGAATCTTAATCGCGAGCTTTTCGAGTGGGAAGCTTTTCCGTGTACGTATATACACGCGGATCTCTATACCTCTCGCACACCCGACGCTTCTTTTTATTTCGAGGGAGACTCTCGCCACAAATTGTTATTTCCAACTGATATATACCCCCCCACCGCCGCTGCTGCTGTTGCTGGCTTTGCTGATGGAAGAGATTGCCGCTCGGGCGGAGGGGAGTGATTTCTCTTATTTTTGCTCCCTCCCTCTGTATCTTTTCGAAGCCCAGTCGCGCCTCTTCGGCTTTGCTTTGCCGCGAGAGAGAGGAAGCTTTTTTTGCGGGGGCTCGATTTTTGGAAATTCGGAAAGTTCGACGGAGAAACGCCGGTGAGATCCTCTCGAGTTCGCCTGAGACGAGGAGGCCGCTTTGACTCTTTCCTATACCTGTCATAGACGCAGTTTTATGAAAACGTCGTCTCACGCGCGAAACTTCCTTCTAATCCCTCGGAAACGCTTTCCTCGGATTCTCGAATAAATGCAGCGTCGACGAGTGGTGCGCTTACCTGCAACAGAAAGGAGAAAGAGTACGTGTAAATAATCATTGCGGGGGATTGTAATTAACGAAAAGCTCGAAAGCTCCGAGTGGACCCCCATTCTAAGAACCGTTATCCTCATCCCCGGCGAACAACAACAATCGTCGCGACAATAGCCGTCTCAAAGCCGCGTCATTGAATTTCCCCAATTGCAAGCGACCAGTGGCTCTTTCCAGATAATAATAATTCTTCCTCTCCACCTCTCTCTCTCTCTCTTGGCTCGGGATTAAGCGTACACTGCAAGTCCCTCTCAATAGTTTCGGAATAATAGCCAAAGAGCGAGCGAGAGAGAGAGCTGCAATTAGCAAGTGGAAACGAGGCGAGTGCCGGGGCGCGTGTGACAAGAGGCGAGAGAGAGAGCCGCGAAACTTGGCCGCGATCGTTTATCATCGGATGCTACTTCTGCTTTTCCATTGGCCGGAGGAGCTTTAGCCGGGGCGATACACTTTTATGCGCCGCGGCGTCGAGAGCTAACTTGATTTCAACTTGCCTCGTTAGCAGACGAGGCAGAGAGGGACTCGTCCTCTATATACTCACTCTGCCGCCGCGCCAGAGAGAGAAGTTTATCCTGGGATTTCGCTCTCCGGCGCAGACGACGACGACGACGACGACGTCGACGAGAGGATGAAGCTCGGAAGATTCCTGTGTCTGTATTATGGATAATTTATATGTGCGGCCCCCTTATCCGCGCGCTATACTTACTCCATACCCGACGAGAGCTGGCGAATGAATATTAAGCGATCCGCTTGTTTAGAGCCCGCGCTGACGGGCTGCGCGCTGACTATGACGTTGCCGGGGGGTTGAGGCTTTTTCACCGAGTCATCGGGACTTGGCTGCTTTTCCCCGGCGCGAAGTTTCGATTCGAACTATATACCGCTGATGGCTACTAATCGGATGATATTTGGGGGGGGAGAAAGCGCGGATACGACGGGGAGTTATTGAGAATTCGCTAACCTCGTTTTCGTCTCTTTCCTACTGATTGATCGAGTGTATAAGTAAATTACTAACTTTGGCCAATCATCGAGATTTCAACATCTGCATTATGAAGCGACTAATTTTCAGGACATCGTGTGTGCAGCTTGTTCGCCGTCGTCTTCAGTATTAAATACTGACAGTGCAATCGGGTCGTCGAAATTCACATTATTATTGTATTTGTTATAATATTTAATAACTATACTTATACCAACAATTCTTTAATCTAGATAAAGTAAGAAAGATTAATGGATTTTATAATTAATTAGACGTTAAATTACCGTCAGAAAGATTTATTGAATTATTTAAAAACAGTTTTAACGCTTTATTGATATACTTGTACGATTAATATTTACATTTACAGGATGAAAAACGCACTGAAATAAATCAATTTCTTTTATCAATGTAACATTTCTAATTACTGAATTTAATTAATGTATGCTTTTTTTATTCTCTTCGACTTGCCACACACACAGGGACCTCACAATCCTTTTACACTTTTTTATCGACTCTCGCGCTACATTGTAATTTAATACCTCAATATTATTCTCGTCGTACTATAAAGCTATATCCATTTTTAATTAAATTTACACGTACATACCCTTATAATTCTAACGTCATTTAATATCTCTCGGAGCACCTCGCGATTTGTCCCGCTTTGACCTTATGTTCACTTGTCTTTTAAAGGAAGATGCCCACGAAATACATTGGAACTATATCTATATATATATATATATATCAAAATTATATATATATATATAGATATACCCTTAATGCAAATTATGAAACTTTGGAGGCTTACTACGATTTTTCCCTGCATTTCCCCAAAGAAATTGTTGTAGCATATGAATGGGCGAGATGGTAACCAAATGTTAACGTATAAATTTTAAGTTTTTTCGCGTTTTTTATTCCATGGGCATCCTCCTTTCAATCGCGCGTTCGTGTCCCTTCGATAAATCCCCCTCTGAAAGGCGCCCGATTCAAAAATTTCACTTGTCGCGCAGCTGCATTAAAATGATTTTTTTTTTGCGCCGTTCGAAAATCCAGAGGAGACGAAAGATCCGGCATATAGGGACAGACCGCAAGGAACGAGCGCGACGACGAGAAAAAAGCTCCCGGTGCAGTGGCGAAACAAAAAGCTTCAGCCGCAGCAGCAGCGGCAGCGAGCTTCGTCATCAGCGCGTACGCGCGTGTGCAGGAGCGCGCAGCTATGCGCCGCACCGCGAAAAGCCATCCGGCCCATCATACATAAATAACATTAAGAACCGAGCGACGCAGCTCTCCGTTATAATTTTGTTTGTCGCCGCGCATCACGACTACACGCACGTGAGTGTATATATATATATATGTGTGTGTGTGTGTGTATACGTCTATATTGTGCTATGCCATAAAATGTAGGATCCTCGTGTTGCCTGCGGGAATTTCAAATTTCCACCAGCGGGCGTATTATCACATTGGCCCCATTTCCCCGCGCCTCCCGCACTGTCGAATCGGAAGAAGCGTGGAGAAAATCCGAGGCGAGCCTAATTTGCCGGGTCGGAGAATTTTTTGTTCGGGGCATTCTTGTGTTTTATTAGTCGTGGGAAGAGGGAGAGGGGTGCATTTTTCAAATGGTTCGCTGCGCTACTGTGGGATGTAGTTCGAATCAAAGTTGGATTTCCCAATATTTGGGATAAAACTGAAAGCTCGATACGCACAGACTTGAAATATTATTAACAAATTACGTAGTGCAATTGAACGTTTATCCTATCAAAATAAATGAATGTGTAGTATTACTATAGAAATTCGAATATGAGTTCTATGATATATAATATATATATTTATTGGAAGCCGATACTTCAATAAGTAACGAACGATCATTCCCCTCGTGAAGCCACTAAAAATATCAAAATTCTTTCCCAAATTTATACCAATTCGTATTTTAACTCTCTAAATACCCTCCTCTCCGAAACGAGGCGACGCAGCATCGCGAAAAAATTTTCGGCAGACTAGAACAGCTCGAGGAGTTAGGCTTTCAGACGAAGGAAGGAGGCTGCCGCGCGAGGAGGGAAGATTCGCGAAAACGAGATGAGGCGCAAACGTAAAAGGGAGGCTACTTTGCAGTTGGCTCGCGATTGACGAGCGCCACTTCTCTCTTATTGTTATCACTCCGCTGTGTCTTTCCTGAGAATTACTCGTCGTGCAGCGCTTGCTGCGCAAAGTCACCGCGTACAGAGTCGCATATCGCTAATGGCTCTCTCTACCCCCACCCCCGCCCCTCCCCCCAACCTGAAAATAAGAACGATCCTCGTTTTCTTTCAACGCCCGAGATCTCGCGAGGTCGCGGGGAGAAAGAGAAAAAAATGTCTCATTGTCTCCCTCTCGCGCGGGCTATATATATATATCTGATCGGAAAATGCATTTTCATCGTCGATCGAGCTGTGTGTGTGTGGGATATGATTTATTATTACGCGTTATATCCATTTACCATTGGCTTTTTATTACATATCGAAAGGCACTGATTTGATTCTAGCTTTCATTACAGCTGGCGAAAACTCGTTTATTCGTTCGAGCGAAAAGATAGATCGATCCGTGTACAGCGAGAAATTCGTAATTGTTTAAAATAAACGATGTAAGCCCCCTAACTTTTGCGGAGGAAAGAAAAATAATAAAAGGAGAAGCGAACCTTATATACGAAGCGCAAAAGCCGCATAAAACTCATTACAAAGTACATCCACGATCGCTTATTATTACCGTCGCTTCAATTAGGAATCGAGTAAAGTCGGAAATAATTAGCCGCTCGAGTCCCGGGGATAATTAAATCTCTTTGCGAACGTATGATTCCATACAACCTCGCTTCCGTGTGCTTCATACGTGTGTTTGTTAGTCGAGCGATCCTAACAGTTGGGCTTCAGCGCTAATTGCAATCGGAACTCGACTGATTATCTTTATTATCATTTATTTATTGTGTAAGGTGGATTTGTAACCGAAAAACGCTTGGATCTCAATAAATGTAATGAATTACGTAAATTGCGCAAAATATTGAAATATTATAAAGAATAATTCGAATAAAAATCAGTCGTCGATAGCAGACTATATCGGGTGTTATGTAATTCGGATAATCCGATGAATTATGAAATAGTCAATCGCACGTCTGACTTCTGTAGCAGAAGCATTAAACATTAAGTCGAAGTCGAGAGAAGAATCTCGCCCACCGAGACTTCATTTTTTTTTCTTTTATTCGCACAGTGTATATAAGTAGACGTTCAACTCGATCGATACGTATGAATAGATCATTGCCTGTCGATAGGAAGTTGGACGTGACACTGAGGTACAATTCAATCACCGGTCGCGACTCGCCCACCTACCGTACGTGTATTGCTGTGTTATGTATACGAGTGGTAAATCTCTGTCACTAGCAAAAGTACTGATGTTTGGATTCGATCTTCTCAGGAGGGGTCTGAAATTCAAATTTCGCGCCTTACACAGCAGACAAAAACCCAGTTTATTTATTTGTAATTAATAACAAAAACTTGCAATATAAGTTACGAGATAGTTGCTAAACTTCATCGTAGTTTTTTTTACTTTGCGCTACGTTTTGGTGCGAAATTTAACTTTCGAATCCCTTGCTTAACGAAGCTAGATCTCGAAATCACATTAATTCTGACGATGATTTCCCACAACTGTCTGCATCCGAGAATGAATTCTATATATTAGTTTAAGAACATTCTAATTCGAAAATACGCAAATTTCGTTGAGGAGGCATAATCGTGGGTAAACATTTTATCCCACAATGTCCTTTACATCATCAAAGAGCGATTACTCTGTCGATCCCTTCCATCGAGCTTCACGATATCGCACAATCACTTTTCCACTGAGAGAAATATAATCTCCTCGGAGCGCATCAGGCTATATATATATACACATAGTCAAAGTCGAAATTGCTCGAATCAGCCCAAGTGGCACTTGCCGTCTATGGCTGTCGAGTCAAGCTAATGAGCAATGCTAAGCGCTTCATTATAAATCGGTAATCGGCTCACGAGCTCCTCAAAGCCTGATCCCACGATTGCGTACGTATATATACACAGTCGCACGTACTATACACACACACACACACACAGGCCGATAACTCTCTATACATATACAATATAGATAATACAGGCACATTGCGCGAGGTTCTCTCGGTCAAGGGGATTCCTCCATTTCTGTACAACGCGTCGTCTTAATCATGATGTATATCTATAGTCGCGGCAAAGACAATCTCTCCATTGGCTGGGAAGCACCATCATCTCTTTTCCATCGGTTTCGTCGCTGCAGGCGCTGATGAGCTTGCCGAGGTAAACGGATAGGGTTTGCTTTGTCCTCCCGATATACACAGTTGATTCAGGAAGCTTCGCATTTGCCGAGAGAGAGAGAGAGAGAGAGAGAGAGAGAGAGAGAGAGAGAGAGAGAGAGAGAGAGAGAGAGACTGTGTATAGCCTCGCCGTACATTACGATGATTATATGGAAATGTCGATATACAGTTGTAAATATTGACACGGCGATGAGACCCCGTTGTTACATACGCCACCGCTGGAATGAGCTTTGTATAGCGAGTGATTTACGCTAAATTACGTGCTCTACATGTTTTTAATTCACAGGTCGCGAGGACACGAATCTCGGGGAATACTCGAATAATTTTTCCAAAGGCTTACACATTGCTACTTATATACTGTTATCATTCAATTATTTTTTTTATGATACATTTACTTATCCTCATAATGAGGTGTCCAGTGAAGTTTTCCGAGAGATAAAAAGCCATCTCCATTGTGTCGACGCTCGCGATTTCCTGGAAGGACAATAAGCAAGAATTTAGTCGACCCTACGCAGAGAACGGAACCCTGGCACGTGATGCGATTGACGAAGAGTCCGGATTCGTCGCAAATTTCTATATACAATATATAATAACGTAACGATAAGTAGGGCTGCATTAGCTCGATTGAATCGGGGATTCGCATGTGTAATTGCAATAATATATCGATGGCGTGCGATGATGATGTATGGATCGCTAATGCATTTATATTTATTTATTGCACCATTAGCGTGTATTCTCTGCGTTCAATGTATCGAAAATCTGGCCGTGGTCGTGTCTGCCAATGTCTTCCACCCGTGCGAGCGCGTGAATTATTTATGAGCTCTCGCGGTTTGAAAAAGTGAGTACTTATAATGTTATGGGCGCGTGTAGCACGCGTGTGGGAGTAGTTATACACTTGTTCCGGCTGTGGATCTACGAGGGAGGCTCAGGAGTCAATTAAAAATTCAAATTTCCCGCGCTAATGTAGTCATGGACAAAAAAGCTTAAACTAATAACAGAAAGCTATACAGCCTGCAGCGAAACAGGCGATGCTTGCCCTTTGCTATGCGCAAAGTTTCAAATTTATATGACAATACTTGAATTCAAAATGTTAATGCGAGTAAACAAAGTTTCGAATTTTCGTATATTACAATGTATACTCGAACTCAAAATGTTAATGTGAATAGCGTGGGGTCTTTTTACATTATTCAAACATGCGAGCTCAAAGTTTGCCTACCCGAGGGGAAATTGTTAGGTACCGAGATCCGATCGACTTACCGAGAGCCATGGAGTGGAGTCAGAATCAGAGATGCATTTGGAGTGACTATTTTTTTCAATTTCTCCATAATATTACCTCACGCGCACAAACTGTCCTCAAAACTGCAGATATCGACGGAAAAAGGAGTAGGAAGATAAGACCCTGCAGCAGATCGTTTGTAGGTTATGTCAATCGTCTGATGAACTTGTCTGTGCATATATGCGGGCGAATCGTGAACTAATTGATGTCATCCCATGCGACCGCGTGGAATGTGGCGCCACGTAGCGTTGATGTACGCACAAAGTGAACAAATGCGTTGTTAGTTTGATGTACTTGTACTGATTTCACGATTATTTTTCTTTCACACTACTAGTTCGAGTACGACAAAACGTAAATTAGACTTTAAACTCCTGTGAATGAGCGCACGTTTCAGTTTTTCAAGGTGGAATTAGGATAAGGGTGAAAAGCATCCGGCAAAGAGCGACGAAATAAAAGCTCTAAAGAGAGGGAACTACCGCGCGTCCATCCCTTGCGCCAGAAATTAATTCCCCCATTGACGCTTCCAAAGATCGAATTCGTTCCTGTATATAACCCGCACTGCGTTGAATAGAGAAGCACTCTCTCTCTCTCTTCCCTCCACTATATATATATATATATATAACATTCATCCAACTGCTCTCTGCTGCGGGTATTGCTGATCCTCCCGCGGATTTTCCCGCCTTAGCTCTCGCTACTACTCCTATTCATTTATTTCCTCTTCCCCCCTCTCTGTTACTCTGTTTCTCTTCCATTTCATTTTCTCTTATCTCGTCCCGCGTTCGCGCGTGTGTCTCATTGTATTTGCTCGGCCGGTCCTTTTCTCTACTCGTTACATATATACTCTATTCCCGATTGTGTGTGATCCTTTTCGCCAACTATATATTCTCTCACTCTCTCCCTATCTCAGGCTTTGTTCGACCAGACTCTCCGTGTTTTCGGGGCGATGCAGGGTAAACGTCCGTGCGATTTTGAGCAAGAATTGAATAAATATTCCTCGGCTCTTTTCAACCATTTTTTCTACGCAATACGCGAGGAGTACACTAGTCGACGAAATTCATCGAAATTCTATTCTATTTTACGTTTACTTCGAATGCAATGTCAAGTGCTTTTTTCACAACTTACTAGTACTGAAAGTATTTACAAAATACACTCTGTGCAAGTGAAGTAATTTACACCCATAATACTCATCATTATCATCAGGTTAAAACTTGACTTTTATAACGTCACTTTGTAAACAGCAAGAATACGCTCGTAAAAAATTGTTAATATCACCGTAAAATGAGTCATTTATATTTCACCTAGGATAGAAGTAGATTTATATCGATCCAGAAGAAAGAACAATTTTATGAATCATGACATGAATCACGTCGACGTGAACCTGCTAAAAGCAAAAAATGTGTTTCTCTCGTGGCAAAACAAAAAGTATATGTACATCTATTCGCTCATTTGACAACGAAAACAAAAAGAATTTAAACGCATGCGGGCTCAGACAAGGACGTTTTTCTAATAACTCTCGTTTTCATTGTTAAGCATCGTAAAAACAGAACAACGCTAAGTTTTTTTTGCCGAAACTTCAAAAAATTACAATTGTAAAGATTCCTCCAAAGCATAGAAAACGAAAGAACAGGACATAGATTATTTCACTATGGAGTGGTCTAGGGGGCGAAATGCACTCATTTAGAAATACTTTTATTAGAACACTTAGATTTCAACCTTGTATCAAAAAAATTTTAACTCGGAGAGGCGAATAAATTCTCAAATTAATATTATTTCACTATTCTTTTTTAACAGTCTTATACACTATATACATAGAAGTGCAAAGTCGCGTACAGCATCGAATTATTTAAAGCCTCTCTCTCGCATTGGCATCTCATTCCCCCCCGCGAGTAAACAAAGCGACCTTAATTCCAATCGTTCGCCTCGGAACTTAAAATTTCCTTGACTCTCCGTCACTCTCTAATGCTCTCCATCAAAGGCGGCGGTCTAACTTTCTTGAGTATCGGCTTCTCGTTTATATAGAGCGGCTCTGCGCAGCGAGAGGCCGAAAGATCGATTCACGGCCCTCGTTCTCTTATGCGCATCTCAATACGATGGCCAACGCCGACGGCGAGCACTACATCGCACTTCGTTCGGAATAAGGCGATTCGCCGGCCCGTCAACTACCCAGAGGATTGGAAAATCTGGCCCACCCCCCGATATGCGCATTATACTGTTGAAAATTAACTTATCGACTGTATTTCAGTTTAACGATCGCGAGCTGATGCTGCGGGAGGATGGCTGCGATGGCGTTGTAAAAAACAAAAGTTTCGACAAGAGGGAGGAGGGGGGGGGGCACAAGCTCTCTCTCTCTCTCCGGCAGCTAATCCGAAAAGTTTGAATGTCAGCGCCAACTTCGACGCTGCACTCAAATCAGCGAGAGAGCTGACGCTTTTTTTCCTTTCTCTCTCTCTCTTTCTCTTTTGGGTGGCAGCCGCTGGGCCATCGATCTACGCCTCGTGTCTGCCGCCTGGAAATTTGTCAGATTTTGAATTATACCGCTGATGACGTTAAATTCGTTATATCCTTACGGGATCGACGCGCATATTTTATAGAGAAAAAAGATGGAAGTGAGTTATACAGCTATTTGTCGAGCTCGTTATAACGTAAAGCGAGTTTTTGCGAAATTAACATTGACGGATTCATTGCTCTGCGGTTGTAGCACAGCAGAGAGGGAATGAAAAAAAGTGTACAGCGGCTTTGTAACGCGTAGCTGTGTTACGGTTCAGATGCTTTTTTTTTCTTTCAAAGCGAAACAATGAATTTCAACGGAATTGCAGGCGTTTTATTTGATATTCAATCTGCGGTTTGAACGGGAGAAGAGGATGGGGATGAAGAATACCCGCGTTTGCAAACTATACTGATGATGAGCACAAGTCGTGGCTTATGCGCGATACGAGGCACTGCGGATTTGTATTTTCTGGGAAGGCAGGAGTTGTGTAAGCGTTAATACGATTTATCGCTGAATTTCATTCGATAATACGTTGCATGGAGCAAGTTTCAACTCATCGATTTGCCATTATCTACCTCGTTACATTGGAAATACGTTTTGTCTGGTGTATAATTTGTCAAATTAATTTTATGCAATGCATAATGCAATTATTGCGTTGAATTTTATTGATTCCCATATGTTTTACTAGAAACAAAAGCCAAGATCTGATATCAGAGATTTCATAATTGCTTCTCTTCGACTAATCGATATTCCAAGATAAATTCAAAGATAAATTCCACCTGCGCTCAACTGTTCGGAAGATTCTCATTTTCAACTCCAGAATAATTTTGTTCGTTAATTTTTTCAGTTGAAAAAAAGACTCGCTACCCTAATTTCCTCTTAAGTGAAACTTCAATAACCAGAGCATCTCCAGCTTCCTCCAGTCATGACAATGGCTGCACAATCATACAAAGTATGGCTTATCTGTGAGATCCAGAAATAAAAAGAGCCTCCGCTTTTTACACAGAACAACAAAACTCTTCTCCAACATTCTCTTTCTGTACTCTGACATGAATAGTTTCATCAAAAATATTTCATAATTTCTAACGTAGATTAAAATTAAATTTAATAGACTGCAATCTTTGAATTTTTGGTCTATCGTTATAATTAATTATAATTAATTATAATTATCGTTATAGCTAATTAAATACCTTATTAATTAAGAAGCGATTAACAAAATATTTACTTTCAATAATGTAGGTATTTAAATTATTTATCATCAGCATATCAGACGAATAAGAAATTAATTTATTTCTTCAAATCAAATAAAAAGTTCAAAACATTTGATTCTCATACTTAGTCGACACCAAATTAGAGTCAGATTGGAACCACGAAGCCATTTTTCTCAGTGTAATCAAAAAGAGAAATTCACTCTCCGCTAATTTCGCGCAAACTAATTACATTACAATCACTCCAGGCGTACGCAAAAAAAAGAGCTCGTGCGACGAACTAATCAAGGTGTCAACTAGGACAAAGCTCGCGATGAAAAGTGTGTATACGTGTGTAAACGTAGTGGACGTTGTATTCGGTGTGTGAAGAGCTTAGCTTGCGTTTAATTTCCGGACTCGGGGGATAGGAGCCAGATGTATATGTATATATATCTAGAGGGAGGGAGAGAGAGAGACTATGACTGAAACAAATTAAAGAATGGCTGGTTTTATGCGAGGAGGAAAAATTAACGCGTTGATGTAGTGGAGATTTTCTTTCTGGAGAAGAGGGTTCTTGGTAGAATCACGAGATTTCAGTCTTGTTATAGTGCTTTCTTTGTGAGAAGGGAGGCGAAGTTTTGTTGGGTAACAGGATTTTTGATAGTACTGTGATAAAAGGAAAGGAGAATTATTGTTAAAAATTGCTACTTGAATATTTACAAGGACTACTTCTACTAAAGAATTTTCTTGGCAGACTTTCTTTTAAAAAATTACTGTTTCCCGAAGACCTCTTTCCCAAATGTACACTTTTATTTGTGTAAAATTATTGTACTTTACTGTATTTTTATGTAAATTCTTAGAAAACAAAAACAAATTGGACGAATTCAATAATCTAGTTAATAATCTAATAAATAATGCAATTGATGAATACTTTTCATAAACAGTCTGTACATGGCGTTTACCGACTACGAGTTGAAACTGTTCTACTAGTTATTGTTATCCAAACTTTCTTCATCGACTCCATTTCAAGTAGTTATAGTTGATGTTAAATGTTAACCTTTATTTTGGTAGTTGCAATACTGTCTTAATTAATCAAAATATATTACAGTCAAAACTAACAATATTTTTGGAAACAAAACTAATTCCATCGAAGTATATTATTTCAAATTTAGAGAATTAATTAAACCTTAAGAATGTCTATCGATACCTATAAAAACGTAAAAATAAAAAAAAGGAATGACGTTGTTCCATAATTATTAAAAATTTAGTACACGGTTTCCTCATTCACGATATCGCATCAATTAAGTACACAAAACTTCATGTAGATGTATTATATTATGGATTTCAATCACCTTGTGCATTAAATTCGAAGCGTGCACGATTATACTTGGAAAAAAACATTAAAGTTAACCTCATTTTCTAAAGTGATTGCATTACCGAATATGTGCCAATGAAAGTAAACAAAAAAATAAGGTAATCAAACTTTTATCATGTTTATATTGAATTAAATTCTTGCATTGGACGTTATACCTTAATGGCAGCTGAAATTTCTTGAGAATTCAATGTAAACTACAATTTTACACGTGCGATAGAATACTAGTTTTCATATTTTTATAGACTAATGCAAAGTTTGACTTTCACAAATTAATATTCACGAAAAGTCAAACTGGTCGATCTGTTCTATTCGTTAAACCGACATTTCTGTATAACACGAAAGTCCAATCTGAAACTACCTATTTCCTGCCATAAAAGAATAATGCTGTTCTCCGGTATTACAATGTACGTGGCATCACACGATTATGAAATTTTTGCAATTACGTTGGAATCCAATTCACCGAGTGTTCGCGGAGCGTATGTTAGTCATCAGGAAAAACAAAATATGCATCTACTCTCATTGTACCTGCTCGCGCGACTTTTTTTTAAAATAATCGAACAAAGCGTTTCTTACTGTCCACGTCTGCTAAAAGAGAGTCACACAGTACTATCATATATCTTTTCCGTCGAATTTTGCTTGTGTCAACATTCTTTTGCAATATATCGCAAGAAAACAATAGCGACACGTTTCGAGGTATAGCGTTATATTCTCTTTAGAGATGATAAAAGTAAATTTTTCTTTGAATCGTAACCGTTGTTCAAAAGAACTCTAGCGCGATATTTTTTCAGAACAGTTAGATGATACGTATATGAGTATTTTTATTCTAGAACTTTTGTGAATGTTGTATTTTCTAGTGCAGTGTGATTTTATGCATCGACGCGTAATAAACCGAGTATACCGTTAGTTATAACGAGTCACTTCCATAGTTGCGTTTGTATAATTCCAGTCGTAAAAAGCACATCTCATTTCTGCCACTTTTTATCCGCAAAAGATTCTTTTCAATACTTACTTTGAAAAAAATTTGACTTTCAAAGCACTTCATCAGCGTTCCATTTCTCTTTAAAAACAAATAATATTCCAGCCTCAGCGATTACCATAACGTCGCACCGCATGAAATGCACCGACAAAGAGTAGCACAGTTAAGGTCTTACCGTCTTTACATCTCTGCGGTGAAAATTCGCGAATTTTTTATTTCTTGTTTATATTCGTCAAAATATTTGTCGAGGAAGCTGCAAGTGTGAAAGTCGCAAGAATCATAGTAAAGAACTATCCGGGAATTCTTACGAAATATTATTTGGAAAAAATAAAAATTGCGCCATCATAACAGAAAATGTGAAATGTTCTCTTCGCCGGAAAGTCTGAACTGCACTCTAGTCCTGGTACGGAGCCACGATATACGATTGGGTCTGAATATTCTACGAAAGCGTAAAAATAATAAACAAGTATCAGGTAAAATCAGCACTTCCGCACGTGACCCCATACAGAAACAAACGTGCAGCTGCACGAACGTGGCGCAGCCGGAAGTGGTGAGCATCAGGTGCAGTTAAAGATGTATTGGCTGTACAGTCCAGGTCAAAAGTTAGCTTTTAAAATAAATTGTCGATGACTGTTGATAAAGAATAATTTTAAGAAAATTATAAGCTAGTAAATCGTCGAGGAATGATTTGTACTGTCTTTACATGATGTTTAATTTTATTATACTAAAGTGATCGATATTTCACAAAATGATGAAATAAAAAAAATAAAATAATGAGATTTTTTTTTGCTTCAATTGAATTGAAGTTTAATGAAGTTCTTGTTTAAGGATCGACTCACAGCACTTATAAGCATACATTTTTTAAAATTATTCCTTATTGATTATTACGCCGGCTACTTACGTTAAAAAAAACAACAACTTCTCAACGAGATTGTATAGCCAATAGATCTCTGTCAAGCGTACAGCGTATAATTTTTTTCCATCCTTTTTTCTTCGCGCGTCGAGCTTTTTGCCGCAGAAAAAAAAATGTTTGAAATACAAAATTTCAGAAATGATTGCACTGCCTATTAATAATTCATGTACACATACTTTGAGGAAAAAGTAAAAAAAAAGCGAGAGAGAAGATCTATTCAAGTACCCACGACTATACTCGAACTAATCTTCTGTTTATTACGTTCCATAATAATCGGCGGAGTATTTGCATTATGCACGACGCGTACGGTGCACTCTATGCGTCATTGTCAATGAATCATAAATAATTTCGTTTTTCTTTCGCTACCCGCTACGCTCCAGGCATTCAAACATGTACTTCGGGCTATTTGATCATTCGATACGTTTTCCATTGTGCGCTCTCGAGCGGTTCGATTTAAACAAAAAAAAAAGACAATTATTCGATATACGTGTAGACGTATGTCGTATGTGTGTGTGTAAACGACACGTTTGAAAAGGGGTAATAACGTGTGTAAATTGATTCTACCGGGAAAAGCGCAGGCATTTGGGTCCGAGAGGCCGACTGCGCGACGACCGCCGCGAAATAGATAATTCAAAGGGCAAACAATCGGGAAGTAGGTATTTCATTTTTAGCGTGTATTCTATGTGTGTATATATACGTATGTGTATATAGACGAGGCACGCGAAGCGGAACGGACGGTGCGCAGCGCCTGTTCAAATTTACAATTCGATGAAAGATCGTTTTGCAAAAGGAGAAGTGAAAAAAAAGCCCGGTACAGAGGCAAATTATAATCTCGAGCTTTCGGTACACTCTACGGCGTGCTGCGGAGTTATTTCCCGGAAAATCGCTTCAAAAGAGGCCCTTCATTCACCGCCTCTGCATATATAGAGGTATACATATGTATACACGGGTATCTTCCGCTGAGGGCAAACAAAAATCGAGAACTCGTTATTCCGGTTTTACAAAGAGGCGCCTATATATACGTGTGTGTCTCTGTGTGTGTACGCGTATATCTATACATACAGACACGCGATCATTGGGCTAACTGTGAGGTTTTTTTAATGCACAGCCGAAGGTCTTTTCGAGAGCATTTTCAGCTCGGTTTGTTTTTTTTTCCCAGGCCACAGAGTCCCGGCAATTTCGGGCTCATTTGCCTCGTACACCGTATAATTCGCGAGTACATTTTTCGGATCGACTTTTTCAACTTCGCTCTCTCTCTCTCTCGCTTCCTTCCCAAAAAAACTTGACGAGAGAATTTCGCGTAAAAGCAGCGCTACACTCGACGCTCCTTTATTTACCTCATTAAACGGGGCGAATCGACGATAGTTTCTATATCGATCAAAATCAGCGAGATGCACTTTAATTTTCCTTCGTTCTCGGAATAACTCGTAACTGAGGCGGAAGAGGCTGCGTATAGGGTATACACAGTGTAACGCCGACAACGATTGCGTCGCGTGAAAAAAACAAAAAAAAAATCAAGCGAGCGCAAAAATCGAAAACAGAAAGGAGGCACACCTGTTGCCCCCCGTGGAAAAATAGAGTGGAGTCCCTTACCTGGAAAGCCGTGCGCAAGCGCGAGGAGACACGCCAGGAGAACGACACCGTACACACTCTTCATGATCACAGCTCTTGTTTATACAATGTCGAAACGAGAGAGAAGAAGAACAAGAAGAAGAAGCGACGAACGATAACCCCGTTGAGTAAAACGGAAAATGTACGTATAGAAGACGGCGCAGAGGCGAGTGTATATAATATATAGACCGTGTTGTGTTGTGTGTATATATTACAACGGCAAACGCTCGGGCAAAAGTCTCGGCGCGGACTGATGATCCGGCAATCGCGCTGCCGGCTACAAAAGCGGCAACGGCGAAGGTCAGCCGCACCGGGCCCCGGGAAAACACGCCTCGACTCTCAGTCCGTCTCTCTCTCTCTCTCTATACCTCGACCGCGTGTGTATGTGCTCGCTTTATCCCCCCACCAGTTGGTCGTGTGCAGTATACCTATATATACACTGCAGAGAGAAGGAGAGACAGAGAGAGAGAGAACTGCTGCTGCTATACGGCGAGGAGTGAGATGGAATATGAGTTGACGCGCCGCTCGTTTGTCAGGCGACGGTTTTACGTCTCGACTGTTTATCTTCTTACGGTGCTTCTCTCTCTCTCGCTCGTCGCCGCGCGCGCTGCGGGTTTGTCTTTTCGCTTATGACGCCCCTATTGTATGCACACACTTACCTGTGTATCGGGCTTTTTTTTCTCTCGTGTATGCACGATGTGATACTCACTTTTGTGCGACGATGGAGAGAGACGCGGGTTTTCTCGTGTGTCTCGAACGGCGCTCTACATGTGGAATTGTGCGGGGAGAGAGAAAGAGAGGTTATGTTGGCGCAGGATTAATCGAGTTGGAGAGGGGGAAATTAGTATTCGGAGGAGTGGATGGGCTCTATTTTTCAAAGCGAGATTTATAAGGCTCGTTCATTTTTAAAACAGCAATCTGCGGAATAATGGAGCCATAGCTGCCGGGAGTTTTTAATGGCTAGGCTGAGCGGAGCCTGCCTTTCACTACTGAATTCGTTTTTCGGCTGCGCTATGTATGCACTCGCGCGCTGGTATTCGATTTTCGCTGTCTACACGTATACTGTTGGAAATTCTCTTTTCTCGAAACTCGGTCCGTCACTTGGCGCCGAGTACCGAGTGAATACTTTTTTTTATATGTATGTTATGCACATACGACGAAAAGCAACTCTTAATTGCGTTTAAGCATCTGTAACGTCTTACGAAGTTGAAAGTTCATATTTGACCATCTCGCAGATTGGAATTTGAATAATTGAATCTTCTTCGATCACATAGCACAGATAATATGCTTAATATAAACTTCGTACTTTATAAAATAGTAGAACAAGTTGATTAGTTCGAATTTTTATTTCGCATTCACGAAGACATGAATTAATGCATACTCATTTCATTATGTGGTTCAAGCAATCTTCTGAAACTACTTAAGAAATTCTGACCCGATAACTTGTGCGAAATTGAGCCAGTTCAGAGCGTTATTAAAAAAAAATTCATTGGCTCATAAAATGCATTAATTAAAATAATTTTACAAAACTGCGCCAACTCGCTGCAAATGTGAAAATTGAAAAAATAGGAGATAAGACCGGAAACGCATCCTTTGGACGAATAAGAAAAAATTACCGATGCCTTCCTAGAATCCACATCGATAACCGAGAATCTTACGCCTGAGAAGACTATCGGAGCACGTGTAGAAGAGCAACATATATCGTCACGTCAAAAGTAAAATTCATCACGAATTCTGCGAAGAAACGATTGTACACAGTTTGCCGAATATATACGTTTGCTTTCGAAATTCCAAATCCATATCTCTCCCCGGTTGACTAATTCTGCGATTCGTGGCGCACAGACTCTTCTAGAATGTACCGCGGCAATCACGCCTCGGCCTGATGATAGTCGAGCTCGTGCCACTTATAAATAAGACAAAAAAAAAACCGGAAAAAAAAAACAGAAAACGACGTATCGACGCTTATCAGATCGCAAGACTCAGCATCCGTGATGCATTGCAAAACTATATTATCTCGCGCCTCCGTGCGTGAGTCTCGTCAACGAAAGCAAACTCATCGGAAGCTCATTATCTCCAAATGTATATACATATTTTCATAATATCGCTCGCGTCGCCTCGTGATCTCTGTCTCTCTCTCGTTTATAAATACACGAAAATTCCAGCCCATTAATTATTCAAGCAATTTTTATTAAACAACCCATAGTCATCCGTTCCGCTCTCTCGTTATTATAAGCTCTCGTATTATGTGCTGCAGCGTCGTGCAATCGGAGTAGCTTCGCTCTTTCTCTCTTTCTCTCTCTCGTGCGACGAGGAGCTGCCGAGCGATCGTCTTCCCCCCCGTCGAGTCTATATATTTAGCGAGTTCTCGTTTCTTCCTTTAACAGCGGCAGCGATGAGTCATTGTCACGCATCGCGAGGGAAATTAAAAAAAAAAAAAATAAAAAACAGCTCCCGCGCGCGCTTAGCGATAAATGCGCTGATGCTTTGGTAAACACTGATACTTCTGGACACTTCGCTGGTGTTCTTTTCCGTTAGGCGGTATAGTGCGTATTGTGTGCTTTTCGCTGAGACACGGTGTGCACACAGTGTATTCGGTATCTTTTTGCGTAGCGCGAGCTTCCATTTATGTTTTTCAAATGCTAATTTAGCCCCGCCTTCGCTTTGATTAGCCATTATTTCAGAAACTGTGGCGATATAAGTAATGATAATGAAGTCGAGAATTTCTCGTTATAACGCAACTATACGTACTATTTAAAAATGTGGAAATTAAAATTTTTAATCGTCATAGGTATCTATGATATGAATAATTAAAAGCATGATCGTAAGCGTGATAAAAAAATTTTTCGAAACGATTCGAAAAATCATCCGAACAAGGCGCGGCGGGACGGCGGAGAGATTCCGAAATGTGTTTTGACGACATGGTTCGTCGACGCGATCTAATTTTGAAAAATATAGCGATTAATATATTGCGCGTTTCATCGGATTCCCTGCTATAACGTGTACGGTAACGAGAATATGTTCGAGAATATGTTTATTGAAATAGATGAATTTTAATGAAGGCGCAGCGACGAGTGAAAAGCCTTTTGTCCGCCAGTCGCTGCGCTGCTGCAGCTCTCTTGAATAAAGGAAAAATTGGGACAGCAGAGTACACAGAAGGTACAAGCGTCAAGTTGTGGCTAAGCCTTTGTTTCGGTGATCCAGTCGGAATTTGTCAAATGTTATCTAGATTTCAACGGACGTTTCGTATTGTGCCCCTGTGCAAATTTGAAAATCTCCTCTATACATATACGCGTTCGTGTGTGGCGCACGCAATTGGATGTTTTTGAAAATGCGAACGGATTTTCCAAGATAAAATTTGAATAATTCGAACGACGTAATTTAAGAAACTGATATTTGACGTAGCATTGAATTTATTGGATTTTTCTTTATTATTTATGAATAGATTTGAGCTCTTTTTGATCCCCTTTCAATATTCACGTACACCGCGGAGAAGAATATAAAAGTCGGGTTTTAAAAAAATCTTTTGAATGCTATTATTGTTTTCCGCATTTTTCTCGATCAGATGAATTTTTAAATCATTTTTGTTTCTAAGAATAGCAATTCAATCGCAAGCGACGACATATATTCCACAGCACGAGAAATAATACACCAGTTAAAAAAAATCTATTTTAGTTACAAACAACAAACGCACACAGTGTCGATTAACAGCGAGTTCAAGCGAAAAATAGAATAAAAAAATTCATCTTACAAATCTCAATGTACATTATTATCAACATCGAGCAAACACACGTATATAATACGAACCGTCAAAATAGTTCATTCAACAAATCGATACAGCGAGCACATGTGCCGCCAAACTTAAGCAAACATTTGTCAAAGCGCGACGACCAATGGCTTACGTTCTTTCGTTCCGCAAATCCATACTCACCACGTAAACTCTCTCTCTCTCTCTCGGCCTAGAAAAATCGAGAAATCTCTTACGCTCTCAACAACTCTCGTTCGCACCTATACGTCGCAGGGGTAAATTTTCGAGTCGCCGTGGCCGAGCGAGCGCGCAGCTGCGGAATTGTGCTCCGGGAGAGAAACGGGGGGGGGAAAGAAAAGCAAAAGGACGGAGGAAAAAAAGAAAATTAACGATATCGACAGAATACGTCGAGGATATATCGCTTTCGGCTTCTCTCTCTCTCTCTCTCTCTCTCGCGAGTTCTTGTGCGGATGGCTGCGAACCCGTGTGTGTGTGTGTGTGCAAGCCCCTCTCTGGAGTATAGCAGTCGCGCGTTTTGTGCTCAATAATAGCGCGCGGTATCGCGAAACACGCAAATACCATCGATGTCCGCGTATACACACAGCAGTCGTCGTTCGGCGAGCCAGGATTTCGATCACGTATACGTCCTCCTACACGTACACACGTATACGCGCGTATATCGCTCGCCTCGTCTCGTCTCGGCACATATTGATCTTTTCGTTTTGCCAGCGCGCGATATTGTATTTGCCGCGGCGGAATGGCCGGACAGCGGCTGAATGAAAAATAAAAAGGCGAAGGGCGGAGAGGAGAGATTTTATTAGATTCTTGGCTTACGATTTTGAGAGGGGACTCGACGCGCGAGATAAAGTGTTTGTTTTTCAGATGAAAGACTAATGCTGTGCCGCGTACACGTCTATATATATATATATATATATGGTATATCGATGTCGTGAAGAGCAAAGAAAGTTAAACGAGCTGTTGCGAGGCATTGTTGCCGTTGGACATTATGCGAAGTTGTTAACGCAGACGGTCTAGACGTTTGTTGAAAATTCGCGAATGTACAATTTGTAAACGAGCAAAACTTTTATTTATCTAAAATCTCGCAAGCCCGAGAGGTATAAAATTTGAAAAAAAAAAAAACGGATAGCATTGAATAAATAATCTGATTGAAACTTGCATAATATCTTTGCGCCTCTGGATAATAAATGATAATTATAATTGTCAAATGGACGCTTTTAAGCTTATTAAATTATTAAATTATTAGCCCCACGCGCTAATGGAAAATATTATAATGTACCGCATATGCAGTGTCTATATAAATGATGTAATGATTCTGTACTTTATACGAGTATTATTAATATGTAAGTTCCGTTTTTAGCGGTATATGAAAGCCGTTCCACTGAAATATCATGAATTTATACGAGTACACGGGCGCGACTCTCAAATGAGATTGGCATCGATTGACCAATATTCATGTCTAAATCCGTATGTTAATACTTTCGTACGAGTGCATCCACGAAGTCAATTTGCTCGACGAGAAGCTTTACTTCTGACGCTCTCGAAATTTCCCCGTTTATATGTATCCCATATATCCAATAACTGCAGGCGGAGTATTATCTACAAACGAAGCATTAAAAAAGTGATTAGCTGATGTAACAATGGCGTATTGTAATGGCCTTAAAGGTCAATGTTAATTATAATCGTAAACTCGGAATTGTCCGTCGTTACTCGAATAAGAAACAACTTCCTCATTCCAATTCGAACTCGCGAGGACAAATTTTCCACATCGCCAGCACATTTCAATTTGCTATTCGCGACGACTGTGCTTCTTTCTCGATATAAAGACGCTATACATTGTGTTATATACCTCCCTCTTCATTTTACGCACATATATTTATGCACTAAACGCTAAGTGTCGCAACGCGCGCGTCGAGACACGGCGTCGAATGTAACGGCGTTAGTCATCGCTCCCCAAGCGAAAATACGAATGTACAACGCGCTTACACGACCGGCACGTCCCATAGCCTCGACTGCACTGCCTCTGCGCACAGACTCCTCTCAGTCAATCGCGCATAATTCGAGCCTTTGAATCGAGACGCGCAGGTGTCACAAATATGGCTTTCAAGGATAATTTATTCAGCGGAGCCCGCGATGCCGAGGACTTTGCGCATTGTACCACGACTGTTTCGAGGAAAATATGTATTCTGCTTTGTTTGTCGCATCGTCCGCGCGACAGCCGGCATTTTCCATGGACGCTATGGCTTTCTCGCTATTATCTCGGGTTTCCGTTTTACGGCTTCGTCTTTTTCGACTCGCTCGCATCTCCCCCGTGTACATAGCAGACGCGTAAACGCATTATCGCGACGAGGTGTATCATGTATATACGAGAAAAACACACCGAAGGCGTTCTTTATACATCTGGTTTTTTCAGGTATATATTTATATACGATCCAATGGTCCACTTTTACACTGTGCGCAACGTCGCATTATAAAATCGCGCAGATACGATGATTTGTCCGCAGTGTTGGAATTGAATAAATGCGGAGCGCTACATACTATGCATATATATACATGTGCGCGGACGGTCTACTTAGATTCCATTGGCGAGAAAATTGCTCCGTTGTTCTTCGTCGCAACGAGCCTTTATGGCCACTGCGTAGGAATTACTTCCTAGTTCGTTCGAGGCTCGCAAGCTGTAGGATCTCTCCAAGTCCGATCGCCTCAGCTCGTCG
This sequence comes from Philotrypesis tridentata, assembly GCA_018906965.1. Taxonomy (NCBI): domain Eukaryota; kingdom Metazoa; phylum Arthropoda; class Insecta; order Hymenoptera; family Pteromalidae; genus Philotrypesis; species Philotrypesis tridentata. The sequence continues at coordinate 2,398,866 of JACCIB010000022.1, forward strand.
ATACTCAGCTTCACCAGCCAATGACCGTTTTCCTATGCGCAATAAAATTTATTCTTTCAACGACAATGCGTGCGAGAATTGCGGAAGAATTTCATCGGAATTAATTTAATTGAACAAACGAGCGATCGGTGTAAAAACGACTGCGCGTTACAAGCAAAAATTAAAATCGGATAAATCAAGATAGTTCCGCAGCGCTATTATATAGGCATTGTTACCACTTTTATCGTCCTTTTCGTTAGTACACAGCCGCGCGGAGCAAAATTTATCGCGATATTCCCGCGAAAATAAGCAGTGGTAAATCGTGGAAAAGCCGAGGGAGCGCGAACGCCCAGGTATACAGCAATAACTCAGCGTATATATATATCGAATGCGCACACATTATAATTTATATATCGTAATCACTCATCTAGAGGCGCATAACACTAAATCCTTCAAATTACCAGATCTTGGGCCGACAGAATGCGAAATCGATCGGACGCATCGTAAGTCAATCCTTTCATATATTTGTCAGGATTGGCAGACCATTTGAGCGTCGGCTCTGGATTGGCGTAAACGTCGACGTTAATCACCGCATTATCGCCGATTCTATAGCCGCAACGATCGACATCTTCCTGCGCTCGCATCAGCGGCTGCGGTGGGACTTGAATATAAAACATACAATACCAGGCACGACGATACGCGCGAATAACTATAAATCGCTTAATTAAACTCACAGTAAACTTCAATTTTGCGCGACGTTTGGACCGCCGCCGCCTCGGATTCCCCATTATTGTCATCGGACGCTACGCATCGCAATCTCTTTCCGCTGTCACTTACGCCGAGAACACGAGATCCGTTGATGCGTCTGCTGAAATCGTCGGATTCCACCTGCTGCTGCTGCTGCTGCTGTAGAGGCTCGTCGTCTGCGATTACAAAGAAAATTTTAACAGTCGCGACAATGCGTGTACTGTATACACAAAGTCAAAGTGTCAAACGTTAATTGAATCGCGCGCGAGAGAGAGAGCTGGGAAGGCGCCTCTTGCTAATAAATTAAATTAAATTAACTCTCACTCAGGTACATTGAAATTCTAGGCGTCGAATCCTTTCCGGGGTAGAGGCACTCGGCTTCCAAGACTTGTCCCACTTCGTAGACGTC